>OX376373.1:42441624-44841624 GCA_947369275.1 Nemotelus nigrinus | reverse complement strand
CTCCGGGAAAGATGGTTCCCAATTCGATTCACCAAAGCACCATCGAAATCGGAAAAATTGACCATATCTCAGAGGAAACTGAAGTCAAAACAGATCTTCAAAAAGACATTTCAAACATGAAATCAGTCAATTTCAGCTGGAATGTACTTTTAGATGTAAAAAAAAGTAAAAAAAAGTAGGGTTAGTTTAGGTTTATCAGTCACAAAAGGTTTGGGGCTACCAGTCGCAAAAGTTTTAGGGTAACCAGTAGCAAAAGTTTTCAAATTTTCGGAAACTTAATATTTGTTGTTTATCATTACCTTAAAAAAAATTTACGATAACATTCCTTAATAAAGATTTTGCAAATAAATAAAAAACCAATAATAGCTGGCAACCCTTTCATGATTTTTAACCAGATTCTTTCTGAATAATGCCTATAATAAGTTCCATTTATCATATGAAATTCGTTTTGATTTTATGACTCCACTGGAAGTTATGGGGCAAAATGCTTTCTTTTCCTGAACGAATTTTCAAAACCCAAAATTACCATAGCTGGCGGCACCAATCGAATTTTTCAACCAAATTTATATCAAACAGGGCTTAGAGTAAGTTTCAGATACTATGTCAATTTCATGCAAATCTGGTTACTGAATCAGAATTCATAGGGCAAAGAGCAGTTTTTTTTCTTTATAATTTTCAAGATGGCACCACTGGCATAGAGTTGCCCGCATTTCCAAATCGCTTCTATCAGACCTGGTCCTATTGAATACCAATACAACTGTATCTCATAATTGGGTCGTGAGGTCTCGTGAACAGAAGTTTTTGATTCTTAAAATATAGGTAAAGGTTACCGTTCTTGTCCGATGTGAAATTCCAAAAATTTTGCTTTGGTTGTATAGCAAAAAATTCCTATATGAGTTTATTTTCACTGTAAAAGACGAAATTTTTTCATTAGAGTCGATGGTTCGAAGGTTTTCACTTTCAATGCCTGCCGTAGCTGCAGGGTTGCCAGCACGTTCGTACAAGTTCGTACACAAGTTTACAGCTTGCTAGCATCAATATGTCCTTAAAGTTTCATAATGATCTGATATTTTGGTCAAAAGTTATCGCAATTTAAAAATTTTTAAATTTTCCCAATCTCATTTGAGGCGCCTAGCGCACACATAGGGTTGAACAATTTTACAAATAGTACCATATTCACATTGAAAGCACGTTAGAAATTCATTTCAAAAACTTTATTTTAGCGAAAGTTATTTATTGACAGAAAAATAGATATATTTAAAATATCACTAAAATGGCCGTTGGTGCCAAAAAGTTAAAAATTATTAACTTTTTGTGAGACCTAGCACTGTTTTGCATATACACTAATGTATCCTGAAAATTTCAGTTAAATCGGGTGGCACGTTCCTGAGATTTTTGCACTAAAATTTTTTGAAGATACATATATATATATATATATATATATATATATATATATATATATATATATATATATATATATATATATATATATATATATATATATATATATATATATATATATATATATATATATATATATACATATATATATATATATATATATATATATATATATATATATATATATATATATATATATATATATATATATATATATATATATATATATATATATATATATATATATATATATATATATATGGCCAAAGTGATTTTAAGACTAAAGTTCTTCGAACATTATTAATAATACTCTACCGCAAAGAAATGATAAAGACTGTGAATATAATTATGTTTTGTATATAAAATTTATATTATAACTTAATTTATTTTATTTATTTTTTATTTCTAAATTGAATTTTTGGCGTTGTTATTAATATTTTTTTCGTTGTACTGAAAATGATGTTTGCCTACTTTATATGAAAAATAAATTAATGTAATAAAGTAAATGACTCTAATCGGTCATCTACTTCATTTCTTCTTCAGTTAATTTTCAATTTCTTCTTCAATTTTTGTTCACGAATTGTAAGCTCTGCCGGCAACTGGGTGTAATTACAGCACTTCACTAATTAAATAACACATCATATAGTGATGGGTAAAACCAGCACACTTTACTGTGCTAGCACACTTCGCACACCACACTTAAGTGTGCAAGCACTGTGCTCCCAGCACTGACACAGTGCCGCACATTGACACAGTGCCGACACACTGACACAGTGCCGACACACTGACACAGTGACGACACACTAGCACAGTGCCGGCACACTGACACAGTGCCGACACATTAGCACAGTGGCGACACACTGAAACTGCCGGCACACTGACACTGCCGACACACTGTCACAGGGCCGACACACTGACACAGGGCCGACACACTGACACAGTGCCGACACACTGACACTGCCGGCACACTTGTACTGGCAGGCACACTCCACGGGAACGAATGCTGTACGAGTGGCGTTGATTTTGCCCATTAATATGATGTGCTTCGGTAACAAGGCGTTGTTTGCATTGCAGAATGTGTACACATTTTGCGGTTTCGAAAGCATTAGCTATTGAATGCATTAGCTATTGAATGCATTAGCTGATGAATGAGATAATTAGGGAACGAAAAAAGGCAGATAAGATTTGTTATTCGTATATTTTCTGGGTGAAAGTTTTGATTTTGAGTACACTACCGATGATTTGAGTTTTTTTAAATGCTGCGGACGTCTTCAAACGGGATGAAAGTTTAAACACAGATACAAATACGTTTACTTGCGGTACATATGAAAGAAATGCTTTCACGTTGAAAATATTTGTGGAAAATAGGTTTTGAGCAGATAGAAGGGTTTTGTCGTAACATGCAACGATAAAATGATAGCGATAAAATGATCTGCTGCAGATAGAAGGTTTATGGTAAGTAGTGCTATGTTTTTAAATATTCAAATATTAAAGGAGTTTTTAGGGCAAAAGTAGCTGAAATCGGCCAATTTTGGGTTAGAGTGATTTCGGACATAACGGGCCAAGACCTATTGCTGTGATACAAACATTTCGGTTTTGTAGGGGAGTAAGGGGTTTTTTGGGCATAGTTTGGCAAAAATTGTCTTTACGGCGCTTTCGATGATTGAACGTGGTTGGGGAGTACAATAGTGATATTTTAAGGACGAAAAAAATTTTTGATAGGGGAAATTGGGCAAAACCGTCCAATTTTCCCAAAAAAAATTTTTAAAAATATCACTTTTGTACTCCCCGACCACGTTCAATCATCGAAAGCGCCGTAAAGACAATTTTTGCCAAACTATGCCCAAAAAACCCCTTACTCCCCTACAAAACCGAAATGTTTGTATCACAGCAATAGGTCTTGGCCCGTTATGTCCGAAATCACTCTAACCCAAAATTGGCCGATTTCAGCTACTTTTGCCCTAAAAACTCCTTTAATATTTGAATATTTAAAAACATAGCACTACTTACCATAAACCTTCTATCTGCAGCAGATCATTTTATCGCTATCATTTTATCGTTGCATGTTACGACAAAACCCTTCTATCTGGTCAAAACCTATTTTCCACAAATATTTTCAACGTGAAAGCATTTCTTTCATATGTACCGCAAGTAAACGTATTTGTATCTGTGTTTAAACTTTCATCCCGTTTGAAGACGTCCGCAGCATTTAGAAAAACACAAATCATCGGTAGTGTACTCAAAATCAAAACTTTCACCCAGAAAATATACGAATAACAAATCTTATCTGCCTTTTTTCGTTCCCTAATTATCTCATTCATCAGCTAATGCATTCAATAGCTAATGCTTTCGAAACCGCAAAATGTGTACACATTCTGCAATGCAAACAACGCCTTGTTACCGAAGCACATCATATTAATGGGCAAAATCAACGCCACTCGTACAGCATTCGTTCCCGTGGAGTGTGCCTGCCAGTACAAGTGTGCCGGCAGTGTCAGTGTGTCGGCACTGTGTCAGTGTGTCGGCCCTGTGTCAGTGTGTCGGCAGTGTCAGTGTGCCGGCAGTGGCTGTGTGTGTTCACTGTGCTAATGTGTCGGCACTGTGTCAGTGTGCCGGCACTGTGCTAGTGTGTCGTCACTGCGCTAGTGTGTCGGCACTGTGTCAGTGTGTCGGCACTGTGTCAGTGTGTCAGTGTGCTGCCGACACACTTATAAAGTGCCGCACTCGCACAGCACACCGAAGTGTGCTAGCACACTGTGCTAAGCACGCACAGGTGCTGCCCATCACTAACATCATAGCTTTGCATGAGAATTGGTAAAAGATCAGTGCTCTTGTAATTGAAAAACAATAATTGCTTTAAATGGATTTGTTAAACGAAACAAAGATGCAACAGGATATGCACTTACCTCAAATCGCCGCAGATTTTTTTCATAAGACCTGGAAGCAATAAAGATAAAAGTCCGATGACCTATTTTTACGATTAGAAATGTGCTGGATCGAAACTGCAAACGACATGCATGACAAACTGGCACATAAAAACTGTGATTTCTGCTCTTGAGCAGAAGCACCACCTAAGTGAAACAATACCTGCCATGCGATATCTGTCAAATAATTGATATTATAAATAAGTTAAATGATAAATAATTTCGATCAGAGGCCATGTTTTATTCTGTTGTACGTGTAAAAAAATTGATTTCCGCTACTAAGTTACAACTGTGCCGCTTTTATAGTCAAAATGATGTAGCTAGTCAAAATGATGTAGCAAAATACAGAAAAGTCGTCATTTGGCTTAGTATTAATTTTGAATGAAATATTGTTTGAATGTTTTTGTTCTTAATCCAATTAGATTATTGGTTGTTGTGATAAATTTTGTTATTGTAATTTGATATTTTTAAAAAAAAATGGAAAAGTCTTATCTTTCGCCTTTTAAACATGAATGAAAACTTGGTCGATGCATTAAAAAATGCACTCCTTCATAGAGAAATTTGTCTCTTAGATAATGAAGTCCTTTTAGCTGCTACTTATGTAGATCTTTCAGTCCGGGTTATCCTGATAGAAGATCAGCAAGCGCGTGCTAAAATTGCTTTATGCGAATTAGCTATTCGTATGAAAGGATTGCGTACGGAAAGTGAAGCCATGGCTAGACCACAGCAGGGAACCATTCAGTCGTCATCACTTCCACCAAGTACTGAAGTTGATGATGAAGATGAATACGAAAAATATCTTGACGAACAAGAATGAGCAAAGCGGCAGTGCTTAAGCTTGGAAAAAACTAACGAAGGAGGAATTTTATCGCAACTGGAAGCCTTCAAATTGAATGATGTTGAGAAGTTTGACCGAAGTTCAGCTTTGGAAGTAGAAGGTGCTATAACGAAGTATCCCGAAATCGTCCAAAATGCAGCAATGCTCGTTACGGCTTTCACAAAATAATGTTGCTACAGGAAATAAGCTATAAGCTAGAAATAGGAAAATATGATCTAATTGTAAGACAAAAAATGATTTTAACCTTCTGGCTTTAACTATATATTAGAGCTACGAATGTTTACAGTAGAAGTACGGAGTTGGAGTCGTTACGCGGGAGTCGGAGTTGCAAATGTTAGGAGGCTTATCATTGGAGTCGGAGTCGCAAGTTTTTCTTCCCGACTTAACAGCCCTGTTTGAACAATAATTAAAATTAATATTACATTTTCTTAAATTTAGCGGCAAATGGCATTTATTTTCGTGGGCAACTTTGCATTGCTGCGCACGTAAAACCGTTCAGGCCATTATTTGAAAAGTCACATTATAAACAATTTACTATCAAAATCGCTCTCATATAATTGAATTGTACAACAAAAACAACAACTGAAATGCTCTTAAGGGTACGCCTATGTACATGCTTACATACATTTGCCTAAAACAAGTCATTCCAAAGTATTCATAAAACTATACTCCTACAAAAGCTGCGATTAAACAGGAGTGAATGAATCATTCAAAAAGTGAAAGCCATACTCACTAGTCGCCTAGTACTATACTCTTCGCGAAACGAATTCAACGGTCAAATCCCATACAAAAAGAGCTTTACTGACGAATTGAAAAGCTCTTTTTGTAGGGGATTCGACCGTTGAATTCGTTTTGCGAACGTGACTTTCAGGGTAAAACACTTGATGCGGCTAAATGTAACTATCGATTTCGCTTATTATATATTCAGTAATTCATATCGTTTCATATCGTTACTGTCGGCAGTAACTTTAAACCTTAAGGACATCAAATTGTAGGATTGCTTCATTATTGCGCTGCTTTGACCATTCCACAATTATCATCATTACCTGGTACTTTCATGGCTCAAATGTGCTTGAATTCAATTTCGATACAACCAAATATAGGGTGATTTATTATGAGGTTTGGTTTTTAATCTCAAATAAAAGGCATAAAGTTGAATTCTATAGTAAAAATTTTATTGTAAGTCAAAAGAATAATCTATGACATTTACTTTTTAAAGATTATCTCATTTAAATGTTGACCGCGACTACGCCGTAAATGGTCCATCCTGAGGGTCCAATTTCAGACGATCTAAGCGGCCAATTTACTGGTCCAAAACGTGAAATCAGGTTCTCACCAAAATGATTTCTCAATAAGTCCATTATTTCTCTCGCTGTATGCGAAGGAGCAGCGTCTTGTTGAAAATAAAATTTACCAGTATCACGGGCTTCAATTTCAGGTAGCAAAAAATCCGTTATCAGGACCGGACTCATTTTGAAAAAAATTTGGACCGATGATTTCGCCGGCCCATAAACCAATAAAAACTGTGCATTTGTGTGGCTGTAGTTGTAGCTGTTGAAGCTCTTTAGGTTGTTCATCAGTCCAAATACGGCAATTCTACTTATTGACGTATCCATTGAGCCAAATATGCACCTCATCATTGAACAAAATTTCGCGATATAACTGCGGATTTTCGGATTTTCAAGCAGATTTTCATTTCATTTCTATGATGATATGTAAAACAATACTGAATAAAAATTACATTACAGTTTGACAGGAGTCACGCGTGATCTGTCAAAAAAATCCTGTTGAAAATCGAACCTCATAATGAATCACCCTGTACTATACAAACCACGCGTTGCTGCACTATCATAATTAGAAAATCATCCATTGATTCAAATTTTATCATATTTCTTAATGCTATTTGCTTGTCATCGATTTGCACCTGCTGACTATGAGGTTGACGCTAAACTTAATCACGTTCGTGGATTCGAAGAATATTTTCACTTCCCACCTAAACCAATTACGTTTCTGTTCACAGTTAATTTGATTACATGCAGATTCTCGAAGGATATGTGTCCACGATACGAGCTCATGAAAATGAAAAGCAACGGGACACAAGGTCGTCTTGCTAGAATATCCGTCTGCAGTCTTCCGATGCTTCATAGACCTTCTGCTTGCTAGACTCTGGTTCTTTGTAGCGCTCTTAAATTTTGCACGAGGCCTGAGCACACCAGACATTGGACGTATTTATGTTGTAAGCATATTAGCATAAGTGTCACAGAGAGAGTTTTCAATAGCTGCTATGTGTAGTGGCGTCGAGTCAGCTTTCAGAACGACAGGATCTCATTGTAGTTCGGCTGGATAGTCATTCCACCTACACGACATCGAAGTGGGAGAAGCCAGCAACCGTCTAGTGATGGTGAACGGGTTAATTGGCTGAAAACTGAACTTAACCAGCACAGAAGGTGTCAGGATAATTCATTGAGTATGCTTGTTTAGCCAAATTAAATTTCGAGAAAATTATATGTGTTCGGAGGCTACGATAATATTGTTTCATAGGAAATTACCCGGACGGAGGGTAAATATTTGGTTGAAACTTTCATAATTGTATGCAGTGGTTGATGTTTGTTTATTTTGAAAATTTCCGATAAAATTGCTTTAAAAAAACAATCGATTAGCAGATATTGATCACATACAGGTAACAAATCATGCATTTAATTCATAGCAAAGTTCGTTATGGCTTTGAAACTGAAAAACAGTATGTATTTCTATTTCTAAATAGCAAAAAATAATCAATCATCTTAAGACTATCTAGGAGTTCTTTGAAAAATAAACATAGCCCCTACTAATTCACATTTTGTGATCTTTGTGCAAAATGACCAATAGTGTGTTGGCTATTTACAGCTTGGCTATTGCAAGTTGTTGCTACTACTGCTTAAACTTTTCTTCACTGCTTAGGATATATACATATGGCATTGGATAAATATCCAATATATAGCATTGAATACAAATAATATAGTAAGCATTGGATAAAAACTCTTCCAACCAGCGAATAAAACCACCTTAAAGAACAATTTACAGATCTAATTTTCTTTATCAACCAGTCATTTTTAAATTTTCAAGATTACCCATCCCAAAAAAGCGGTAATTTTAGCCAAATTATCTATATTCTGGGCACTTCAAATTTATGTCCTCGAGAACTTAGGACGGGTTAATCAAATAATGAAATAAAGAGCATAGTTTCTTGTTGAATATGTGGGCAATCCTGTGGCTGTGGTGACGTTTTGAAAAATCCTGAATTGACGAAAATATTTGAGTTTCTATAGCTTCCGATCCAGTAATTAGGTTGAAATAAAAGCTGATCTTTCCGGATAACTACCCTCAAAATTCGCAACCTTCGATTTGATCATTGGATGAAAACTAAACTAACTCACGGAAATTCAAAAACGAAATTCACGCTTTGAAAATGGACCAACTCGAATAGACCTTTTTTCGCGGTGCTACTTCTGTTCTGAGAAATGCTACCATTAAATTTTCAAATGCTGAGGTCGTGATTAAAACTAATGCTATAAATATTTCAGCCGTTTAAAATCTCCAACCAAATTCACACATTTCATCAAATAAATCCATCTAGTAGTTCCTACTGGCTAGAGTTTTTTTTAAAGTATTTTCTTGTCGAGCACTTGTTGAATTTAAGCAAATAAGAATAAAACTTCACGACTCAGTATTAGCTATTAGCATCAAAAACTATTTAATATAGCCAGCTGTGTTTTAAATAGGCTAAAGCTTACAAAAAACTTGGAATTGCAAAGGCTATAATACAAGCTGCTCCGCAATACTCACTGTTGGTAATAAACTGGAAAAAACTTGTCGAAATTCATTAGCAATTTTGGTTTGAGGAAAGTGAAAACAATCAAAGCCTAAACCACCTACTCGAAAAATTCATGAGCTAATCTTTAACTGAAAGCCACAATTTTCCTACAGGTCGTTTCAATATTCATTGTATGCCATTTTTGATGCAAACATAAGTCAGATAAACAGTTTACACATGTGACCGTTGAATTAGAAAAATCATAGATTAGTTAAATATTTCCCAATTGTGAAGTCGATAACCCTCCCGAAAACTGCCACAAAATTCATTGCAGGACAATAGACGAGTTTGATTTCAATAGTAACTTGTTCAACAAGCTTAGTTATAATGCCCTTTATTTATTAATTCTCTTATCATTAACGTTTCTATTTTACTCCTACTGTTTTCATATAAAATCCAAATAAAAACTATTCCACTGAGACAAAGGTTCATTCTGGATTTGGAAATTGTATATATTTGGCCGAAAACTCTTTCACAATGACTATGTACACTGATTTGACTGAATCCGTGGACAACAGCTGACTCTTTGTAGCTATCAAACTACTGGTATGCGTATCGCCTCCTGAACTTACATGATAAAATATGACTTTTAAACAGTTTTCAAAAAATTTTCATTAAAATTCATTAAAATCGAAGTATTCACGATAACATCTTCGTCGGTGTACACAAGAGGCTGCTTAGAAAACCAGCAAAAATTCTAATAACCATTATATGTAGATTTGGTGAGCTGTCATTGCTTTTATACTCACAATCGTATTTTCTTTATTTTACGATTCTCAAAATTCGCACATATCATTTAAACATACTTTTCCATTTACACAAGTAATAGTAATCAAAACGACCATTACTACACTGAAATAATTTCAATCCGAAATGGTGCCAACCATCCACCCCGTAAAACATTCTAATATCTCCCCTTCTTCTTTACAACTGAGGGAAATTTCTATCAACATTCCGTCGAATTTCGAAGAGCGCATGCTTGCTCAGTAGTCTCTTGAAAAGGGAAATTTTATTTTTAAACAGAATTTGAGAATGATTTCGTTGAAGCTATTTTTGCACAGAAGCACGTGTATTCCAGAATATTTTGCGCAGGTATAGCGCAAGGTTACTTGCGCTTGTTTTCGTTATCCGTCAAACTGAATTTCGAAGTCCCCAAGTGAAGCTGTCCCACTTTACCTGTACACACATCCCCCTGCATATTTCCTGGACAAATTCAATGACCTTGAAATCGTGTTTGCATGTCATGAAAGAGACAAAGTGCACGATGATGACGTCAAAGATCAACTGAAATTCAATATTCAATCGCGAGGTGAACTACTATCGATATTTTTGGAATTGCATGTAAGTGCTACTGTAGAATAATGTCCATAGATATATTTGAAAAATACTTTGTTTGGTGATGAATATCATTGTTTGTTTCATATCGGCCAGGAAAACTGAATAGGATACTTTCCCAAAACCGAAGAAGGTACTTCATCAAAGTCACATTATAAAAAAGTGAATATCGTCATGAATTTATTCTATGTGAAACGGTGTTATAAAAAAAACGTATACACGATAATGATTGAAAATAAATCATCAGTGAATACATTTATTGATGATTTATTTTCAATTATTACCGTGCATATATCTTTTTAATGAATGTAAATTCGCTCAAAATATTGTGAAAGAATATCAGCTACTTCAGCCTGCAATCGAAATTATATGCCCTGGATAAATATATTCTGAAAATTTCTGTTTTCGAAATCATGATATTGACTAGCAGAAAATAAGATTTAAATTTCAGATCGAATGCGTTTTCATGCAACATTTTAAATGGTATTTGAGCTCAGCGCCCAACGTGGGTAATATTGGTAGAAATGTGTAATTTTATGATATACTAAGAAAATAGTGGCAGCAAATTACTAGTTCTCTTAAATACATTATCTCTACTTATTACCTTTCAGCTTGAGTTTTAAATGAGTTTGTTTTATCTGTCGCTATCCAGATTCTTTCATAGTCTGAAAAATGACATTCCAAAGTTCAACTGACTTTAGATGGGGCATTTCACGTAAGGCGGACAGCGAAAAAAAGTCGAGGTAATAATTGAAAATGATGCACAGTATAATCAATGACTTTTCTGTATCGTGGATTTTCATCGAGTCCGCCATCTGACATGATGACAAGAACGGGTTTGACGTGCTTATGATTTTTTTCTGCAAATATTAAATAAAATTATCATATAAAATATAACATAAAATATTCGATTTTATACTATACAGAATGTCATTAAAAAATTCTAGACTAAAAATCAGTTCAAAGTCAAAAGCAGTTCTTGAACAATGTTTTGCGCTTCGAATGGCTATATGAGTGGGCCCTGAGTAAGTAACAGTCCTAGGGTCACCTATTCTGCCATCAATCATTTTTATGCCAGTATACACGCTTGGAATAAGCTACTAGCCAGTATGATCTGCCAATCTTACTTTATACTCCAAGTGCATCAACATTGGTGCTTGCTTATTAGCTGCTGTAAGACCAATTGGCACTCTACTTTTGTCGTCTTCCGATATCACTGCTACTTAATTAGAACCTAGAGTTGCAATTATCTGTTCTAAAGATTCAAGAAAATGTTAAAAATAGTATAATATATTACAGATATAAATTGTATTTTAACTTTAATACAATGGAAATAAAAACATTCTATTATCAATAACTTATTGATGCAGTACAAAATTTTCCATCAACATGTGCTTTTCTCGAGTTAGTTTGCGCACGACATAGCTTTACGGGTACTGTGGAAATATGTTTTTTTCCTTTAGTTGAATGTGAATCTTGGGGAACAAGGCGAAGATACGTTGCACTTCGTGATAATTTTAAACCTTGCGTTTGGAGTTGCATATGCAAATCATCTAAGGTTTTACAACTACGAATCATCTCTGAACGTCATCGGTCGTCAGCAGCTCCACCAAACATTGCGACATCAGCAGTCACTTTTAGAAGTTCCGGTTGCTCGTGCTCTAGTCGCGGACGACCTGGCCTTTCTTGTGCCTAACGTTATAATTCATATTTAAAACTCATTTACATGAAGATTTTTTACAAGATCCGCTCTTTCTGACTTTACTCTTTTGATAGTTTCTTTTGCCTCGCTCCTATATTTTTTTGAACGCTTCGAATTTTTTTCTTTTTGTTGCAATAGTTTTTGAGAAACTTTTAAAATTATTTAAAGTTGATCAATGTTTTTTTTTTTTTGGATGTTACCTGACCTGTCAAGACCAGAATCGCGTCTATTCGTTACTGCTACAATCTGGTTCTCCAAAAAGTTTATTTTATATTTTAATGCATCATGTGCGGGGGGAGTGTAAACACGTATTGAACTAGAATAGAACACTATAATAAAAACCACTTTGTCAAAATAGAATTTTCAATGTAAATTAAAATTTTTAATGTTAATAAAAAGTTGTTCAATTTTAATCATCCCGCAAAAACAATTCCAATTTGATTCGGCTTTCGGAGGCTGATTCCGCAAAACGATCGAGTTTCCCGTTTCAATATGCTCGGCTTCGATACGCTGTAGAAATGATATACATTGTATATGCTGATTTATAGACAAGCAGGGAACCGTGATCAAATTCAATTACCTTTAATATAATGTGTTCCAAAAATAGAAAACTATTATTATTTTACATTTTTATTAAAACTAAATTATTTATTGATTTGAGTATGTTTATTATACCTTCTACGGAATTCTCAACATGGTCAGTTTCTTGCTTAGAAATTTTCAAAGATGTCACTGATGTTGATTAAACAGGCACACTCAAATCACCAACTGTATCGAATGATGTCTTAATATTACTCCTCTGAAAATAATAAATTTCTTTATTGCCAAATAAAGCAGAACAGAATTATGAACTATTTACCTGACGAGTAAAAAAACTCGAGAAAGCAGCATCTTTCTTTGTTTTAAATTTCAGTAGCTCTGTAATTTTTCTTTCAACATTATCGGGGCACGCTTTTTTGTCCTCTTTTAACAACTTCCAGAGGTCGTTCACGTTGCTTCGAATTTTTTCTTTCGTAAGACTACTCGAGTAGCACTTACGATACGCATCGAATAGTTTTGAATATAATGACATATTCAATGATCAAACTGCAGCGAATCACTAAAATTTTCAAGATACTGACATGAGTCTATCTAGCACTAAAGAGTCAACACATAATACACGAATTAGATCCGTAAATGATTTTTCTCGCATAAGCTTGAACACGATAGAACACGCTCACGTGCGTGTTGCATTTTTTGGTGGCAAGTATAATTTAAAAACAAACTCGCGCACTTATTCTAACTTACTTTTTCTATAGTCGTTTTAAGTTTGTAGTTATATTTTTTGTCACATTAAGATTGTACATTTTTGACAACATTTTTTCTAACTATAAACTTATAGAGGCTATAGAATAAGTGACAAAGAATAAGTGAGCGAGCTTACTAGTGCATAAATGAATAAATCTTGAATCATGATTAAAAGAAAATTAAAATGAAACTACGTAACAAAAGACTACATAACAAAAGAATATTCAAAACTCAGATGTATTTCGATTTTTTCCGACACTTGATGTTTTAAAGGTTAGGTTTGATTATTTACTGTAATTTGTAATTTTTGCCATTATAGTTGTTCAATAAATTTATAATACCATCCATTTTCATATTTTGTACGGAACAAAATAAAACAAAAAACTGACTGAATATACTGTAAAGCTTGTTTGATTTGTGAATTTCGCTATTATGCAAGAATACACTACAAATGAAACAGAATATTATTGTGTAAAAAAACAAGCGGAGTATACATTGCCCTGCAGTATTTACCGATAAAAGTAGGCAACGCTCTGAATTTCGCAATTTGAATTCAAATCTGTGTTTTGATGATATAAAACTTGGATGTAGTGATTTCTATCACCTTTTTCATTGCTTTCTTCCATCTCAAAACACCTGAGAGTGAATTATTTAAAAAAAAAGTGTTTTTAATTGCGATATTGTAATAGAGTGCATCCTATATCTGTCCGATCCATACCAATAAATAAATAATTTTTTTTCGAAGCATGCAATACAAATCAAAGTAACTATTTGAAGTGATTTCAATACTGTCATCATCGCGCTCTATATAACGTGATTTGCTGAACTCGAAATTCAGCATACTATCAATTGCGTAGCGGGATTGCTTTCAAGTGTCCTCTTTTCCATCGTTTATTGGAAAATTCTCTACTGCGACCTGTTAGTTGCCTTGGATCACTATTAAGTTCAGCGAGCTACGACCATGCCAGTAACAGTTTCTCATAGTTTCATATCTAGAATATCAGTATCCTGTCGCAATGCCACGACAATCCTGCCTACAAACTCAAATGACATCCTCTCACGTTTTTACGGCTCTGCACCACTACCTTTCAGGAAGGAAGTTCAAGGAAGTCCTTGAGCCTCGAGTTGCAGGTCATGATATTCCTTGATAACGCTAAAAAATTGTAATTACCTTCGGGCTCAAGTACGCTCCAGAACTGAACTGGCAGTGCTTTCACTTGTTAGGACAGTGGGGCAGTAGCTCGAAATTATGAAACTAGGTAGATTGGTGCAAGATGGATGTAGGTCATTGTATAAGGTAAATGGGGGATATGTGTTTGAAGTCAAGGTTTACCTTATTGACTATGCATGCAAAGGCGGAGGAATTAGATGCGAATGCACGAACTACACTTGAAAGTTTGCAAATATTAAGTGCAAGTAGCCTTTTCGTGTCTGTTTTGCAAGATTATTCTTTCTATATTTTTCATAATAATGTAGAAGAAGATGATGATGGTCCCTGACAAATAAAAAGCCAAACAGAATAGAATTGAATGAAGCTTGAATTATTTGTTTGTTTTTCAATAATTCAAATTTGTTTTTTTGTAACGGTCGTATGAGAATATTTATGTTTGATTTAAAATCAACCACTCATTTACATGAAATGAAAACCAGAAATTTTCTTAAGATACATTAGTGGAAGAGATGCTCTTAGGAGGCAGAAAAGTGTGATAAATATTCGTAATTAAAGAAAGAAAATTTAATAAATAAATTAAATTAATAAAGTTTCTTGTCAGTTATTGACATTTTCAAAGTTTTCCTTTTTTGAAGCAGTAAAAGCAATTATGAAAAAATGTCTTATTGAAAGTGATCAGTTTCCACTTGGCATGAAGTAGTTAGGGTAAAAATTTGCGATATTTTTTGGACATATATTTTTTCAGCTGCCAGAATAAGCTTTATGATGCTTTCTGTAAGTAACTTCATAGCTCTAAGCATTAATTGGGCTTCGGGCTATGAGCTGGGTTATAAGCACAACGGGAGCATGGGTGACTAGACTGATCCGCACCATAAAACCTTGGCTTAGCCATGGCCACGCTGAAATAAATTTGTACCTGAACCAATTTCTATCAGAGCATGGCTGCTTTAGAAAATTTCTTCACAGAATGGGAAAAGTCAGGACGGAATACTGCAAATACTGCATTAAAAATATTGGTGATGCAATGTACAGGAGACGATTTGACACAATTGTAGGGGCGATGCTTTGTTTAGAAAACGCTTGAGTATCTATATCAGTATATGTAGAAACAGTATTGGGGTTGAGAAGAGGATTACCTTACAGATTTCTTCTGATAATACGAAAGTAGTCCTGGTAGCAACTGATATTTGCTAGCCGCTTATTCAAGTCGTATAAAACGAACCTATAAAACCAGAAATTTCAAGAGGAGTATTGATTCTGGATAGCGGTGCAGGTTGTTATCAAGGCACGCAATGCATAAAAACAGATCACGCTCTATAATGTTGAAGAAGTAGTAGTGAACCACTGTAGCTGAGGTTTTTAATTTCATTCTTTTTCCTCCGTTCAAAACTGATATTCCTTGCTGCCGCTTCGCTCGAATTTGAAGTGATATGTATCTATAACTAGTGATTCTCATACTATAATACTTTCGTGAGAATCTCCAGTCCTGGTGCTTCGTTTAGCTCCATCGAAGCCCTTACTGCTCCATTGAGTTAGGAGGGAATACAGTGGTTTTCACTCCGCTAGTTTCTTTCGCGTTATATTTCTGATCAAATATGAGGCAACCGAGGCTCATTACTTTAGATTTAACTCTAGTCGTCGTCTTAGTACTACACCCTCTCTTGGTCTATTACTTTTATGGCCCCTAAATCTTCCTTAGCGGTTTGGTTTGAACCCTGAGGTTTCCAGTAGCACTCCACTTTCCGCCGTTTCCTTATACAGCGAACCTATGTGCCAGTTTTGTTTAGCCAAGAGCTCCTTTGTGAATTACACCTAAGACTTTAGCATATATATATTCTTTGGCTGTGGTTTAGTCACTTGCCACTGCTTCCGACCACTTTTTTCAGATGTTTAGGACTCTTTCTTTGCGATATTTCTTTCCCCTGAGTCCTTTTTATTTCTCAGTAGATGCTTCTGGAGTCTTTTTTAGAAGAAATCTTCTTACTTTTATTCTCTATCACTGTCATAACTTCATTTCTTGTTCTGATTTTTTTTGTCCTCCTCTGAACTCAAGACTTCAGCCAAGCTTTGGTACTCTTTCTCCGCCTTTTGCCAAGTCGTTAGGCAGGCAGAGATAATTTTTCCAGTATGCTGTCCTTCCCGTGTCTCAATACATTATTCTAAACGAAAGTGGCCTGAAGCATTTTACGTTAGCTTGAACTTATTATAATCCCTCTTAGGAAAGTTTCACGCTGTGGCCTCAGTTGTGAGATTTAAAGTTTTGACGTCTCCGAAAGCTACTCGTAGCAGTTATGAGGCCTTTTGTCCATGCTGTCACACATAATGCCTGCAAATGCAGAATTTTTTGCTTCATAGGGTTCGCTTAATAAAGTTTGCAGTTGAAGAAGGGGTTCTTAGAACCTTTGACTTCCTAGATAAGTTCGCTGATGAACGAGCTTGTTTCATTTAGTTTTGCCGTGTTTATTTCTTTGTCCGTTTGTCCATCTGTCAGATTTCTGATTGGTCGTGTCCTCCTTCAGAGCCGCTATCTCAAACCGTTTGCGTAGTCAGCCACCTTATCGATCTCATGGTTGTCTATGCCAAGCAGAAAAGCTATACAGAGCCTACGAGAATGCTTCATGGGGTCTGGTACTAATCAAGTGAACCCACACCACCAATTTAATGACGCCAACTTCGTACTTACTCTGAGACCTGTCAAGTCATTGTTTAACTGAATGGAGATGGACACGGAAATACAGTTCTAGAGCCATTTACACTCCGATATCAATCTGGCAATGCCAAGCGCAAAAGCGACCCTGCCCAGAATATGGTCTACATCAGCCAAAAACAACAGGTCATTTTGTTTACAGATAATTTCATCGTCAGGTCATACCATAGAATCAAATTCACTGTTATGACCTGACCAACCCTACCACTGAATCAAATCAAGTTGGAAATCGCGAAAACCATCTAACGGAAGAATAGCTAAAATCGTCTAGCATACCAAGTCATGCCAAGAGTTTTTATGTCATTTAGTGTTACCGGGTTGCACGACGCGAGGGCGGTTTAATTCACTAATAGAGCATAGTGTCATTACTGATAACACAGTAGGTAAAGAATTTAATGATTATCTTTCCCGCATTATACACTTTCATGTGTGCAAAAAGTAAAAATTTTCATTGATATTTTGACTAATATTCGAAGAATATTAAAATCGATTTGGCCAAAAATTCATATTTCCATATATACATTATGCAAAATTCGTATTCGTACGACCAATTTTATTTTATTTTATTTTATTTCTCAACCAAGCAAGGTACAAGTAACGTAAACAGTAAAAAAACAAAATTGGAAATTACGAGTACATAGAAATAAAACGAAAAATTAAATAAAATAATTAACAAGATAAATCAATAACAAATTAATAAATAACAAATAAATAAATAAAACATTGAACATATAGCTTAGGATAAAGGGTTGCGGATGGCTTTGAAAAGGGAGGATAATTTTGAGACTGTTGGAGAATACAGATTACTTATGCTATTAAATATCCTGCAGCATCTATTTATCGGCTCATTAGCTGCGTAAGTAGTGGAATGTGGATATTCCTTAAGTAAACGAGAGGACCTGGTAATTCTTACAGGGTTATTCAAAACTATTTTGCTATTCAGGAATTCAACTTTGATGACGCCTCTAATGACGTCGAATGTGAAGCAGGCCGAAAGCATCTTTCTTCTAGATGCAAGTGCTAATAAGTTTAGATGACCCAGTCGAAACTCATAAGGAGGAAGGGTATTAAAATCGTAAGGGCTGTATAGTTCTCTCAATGCGAAAAGTAAGAATTGCTTTTGTATGGACTCGAGTCTGCTGCTGTGGGTTTCAAAAGCCGGATTCCAGCAAATGGAAGCATATTCGAGAATGGGGCGTACTAGAGAGATGTATAAGGATCGTGTGACCCACAGGTTACGAAATTCCTTGGTACGTCTTTTGATGAAGCCTAGCTGTTTGTTTGCCCGGGAAAGTATTTTATCATAATGCAAGGTGAAGCGGAGTCGCTCATCCAAGACAACACCAAGGTCGATAACGTTATCAACTCGAGCTAACAACTTATTCCCGAGGAAGTATGTGTTATGTGAGACGGTGCATTTTCGGGAGAAACTTATAACTTGGCACTTAGCAATGTTGAGAGAGAGCTTGTTTTCATTGCACCAATGATCAAGTGAATCAAGTTTGGACTGGAGAAAGAGTGCATCGGATTTAGATTTAATGATATGATAGACTTTGAGATCGTCGGCATAAAGTAGATGAGGTATATTTGATAGGACGTCAGATAGGTCAGAAATAAATATATTAAAGAGAAGTGGGCCAAGATGGCTACCTTGTGGTACACCAGAGGTAGCAGAAATATTTTTCGATAAAAGTCCTTGAAATTTTACCAGCTGAGTTCGATTTCCAAGATAAGAAGTCAGCCAGCTAAGCAAAGACCCACCAAGTCCGAATTTCAGTAGCTTTAGAATTAAGGTAGGGTGGTCAACTCTGTCAAAAGCTTTACTAAAGTCTGTATAGACTGCGTCAATTTGGTATCCTTTCTCCATTTTACACAGGACGTCTGAGATTAGGACTGTCAAATTTGTGGTAGTTGAGCGACCTTTTCTAAAACCATGTTGTTGCTCGTTCAGTCGGGAGTCAACAAGTGGAGAAAGTTTATCGTAGACAATCTTTTCAAAAAGTTTCGGAATAGAAGATAAGATGGCAATACCTCTATAATTTCCGATACAGCGTCTATCACCATTTTTGAAGATGGGTGTGACATATGAAAGTTTCCAACAGGATGGGAAAACTCCAGACGAAAGTGATCTGTTGAAAAAAATATGAAAGGGAGTCATAAGCTGCTCTACACATTTGCACAAGAAAGTTGGAGGAAGAAGATCTGGCCCTGGACTTTTGTTGCAGTCGAGTTCCGAAATAGCTTTACGTATTTCGTCACGTGTAATTTCTAAGTGACTGATAAAAGCTGTAGGATTAGAATGGGACGAAGGGAGATGTGAGTTAGATGAGTCAGTAGCAATCAAAATATTCTGGAAATTATCTGCGAATAAATCACAAATCACATTAGGAGAGGAAGAAGTGATATCATTAAAGTGATATCATTATCATTTTTATGGGTAAATTACATTATATCATTAAAACAAGAATAATGTCCATTCAGAATTTATTATCTTCCTTCACAATACTAAAATTTTAGCAAACCATGCAGAATTAACTTAAATCTTCTTGCCATTCAATGAAAATATAAAGAAAATTATATCCAATAGCAGCAAAATCCGTATTCGTACCCATGATAATTTCATCATCGTGGCTATAATGCACGTGTTGTTGTTCTGCGAATCGTTAGAATTGACAGCTGAGTTTTAGGAAAGTAGTTTGTTTTTAGTTTTATACATCGTTTCGAGTCGTTAGGGAATTAAATATAAAATGGGACGAAAGACAAGTGAAATTTCAAACGATTTGAGAAAATTAATAGTAGATTTTCATAAAAAGGGCAAATCATTGAAGAAAATCGGTGATATTGTTTTAAAAAGTAAGTCAACTGTGCAATACATCGTAAATAACTAAAAGAAGTGTGGCCAAATCACTCGAAACAGCGAAACCAAAACCGGTCAGTCCTCATAAGAAGGCATCAGTCCTTCTTACGACGACATATTCGGCAGGATGCAGCAGTGAGAGGTGTAAAACTTGCAGCACTGCTGGAGAAATACCATGAAATCAAAGTAACTCCACAAACGGTTAGAAATAACATTAAGAAACTTGGATTTCAAAGCCGAATCCCAGTAAAGAAACCATTTGTAAGTGCAGTCAATAGGAAAAAACGCCTAATTTTCGCAAAACAATACCTTAGCAAGGACTTTTCCTTCTGCAAACGTGTCATCTTTTCTGACGAATGTAAATTTAACGTTAAAGCGTCCGACGGATGCATACGAATTTGGTGTGAGCGAAATACAAGACTGGCTAAGTGTAACCTCTTGCCGACATTCAAACACGGAGGCGGTTCGGTAATGATTTGAAGCTGTTTTGGTGCTGAAGGTGTTGGAAATTTGCACTTTATCGACGGTATTATGAACTTGCACATGTATATTAACATTTTAAAGAGATATTTGGTCCAAAGCGCAAGGAAATTAGGTTGTGAACGGAACTACATTTTCCAACAGGACAAATATCCCAAACACACAGCTTTTAATATTTGTCTCTGGATGTTATATATTTGCCGCAAATATTTAAAAACTCCACCCCAAAGCCCCGACATCAATCCGATCGAAAATTTGTGGTCGATTGTTAAGAGGAATTTGCGCAAACACGACCTTCGGAGCATTCAAGGGTTAAAACATGCTCTACGGACAGAATGGGACAATATTCAAAAGGATTTAACTACAAAACTCGTGGAATCGATACCAACACGGCTAAAAGCTATATTAAAACAAAAAAATTATGCAACCAAATATTAAAACTTAAGAATACGCGTTTTATATTTAGGTGCTTAAAGCGTACGAATACGAATGTTGTTTAGTTATAACCGAAATATTGTTACTTTTTCCAAACTTATGAAATCTACACTTTTTATTTTGATTTATTTTGTTTGATATACATAATCAATGATTTTATTGCATACTTTTCAACTGGTAGCAACTTTTTTATAGAGAATATAGAGGTTTTTCACATAAAATTGTTGGGGTATGAATACGGATTTTGCATACTATATATATATATATATATATATATATATATATATATATATATATATATATATATATATATATATATAAATATATATATATATATATATATATATATATATATATATATATATCATCAAAAAAATTCAGTGACTATTTCTCTGGAACGCGCCATCCGATTCAGCTGAAACTTTCAGAATACATTGGTGTATATGCAGAATAGGTCCAGGTTTCACTAAATGTCAAATATTTTTAATCCTTTGGCGCCAGTGGCCATTTTAGTGATATTTTTAATACAATTATTTATCCGTCCACAAATAATTTTTGTAATAATTACGTAAATAAAACAAATTTTGAACGTGTTTTACAAGTGAATCAGATAAAGTTTTAAAAATTGTTAACCCCATGTGTGCGCTAGGTGCCTAAAAAGAGAGCGGAAAATTTGAAAATTTTTAAATTACGATAACTTTTGATAGAGCTGTTAAATTATTATGAAAATGTCAGAACATATTGGTAATATTTAGTTGTGAATTTGTGTAGCTTTTAAATTGCATGTTGGCATCCCTGTAGCTAGGGCAGGTGCTGAAAGTGAAAATCTTTGAATCATCGAATCTCCTGAAAAATTTTCGCTTTTTGGAAAAAAAGCCATTCATAAACAAGTCTTATGCTTTGCGTTTATAGTCCAAGTAAACAATTTGAAATTTCACAACGGGCACGCCTGGTAACCCTTTCCAAATTTACCTATATTTTTAACAACAAAACTGTTCACGGAAACTCACGATCCGATAATCAGAATTTATTGAAATTTACCGATTATATTGGCCTTAAGTAGGACCAAATTCGAAAGAAGCGATTTTGAAATGCGGGCAATTTTGTGCCAGTGGTGCCATTTTGAAAAATCACTAAGAAAAATAACTGCTTTTGGCCCTATAAATTCTGATTTAGTCATTCAATTTTAACCAAATTTGCAAAATAGGTGAATTTTACTTTAAACCGCGTTTGGTAGAAATTTGGTTGAAAAACTCGGTTAAAACTGCCAGCTATGATAATTTTAGTGTCTCAAATTTGGAAAATTCCTGAGGAAAATAAAGCTCTTTGCCCTATAGCTTCTAGTACAGTAGTTGAATCATAACGAAATTCAAATTGGCAAATTAAACTTATTGTAGGTAATATCCAGTAGAAATTTAAGTTCAACACAATGACAGGGTTGCCAGCTATGGTTGTTTTTGTATTTTTTAGCATACCTTTAGTAAGCGATTTTAGCATAGAATTTTCAAAGCGTAGTTATCTTATAGTGAAAATAAACACCAAATATTAAGAGCCAGGAAATTTGAAAAACTTTTGCGAATGGTAACCCTAAATTTCTTTGCATCCCTATAACTTCCAATGCAGTCATCGGATCAATACAAAATTCGCAGAACAGGTTGACTTCAACGTAAGGCAGACGTGATATATTTTTGGCTTCGGTGCTAGCAAACGGCTGCTAGCACTAGGCCTTTTTGTTAATATTGTTCCAATAAATGCTTGCATTAAATATTTCCATCGCAAACATTTGCAGTGAAAATAAGTTAACATTGTTTGAATTTTCTAAACTCTGGACATTTTTCGGATGGCAGCCCCAAACATCTTTCTACCGCAGTATGTTTCAATGAATTCACCGAAATTAAAATAAACTTAGATTCTATTATTACTAAGGGTGTATTGATTTTAAGTAGGACAAGTAAGTAGTGGTAGAACTAGAGATGGGCAAAAGCGCTCATAGCTCACCACTCACCACTCACTTTTACAGTGCAGCGCCTGAAAAAAGCAAAGCATAGTCTGCGAACGAAAGCTCTCGTTTGTCTAAACTTAGTGAAATGTGCAGCGAAAAGTATACTGAGAGTACGGCGCAACACTGTAAAAAAGAGTCATGAGTGGTGAGCTAAGAGCTATTTTGCCCATCTCTAGGTAGAACACACACTCAAAATCTGCACAAATCCTCTACTGCCCTTCGAACATTAGTGTTCCTAGCGGTTCTGATGCGCTAGGGTTTTTTTTTTAAAATGTTTTACTTTGAATCTAAGTAATAATATAGTAACAAGCAAACGAATTATTATTACAAAATTTAAGAAATATAATTCGAATACATGATTCCATTTTTCTTTATTTAAACTAAACATATGTACTTTCACAGCTTATTTAATATTGCAACTGTTTTATTCTTCGATCGCGTATTTTCTCGCATTAGCTAGTTGGCATTTGTCTCATCGACTATATGTATATACCACAGAGGGTTATATTGTATCATCCCTACCACCCCCTACCTGTGTTTGTTGGTTGACATTTATTTTATATATATGTCCACACATTTTATCAAAAAGAACTTTCATGCATATACAAGTACCAAATAACTCCTACAAAGATAAGTTTTCTATTCTTGACAGCACTATTGAAATCTTCTAGCATTTCAATATAAACCAGCTTCCGATCAACATGATTTCAATTTTATTTTCCATTCCAACAAAATACATTCACGTCCTTCGAAAGCAAACGTCACACAAGCAATCGTTTAAGTAGCTTAAATACCACTTTGCATACAAAGTGTAAAAAATTTGCTTGAAGCGACGCGACCGAAAGTCTTCAGCGTACATAGGTAACATGCAACGCGCTACAGAATTTCCATTCCTGAATTTCCTGCCAACTTCTTCTCCATGTACCAACACATTTTCTCTTCCTTGGAGTATTCTGGTGCACTGGCGGATTTTCATTGTGCATACAAATGCTGGTGGGCTTTTGAAGCTCTCGACGTTGAAACCAACCGAAAATGTTCTTTCTGTCGCATTTTCTTGTATTTAGAATCCTTGGAATTCTTATCTCTTCGAATAGTGAACGATGCTCAAGTTGAAAACCCAGGAATGCGGGCAACTCAACTAACGGGTAGGAACTGCAAAGGACGGTGTCGAGAATTACGGAATTTAATCAAATTGCAGGTGAGACGATCGAAACGAGTTATTGCGAAAGAAGAGTTTGCATGTAACACACATATCTTTCATTGAAAACTGAACTATGATCAAGCTTACACGTTTTAGTAATTCAAAGTAGATGAAAGAATTCATAACTATTTAGCTAATATATTTTTTTCATTGATGGATTACTTTGTTTTTATTTTTCGCTACTTTAACTGTTATCGAAAATGTCTCCGTTAATATTAATTACTCTTAGAACTTTCATTCGTTCAAAAGTCAGTTTTAAACAAATGGATTGGAAAATAATTTTATTTGCAAAGCTTTTGGCTTTTGTGGGAGTGCTCGTAAATGTTATTTCACATAAAAAAGCAAACTCTATAGTTATAGTTTTCTGATGGTGAATGATGAATTTTTTTTTAAATAATCATGGATTTTACTTTGAAATTTTGTGGGTAAGCAGAAAGCATAAGCATTTACTTTTATTACATGCAAAGTCACTAAATTTCTTAAATGGTCAAGCCCAAGTGTAAATTATGTGTACATAATTCAAACCCTATGAGAGTTTACCATTGTCAAAACAAACAGCCGACTTTCAGCGAAACAAATGCAATTTGACTCAAATAAACAGGCAAACAAACACAATTAAAACCGCTTCTCGTGAATTTTAGTCCCGATCCTTTATTTACTCTTCATGCTTTGCCTTTCATTATTTCGCCAACATTTCCCAAATGCTCTCTAATTTGTTATCTAATATTAATAATCATTTTATCATAATTCATAATTCAAATGGCTTGGACCTCGTTAATGCAAATTTAGGCCAGTTCTTGAGCCGTTTTAGATTTTCCACCGTCAAAACGGTCCCAACAAAAATTTCCATACAAATTTAAAATGTTTACGGCAAATATTAAAAGATATATTCGCAGCCAAGTATCCCCGGAAATGTTATTTGCCATTCGGAGGAATATAAATCTACCATAATAAGATGTATACCACAGCATGCTGTTTTTCATAAAGATTGCTAGGACTCCCTAGTGCCTACTTCTACCGCCGAAACTAAAGATACTCGAGATAAAAACCCGAATATTTCCTTTGAAAAACTTCATGTGACTATGTATTGTTTTATATCACCGCGAAAATATGGAACGAGATAACAAAAGGAAGCTTGAAAAATACACGTTTTTAGTTTGCTAAAAGTTCATTGCTCCGTTTGCTTAAGGAAGTATTGTTTTGGTATGTTTTGTTTTGGATTTTGGGAAAATGTTGGATTATTCAAGATCAAATGAGGGCTAGCTATTAAAGTTTTAAGAAAGTATGTGATGCCAAATGTACTTGACAGCTATTCGAATTTCTGCGCCAACATGAGTGATCTTCGATTGATTTTTTTGTTAATATTTCGGAGTCTTAAAAAGCTGTAAATATAAAAACACTACAAAACAAGCCCATGCAGGTAGGGTACTTGCTTCTGGTATGAAAGTCGCTAGTTCGAATCCTCATACGGAGAGGACTCCGCGCTCCGAGCTTTGAGTTAACCTAACTCTCTCATATTGAAGGTAATATATAGCGTGAAACAAATCAATTTAAACTCGAAAACTTTCGATTATGAAAATGGAGACCGTGCCAACTCCACTGCGCAAGAATCGAATATAAAGTTATATTTGATTGACATTGAATTATATGAGTCTAATTCATTACTAGCACAGTTTGTGATAACATATTTGAATTGCAATAATTTGATTTGACGTACCATTACTTTCAATAGAAAAGTTTGTTGCCGTTTTTGGAATCTTGTTCGCTATCATCCAGTGCTTTTGAAGGTTTTTGGTATCACTTAACCACACCCAACCATCCTAGAACCTTATTAGAGTATTGCATATTAGGTGAGTGTGAACATTTCTGTGACGACACACAGTGCAGCGACTATAAGCCTATTAAGTTGCTGAGTACCGTCTGCATGATAATCTAAGCATAATATCAACCATATACATATCCATAAGATCAATCAATTGCAGCAACCGATAGAAAAGGTTTTTGAATACGGCCTAAAACTACACCATATTCTAGCCGTCAATGCTAGTGAAGTCAGGGAAAATCTTTGCTCAGCCATGTGAAAGTTCAATATTCCAGCCGTACTGATAAGATTGAGAATTCTGCCTATGACGAATGTGGAAAGCTGGATTAAGGCTACTAGATCCTCATCAAAATCATTTGACAAAGCGATTTTTGAGTGTTTTTAGCCCCGGCGGTCACAGTAAAGAGCAATGCTCCCCTGTCTTTGATAGGCAAAGGAGCGGGGCACCTGTTGCTGCTTTAAGATAGCAAAGATTAATTTGGAATACTTTCGCCATAGCAAATTAAAGTTGAGTCCAAGTCCACTTCGGACTTTAAAGCTGACTGACATCCTTCCTCTATTTCTAGGATCAGAAGATCTAGACATCCGCCTAAGTCAAAGGTAGTTCCAAAACTAAGGTCATCAATGAAAAAAGATTCTGCATCAGATTGAGCGACTTGAGCGACTGATGAGTGATGAGCCTCCACTACTAGAACTTATTGCTTTGAGTTCCGATTAATGGTATCAGGATCTTTTGATCCAGAGCCCTAACCCCGATCACTTCTGTACCATCATAAATCTAATTTCTTACTGTATATTCTTAAAAGGCTTTCAATTTTGACAAACCTTCTATCCTCCATAAGGAGATCAGCTTTGAGAAGCCTGATAACTTCCAGGAATTTCCTTTTGATCGATTTGGAAGTAAGCGACTCATGCCCCGCATCTTGGCCGACTGGGGGTACTTGGTCCAAGTTCCCCTAGTGTGGAGAGCACATGCTTGTAATATTTGGCCAAGTGTTGATCCTCACACGCTAGCAGCCTGATGTCTTTAGACGAGTCCACGTCATTCGTCGTTAGTGAAGGAAGTTTTGGCAACGTTTTGGTTTTTGACAGCTTACAAGAAGCCTGCCTTTTCAGTCAGTTTTCTGCCGTTTTCAATCCATCTTGTTCACCTGCATCATTCAAGCCCAAATGAGGCTCCCTTCAG
Organism: Nemotelus nigrinus; assembly: GCA_947369275.1. Lineage (NCBI taxonomy): Eukaryota > Metazoa > Arthropoda > Insecta > Diptera > Stratiomyidae > Nemotelus > Nemotelus nigrinus. The sequence continues at coordinate 44,814,423 of OX376373.1, read as the reverse complement.
CCATCTCCTTAAAAGGCCGAACTAGCACTGGAGTGGTCGCGTAACATTCGCGTTACTCCATGTCAATTATTCACCTATTTAGAGTCGAAAACTTCAGTCGATAGCACTTATCACGCTTTTTTAGTATTTTGCAGACTATCAAAGCCATTCCCCACAAATCCTTCCATCAAGTCGTCCAAGTTTATGTACCAGCAAAAAAAAAACGAACATTAAAGGGGGTGAACTCTTCGGTAGATATTTGGCGATACGAGCGATATAAGATATACGAACGATACCGCAACAATGAACTCATGGATAAAATCACACTTCAAACGATGGGGCCAGCTGCACACTAAGCGCATGCGAACAAGGGAGATCCAATCTACGGAGGCAAGATTTTTAAAAGGAAGACCCTTTTTAGGCCTTGTCTTCGTGGGGGCGATGGCAATGCCAAGAAAATGCTGAAGAAATTGAACGCGATGGCGGTGGTGGAATGTCTGGAACTCTTTATTTGCACCGGGCCTAGACCGAACTACTGTTTGCTGAGCCGTTGATGATGATCATTTCTTTTACAACTGAACATAGATGACAAAATGCTTCATGTTCTCCGGTTGATTTTCTTTCTCATAAGTTATGTAAGCATTTTAAATATTTCTTAGCCTTAACAAAAATTTCAATGAGCTTATTTCGACACTTTCCGACATTGAAAACAGATTCGACGTTCTAGCTTTGAGTGAATGCTGGAATGTAGCGAATCTTCAATGCTTCCAAATAAATGGTTACACGGGTTTCAAGTCTGGAAAAATATTAAATCAAAACAGCGGCATTGTGATTTATGCTAAAAACCTACACAGCGTGAATAGCTTTGAGGAACTTAATTTTTCTGGGTCAACAGCAATATCAGTGGATATAACATTATTTAATAAAATTCCCATAAAGATATTAGCCATATATAGATCACCAAGCCACTGTAAAAACACTTTCCGTTTTGAGCTTGTTGACTTGCTACACAACCAAAGCACTAGAGGGGAAACTTGTTTAGATCACATACTTTCTAACATAAGACCTGTGTTTTTTGGTTCCGTCGAATCTGCAGTGGTTGACACGGGAATCACTGATCACAAGAGTACGGTTCTACTTCTGAAATACAAGTCAAGGGAGAAAACTCCAACAACTGAAGAGCCAATGATCACCAGAAAAATCAGTTTTCCTCTATTGATAGACCTTTTAGCCAAGGAAACTTAAACCACAGTTTTGTTTGGTGGTAACGTAGACGAATCTGCCCAAACTTTTCCCAACACCCTTTGTACCGCAATTGACAGAAGTAGCACATCCGTTGCTGAAAGTAAAAAAAAATGCCGTAAACTTAAACCGTGGATAACAGCCGGACTTGTCAATTCTATAAGAACGCGTAACAAGCTAGAAGTAGCTCTGCGAAAAAATCCCAATAACAATAGTTTAAAGCTATATACCAATAAATATAGAAACAAATTAAACCACCTCATTCATATAACGAAGGTTAATTATTTTAGAAAAATTATACAAAACTCCGAAAACGATTGGATAAGCCGCATATCCAATATAAAAACGGACACTGAATTGCTATCAGTAAAGGATAGTGCAGAACAAATGGCAAATGCTTTCAACCAGCACTTTTGTAACATCGGGAAAAGCATGGCTCAAAAAATTGCCAATTCAAATAATCGTATCGGTTCATTCGAATCAGTTCATTCAGCACCGTCAGGAATGATTTATTCTATTTCTGAGGATGAAGTCATTTCAATCATTGAAAATATGAAAGGGAACTTGAGCCCAGGATTTGATAACATCTCAGTAGAATGCCTCAACAAAATTAAAACTTTTATTAGCAAACCTCTAGCACATCTTGCTTCACTCCGTTTTGATTGCGGAATCTTTCCGCAAATTTATAAAACGACAATTGTAACACCAATTCACAAGGGTCATAGCAAATTAGATGTTAATAACTACCGGCCAATTTCTTTGCTGTCTAACATATGCAAAGTTGTAGGAAAAATTGCAAAAAAAAAAACGTCTATTTACATTTTTAAATAGGCATAATTTCTTAAATGAAAACCAATATGGTTTCAGACCAACATTTAGCACCCAAGATGCACTGGTAAAATTAACTGGTTTGGTTGCAGAAGCTTTGGACAAAGGACGCAAACCATTAGCTGTATTTCTAGATTTAGCAAAAGCTTTTGATTCCATCCCCCACTAAATGATTGTTGCCAAACTTTACAAACATAATTTGGATTTGAAATGGATTATATGGATTGAATGCTATTTGCGACATCGTAAGCGACCTGTTAAAATTTCGGGAAATCAAAGTAAAGTTTTAAACTTCGAATACGAAATTCCTCAAGGGACTGTACTAGGCCCTATTCTGTTTCTCATCTATGTAAATGATATCTTTGCGCAATATATCAAAGGGCATTTAATATCTTTTGCTGATGATACACTGCTTTTGATAGAAGAAAATAGCTGGAATGAGGTAGAAGTTAATACTGATTATAGCCTTTGTTTACTGAATGAGTGGCTAAGAAATAATCCTCTTACCTCAAATGTACAAAAAACACAGTACATAGCTTTTGCTTCTACTCAACGTGGGCTACCAGAAGGACTAAATATAACGATTCATTCGATGAACTGTGCATCTGGCTGCCTTTGCGCTCCTTTGCAGAGAGTTACCAAAATTAAATATTTGGGCGTAATCGTAGACCAACATTTTAGGTGGGATCATCATACTGAAAATGTCGTAAATAAATTACGAAAAATTATTCCTATATGCTTCGTGGTTCGTTCTTTTCTGAGCAAGCAAACAGTAAGAATGTTTTACTTTGCTTTGATACATTCTATTATTCAATATGGAATTGTTGCATGGGGCCGTGCATAACAAAATGCTTTACTCCCTCTGAAAGTTATGCAGAAGTCAATACTCAAAATCTTATTACACAAGCCTAGACGATTTAGCAGTGAACAACTTTTTTAGTTTTTGTTTGAACAGTGGAGCTAGTCAATCAATTATGTACGGTGACAGAAACATTTAAAGAATTTACAGCCGGTAAACTCCAAATTAATACAAATAGGACGAGAGGTGGTAGTGAAGAGTTCTTATTACTTACAAAGCGTATAACGCAACTAAGTCAGAGCCATTATACATATATGCGAATAAAAATTTTTAATAACTTGCCAAGGTCCATCAAGAGAGCAAATAATTTAGAAATATTCCAAAAAAAAAATTAAAGAACTATATTATGGGAGTTAACCATAAATTCGCTTTCTCTCTCTCTCACTACTCGCAGTTTTTTGTCTATGCTTGGTCTTGAAATAATAATATCCCCATGCTTTAGCTAGCGGTGTGTTTTCATTGAAATGCTTCTTTTCTAACTTATTTTATATTCTTCTAGCTATTAAATTATTGCTTTCATTCTATTATTTCCACTTTTTACAAGGCTGTGCGAGTTTTATTTTATTGTGCTTAATATAACGTAGACGGTCTTTCTCTTCGGTGTATTTTCTTTTTCTTAATAATTTTGTTTTTTATGTATTTATTTTATAATGAACTGGAATCGTTTCTATTTTGTAATTGTATGACTTGAAATGAAAAATTATCTTCAACTCCTCCCTCCTAATACAAGGTTATATTGTTATTCTGTAATTTACTGTCATGATATGGAAATAAAGCACTATACAAAAAAAAACGATTTTTTTAAGCGGATTATTTAATTTTTTCCTCTACATGTCTATTGTAAACTTTACGTGTGTAGATATCACAGAAAAAAGACCCGAGCTTCTCGTCGGTCAAAGCTATGATGTTGATGTTTGTCCCATTGCTTAGGTATTGTAAACAAAAATGGACAAGTACAAAGGAAAATTGTAAACAAAGTGAATTGTATTTACGCTTGTTCGGAAAAAAAATATTTTCATTACTTAGTATTCTCTTGAATGACAATACAGTAGCCAAAAGTGATATTTTATGAACAAAATTTATATTGTACAAAGCTTTTTTATAAACTTTTGAAAGCTAACTGAACAAAAATCAGGTGCATGATTTACAAAAATATTTAAAGTAGCAAACAGAAGAATTGTAAGTATAGCTCTGAATGCTCACCAATATACAAAAAAAAAACTATTACTAATACTTTGCAGCCGCGTATTCGATTGTAAGTAAACTCCTGATATCGTTCTATCGAAACACATTTCCCTTTTTTAACAATCGTTCTATGACAGAAAAATACAAGTTCAATACTTACACTTAAGCTCACCTGCTCTCCACGCTACTATGCATACAAACTGAAGAAGCCAATTGGCATTGATTTAGAATTATTGCTTCGCATTACCGATGCTCATAAACTACATTTATGTGAAAAGTTGGGTTTATAAAAATATCAATCTTCTTACGAACATCAGCTGCCTTCAACCAATACTTCCCCCAATCGAAATATATGATACCTCGGGCATAGCACAATCGTCTGGCAGCTCATCGAAATATTCCTCGGCATTGATAAATAATCATTCGATTTAAACGATAAGACATAAATTGCATTCCCTTTGCTGTTTCTTATTTCGTCCACGCTCGTTTTTAGCATCCATATCTGCTCAGTAGAACCCTCAACAACGTCAACATCAGTGAGGAGCGCTAGTGCTTCACGAGAAAAATCTGAATGGTCCCTTCATTTGAATTTCCAAATAAACAACGAAATACGATGCCTGAGGATGCATAAGGGGTTGAAACTTTGATACCCTGTCGTAAGACTCTCAGTAAATAGTACACGTAATAAGAAATTCTCAAGGAGGAGTCGACATTGGATTCCGCTCGCCGAAGCGAACTTGATGATTTGATACTTGATTTTTTCTCGCTAGTGATGGCCTTTTCCAGGGTAATCCGCTTCTGACGGCTCCATCATCACGAATCCGTTGCTGAATCCCTTTCAGCACATATCCTTGGGATCGAAAACGATAAATGAACTGGCAACAACCACTCTACAATCTATAGTGAATATTGAGTGAAATACCAATATAGGAACTTCTCGCTCACGACAGCGATTTATGATATTGCATGATTCTTGCATGTACTCGTATGTAAATACCGTATGAATGAAAATTTTGTCGGTTGGCTTAAAGAGGTAAATTGAAAATAAAATCCAAACTGGTTGATATGATAAAAGGCAAGCTTTAATATCGACGTGATTGTAATATGAGGTGCATCAGGGAATTAAGTTCAGCCAAGCCAAATGGATTATAGCACGATCGTCGAGGACAAGAATCAAACTTCATCTTGAGCTCAAACCGAAAACCTCCGAGTATAATTTTGAAAGATAATTATTCAACTTAATCAGGCAACTAAATCAGTAACTTTGATCAAAATTGACGATCTCAGTATCGATTTAAAGTTTTAACAACAAAATATTTAGTGGATTTTGTAAGAAGGTCAAACTTTTATGGATGATCGTGCTACTAAAACACAATGCATTACGTTCTATCGATCCGTCCACGCAATCAATAAAAGAAGAGGTTCTTTCATCAATCTACAGCAAATAGAGTATAGATGCGATCAGTAAAAACAGTAAGAATAACATGAATTTATTTTCTTAAAGTATTTCATTATTTAAAAGATTATGTTTAATTTCAATACTGCTTTCAAAATCCAGTTTGCGGTGTTGGTGGCGGACTTGGTGGGATAGCGGATTCTTCCCACTGCGAAACGAAAAAATTTCCAGCAAGTGGATAGAATAGTCTGAAGTCCTGCATCATTTTCCTTGTCGAGGTGTTTACACGGCTTTCAAATGTTCTGAAAACAAGTGAAAACATTTGTACAATATTTAAGCTAATTCAGTTATAACAGGTAAAATATTGTTTTGAAGGGAAAAAACAAAACAAAAAGCAAAAAGAAAAAAGCAAAAGACAGTATATGAACGGAATATTATAATTTATCGGACAGCAATGATATGAGTTGTTATAAATGACTTAAAACAAACTAAGCATGAAATAGATGCATACAAATTCTTTATTTTTTTTTTTTGTGAATCACAAATGATGTTGGGAAATTTACCTGTTTTCAACTGAAATATCAAAATTTTTTGGCAGTTTATATTCACCATTTTCTGAGTAAAAATGTTTATTGGAACATCAAATATCAGCTCTAGCGACGTCATACATTATTGTGAATTTGCTTATAAATTTCGGTGCTTCGAAGGCAATTTAACCTATTTTTCACGTCCAAGCCAATTTTTGAGACTAATAGACTAGGTTAAAATCATGATATGCAATTTATTTAGTTCTGAGGGTTGAAGTTTGTGGAGAGTTTAATCACAATCACTGTATAAGATTCTCGCCTGATTATTTCGACGCCTCTTTTTAATTCTGTTTTGAGTCAAGTACCTACTCACCACAGCTAAACTAACTCAAAACCTGGTATGTCATCACACGCTTACAGCCGGTACTATGCCCCACGTCTCTTCAGGCTTCTTACTACATAGCTGTATCCGATACTTCAAAATATTGCATAGCAGAGGAGAAAAGTGTCTGTACTGGCGAGGATGCACCTTTTGTAGAGCGTTTAAAGAGCCCTGAGCTCAAGAAAGTAAGGAGAGTAAAAGAATAGATCAAATTCAATTGAAAAAACTTTCAAGCTATTTGGGAGTAGGTAAGGTTAGGTTAGGTTAGGTTATACTGGCTGACACAAGGCCACACATAGAACTATTTGGTCCATAGTGATACCAGATATGTGGTTGACGAGAAAGAAAGTTCAGTTTAAGCGGCCATCGAGGGGCCCAGACTTTTTCGCGCACAGAATGATATCCTTCAGCCTATGCTAGCGATCTCTCTGTGCGAGATATCCACCAGCCAGGGCTCACCGAAGTAGCGCTGTCTGAATTTCCCCAGTGCCAGGCAGTGACACAGGAGATGCATTGTTTCTGAGACCCCTGGCTTTTGACACATCCTACAGGTGTCGCTGGTTAGGAGTCCCATTTTCATGACATGTGCTGCTACAAGATAGTGGCCAGTAATGATGCCGACCAGCCGTTTGCGGTCAGTCCGCGTTAATTAGAGCAGGTATTTAGTCGCTACGACAGAAGAAAAGGCTAGAAAAGGCAACGTTTGACCACGTTCTGCATGTTTTTTGCTTACAAATCAACGATATACGTTGTTGCTAGACTTCAAATGACAAAAAATGCGGAAAACAGCACAGCATGTGGTTAATATAAAACCCATATCGCCATTGAAAGCACTTAATCCTTACACAGAAACACCTATACCTTGTCTAATTGCTGATTCCTTTGCTATTTTGGTTTCAAAGTTGAAGGTTAACTAGACGCCTGCAGTACTTTTTGTGCTCAGGCTCAGGAGAGAGAAATATAAAGACATGAAAACAACAGTGAGAATTAAAGCAGTTTATCTGAATCTGAGCGTTAGTAGTAGTGAAGGAAAACTATGGGATAGAGGGCAAATTTGACAATCTTCTCCCCCGTGAACAGAAATATATAGACAGTAGGCCATGAGACAAATTTGACTAGTAACATCAAAAAGGTCGTAGAACTTACGTAGCGGAGAAACCAAAGGGAAAATCTGAGGGAGTAATTCTCTCGATTTTTCTGTTTATCGATTTTATCTAAATAGTGAAATTGCTTCACTTAATTTCATATATGCATACGCTTGTTTCATTTCCTTAAATCTCTCTACTTCAAGTGCAATGGACTCTGGATATTGCAAACCTATAGAAACTTTCGTTAAAAAACGGTAAAGGTAACGTTAAACGCTCCGCAAGACGGTAAAGCTCCCTAGAAAACTGGATGCCAGAAAGAGGAACCGCGGAGCCGACCTGGAAAAGTAAAAGAAAGATTGACTGATGATGACGATATTGTCGATTCGGGGCAGAAATGTCTCAAACTGATGACAAGGAGCAAAGCTACGCCAACTGGACATTTTCAACTAAGTAAATCTCATAGCCGCTAATTCTGAACAATTTACGCTCGATGGTATAAGCTCATTTCAGAACAACTTGTAGCATGCCCAACATCGTTCTTCAACAAAAATTGGCAAAACTGTAAGCACTGTTTGTAGTGGAGCGACTGATTCGAGGTAGCGGTATCTGCGGACTATATTGGTGGGAGATGTCCCAATAAAAGAGCTCTTGGTCAGTGTGCGAAGGAATATCTAATTTAAGTCCAATTCTTACGATCTTAGCGTGCTTCGCTTATTTTTGTTTCTGTTGATGCCCATTGATTCATAGCTCTAACTTGGCAAAAGAGAGCTATAGTAGCAGATGTGAGAAAAGTTGATTACGTAACAGATCCATCTACAGACTTCAACTATACATTTATGTGTAGTAATTGTGAGGGAACGCAATAAATCGAACATTGCTTCACACTGTTATTACTCTGGACATGAAACAGTCACGAAAATAAGTGTTGTGAGCACAACTAATTTGCTAAGTATTGTGCTGATGAAGAGCTCGAAAAATGATGAGGCTTGATGTTTAATCAGAGAAATAACCAAATTAATACCGATAGAATAAAAACAACGCAGACAGGATTGGGCTCGATTTGAGAAGTAGTGAGTTCATCACCGCCAATAAGCTCTAAGTCTCTTATTTGATTTTCGTCTAAAGCAGGTAGTTCATTTCAATTTCTTCTTCAAATATGGGAGTAAAATTCAAAAAATGCTCGAATTTTCGCACTTGCATCCGTCCAAGTTACAGAGTGGTTATTCGAAAATTGCTGTTCTTTCATAGACTCCATTGTAGTCTTGAATACATGACCAATGCTGCCGTGTTTAGCATAAACGCCTTATCTACATTCTAGTAACTTTGGAGATATTCAATGATTTGTGTTTTTCTAAATGCTGCACATATCTTCAGCGGAATGAAAATTTAAACATGGATACAAATGTATTTATTTGAGGTACATCTGAAGTAAAAGCTTTCACGTTGAATATACTTGGGGAAGATAGGATTTAAGCATATAGGGCTTTTTGTAGGAAATGTACGTTAAAAATTATAGTATTACTTAGCATAAATGCCCTATCTGCATTCGAAAATACCAAATTCATCTCTTCTATTGAATACATTACTGCAAAAATTAGACTTTCGTTAGTAAGGTTAAAAAAATTTAAAGTATTTTTTAGAAAGTATTTTAATTGTTAGTTTAACCGTTATAGACTGCTTTTAAGGTACAATATATCTGGGGAAACTTATCAACTTAGTTGGTGCAAGCTCTAAGCACAGAATTCGAGTAAAACCTTTAACATGTTGTTTTCTTTTTTAATTTTTTCAGCTTCCACTTTTTATCTCATTCAAAGTGTGCATTTTTACAAAGCATCTATTCTGGGTTGCTTGAAATACGCAAAATATAACAACCCAACGGGAATACATTCTGAGAGAACACATGAAGCAAACATTCTTAGCAATGCAAATGTAATCTGCTTGCAAGGGGTTTTCCAAAAGTCCATAACTGGCCAGTGGACATCACTCGCAAAAATAAGGGGAAAAGAACTTGCGAGCATACATCGGCCATGGGTGTTATGCTACATAAAACGTAAAAATCAACACAGGAAAGTAAGATGTTTAAAACAAGAGCACCAATTCCCCCTAGTAGCTGCGAGAATCCGCTATTAGAATTTCCAATGAGCGTCACAATCACTCAGTATGCAACATTCACACATTCCAGATCATGCAGAGGTACGATCGGTATGATCGAAGTGGCTGCCGATCTCCAGAGGTCTGGCGACCGCCACACATAGCCACATGGATCAAGTACTAAAGGTCATGGATCAAGTACTAAAGGTTACGACATGAGCATGACCACACCTATTCGTGACGAAATAGGATGCAAACACGCCTACAAAACATCCAAAATTAGCCGGTTTTTAGACGAATGGAGAGCACTGTTTTCGGTTGTCTCCAAATCTATCTGTTAATGAGAATGTTAATGAGTTTATTGGATGTTACAAGCGTAGGCAGACGGGCGCTTGAATTGCTGATTTGAAATAGAGAAATTGAGAGTACTTGAAGTGTATGTTTTTTATGCTCTAATTAATTAAGTTAGAGTACAAATGACGCAAGATCGACGTTTAAATTATATAAATACATGACTTTTTACAATGAAATTATTATAACTTCGCATAGTTTGATTGTGAGCTCATTCAAGAATAAAGGACTAAAGTTAAAGTATCATTAAGCGATATTTAAATGAATTTTAATTTTGTCTTTTAACGATGTTTAGTTAGAACTACCACATGATAGACAGCACTAAAATGATCATTTATGACAAATAATCATTTAGGCAGTGCTGTATGTCTACTATTTATACAATGAAAAGAAAAAATCGATACAATTCATACACTCGACTATTTTTCCATAAATCGCCGGTCTCCGGTACGTGACGAAATAGGATGCAGCGCCGAACAGCGACCACCCATTGACGTAATCTTGTTTCCTTGATTCATGACATAGGCACACGAGAAGCCCGTTGTGATGCCACAATAGTTAGTGACTCTCTCCTACTCACTGAACTCAAGAAACCATCTGCTTCCTTTGCCAAACCGCAATATCCCTTTAAATTGGCCAGTGAGAGCTCGGTCAGGTTTGAGAGAGAGGGCGCACCAAGTGCCGCCAACCTTCTCCTTGCCAAAGGCAGGCACTGGCACATGAGATGGAGCCGCAACACCGACAGAAATCGTTAAACTCTATACCCAATCTTTGCGCATGTCGCCCTATGAGGCAGTGGCCCGTAAAAACGCCCACGGTGCAACGCAGAGCGCTTCGCCGGCCAAAATTTCAATTAATATTCCTCCTAGATGACGGGAATGCAAGAATCCGATGTCGGGTTTTCCAAAAAGTTCCTTTTATAAAGCTATAAACCTGAAAGTTTAAAATTCTCCTTATCTATGCCTTACAAGCCTAGGACATGCAATGTTAAAAATAAATTAACAAACTATGGATCGGTAATGGTTCCATGCATTACGCGAAAAACTTACCGAATATATGCCGACGCATTACTTTTCCCGATGGGAAGGAGCAGAAATTAAGAAAGTAATCACCGCTTGCCATGCATAATTGCGCATAATTCTACACTACTCTGTATTTGTACAGGTTGCTAGCAATTTTTCATACGGAATGTAGATAGGGCGTTTATGCTAAGTAATGGCTACGTATTTTTGTAGATACAACATTTTTCACTATTTTCATTATTGATTTTAGCATACTTCATATTTTGGTAGGTTTTTTTTTATATTTTGTAGAATGATCTAACAGAGTAATCCGGTGCTAGTTCAATAATTTTTTTTAAAAAATTAGATTGGGTGTTTATACTAAGCACGGCAGAATAGTGGTATTTATAAACTTTTCTGAGATTCCTTTTAAGTTTTAAGCACCATCATCAGGCAAAACCCCCAGACAGAATTTGGAAGGAAGCACAGTTCATTCGAAAACCCTGCAATTACACAAAAGAGTATAAATGAGGTAGCTGTTTATCTTCGAAATATGCTTTTGAGCCCACTATGTTTTAAAAAAATACGATATGATTTTTTCAAACCCTCATTTAGCTACAGGACAAAAATATATTTTGTATACGGGTTTCTCAACGGAAACATATGAATAAACACAAATTTATCACGCAATTATAACATGATATAACCAAACTAGCGACCTCTAGTTCGAAAACTTAAACTTATGCTAAAATGATTGGATGTTTTTTTGGAAACTCTGCATACAATTGACATAATGAGATTGAAACCCAAACTAAAATAACTCTTCTTCGCTTCAAATAGAAATGACTGACAAATTGCAAAGCTTAATTGTTTACATAAAGATTAGATTCAAATAACAACAAATAAACATTCCAGCACTGCCATGCGAAACCATGAATCCATGCGATTAGGAAAATGATAAACTTGGTCTAAGCTATTGACAACATTAGGTTACGATGCGTGAACGGCGATACCATTCAATTTCAAAATATATTATCAAATACTAAACAAAATATTTATGACTCACTTGCAATCAACGTATATGCTACTCTCGATGAATCTTTCTTGTTGGAATACCAAAAACACATAACGGTGCAATCCAGTGTCCTTCGCCGGGCTTGATCCTCGATAATCAAACAGAACTTGTCCATTTAAAACTGCGTTTCCAGGGATATTTATAACGAGCCAGTGTCGAAACTCTCTATTCACAGGTGCATCTCGGGACGGTGCATCAGGATCTGTCATAATCAGTGTATAGAGCTGGTGTGGATCTGCCTTCCATTTCAACATCGGAATGTGATTTACCTGTGTCGGTTTGAACTCATTGCCTGGCTCAACTTTAATACCATCACCATACGCTATCTGCAGATTTTTATAAATTCTAATAAAAGTTCACTTTACATCGAAGCTCTTACCTCAAGTATGTCTCTGGGCGCCGCGTCTAAAATATCTGGAACTATTTGGCTGCCTTCCATGTCTCTTGATTCTGTTACGGTCAACTTACAACTGCAAACATGTTGCAATCAGTCGATTTGTCAGGCGTCTCACTTTTACTATCATTTCTGTTTTCTTATCTGAAAGATTATGTTTTCTCTAGAGGTGGAAATATCGTATCGCAAGAAGTATTCTTTATATAACATTGGAAGTATAATAAGTTACTGGAATTGAAATAATCTAATTTTGATAAAAATTGATCGATTGGTGGAAAGCCGGAAACTTTGTATTGTTTTCCATAAATATTTATTTGCTAACGTTAAACGATTGAGTCGATGTAGGAGATAGTACAACCGATTGAGATGTATGCGAAAAGATAATCATCGACATGATAACAGGTAAACGTTCGCTCTGCTGGATATTACCTATCATTGATTCTAGCGGTTTCTTTATAAATTGTGTTCTGTTATTGGGGCATTAAAATTCATCAATGCTTTCATTACACACACCTGGTGAGTAATAGCCAAATAGTGCTGTATCACAACAGTATTATTAGTAAATAAACCAAGATGGTTTTGGTGTCCAGATTGACTTTACGGTATTATAGTAAAAAAAAAAATTATATATAAATCTAAGCAAAGCTCTTAAACGGAAAATTTTTGTAACGATATTTTAAAAATATAAAATATTACTGGTTATGCAATCAATTGATTTTATTCAATAAATAATATGGCCATTTATAGCAATAAAACTCAAAAAATAAAACCCCACGAGTATTTTGTATAAGAACATTTATGCGCTTAGTTTATGTACTTTCATACATAAATTGAATTTCATGAGCGCGATCATGACATTGTACTTGATCTTTACGTGATGATATTGCAAACGCTGCACACCTCATCAAACGCAATTTATGCATTCATGAAAACGCGAAAGTCGCATCGCGGCAACTGATCGAGATTGCGATCAATTTATGCACAAAACGCTCGTGCATAATACCTGTTAATGGTTTTTAAGAAGCCAAAACCAAAGCCTGCGCGAACGCTAGCTTGATATTACTTAAATACATACGAACGAACATACATGGTTACAAACTTGCGATGGTTTCGCGATCAATTTCATCTCAGATTCGTTGATGAATTTCAATTAGGAGTCCCCGATGCACGGCGAAATGGTCGCATGTGCACGGAAGAGTAGCTGCAAGCATAGAAGGACATTAGTTGCTACATACATACTCTACCGAGTAAACCGATTAAGCTTATGGTAATTAATGCGCGATCAGGGTAAGCATCAATTAAAACTAACAACCGGTCAATGAGCGACAGAGCCTGTCGATGATCGAAGGATGTGATATTGTAAACAGTTTGGCATCTTTGCTGGAAGGTTACCGGACGTTCTGTGATGTACTACAGCTACAGAAGCGTTGAATCGGTAATGTCAGTTCAGAAGCTGAATAAATGAGGACTGTTGTATAAAGATCATAGATTATATGAAATTTGCATTATGGCAGAGTTAAAGTCGTAGAAATGCGACTAGTTGACTGGCTGATGCAAAAGTCAGTATTTTGTCGGAAGAAAATGTTAAGTGAATGAACTTGTGAATTAAATCATAGCAACCTGTATACGTTAGTAATAGGACTGCCTTACAATGGTCCTTTTAATGATGAATCTGAACGTGCATCATTCATGCTTTTATCAATGGTGCTTTTCTCAGAAATTTGTTACACACAAAAACAGATCATCTACAACTGTTATCCTCTTGTCTTTCTAGTGGTAGCATCAGTTAACCCTCTCCTTCTCTCAATCGCCATTGAATCAGGTAAAAAACTAACCTAAAAGAATTGGTTTTTTTTCAGTAAGCGACACGTATTTCTAATTATATGTAGCTGTATAGCTGTATATTCCGAATTTTTTCAAGAAAGGTAAATATTCTTTTAATTATCATGATCGATAGAACGCATATGCAACGGTGCACTATTTCAATTGTTGTGACCCAAAAAAATTGTATTTTATCGTGTATATAATAACGTGAATAGTGCGATAGACAAAATCTGCGCCACCCACTGTTTGTATTAAATTTAACTACATGGCGAGACATTATCACAAAATTTGTATGCATGCACGGAGAGAAAAGTGTAATGAAATTATACAAAATTTGCAATTAATTTTATTGCAATAGTATTAATTTTTTACCCCATTACCTTTGTAATCAATTGCACTACACATTTTACTACTTTGTGTTGAATTATGTGTACATGAATGTCTCTACTACAGCGCAATGAACATGTGTGAGTTGTACTACGTAGTGGAATTTACTATTATTTGAAGGAAAATAGTAAATTTTCATCAAATTTGTAATAACATTCATGTTTTCACATCGAATTTTCGGAATAGTAAATTTTATTATCCACTGTAGTAAATTTCATTGCCGAAATTTCTCTCCGTGTAGGTGTAATTCACAAAGGAGCTCTTGGCTAAACAAAACTGGCACATAGGTTCGCTGTATAAGGAAACGGCGGAAAGTGCAGTGCTACTGGAAACCTCAGGGTTCAAACCAAACCGCTAAGGAAGATTTAGGGGCCATAAAACTAATAGACCAAGAGAGGCTGTAGTACTAAGACGACGACTAGAGTTAAATCTAAAGTAATGAGCCAAATTTTAAATTTTGGAAAGGGGGTGATGTTTTATGAGAAACATAAAGCTTACAATTCTATGAATCAAAATAAATCAAAAAAGTTTACTCTCATAAGAAATCGTTCTGTTCTTATCTCAAAAACGGCTACTCTTGCAGAAGAAAGAAAATTTTCTAAGCTGCAAATTTGATTACGCATATTTGCTCTAGAAAACTGACCATTACTAAGATACTTACGAAAAATGGCTTTTAGTGCATTTAAATTAGTGTAAAAATTTTAGTGACACTTGGATCGATGGGCACTTTCAACAATTTCGTCTAATATGACAATAGCAATATTTACACCGAAATTTAGCTTCCCGCGAGTTTTTTCGAAGCAAAATGCCCAATTTCTCTGATTTTATGCATACTCTAAGAATCTTTTGATCATTAACATCGACTTCTTTAAATAAGTTGAGATTTAGCGTAAAAGAGCGTTGCACAAAATTTTATCATATGCACGTAATTACAAATATAATACTATAGTAGTGGAGCTTGCACTCAATACTGGGAAAATTAACATCGGCACCTTTTGTAAAGGACACAATGAAGAAGACCATCCCTTTCAGAATCATATCGATGAGTTCTACTCGACTATCGAGAAATTAATCACTGTAGCAGATACAAATATAGATATTTTAACATCTTCAGCCGCATCCAGCGACTATCTCGGTATAATTGCTTCAAATAATGGAGTTGCATTTAACAAGACAAAACCAACACGTATCACTATGACATCCAAAACACTACTCGATCATATGATCATAATACATCCAAACATGAGTGAACATATGGTTTACGTTGATGATGACTGGCCCGGCTTAGACCATAAAGCTATCAACTTATGCATAAAATATATTGTCAGAGTTAAAATACGGCCTAAAAAGATATCGATGAGCTGAACCAATAATAAAGATTTCTTAAGGAGCTTTATAAAGAATCTTCAAAAGTCTTCTAATCTGGAAGTGGGAATTGAGAAGAGAAGATAACCGAAGCTAAGGCAAAACCAACAATAACAAAAGCACAATCTTGGATCAAGTTCACATGTGTATCGTGAAACAGAACTACTAAGCATACAACAAATAATGTTTCTTGAACAGCGAAAGATAATATTAAAGATACTTAACAAAAAACTCAAATGACCATATTTTATAAGAAATGCTGGAAAAATAACTCAGACAGCCACAAGATCGGGAAATAACCTTGCAATTAAAAAAGCTAGGACAAATCACTTAAAAATAGATCCAGTGCAACAGTCTTTGGCTTATTACAATGTCTTACCTGACGATATATAAGAAAATTTGCGAACTCGGTTAAATTTAAGAAAAATCTAGGATCATTCCTTAGAAAAAGATAATGAAGACGCCAACCAGAGTTTTTTCTAAACTTTTCTCTGCACACAAGTCTTGACGACAAGAAATAGGCAATATTATCTGAAGAGAATAGTGTGTACTGAAGAACTTTCCCTTATACCAATATATCTGGGAAGTACGAAACTAACATATTCGCATTTTGATTGAATGATGGAGAGAGTGGAAGAGGGGAGGTGAAAATTATGGAGACTACTTTGCGAATCAACACCAACATTCATCTATTTTAATCATAATGATATTGATTGCAATAAAACAGCAAAGAAAAGTCATTTATTTACTGCAAGCACATTTCGATGCACTTATGTACTCATAAAAGTACGGAGAAACATGCATCTTCACAATCCAAACTTACTCTCCCAAGACAAGCACCACTTCCAATTCTTCTTTTGAAGCATTCATCAGGTCATGTAACTAGACTAGGATATGTTCACGTCTGGTCATAACTCTTTAATGGTCTTCTGGACTCACAACTCAACACATTTTATTGTCTGATGCAACGCCCGCCATAAAACAACCTCGTAGAATGTTTCGAATTGATTCAAATGCTGAGGCTGTGAAGGAAAGTCCAATCTAAGTGAATGGCTGACCACTGTCCTCAGGGTCAAACCAACAGGATTACTAAAGTTAATATTGGCGCATGGTAGGCAACACGACAGAAACAATTGACTCTCGAGAGCCAGATAGCAACATCCGGACATGGAACGTGTGGCCTGCGTTGCGAACGGAACCAACTCAACTCACGTGAACGGCGATGCTTAGAGATACCTATCTGTTGTAGAGAGATATGGGTAAGATAAAAATCTCATAAGATATTTGACAAAAATTATTCGGCCGCGAGGCCGCGAAAACTGTTGCTTGTCGGCAGTAATGTTTTTACGGCTGTTTGTGTCAGCAAAAAGCCTTGTATTACGCAAATTCTGAAATAGTTACTTTCTAGCTAGGTCACAAACTAAGACCAAAGGTTTTCCATTGTCTTGAATTGCGTACGTGTTCATGCGATCGTGTGATTGAGATCAAGCGTGTGCCAATTCAAGTCTTCAAATAAGTTTGATGATGTCGAAGCTATCAACCTTTAAACTCAACAGCTAGCGCTCCGACTTCCTCTACTTCACTTATATTAGTTGCTGTATTTCTTTGCAGTACGCTACTTTTCGCAGAGTATCCCGTTTGACCGCAGAGCACTCTTCAGATGTTGATGTACCGTTGCTAATTCGGTTTGCATCGCGTTTGCAACGTCCTATAGCACAACTCTTCATTCTGACGATCCCGAGAATAATAACAAATTCAAGAGCACGATTAAGTGTTCCTTGAAACGCAAATCTGCATCGTCCCGCTTCGTTCAGACTGTTACTATTTCCATAATACCTATGTACGTGTTCTCCTCTGGGTACGGTTTTCATTCGAATACGACCAAATGAATGCTGGGCGAGGCTAGATCTTGTAGTGTAAAACCTAGCAAACGCATGCAGCTGCCATATAATCGTAATTGCAACAACTGTTTAATGATTATTAATTTGACCGATTCGAACGGTAACAGTGGTCGTAGCGATGCACTACAAGATTTAATGCCAATAATTGCACGTTCGGAAAATGTGTTTTGATGTAGTGAAGTACGTTAGTTTAATGATGATTAACTTCGATGGATGCGTTCCGTGTTTGACCAAACCTAGCACGCAGGTCGAAGACCGACATAATATTGCACTTTCCTTCAAGCAAAGATAAACTCTCATTCAAAGATAAATGATTACCATAAATTAATTAACTGCGAAATGCAATTTATGTTTATCTTGATTTCAATACATCTTATGTATATTTTCCAAGTCCTAGATTTATGTCTAATTTGCCATTCAGAAAATTGCTAAATTTTCAAGGATTATGTTCTGCAATAATAACACAATGTCATTCGGACTTGAAAGGATCTTTCGACTTAAAGATACACAGCTAAACCTCTCTTCGCTTAAAGGTTTATGCTCTACCCGCACAAACTGATCAACAAACAGAGTAAGCCATAGAATACCTGCATACGACTCGAGTTCCGCTTCATTAGACATTTATAAAGAGACATTCATGCACGACCCGATAGCAAAGGAATTCCCATCATAATTGCGGGGAGTCTCTGTAAAGCTCATACAGAAATGCTTAAAGGATCTATATGCTTCAGGAATGAGCATTCAAAGGAAATATCCGGAAGTAGGAATGTGCTCAAATAGATGTAGTCAACATTCTGATTTATTTGACACAGAGCTATGATGTACAAAGCGAATTCATAAGCTCTAATCATTTGGTCTTACAAAACTAATCATTTTGTATCAATGTTTGAGCAGCAAAAAATAAATTGCAAGTGAATTCAATAAGTTTAATGAAAAATACATGGAAGCTAGTTGCATAGAAAATTCTAAGAGTATGTAGATTTCTATATTCTACAGCTACGAGGGTAGTTTGATAAGTCAGTGACTGTTCGAAAGAAAGTTGTTTTTTTTTCGGACATAAGAACATTTTATTTCTGAACATAGTTTCGTATTAGCTCGATAAATTTAGTCCTGCGTTTTTCCAATTTTTTATTCCTTTCAAATAAGAGATTTTCTCAAGGCCCTCAAAATAGGCGTTTATTTCAGTGATGACCCAAATCTCTTGCCCTCCAGCCATTTTTTCAGATTTTGAAACAGGAAATAGCCGCAGGGCACTAAATCTGAAAAATATGTTGGTTGGGGTAACAGTTTGTAACCCAATTTATTAATTTTTGCCATGATGACACACGGGTGAGCCCGTGTATTGTCTTGATGGAACATATTTTTTTCTTCGCCAAATGCAGTCGTTTCCGCTTCAAATCAATATCGAATCGGTCCAAAAGCTCTGAATGATAGTGTGGGTTTCTTCACGATCACCCGAAGAAACTCACTGCGTGAATTGTTCCTTGGTCTCTGGTGTGGTGTGATGGATCCATGTTTTGTCTACGGTAACCAAACAGCACAAAAACTCGTTTTTATTGCGGCCAAACATTGCCAAACCCTCCTTTGAAGTGGTCACATGGTTCTCGTTTATGGTCAAGTATGAGTAAGCGTAGCCCCAATCTCACGGATAGCTTCTTTATGTCCAAATATTCGTATAAAATGTGATGTAACTCCTCAGTTAAGATGGTTACAGCCTCAACCAAACCAGTTTCATTCTTCGTACGGCCATAAGGGTAATCAGTATACCACTTCTTAACCATTGAAATTGATGGTGCAGAGTCTCCATAGTATTTATCAAGCTTTTCCTTGGTTTCGATAACGGTTTTATCTCCCAAAAAGGAATGTTCCATTAGAACATGAAATTCCTTTTTTTATTTTGATTAAAGGTCAACACTCAAAATTTGATCAAATTTTGACAGTAGTCTAATAATAGATGGCAGTTGCAGGGAGCAGTACCTTATTCAAAAGCCGGAAGTTCAAAAGGTTATCGACTTATCAAACTGCTCTCGCACAAACAAGCAAGAGGACTGTCATCCACCTTTTTAAAGCGCGATTTTATTCTATTCGAATTTATGCACCCACACTATTGTCGATAATATCTATCATGAAAATCTCCTGCAGCAGTAAGCTCTCTGAACAAATCAATCAGTACTTTTTCTAAGATAAAGAAAAATGAATGTTGGTTAGACTAAAGCTATTTATTTTTCCGAAAGAAGAAAAAGGCGATATCTTCCTTCTCAGTAAATAAATTTTATTGGCCAAGCAGTAGAGTGGAAGAACGAATTTTCCAAAATTGGAATACTTTTCAATTAAAATGTATATCCATAAATCACACTGTTAATATCCAATCTAAAACAATAAAACGCTTTCATGTTTTGAACTTGCTTATAAATCGTGAATCGAAAATCTCGGTTCCAATACACGCATATAAGCAGCATTACACGCATATAAGCAGCTCATCGTTCTAAACTGAGCACCTGTTTGTCATGTGCAATGTGTAAGATAGCATGACTTCAAATTTCTTACACCAAATGTCTCAAACTGATGCTGAATAAACCTTTTTGCTTCTCAACTAACCGACCATATATGTTAAGAAATACCAAAACAATCCAAAAAAAATTGCAAAGAAACAAAAAAAAGTCTAGCGCATCAGAATCGCTAGAAAACTGATTTTCGAAGAAACTATCTTTGAGTGACTTAAAAATGTGTGAAAATGTGTAATACACTTCTTTGAAGTATCATATCAACCATTTCTTACTCAAAGGAACAAAAATAATTTTTTTACAGCATCTCCTTCAACACAAATGATGAAAAGTGCTAGTCTACCATAACATGCCTAGCTTTTGAATTTTATTTTCATCCAAGGATATCATCGATAGTTTCAGCGATTAAACTATGTCTGGGGCTACCATCCGAAAAATTTCCAAAACTCAGAAAATGTACATATCGGTTGCTTATTTATTGTAAATGCTTTGCTTATGAATACAAAATGGAAGCATCTGTTGGTGTAATATTTACGACATTGTCTGGTGCTGGCAATCATGCGTTAGCACCATAGCTGCTTCTCGTTGATTAAAACCCAACCTGTGAATTTTGTTTCGATTGAATGACTGCGCTGGAAGTTACAGGAGTGAATAAAATTTTAGGGTTACCACTCTCAAAACTTTTTAAATTTTCTAAACCTAAATATTTGTTGTTAATTGTCATTGCAAGATCATTCCCATTTGGAAATATAATGACAACATCGCACGATAAAGAAATGTCAATAAATTACGAAATTCATCATAGCTGGTAGCCCTTTCATGATTTTTCAACGAAATTCCTACAGAATTAGAAATACATCAAGTTCCACTTATCACATGAGTTTCGTTTTTATCTCGCTACTGCATTGGAAGTTATACGGAAAAAAACCTTTACTTTCGTTAAAATCTGGTTGCTAAATCGGAACCTATTGGCCAAAAACCAGTTTTTTTTCTCGGTGATTTTTTCAAAATGGCACCACTGCCACAATGTTGCCCGTGTTTCAAAATCACTTCTACCAGACCTGGTTCTAGCTAATTCCAACATGTCCTATAAATTTCATGTTGATCGCATTATCCGGTCGTCAGTTCTCGTGAACAGAAGTTTTGAGTGCTGAAAATAGAAGTAATTTGATCATGCGTTGCCATCCTTGTGCACTGCGGGGTTTTGAAAATTTTACAAAGGTCACAATTTATTAATAGCTTGAATTTAATTTCAAAAATCAAAAATTTTGCCCCCACAGTCTCGAGTGTTAAGTTTTAGTGCACATTAGTACGCTCTGCAAATTTCACGATGATCCATTGTTTTTGTTAGAAGTTATGGCAAATCGAAATTTGAAAACAAAATCCTTGCCTACCTTTATGTACTCAGCGCCGACACAAGGCTCAAAACTTCCATTTTTGTATGATAAGCAAACATAAAACATAATAAGTATTCATTTCAAATATTTACTTTTAGCGAAAATTTACTCTGCATAGAAATATAAGGGTACCTGAAAATTCACTAAAATGCACGCCGCCGTCAAACGGTTAAAGATATCCTCATTCTAACAAATCATTGACGTACCTGTTACATACATCTGTTCTCCGAAAGTTTCATTCCAATCAAATCGGCCACTCCAGAGATTATCTCCCTTAATCATTTTGCTGATATATATATATATATATATATATATATATATATATATATATATATATATATATATATATATATATATATATATATATATATTGAACTTTCGGCGAAATGTGTTTAAAACTAATTTTCTTCGAAAAGCAGTAAAAATGTCACCTTAAAATGCAGCAATTGCCATTATCTTTTAATTGCATTAATCCTAAAGAAAATGCAGCTCTTTAGCAAAAATCTTAGAGATATTGTACTAAGTTTAACCTTAAATGTAGAAATTAAGATATTTTAACAATAGTATTTGATATATCTGACTCCAAATTTATTTGTTTTACTTTTTCTAGCAATCATCCATGCATTTTTACGAGTGTCCTAGGTGCAAGAAATGCGGCATTATTCCATCAAAAATTACGACTATATTCAATTGAGAATGTAGGTGCAGCTTGACTCTGAGCTAAAATAGTATTATACCCATGACTGACAACGGCACTTCATTCTAACTAATGTGCTACAAAAATATTTTCTTTAGTCTTGCAATCAGCTTGTGCTTTCCAATTCCCTCAAACAAATCTTTCATATTTCCCTGCATAAAACCGTATAACATTTCGATTCTTTATCTTCGATACTTACCATTCTCGCTGTGAACTGCTCAGCCCTAAATGCCAACATTAAATCGTACTTCGTCCAGAAACCGCGAAACTGGTCGTCCGGCCGCGTTCGCGTTTGCGATATCGCGATCATATTCATATGTGGAAGCCCCGCCATCGCCAACTAGATCAAGTACAAATCCTCATCTCACTCCTCACTCAACCCAATGTTGTTTTCATCGACGGTATCTGAATCTGAGTGCTTCAGCCACTGCTTGGGCGGCAAAACAAGAAACAGGTTTGACCATGTGCCTCCGGGAGGAGAGCAATTTCTTCAGGTGAAAATAAAAACAGAGAACTCGAACGCTCGCACGGCCGAGCTGAGCGAACATTGCACCGACCGAGCGAACGGTGAGCCAAGGCATATGTGTATCTTGTATCTAGTGTGGCCGTCGTCGTACGGATCTCCTCCACATTCGATTCCGTACTCCAATTTCAGATACGTAACGAATGGAGCTCGATTTTGTTGAGTTTAAGATCACCGCGCGAAGCCGTTGATCGCGGATCAGTCTGTTTCTACTTGTGGTCGCGTGTAGGGGCTATTCAACGTACGTCGCGAGTCGATTCAAAACCAATGTGCGTATCTGCAGTGTGTTCATATGTGTCGCTACACGAATTGTTGCGTCCCGTTGCGCTTGAGTGCAGTTTTATGCAGTAGAGATCTTATCAACTCACCTACTACCTAGGCTCCATACGAGCAAAATACGTCATTTCGTCGGCCAGCGGTGACAAGTGCGTTCTCCTACTATGCAAATGTCAAGTGATAGTTTTATTAGAATTGTGCTAAACGCTGTACTGTTCACTCTACAAAAGTTCTTCGATAGTGTTTCTTAAAGTTATTTTTAAAACCATAATTTGTTTAAAAAAATTAGTGTACATATGTTTAGCGGCAGATAATTAAAGGATAATTGATGAATACTTGTGGATGCTCAGATGTCTCACAAAAGGAAAAAATGAGCATTTCGCAACGATTCAAAAGAACTTTACAAGCAATGATACTTGCTATAGCGATAATATACACGTCTCTGGTGTTGTACCAGAATGCATATGGATATCCCAACATCCAGGTAATTGAGATTAAACTATATTTTGCATTTCACAAGTTGTATCTTTTTCCTTATAAATGTCATTCAATTAGATATTTCATAACCATACAAAACTTTAGCAAACACATTAAAAGAATCTTTATCAATCGACCCTCATCTTACTGTTTGAGAAAATGCTCAAATTGATTTTTGTTAACTTAGAATGTGTTGGTCAATCCCCTAACAAGGCAGTGGCTTTGCCGACGGCAATTTCATATTTGAAAAATATCAAGGAAATAGTGCAATCGTTGAATAGACGAATTTTTTATCTATAACTTGGTCTTCAGAGCATTCATTAGTTATAGTATTATACTGAGCAGGGACATGCATTTCAATTTGACAGGGTACATCCACATTTCAAGGGCATCAGTATCGGAATCGATAAAAAATCAATTGAATATTTGAATTGGCTTGCACATAACCCACAAAAGTTTTAATTTTAAAACTAAAAATAATAGTTCTTCAATATTTTAATCAAACTCCACCGATTTCGTTGCATCAGTAATTAAGTTACATACGAAAATAACGCGCTTTATTCTCTCTCTTTCGAAGACTTAAGCTAAAGTACACAACAAAAAACATAGTTTGAATCCCCTATATGGTAGAGTCTTGCTTCAAAGCTGCTCACACCACAAGACGCAACTTCAGTCGCTCCTTATTCTAAATTTTTACATATGACTCCTTTTTACATTTCTGTCTCAAATTTAGTCCACCCAACGACGAAAAGTCTGTTTGGCTCTCAGATAATATTTCTTCCATATTTCAGTCTAGTGCTCCCGTTAATTATCCACTGTGTAAATAAGCTCAGCAGACCCCTTTCAATCTTACGCATGCGCCATGGCCCTTAATTTTATGAGAGCCAATGAAGAGTATTTTTCAATATACTTTTATAAAAAAAATTAAAATTTAAAAAAATCCTTTGCTTTTAATATTTTTTTTTACTGTTTTTTGGTATTGCATTTGTACGTAAGAAAAACAGCTACAGAAAATCTATTTGATATTGATATATCTTTGAATAAAAACGATTGCATTTGCAATATGTGACGACAATGTAAAGCAAAGTTTAGTACCTTCTTAGTTGGGACTGACTGACTACAACAAATATGTATAAATGACTAAAGCTATTCAAACGGAAATTTTCCTAGCTTCTACCTTTTTAGGTACTCGATGCTCGTCCATTCGCTTCACATAACTAGCCCATTGTTGGTTCCACACTCTGATAATTATGGCGAACTCTGGATCATCAATTTTTCGTGCAATTCCTATGTGTACTTTATTCCACATTGCTCGCTCTCCTGTTTCGCTGCAATCATTCGCCTAAGACAAGGTCTATCGGACGCGTTAAATATGTTTGCGCATGCTTGTGTAAAGGTCCATGTTTTATATCCAAATGATTTCAAAGGTCTTATTATTGATTTATAAACTTGAAGCCCTCTTGTCCTGCGAATGAAGCTGGTCATTAGTAT
This sequence comes from Nemotelus nigrinus, assembly GCA_947369275.1. Classification (NCBI taxonomy): domain Eukaryota; kingdom Metazoa; phylum Arthropoda; class Insecta; order Diptera; family Stratiomyidae; genus Nemotelus; species Nemotelus nigrinus. The sequence continues at coordinate 44,789,183 of OX376373.1, read as the reverse complement.
AGTCAGAATGGAATAGAAATTTGTAAACGCGATCTTTTTTCTTCGTTTTATTTCATCAGTTTCATTGAATTTTGCAGTCAACTTCGCATTTAAGTGTATAAATACGTTTACATTTTCTAAATTATATTCGACAGGGGCTATATTTTACCTGTTAAGAGCTCTCTTGTCTGCGTCATGATTTTCTTTTTTAATGAGATTGATTGGCTACTTCTTGAAAGGCGACTTCTTTTAGTTCTTGGTCAAGTTTCAACAAGACTTTTTCAGCGGATATGAAGGAACATGACAAGATGTTATTACTTGTTTGGATTTTTATAAAAGCATACCGCTTGCTTGATAGGCAGCTTCCTTATCACTTACTCAAAAGTTAGGTTGATCAGCAGAGGGGCCAACTCATTGCCTTACTTTCGTCGGTCATTTGTGTCAAAGGCGGTAGTCAAATAGTTACTGCTCCTGCTTTATGATGTTGTTGATGTCCTAGTATGCCGAAGTGTGGTAATATTTTATACTGTACCTTTTGCTCAAGACTGCCATTCGCTTGTTTAAAGCCCACGAAAGAACTAGCAAATGTCGAAGTTTAATTTCCAGCATTTCTCGATCACTTCTTTGATTGTGAAAAACTGATCAGTCGTAGATCGTCCAGAGTTAAAACCTCCTTGATACTCCCCCAAAGACATTGTGATAGCAGACTTTAATTTTATTCTCATTATTCTCTTTTAGCCTACTGAGGTATTTGCTCTTCATCCCAGATATGCCGGAATGATTGATTGAAAAAGTTTTTTTATTTCATTTTAGTTGTATCCTCTTAACCTAGCTTAAAATATAATTAGCTATGATAACTTGAAGTCTAGCGGTTATACTATTTTGGCCTGCTGGCTCTTATGGTTTTTTTTGTATATATATATTTTTTTCTTAAACAGTTTTAATCTTACACACTAATAATACTACCCAGCTTGTACAAGTACTGGGGTTACCTGGCAATACTTGACTTAAAATCTATCTTACACTACAATTAAGTTCTAACCTATACCTAATTATAACTAACCTAACCTAATTAGACATAAACCTTAACCTAGGTCTTACATTTAACCCCTTCTGTTCGACGGAAGGCCTACATAGCTAAATAGCGCATCCATGAGCTGCCGTTGACACGCTGACTTCGCGGGGCGCATAAATGGCTCATTGGAGCCACCTGTACACTCTATTGACCGAATCAGTCCGTTTTCATGTCTGTCAGTTTGTCTGTAGAATCTTGTCGTTAATTCTACAACCCGGTCCCTAAGTGGCTTCAGTCTCGACTCCTGATAGAGGAGAAGGTTCTTCGGCCACTTTTTAGTTCAGATATGTCGGAACACTTTGAGGGTTGCTTTCATGGTGTAGCCTCTACCCCATTTGATTAAGTCAGCAAAAACTTCATCAATGCCCGATGTTCTATTTTTTCCCTAGCTTTCTATGGCAGACTCGACTTCTTCCAGCATTAGATGGACTATTGGGACTTGACCATATACGTCGATCGGCTTTAAAATAATGAAACCACTTCTCCTTAAATTTGAGTTTGGAATCAAACACTACACCAGGGTCTCTAAAATGCTGAACAGGAAAACAAGACGGGGAATAAGAAAATGCATGAACATAATTTTGTATCAGAAATCTACAGAAATCTAAGGGTTGGTAATTTGATTTTAGCTATAACTTAAGTTATAAGTCATCCGTATAAAGAAGACAAGAGGAGTTGCCAAGCTGAAAAATAATAGGCCTAACTCTGGATGTGGCAAAGAAAGGAGAAGAATTAGAGAAAATTTTGGTGATTTGGCGGGGACGGCTATGGATATAATAGAAAGCCCAGGAGAGAAGGGAACCAAATATGCCGAGCTCTCGAAATTTACACTGAGTTGACTTGATGTTAAAAATCGAATTTTTCGTTATAAACTTCCACTGGATTACTGCCCCGGAACAAAAAAAAATGAATTCTATAATCAGCAAGGCCTTGAAGAAGTTTGCTGAAACAACATTTAAGTAATTTAGATAAAAAAAAATTGGAAAGATATTGGAAGCTTTGTTAATGAAAAGATTGCACCAGATACAAGGCTTATGTTGAAAAGCATAGCTAGTAAATCAGACAAAAAGATAAAACCAAGGATACTGTGAATACCATCAGAACTAAAATTAGCACAGGGCTAGTACTAAATAAGGAAGGAGCGGAAGAAATCAGGAGATATAGAGATGGTTGATGCATTTTAAAACTAAAAGGATAAAAAGATAACAAATAACATAAAGATTGGGAGCAATAAAAACATCAAGAAACATAGAACCAGGATCTGAGCAATCAGGCTAAAGAGAACGCATATAGAACAAGAAGGATTTTGGTTGATTAGAACTGGTTGAAGCCTCATCGAGTTAAAACGTCGAGGTCCAAAAAGTGATCAGACACTACCTCGGTGAGTACTCTTTTTGCTTTAAAGCTTAGCCTACGGAATTCCTGAAGATTAGTTCGTGGGTGAAACTGTATTTCCCAATTTTTTACGACGTGAATATCTAGTCCCATGAAAAAACAAATACCAATTGATAAGATTGATATCTATGGATATTTCTGAAAGTCAGCTTTATTGAAATTGTGACAAGAGGTGGAAGGACTTTTGTTCCCTTTTTGTAAGTCCGGTTCAATATTAGTAAGCAGTGGAGCAGTCAGTTTCGACATATAATAAATGAGCTGAAGACAGTAGTTAGTTGATAGATAGTTAGACAGTTAGAAGGTAGTTAATAGTACGTTGTTAGTATTGCGACGGTAGTTGATTTGTTATAAAGAATAAAAAGATAAATCAGAAGGAAGAAATCTCAGCAGAGAATTGATTGTAGGAAAGTAAACATAAGTATTGGGATACCACTAAAAAATTAGCACGTTTTAGTTTCCAAAAGTAAGAGGAGGATTTGACGCAAATCGGAAACGTATGAAGCTAGAATGTTCAGTGAAAAAAGGTTCATGCGTGCTGGTGAAAAAATGTTGTGATGTATCCAACAGGCTACCGAATCAAAGTTTTAGGGGAAAAGATAACACATAAAAAATACATTCAATGGAAAGAGAATATCAAATGCATTGAAGATCGAGCACCAAATATTTAATGTAAATTTCCGTTTCAATTTTTGAAATAAGGAAAATGATAGCACGATCACATATTGTAAAACAAAAAGCACTTCTTTCCAACTAGATTGGAAAAAAATTAATGAAGCTCATAACTCAGATATCAGAAATGGATGTAGCGCGACCGTTTATAAAGACCATCATCAACTTTCCATTATAAGCGTACCATAATAAACTTTCCTATCGATACCTTATTATTTTGAATATTATTTTTTGATAATATATTTATTTAAAAAGTCAATTGATTCTACAGGCTTGCGCACGCATAAAACAAAAAATTGCAGACCCTTTGATATGATTCATTGCCTTTCAGTTTAAAATGACGAAATCTAAATTTCGAAGGCAGCAGTTTGGAATATTGTGCCGATTTTTTTTTTCATTCCCCCTATCGATCATGCTTTTTGATTAACTGATCAACAATCAATAATATTAAACTATAAGCCACAATATTTTTTTCATTTATTTCAACAGTTGCCACTCTTTCATACACGCACTCTTCTGAAGCATATCCGTTTCGTACGAAAGTATAATGGCGGAATTACACTCTCCCCGAGACATGGCAAACGTTGACAAGGGGAGTGTATAAATGGTCTCCTCGTCTATTCTCGGCTGATTTTTTCATGGCAAGCACGACTGTGTAAATGGCTTTCTCGTCGGCTCTTGCCCATTTTATGTGCTTGAGTGGTTATGGCCGTCTCGTCCTAGCTCGAAGCCGCTGGTAACGAAGTCGGCTTCACGCATCGAGTCAAAGGGATTTGAAAAAAGGTCTGGTGCTCGCTCCGATGATATTTACAAATCTATTTGGTTTGCCCATGAAATCATAGGCAAGACACACCATATGGGACAAGATGCATGCGTACGAATGCGTACAAGGCATACTGTTCGAATATTTGTAAACAAATTTGAAAATGCTACCTAACTGCTCGATATTACCACTTAAATTTCATGCCACGTTTACACACATGGCAAATGTTGGCGAGCCGAGTGTGTAAATGGTCTCCTTGTTTATTCTCGGCTGTTTTTTTTTACATACGAAGATATGGAGGGAAGTAATTTCATAAGTTCCTCGACGAAACGTTCGACACATGTGTAAACCAGGCATAACATCATGCAGAAGGGTGCGAAGTTTAAGTGTACAGATATGCATATCGTGTAGGTAGGTAGGTATCCTTTCATAGATAAGCCATGTTCACCCTATGTCTTGCTGAACATCTTGTCGAATGTTTTGCCGGATGCCCTCACGAAACGTTCGTCCTATGTATAATTGCGGCATAATATGCAACTATGATGCAGCCTTATAGATTTGCTCTCTTTTCATTTTGATAAATTTACTGTCCTTTTTGCCGCCATGAATATTTTCAAGCCAACGCAATTCACTTTTGAATACCATTATGTCAACCCAATGCTTATGAGAATCATCAGTTGACAATCGACATGGTACCAACGTATGGGGAGTCGCATATAAAATGTAAATCTGCTGAAATCCAGAAAAACAAAAAATTGTCAGCTGCATTATATTCAATTACTGATGACTTTCACAGACGAATTACCTTCCACATTGTGTGGAAAAAACTTTTTTCAGCAAACTTTTGCAGGCTGCAGTATGTTGTGGTATCTCACTTTTTATCAACATAATTGGCATTCCGACTGAATTTATCATTTTAATTGGCTTCGTCATATACCTACCTACTCACTGTTGATCAAAGTTTACATTTCACACGATGACCTGTCCATCGCGTTGATAAGACTGATAAATGTCCAGTTGAATAACATCAAATTTTCACAGTAAATTCTACAGTCTGCAAACATACGACCACTGCAATCAAAAATACTCGGTATTATCAGGTCGCCAATAAGCAAATACGAAAAGGTTCAGGCAAACATCGACACAAGTTTGTTGACACGAAAAGATAAAGTTGCTGTTTTCATAAAAACCAATTCGTGTCAGCAAAAACACCCATTGGAAGTGACCAGAAACTAGTATGCAATCGAATGTTGTTCGAAGGCACATGCAATTCCAACGAAAAATATATGGATAGTTGCAAAAAGCTTATCGCCTAGCACTGGACGACCACGTTTTCTTTGTGATGGCATGCAGAGGTGGGTTTGCTGAGTTAACAGCTTTTTTTGCTTCGAGTTGAACTCGATCGGTGTCCAAAGGCAGGAAATGACATATCAATTTTCATTGGACGATTTATGCTGAAAGTGTTTTAGATTTACTTATCATTGATTTGAATCTTGCGTTTCGTCCTTAATACACAGTGCAAACAGTTTTAATTTCCTCCATGATATAGCCGACCCATTTGCCTACACCCAAAGCCAAGAAACCTAGATTTTATCCTCAAGCGATAGCAATCGCACTACAATCCAACCGCTGCACTTTTTGTTACAAGCAATCGTGAATTAGGACACAGTTGTTTCCTCGCCACACCTAAACCCAAATAAGTCCCTAGCACTTGGCTAAGTTCTCAAATAAACACAGCTCGCATGGCATGGCGAACGGAATGGAATGGAAGTGTGCCAAGAAGTGAAGTTTCGCGTTCGATGCCTATTATCTGTTTTCCCTATCCGGTTGAAGTTCGTCAGATACACGAAGGTGTTTTATTGCAAGGTGAGTAAGTGCATTTTCTGTGTGCCCACACAATAGTTGCAAAATTGCATGAAACGACCAACGCCTTGGCCGACGGGAGCAGCTAAGACACACGACCTGCAAGAAATAATAATAAAAACTGAATTTCAAGTCATGACTCAACTGATTCTCTGTAGCCGCATGCATATCTTTAGATACATACGAGTATGCTGCATGTGATGTAGATACCTACATATGATTGTGAAATGAACGACTTGAGAGTAAATGGACTTTAGCTGATCAATTTTGCCGTGCCGAACGAAGGCGGTGTTATAATTTTCTTCGAGTTCGACTTAATGGGTTTGAAAATAAAATAATGATCACGGACGATAAATAATGAGAGTTGAAAGTAGATCGGAGATTCGGCTCAGATTGGATTAGATTGAATTTCGGAGGCCAAAGATGTGTTGAAGGAAGCAGCTGTTTTCAATTTAAATTTTGAATCATAAAAAAGAATACCATCTTCATGGTATATTGAAGGTTCAACAAATCAATCAATTCGCGCTCTACATTGAATATCCTTCGAGATTTGTACAAACTGATATCTTTTCGTCCGATATTCGTTAATTATCATTGTTTTGCTACTTGCATGGAATGAAAGCTTAAACGTCCTCTTGACATGATTTAGCTAATTTCTGTCATTTTCTCATGCAAATGTCAAATCAGTCAAATGTGTCGAATTAACTATTGCGGTCCTGTACTTAAATTATGTAGCTCAGTTACTGCGAGTAATTGGTTTTATTTTAGACTTCCCGTTATCAAATAGCTTGCTCATCACTTTGAGCCTATCAAGATAGACATGTGCGTATCTATTTCAACACATCAGAATCAATCAGTGTGTGCTGTCGATACGGTTAACCAAATAGTGAAATTGAGGTCAAATCTCGATGGCATGCCATATCATGCCATCGTTGCCGATTAACTCAAAATACAAAACCGTCATTTAATTGGCTTAGTAATCCTGTTAACACGCAACAATGTCATTAGTATGGTATCGGAGCTTTGCGAGACTCACTCAAACAGACGCCATCCGAAGAGGCAACTGTATGATGGTTTTGCAAAATCCCTGACTTGTTGTCGTGTCGAAGTTAAAGTAACGCTACCGGCATTAAGTTCAGTTATCTACTTCATTTCGTTGCCGTTTTTTACCACTTAGATACTTTCGACTTTACGAAATTCATCGACCAAACGCAATGTCAGCACTGCTTGCTAGTGTTGCAGACAGCAGAAAAGTAAATGATAAATCTGTGCTACTTACTGTCGACCTTTACAAGGCACTAGCTCAGTAGCCTGGCTGAATTCAACAATTTGTTTTTGCTATAATTTTAATGATCTGACAATGAACGGTGTTATTGTGTATGAGAGATCTTTGTCTAAAGTTATTTTTTTTCAATTGTAGAAAATGTACATATATGTATATTATAAAGTCAACTTCCAAAGAATAGTGGTATATGGTACTAGAAAGCCTTCAAAACGAAAACTAAACTAATAAACTGTTTTTTGTAACTTTGCTTTAGTCACGGTTGCGTTTTTTTCTCATTTCAATGTATCGAAAACTGCAATCGTTTTGGCTACCCGCGGAAACCTAGAAACCTAAGTCGAGTAAGGCGTAAAGTTCTTTCTTTGTTTTGTTTGCTAATGCCGAGAGACAGATGTTCAAAAAAAAAACTAAAATGATCAAATAGCTGTAGTAGGTTTCTGGGTAAAAGATGCTGCTATTTACATATTAATATCTGTATGACTAAGAATTCAAGTTAACTGAAACCTCGTTTCATAATCAATTTGAATGAGCGTGAAAGATACCAACGATTGTAACAGAGCCAAAATTATTTCTCCCCTTTTCAGTTAAATAGTGTTCATCGAAAAGAAAATTCTAGAAAACTGTATTAAAATCCTTAAGTACTTACCTTATGCATTTTTTATCAACGGCGTTGTTATGGATTCTAGCTTAGAACACTAGAATGAAGTGTTTTAGAGCATACATACTTATTTTGAGCATCGACATTCTCTTCAGATCAGGGTCAAAATGTAACATCTGGTTGTCATGTACATTAACGAATTAAACGACTATTATAAGAGTAAACTCAACTTTTGTATATATTGCTTTGTATAAGAATGAGTTAAGTTAGTTTTAAGTTAAGACAATAAAGCCAGTCCTCGTTCTACAGTCCAGCGTACGTGTTACTTATTATAAATCGTGCTCCCCTGATATAATACTGGGTCATTTTCTACTTACTGCTGTACATAAAGTGCCCATGAAACATGATAGAAGTGATTAGAATATGTAGTGAAGATGCAAAGGGGGGAAAGGTGGTAAAACTTTCCATATATTTACTGTGTCTATGAGGAAGCAGTTCAAATTACAATTTTGAATTTGATATGAAGTGTCTTCTCTCTATCGTATGTAGTAGAGTTTACATGCATCTTGGCGTCGAGGTCTGCCAGTTTGCATATGAGTGGCATCAAATGCAAATCATATCTATGCCTTTGAGGACTCAGTGATTGATCGCCTGAAACCTGGGGACGACTCTCGCTAAATTTAGACCCCCCGTCAAATTTCGTTTGATTGTTTATTGTCATTGTCTTCTATGATGACCAACCAAATAGCCGCCTAATGTGTTATAGCATATTATAAACGAAATCCCATAAAATAGTGGAAACTTGCCTCTCCAACACTACTACCTGAAATACATAACCAAGACTTCACTTGAAAGCTGCAAGAAATATAGTCAACATCTTCATCAGGATATTCTTAAAAAACTGTTCTTCACCGGTCAATTTTGGAACTGGAATAAACTCAAAGAAGAAATTTTTGGATTTTGCTTGTTTGGTTTTACTTTCGGTCACGCTTGGTAAATCGATGTTAGTTAATCTGTGACGAAAATTTACAAAGTTTCTTTAAGAACTAAATTATCCGCCGAGTGCCCGTTTTATATATTAAATATGGTATCGAGAAAATTAACCCAAGAAAAACAGTGATCTTAGGCAGGTAATCTCTTTCTTCTGTGGTTAAAAGGCTTCGTACTCACTGCTCACCTTTGCTTCCACTAAAAAATGGGACTAATATTAACGAGCTTACCTCTGCAAATTTATCCTTTCAAAATTAAGACAACGAGGCTCCCGCCAACCATCTCATATTTTGTACCTTTCCTAAGGATTCTCCAAAGATTTTAGGTAGATCATATTTTAAGTAGACCATATTCTCTGCCATCAAATGATGTGAAAATTCTGCTGGGCGACTTCAACGCAAAAGTTGGAAAGTAGGAAACACATCGCGAAACCACCGGCCAATTTAGCATATCTGTAACGACAATAGAAAACAACTTGTCGACTTTGCGAGCTGTAAAAACCTCATCGTAAGTTCCACGTGCTTCCCGCATCACGACATTCACAAAAGGAGATGGAAGTCTCCGGATGGCCGCACCTTTAATTAGATCAACCATATTCTGGTTCAGAAAAGGTGGGCCTCCAGTATTTAAGATGTGCGATCTTTCCGTGGGGCCAACTGCGACTCTGGCCACTATTCAGTCAAGACTCGATGTCCAATATCACTCTCGTATGAAGCCAGAGCAAGTTCGATGTCGACAAGCGTCGAAAGAAGACGATGAAAGCCGAGTATACATCTGCTCTGGAAATTGAACTAACTTCCACGCCTAACGCTACGTTTATCAACGAAGTCTTGACTACAATCAAAAGTGCAGTGAATGTAGCAACCGAAAAAGTAGTGAGATATGCAGCCCAGCAACGCAGAAATAAATGTTTCGACGAGGAGTGTCAAGTCGCGTTAGACGAAAAGAATGCAGCCTACCAAATACAAATGGAACGACCGACAAAAACCAAGAAAGAAAAATATGACGATTTTCAGAGATTAGAAGTATTATTATATTATTATATTATATTATTACAATTAGAAGTAAGAAACAAAAGGATTTTGACAACATGCTGAAGAGCACGAATGACAAGTTTATGGCTAACAATACTCGATAAGCGTACAAAGTAATGAGGCACTTAAAACAACGCTTTAAACCTCGGACCAGCCTATGTAGGGCTGCTAATGGAAGCATCATAAGCGGCTCAGAACAGATGAAGGATTGATGGGCGTACGCACCCTACGAATGGCCATCACTAATTGGCACATACCTTGACAATGCTTCATCTCACCCTCCTACATTAGATGAAGTCCGACGCGCTAGGGCTGCTTGAAATCCAACAAAGCACCGGGCATCGATGGGATCCCCGTGGAGCTCCTGAAGACAGGCGAGATTTTCATTTCCATGGATTAGTGACAAAAAGTGTCATATGTCCCATTCACAACAAAAAAGTTAAATGACTGTGCGAAAACTACCGGAGCATATCACTACTATGAACGTCATACAAGCTTTTGACAAAGATTTTAGAGTTTAGGATTTCCCATCACGCTGCGCAAATCCTTGGTGAATATCAAGGTAGTTTCTTTCTCAAGGTAGTTAGCTCAGAATCCTAGCAAAGTTGGTACGATTAGTGAAAATGACTATAATCGACACCACATCACAAGTGCTGATTCAGCATGCCATGCCCACCTAATTTTTTACGAATACGGAGCTAAAACAAGAGGATGTGTTAGCTCCTATACTCTTTAACTTAGCACTTGATTATGTCATCAGAAAAATCCGCGTTAACACTCGAAAACTCTTGTATTTAAGTCGACACAGCTAGTAGCTTACGCTGATGACATCAATATTATGTCACGTTCGTTCAGCGACGCCAAGAAAGTATTTGTAACACTAGGCGAAACCGCCAAAGAAGTTGGTCTTCAAATTAACGAGCAAAAAACAAAAATTATGACCCAATCAAGGAAAAGGGCGGAAACATAACTACAAAAACGTAGACAGCTTCGTGTATCCAGGGATGAACGTCTCGAAGGATGAGAATGAACATGACGAAATCAAACGACGAATTCAGTTAGCAAATAAGACATTCTTTTCAGTGCTTCCACGTCGAAGGAATGAGCGACAATCGAGTCCCCAAGCGGATACTCAAGGGATGAGCAAGCGGAGCCAGGCCAGTCGTTAGGCCACGCAAGGATTCGATAAATGCTGACAGCTGGTCGCTTTTGGGAGTACCGAACTGGATGTCCGATTTTTAACCAAATTTTCCTTCCAACTCTAAGCTTTCAATCCAACCTCATGCATGAAAACAAAAAATGAAACAAAATGATGTCATCTTTTCATGGTCGACGAAATGAAAATGCCAATTGCATTCTTGCATTATGCAGACATCACTAATTACTCTGTTTTGTCAGACGTAAAAGATTAAATGTTTGTCCTGCAGCGATAAAGTTTCTGAACTCTTTGACAATTAAAAAAATTGTCAGATTCGTCGATGCTAAAAATACAATGATTTCCATATTTATCTGATGTTTTTCTTATTCTTCATTAAATAAATACGATTAATCCCGTATAATAATTAACGGTTTCAATCTTTAGACGGTTTCAAGAATTTCTTTTCAACTGATTTCTACTGCTGCACTACAATGACGATTATGATGAAATGAAAGTGCAAATAAATTTAAAACTACCCGCATAAACTGCAAGATACATTTTGCCAAGCAATGTGCCATAAACAAATCGATCGGTAATGTTACAATATACATATTTTATTTGCCTCATTTTGAAAGTTAAATATTCAAAATTTAAAGCGTTTTTCGTTTTTATTAATAATAAAAGCGAACATTTTTTCATCGACAGATTTTTAACATTTTCCTTGCGCTTCAATAGTAAAACCAAATCGTTTTGCTACTTATTTTCGAAAAGCTGCAAAATACTATCTTTGAATGTAGTTCGTTTTGTCATATTCAGGATCGAAAGAATTTTTTGGGTTTCGAAACCACTGTATATTTCAACATTAGAATGAAGATTGTTTAGCGTATTGAAATAGTCACTCTGAAATAAATTTGTTCAGATTATATTAAATTGAGTTTCTATTGCAGATATTTAATAGGTTCAGATTGAAATTCCAAATTCAGTTTGATAATTTTTAATATATATGATAGAGCTTTGAAAACAGTTCAGGTATGGCATAAGATACATCTGTCATTCTTTCTTCCAAATGCTCTGAAATCGAAAAGTTCTGTAGTTTAATGAAATAGCAACTTAAATCTTCTATTCTGACTCTGAGAGGGCAACTGAAATTGTAAATATGTTACTAAACCAAACAAAGATCATAGCTGATACATATTAACTATTTGAAGTTAAGAATATCTAAACGAATCATCGAATACTTGTGTACATTTTAGGAATTGTTAAGCGGCTACCAATTCGGTTTTTGATATTCATTTGTACTGAATCGACCTTATTGGTAAGAACAAACGCTGTGAAAATTGTTACAGAGCAACTTTGATCTAGTAGTCGCTAGTAAAAAGAGACCGAAGGAAATGATAAGCGTGAACTCGTTGCTTCCGTTCAAGATGATTCAGTAGAGAAAAATGATTGAATTTTCAACTGGCTGTTAAGGTCTATCCCTAAATTGATATATGAACCCTTTGATGCATTAAAGTTTGGAGAAGGAAACGTGTGCATTCATATATTTTTTATCATTTAAAGTGAGTCCATGTATTCAAATTTAATTGAAAGGAATTTTATACTCCCGCAATTAACATTTACTGCGCTATCAACCATGTCTATCAACTATGCGCACAAACTGACTATCATACAAATTTTAGCGATCCACAAAACATCTACTTTCAATTCAAAAAAAAAAACAGCTTAATAAACCATTCATGTAATTAAATACAATGTGGCGACAACTAAACATTCTTGTAATCACAGAAGCATTTCCGATACACGAAAAACTCATATCGAGTTTCAGACTTCTAAACATTCATCAGCTTGAAATCGAAAAAAAATTGTCGAACACAGCCAGAATGACATGATGGAGCACATAAAGCTAGCAACCATATGTAACCGAAGCTCGGTTGACTCGAATCGACTCATCGCTACATATCAACTTAACTGGGAAAAAAATGAGACACAATTTTCTTCTAAACAGACTTATTTTCAAATCGTGATAATGTCACATGTGATACAATCGAACCATTTTATCGTCAAATGTGGCTGCTTTGAATCATTATAATGATTGGACCTGTAATTTGATTTCGTACGTATAAAGAATCGGGGCAACATTCATGTAGGTTTGAAATTTCGTAATATGTTTCGGTGTCAAATTGAAAGTAAGTTTAAACACACTGCTCATTAACTGTTGGTTCGGATCCGGAAAAACGATACACAAAACACAGTAATTATAACCGTGGTGAAAGGAACGCGATGGAGTTAATAAAAAACGTTAACTACAGGAAAGGACTAAGCTGCAAAAGCAAATCGCGTAACGAAGTGAATGGGAAATCGCCAATCAAAATTTTTATGATGCAGCTGCAGTGCGGTGACGTTGACTTGGAATATTGAAGATTTATCTGATTTCAATATAACTGATTTAAGTATGCATACGTGTTTGTTACTTGTGAGTTAATGAAGCAAAAGATACATGAAATGTACATCGGATAACTTTCTGCAAACTACCTGCATAAACTTTTGCTGTATACCTTAAAGATAGCTGTTCCAGTTGATGATTATCGAATCAAAACTTCGACTATCTAAAACTTGCATAAACAAAAATGTAATTGTGCAATTTTGTACTAAAGTAGCCAAAGAGTTGCCAAAACAATAAATCACTAAAGTTGAAAGCTTGCGATTTTCAGAGGTTTACCATGCTCAAATCAATTTGGAAACACCATTTCAGTTATATGTGTTGTTGTATCTTCTTCGATCAAGTATCTTTCATTTCAGACACGATACAACGGCCTCTTCAAAAAGCAAAAATATTAAAATCTTGAAAAGTAAAACTGTTTAGGTAAATATTTCGAGTCAATATAGTAAAACTCCAATAAAAACATAAACAAACTGAATTGCTCACAGTCTGAACTACTCGCTTTGGATATAATTCTGGGTAGATATGAGAATTTTGTATGCACATACGTGAGACGAGAAGTTCAAGTAAAATACATACAAGATGCGAAGACAGTCGAAGGAGCGATGTATTTATTTTCAGGTCACCTGTCTGCATTGAGTATAAGCAAAACAAACACATCTCTTGTCATGTTTGGGTTTTGTCGAAATTACCTTAAAATTCAGTATTGTGTAACTTTTTTTCAATATGCACTTGGAATTCGGTTACTGGGAAGAATTTTATAGGGAGTGGAGCATTCAGTTGTAATTCAGATTTGTGATAAACTGATCACAATTTGATAGACCAAAAATAGAAGAATTTCATACAACGATCATGGGATCTTGTTAGTTATATTATTTTTATGTTCACTTCGATCTTTCTAACATAGCCAGATATTGGGTATTCATGAAATTAAGACAATAAACAAATTTCATAGCGATTGCAAATAAAACCTGTATAATGCACTCAGGGTGTAACAATAGCTACGGAAAAATAAAAACTTGAAAAAAGCAATGCGACTAGTAGCTAAGAGCCTAGGCAGACAGTGCAACCTTAATGATAATTTGTCTGTGTGCCACATGGTAATTTGGACTAATTACCACTAAATGACCAAATTATCAATCATTAAGCAAATCGTTAATGGTCAAACTTTGGTCGTTTATTCTTAAACTATGTAGAGTTACCCGTAATAGTTGCATATAATTCCCTTGTAAAAAGTCGCGTTTCGCATTGATAAATTAATAATTTACTAATGATTATTTATACCTAAATTAATAATTTAAAAGTAGCTGACACACAGCCCTTGCGTTAATAATGAATACTGTCACTGACTGTCTGCCAATCAAAGAAACTAGTTTTTGAAAAATGGAGAAATTGAAGGTGTTTTAAATGTATGTTACCTCTCTTATGTGCTAATTAATAAAGTTGGAATGCAAACCGCGCAATAACTACATTAAAATTCTGTAAATATTTTTATTTTTTTTTGTATAGTGCTTCCCAGTGACAGCAAAACGATTTTTTCTCGTGCCAACGACATGCGGTATTCCCAAGCAGTCCCCTATTTAAGTACTAACCGCGCCAAACACTGCTGAACTTCGGTGATCTGACGAGCACCAGTTGTTCCAGTGCGGTGTGGCCGTATATAATCTGATATTTCAAAAAAGGTTGCCTTATTATTTTTCAATGGGAAAAGCGACTTGTTACAAAGGAAATTTGTATTATATCGGGCAACTTTACTTCATTAAGAATAAATTACGAAAATTTGATGGTCATTAGCGATTTGCTTAATGATTCATAATTTGGTCATTTAGTGGTGATTATTCCAAATTTGCATATGACACACGGTACTTAAATGATGATTTGCGATAAATGATCATTTAGGCTGCGCTGTCTGTCTAGGTTCTAAAACACGTTCAATTTCTCTATTTTTGAAAAACGAATTGTTTTGAGTGACAGACAGTCAGTGACAGTATTCAGCATTAACGCAAGGTCTGTGTCAACTTTTTAATTACTAATTAAGGTATAAATGATCATTAGTAAATTAGTAATTGAAATGACTGTCTGTCTAAGTTCTAAATTTTATAGAAATATTTATAAATGTGTGCTGTTCTTACGATATCTTGAAGTCTCTAATAACCTACTTTGAACTTCAGCAATCCTGTTTTGCCTTGTAATAATTTTAGATGTTGCGTATAGTTACTTTTTTTTTTGTAATTTTGAAGCTCTCTTCGCGAGCATCAAGCTATTTTGTTTAGGAAGCTGTTTGTTAAAAAAAACTCTGGCTTTGACCTGATCTATAACAAGAATAGAAAGCTAATGCACCGATAGGAACAGAAATGCTAGATTTTATGAGAAATCATTAACTGATAAGTATGCAGCGCATTCTGCATACAATTAGAGTTGAAAAGTTACAGTAACATATCTTCTTTTTTCAACTCGAAGTCAATAGTAACGTTATATTGAATAGGTTTGAGTAGAGAGTAGACATTAAAAATAACAAAGATTTTAATTGCTGCTACACGTATTTTTCCTTACTTTATTTTGTTTTCCAAAACTCCTCTCCTTCATACAAACAGTTGCATCTGAGGTGATAATCAAAAGTAGGTCGATTTATTGATTGATTCCGTCTACCATAACCGAGTCCTATCCTGATTTACCTCTTACATTCATGGTCGTAACTTGTATTATAACTATCAATTCCTGTTCTTCAACTCTCCCCTTTCCTTGTCCTTCACCAGGAGTTTTGCAAAACTCTATCCTTGGCTCTCTTTCTTCCGTTGTCATGAGCCTTCCCTCATGTGTTCTCGTTGTATCTTGTACGCTGACGATTTTAAAATATTCCGTGAGATGAGGTAGCAGTAAGATTGATCGTTGCTTAAATTTTTTTTAATTGGTAAGCATATCTTATACGTCATCAATAAGGCCTCTAAATTATCGAATTTCTACATCAAATCATCCAGCTCTTCCTCTAATCTTTCTAATTGTCCTAACTATTGAATATTGCTATCAATCTTGATGTCCCTACGTAACTTGTTTCTTAAATATCGGCTTTCCTATCTTCCTTACAGTGATCCTCTTTTATTCCTTCACTTTGCTGGTATCACGGTGATTTTTGCCCGATGGGTATGCTCTTTGAATTATTTCATAAGATATTCGAATCGGATCTCAGTAGCCACGTTTCCGTTCACCAAGCAGTTCATGACACTTGATCGTCTTCTGTATGAAAGCGTACCTTTTGAGTGCACTGGTACTTTTTTCATTCATAGCTGATACTCTTATTAAGGCAACAGAATGATCTGGAAATTTGGTTTTTTGTCGCCGGCACTTTCAGTAACTTTTTAAAAAGTGTTTTTCGGTATAACTTTGCAAAATCAATTTTATATTCTTTGTTACACTTTTATTTCGGTTATTCTTTTTTTATTGTTCACTCTTGGTTTTGCGATTGGATTTTATCTGTTGAATTTAGTTTGTAAGTAAACAAATAAATTGATTGATCAACTCCTTCCTTTATTTTTCATTTTTCTTTAGTTTATCCTTATTAGCTGTTTAATATCTATATCCAATAATTCAATTCCCAAATAATTAAGTATCAAAATAAGTAAATCTCCAAAATAAGATCCCTTTCCCCTTGAATCGCTCAATAAATATTTCAGGTGGTGGTCCATTTTAAGATGTGTCTAAAACACCGATCCTAAACAAATTCCTACTGCGACCTGTTAATTGCATTTTACTCTTGTCGTGCCAGTCAGTCTCTCCGACTTGGGCCCAACCAACTCAAAAAATTAGCGGCACATTGTCCCATTCGGGGCAAAGAAGATTCTCTTCAGTGGAAAGCGAAACACGTACAATGCACACACATTCAGGACACAGTACATTAGTGCTGTGCATCACATGTACGCAATGCGCAAGCAACATGTTGAACTAGCGATTAACATTTGAGTTCCAAAAAATCATTTTACGTATGACAGACTAATGTCAACAAAGCGTGCGTGATAATTGATGTGTACATAAACCGGCGGAGGTACAAAGATTCCGTTCTTGCTCCATTCTAAAGGGACTGGATTGCATCCACTTCAGACACCAGTATGTTGCAGTTAGCACAGACTAGTGTTCGCTGCAGTTGTTATCAGATTCCGATTAAAAACATTTTCTAGGAGACAAGTTCGAGTTTCAAGTGGATGCCATCGAATTTGGTAACATCTTGAGTATGGGACTGGGAAAGAATACAGAAAATACGGCGAGAAATAAGCGAACACATCGTGGATGTATGAAACAGAAGTATTTTTCGAGTGATCTGATCGTCTCTAGAGACTATGGCCCTGATGAACTCTAGGAGTTTGGATTGGCTTCTGAAGTGGCGTTTCGAGATGCTCTTGAAATGCTTTCTTAATTGTTTATATCGTTCAGTCAATCAAGTCGAAGGTGTGATGTGTTCCAATGCACACTGGACCAAATGATTTACAACGACACGTTAGAAAGCATTGATTTTTAATTCAGCCATCGAAGTATTCGCATGAACAGCATTCCAACCACGTTTAGGTCTCTTCTTGCTTCCCCATTACTTCCTCAAACCTGCCTCTCGTAAATCTGTTTCCAGGCCACATTCGTAGATGTCTCATCGAATGAGCTCATTCCGAACAAAAATAATAAAAAAATTCAAGCACGGTGAGCTCATTTGCGTGTAACAACAATTGCACTTCAGCAACCGTTTGGACTGAGATTCTGATGTCTTTCCATTAAAACAGTTGCGATTTAAACGAGTCTGTGGACGTTAGTTACCTTCTGGAGTATACTATCCGTACTTGGAGTCCATGAGCTCAGAATCAGATTGATATCCACAACAACGCGTACTTACGAAGCAGCAGCGAAGCGACGATGAGTTGTGCATTTTTCCGGAGCAGTTCATTCGAACTTTCATCGAGGAAGGAGCAACGGGAAACAAGAGGCAGATCAGAAACATCAAAGCGAGTTCTTAATTAAAGTTCTTTCACTGAGCCGTGTAACAACAAAACATCAATCATCTTTCGTTCAGTAAGTATGCGCGAAGAGTCTGGTCTGAGTACGGTCCATTTTGCGTCCAAGTTAGCATCCAACTCGGAGAGAAATAGATGCCATTTAGATATCGATCGGAATCTGGTATCTATGATATAATCGTGATAGGCCTGATTTGCGGTCTGACCGATTCCGAGCTTTGTCTATGGGGGAAATCATACCAGCGATTACGATTAGTGCGAATGTGGTGCTGATGGCTTTCGAGCTGCTGACCAAGATATACGAGTGGCTTCACTATGTGCAACGGCTGCTCGGTCCACCGCAGTCTTTTTGATCTAATCACCATAGCATCGGCAGGTGCACAAAGGTGTCACGATTCGGTCGTGCGATAGTCGAGAGAGGAATTACGGGACGGGATTACGTAGTGGAGACATGCTAAAGCGATAAGGAGCGGTCAACATCAGATTCACTGAATCACAAGAGCTCTTTCGAGAACTTGCACATTGAAACCATATGCTGCTCGTTTTGAATCTTTTGCTTGCCAAACAAAAAATAAATGAGGCATACAAAAAAGGTTTCGAATACAATTTTACTTCATACATTGTTTGAATCCGTCTCGACTAAGAAGGGTCCCTCGATATTTCTGTGCACACACCGTGACCATTTATAACAGTATTCGACTTTGACAAGAAAACCAGTCGTCTGCCAACGTAGAATTTTCGCATATTTTTCACGTTATCAGAGCAATGCTTGAATACTAGTCGATGAACAATACACAGCTCAAAGGAGTAGAATAGAAATGTGGTTTCGGAGCTAAAGCTGCACCAATTTTTCACTCAGTTTCAATTCGTCTTCAGGTGCTGTATTCAAATGATTTCGGCTCAGTTTGCAGGGTAAGCTAAAGGTATTTAGCTCTTGTGCCCTCGATACCATTCACATGCTGTTCCATGTCGGCCGCTTCAGGAGCGATTTTAATAAATCGAATTGAATCTACCGCCCATTGGACCAGGAAGAAAAAAATAAAACGAGCGCATTCACCCCGATTCACATTTATCTCTAGTTTAGTATTTAGATGGTCTCATTGGAACCGCGAACGTATTATGAAGGGTTTTGCACGAGCTAAACAAACCACAAGACCGTTTGTGAATATGCTCCGCCTGTGGCTTTCACCACATTCAACTTATACTCGTATACGTGTTTTTCTTTCGGGGGATAACGACGAATTCGAGGCAAGTGTAAATTTAATTTTTGGGTGAAATGGTGCTTGAAACTGCCTCAAAGCGAAACCACAAAAAGGGAATGTTGCAACAAATAAAAAATAGATGCGTACCTCATTCACTCCAGTAACTCACGTTTGCTCGATGGTTTTTATTTAATTTTGCATAAATAAATTGGTATCTGCGATATGGAAAAGCTGTGAAGGATAAGCAGCTTCGAAAGTATATGCTGGAAGCTATGCAAGGTGTTTAATGTGGGTAGATTGTTGGCAAATGTTATACACTTTTTTTATCTCACGCATGCATTACATTTTTGCAAAATAAATCTATTTTTCTGTAGATTGAGTCATTTTTAGCAGATTTTAGTTGAAAAAACTATTTGAAAATGGCATGGATTCAAGAAGAAACCTGTGAGATTGACACTCTTGAAGCTGTTCCCGAATTGAACGACACCCTTGTTGTTGTATTCGGCGATGGTGCTCCAACGACCACGGTAATAAATATGACTGCTGTCAAATGTGACTATCACAAACAAAGTCCGTCCACCCGGTCTGGAGATAGTTTCGTCGACTTGTAAAATTTGATTTGAATCCTAAATTCCTACAACCACCTTCATTGGTATATACAATTATAGCTCCCATGAAATTCTGCTTGCGATGAAAGTTGAGGAAAACAAGAATTTTTTTCAACAGTCTACTGCAACCATCGCCGCCAACGGTTGATATCAAACTTCCATAATCATCCACTATGTCACATCCAGTCAGCCGACGGTCGCCACTACCAGCAGAGCAACGATCGGTAATCATAATTATATGCAAAGAAATGCAGATCAAATGCATTCGTGTGTTCATATATGGGGCATTTCACGTGAAGCGGACAACGAAAAGGTTCTGGATTTCGTTCATATTGTGCATAATGGTACTTCTAGAGGATAAGAACGTGGATACACAATTTTTGGTTTCTATGTTTCTGAAAAATGGATGAAATTGATGAACGGTTTTTTCGGAAGCGGATTCTAGGATTAAAAAAAAGCCGAAAAACATTACAAATACTGATTGGTGTAGAAAATTACCACGCTTCATACGAATTATGTGTATTGAAATTCATCTACCTCTTAAGGGGAAGTAGGGTTAATTCGCGTAAAAAAAGGCACATTTTTGTGACTTTTTTTTTACATGAAACAGTTAAAATTTATTTACTAAAGCCAATGGTACATTATAGTATAACATTTGAAAAATATTTTGCGAAATTTTCATGAAAAAATATTAAAAAATACGACAATGGCAGCAATTCTTCTGGAGCGTCTCGGAAAAAAGGTGAATTGCGGTGCCCATCATAACTCGGTTTCGGATCATCTGAAATCCTAAAATCAAACGTATTTCGTTACATAATTGCTTTCTCCAGGTAACGCTGGGAGGGTTTTTTTTAAATTTCAATTTTTCAATTTTTGGGAGCACTTTGAACGAAAAAACGCGATTTTATGCAAAAAAAAAATCGGTTAATTTGTTATTGTAAAATTAAAAATATAAACAAATTCGAAAAAAAAAACTCTCCAGCGTTACCTCGTAAATTATGTAAAGAAATAGTGTTCAAAACTTCAAAAGGATCGGTGCAGTAGTTTTGGAGTTGTGGGAAAAACGCTTTAAAGTTTTTAACACTAAAAAATTTGGGATGAAACGTTCATAAGCGAGATATATCGGCTTACTTCACACTGAATCATCAGTGTCATGTCCATAAAGGATGTTGCTATCACCCACAATGTCTAGAGCATCTTTTTGCTCATGTCTACGATGAATCCTGCCTTCTTTTGTTTGCTTCTTTTTTAGTCGGCCTTCTTTTTTAGTCGAATGAAAATTTATTTTTCCATCACATTTTATGCATTTCACTACCGTTGCAATTGTTAAAAAGACTAATGCAAATTTTTTAGGTCCATATAATATCGCACTAGTCGTTGCTCTATCAGATCATGTAACTTTTTTCGGCATTTTCGCAATATTTTAGCTAAAATGATGCGATAATCGGAAAGTGCGTGCACGTCTGTTCGATAGAACGTTTACTGCCACACTAAATTATATACTCTACATTGACTAAAGTTATAAATAATATAATATAAAGTTATTATTGACTAAAGTTAACACGTTTGTACTCGTTTTTAAATTTCTATAAAGAAAGATAGGGGTAGCTTTTAAAGTATTCTATAGAAATCGATCCAGCTGCCTGGTAACAATAGCGCGCTCGAGTCAGGTGGGTATAAAAATCCGACAGGTATAGTCATAGCTTCGTCAATTTTGCTCTGATCGACTTGAAATTTAGACACAACATTCTTGAGATATAAGTCACTCCTTTACAATAAAAAATAAAATCGAAAAAAAATTTAAAAACCCTACTCCCCCCTTAAACTACTGGCCATCCCATTCTAAAACTTTTATGATAAAATAAGAATACTTTAAGCTTTGTTTTGCCATAAAAACAAGCAAAATAACCTGGTCCAAATTATTCCAAAAACAAGTTGAAATGTTACTTCCGGTTTCACAAAAATGTTTACTTCCGGTATTCAAATCTAATGTCAAAATTAAAAAGAACAGTTAATTTTCTACACCAATCAGTATTTGTGAGGTTTTTTACATATTTTTTTAATCCTAGAGTCCCCTTCCAAAAAAACCTCTCATCAATTTCATCAATTTTTCAAAAGCCCATAACTCATCCTCTAGAAGTACCATTATGCGCAATATGAACGAAATCCAGAGCCTCGACTTTTTTTCGTTGTCCGCTTCACGTGAAATGCTCCATATGACATTAAATTAGCGCAATTGCATAAGAGCTATATTCCTCTGCATAAATGCGGGCGGCGTCGAATAACTATCCGTAATAAATCGGCGTCGATCAATCATATGCTGGGCAAATATCACATATCATAAATTCTTCAAAATTCAGTTCGAAAAAGGTAGATATGATAGCCATCATTTCAAATAAAGCAATTTTCACATAAAAATGTGTTCTTTTGACAAACGATGACCGATTTCAAGATCTTTGCTCAACCGTTGACCTCGGGTGTTGAAAAGATTATCATTCATATTCGAGCATTTTTAGCACCACAAACATTAAACAGGTTTTTTTGTCTTAAACTGCAGAAGCAGTTAACAGAACCGAGTCTATCAATAATCTTTAGCCGTCTAAAATCTATTAACATTGTAATTCTCTAAAGATCTTGAATAAACGTGTAAACCGACCAATAAGAAAACATATAGTTTACAGAAAGTGATTCTCTTTAATTGAATTATTTCCATTTATCTAAAAATCCACTTATTCCAAAGTCTTCTAGCAAAATATACTACTAATATACGGAATGAAATAAAAACTCGAAAAGATTATTTTAGTTAGTCATACCGCATGACACTACTTTTCTCAACTCATTAAACCAATTATTTCCAACTGCATAATTTTTGACTCATCATTAAACTCGTTCGAATGTAGAAGGCAGCCAACGAAGGCGCGGTAGCTCTGACTATCAATTCATCTCCGAACGACTGGGCACCGTAAGTGAACAAACTAAATGAAGTAATCATAATTGGACTATGTAATTTGACACCAAATCGAGCAGTAGATTATTCGGGTAATCGAGCAAACCTACGATAGGCCAGAAATTAAATTGCACTATAAAAGGCCAGCTCGGACCACCTCCTTCGCTCGGAATTGAAGCGACCGCTGAAAACTTAATATCACATCAAACCTTACCTATTTTTGACTTGGTATCTAATCATCTCTAATAAAACACTAATTACATTGTAACATGCCCATTAAACAAATTATTTGGGTGTCACTGAATAACCCCTGAACACGCACTATTACTCGTCAAATATACTTGGTCTGGAGACTTGAATGTGTGCTGCTTGTCTTTGCATAGTTTAATAGAGCTAGGGAGAAACTAGTTGGAAATTTTCGGGTATTCGAAATTCTTAGATAGTTTTGAACTGGGATGTTGGAAAATCAGATTGATGATTGACTAATAATATCTAGATTCTACATCGAATTCTCAATAGCCGTCTAAAAATAATATAGATGGAAAAAAAATTAATAATGGTTTTAAAGCAAAAGGTAGGTATTACAAAAACTAAAATTGTAATTCCAAAACTACAACTACTAGTTCGCATGTTGTTACTGTTTTCATCAAAAATATTAGTATTCAGTAAAATATTGAAATATATGCATGCATGCTTCTGAATTGTATACACTACATCTACACACATACATTATGAGTTTATCTATTTTCTGAAAATATTGGGTCAAATTTTTCCCACTGGTAGTAGTCACAGTAGCTCCGAAGTGAAATCACTTTACTGTCAGCTTGTCTGCGCCTACAATCTTCAATAATCCACACCTGTTTAATGTCTCAATTAAAACCGCAAAGCACTAAGACGGTAAGAGCGGCTGGGTCTGAAAGTAAAATATCAGCGACCACAGAGGCATCTTTTACAAAATTTTACAATGAAATTAAGCGTGTCTCAAACTAAAAGATGTTAGTAGTAGCTATACTTGAATGCATATAATCTTCCTATATGAATGACCCACCTTCACGCTGCCGTATTCTTAAGGAGTTTGCAATTCTTTGTGTAAAACAATGACTAGTTTCCAGAACCGCCGACAAAAAAAAAATACCAACCGGATGAAATAAACGAAACGAAAAGGGCAGTTAGCAGACGTCAGGGTCGCCTACTGCTGCTGCTGCTGCTGAATTTCCATGGGTGGTAGAACACAAACGTTGCACAAAGTAACAACATGCCAAGCATGTGATAGCAATGAAATGCACCGGCCTCCAAAAGAACGCCCGCTTGGCCATTCTTTCTTCGCGTTTCGCTCCTTGGCTGCGCGCAAAGTGGCAGCCAGCGAATCTTTTCAAACCTATCTGAATGTTGGGCGCAACTCGTAAAATTCCCCTAAAGACTTCATAAATTTTAGCTATCGAATTCCTGAGATAGCGAAATCCGTGTCGGAGAAATATTTGTGCAGTTAATTGGTGTTAAAACTTCAATATATTGCGATGTGTATGCAATTTTACAAAAAATCACTATACCAGTGTTAGATACAAGTTCGTTAACATATCTGACATTCAAAAAACAGCTATGGAGTTTAAAATAATAGGTTGATGTATGTACGCCTGATTGTCTTTATAACGGTAAATAAATCAATTGTTTTCCATTCCTTTCAAAAATACGCAAAATAATCACTTAAATTAAAGAATTAGAAGTTCCGCTTGCTAAACATTTCACACACTCTTTCATTTCAATCTAAAACACCTATCCAACATTCATCACGCGAAATTCACACACGCCGTTCTCGACGGGCTTTACATTTGATATTCAAGCAATCTAGGTAATTGCATGTCTAGAAGCAATATATCTCAGAAATATTTGTTAATATTTCAAGTCAGAGTGACTTTTAGTAAGTCGAAATAGCGAATTGAAAAAAAGGTGTTGGTATATTTTTCATTGCCATCAGAATTATAATGGTTCTAGGCCCAACTAAGTACGTTTATTACCGATTCGTGACTTTCATGAAATAGATACAAGTAAGTTCGGCTTTTAGTGGTGTTTAGAAACTCGAATTAAGCTCATTATCATTTCACGTCATACATCAAATTAATCGATCGGCTTCAACACATCAAGCGAATTTCATTGATGTGCGGTGAACCTCAGTCAAATGTTGGCCATTTCTTAATTGTTACTATCACGGAACCTCTTGTAGCTAAAATATGCAGTTTAGCTAGCAAACTGGATGAACATGAAAATTGCTGTCGATGATTATGGGAGGATGAATTGCAATGGAGCTGAGCTTAAAAATTAAAAAAAAAAACAATAATTTGCTGGGCATTTTTATCACTTTTAGAAATTAGAGGGTCACATTGCTTGCATTGTCTTCAAAAATTTATTGGGCGATATTAGTGATCATTCACTGCTCGCAAGGGTGATGGAGAACTAATTTATACTAACCCAGCTGCCATTATCACCTTTTGCTGGGCAACTGGTTTTGTAAGTGCTTCATAAAATTTAATGAGTAGCTCATGAAATTTAATAAGGCAAGGGGGATACTTTGATATTATAGTTGCTAATTGTAAATTTATTTAACTGATATTTGCAATAAATCCAATGAACTATTATACATATTTTAACTTCAAATACAAAGAAAATACGAACAAAATGAAATAATTAATCTCTTTCATTTTTTTAATATTCTAATATTTCATTTTTGTTATTTTTCGTGTATGTTGGGTGGGTTTTTGCTAAGTAAAAATTTTATATTTATTCACCAAACAAGGTACAAAATCAAGTATAAAATATCAAAGAAAAAAGAAAAAAATAGAAAAGTTAAGTAAAGTAAAAAGTAAAACTAAACAAGTTAAATAAGTAACAAACAAATGAAATAAGTAACTAATCAATTAATAAATAACAATCAATAAATAAAACATTGATATATAGTTTATAGCTGAAAGTTAGGAGGTACGAATAGCATGCAAAAGAGAGAATTTGAAGGATGATTTGGAAATCGTAGGCGAATATAAATTGCTGCATATATGGACGAATGTGAATATTCTTTTAAGATTCGATAGGACCTGGTGTTCCTCACAGGAATATTTATCAAAATTTTACTATTCAGGAATTCTACATTAATATCGCCTCTAATGACGTCGAATGTGAAGCAGGCCGATATCACCATTCTTCTGGACGCTAGTATCGATAAGTTTAAATGGCCCAGTCGAAACTCATGAGGGGGTAGGCTATTAAAATCATAAAGGTTCTACAGTTCTCTCAAGGCGAAAAGTAAAAATTGACTTCGTATTGACTCGAGTCTGTATTTGTGGGTTTCAAAAGTGGAATTCCAGCTAATGCAAGCAGCGTATTCGAGAATAGGACATACAAGTGAAGTGTATAAGGATCTTGTGACCTACAGGTTATGAATTTCTTTGGCACGTCTTTTGATGAAGCCTAACTGTTTGTTTGCACGAGAAAGTATTTTATCATAGTGTAAGGTGAAGC
Organism: Nemotelus nigrinus; assembly: GCA_947369275.1. NCBI lineage: Eukaryota > Metazoa > Arthropoda > Insecta > Diptera > Stratiomyidae > Nemotelus > Nemotelus nigrinus. The sequence goes on along the minus strand of OX376373.1, from coordinate 44,762,699 downwards.
GGAGCTTTTCATCCAAGATAACACCGAGGTCAGCAATGTTATCAACTTAAGTTAGCACATTATTGCCGAGGAAGTATGTATTGTGTGTGATCGTCCATTTTCTGGAAAAACTAATAACCTGGCATTTATCAATGTTGAGAGAGAACTTGTTAATATTGCACCAATGATCAAATGAATCAAGCTTGGATTGGAGAAAGAGAGCATCCGATTTCGATTCAACGGTCTGATAAAGTTTGAGATCGTCTGCATAGAGTAAATGATGTATGTCTACTAGGACGTCAGATAGGTCGGAAGTAAATATATTAGAAAGAAGTGGGCCAAGATGGCTACCTTGTGGTACACCAAAGGTAGCAGTAACGTTTTTCGACAAAAATCCTTGAAATTTTACACATTGTGTTCGATCGCGAACGTAGGAAGTCAGCCAGCTGAATAAAAACCCGGCAAGACCGAATTTCTGAAGCTTTACAATTAATGTAGAACGGTCAACTCTGTCAAACGCCTTACTTACAAGTCAGTGTAGACTGCGTCAATTCGGTATCGTTTTTCCATTTTGCATAGAACGTCACAGATTAGGATTGTCAAATTCGTGGTAGTTGAGCAACCTTTTCTAAAGCGATGTTGTTGCTCGTTCAGACGGGAATCAACAAGCGGAGCAAGTTTATCGTATACCACCTTTTCAAAAAGTTTCAGAATCGAAAACAAAATAGCAGTGCGATGCGTCGCTCACCATTCTTGAATATGGGTGTGGCATATGAAAGCTTCCAAGGGGATGGGAAGATTCCCGACGAAAGTGATCTATTAAAGAAAATATGCAAGAGAGTTATAAGCTGCTCTACACAGTTGCACAAGAAGGTCGGAGGAAGAAGATCAGGCCCAGGGCCTTGTTGCAGTCAAGATCGAAAATAGCTTTACGTATTTCATCACGGGAAATTTCTAAATTGATAAAAGCTGTTGAAGCTGAATCAGAGGAAGAAAGGTGTGAGTTTGATGGGTATGGTGCATTAAACCTTTTTTTTGGAAACTATCAGCGAATAAGTCACATATCTCTTTAGGAGAAGAAGACATTATATTATTAAGAAACATCGACGATGGATAACCAGTAGTTTTTCGCTTCACAAAATCGAAGAATTTTTTCTGGTCGCGGACTATATTTTCGCCGGCTGTCCTAATGTAAGTGTCATAAGCCTTATGAGACTTTGCTAAAAATTGCTTAGCAGCTTCATTATACTCCTCCTGAATAGCAGGACTAACATCAGTATTTTCTCTAATCCGCTTATAAAGTTTGTTCCTACGATTGTAGCAGTGACACACTCGTATATCCTGATCATAAAGTAGAAATAACCACTCGCATACAAATTAAACTTGGCTGCTCATCAAAAGGCACTCTGACCTCTTAGCTGCTTTCGCGAGAAAACACTTAGACGACAATTAAACAAAATTACCATCAGAAAGCAAACAAAGTTCTTCCTTCATTTCAAATTTAGATTTATTATTCAGCTGGGGACACATGTGATATGCCCAAACATGTCACGTCTCTCTCATAATTTGTGTTTATTTTTGTATGCAGTATACTCGACTTCGATTCATTTAAAATGCTTATTTATTTCCATTTCTTATATCATCAAATTTTTATTAATATTTTCCCGTTTATATATTCATTGCAGTCAATTCAAATACCATATGAAGTTCCAGAGGAAAATGTCGATTTGATTGTTGCGCCTCAGCAACAACAACGACACATTCAATCTGACGGCGAGCAACAGCAACAGCAAAAGCCCGAACAACAGCTACAGCAAGATCAACAGCGAAATCAACAAGAACAAGATAAGAACGATCTTAGTCAACCATCGAGTGATACTCGTCGAAATCTTTTGTTGCGCGATTTAAATGAACGTTCGGTGACTGCAACGCCAAAACCTCCCATCACGGAGCTAGATGATATTTTTATTAGTGTGAAAACAACAAAACATAATCATGATTCACGGCTGGCGGTGGTTATCAAGACATGGTGGCAATTAGCTCGAGATCAGGTACGTTTGAATCATACGCATTATCCACGGTCAAATGTGTTTGGTGTGTATTGTAATGCGCGTTTGGTTTGTTTGTTAAAGTGTGAGATGTAAAAGTCATGAATGATTTAAGATGTCCATGCTAAGTGATCTCGAAAAATATCTAATGCGTAAAATCCACATATCTGGGAATGTGAAAACATTTTAACAATGAGCCTTGCTTATTCTACGTGATAGAAACTGAGTGAACCGAAGAATATGTTCCCAAAATTTCAAATGAAAAATTATTTGTGATCTTTACCTGATTTGATTTAACAATATGAATAAATATAGGGAATATTTATTTTTCTAGTCAAATGCCAATGGCTAATTCTATTTTGACATAATTTTGACATAAACGTAATGATGGTTTCTTGGAAAATGATCCATAGATAATCTTCTCATTATACATATTTAATTCAAATTAAAATTTCTTTGTCAATGTTGGGCAATCATGTGTTACCCAATTTTCGGGGTGGTACAAAATAGAATTTTTTTATTTTTCAACATTTTCTTCATACTAATCTCTCGAAAAAACCCTCACATCGCATATTGCGTATACATTGACATTAAATTCTGCTTCAACGCTCAACGTAAATTTATTGCCACTTTTATTTTTAATTTATAAATTTATTGTCACTTGCCTACATCAAACATTTGTCGTAGCTTTTGATCAATGCTCCAAGTGTACAATTCCCAATCGATTATTTTATGATTCTAAGCATTGCACGTTAACCCTGTAGACAATGTATGTCATTAGCTTGTCGTCAATTACCATCACTGCTTCAGCAGATCACCAGCATCTCTTTGCAACAATAACAGTAAATCTGATCTAATAATAATCGCGCAAAACAACCAGCCAAACACAATAAGAGGTGAAAAGTAACTTTGTAGTCAGTCAATTGCCAGTCAACGAGCTCCACTCTATCTTCTTCCGTTAAAATATTCAGATACTGGCTTGGATGCTATTGCAAGCCCATCTGTGATCACCTCATCACATCGATGCCTTGATACGGCTTGGCGCAACAAGCATTTCGATCGGATCGAATCGGAGAGTTTATGAGCACTTGACTCTTTCTTCATCATTTCAATGGCTGCTTGGACGATATAATTGACAGGTTCGGGCGACGTTAATGATGTTGATTGCTGAAAGATCACTTTTCGGTTTGATCGATGTCATGACTCGGACTGTTTATTCAATTTATAAATAACGCGGGTAATGTCCATTTCATACATTCGTTCTCGGATTACATGTGGATTATGTTACGTTACTGGTCGCGGGCAATATTTATCTTATCGCGACCAAAGACGACGCGACTTGGTTTGTGCATTGCGATGCGATAAAACGAATTCGATGCTGTTTATATTGGAGGCGATCTTGTGAAATGATTGTCTCAATTGCTCGGTTTGCTTGGTTTGGTTGTGCAGGCAATGAATGAAATGGTTATTATGACCAAGACCAGTTCCTGTGCCTATAACAACTTGGTCGTAATCCAAATAGCGACTAAATAAATATTATTCTAAACAAGCAGAAAGTTAACGCTGAAATTTTTGGCGGAGCAACTTTGAATGTTTGCGTTGCGATATTGTATGTAATTTAAGATGGTGGCCTTCTTGAAAGTTCGGTGCAGTGAACCAGCAAAAAGATTGCTGATCATCGCGCGACTTGTTTATGCTTTTTAGTGGTTTATTTATTCGTTAGTTTCAATAAAAGATTCCTGAATGGATTCTTGGAAATACAGAATTTGATTAGCCACGCGCTGTGTGCATTGTTACTGGGCGACTAATGAGTGCTGGAAATGCCTTTAAAATATTCAAGCTCCATGAATGCTTTATTTATTTGAACTGCTTTGTTACAAATTATATCGTAATTGATTATTCAAGTGGAAAGAAGATAATTCAACAACGAAAAATCATCTATTCCAGAATGAGCAGACTAAGCTACTCTGGTATTGTAAATCACTCATTTACGAAACGAAATCTACTATTTGAGAATCTGAACCGAAAATTCTGACCATATCAGCTGAGATATTAACAAAAGCAACAATTTCGGCTAGCTTTACTTTCCTCCTGATACCGTTATCATCAACCATCATACCTGCAGGATATATCAAAAATTCTGTGTGGTATACCCAGCACTACGAATCGGCACGAAACCAGTAGCCTTTAATCGGTGTCATCGGCGTCCGTTTTATAGAACCACCTGAATGTTCCTTTGGATTCTCACTCCAAGTCAGAGCTCACAGAATCGATTCGGTTTCAGGTGATCTTTTGGAAGTATCTCCTAACCTGTACTCATACGTATGAGTCTGCCTTTTTCTCTTTTAAAATCTTCCAGAAAGAAAGAAAACCAAAATTGAATTCTTAGTCTGCCTGTTGACACTAAGACCTCCAGAATACTAAGATAACCCCTTAGTACTCCTGATTTAAACCTGCAGGCTTCTTGTAGATTTTTAGTGTGGCCGTTGGAGGCCTAAGATAGGCCATCCTTTGAACCTTTTGGAGCCTATTGACAGTAATTTTTTGTGTGGTGTTCTTCTACTACACTACTGCTCTATATAAAATGGTAAATCTCGCCATTTATTTTTCACACTGGCAATAATTGCCAATAGTGCTGAACCATTTGCTCTGTCGCTCAAAGACCCTTAGTGGCCTTCAGTGTCATACTATTTAGATACACGTCCTATGTGATTTTGTCATCCAGATGGATTTGTAGATATTTTCACTCTTCCTGTAACCGTATATCTGTGCCCCTGTTTCGATTTTCCCTTTTCTGGTGAATGGTACTATATTGGTTGTCTAAGTTTATGTGGATATACCTTCTTTATGCCACTACTATATTTTTCCATTTAAGTTCCAATGTATCCGCGTGTAGGCTTCTTACTATTACCATGATGTCATCAGCGCAACCAAGTTTGGTTAGGCCTTTAGTCTTGAGAATCGCGAAGAGGTCATCAAAAAGTAGGGACTGTATCAGAGGGATAATCCCCTTCTCTTCAGATATCGCCTCTTAGTGCCCACTCTTAGCTTCGCTTCCCCCAACACAGCGAATATACCTCGATTCAGTTGTAGTTCACTTGCCCATTCCGCTACCTCTTGAGGACCTTGGCTCCTTGGAAGTGCATGGTGCAGCGAGTTGTATCTTTCATTCGTAAATTGTTTTTCCATGTGCCTCAAGGTGTGCGACTCCCTTACCATCCGTGGCTTTTTATATTATGTAGCCGATAAAGTTGATTTGTGCTTGTGATACGCAGATTAAAATTTGTGCAGAGACATCTTCACTAAAAGATCACAACTTATGCAATAGTCGATCAACTTTTCCATGATTTTCAATATGAAAGATGTGCGGCTAATTAGCTTCTACGATTTTGGTAGGTCAGCCAGTTTTTCGACACCCTTCTAGTATGAAGGTGAGTTTCAAAGTCACTCAAAAAATATATATCAGAATGGCTTTCCGTTTCCTCGTGGAACTTTGTATAAGAGTCGAGATGATTCCATCTGGTCCTGGTGGTTTAAAGCTTGCGAAAGAGTTTCTTGCTAATTCAACTTTTTATACGAGATGATTTGCTTAATTTTTGCGCTTTACCATGATTACTAAGTACCTTTTATCCAATGGCTTTTATGGACAAGTTGCGGAATTACATTTAAGGCTGCACAAAGTGCAACCCTATGGGCTAAGAAGAAATTATTGATTCCATTGCAAGGATGTTCTATCCTGCAAGGATGGTCTTTCCTTCCAATGAATAACGCCAAGCCTACTTTGTAGATGATGTTAAAGAAGCAAGGGGAAACACCTCGCTCTATCTTCGCATTCTATACCCCCATCCATTTAAATGGTAATGAGTATTCTACGGCGCAGTCTGCTGACATGTTTTCCATTTTTTACCCTGCGAGGTTCCGCCATCAACTATTTGCCGTTGCCTCTTACTGGGTTGTGAATGTTTCTGATGTTGTTCTGCCTCATGAGCGACCATTGCCTCCTTTTTGGTCTTTTCTCTGGAGTATCATTCTCAGGTCTGGGTCATTTTCTTTTGGCCTCTGGTGTTATTGGCGGAAGTGCATTTTCCTTGCCCTCTTTCTTGGTCATGCCGTCTCTTATGAAAAACCTCATTCGCTTTCTAGCTGTCCGCTTCCCGTTATTTCAGCGTCCTTGGTTGGCTTCTCGGAAGTTACATCGAGAGCTTATATGCTTCGAAATAGCTCCTCTGCATTTTTGTTTAAAGATCTAGATTTCTCTTTTTTTTCATCTACAACTTTTTGTTTAAAGAGGAGATGAGGGGGCTTGCGGAGCTTCTGTCACATATCCCTTTCCGGTTTGCCTTTCAGTTCCTGAGATTTCATTCTTCCAAATGTTCGTTCTTGTAAAAAGATCTGCCATTGACAATTTCTGCATTTTTGTAAGTTCTAGTAAATGCTTAAAAATGATTCTTGATTTTAATTTGATTATGTGGCATAGTCTCAAAATATGATTCGCAGAAAAAGTTTATGAAAACTCATTTATTTTTGATGCTTCATTTGGTTAGAGCTCATCATACAAAAAAAATTGAATATATGGATCAAGACTGAATATTTGGGATTACAGTTGAATTTTTTAATCTGTCGTTTAAGTTTCGAATTATTGGTTTCATTTTTTGATCATGAAAAGAACCGAATAGTAAAACTTAGAATCGAATTGAGCAAAAACGATAAGAGTCATTTCAAACCGCAACCAGTTGCAAGTTAATCCCTGGTGACGATATACAGATGTTCGTAAATATCTTGTGTTTCTGTACTGCGCGGTGCTATTTTTTACAATGCTTTAAATCTTTTGTGATGCTTAGATTCGAAATGTTGTATTCAAAAAAAATTTATTGTTGCCCTTAGGCTAGGTTCAGACCACTTTTATATTAAAGCACAGTTCGCATGCCATTTGCCTTCATCATTTACAAATTTTATTGTATGAAATTTAAATTTTGTCCACTCAAACTTATAAGTAATAGTTATTATAATCCTCACCGCTACGCATTATTTTTTTTTCATATTTAACCTTTCATATAAAAACCGATGAAAAATCTATCTGAATTAAAAAACTTCTCATTTACGTCAAATATTTGCCTAATCTCTTTGCAATACTCCAACGTTGTCAGTCACAATTAAAGCGGCATCCTTGTTCGTATATCAAGTAATTACATATTCAATATTTTTTATTTGAATCCGAAATTCTAAAGAATGATATTCTTTCATGGCTAAAGCATCAACACAAATCACTGAAAAAAAAACATAGTTCGAAGTGTTAAAATATGTATTAAAACAAGAAATTTGCACAAAAACTATTAATTGATCAATACCCCAAACAGTGCAAAAGTCATAAAACGATACAAAAAATATGCGATATTGTTTTGATATTTTCACACCATGTTCGTGCAGTTTCGATTGAAATATTCAAAGCTTTGGAGAAAAGATTTTAATTTATAAGTTGATCGTATGAATGACTGCATGATTAAAATTCCGATTTGGTAACGTTACGGTGCTTCTAGAGAGAGAAAAAAAACGAGAAGAATGAAGGAATGGTAGAGATAATGAAAGAAAAAAACTTTGAAACAGCTAATAATATTGACTAGCTAATCACTGGTTTGTCGAATCGGATTTGCTATAAGCTAGCCAACAGTATTACCGAAGAAATAAATTTAGATTGTGGCTAATTAATGCGACTAAGACTCTCGTTGGTTTTTAACCGTGGAATATTTGTTTGTTAACCCGTTTTCGAAGGTGAGGTTATTTATGAGACAAAGATGAATATATGTATATTTTTAAATGCAGCGGCACTTGAAAAGCATCTTAGACGAATAGTTTCAAACATGGTTCGAAGTTCTGCACAAACTTTTAGCGTCTAAGATATGTGAATATCAAGTGTCTTCTTTTTCAAATCGTTTGATTGAATCTTAACATGAATATCAATCATATGATAAGTTCATTAATTCAAAATTAACTACTCATATGTAATTTTGTTTGTTACCAGCTAACGGATTACTGAAATATTTCACGTGCCCGGTGGCTGTTCTTCTATTTCAAACAGCAGGCTGCTTAGACAAAAGATGCCAAAAATTTCATTTAAAAAAAACAGCAAATAACAATTGAAAAGACAAGCAATGCCCTGTTGTTTAATTAATGCTACTGTCGCCCAAAACTGAACATGATAGATTTATTAGCGCGTTCGGATGTACGAGTAGCAACAGATGTCGGATGTAACAAAAAATCAAGTATGGATGCCACCTCGTTTGCACTCAGAGGGTGATCGTTTCGGTTGGAATATTTTGGATATAAATATTTTTCAATAGCGAAAAAACGCAAGCATACATATTCATGATATATGAGCCCAATGTTTAACGAATTAACATTTGGCAAAATTGGAAGAGCAAATGAACTGAGTAGAAGAAAGAAATGCTGGAGTTCTGACTTATGATTGAATGATGGCGAAGAGAATCTTTGCACAATTTTTGCGAAGACTTTATGTTGCTATACAATTGGATACTTTTTCATATGGACGATTGTGTTTTTTTGCGAGTATGCGAAGGATAAATATTTATGCTATGAAATATTTTCTTTTGAAAAATAGTCTGCCAATTAATAAATTTTCATGCAGCGGTTTCAATACAGTATAGTAGAGTAAAAACAGAAAATACAAAAAAGAGTAAATACAATGGACTAAAGTGCTGCTTATAAATCATATGAATCATATCATCGACTCTGTTATGCAAAGCTATAGTTTCAAACAGGCTTGTATATAAAATAAATATGAACTCTCAAATACTATATTTTACTTGTTTACAAATTCTAAATTTCTAATGCCAGAAACGTGAGATCTAAGTTCTAAAGGACCGGAAACGGATTACAGTCGAATATGGTTTCACGAACCTGCAAAGATTTTACTCTAAAAAGTTTTTGCCTGGTTTATTAGAGTAAAGTCTCACGAATATTAGTGACAGTCTTTAGTGCAGCGTAAAATATTTTTAGAGAGGGCAGGTGACTAGCTCATCTTTGTGTTACGGCACGTTACCGTTACATCACTTAAACACTACAGCACATATAAGTGATTATCCTGTGTATTTCCAAAGAAACTCTTACACAAAAAGAAACCATCATTTTCCAAAAGTTCTCCCTTTGACCAGAGGAGAAACAGAGTAATTGCGTAGGTACTGTTCTACCTCCAATCTGGTCGCAGTCAGCTCAAACGAATCATACATTTTGAACTTTTGAAACATCAATTGATCGCATTTGAAAGTGAAAGACCTTGCCTCATAACCCTCATGCCAAAGACTTTAAAATGTTTGAAATCTTCGTTCTTTTTTTCGACAAAAAAAATTTTTTATCGAGTACTACTCTGAGATTTCCATGATGTAGATTATTTTCCTTAACCAAAGTAATGTTCAACATTTAGCGGAGAACTTCTGTACACTCAGTGAATTAACCCTCTCGGGATATTCAACCACCAACGTTTTTCATATTATTATTTCGTAGTCCTATCCACCTATTCTAGATTTTCCAATTGCCTTTATTCTTCATTTGTCTCCTCTCTTTCTTGAAAGATTCCACTTTGTCCTTTGGCGTGACAGTTTGGCAACTTCTTATGTTCAGACTTCATCACAACGGGCCTCTCTTGTGCCTATGTGTGTCGGTCGTTAGGTCTCTAGAGATCGGCAGCCACTTCAAACTATATTCAGACTAAGATATTTACTGCCAGGGCTAAAATTTGACTCCTTGTCCCTTTACTCGCTATTTTTCCCCTTTATTTAAGAAACTTTACTCTTTATTACACTATCGCAATCCAAATTTATATTCTGTTATCTTTTCACAAAACTTATTTTATTCGGCAGCTACTTCCATTTTCTTCCGATCCCCAATACAATGCGAAAAATTTTATTTTTCCGTTTTTTCCTTTTCTGCATTAAGCAAACACCCACGATTATCACTGCTTCTTTCCTAATCTTCTGATATTCTTCCATACAAAATTTCCTAATAAAGCATTCGGTGTCTTGCCCAAGTATCATCTGCTGATCCAAGTGTCATCTTTTTGACGACTAGTGAACTTGGCATCATCAATTTTGTTAATTTGAGCATTAAAAATGTGTGTTCTTTCTTTGGCTCTATCTACTCAGGTAGCGGATGGCATTGACTTAATAAGCGATTGTCTCACACCATTATTCCTTAAAATCATTCTCCGACCCATAGAAAAAATACTCAGTAGCAAAAGATCGGTCCCATTCCGTTCAAAATTCCAATATTTTCACTACCAATTCCAACCTGGCCATTATTTTACATACATTGTTCTATCTTATTAAAATGATTCAGTTCTTCTTCATAATTAAACTTCTTGAGTATTGATGGCAATTGCGATAGAAGATCATGCAGCTCAATGCCGCTGCTAGCTGGTTTGGTACTGAAGAAGTTGTTTGCCAGCTACTGACCGCGTAAATAAGCATATGAACTTTATATATTCGTTTCAATTCGTCGATTCCACATTACATTTCTAACGTGATAATGCAATTTCCACATTAAATTTCTAACGTGGTAAGTGAAATAAATAATTAAGCTTGATTTAATAGTACATTTTCGAAAGGGATGCACTTCGTTAGCTATCTATTTATGCTGAAATAAAAACTTGTTATTACAGCAGCCACCATTCTCATTTTCTGAGACGTCACATTCCGTAATACTCATGGGGACGACCCAGCCCTGAAAGGCCTAAAAAATCTGGGACAACGCAAAATTAAAAGAGAAATCTATGATATTAAAAAAAAATTTTAAGCAGCTTATGGCTCCTTTTACGAAGTTGATTATATTAATATATACATTTTTTATAAATGTTCTGGAAACTCTAATTGATTGGTGATATTAAAGTGCTCTACCGCCTTACAATCCCCTCGATGCTACGACAAAAGATACATAGAAAATAAAAGATATATAAGATAAATATTCCAATTTCATAATGGAAGTTGATTGTTGTAGCAATTCTTTTGTGTTAATGATGAAACATAATTGAACCGAGACTCTATCTATAAGATCAAGTAAAACAAACTTCTAATCGTGTTTCTATAAAATTTAATATTCAGATTTATATAAAAGTCATAAGTCTCACTGATCCGAATTGACAAAAAACTTGGAACCCATCCCAAAAATAGCAGCAGTTGTATTTTGAATAGTCACTCACTATTTGTCTCTCAAGAAATAGTTAGAATGACTATTTCAATTTTCTTCCTTCGAAATGATAAAAAATATTTCAGGTTTTGGTTGATTGTCAGTGGTTTGGTGAAACATGAAAAAATTAGCTTTCGATTATCAAAGTGTAGAAACTTAGAAATCAAAGTTTATTCCATGTTCAACTCATGGCAAAAATTGAACAATGAAACATTGTGTGGCGATTTGAAACTTGACAAAATGAAACTTTTACCGGAAAGAGACTACAGTCAGACTGCAATGATTTTACTGTAATAAGCCTTTGCTTGGCTTTTTAGAGTAAAGTCTCACCAAGATTAGTGAAAAAAGCTTAGATGGTAGTCTGTATTTAGCAGTGTACACCAAAATTTGATACATTTTGGAAACTAAGGATATTTTATAGAGACTCCACAAGGATTTATAAACAGACTATTACCATAGAAATTCTTCTCGTGTTGTATTCCATTACACCTGACCGCAAGCATTTAACTTCGAGCTGAACCTCGAGTTCAAGGCTGAATAGATCCATGATTCATACCCAATCATGATCACATAAATAACTTTAAGTTAACCCAGATTCAAATGGGTACTTGAGTCAAATCAGAGGTAAAATGAGTCGTGGCACTTATCAATCCGCACTCGTAAGCATTTATATTGAGTATTGTCCCTACGAACTTCAACTCCTAGGGTAACTAATTTACTTTGCTTTTTCCCTATATCCGATTATTCTGTTGCAACTAACGAAGTAAATGAAGGCATGAAATTGGCCCATGCGTAAGCTTAAATTTAATATATTAAATTGAAATTATCTGCCTGACGTTAATCTAATTTTTTCAGCTCAGTCTCACGATTCGAACTTATCTGAGAAATAATTTTCCGATAGTTTGAATGAATCTTCCCGTTGCCTTCATACAAGGTCTGTTCCCGTACTACGACTAATTGCAATGAAGCGTACTAAAACGGACTAAAAAACTCTGTTTTAGTACGTTTCATTGCAATTAATTGCAATTAATCGTAGTACGGGAACAGACCTACAATAACTTAAAAAAAGATGAAAAAGATCAAACAATTCTTTGCAACACTAAATCATACCCAAATAAGAAAAATCAGGCTTTATGAATATCACTCATATGACTTGCAATTTTCGAACAGACCATGCATGCAACTACAATATCAAAGCCTGTCGAAAATCAATCGAAAACTACCAGATGTATGCTCTAATTACAATTCACTCCAACTGATCATATTTACAATAATTTCCATGTACCAACATCCATAATAAGGTAAAACTACATAACAACCGGTGAGTACGCAATTATACCGAATCGTTCGGTGTCTATTTGCTAGTGCCTTAATTTCAATGAGGGGCGTGACTGTAACTCGGCCAAGACTACGTCGGTATTCTTATTTTTCGTACCAAATAATTACGATTAATAAAATTAATTGCATTCGAATGTTGTCGATTTGAGATCAACAAAAACCGGAATCGTAATTGGGCGTTTCTTGAGATAATTCATTTTCCGGCTTCTCCATATTTTTCATTCGGTACACGGTCCGATGCGTCTTCTGACGCACGGCAATGGACTCGGAAGAAAAATGAGATGAAAGGCCGGCGTACAAGCCACGATATGAAGACGGCAGCGATTCGGCGGCAGTGGAGAAGTCAAGAAGATCTCAACGGATGACCTGACGTTCGTAAACAGACCGGCAGCTCGAAAAAGTCACGAATTAATGAGTTTTAAGGTCACGTTAGCTTTAATAATTCTGCTGAGAGTGAAAATGATGAAGAAGATGATAGGGGTAGAAAATCGATGATTTCTCAAAACTGATTGAAAATTTGATTGACTTTGAGATAAAATATGCACACGATTAAATGCAAATAAATAGTTTTGAGGAGTTATGGATTACTACTACTGAAAGTTACATCCATAATAATCAACAGAGTATTATAAATGATTTTTAATTATAGAATTGAGTAAATTGATTTATGACCGTGCTCGTTGATTATTAACACGGGAAATATACCTTACCCAAACAGGAATTTCTGTAATTGCATGCTCATGTAAAATACGATTACTCAAATCTCTCTTAATGTATGTATAAATTTCCGCATCAAAACCACACCATCAACCGCTTTTCTTTCAATAACAAATTAGCGCCCAGCATGGGATAATTGGCGGGAATAGAAAGTATCATTAAACTTATGAAAGCAGTCAATTTTTACAATTCCTAATCCGAATAAGATTATCTACGTAGATGAACTGATTTATGGAGTCATAAACAACCTGGCGCTCTACAAATCGATTTTACTGCTAATTATATTATTGGTGCCCGCATAATTGTGTCCGCACTCAGCATTGTATACCCGAACTGGATCAATGAAACGCCATCAACATTGATAATTCCTCTCGCTTCCATCAATCCATCGTCACGGGTGCGATTTCTCATTCGAAATAACGTGTAGTAAAAAAGAACGAGTAGTAAAAAGGAAAGAGATTCAATAAAAGTCGAGTAAGGTTACATGTAATCCGATGGATTAATAACGATAAGCTATAATAGTCGATGTTATTCAGGAACGACGGAAGTAAATCGAAATCGATTTCTGACGATTATAATTTAACAAGCGATGAATAGAAATGTTATTCACGTAATATTAAACTGAAAGAAATATTGTGTTTTCACTGCTTTTCTTAAATAAGTCATAATATGAATGTTATTTCGCTCACAAGGCATTTTATGACAAAATAAATTTTCGCATGACGTGGCTGCGCATACTTACAGATAGGGTCGTAGTTCATTTTGAAAAAAATACTACCCACATTGTAACAGCTCTTGTAGCATGATGGCATCTTAGTCACGTCACTAATTTTACGATTTACAGAAAATGATAAATGGCAGCATAAAAGATAATTGGTATTTTCGGTATTAGTAGTATATTTATACGTGAACAGTGACGAGTCAATCCTTATTCGCAAATATTCATCCTCTGAAGTTCATTTCGTCTGATTTTCTGTGAATTAATTTTCTCTAGCTTTCAAACCTAAATATTTTAATTTAGAAGCTAAATGTATATCAATTTCTTGCCAGAAAGAAATCCGAAGATCAAAGATTGATAGATACTGAAGGAGAGGACATATTACTTTCGAAATATCTATATCTGTCAAGAAATTGAAATATCTCTACGTTCTGAAGTAAAAATTGGTCTTTGAATTAAAATATTTACTTAATTTTATAATTTATTTTTACATTAAATTTTCCCATTATCTTTTTCTATTTAGAATATGCTTTATTTTCGGGGGAAAAAAATCGATGATCCGCGCAAATATAAATAGGATTTTGAAAATTAATAGTTTTCTTCGATTTGAGAGAGAAAATATGACGGTGACTAGAAATTAATTCAATCAAAAAGAACATTTTGCGAAATCCGCGGAAATGGCTGTGCACTCTCGTTTGAATCCAGTGCTTGGTTCACCTTTTTTCAATACAAACCCTCATGGTTTTTAAAAGTTTTTGTCATGGTTTTGCAAGAAATGGTTTTGTATGGTTTTTGCTGCAATAGCTATGGTATTTCTATTGCAGAAATTGTGAAGAATAAGGTCATTGATCATATTTTCAATAAGAATTCTGCAAACTATCGGTAGTTATCTGTCTGTATTCATTGGTGCGTAGCCGATAAATACGGTTGTCAACAGCCAAGTGTTCTTGGATCATTCTGGTGTATTAATTTAAAAGGAACCATATTGATCGTCGTTGTAGTTTCTGTGGAAAAAGTAGTTAAAAATTGCATATGAGATTTGTTGAGACGTTGGAAAAAGAATTAATGAGCCATTCAGACATAAAAATGTAGTATACTCGTAGTTCCTTCACATCACCGAACGATATCGTTTTTTCTTCGTTCGTTCGTTAATAAATGACTCAAGTCTTCTTGGCAGGGTCAAAATAATTCAATTCGAAAACCCTGAGCCTGTTGCTTCGATATATACAGCTTTGGCCAAAAGTATTAGGCATCCTATAAAATTTTTTATATCTTTAACAAGCAAAAAGTTAAAGGAAATCAAAGTAAGCAGATATGATAAATAAATGGTTTTGTAAATCATTATTAATATTCTGTTGGGCCACCTTTGTCCTTTATGACTCTAAGTCTCTAAGGTATGGAGCTAATTATCTTACTGCACTCTTCCGAAAATATAGCACTCTTCCGAAAATATAGCACTCTTCCGAAGATATAGATCTCCATTCTTGCTGTGATACATTTTTCAGTATTTCTTTCGGTGCAATCGATTGCTCCTTGATCCTATGCTTCAGAATACCCGAAAGATGCTCTATAAGGCTCAGATCCGGAGACAGTGCCGGTCACTCGACCAAGTCTATATTGTTGTCTTCAAACCACTTCATACTTAGAGCTGATTTGTGGCAGGGTGCATTGTCTTGTTGGAATTTGACGTTTTCCATATTGTTATCGCCAAAAATGTTCCAAAAGGAGGGTTGTAGCATATTCATGTATTTGCGGGAGTTCATCCGACTGTTACACACAAAGGTTTCATCCAAACCGCTGACTGCCATGCATCGCTAGATCATTATACTGCCTCCTTCGTGTTTAACAGTAGGTACCACGCATTCTGGGCTTAACGCCTCTCCAAATCTTCTTCTCACATAAGACACAAGAGGTGTGTCAAATATATAAAAAATTTTTTTGAAAAGATAGTATTTAAAATTGATAAAATTGCCTAGAATACATAATAATTACTCAAATTTTTTTATGTCGATATTAAATGACATATACTTCAAAGTTAGATTCTTCTGACCACACACTGAGAAAACACATGGCGCCAGACGCCATAATTTATAGACTTCTGGTGCCATGTACATAGTCGATTTAGGGATTGTGATAAAATATAGCGCCACACGCCATAATACATGGCGAAAAGTACATAGGCCTACACGCCATGTACTATAGTCTTCCACGCCATGTACATGGCGTGGCGGACTATATTACATGGCGTGGAGAGCTATAACACATGGCGTGGAAGACTATACTGTATGGCGTGGAGGACTATACTGTATGGCGTAGAGGACTATAGTACCTGGCGTGGAGGACTATAATACATGGCGTGGATGACTATAGTACATGGCGTGGATGACTATAGTACATGGCGTGGATGACTATAGTACATGGCGTGGATGAGTATAGTACATGGCATGGAAGACTATAGTACATTGAAGAAGCAAATCAGTCAAAACAGTGCTACTTACCGTAAATGAGCACACGGAGAAGTCACTTGCTTGCAACAAACAGGCGCTGGCTGCATTTAGAGTCGCCGAAGGAACCATTCAATAATATGCGCCCTTAGCCGATTGAGAATGTTGTCGATCTATCGACGATACTCAAGTATCACTTGCTGACATTTATAGATCCCCTCACACAGTATGGCTGCGAGTTATAATTGGAGTGCCATGAGCCATATTACATGGCTCATGGCACTATGTAGTATGGCGTGTGGGGCCATAATTTCTGCGCCATGTAATTATGGCGCTGGGAGCTATACTGCATGGCTCAGGGCACTATGTGCATAGCGTGTGGCACCATAAATGCTGCGCCATGTAACGTGGCACCACGCGCTATGTAGATTCTGACATTATGGCGCTGGGACCCATATTGCATGGCTCAGAGTACTATGTACATGGCGTATGGGACCATACATAATGCGCTATGTTACATGGCTCTGGGCGCTATGTGGATTTTTTCCAGTGCACTATATTCGAACAATCTTCTTTAGTGAAATGCATATGTTTCTTTGCCCACTCCAAACGTGACTTCCTATTTTTTTCTGAGAGTCATGGCTTCTCTCTCGCCGTAAACCCTTAACGTCCAGCTTCCTCAAGTTTTTTTTCTAACAGTTCTGGAAAACAGTTTTTTCCCAGTATGCGTCCGACAACTCAGCAGATAGCTTAGATGAGGTTTTCTTCTGATTTCCGAAGATCGTATTAAATGTCGGTCCTCCCGACTTGTGGTAATCTTTTTTCTTCTGAATTTTTTTGTAATTTTCGTGCAAAGCATTCTCTTTGTATCGCTTGATTGCATTTCGTACTGAACAACGGGAATATTTCACTGCCTTTGCAATTTAAAATTAATTTAGGCCTTGCTCAAATAAAAGTTGTATTTTAAGACGTTGTACCAGTCAGTTCACTTTTTTCATGCATTTTAATAAAAAAGTGTTTAACTGCACTACTTTGTTTAAACTGTATTATTAGCTGACCACGCGTCTATCGATTTCAAGAAATGATAGCATATTGATCCCACACCGGGAAAAAACGTTTCAGGTCGCGGTTGTATAATAAAAGTGCATTGGTGACCCATCTTAAAATATACCTACCGTTTACAATCTCGTTTAAGAATGCCATAAGTCATAAAATTCAAAAATAAATAATTCTACGAAAAAACTTATAAGTAAAGAGAGAATGAAAGGGGTGTCTTATACATTTGGCCAAGGCTGTGCATCCCCGTTCCTGATAATTCCCTTTCGGACCCTTAAAATTAGCAGTAACTCATCAATATATGATAAGGTCAAGCTTAGCTTTTTTCTACCAGCCCGCGTCATTCACCGTAAGTAAAGGAACCCAGCTAGCCTTTTACAGTTTACAACAGACACTAAACATATCCTGCTTATTTTCAGCCAGTTTTCCAACCAGATGATTCCATCTCCCATTCTGGCATCGAAAACAGCCCAAATAAGGCATTCTTTGCCCATTTCACTTAAAGGCTGAGTTAGTCCTGGAGCGTTCGCCATACGTTTTTCCATTTCGAAAATGCCCTAATTATTTTGCCCTGCCCTGATTATTTTGCTCAGTCTGTTGTTTCTGAACAGAAACTGCAGGGTTAACACGGAATTGGTATTTCCCTATGATTATTTTTTGTCAATTCTAGGGACTTGTCCGACAGTGAAGGGGGACGCTTTTCAGCTGAACCTGCAAGGAAAATATGTAATAGGTTAGCTCCGTAATGCCGGATTTATACATAGGGACGAGCGTCTCGTAGACAAGACTCCGCAAGACATTGGACAAGACTCAGCAAGACATAGGGTGAATTGTTTACTTATGATATTGCACCATGCAACACGGACCATGCACCTTTCATAGGGTGAATTGTTTACTTAGGATATTGCACCATGCATCTTTCGACAGTTGTGAGCTGTTTTGTTCAGTTCAGTGAACGATGGCTGAGGTACGGGTTGTGGCTATTGCAACTGCCTGGTGTGCGTTGAGTGATTTCAATCTGGGACACGCAAAGACATGTTTGAAGTCCCAGCGAAAAATTCGAAAATGTGAATGAGCACATGCTACCCTCTCGAATCCCTTTGACTCGATGCAAAAAACCGACTTCGCTTCCAGCGTTTCGAGCTAGGACGAGACGGTCATAAACACTCAATAAAAAGAGGCACAGCAATAAAAGGATCATTATCCCTTCATAAAACAAACAAGAGCCGACGAGCAAACCATTTACACACGCGTGCTTGCCATGAAAAAAACAGCCGAGAATAGACAAGGAGACCATTTACACACAGACCTTGTCTACATTTGGCATTCCTCGGCGAGAATGTAAATCCGGCATAAGATAAGTTGACGGATGAATGTTGAGTGTCTGGAGAGAGTGATATACCGGAGGCAGCACTATTTGACGGTCGGGCCAGCTTATCTGCCATAATTTGTTCGTCACTTTGGGCACGAATGGGCTTATGCCGGATTTACATTCTCGCCGAGGAATGCCAAATGTAGACAAGGTCTGTGTGTAAATGGTATCCTTGTCTATTCTCGGCTGTTTTTTTCATGGCAAGCACGCGTGTGTAAATGGTTTGCTCGTCGGCTCTTGTTTGTTTTATGAAGGGATAATGATCCTTTTATTGCTGTGCGTGAGTGTTTATGACCGTCTCGTCCTAGCTCGAAGCCGCTGGAAGCGAAGTCGGTTTTATGCATCGAGTCAAAGGGATTCGAGAGGGTAGCATGTGCTCATTCACATTTTCGAATTTTTCGCTGGGACTTCAAACATGTCTTTACGTGTCCCAGATTGAAATCACTCAACGCACACCAGGCAGTTGCAATAGCCACAACCTGTACCTCAGCCATCGTTTATTGAACTGAACAAAACAGCTCACAACTGTCGAAAGATGCATGGTGCAATATCCTAAGTAAACAATTCACCCTATGAAAGGTGCATGGTGTATGGTCCGTGTTGCATGGTGCAATATCCTAAGTAAACAATTCACCCTATGTCTTGCTGAGTCTCGTCCAATGTCTTGTTGAGTCTTGTCCACGAGACGCTCGCCCCTATGTATAAATCCGGCATTACATATGTATTTTCCTCGGGTCAGACTCGGGTATAAAAGCCTAGTGATAATGATAAACGGAATTTCTACGTGCGAAGCGGGAAGATAATGGACCCAACTAACTCATTCTGCCAGCATACTGCGGAGCTTTCTGATTCGCTATAACTTCGCTTCCTGTGGCCTTGTTTACCCTCAAGGGGCTTGCAAGTGTTTGCAAAGGCCTTTATGGTGACATGGCTCAGAGCCGGAATGATACTAACCAAGAGTTTACCTTACCTGAAGTAACACCACCAGTGTTGCCACGAAAAAAAATATTTGGGGACCAAGATTTTAGAAAAACAGGACCAAAGGGGACCAACCAATTTCGTTTCAAAATGCTGAAAATATAACATTTTTCGATTATATTATACATAAAGTAGATACCCATGTATGTGCATCTTTGTAGATAAATGGTTTCTTTTTGTTTCAAAGCTCTCTTACGAGAAAGGAGCAGTCTTATATGTACAATCAGCCATCCGTCAGAAATATTTCTATGCGGCATGAACAAATCAAAATGCACTTTTTGAAACTAAAACAATTCTTCAAGAAAATATAAATCCTTTGACACGCAATTCAATTAAATCCCAAAGAAAGTAACGGAATTTTAGATATGTGCTCTGAGAACTAAAATTTTGTTTTTTTACATAAATACTAAAACCCCAATTTAAATAAAATTTCAAAATTGTCTTCGTTTGCCATATTTTTAGTTCATACGCTCATTTGATTAGAAAATTTACTAACTTTTCAAGCACAATATACCCTAAATAGTGAGTTAGTTACTCATTATATGCAATTATTATATGTCATTATATCATATCAAAATACCGAAAATATAAAACTTTTTACTATGTTGATTCAGGAACTAGATACATATATGCATAAATATTTTTTGTATTTCTGAAGTGAATCAAATGATGTAAATCTTTTTAGGCAAACATTTCTTCAAGAAAATATCACTTTTCTGTAATTAATTCAATAAACTGCATAGAACGGAACAGAAAGTTAGATATGTGCACTGAAAATTAATCATGTTTTATATTTTTTTATGCTTTGTTGACATGCATACTAACGAATTAAAGTGAAACATACAATCGAGTTTTTGCTTTGAAGAAGCGCACGCTGTGCATGTAGCCCTTCTTTTTAATTTCAAATGAAACAATGTTCAATATTATCGATGAAAGCAGAGATTTGGGATTTCATTTGTAGATTTGGTAAGAAAAGCAAAGTAAATTGCTGATAGATGCGAACGGGACCAAAACCTGATGGTTTTCCCAAGAAAGGGACCAAAGGACCAAAATTAAAAACTTTGTGTAAAAGGGACCAAAAATGGTCCCAATGGACCAAAGTGGCAACGCTGAACACCACCAACTTAGTGGCGAACAAACTGAGAAGACGATTAGTTCCAAAAATTTTTATATTTTTTCCTATTTATAGGAACCGAATGCTTCATATGTTCTCTCACTCAATGCAAGCGAAAATTAATTCGGTCAACAGTACTATCCTAATGCCATTTAAACCGCATCGATCTTACAGTATGTTTGTATGAAAAGTTTTTCTCACCAGAACTAAAAGTTTACAACATGCGACACAAATTACACACATACTTGTATTTATTTCAAACTATTCGCACACACCGAGCTAATTGCTTAATGTTCTCACTGAAGAACCTGAAAAACAATAGAATGAGTATCCGCACCATAAAAAGAACACGCCAACAAATAACTTTATAGATTTCCAGTGAGTGATTTCGTGGAAATGTTGCGAGCAATTAACCCAATGAATCCACACGACACTTTCGAGAGCACATGGAGAACCAGTACAGGAGCATGTGGACACCATAGTACTGGTGACAAGAAGTCGTAAAACGTATTTAAGTACAAATGAATTTCATGTTCGTCCCCAAAAACTATTGTTTGATCCCGTTGCTGATATCTTGCGACATAAAAAAGCAAGTTCCGAGCCCAGTGCGAACTTTGTAAAGTTCAGCGCTGCCCCGGACAGCCACTGTTGTTCTCATGGCCATTCGGAAACTTCTTACGATGGATGACAAAGTACCTAAGCCACTAACTAACCGAATTTTTCATAGTTTTTTCGTAAAAGATTTTTTTTGGTCACCTGGGTCGGTCGCCGGTGTAGTCATTTTGTCACAAGGCCTGTGGCGATAGCGAACAAAAGAAGTGTTAAAATTTCTTAATGACCAGAATGAGTTCAGAAGTTCGAGAACAAGTGTCCGGATTTTGATTTGAAGAGCCGACCGGCGAACAGAAACGGCGACTTGCTGTAGAGTGCGATGTTGAGTAGCAGCCGTGACTTGGGCCCTAGGACGGGGCACCATATGCGGCTTCAAGTGATTGCCGGGCCATATGTGTCGTATGTTAATGACACCGACATGTTAATAAAGTACGAAGAAATGTCGCTGATAGGGACCGCGGTAATAAACATGGGGACGATTGTATCTAACCCGATCTGATCTGCTTTTACTTTTCCATTTTGAAATTTCCCTTTGATTGCCATGAAGACACTTGGTGCAGTTGATGGGAATGCGACTGACTGCAGTGTTTCCGATTAGATGAGGAACTGGAGATATATGCGTGAGAAAAAAGGGTAATTCATGTGTGCATCAATTAGTTAGTTCATTTATTGCATGCTTAATCTGTTTGCTTCGGTGCTGGGAAAGGAGTTCTCTGAATGATTCGAATCGTGAGAGCAATTTCAAATTTAGAATAGAGGACTTTGAAACCCTCTTCCTTCAAGATGGCAATTGTCATAATGTTAAAGTCATTCATAAGACACATAGCTTTGACATAGCCCATCAATGCAAGAACTAAAATGTTAATTCTTATTTCCAAAATCATTCCCTCTGTGAAAAATCTAGATTTATGAAGTAAAGATGCGGTCGTGTCTGATATAGCTTCGTTCTATCCCACGGGAAGTTCCTATACATGTGGAATTAATACAATTTCCGAGTGCCGGGGCACAGCAAACTTCCATCCTGACAGGCAATTTCCTGATACGCAGACCAAAGAAATGGACATTTTCCCTTGGTTCGCATTTTATTGAGTTCACAAACGTACGTACGTGTTCGAGCGTTCCTAGTCCTCTTCATCTAGATAACATGCAGACCGATCGAAGTATCGAGCGGATGGAAAGAAACGCTTACAGCCTTGAAGTACATGGCTAATGAGCTGCAAACGGATTTAATTTCATTTGCACCTGCTGCATCGTCCTTTGCGTGGATCTAGTTCGAAATTGACGTTGTTTGTTGCCTGACTGCCGAGCAGTGTATGTCGGTGTTGTTGTTGCATTTCTTGTAAACCTGATACAGAAGTATTTACTCAACCCGTTTCTGACGGTCGCTTCTCCATAATCGTTCTTTACCTCTTCATCACAAGATGCATGCTTGCCTCCACACCACCTGCTCGTTTCTCCGATAGACAGTTTATTCTTGGTTCATTGTATTTATATCAACTCTTGCTTGAGTTAATGTAATAAGTCATGTATTGAAGGTTTGTTGTTGGAATGAAATTGCAATTGCAGGTTAAAGTTGGCAATTACTGATGGTGTTGTTTGTTTATGTCGATACGTTGTGCAGGGAGAGACTGATAGCTTCGACAGATCGAAACATAACAGACGAAGTTTGAACATGAACACGTGCTTTTGAAACCTCTTGTTTAGAAACAGTAATTGGAAATTGTGTTCCTGGAATGTTAGCTATATCACGGCATAGCCAGGCTTTAATAGGATAGCTACATTCTTGTTTTTTTTTTGTTATGATAGCAAGCTTTCCGCAAGTACTGATGCTTTCACCAAGAACTTCCTTAAATTTTGCAAGTTTCCTCAAAATCATAGGTCTAACTTTGGCTGAATTTGGACGAAATGTTTCGGAGTTATTGCTCAAATTTTTAATGTCTGAGAATAAGCATTATGTTAAGAATAATTTGAAAAAAGTTTGAGAATTTTTCGAGGGATAATGAAAAAACATACGAAGTTCTGGTTTTGATTATTTTATTTGTTGATAATTGTAAAATCGTTCAAATTTTTATAACGATGAAATTCAATGTGGTGGCTCCAAAATGGCGGCTCTCGTCTGCCTCTGCACGCGGGACATCGTCCGGTAACTTCAAGTCTGCAGCCACTCGTAGTAAGCTGATATCAGTCATAGCTCAAAGTCATTAATATTTATGGAAATCTTTATGTCTTATACCTAATGAGAATGAATTGGGACAGAAAATTAAACAAATTATGGACTGTATTTAATGTGTACCAATTTTTTCCTAGCTCAAAAAAAATATTTTAATAAAAAAAACCGATTTTTCCTTTAGAAGCTAGATATATTGAATTTTGTGAAAAATATTGATATTTCGAGGGTAATCTGCCCTCTACTTCAGTGTCTATAAGTCTAATCTTAATCTTACTTATGTATGTTACTTATAGAGCTAACTTTTAAAGTATTGACTTATACTAATTACCAACTAATTGTCTATTAATTGACTTATACTAATTACCAACTAATTGCCTATTAATTACGTTACTATCCATATTAATTAAATTATCCTCCTCACTATCAAATGAATGTTAAAATTAGCCTGAACAATGGTGATGCACAGTTTCCTTGGTCTGTGTTTAGTCTTCTATGTATAGGGGTTTTCCATATGTGCAGGCTTTCGTACGCATCCAGTTTTCACACCTGCTGTATCTCCTTGATAACCTCCACGTTGTCCCAAGTTATGTTGTGATCCTCCTCCAATATGTGCTTTGCTACTACTGAACGTACTAATGTTGTATTCTTTTTCCTCGCTGAAGCTGCTTCCCGTTTATGTTCCGTTAGTCTAATACCAACTAACCGTTTCGTTTGCCCGATGTATATTTTGTCGCATTCTGGGCAGGTAATTTTATAAACTCCACATTTTTCCTTTTTATCCTTTTTGTCTTTGACGTGACATAGTATAGTACCTAATTTTTTAGTTGTACTGGTTGGAACTGCTTTAATATCAAAGCGTTCAAGAAGCACCTGAACTTTTTTGAATACTGATGAATAAATAATTGGAACTCTTATGGTTGTGTCTTGTTTTTCCTGCGTAAAAAGCGTCGTTAAAAAATCACGCTGTATTCTATACTTTTTCTTTTTGACAAGATTTCAAATTATCCTCTCGTCAAATCCATTTTTTCTCGCCGTATCTTTAATATATTTAACTTCTGAGTTAAAACTATCCTGATCCATGGGCACTGTTAATAGCCGGTGAATCATCGAATTAAAGGGGGCCATTTTTTGGGAATGCCAATGATCAGACGTGGATGGTGTTGTCCTCTGGGTGTGTGTGAGCTTCCGGTAGATATTGAAACTGGTCATAAGGAAAGAAGGTCTTCTTAGTTTCAATATCTACCGGAAGCCCACACACACCCAGAGGACAACACCATCCACGTCTGATCATTGACATTCCCAAAAAATGTTTTCAAAAGCAAAGCTGCGTTGCGTTATATTTAGAGCTATGGCTAAGTATCCTGTACTGTAACTCGCCGTAGGCTATGTTCGTGGTGAATCTGATAACTAAATGCATGCTGCCTTATATTTTTAACGTTATATCATTTTGTTTTTCGAATCTACTACTAAAATTTTCTCGGAGGCCCAAAGTGTTGACACTTACCCAAACCCTGAAATCCAACCTTCTTTAAAAAATGAACAAAACTTTCTTCGACAATTCTTTGATACAATGTTCTCATCTAGTTTGCGCTTTTTATCTGAATCATAGAGTAACAGACTTTTTTTACGATATCATTTTTTATTTCATATTTCAAATTTTAAATTCTAAAACATCCTTTAAGCGATAAAGAGTTAGATCATTTTTACCTGAAAACAGTATTTTAAAAAAATATGAAATAAACATTAACCTATCCGAATCAAATCCATAATAATGATTGAGAGGCTTTTTAATTTTCAAAAACTCATAACCACATCACATCCGTGTTACTGAAAATCTTCACAGCATCGTTTGGTCAAAATAAATCAAGCGAGCCTAGTCATCACCAATAACAGGATACATAGTCCTTTGTTAATTGAATTACTAACACATTTCTAAGCTCTTGCATTTAGCTGAAATATGAAAAAAAATCATTTCTGGCTCCGAAAAGGTACTGAACAAATATTTCATTTTCATAACGAATAACAAATAAATCCCATTTCCTCCAACGATAGAGCTAACGGTAAATCATCATTCCCTTAGCTTCTGCAACTATTCGGCCATTATCAAATCGTTCTTCTAGTCGAGTAACTTCCAAACAACAAATACATACATGATTTTATTTGAACGGTCTTCTTTATTAGATGTGATTAATGACATCCTGTCCGAAGCGACGAAAACAAATACAACGGTCAATGAAGATTAATGAAACAATTTCGTACCTTCCTTTTTCCTATTCGAATATCTCCAGTCAGTTAGTTCGTATTGGCATACAGATTCACAAAACAGATGATGGAAATAAACTTCTCCTGTAGTCAGTATTTGAACGGATTCATCAATATATCATAAAAGGTGGCTTGTTTTTAGTGTAGATAAAATTGAGGACTGGACATATGTGAAAGTTTTCTGATAACAATTCTGTGTAAATCTGCATCATGCCAAAGTGTGTAGAAAAGTTTGATGAATATTTTGATTGGCATAGTTTTAGTTCTAGCTACATAACAGTAAATTTAACATAAGTGAAAAGAATGGTTGTTAGTAGGCTTAAACTTAAAAAAAAACTAACTTAAAGAGTAGATGTATGCTCAGTGATCAATTGAAATAATTAATTTGCAGCCAACTGATACTACCGTCCACTCGACAATGGTCATGAAATTCGTATTATTGTCAAAGACTTATATTTCAACGAATTAAATACACGGGCATATAAAACAATCGAAATTCTAGCGAAAAATGTTCTGAAATTTCGTGTTTCTCTATTATGTCATCAAGCTATTTAATGCAGCTGAAATATAAGATTATTCTAGAGCTATAATTGTGTTCTTTTGTGTTTACTCCATTTTTCGTAATGCAATAATTAGCTTAAGTAACCGATTGCGTAGAACACCGGCTTAAAAAAAGGCCACTATAGGGCCACTATAGGGCCAATTTTTTTATAATTTTGTCATACCTTGAGAGTATCCATTGAAATTTTTAGCCAAAAATATTGAAAATGAAATAAGCTACGATTTTTTTTTTGTAAATAAGCTGATTTTCGATAAAATTATTTTATCTCGAATTTTTTTTTAGCTATGTTTAAGACATTTAAGGCACTTCTAATGTATGAAAACTACTAAAAGAGGTCTCAGACAATACATACAAATTTTTTCAAATGAAAATCTTCAGTGGAGGCGATTCTATAGACGTTCAAAAGTGGTTGGGGTCAATTTGAACCCAATTGTTCTCGATGATCGAAAAAATAGGTGCGCTCTCGAAGGGTTAAACTATTGTGTGCAAAGTTCTCCAAAACACTGCTAGAGCACCACAATCGCCATTTTATGATTGTCACATTTTACTTGAGTTTTCAGGTCTAATGCTGTTCTAAAGTCTCATCAAATAAAAATCCTGAGTAAAAAAATTTACTACAATTGCAAGTGGCAATGTTTGAAATTTTATGAAGCACTTAAAAAGAAAGACCAAGAAAGATCAATTTATAAACCAGATCATTGATCTAAACTCAATGAAAAGTTTTCGTCAATTCGATGAAGAAATTATTCTCAGTGCTCTACTTAATTATCTTGGTAATTTAAATTTGAATGGAGTTGCTTGTGCCGTGACAGCTTTGTAGTCAAACTGCTGGGTGCCAAAGAACCTGCCCTAACAAATTAAGACTAAGTCATACTTTCAAATAAATTCTCAAAACCAAAAAACAATTATGTAGGTATACTGCTGACGTGGTTTGCATTGTCTCTAGAAAGTGAAAAGACCTTACACCATCTTGAGGATATATGTTTACGCTGGGGTAAAAATTTCACTTCGTAGTCGTTTATATGAAAATCAGCTTCGAGAATCTTTCCCAACCATTCGTCGTCAGCAGAATAAGGAATCCCTTTCACAAAGAATGCACTTTTATTTACTGAAGTCGTTAATTTGGAGGACGTGCTCTTATTGTTAAGAATATCGTTCGTTTTTTTTTTATTTTTTGTAGACGATTCTGCCAATCGTTTTGGGACCAAAAAGTACCGAGCTTGTAAATTGGGGTTTCACCGTTGAGGTTTGAAAATTTTGGCTGAGTAGATGGAGTTGTACCCTCAGCTAGATTCCTTATAGATGATGTTGCTTTGTCCTGCATCCTCGTATTCATAGCCGAAGTGTTATTATTTATTTCCAACGTTGTGTTAAGGAGCTCCTGATGGAGTGTTATCTCGTTCGCTAAGAAATCTTCGTCTGCATCATTTCTTGAGGTTTTACAATGACGGTCTAAATCCTCCAATTTTCTGCTGATATCAGCTAATTTTAGTTGTTGCTTCGAAAAAGCGTCTGAGTCTGTCAGTTTGCACTTGTAACGTTCGTGAAAATTGTTCAAAATGTTCAAGCGTACCTTTGTTGTTTGCTTGGCAAGTATCATTAGCGTTATTGAAAGTGGACAAATTCGATGCAATGGAACCCATTTTGTCAATTAGAGTATCCATTCTCTTTCCAAGCGTGTCAAAAGACTATTCGTGGCTAATACTGTTCGATTTAGAAAATGTAGACGCCAGACCATCGAAATAATTTGATATTTCCGACAGGAATTCTTCATTTGCTTCATTTGGTATGAGCCACCTTGATGTGTCTATCTTCTGAGATGGTTGGGGTGATACAATTTTTTCGAGTACGTAAGCCTCCATCCTGGTTGAGTAGGCGTTAATCCTGGATTGTAGCTGCCCGTTTACTCTCCCTTGGGTTCGTTGAGTAGTGTCTCCTACCTTCTCTATGCACGTCGAATGGTAGGTTGGTGATATACCCAGCTCGGTTATCAAATTTATCTGGGAACCGGAATCTAACAGTGCTCGACATTGTATTGTCATTCCATTCCTACCAATCAGTTTTACTACAGCCGTGCTCAGAAGCACGTAAGTTAGGTCCTTGGGGAATCCAGGGTGGTGAGCGATAAAGATTTGTCATTTTGAGCGCTATCTACACCTGATTTAGTTTCAGGTTGTGGTCTTTCCTTCGGTGGCCTGGATTCCGACTTGGTTTCTAAATGTACCAAACTATTATGTTTTTTTGCACATTGTTTGCACCCTCGTAGAGTACACTTGATAGCCTTATGACCGTCGCGGAAGCAATTAACACATAGCCTTTTAGATTGGACTACTCTCAATCTGCTAGATGGTGTCATCTTTAAAAACTCCGGACAGTAGAACAGAGAGTGGTTTTGATTGCATAAGGAGCATATTGTCGTCTTAAGCGCGGCTAAGGTAGATTTCATGGCGTTAATTTTCCTCGGCTCTTCTAGGTCCTTTATCGTTTCAAATGAAATGATGATTGGAAAAATTAATTCCCTTGAGCTTTAAATCAGATGCGAACTTTAATGAATGTGCTGGTTCAATGTAGCTATCAGTGCCATCTGAGCAATTTTCCAATTCACAAGTCTGTTGATTGTGCTTACATAAGCAAATTTTTGAGCGCCTTATGTATAAAAAGCGATATACCGTTATGAAAGTTGACTCTATAAACGGACGGTGGAGGAAGGAAAGCCCATACTAACAAAATTTTAATCACATAGGAAAAACACGTTTATCCCTTATGTACTCACTTTTCCAAAGCATTTTACTCCGTTAATTATACGCAACTACGTTTAAAGCTGGAAGGCTCTATGGAATCTCCGATTCACTACTCTCCTGGTTTTCTTCTTATGCACACGACCGTATATGCGTAATAATAATAAATTCATGCTCTTCAACGCCCTTTCGTTTCATATTTGGAGTTCCACAAGGATCCATTCTTAGTCTTTTACTGTTTTTGCTTTTTATAAATAACCTACCATCGTCGATTAACTCATCTTACTTTTCATATGCGAATAACTTGTTGTTTCGAGTGATTAATTCTCAGGAAGATTACGAATATTTTCAAAATGATTTTCATTGAATGAAAATGCCCGAAAATGCTAGGAAAATTCTTTTAGAATTTTTTTATTTTCTTCCTAGCTCGTTATTTGGTGCGGTCGATAGCTTTAAAGACTTCAGAGCTGTGTTGGACCCTAAATTTGAATTTGAGTTAATTTTTTTAAATCAGTCAATTATTACGTATACATGCAGGATTCAAAAACCCAAAGATCGAAATTTGAATTATGCTTGGCTTATGCATCAGAACTACATATTTTTCCTGAAAATGCAGACTTAGAAAATTGATTCAAAAGATTGAGATGTGTTAATTCTACCTCCAACAGCAATAAACAAAGCATAAAAACAAATTTCCTTCACACGAGTTCCCTTCTGCAAACTAATACGTTCGAAGTTGCAATTTTAAAATCATAACTTTTCCTTCCTACTTGTATCGTCGCGGTTATCGGAGTCGTTAAGTTCACATATCCACCGGGAATTTAAAGTCACTTACTTGCCAAAATTAATACTTCATTTTGCAGTTTTTGCCGCGAGCATGAAACGTTTAACGAAATGTATCTTATGTGGCAACAGCTTTTTTCCTGATTACCATTTTTATCCTCCTGGCAAACAACGTCCAGCCATCCGTCCACTTGCCCTGTGCAAAACTGCTTCGTTCCATTCGCCCTTGTAATTTGCTCATTTAATACTTTCGTCCGGTTCATAATGTGCATGTGGATTGACTGAAGTGATATTAATTCAGTGCACATACTGCAAATAGCCCAAAAAAGGTAGACAGTTTCTTTTCTCTTCGTTCTCAGTTTTTATTACAAGAAACTGCAGAACGTGATATCGCACAAGGATCAGCTGTAATTGTGTGACCCGGTGGACATTGCAGTGAGTCAACACGAAGAAAGAGCTGAGCTTAAGTGTGGACAAAGCAACTGGTGTGTGGTGGTTCCATTGCAAGGATGTTCTTATAGCTTCGATTTATGGAATGCGCGGGTAATGAAGACTACATTTGTACGAAGTAGAGGATAACCGCAACTTGCAAGCTTGAACTTTCTAAGTTCCTAAGAACTGTAAATCGTATTTGATTAGGACTGTCGTAGAAGAAAAATCGACGCTGATAAAAATGGGACTTTTTCAGTAACAAATCTCAAAAACCACGAAAGAATCCTTCTAAAACCATTAGTTTTCCTACTTCGTAACTACAGAAAAATATGGTAAAAACCGTGAATTTAACTGGCAACACAACGAACGAAAGTCTTATTTCTATTCCTGATATTATCTGGAAACAAAACTGCTGATTTGAATACGAAAGAATGGTAAAAGCCGGTAAGTGTGTTTTGTCACGGACACTTATTTGCTACAGTAATAACAGATACCGGATCGTAGTATTTTCTGTCAGCAAAAACTACTCCAACTCTCAAAATACACTCGCCGGCAGTGGAGTAATGTCATAATGCTGTCAGCGGACAGGAAAAGAAGCAGCAGCACACGAAAGAATGGACAGTTTCTTGGTCTCCGAGTGCAGCAGCAGCGGTGTATACGTGGCAAAACAATGGATTCCGAATATGATTACCTGATGTCGAGCGATATTTTATCGGTTTCTGGAATCAGTAGAGAAAACAACATATACGCACAATGACGATCTTTGGAACTTGCCCCGAAAATGGGCATCCAACCGAATGGCTACAGTGGAGCTGGAGCATACAAACTGCCGGCGATCTGATGTAATGATAAACAATTGACGCTGCCTGAATAAAACAATTGCACTTGGTTGCGGTATATTTAGTGATTATGTATTTAAATTCAGGTCGTGGATCTGTTCAAGTTTAAGGTAGGAATCGTGCTGTAGTCGGTAAGATTTAATGTACATGCGCAAGGTTTTATCGATGGTAAATTATCCATTCTTGGAAATTAGATGTCTACATTCGAATGTCATGATGCTACACGCGTCGCAGCCTCGAGAATATGAATGGATTCCAAAAAGTATGAGAGAACTGGATTAACTATAATGTTATTTTGTCTTTCGACATTTTTTCAAAGCAGAAATTCCGGCATGAAGTTGAAATTGGTGTCACACGCAATTGTGAGCTTTAATTCTCAAGAGGTAGACTAGTTCATTTAATTTAAATGTAAACAACTTGCAATTAATTAAATTTCATAAATATGAACTCCCAGTATTATTTGATCAATTTGCTTTTGACAGACATATTTCAGGAGACATTGTCACATTTAATGCTCCTTCTACAGCCGAAAACCGCGAATGTTCTCTTTAGTTGTAGACCTTCTAACAATCTTTTAAACTAAATGCCTGCATGATAGGACTTCAAAATTATTAGCATTTCCGCAACCTAAAACTGCTTGCATACACTTCGTCAACGGGCTCTCTAAATTAAAACAACACTTAGTTCCGATGAATAGGTCCAACACCCTGGAAACACAGCTGTGCACTCAGTACAGGAAGTAGTATTCTATTCTGCTTCGACTGTAATTACCATAAAATCATGTAATTCCCTTTCATTCAACTCCATCCAACTCAAATCCGCTCGTTTTCTAATGTGTATTTCAAATTCCCAGATAATTAATTCTGAAGCATACACAGTTCATAAGCTGCATCAGCTTGCGGAATGGTAGCTGAACTGGGGAGTAGACTGGCTCATCGCAGCTCCACGTTCCGCGCTGGTTTTGTTGTGCTCCAACTGTGAAGCAATTCATCATCATTCAAACCATCATTGCTGGCTTGCAATGCTGCTTCCGAATGTTTTGTTTGTTTCGAAATGATACTTGTCCTGTGCAAGGGCATTGTGCGTTCTGTGCCTTCTGTGCGTTCCTGGGTGTCTCTTTTGCGCGAAGAGTATCGGTGGTACGCAGGGAGTCATTAGCATTCTAGGAAATCACGCGACAAATGTCTTTCCAGAATACAAAATGAGAATGTGTAGTATGATGGGAGATGAGGTGATGTGTCCTTGCTATGCTTCGAAAGTCCACATGAGGTATGCACGATTATGGATGCGTCTTCTTGATTTGAAGTACCGCGAACTCTTTTGTGCGTGAGTTTCATATGAGAAAGCAAAGTAAAGTCTTTTGAAGGAATGTAAGTGATTTGCCGAGTACAGACTATTATTTTTCCAAGAAGGGCTTAAGTAAACGAAACAAAGTAGCTACGCAGAGAGTCTGTAAGTAAGTTTGTAAGTTTTTGATTTATATTGAAGTCCTGTTTTCCTCTTTTCATTCAAAATCAATTATTGTTGAGTGAAAATTTGTTTGAAATTATGCAAAGTTTTTTTTAGTGAAATAGTTTTCAAGGTTAATCAGCAAATTAAATCTGAGCCACAATTTATAATTAATTTTTTTAACGTTTTTGAGTGTAAATGGACTCCAAAAAAATAACAGGATTAAGTGGGCGAAATTCAGAAAGAGGTTGGCAGATCAAATACATTCTGAGATTATTCAAAAGGGCATATTATGGTGTAAATTAGATATTCTTAATGTAGATTGATGTAGATTGGTTAAACCTACGTATTCTATTCGGGTAAGAAATAACGAATCCTTTATCCCTTTTATTTAACTCTCGAAACTTTTGAATGTTTTTGTCCAACTGTGTGGCATAAAGGTGTAACCCCAAGCCACGCTAGTGGAATAGGGATCCGGATAATTGCAAAAGACAAATACGGACCGTTTTTTATTTAGCCAAAATATAAGCTCGTTCTCAGGGGTTCTATAAATCAGAAACATAGAAAGACAAATGGAGCTTCTGTAAGGAACTGTGTGGCGGAATCAAAACAACATTGGAAACAGCGAGACTTAAAAATCTGCTCGCTAAGCACTCTGTCACGCTAAACCTATTATAGAAGCAAGATTGTGAATTAAGTAACAGCACGGAACATTGAAAATCCTCGTACTTACCCTGTTTCCGGAATGTTTGGATGACCCAACTTCCAAACTCACATACAAGTAGATATTCCGCTTTCGTGATGGGAGGGAAATAAGAGAAGGTCTGATCAAGGAAAAATTAGTCTGGGCTATCGAAACTTTCAAGCCCTTTGAATCCCCAAATATGAATGAAATTTTGCGTACCACACACTAGAGGACAAGAAAAATTACCATATCCTACCTTATTCAATTTCTAAAATTCGATAGTGCAAAGTCTTTTGCCTGCAGCCTGGAGTACCGCTATGGTTGTACCCCGTGCGTATCCGAAATAACTCCGGCCAAATAACCTGACTCAATTTTTCCAGCCAGAGAAGAAAGAAACTCCCTAGATTCCGGTGAAAATTTTCCTAGATTTTCCTAGATTTTTGTGCGCTATTTATATTTAGCTACCGTGCACTATACTATCTACAGAAACATAGAAAAGTGCTAAACTATTAAAACAAATTTCAGATAATTTCTGATTCGGCCACAATGCACACACTTCGCTGCAGTGCACGCATGCATAGGCTTAAGGCGGCTTAAACGCAATCATTTCAATTCAAACTGAAATTCGAATATCTCCGTACTCTAACAATTATAATAAGAAATTTCATTCCAGCTTATTATAATCAATATGGTAAATATCCAGGTGTTTCGAAAAAAAATCCGGCGGATGTGAATATTTCATAGATGTAGGGAAAGTTTCACTAGATTGACATCTTTTACCTGACTTCCTTCTTCCGCAAGGCTTGCGAAAGATTTTTAAAGCGCCACACAGAGCAAAGATTGGGATCTCAATCAGAACCAAATTAGGATCTCTCTATTATAGGATCTCTCTATTATAGGATCTCTCTATTATAGGATCTCTCTAATAAAAGCAATCAATTAAAATGGGCCTTAAAGATGCCGTCAATAATGTGCATTCACCAGCCATTATGGATAGCCTCTACGCCACTAAGACCCACCTTGGCATCTGCTGCTGTATAAACATTTTGCTTGTCAGAGGAATGAGTGGTAGTGCAAATTATCAAGGCACACCTCAAGGTAGTTTTGCTTATGTCACAAACACAGTTTTTAATAAGTTGGAGAACAAGGGGTTCATGTTTGTGGCTTATGCCAGGAACATTCTGCTCATAGTGTTGTAGTTGATCACCTTTGGCCAGTTAATCGAGTATGCCCTAGGACTGGTTAATGATTGGGTCAAAGACATAAGCCTCGGCATACATCAACTCCAGTAAAACGGACCTTATACTCTCTTCACAAGAAAATATAAGATTACTGAAATACAGGGTCTGTATAATAAGTAACCGGACTGACCTCAGGAAATTTTTTATTGGCAAATTATGTACAATTTTTCTTTAGAAATCTTCAAAGTAGTCCCCATTGGAGTCGATAACACGCTGATACCGGATTTTCCAATCCTCGAACGCTGCCTGGAAGTCGGCAACCTCGATGCTGTCTAGAGCCCTCGTCGTAGCACGTTGAACATTTTCCAGAGTCCCGAACCGCGTCCCCTTAAGGTGTCTCTTGATCTTGGGGAACAGAAAGAAGTCCGCTGGTGCCATATCTGGGCTGTAAGGTAGCTGTGGCAACGTTGCCCTCGGCTGTTTGACCAACTGCTCGGTGACGAGCAGGCAGGTGTGCGACGGAGCATTGTCGTGATGGAGGATCCACGAATCGGGAATCTCCGGACGGACTCGGCGAACCCGGGTAGTTAGTCGACGGAGCACCTCTCTGTAGTACTGGCCGTTTACAGTTTGGCCGAGTGGCACAAACTCTTTGTGAACAATGCCTTTCACGTCAAAGAAAGCAATGAGCATCGACTTCACCTACGATTTGCTCATGCGCGCTTTTTTCGGTCGTGGTGACGCCGGTGTGTGCCACTCCGAACTCTGCCGCTTCGTTTTAGGATCGTATTCGAAAACCCACGTCTCGTCTCCTGTAATAACGTGGTTAAAAACTCTGGTTCGGTTTGCTGTCGATCAAGGAATTCCGAAGCGACAGCAAAACGACGCTCCTTTTGCTCATCAGTCAGGTGTTTGGGTACCAGCTTCGCGCAGATCTTCCTCATGCCCAGATCGTTCTTAATAATGTTGTGAACGGTCATCTTATCAATTCCAACCTCATCTGCGATAGCCCGAATGCTCAGACGACGATCACTGTTCAACACATCACGCACTTTTTGCACATTTGTGGCCGTGTGACTCGTTGATGGAGGACCGACGCGCTGTTTGTCATGGACGTCATCGCGGCCCTCCCGGAAATTTCTGTGCCAATGAAACACTTGAGTTCCGGACAGAGCATCCTCACCGTAAGCCTCTTGAGTCATTTGAAGAGTTTCCGTGGCCGTTTTCTTGAGTTTGACGCAAAATTCGATGCTAACACGTTGCTCGATCGTACGCTCCATTTTCACTCCGACGACGTAACTGAACACGCACTCCGCTCTCGCTCGATCCTATGTCTCCAAGCGCTTGGAGGCAACTGCTGCAGCCCGGTTCCCTTTACCTGGACCGCCACCACCACTACAGCACCAGATACCGGTTAGCAGACGCTTTGACGGCGCGGGGCAGGCTCAGTCCGGTTACTTATTATACAGACCCTGTATATCATTTTTGTGTGAAATTCATAGATTAATGCCACAAATTCATAATATTTTCGAGTCTAATACTTTTTCAAATAAAATTCATAAATTTTTGATTCCTATTCATAATTCTTTTTCATAAAATTCATAATTTTTTTTCATTCGAATTCATATATTTTTGAATCAGGTTCATAATCTTTTATATTCAAATTCATAGTTTTTGTAAGACAGATTCATAATTTACGCAGGTGAAATTTATATTTTTTCGAGTTAAACGCATGCATTCGTAAGTAAGTTTATATATTGCACATCAAATTCATAAATTATGATCTTGACGTGCACAAATTGAATGAATTTGAATTTGATTCAAAAAAATATGAATTTGATTAAAAAAAAAATTATGAATATGGCTCGAAAGCTTATGAATTGGTGTCGAAAATTTATGAATTTGACTTGAAAAAATCTGAATTTGTACCAAAAATCTATGAATTTGACTCCAAAATGGTATATAACCAAATAGATTGAGCAGAGTTAGACTAAGTTTCAAGTAATGCAACTACTATTTGAGGTCTTTTTATAGATACGAAGCTCATCTAGAAGGTGAATGTAAAGGAAGAAGTACAGAGGGTAAGAAACACGATTTACTCTAGCCAAAAAATATTGGGTAAAACGTTACTCCTTAGCACTGGTCTAACGTACTGAATCTATACGGCATAAGTAAGGCCAGTTATTCTCCAGCTGGCAATGGAGAAACCACTTTGGCATAGCAAATAGAGTTTAGTGGTTGATGTCCCTCTGCATTGCAAAGAGCCGTAACCACAACTGTTGGGTCTGCGTTTTTTATAATCTCGACTGCTGTAACGCCTAAGGCATAAGAATACTACGAATCAAGATCTTTTGGTTACAGCTGTGTTGAAAATGGAATCGCAAGCCCTACTCTTTGCTTCAAATAAAAATATCAAGCGAACGCGTAGTATCATAAAAATATGAAGCGTAGGGTTGGAAAACAGCTCCAAATCAGCTTCAGGAATAGTTGCTGCAGCTTACTCTGCAGACCGTGGTATAAAGGCATCCTTCAGAGTGTTTTATAGGTTGATTTCTTTGCGATATGAGAAGCTGGAAACCAAATCTCGGCTGTAAGAGATGGATGCGTTGGTCAAACACAGAACCAGTCTATCCCGTGTAAAATCGGCAAAAATCTCAATTTCTATCCAAACTGCTAAGCGCTTGATCAACTTCAATATAATGCAGGTTTGGGTGTGCAGATGGCAAGAAACTTGGCCTGAAGTTTAATGAAAATCATATGGGTGTTGTACAACCGCGCAGCTAATAATTTTCCACTTGCAATAAACCTATCTAACTGACTGCAAGCAGTTAGTCGGAATTACTACTTCCCAAAACAGTGTTAGCAGCACATGCCATGAAACTGCGACTCTTAACCAGTAATACCTGCATGAGGTGTCAGGAGCCTGAATTCTCAGAAACAGTCTACATTCAATACCATTGCACTGCACTTTAGGATCGTAACGAAGCTGATACGAATAGGGAATATGACTGCAACCGACTCAGGATAACAAGTCCTTATCAAAAATAACTTAACTAACCTCTTTTTTCACGAGTAAAGGGTAAAAAAAAGAAGACTGGCTAACTCCTATACTCTTTAATTTAGCTTCTGAGTATGTTAACAATAAATCCCCTGTTGATGCTAGAGAAACTATACTATTTAAGTTCAAGCAATCTATGTAACATTCCACTAACGATGCATAGAAAGTGTTATATTCATGGTTCTAGACCAAGTCACCACAGAAGATCGTTTTCAAAATAACCGACACAAAATACAAATTATTACTCAATCAAAGAAACAAGAGCCAGTAAGGTAAAACATAACAATACGGGACTGTAACCTTGTAGCTTATCATTTTAAGCTGCTTATTTTATGATCGAAACATATTCGTAATCTGACAACAAACTATTCAGTGCAATCCGTATTGAAATGAAATTTTGCGTTTCTGACGTTCTATCCAAACATCGAGCTTAATGCCTGTTGCAACTCTGAGATTGTATTAAAATTTTTAAGTTCACGTTCAATCAGGGCAGAGAAAAAATATTTCAAAAAACTGCCAAAAAAAAAATTAGTTCAAACTTTTACGTCCGTCAATCATCAATCTTCATCAACGTCTGTCTACCTCCTCACTTAATCTAACAAAAAAATTCCATCCATTGCAGCACTGTTATTGTCCCATGTGCCATTTTTACGGAAGTGCAATAATGCTTCGTACCAACAACCAGTGATGCCAATTTAGCTATTTTGTAGCTAGATTTAGCTACAAAAAGAACCTGTTTAGCTTCATAATTTTTCATTTAGCTATTGGCTACAAATTTAGCGACAAATTTATAGATTACTAATAATTTAAATTTTTGCTTTGATTGCATTAACTTACACTAGTTTATTAATATTTAAAACACTCAGTGCTTAAAAATAATGTCGTCAACTTCTAAGGTAATCGCCAATGCTTTGGGTAGTACAATAGTACTACTACTATGTACTATGTCTTTCTGGGCATAGAACAATAATAATCTTTTACGAACAGTTTCAATTCTTTTGTTCGGTGCGAAGAAAAACCGTGAGTTTTAACTCATTAGGAATAAACTAAAATAGGTAAGACAAACGAAATATGTTTAATATAGAATACACATTATCTGCCTAAATTTGAAGACAAGAACCGAAAAATTCAGGCGTAGACATAAAGTTGAAATAAAACGTAGACAAAGTGTTCGCACAAAACTCTAGAAGACATTAGAAATCGTGCTCAGTAGTAAAATCAAACGTTAGAATTGTGCTAGCTATGTTTTTTTTTCATTTTGTAGAGTTTTTCAACACAGCGAAAAATAAAGACTATATTTTTGAGTTAGGGGCAGTTTGTTTCCATACTTCACATCGGATTTAAAGGCAGATTTTGATAACTGTATTTCCAGTATTTTAATTGACTAGTCTACGGACATTTTAGTGATATTTAGCAAAAATGTATTACAATGAACTTGAAAGAGCTAGAAAGGGGAGCTGTTGAAAGTATTACTACTGCCATAAACACGTGCTTAGAAAACTACATCCTAAATATTACAAATATGACAGACAAAGCAAGTGTTATGGTCGGAGTCAATAACGGTGTATTTAAAAAATTAAGTCGTCAAAATCCTTTTTTAATATTAATAAGATGAGCTTGTCATTCCGTTCTGGTTTCAGTTTCTGCAGCTTGAGGATCGTTTCTTCCCCAAACCTTAAAGTTTTTACCTGCAGAAATGTATAATTGGTTCTCTTAATTCCTCTGAAGATGATACGGAGTTCGTAAACGAGGTGGTTGTCAATAACAGGATCAGTATCAAGGATCATTAACCAATAACTATGCCAAAAACTCCACTTCAGCATAGTCCAAACATCAGAAGAATGTTATTTAGCAAAAATGATTTACAAGGAGTATAACAATCAAAAACCTTTTATATCTCCTATTTCTTCAACCCATTTTAAAGGATGCTTATATCATTAATAAAAAAATAGAATAGAATTCTGTTGAACTTAATAAGCTCTTCAACGATTTTTATACTCTTTTATACTGTTAAACTAATAAACGACTCATAATGCGATGTACCTCCAATATTTTTCCATATCAATTATACACATTAGCTTAATAGAACTGTTTTCCAGAGCCTTGAGATTTTTATTGTTGAATTTAGCTACACTTTTTAGCTACAAAGTGAACATTTTAGCTATTTTTAGCTATTTTTCCCCTCAAATCTAGCTACAACGGCTGGGAAAAAGTTGGCAACACTGCCAACAACGGCCCAGCAAACTGCTCTGACCCCGTCCGTGTCATTAGTGTGTGCTAACTCATTTATCTTGGCGATGTAATTTTCTCTTTGTCGAATAGGTAGTTTAGACGCTTTCAACGTCAACAACTGCATCTGAGCTCATAATGAACAAAAGTTTGCGCTGTTCGATCCATCTTCTTGCAATAGTCTGACCAGATCTGACCATGTTCGTTACTGTAACTGTTTTTCTCACATTGGCCGTTTAACTTTCCGAAAGAAAAACACATGTCAAGCTACAGAAAACAGCTTCACATACTCTCCATAAGAATCTGCTGTGCGAACAATGTCGATGCGAGTCTGGCAGCATCCGCGTTGCTCGGAAAGTATATTCAGTCCCGTAGGCAATTGACTGTTTTGTTAGTCAAACATTTAAACGCCAACAGCTTGTTTTCAAGTTCCGGAGCGATTGTAACATCATGTCGTTGAAACATTGGAATTCTTTGGTTGGCGGCGCAGACCATCATGATGATGAGACTACGGCGAGCGTTGATCGGCTGTTGAGCTGAATATATAAGCATACAAAATGCAAATATTTGTTGATGGAGCGTTGAATGCAATTCGATACACATCTGGTTTGATGGTTGTCTGGAGAATATAAATTTGTTGACAAGTTAACACTTTGAATAAGGTGCCTCATGGATTTCTGTAGCGTGAGTTTTATCTTTCGGTCATGTACATGCAGTAGATTAAAGCGATAACATTAATCACGAGTTTCTGGTAAATTTTCTGGAGATCAGATTTTTACATTGCGGCTTTTTCGTGAGATAAAAAAAATTTGCTGGATTTTAAGATGAGCTTATCCACCCGCTTTACACGAAAAGCATATATTAAAATTTTGTCGCCAAGGATCATCTCCACCGACATTAAGTTCTTGATGTACATAATAGATGCTTATATGAGTCGTTTTTCGAATTCAAAAAATTTAATGATTCTGTTTTCAGAACATTACTTAAATCTTCAGAAAATCCAGGCTATATCCTGTACATCTAGTTATAAATCGTTGAAAAAATTCGGAGTTTTCCATTCATCTTATGCTAGAATGTTAGTTTTATAGCGACTTCCTCGATACTCCGACTATGAATCATGTTACTAAAGTGCAGCAAAGATTGTGTGAGTCATGCTCAAATCCTTTAAGATTCGAACAACGAAAACTATTTCTAGTTTGCACAATACAAAGAGTGACGTGCATACTACATAATATTATAGTGTATTTCCACTTATAGTCCGGGGAAATTTAACATGGTGCTTCGGAAAAATTAGGGGAAAACTGAATTTGGTACTGGCATGTTGAACAAAAATTCAAAAGTCCCTATCGATCCGAGTGCTGCGTTACTTTTTATACGGGGTCAAAGGTCAGCAAAAGTTACCTTTCCTAAATATCTCAGTAACGGTCACGTCTTCAGAAAAACAATGTATGACAAATTTGTACCTTAAATTTTTTTCCAACAAAAAAGATTTTAAAACTTTTTTTTGTAACCATAGCCGTTTTTGAGATATATTGATCTAAACATTTGCTACAATGTTTGTGAGTTGGTTTTTCTATGTTTAAGAGGCCCATAAAAAAACATGTAAGCAAACTTATCTACCACACTCCAGGGTAGATGGCAAAGTGTGCTCCGAAAAGTTACCCCCTCCCATTTGCCATAAAATGGTATCCCTCCAATTCCATCCCCAATCTTCAGAGATGACCTCATTGCCTACTCGTTGCCCATTGTTAAACAAGATTACATAACTAGATTAGCCTGTCAATTGCCTATTCTTGACATCGCAGGACCACCCCTACACCCACACCCTACCCACCCCGAAATAACCGGTTTTTTTAGTTTTTTTTCCATACCGTCTTATCCCATGAAAGATCAGGCCAAGGTCACGTAATTTCAGGTGCAAATTGGTTTCGAGACGTATCATGTCCCTTTGGCGCTATGCAGTCAAACAGGATTGGTACAAAAACTGAATATTTTAGGAAAATCTGCAGCGGGCTGAGTTCCTATCCTATAATGTCAAGAATGAGCGTTTCCAGAATTATGCCATGATATTATCTTGTTTTTCATACTCCTAGGGCCATGATATGTTACAAAACTTATCTTCACCTGCAATGTTGCTGTCTTGTCCTGCTCCTTCGTGAATATCCCATACATGATGCAGCAATATAGTTTATTTCCGAGAAGAGAGTAGCGAGCAGATGCCCCTACAAGTTCTATGGCAAAGGAGGGCGGGGGGTGGTGGTAACTTTTCAGAGCACACTTTTCCACCTACTTTGGAGTCTGGTAGATAAGTTTGTTTACATGTTTTTTTATGCGCCTCTTAAACATAGAAAAACCAACTCACAAACATTCCAAGTCGTAATCAAAATCCGATAATATCAACATGCCGTTGAGAACGAGGATGCTGCTAGTAGCAAATGTTTAGATCAATATATCTCAAAAACGGTTATGGTTACATGAAAAAGTTTTCAAATCTTTTTGGTTGGAAATTTTCTGAGCTACAAATTCGTCATACATTGTTTTTCTGAAGACGTGACCGTTACTGAGATATTTAGGAAAGGCCACTTTTAGCGACCTTTGACCCCGTATAAAAAGTAACGCAGCACTCGGATCGATGGGGACTTTTGACATTTTGTTTAACACGCCAGTACCAAGGTGCACACCAAAATTCAGCTTTCCCCTCATTTTTTCGAAGTTTCGCCTATTTATGTCGGATTTCACTGGACTATTATGACAAACTCATTTGGAAACTCCATATGTTGCAGATGCATAAAAAAGTACCAGCTCATTTTTGTGCCTTTCCTGAAGCTTGATAGTATTTCCTTCCTTATCACATCAATAGTGGACTACTTGCCTTTGCTGTTGTTGTCTTTGTTACTCAGTATGACATGAATTGAAATTGACAGCTTTTAGTAGCCGTCAATTTTAATATCGTGCTCTGAAACATGTGCATAGGTTAAGATATGAAGATTTAATTTTCACTCGGT
The DNA here is from genome assembly GCA_947369275.1 of Nemotelus nigrinus. Lineage (NCBI taxonomy): Eukaryota > Metazoa > Arthropoda > Insecta > Diptera > Stratiomyidae > Nemotelus > Nemotelus nigrinus. Next base: position 44,719,735 of record OX376373.1, on the reverse strand, counting down.
TAGCTAAGGCATTTTCCTAGCGATACCAGCTTCTTTTTAAATTTATTCGATATACTTCTATTTCATTTTGAATTCCTGTGACGCAGATATTTTCAGTCATATTTGATACCATTTCATTGCCCGCGTAAATTCATATGTACACATATTTTTATATATTTTTATATCTTATATCACAAAGGCACATATGAGTTGCTGACAGGTCAATAGACATAATGGCCAATGAAACAACTGAAGCAACTACAACCAAATCACATCAAATTCGTTCACACATAATCAAGCTCCATAAATAGATAGATGTCTCTGCAGTGAAGAGCACCCCAAATTCGTCCCAGTTTATTAATGACAGTCCTACTCTAATGACAGTCCTAAGAGATTCGGAAGCAACTTAACATGCACCAGAGTGAATCTGGTCTATTGCAGAAAAAAAAGAAAGAAGCAAACAAATATTCCACTTTACAAGCAGAAGCAATATGTTTTTGGATCGATGGACGATGTCTGGAAAAGACATCAGCCACTTGTTCTCAGAGCTCAGACTATAGTGCTCGTAAAGACTGAGACAGATTCCATCAATGGATCTGTCACATTGATATGTATGTGAATATACTTCTAGGCGCTCATTGGAGGTCACAGACATCATGGGAAAAGATTTTTGAATAAGTTAGGAAATACTATGTACATACATATGTTGATACTTGTAGGTATGACATTCGCTGATGTTTATGAACATTTCAAAGCTAGAACGTGGAAGGCGCCTAGTTGTATCGAGGAAATGAAATATGTCATATGGAGGTTATTCGGAAATACGAAAATATGGTAGAGACAAGAGCTGTGTTCGTTGTTCATATAAATCAACAAATCATTTTTAGTCAATTTTCTTATTCTCTTCGTGCATGTTTTAGCTGCCAGTTATTTATTTCAGTCTTGTTTTAAAAAAATATATTATTTGAAAGTAGAATCAAGTAATTTTTATCCAATGTACAAAAAAATATCACTCAATCCCACTAATTCCACAGCTGCGAGCTTGAAATATGTTGTGTCAAATGTGACAATCAGCACTGAATCAAGGAGTTTCATTCTACTTTTAATATGCCTGATAGTTTTTTGCCAGCTGCAAATCAACCTACTATCTAAACGTGTTGTATGTAATTCTCAAACGGGTTGTATGTAATTCTTTTTGTCCCCACTTTCAACCCTTCCCAGCTCATGAGCAGTATTGTAACGGAAATAAAAAAGACGCACAAGTAGAGATATGAAAGGAATTTGAAAACTTGCGATCCGGTCAATCTGTCGAGTGATGGTATGAATGTGTACATCAGACTCAAGCTTTTGAATGAAAGTAAAAGCACGGTTAGTAAAATGAAAGATAGCAAAGAGAGTGATGCCACAAATAGTTAAAATGAACTCAGAAATAAAGGGCTGTAATATAATAAATATAGAGAAACATTCTAAAACATTTACACTAGACAAAAAGAAGCAATAACTCTAGGAAGATTATTGACGAAGAAACTAAAGAGCAAGAAGATTCAAGGATAGATCTGGAGGAAAGAAAGGGAGAAGACGTAGCAAATCCGATTAAAGACAAATGACGATAACAAGGAGATTAGAGGATCAGATATACCATATTGTTCTTGTTAGTGCCGAAGGAACTCAGACTATGTCAAAAACTTTGGAATATATATATATATATATATATATATATATATATATATATATATATATATATATATATATATATATATATATATATATATATATATATATATATATATATAGATATATATATATATATATATATATATAAATATATATATGACGAATATATGACGAATACCAAATGCCTTTCGAGAAATCGTACTGTTGAGTAGCACACAATACAAAATTAATATATTATAATATATACACAATTAATATATTATAATAATAAATACACAATTAAACATAACACGCTTACTAATTCAAAAAAAGCACTTGAAGGATTAAGAACAATAATAAGTAGAACTTGACAATCTCCAACAAGCTGGGAAAAAAGCCAATTTTAAAAATGATGGACTAGAGAACGCAAAGAAAAGTTCCGAGTTTCTTCACAGATCTCTGAAGTTAAACATAGATTGGTAGATAAATAGATTGGACTTGAAGAGAATCGACCATAAGTAAGGACAGGCAAAAAGAAAAATATTGAAACAAAGCGACATAGTGCGAAGAAAAAATTGGATTAGGCTACTTTGCCAAAATAAAAGCAGCAAATGGATTACATATTTCTTGTGAATTAGATGCAAAAAAGTTTTTCAAAGATAGAGAATAGGCGACATTGAAAACATTTCTGTTCATTTGCTAAACTTACTTGCTTCGGCATATCTGGCCTCCACTTTTCTTGGTTTTAATCCTACATCCTCAATTTTAACTGCACAATCGTACTGAATGGTGGTGCTTATCTCCCTTTTATTTCTCTACTAATGCTCCACAAGGTTCCATTCTTGGCCCTCTATTTATTTTTCTTTTCAATTGTACTGAATGGTGGTGCTTATCTGCCTTTTATTTCTTTTTTTGGTGCTCCACAAGGTTCCATATTTGGCCCTATATTTATTTTTCTTTTCATCTGTAGCGTTCCTTCTAAATTTTCGCCTAAGTAATTCATTTAGACAGACGATTTTAAGCTTTTTTGCGGAATCCCATCTGACAATAATTGAATTTTATTGCAGGCAGATCTAACGGCCTTTAATGCACAGTGAACAACGAACTAAACTAAGAATGTATCTAAATGTCTAGTTGTGTTCTTTTCTGTTAAATTCAACTTATTGTCCTGTGAATGTTTCCTTTCAAGCAATATTTTGCTTCATGCAGATCAGCATAAAGATTAACAGTGATAAAGCATTAACAGTTGGCGGTTTCGTTCTACTCTGTTCACATTATTCATTGAATATATCCGAGTGCATTTATTTACCTCATTAGTTCGTTGCATCCTCGAGTTCTGCTTCCACGTATTGTCTCCTCATATCATGGTAGATTGAATCTCGACTTTTTGCCTACTGTACAAGCGTAGTGACACCCAGTGTCCCTATGAACAACGCCTGACCTTCCTGAATCTCGCTTCGCTACGCGTTCGTAGATTGAACACTGACCAATTTTTTTTTGGACAAAAGGTTTAACGGTTTTTCTTCCTCCAGTATCTTTTTACCTCAGCTTTTGTGTGATCCAGATCGACGCCTTAGACACCGCACTGTCTTCAGCATCCGTTTTTTTAGTACTAGGGTGTCCTTTTACTCCCTTTTTTCACGAGCGCTTTATCATTTTGGAAAAAAAATCAAGTTCATTTCTTTCCTACTTTTCTACTTTTTATTTTCTCAGTATTAGTCTAATCTATATAAAAAATAAATAAACTTTCAAATATATGTAACGGCGCAAAATGACTATTTAGAGCTGATAGAATTATGTTAGCAAATCGAGGACAACATTAGGGAAACGCACAACTTAAGCTTCCGCCTGACAGCAAATATTCAAAGGAAACAATAGTCATTACCCTCAATCAGTTTATGTTTGTATATGCCATTGAAAACAATTGTCTATTCGACAATAAATATTTTAGCGCTATCTTTGTTGTTCATCAACGACGCAACGAATACATACTTAAATATAATAGTAATCAGAAAAATAAAAAACAAAGAAAAAAAATTACAGATTATTGTTTTTTATAGCGAGTTCAATCTTTGCTTGAGAACATGCACGTCACAATTTTACGATATTCAACTTAATTTTATTGTATTACTATGCCTCGACCGGGCAGCCATTGTATGCAAATGACATGCAAACTCATTTCTTACGGTTCGTTGAGTTTCGCTGCGAACCGAATGGTGAAAAAATGCCTGGAAGATATACATATGTCATGTAGTAGATAGTCGTACTAGGTGAACTTTTGCTGTAGGTGGTGGATTCGAGAAGCTGAACATGCATGTTCCCGTATCTAGCTGAAAGATGAAAACGGTGATAACAGAACAAAGTTCGATTGCGTTTGTGCAGATAAGTCCGTGCTTTCAACCATCAAATTAAAATGAAATATTTTTATTTGAAAAAATTGCCACTTTTGATTTCACCACACCATTTTGCAAAGAATACTCGCCTCGAAGAATGAAGAATGTATGCAAATAAGTAATAAAAATTATTGACACGAATTCAATCAGTTGAAGCCGCATCATTAAGATCAATTTAAATTCCATGGCACGTTTCGATAAAATGCACAAAGTGCTAACAAGTCTTTAAATCCTTCATTATATTATTGTGTACTCAGTTGAACACGCTTGTTGCATTTTGCCTCATTATTCCGGCTTATGGTGATTTACTAAATCACGGATCAAGTGAGATATGCATTGTGGATGGAGGGAGTGTTGGAGAAATCTATTCGAGTTCCTCTCGAAGAATACATTTATCACACACGAAGCGGTCAACATGTGCCATACGATCATTTGAATATTTATTGCGGCCCTGGAGACATTCATTTTTCACGTTTTGTTTGCCAAATCCGGTCTCAACCATACTTAAACTTCACTACTACGGTCTTTTCTCTGCTTACATGTACTTGCATGCATAGTATCTTTTTTACTTAAAGACACGACAACGACGATTGCGAATTATCGATTGTGTGCTTTCTTCTTGGCTTACTTGGATGGCAAAGAAGAGCACCAATTCATGCCAAGACGGAAATCTTTTGGGTTTGGTGTTGTTAGCTGAATGGCTCGTGCCTTCGATAAATCATCATGCAGCACAGGATTGAATAAAAGTAAAAATCGAACGAATCTAGGTACGGTTATGGCGAACCGAAACAAACGACAGACTAGTGCGAGAGCTCAAGAGCTCGAACTAAGAAAGATAGTGTACTTTAAGCACGTCTCAATTGCAACTAGGAAGCGGGAGTGGCAACGCCAGGCAAGCAGGCAACAAGCCAGCAGGTTTTCCAAAGCCATTTCGTGCAATAACGTCATTGTGGCTGCTTTTGGCGGTTTCGCAATTGAATACGACGAAATTTTACTCAGAGCGTCATACACTATGCGATTTGTATTTTTTTGTTTTTTTTTGTGCTTAATCGAATTCGGAACCGAGAGAATATAGAAGTTGCATTAGGCAACGTTATACTTAGAAAGGATAATTCAATCCATATGAAATGGTATAAACCACAGAATATTTATCTATAAGAGTGCTTTCGTAATCAAACTATAGTAAGCACTATTTTTTAAAGTAATCGAGTCTTTGAATAGGATGGCACTTTAGCTAATTTACCTTAAATTATGACTTGAAGTGCAAACAAACTTGCACCAAATTCAAGATAAAACCTCTACATAGACTGGAATGTAAATCAGATATTGAAGTTTTGGAAAATGATATCATTGTAGCAGGAACTATGTGCATAACGAAGTGCGCCCAACGTGGGAAACTGGTCTGCATAAGCAATATATAGTTTTTACAAGTAGGATCCAATGCAATCCTACACACATATTTAAAACTTTTATGTTGCAAAAAAACTCTTGCCAAATTCCAACATGTAATAAGTACATTATTATTTCCATAATATTATTCCCGGCATCCTTCACTTACTCTATTTTATTCGAAGTAAAATTGAAACAAATCGGAGCCAAGAATCGTTGGTAAAAGGTGATGGAAGAGGAAATTTTCAAGTCCACCGGGCATTCAGCTACGAATACCGAGTACTTTTTGCTATATGTTCCAATCCAGTGCACATTTCATGCAAAATAACCGTTTCACGTATTGCATGTGCACCGTGCATTGCTCCATGGCTCGCGAGATGATAGCTCCTCATGCATGGGTTCAGTTTTGCTTCAGGGCAGTCGAAGCAAGCTTTTTGCCTATATGAAAGATACGAAAGTGGTACAACTACTATGTTTGGAGGAATGAGCCACATGTGCCGGTGCTCTGCAGTGGAATCTATGAGTCTCAGTTCGAACTATGATTTACGACAATCGAAACGAAATAGTATACAATCACGCTTCGACCCGTTTGAGGTTTTCAGCTGGCCGCCGTCAAGCACACCAGTATCTATACCATGCTCCAACAAAAATAATAACAACAAAATAGACCAGGTTGTGCCACTTAAGCTTGCAAATCGAAATCACACTCCCTCGCCTCGGGCAAAACATCTTGGGAAACGGAAATTTCTTTGCTCTTTTGTGGCCGCTGTGGCTCCGCACCGGATTCCGCTGTGCCACAAATTGCTATAAAGTCTCAATACGAACCAGTTTGATATAATTGAAAGGTGATATATTGGCTATAGACCATCGGTTTTCTGTTGACCAGAGAGTCTACCCTGCGCTAGTATTTCGATTGGTAGCCAGACCACATGCCTGAGATCGTAATTCGTAATTATCCATTTAAACTTGATTGTAAGAGATGTTGCGTTGTCATTTCAATAGCCAAGCACTTATTGCGAGAAGGTATGTTTTCATTGCTAATAGCTAGCAATCCAGGTGAAAAATACCTTCTACCATGGAATCAATTTGAATAAATAAACACAAGCAAATTCCTTGGTAAATGAAAACTGGTTCCACTTACTTTTAATTTCATGAAAATGGTAGCTGCAGCTTCACATTTGTATTTATACGCTTACAAAAATCAAACAACATTTGCTCGATGGATAGAGTTACTAGACGATAAGTAATTTAATTCGCATACGACAAGTTTGGGTGTGGCGGACAAATTTCACTAGAAATCTATCGTAGCCGATGTAATTCTATCTGGGTCCTTGCTCATGAGCGTAATTCGATTCGCCATACCTACCCAACTCTCGTATTCAAACTGTGACAGACAGCTAAGCAGCCGGCATTTAGGCGGAAAAATAATTTTCACAAGTAAATCCAACAAAAGGATCTGCACTTATTGAGTAAATGCAGCCATAAATTTTTGCCTAGACTTCTATTCAACGGCTGATACTCATGCGATCTTCAGGTGGTTTTTGTATCTCTGGACAATGAGAGCCCCCACAGGAATTTCCATTGTATTCGCTCGGCCGATGGCTCTCCTCGACAAAGAGGAGCAAGCAGCTCTGTCATAAGTATGTTACTGGCAGTGGGCAGGCGACAAAACACTATACGAATATTCTGCCCGGAGCGAGAAAACGTCCGATCCTTTTATGTCGAGCTCCATAAATAAATGTTTATGTCGATGAACAATGTGGTATCATCCATGAATCGGAGTTATATTCTCCTCATCGTCGCATATATGTATGTATGCTATGCTGGCCATATTATTCGCGAATGCTGTCATCGCCGACGGCAGCTCAGCAACAAGACTTGCAGAGCATTTAAATGGATCAGAACAAAAAACGGCATGAAATCCGACTTCCATTTGAGGAAAATATCTGCAGGAGTCATTTCTTGCAATGAATCTACTTTAAGTTCTTGTTTTTAATGCAATTGCGCTGATGGACTGGAGGAAGATACAAGATTGATGCTTAAAAACTTGAATTAGCTGGTTGCTATGTTAGAGTTCGCAGATTTTTCACGATAATTATTAGTCTGATAATATTGAATCAGAGCGAGATTGTTCACTTAATAAATGCGTAAGTGTAACTTTTACTGCTACACTTGTTAAGGAAAAAAACATCCAACCTGCTGCGCATATCAATGAGAAACATCAATGCTGCAAAAACGTTTGAATAACAGCAAAACACAATGCAAAGTATTACAACTATGTGATTGTATCCGTGTTGAGACTTTGTATTATTAATAATTGTTGATTATGCAAAGGCATTACACTACAATTCATTTGAATTTGTTTGGCAAAGAATTTTAGAAAATTTAGAACGAAAATGAAAATTTACAGGTCTTTTTGGGGGAAAATAAGAAGCATCATCAGCCATTATTTCTACTTAGAAAATTGCACCATGAAGAGCAGTTTTCTTTACTCAATAAAAGGCCCTTGGTTTGATGAAACACCAAGAGTAGCAATTATGTTGACTCACGTCATTGATGGGCCTGAAAAAAAGTGTATATACTTAGCAGGATCGGACATACAGACATGTGAAAACATATGGGTTCGTGGACCCAATAAGTCCGAAGTCCAAATTTTCAGCCTTATTTACAAATGCTAGAGAAAGTTTGTTATTTAATGACTTGTCAAGCCCTGATAAGATAAAACGGCGTTTCTGCATATCTTATCAATCAGTTTTCATCATAAAATAGATCTTTCTTTGTTTGCTTTGCTAATTAATTCGTTCTATGGGCCTCTTAGTGTTTTATTTTGCTTTCACAGAAATATAAGAGTACCAAATAGTTCACTAGAATGCCCGCTGTCACTAAAGAATTAAAGATAGTTTATTGCAACGTTCACTGAAAGAAAAAGTCGTGGTTGATTTAACTATTATTGATAGTAATGCAACAATTCATTCAAAACTGTCGAATGAACTACGGAAAATGGTTCTTTCTACTATGCTAAAATAGTTCATTTGACCATACAAAAGTAGTTGACTTTGCTGATACAAAAAATGTCGAAACCTTCGAGGATTCAACTGTGTTAATTGGTACGATAAATAGTTGATCTATAGCAAAATAAGCATCAATTCATTTAACACTACAAAATATTGAATAATTAACAATTTTCATAGTAAGCGAACCACTCTACAATTGTTAAATTCAACAAATATGTGATAATGCAGCAATTACTTATTATAATTGGGGCACCACAGACTATATTCATTGACTATTTCGTACTATGTACATTGTTGGAATACCATTGTTTGTGGCTGCTTACTTTTTCGCACCACGGACATTGTTTATCAACCACGCGTCATGGTACATAAAACTAATCAGCAATTTTCTTACGGTTGTTTTAACTATAGCCCGTAGCTAACGCTAAAACAACTAAGAAAAATTGTTGATTTTACCAAGATTTTTCTCTCAGTGTTACAAAACCCCAAAGACCAATAACACAATTAAATATATGAACTAAAGATTAAAAGCTTCGGTGTACTTGTCACCTCTGCACTGCCATAATGACATGGTATCGTTATAAACCTAATTCTTTACAACAAAATTGTAATGTAATTTCTTTGGTAAGTCCACGAAGAATTTCATTCCAATCAAAACTTTTCCCTATAAATCGCATCGTAACCACTTATTTCTTCCATGAGTATCGCACGTTGATGTTTCACCAGTACCTTTACCTACCTCTATCATCATCCCATTTATTTTTATCGATCTGATATCATCTCTCGCTGCGTACGGCAACGTAAAACAGTAAATAGAACCGAACTGTTGAAAACAGACAAAGGTCAAATTTATTCGGCCTTCTTCCAGGCACAATCAAGAAGCGGTCCAAGAATCGCGTACCGTAGAAAATTGTTTCTCGTGCTGAAGATGTAATTAATGATAAGCTTCGAAGGTAATCACATTTCATGGATGCCAACCTACAACAACCGGGAGCGAAGGCTTATGTACCTTATAGCTTGTCTCTTGCATTCCGTAGTACAGCCAGGAATGGACCTTTGAATTACACACTTCTGTTTCTGACATTTTGATTCATCATGACATTATGGTTTTCGAATACGAATTTGGAAAATTAAAGCTTTTGCGGTCATGAACAATGAAATGTCTATTAGTTTTAGAAATGGTGAAGCTGCGTGAATTCGATAATAAAGGAGGGAAATGACAAACGTTAAATGAGAGATCAAAAGTTGATATTTGTTTGGGCGATATTTTTCAAAAGTCAACGGTATTGAGTCAAAACCGAACATCAAATGCCATTATTAATTATTTACATTAATTGTTTACATTATTACTATTTTCATTTTTTAAATACAAATTTACTTTTTTACATTGTCCACACGTATTAAGAAATTCATTAATTTGAATTAAGCCAACATCCTCATCTCCTTCATCATCATCAACAGATTTTTTGTTAAAAATTTTTCGGGAATTCTCCAATTGTTAACTTTGGGACTTGTACTATCAAAGTATTCTATATTAGAAGTTTTTCCAAAAATATCGTCTAGCTTTACATTTGAGAAATGTTTTTGGAACTAATTGCAATAGCCGAATTAAGTAATAATTAATTTTTCAGAATTGATACACCATCATTATCTAAAGTGTGGAAAAAAATCTTTTAAAATTATCCCGCGAATACTGTCACTGATTGTATTTTTTAGATTTTCTTCTGCTAGTTTTTCCTGACACCAAATTTTTGTTGATAGCATCGGCTGACATTATTTTAATATGTCATGCCGCCCATCATGTATTCCTCTGAGTCCATACCAATCCGGTCCCAAAACCGATCTCATATCACTCAGTCATTTTTATTGTGTGATTGAAAATGTGATGAAGTCGTTTGATTGATTGAATAAAAAATGATTTTTGAAATTTCCATCGCCCAACGCTGACATCGAGATTGTGTGGCTTTGTCTGCAAGCAATATGCTTGCCTATATGACTGTCTATCTGACTTATCGTTGAATGAGGTGAATGTTTGTCGGTTTGCTTGTCTGTCCATCGATGGCAGTAGCAAGCACCATCTTCGCTCACCTGTTCATTTTCTTTCGTTTTTTTTCTTCTTATTTTAATTTTCATTATTTCCATTTCTCGTTTCAGACATGGTTCTTCACGGACGTCGACGACGAGTACTACCGGAAGAAAACAAGTAAGTGAAAATAAATTCTGGTTCGAATTGAATAGTTGTCGGGAAGAATGGGAGACAAATGAATTAGTGAAAAGTTTCATTTTCAATTTCGTGGATAGGAATGTCGAGATGGAAAAGACAAAAGCAACGTCCTTGGTTTTATTGCAAGCAAGTAGCAGTAGTGGATGCCATACGGCCATCTGTAGCTGCATGTTCTTGGGCAGCAGCTATCGGTTTCACATTTTCAGAGCAGGCAACGAATGTCGATGTCAATTCGTTTCTAGTGTCTATCAATTTTCTATCGTTTGACATGATGTCGATGTTCAATTGACTAGTCTGTCACACGGAATTCAATAGGAAATTCATTGTGACCAGAGTTCTGCTATTGGGGAAATGGAATCTAGTTATATTTCTGGGCGTCAATGCATGTTTTATTGTTTTGGCTTGTTAGCAGTTAGTGTTTTTTAACATTTGCAATTTTTTATTTATGTGAAAAAAAATTGTTTTGACTCAGCAATTTTCTAGAGAGTTTAGGTAACGCAATTTTGCTGAAGCTTCTTCAAATCTGTGCCTCAGATTTTTCAGTGGTGTTCTTTTTTCGTCCAAGGCTATACCTAGAAAATCAATCCTTTTTTCGTCCAAGGGTATGTCCGGGAAACCAATCCTTTATTCGCCCAAAGCTATATCCAGACCAAGACTATACCCAGAAAAAAATTTCCTCCGGGCCTTTCTTCCTGTAGCATCGGTTAAAATCACCGGAATTTAAAAGGTGTCCTGGAAATGATACATAACTTAAATTGATATAGAACTTAAATTTGTTTTTTTTTTATTTTGCATTTTTATGAAAAAAGAAATATTAGATCTGCAAAATGTGAGTGTTTGTTTTCTTTTAAAACCGCTGTGTTTTGAAGCAATAGCTGTTATAAAAATCTCACCGGAAACATCGAAATTTTGCAAATACCCAAGGCGCTGTTACTAAAGATGATCTTGCTTAATAATGCTGCGTCATTTAACAGACCGAATCCTAATGTTAAAATGGATTGGTAAAATAGGAAGGGTTCATAGAATAAAATATGCGAAACTATTTTTGAGCTGTAATATAGCATCAGTACACTAAAAAATTCGACATAGCACGTAATATTATGTAATAGTGCAGTATTTATAGTTGGATACGCTAGGTACATAGTACTCTGAGTTACAAAATATAGCTCTCAGCGCCATAACATCACAATGTACATAGCACATTCTTCTATGTAATATAGTCCGGCATTGATGGCCGTGTTCGTCAAATACATAATTCACGAAGTTTAAAAATATAGTTTAAAAGGTCACATTCCCATATATTATATGCTTTTCTGCTAGGTTCATAAGCTCGACTCCCATGAAACATAGTCTAGACTCCTATGCTCATTTGCTGTGATCATAATATCGGCACATATAATGGAAGAACGCTAAATAGCAATAGCTTTTCAATAAGCTCACAATCCCGAAATCAACTGTATACATATCGCCTGAAATATATCAATTATGATCTCTGGGACTATGCTTTTTTTCAATGTATTTCCGAAGCATTTACCCGTTTTAATACAAAACCAAGGGCCATTTCAAATTCACGTCTTCGTCCTCATCTTCAGCTTGTTATGACAGATTGTGACGTCAGCAGAGTAGCTGAGCTATCCTAACATTTTGAAGCAGCCGAAGACGAGGTGTCCGAAATCGTGGGCTTTGCTTCGTAACTTTGCCTCAAAACATCATCAAGCCAAATTATTATGCAGGAGAGCAATGCCAAGACGTATATAACTGAATTCAGACAAACTCGACTTGGTCTGACGACACATTCTGTTATACCAAGTTGAAGACGAAGGCGAAAACGTCAATTCGGAAAGGCCCCAAGTTGCAAAAAAGTATATTGCCTTAAACAATCCACAGCAGGTAGCGGTTATAGTGAAGAACTATAAAGTGTAAACTTAGAAAAACGGAGAAATATTTAGACTGTGTAAATTTGCACTGTGCAATATCAGATAACGTAGCACTGAAGATTAGCACCGCTATATTTTTGCGATGTGAAATCCCGAAACGCTGTGAAAGTTACAAAAAAAATATCGAATGGTAAATAATTTAAACTGGCATGATATACGATATTTTCCATGCTAACAACTCTATCAAAAACTAGACAATGACTTTTCAATCTGACTAATTTTTCTATCAAGTAAAACCAGTATGGCATCTCTTTGAAACTCAATAACTTTTTGTCTAAAAATACAGAAAGCATGACTGATAAAAAAATCATACATACCCTTACTTATTTGCTACAAAATATCACAATTTACTGCTTCAAATGGTAATGATTATTATACAGTTTTACTTAACTTTACCAAAACGTTACCTGTTTTCATAGAATTTCATAAAATTAAGCTCTGTAATAAATCGATTTTTAAATTTACTGTCATACAAAGACCGTTCTGCCAGTGTTATTTATTTGCTATTTTTATAATTTTATACAATAAGATTAGACAATAAATCCAAAAGAAATTACGAATTCGGCTTATTTATAAAAAAAAATGCTTTTTGCCCCTTATTATATTTTACTCAATATTTTGCAATGGTTTCTAGTTCCAATGATGTGTAAGTTACCTGTTCTGATTGTTTGTAAATTAACTGTTTTTCAGAAACCTGAAAATATATCCAAGCTTAGAAGAAAGATAAAGCGCTTTGTAAATAAATAACCAAGGATATTAATCGTTTTGTGGCCTCGGTCAAATTTATAGTTGCTGTTCTTATTTTTTTTTATTTTTTCTTCCTAACCAAAGAAAACCCTTCTGCACTTACCGTTGATATCTAAAAACAGTAACGCAATACTCCGAATCAGTGATGCTTGAAGACAGTATGTCCTCAAGTCACATTTTTGGTGCTTTTTTCTCTTCCTCTCTTGTAGACACATATTCCTTTCAATTACTCAAACCCACGTGCACTTGCTTCTGTTGACGTCTTTGAGAAAAATCCTCTTGAAGTAGTAACACTAATATCATTCTTCGATTATTTTCGTGGTAAATTTTTGTGAAATCACTCTCTTTCTTCTTATGTGTTTTACTGGCCTATATTCCTCTTGTTTTGCTTATATCTAAATATCAAAGTTCATGGTTTGCAAGATAGTCACGGTGGAACGACGCTTAAGTTCCACCGTAACTAATCTTGTCGAATTCGTCAAATTTATGGAATCTACTCTCAACACTGGATGCCAAATTGACATTATTTATACTGATTCTTCGAAAGCATTCGCTAAATTTATTCGGTATTGCTGGTCTCCTTTTCTCCGGGGTCACATCCTTCTTCCTTAATCGCCCTTGCAAACTTGTTCTGAATGGTTTTTATTTCTGTCTTTTTTATTGATCTTTCATTCCTGCTTTTTGTCTGTCTTCCTGGCTTTTTTTAATCCTTCTCCGGTGTATCCCAAGGTTCAATACTTAGCCCTCTACTGTTTACTCTTTTTATTAAAGGCAATCTGTTCATATCTACATCTAATTCACGACTCCGACTCGGCAACCCTGGATAACGCAACATGCTGATTTAAAGATACCGGTTCAAAAAACAGTGTTGATCACTTGAATTAGTAAAATGTTCAGCAATTTTCTTTCTCCTGTAGTAATTAAGGGGGAGGAGGGTTGGTTAAGGGCTAGCACTTATGAAAAAAAAAAATGTATTGGCTATAAGATAAACATTTCAAAAATATAGTCCCAAAATTTGAAGCAAAACTCTCGAAGTTATTCTTAGTCCAAAGTTATACTTAGTCCCATCTCCTCTATCATTGTTGGTTTATATATTAGTTATTGAAATGATAGTTAATAATATACAAAAGGTTTAAATAAATTTGCTCGATCCATATTTCTAAAAAAAAAAATCCTAAAAAAGTGTGTTTTTACGCTGAAACCTTTACCCCCCTTTTAAATAAATTATGCATAACAAACCTTTACATTGAATGGGATTGCTGAGCATTCCTATTTCTAATATAGTAACGTCCATCCTTTTAGATCTGTATCATTCTTCGATCTCAATCTAAATGCAATAATTGGTTTTGTTTGCTACACAAGTAGAATTCCCATGTGTGTTTGGTTCACAAGACAACAAACGACCAATTTAATGTCTATTGAAGTAATGCTTTTAGAGAATCTATTAGGTTCGATTTCAATTTAACGAATTCTGATTAAATCAATTTTATTGGCAGTAAAATCTAGGTTTCGAGGAAAACTATCAAGAGCGGAAGATGAATCAAAGTTTAATTTACAAAAACAAAAATTCAACTGTCGATTAAAACTATTGGACCTATCGGAAATGGTGTTTTATGATTTCTTTGATTTGTTAAGATAGTGAATTCAATTAAATTACCAATGCGAATATATGTATCTTAATGAAAAAATGTGAGTATAAATACATACAGTGGCTCACAGCTTATTTGATACAGTGCTTCTTTAAAAAATTAAGTTGCAATAACTCAAAAAATAATAACAATATCAAAAAAATTTGAACATCATTTTGAAGGCAATTGTTTGTTGTTTATTAAACAAGTTTATATTTGTTACAAAGTTGCTGTTTTACATCTTAAAAAACAAAAAAACTAAAAATAATAACAAATTTCATGTCACAGCTTATTTGATACAGTTTGATTAAACATTAAAATTGTTGTGAATTATGAGGTTTCCAGTTGATTTCAATACTTTGTATGATAGTCCTTAGACTTAAGCAGAGCCTGGAGCCTATTCGGCATTGAATCAACGAGTTTTTTGTGACGTCAGGAGTAATTTTTTGCCATACCTCTAGCAGTGCTTTCTTCAGGTCTTGTTTATTAGAAATCTTGTGTTTTCTAATGTTGTTATCCAACAAAGTCCACAGATTCTCAATGACACTCATATCTTGTGACTGCGCCGGCGGAGACATCAAATGAGGGCAATCCCAAATTAGCCAGGATTGCACAATTCCCGACTTGTGCCTTGGATCATTGTCTTGGTACAACCGAAATTGGTTGCTAACACCCAGTTTTTCAGTGCTTTTCAGCAAATTGTTTTTGAGTACATCAAGGTACTTTGTTTGGTCCATTGTTTCCTCAATAAACTTTAAATTTCTGACTCCGGCTGCAGACATGCAGGCCCAAACTATCACATTACCACCACCATGCTTCACAGTAACTTTGAGGTTCTCCTTGTTTTGCTCAGTGGTTGCCTTTCGCCAGACATATGACATTCCGTCGGAGCCAAAAATGTTAAACTTGGACTCGTCCGCAAAAATAACCGTATTCCAGAACGCGGATGGCTTTCCCACATGCTCTTTGGCAAAGGCGAATCGGCTTATTGAATTTTTTTTGGAAATGAAAGACTTCCTACGAGCTACTCGGACCCTGAAATCATGGTCGCGAAGCACTCGTCGGACGGATTCAGCACTACATGACTTCCTTAGTTCACGATGAACCTCAGTAACCAATTTTGGAGCGGAAATCTTTGTTTGCTTTCACTTTCCTTACAATGTATCGTTCGTGGGATACGGTGAAAATATTGTTTGGCGCATTTCTCCTCTTATTTTCTACCCGATTTTCGTGTAGGAAGCGCTCAATTGTGTGCTGCACTGTAGAGACACTCAAATTAACACTTTCAGCAATTTTTCGAACACTGTGTTCTTTTTAAAGGGGTTTAATACCAATTAGCGCTGTTCAATTGTGGTGCGATGACCCATTTTACAAATTTGGCTCATTTTGGCACTTCAACTTACAAGATCTTGCTAAAACTTACTTAAGCCAATGTCTAAACACAATCAAAAGTTCAAGAAACAAAAACAACACAGATTAACTCCGCGAGAAATAGAAGTTTATTCGCATTGAAGTGTCTGTATCAAATAAGCTGTGAGCTGCAATTTTTCTGCGCCAGTGGTATTTCTCTTTTAAGGGACGCCGAGGAATATTGCTGGAACATTTTTGGTTTGCATTGTATTCGTTGAACATGCATCTAGTCAAATGCGTTTAAATTTTTTGAATAGGATTCGTTATTTCAAAGTTACAGTGATTTGCATTTTTAAAAAGTCACTGTATCAAATAAGCTGTGAGCCACTGTAGGTGTCTTATCGTCAATGCAATGAATTGAAAGATCGTGACAATTTGTGAGCTGTAGCTTAATTGTTCGCACTTCAGGACAGAGCTGTGTCTGTGAACTTATTTTGATTCATATGCAAAAATAGGCACAAATTAGACATTCTGCAGAAAAAATAGACAAGTGCGATTAACTTTTCCTCAGAGTTCTGCTAACCTTTCGAATAAGTACAGATCAACACATCAAAAATTAACAGCATACCTACTTCAATTCGTGAAGAATCCCAAGAATTCCCAAATGTACCTAGATTAGTGAAGGCAGTGAAAAATAATCGAGATCCGAAAAAAAACAGATCTCGTTAAAAGCGGTGGTCTATAAAAATCCCAAATATCTACTTGAATTCCCATCGTATCTGACAATCGATAGACATGAAACATCATCACTACGAAACTGAAGTTTATAGTATGTAAACGAAATGCCACCCATCGGCAATAAATCAGGCGACATTGAAGAGTATGTAAATTGAATATATTGTTGAATATGTTGTGAAGTAAACCGAGAGAACATAGAGTCAATCCTATCGTTCGATTCATGTATTGCGTTGTTCAAATCGCCCATAAACCTTATTCGGGCAAAAAGGGAAAATTAAAAAAAGATCCAAACCATTTATAAAAGACCTGTTCAAACTCAGATATCAAACAAACACTTCAAGTCAAACTGAATTTACGACACCAATTAAAAATCGAATCGTGGTGGTTGGTGACTACAGAAAGAAAAAGACCTGAAACCAGTCGACAAGCGACCGACCCCAACATTCGACAAAATCGGGCGGACAACAGTGGACAGTTTTACGAGCATTCAGATATCATAAATTAGTTTCGGATTCACGAAAAGCATTCAGATTTCAGGTGAAACAAAGAAAATCGTATTGAAGTTGAATGGTTTATTTTGTTGGGTGGGTGACATGAGATAATAGCGATTTCCTAGGAATTCAATTGATTTGTTTCGAATATCTAGTGACTGTGACGATTCTGATGATGATGACGATGATGAAACTGTAAGTGGACATAAATTTAACGTGCAAAGTGAAAAATGTTTCCATGCTTACGGTGATTAATTTGATGGTCGATGCAGATTTTACTCGTAAAAGCTTTTGACCGCATCTGAGACTGCGATGGGAATCTTCCAGTCAATCGAATATTGAGTTCGCAAAGAAGAATGACAACCTTTTTCAGACCTTCAATGTTTTCATGCTTGATAAGCGACATAAAAAGTCAAATAAATTTTCTCAATTCGAAATAAATATATTCCAACCTTGAATAGATTTTAATATGAAATAGGAAGCTCTATCAGGTAATCTTCGCGTTCATTGTGAAACGACCCTATTTCACTTTAATAGATATGACTAAGGACGATGGTAAGTTGACAAGCTCATTCATACTGAGTGAGTAATGTAAGCCACACTTGATTTTTGAGAGAAAAGTAGGTATCTTGCATTATCAAGTAAGTTAAGGGTTGATCACTTTAGTTCTAATCAACTTGACAGTCACTATGAAAAGGGCAGTTCGCTCTGAAATCAGTATTGGTTACTATTATTATGGAACATTAGCTATGTCTAGCTATGTCATTTCATTTACATTTTCGGTTTTCTTTGAAAACCGAAAATGTTCTTTGTTTCTTCGTTTGACACATTTCTAGCATATCTGACATGGTTTTTGCCTACCAAGACGACTATCTTAATTAACTCAAAATTTTCTGGTGTTCTTAGGCCCCATTTTATACAATTCCCTACATGTAGGCAGACGGAATGTAACTTGACTCTATTTTCTCATTTTTTCCAAAAATGTCGCGAAAGGAAATCCCTAGTAATTCCTATTTTTTGTAAGGAAAATTTTACCCGCAACATCGATCACTTTTGGGAACAGAAATCGATCAGTTTTCATCAAAGATTGATAGTGACAAATCGTGAACAAATAACAGCGTGTTTATTGGAAATACAAAAGACTAAACAGCAAAGTTAAATGCAAAACTATCAAGTCTGACTGTTTGTCTTCTTTTGCATGGTCAGCTCGTTTATTTAGAAAACTGAGTTTAAAAAAAAAACACTTCCAAAACTCTTCCAACACAAAATATTTTTAAAATTTAGGAAGTGAACGTTGAACATAGTTGCTAAAAAATTTCTCAGCCCTAAGTATAATTTATGTAGAAACAGTACATTGCGTTTCTGACTGTCAAAATAAAATTGATTTACATCATTTTTTTTTTCTATCTTAAGAAGAAGCAAAGCATACGCAAAGACTATGAACCTCGGTTTTTATTCACTTTTGCTGCAAAGTATACCAAATGTAACAAAATGTCTCTCACTACTATCCACATTCTCCTATTGGTATACTTACCTTTTGTTCAGTGTGACCACTCGTCCTTACCAATGTTTTCTTCAAATGCACTTTCTATTTGCCTTTCTTACTTTCTTTCTTTTTGTTCCTTATGCCAGTTTCCTCATGAGAACAATTGTTTGTTGGACCTTATTTTTCTAAATTTCCTTCCTCTAATCTATCGCATTCTCCATCAACTTTGTCTTATGTTGATCCTGATCTTCATCTTCAAAAATCGATGGAAAGGGTTTCCATCGGTTTTTGTTTACTGAACAAACCAAGAACAAATAGCAGAGCTTTGCCGATTTATAACTTAAACAGATTAGCTACAAATTACTGCTGATTTTTAAAATTACGATTCGTTTTAGAAAAACGAAAAACGATTCGTTTTAGAAAAACTGTTCGTTTGCGAAAAACGAAAAACGATTCACTTTATAAAAACGATTCGTTTTACAAAAACGAAAAACGATTCGTTTTAGAATAACGATTGGTTGTATAAAAACTACCATATTCGTTTTAGAAAAACTGTTCGTTTGAGAAAAATGGTCCGTTTTAGAAAAACGATTGGCTTTAGAATAACTATTCGTTGTAGCATAGTTGGAATAATTGGTTTTAGAAATACTATTCGGATGGTAAAACGGTTTGTTTTAGAAATGCTGTTCGTTATAGAAAAAAAATCGTTTTAGGAAAACTGTTTTCGCTATTTGGGAAAACTGTTCGTTCGTTTTTTGCAGCCAAACGTTTTTTTCAAACTGTTTGGCGTTTTTGAGCCCATCACTACTTGCTCTTAATGTTTCCCAGTGTTCTGCGATGTATTTTTCCAACAAGCCTGATCTCATTGCCTTTGACTAAAACTTTGTCTGATAGTATCTTGGAGCATGTAGATCAACATAAAGATAAAGAACCTGGGCATCATTTTTGATCCAAAGTTAAAATGTTATCTGCATTTTTCTTTTATCGTCTCGAAGGCATAGCTCTCTTTATTTTTCTTTTTTTCATAGTTTTTATTTTAGATTTATGATTTTTTTAATAATCTCAATTTTTAATTGAATTGTTCTGCTAAATGGGATTTAAATCAGCAAGTTAGCACACAAAAACGATATCAGTATGCTCGTGAAAATACAAACTCCCAATAGCTGTTTTAAAATCATCAACAAAAATACATAGATCTGCTTTTCTTTGCTTCAATAAATGCCTCTCACTTTTAACTACTTAAAATGCAGCAAAAAATCATTTTCTAACTCAGAATATTCCACTATCCCATTTCGTAATTAAGCCTCTTTTGAGTTTTATGCAAATGGATTTATTAAATTTACAGGCCAGGCCGAAAGATTTCTCATGTCTTTGTCGTAGATTTTAATTTTTCCCATAAACATATCAACGCGTTGGACCCGAAAAGACCGGAGTGGGTTATTCGCCTATGGCATACTCAGAGCAGATGTCATCTAATTTACGAAATTGTCTTGCCTCTTAGATCAATTTAAAATTTTAATAAGCCGCCGTGTAAACGAGGCTGGGCCGTGTATTTTCACAAGTGTGACTGTCTTCCAAGCATACATAATTAAGTAATTTATGCATCGAATTTATGAGAACGTTGTACGATTCACGCCTACAGAATCTACGAATGACACGAGATAAGAGATAATGCAAAGCAAAGCTAGATGCACTATGTTTTCCTTATCAGATGACTATGTTGAAATCTACTGAAACTATTTAGTTAAACATTAATCGAATATCTGAAGAAGTTTCTGACGATGTTAAAATTAATGTTGTTTTAATCCCATTTCATTGATGCAGTGGAGCTTCAGCCTGTTCTAATAGCTCCCATTATCCCTCATTATCAAGTACCTGCAATATTTCGACCGGCGCGGCGGCATCTGCGGATCGTTTGTCGGGTGGCTGGCTGACTAGCCAGACAACAAATCGATCAGACGAAAGCATTATTATTCAGATCGCCTCCCACGTATGTAATATTTTGCGTGTGAGCTCGATCACAATTCACATAATTCGCAAATCTCAGTGAAAATAAAAGTGTTTTCGGTCGACCAAAGGTTGATACGGTACACAATAATGGACCAATCTCGAGATGAATGCGAACCGTCAAATTTTGATTGATGGCCTTCCCGCGGTCCGTTTAGGCTTCTGTATTCGGAACTACCTTGGATGTGGTTGACTGGCTGGCTGAGTTGATTGGCAATCATGTTTGTGCGAGATGTGGAAGTTGATAATAACCATGCGGGGCCAGGCTGGTTGCAATCTCCATTTATTATTGTCGATTCTCGAGAAACTGCTATCGTTTAAGTCTGCGATCAATTGATGCTTTATCAAGCTCCGCAAGTCCTTTTTCAGTACCTTATACTTTTTTGCTTGTGCCAGTCGTTTTCCAGTTTTAGTTATGGTTGCAGTGCGTAACAGTTGAGACTTTCTTTCGATGGCTGTGATATAATAGGGTCTGGCGAATGGTATTTTGTATCGATAATACTATTAAGTTTAAGTAAAGATTAGCTTGATTGTAGGTAGACATGAGTAAATCATTGTTATTCTCATCACATTTGGTTACGCTTTTTCTTGTCGGTCGTATATCGAAATATTAATTATCTTGCCATATACCAATTACAATTTTAATACGTTTGCTAACTTGAAAGTCAAGTTTTCAATCAGTTGATGATTAATTCCTGCCTACCATCCATAAATCTATGCATTTACTTTTTCACTTTTTTCCCATCCCTACAGTTCATCATGCTCTAAATCATCATTACGCGATCCATATCAGCGTGTTGTTTGCATCATCTCGATCGCATTGCGCACCACTCGCCTCGCATCGCATTCATCGCAAGCCAATTCGAGTGACAACGAAACAACGAAATTGCATTCTGCCAGCAGCCAATTGGAATTTTGATTAGGACATTCTCAGGCCTGTTCACTAATCCATGTTTGTCGGACCTGTTTCGCAATGATTTACCCTTTCGCAAATCTTTCTTTTCACTCAGCAATTTGAAAAATTTCCATCCAATTAAGGACATTCTGTGCGTTTACAGATCTCAGGCTCCCTCGTCGAATCAGACTCGCTGCTTCCGAACAAGGGCTGTTCTCTTTCCCATAATTCTAGTCCCCCCGGTTTACTCATACTCATACCTTTTGGTTCGTTAGCGAAGCGTCCAACATTTTTTGAATACTGTTTAATGCATTTTTAAAATTTTCTATTTCGTTTTTACAGATGGACATCTGATCAACACGAAATGCCCGGTGGGGCACAATCGGAAAGGACTATGCTGTAAAATGTCATCGGAGTTTGATGTTTTCTTGGAGAGCGGGAAAAAGTAAGTGGCAATAGTTTTTTTTTTTATCTGTTTGCTTGTTTATCGGTGGCAATCCTCCCAAACTTGGATACAAAACAAAAATGGAAGTTATTAATTGGATGAGATATTTGATTCAGGTGGCAGTAGATGTCACTTTAAGATTAAATGTTACTTTTGAATGTGTATCATTCAGAAAAAGCATTGACTGATGAAACTCTTTATTTCTAAATGAGGTTGTATCTATTTTAGGCAGCTCAAAGGATTTTTTGCTTATCAATTTCAACTTTCATTAGGAAACATTAATTTTCATAGTGAAAGTTTATCTTTCCTAATGAAGAATGATTAAATAAGAATTGATTCAACAGTTAAGTTAAATGCATATTGATATCACGGAGTCTTTTTCCTACTGATAAACCTTTCTATAGAGATAACTTTCAAACTATCCTGTTATTTTTGGCAGTTTTTAATACATGTCTATGCGCAATATTGTTTAAAAATTTTTGATTAGTAGATGTACACCAGAAAATGCGTCCACGTCAATTGAACTATTTTAGTAAATTGGTCTTCAACTCGCCAAACGCATAAAAGGCTGCGTGATTTGTACAATCCTAATAATTGACCAAATGTCCATTTTATTGTTGGTTTATACAGGGTGTTTGGTACTCGGAGGACACTTTTGTAAGGAGGTATTCCTTGATATGTTTTGAGCAAAAATCTTTCTACAAGGTGGTCCGGTTTTCAAAATCTGCGGAGTTACAGGGTGGTCAAGAAAAGTGTTCTGGATCTGTACCCTGACTCACTTAAATCGTTATATCTTAAAATCTAATAATTGCAACGCAAAGTTTTATTGCTTGTTTTTTATAGAGTCAAATTACCCTTAATTTGATGTAACATTGTAAATTTTAACTGCACCTGATTTTGAGATATTTATTTCAAAACACAAAATGTGGGCACTCATAAAAAACTAGTGTAAATAATAGTGAAAACTCCTAGAAGAAAGCATTATAAATACAAAAAGCAAATTCTGTGTTCAATGTGGTTTTTTCTTTTACACAGCCAATATTAATTGGAGAAATATGCTGAATCTTTCATAAAACTGTTGATTCTCTTCTGATCCACCGATACTACTTCGGTTGGATTTACAAAGAAGTATGAAGTAAAGAACTGCAGCTGTCATCCAGCAAACGCTGGGTATTTACATCACTTCAAAAACAATTTTCGTTTCTTCTTCTTTTTTGCGTCTACATTTATAGCTACAGTGTTTGTATTGTTTGTGTTTATATATATAACTCAAGCAAAATACTTGGGTATACAGTCTTTTGGCTGGATTTTGCAACCTCTGACTTGGAAATAGTCGCGCAATAGTAAAGGCGTTTTTTCACTCCTCTATTGAGAGCTGATTAGGATAGGTAGCATTGAAAACAACAACAATCCTTATCTAATTGCTGTTATTTTCAATGCTACCTATCATAACCAGCTCTTGATAGAGGATCAGTTCATTTTTCGTTTGAATTTGCATGTCCTAAATTGTTAGCTTGAAAATAAAACGATTGTGTACTCTGAAATTTTCGCGTTTTTCTTTCCTGACCATAGAAAAAATATTGCACCAAACAATGTGAAACATCAGAGCGAAATACTACAGCAATTAAGAAATTAAGAACCAAAACCAGAATTTTTGCATATCCTATACTAATCCAGAAGTCACCCCAATGTAGATTTTATGTCTTTCAAGTCAAACAGATCAGTTAGAAACAGTGACGTAGCACCAGGAATGCTTTTGCTGGGGTAGAGCAGAGTAGCTTCGTTATTAATAAGGCAGCTAATCTACGTACAGTTTCGATCATCCGCTGTCTTACAGCCTTAAAAAGGGCTTCAGGAAACTTCTACCCCGTGCAGCAGATTTGGTTGCACTATGCTAGTGTTAATCTATAAGAAGAATCAAGGTGGCAACCCCTAAATTGATCCATCATGTTTCTGACTCTGTTAACCTATCGAAATGCACTTTGAGGAGTAAATATGTCATCGAGTTCGTGGGCTCATGATTTTTTCTGTTTTTAAAAATCAAAACAGTTTGCTTTCGAGACCAAATACGCTTTTATTTTAAATGGGACTTTCGCATATACGAAGTTTCTCTAGCCAATTTTTGCTTGATTTTTCCGATAAATAGGTCTGAATCATTTTAGCTAATACGAATGTGTCTTCGGTGTAAGTATGCATATAACAATATTTTAACCTCTTCGACAAAGGCTTTTGCCCATTGTTGTATCAAAGCATGAGAAAAAAAACCAATTTAATTTAGATACTTTCAAATTTCTTAAAGTTAAAGAATTTCGTTTGTGACAGTGAAGCTAATATGTAAAGAATACCATTAAACAATCCAAACCGTTAAACAATCTATTTCTCACGGAAATTTCTTTGCAGCTTATAATTCCCTTCATAAATTCAATTTGTTACAAACTTGAAAAGATAAGCAAAATCTATAGCCAACCACTTTCACATTCCTGCCTTTTCGAAAGCAATCGATAAGCAAATTCAGAACTGTATTTTTTAGGAAGCACACAATGCTACTAACTAAGCAATTATGAGGCCATTAGTAAATGTTAACACCAAAATATTTGACAATGAAAGTAATGGCTGATGTGTATTGTACCACGTGTATCTATTTGTTCATAATATCTAATACATTGTCTCGCAACAATAGATTTCTTGACAAAAAGCGATAATTAGCTTCACTGCCACAAACTTAATTTTTTTCCAATAACATTAACAATCCTCTGAAAAGGCACACATATTTGCACTATCGAGCCTAAAGTAGTAGAATAAATACCATTATCATCACCAAATTGACCAATTTAAAACTATTAAGATCAAACAAGACATCTAATTGGTACAGACATAGATTCCGAAACGAGCTGAAATGAAACAATCCTAATTAACGCGGACCACACTCGATGCAACGGAAGATCTCGCGCTCGAGCTGGTCGCATTAATACCGTCGACTACTCGTACTGCGGCTACTAATAAAATAAAATAGCACATTAGCAACCTCTTGCTACATGCAAAAAATATTTACTTAAGACATTTCGCGAAATGATATTGTCACCTTTATGATTCGTGAAACGAACAACGGTAGGTTTAAGGTGAGTCTGAATTCATCTGCCATATGGCTCCGTGCCGCATCGCCTCATTTCGCGGTAGAAGTTTACAATCTAAACGGTCATAAAAGATTTAATTACGTAATTATCATGTAGCGCTTTTCATTTTCATCTGGTTACATACCGTCTCGTTTGGAGAGCTTAACGCAGTAAGAGATGATTATTTTAGAGAACCGAGTCGCCTAAGACCAGTCCGAGTGGAGCCGGCACTACATAGTTCACTTAAAGAAGAAGAAGTACGAACATGAATGAGAGTTCACTACATTGTTCATGAAAAGCCTGTGTTTACAAATAATAGCCGCAAACGTAGGTAAGGTTAATTTAAAAGTGTTACCACATTACGATTACTTAGTCCATCCCACATAATAACCATTTGTTGTGATTACGTTCTTTGTATTGGGTCGGTCGTTAGAACTAAGTTCCAGGTGTTTACTTTCGCAGGCTGAGGTGCTTCAGGAATGCAGACCGTTCAAGCAGGTATATTGATTATGAAACAGATTCCCACCATCAAACCTGAATCATCGATCCGTCGATTAGATACAGGTTAGCCTCAAGGCAGCTTTGGCCGTTGAATTAGGGATTCCAATCCCGAACCATATTTTCAATCCCGGGATTACGGGATTAAAAAATCTCAAATCCCGGGATCCCGGGATCCCGGGATTTGAAATTCAAAATACAACACAACAAAATAAGTCAAGTTTCTAGTAAACAGATTATATAATTTGCCATCATTTCAAAACTACAACAATAAGTAAGCTCAAAACTGGATAAAAAATTGCATTATTACTAATTTATATTATTGATGCAAATAAAAACAATAATTTTAATTATCCAAAACGTTGACAGTATTGTTCGAGCACAACAAATAAACGTATTTTTCTATTTTTCAACCCAACTTCATGTTAAAAACTTGTAAATTTAGACATTAGCCGTTTTCTTAGCAAGCTTTAAGTTTTAGAAAAAAATGATGACGGGTGAAGTAAAAATTTATGTCAGAGAGAAAAACAATTGTAGGTTGAAAGGAATTGTAGAAAAAGGATTGAGTCGTACGGAAAATAAATAATTTCTTTTTCAATTTTGACAAATGTTGTTTTTACATTTTACCGAACCCAAAGACAGTGTCAAGCGACTCACTTAATTGTTCAAGTATGAAGACAGATATTAAAAATTACATCTTTTACAAATTACAACAAAAAATCTCGACCAAAAACCACAACAACAAAACACAACTCTTAGAATTGAGATACATAATAAAGTAACATATAAAAAATTCGGCCAAAGTTCATTGGGTTTTTCGGAAGTAACATTGAAGCAATAGCAAAGCATCTAAGGTATCGTCTCCAAGCCTGCTTCTAAATTTATTCCCGATTTTGGACGCCGCGGAAACGGTCGAGAAATATTGGTACGCCTGCTCCAAACTATGCAAGTGCCACCACTTTCGAAAAGATTCATTTCTTTTGCAATGGCTTTAATTAGATTAGTTTCTGGCGGCATTTCATGATTGATTATTTTCATACTTTTGCAGCTTCTCTTGTAGCGTTAATTGACGACTACCTTGTTCTGGATTCAATATGGTTATCTACTGGGTTCTCTTCATTTCTTTGGCTACCAAGCAAAGGGTTCAGCATCTAGATCATTGAAGTATTTTTTTTTAATATTTGCGTTGCTTGGTTTCCAAAATAGAGACTTTATTTCACTTGGTAAATTTTCACTGGTACCATGTGGATTCTGGAGATAGCTTAGCATACCAGATAGCTCGGTACACTGACGCTCTTTTATTCGGTGCAATATTGCAATTTTCATAGCATTCAGAAGAATAGACCGTTTTTCTCCTAACAGCCTAAATACAAATATTGATGAAGTATTAGCAGTGCATAAATTTGCAAGTCTGTGACTAAAGGCCGTCACAGCCAATTTTACAGGGAGTAAAACTTCAATAATTTTCTGAATCGAATCAAACTCTGTTGCTTCTAATTGCTCTGCATATTGCAGGCCTATTAATGTATACTATTTTTCAAAATGGGAAACTATTCGAGCATTGTCAAGAGACTATTTCATCTTGTTTTACAATCCATTTAAAGGAGACAGTTAAATGCCTTGCTCGGATCCGACATAGTTTTAAAGATCGTTATTATTTTTCGTTGGAGCTTTTTCAAAGTATAAAACTACCTAACGAACTTTCTTTATGCATGCGCTGATGTCCTTCGTCTGATCTAGCGTGTCTTGCAGGCGACCGGTTTCAACGTAGTTAGCTGATTCAGGACCATCCAAATCTTCGTGGTCGTCGTTCAGACTATCGGCTGCTTCATCAACTCTTTAATCTGGAATGGACCTCATATCATAGCGAACATCGCAAACTGCCAAGTGGATGCTATGCGCCAAACAAATATGTAGCTCTGTGCCAACTAGTCTGCCTACTTTTCGCATTTCGTTTGACCCATCAGTTACGATGGTAACAGTGTCTTTTCCTAGAGAAACAGTAAACTCATATCTAGGTAGTTTCCAGCTGTCATTGATATTCTTACTTTGATATTAATTTACTAAGTAGATGTTTATATTTATATAGCGCCTATTTACAGTCAAGGTCCATTCATCAAACATCAAACTGAACCGTTCACCTGAGATACTAGCCTGTTATATCTTATTTTTTATTATTTTCTTTATCCTGCTTGCATAGCCAACAACCTTTTTTTGATTGTTGTTAAGGATTTTGGTAAATCTGTGTATGCATTCGCTAGTATTAATTTCCTCAAATCATTCGATGTAACGAATCCACTAAATGCGAAACAGTCCATACTTATTTATTTACGAACCCCTTTGTATTCTCTTGTTAACTGTTACATCGGTTTGTTTTGCTCTATTCTTTACGCATTATGATGTGAGCTAATTGTTTTCTCATAAATATGGATACTATTTGCACTTTTCGAGTCTTGCTGTAACTTGATTGCCGATAATGCTTGACTCCCGGCCCCGAAATCCCAGCCAATTTCTGATCCCGAAAATCCCGGGATTAGAAACTATCAATCCCGGGATTTTCGGGACCAAAAATAGGCCGGGATCCCGGGATGCGGGATCCCGGGATTGGATTCGCTACGTTGAATACAGTGCTGTCATATCGATGACCAACTGAAAGCCCCGACAAAGGTGTGAACACTCTCGATGATTTACGAAATGTACGAAAATATGGAGACACAGCTTTATGGGCTCGAAACAGACCATTAGCCGGAAAGTGGTCAAAGCGTGAATTTCCGTGACCGTGAAAATATCTTCTACACATAGAGTCGGATGAATAGCACTACGATGCTTCACATGAAGCGGAATTGGGGCATCAGTCAGTATGTAGCAGTGGTATTCATTGTTCGAGTCACAAGGTCGTCATGATTGACTTGGAAAATACTGAAGCTGATACGCAGATAGCTGAGAAGTAGATAAGATGTAACTAAAACGGACGGGCAAGAAATGACTTTAGATACCTCATATTCAACTTATCATTTTGGTATAAAAGTCATTTATCAAACATGGATTGTTGGGCCATGAGAAATTTGACCGTAGATCAGCATCGCAGACCCGCCCGATACTGGCTGTGGGGATGATGATGGATGAGAGGACAGTACTCGGTCTGTTGGCTAAAACACTACCGTCACATATCAGATAATTATCTGTCATTAATTTTATCGGTTATTTGACAGAGCTGATACCGAATAGAAAATGGCTCACGGCTATTAGATTTGGTCGTTAGTCTTTTCCATGGTAAACTTTTTCTGTAATAGCCAGAGTAGTACCTGAAAAAGTTGGCTCGAGTTATTGCAAATAGTGCAACTTTCCTTTCTATAACAATGGGTAGAGGATATTTAGAGGAAGTACAAACATTTTTTTTTAAATTATTCATTTAAAATATATGTAGGGTTTAACGTCTGTAAAATTGTTTATTTTTTTTTTGTGAGAGTAGGTACATTACATATAGTAGGTACCAAAGTTTCACCAAAATTAAATTGTCTCTAACCCTTTAGCGTCATTGGGCATTTTAGTGATATTTTGGAGACCCTCATAGTTGTATCAACAATTGACTTTTGAAACAAAAAAAAAACAGTGTTCAAAAAGAATCCTGAACGTGTTTCAAACTTAGATATGTTTTCTAAACTTTTAACTCCATGTCTCAACTTTTAACGTCTAAGTGCCCGAAAGTAGACAATGGAAATTTGAACATTTTCGAATTGCGATAACCAGCGACAAAGACTTTTGATCATCACGAAATTTACCGCACTTGTTAACGTGTATAAAAAAAAAACTTGCGTAGTTTTTAGTTAATGTTTGGTTAACCCTGTAGCTACAGCAAGCACGTGAACAGAAACCCTTCAAAATTTTCGTTCTTGGATTTATATCCAAACGATTGATAAATAAATATTATACTGTGTCGATACAGTCACCATTTTGCTGTATGGATTTTTTTAAAGGAAACTTTGAATTTTGTCCTATGATTTATCTTTAAAAAGTGCTTTCAAATCTGTTTGAAACCATCCACAACGGGCTGATGTTGCGTGACGCAAACTTCTCTGGAGCTTTCAATGAATTTGGCCGAAAACTGCTGCTCTTGAGATGGTTGGGCTAGAGATTTGGCAACATAATTTACATTTGTTTTCTATTGCATTTTGAATTGTATCTGTCAATTCAGATTTTTCGTCACTTTTCTGTCTAATATTTGGAATTCCGCAAGGGTGTATGATTAATTAAGTGCTGTTTATACTTTCTTTTAATGACCACATTTTTTCGATGATTTTTTTTTTCGATATTTTACAGGCTGATGACTTTAACGAACAGTTGCCATATAATTATTACACATTGAGCAACTGGTTTTTTATCCTGGCATTCTCAATACCATAAACACTCAGCTGGCATTGTCAATACCGTAAACGCTGTGAAATGCTTGATACTTTTGTAAAAATATAGTTTTGTTTTGTTTTGTCTTCCTCTTGTTGCTGTTTGGCCGAACGCTTCCAGAGTTTTCAAAATTTGTTTGATGCTTTGTTCTGATTCATCATTTTGCAACAAAGTTTTCTTTTTTCAAATTTACTCTAAGTCGTCAAAAGCACAAACGATGCAAGAAATGAATAACAAGCTAATTTCAAGTAATTCTCACCTGTCATTTGCGAGTATGCTTTTCTCACTTTTGCATATGATAAAGTGAACTTATTTTGGTTTTGGTTCTTCTTAGGTGCCAGCTGATGGTAAATTCTTCACTCCCTGCCATTCTCTTCCATCAGGCAATTATCGTACAATATTGTTCTTTCCATGCTGTTTAATAGCACTTATGCTATGGCATAGCTGTGAGGCTGGGCCTGGTGCCCAAACGGCTGTCAGCTGCCCTTATACTCTCTACTTCATCTGTTCTCACTGTTCTCTGTTGAGTGTTTTGATCCTGTTTGCAGTAAATGTGTTTTACCCTATATTGCCGCAGATTACTGACCCCTGAGCTAAACCCATCCTGTGAGTTTCGTTTCGATTGAATGACTGCAATGGAAATTATAAGGGTGAGAAGAATTTTAAGATTACCACCCGAAAATTTTCGAAACTTCAATATTTGTTGATAATTTGCCAGGCATTGCAAAATCATTCCCATTTGCAATTTAATGAAAACATAGCTTAGTAAAGATATGAGAAAAAACTAAAAAAAAATGCTATAGCTGGCAGCCCTTACAAGATTTTTTTACGAAATTTTTATAAAATATGGTCCATTTATTACATGAATTTCGTTTTGATTTCATGACTGCATCGGACGTTAAAGCGAAAAAACTTTATTTCGCTGAGCAAATTTATAAGACTTATACGACAAAAATGTCCATAGTTGGTAGGTAGTTTTATCCTGATTTATCAACCAAATTTCTACCAAATGTGGCGTAGAGTAAGGTTCAAGTACTGTATGAATTTCGTTAAAATTTGTTGACTGAATCGGAAGTTAGAGATCATAAAGCAGTTTTTTCGTGGTGATTATTTAAAGTGGCAAATTAGAAATTTGGCAAATTCTGACGCTGCGAAAATTTCGGCCGCCGGCAATATGCGCATTACCATACAAAACAGTACATTTGAATTTTTCGACAGCAAATTTCTACACCCAGTGCGACATTTCGCAGTCATTGTGTTTCCGGGGAATATTCATGAAGTTATGGGCGAGAAATTGCCCGAAATGTGCCGGAAAGTCATTGAAAATTATCTAAAAAGCATTTGAACGATATTGTGTTTCACATATAATAGCAATTTTTGCAATGAAATACAAATTACATCACTTTCTTATTATTTGGTGTTTTTTTCAAGTTTACTTTCTCAAGCATAAAATGGATAACCCTTGATAAATAAAAAAATATGAATTTTCAGCGGAACGGATCAGATATGATTTTTTTTTCTAAAATCAGTAAAAATATTTGAACTTATTATATCATGAGTATTGTAGTCAAATATCATCAATGCATTGAGATTTGTATCTAATGTAACCTTATGAGGATGGAGCTTCATGTGCTACAGTTACTTACCAAAATGGTCACAGTTGACTAACTGGTTCGATTGGGATTCCTATTCAACTTCGATCTGATTATCTGTGAGCACAAACGAAACGATACAAAACTATCTATGTTCACACATCTTTTTCTTCGCTCCAGCTCAATATATTTTTCTTATTTATTTTTTTTAACATAAGATCTTGAGCTCATTAAATTATATTGGATTTCTTTTGCACATTTCTCATTTTTCAAAGCACATTTCTTTTGGCAATATTGAAAACAAGCAAGCCAAATCCATCTGAGACGGTTGCTTCACAAGTGCAACAACAATCCTCTTCGATTTGCTTCACAAGTGCAACAACAATCCACTGTTGAAAGAGCCGAAAAATGAGACAGCTCTTCCTTGATGATTCTGATTTGATCTATATTTTTTTGGCAGCGAAATTTCTATTTTTCCTTTGAATTTAGGTTGCGCTAGTTCTTTCTCAAGAGCCTCAATCGTTTTAGAGGCTTTGGCATTCTTTCTATTTCTTTCTTCGGAATCTTGAACAATGTTTTTTTGTGGCGAACCTGAAAAAATTACAGAATTTATAATTCAAATCACACTTTTTATGAGCAAAGCATTTTAGTAACATAATTCTTTCGCAAGAACCACCGAAGTTTTTCTGTTGCTGCTCTTTGGTTTTTTGATCACTGAAGATGTCACGATATGTGTTTCCTCAGAATTCACTGCAGTCGAGAATGCTTGTGGCAAACTGTCATCGTCACCTTGAGTCATCTGAGATTCCATTTTTCCATATAGCACACCGCCAGAAAACACGTTTGGATTAAAATGGGAAATCTCCACAGTTGCGAGCCCCACTAACTGTATTTCTCACTGTCACGGCTCTTTCATAGGCTTTTCCAAAAACCTGTGCAATATGGAGCTTTCGCATAATTTTATTTGGATACAATGTTAACCAATCACATACAAATTTGGCGTGTTTGAATACTGGCCCATCAAAAATTTGGACGAGAGGCATCTTCTTGGATACTTTCACAGTTTGGATTAAATTGTCAAATCCGACCTGATGATCCAGCCACAATAAGAGCCGGCGAGCTTTCATCTTGTTTATGAAGCATGCATCCATGTTAAAGCAGTACTTGTAGCGTCTAGTTCAGTAAATTAGAGTTTTTGGACTGCTTGTTTATGATGATTCTTTTAACTTTATGTTGTCATCGACATTGAAGATTCTTCTAACGTCATAAAATTTTTTCCCAGTTCAGCTTTGAGAATTACAGAAAATAAACACATTTTCATTGGTAAGCCATGGATTAATTGTCTGGAAATTTGAAACTGATTTCTGGAGGTCTCCTAACAAAACAGTAGATGCCGCTTGAAACTTTCTTAACATCCATAAGATCGACTTGTGTAAATAAAAATAAAGAATGAATTTCAAAGAAATATGGTTTTGGTATTATGATTCCTACCATTTACTCTGTATTCTTTTCTTCATTGCGGTGAGTTTCTTATGCGCAATAATGTGAGCATGTAACTGCATCGCAACGGAATTAGCCGGTAAGAAAATCTGAGAAGTTTTTATCAGCATGCCACAGTGGCAAATTGGTCGATAGAGTTTGTCAGGTACAACAAAATCACCGATATTTTGTCAATCGATGTCTTTGTTATATCCTTTATAATGTAGATGCAGCACGAATACGATGTTACCTAACTTAAACAAAACCCAGAACCTCAATAAATGTGAAGCACTCTCTACATCAGCTGAGTTTGAAAATAAAGCTAAAAAAAATTAAATCACAATTACCGTAATATTGTGTTTAATTACACCGAGTAAAAAACTGTTATTCAAACTCAAATCAAATCATTTTCTCTATTTGAAATTCTGCAAAGAAAACACCTGTCAGCCAGCAAAAACATTTTTCGTACAGGCAGTAGCTGGTCTATAATTAGCAATAATTACAAGTCCTAGGTTTTGCAATGAATGAAAACAGCTAACCGGCAAGATAGATCGAAGTCAGAAAGCCAACGCAATCCCACTTGTTGGCTGCTCCACCGACTTCCATCCATGGTAATTTCATCAGAATTTATGTATTTTTCATTCACACAACTAATATCGCGTTCCAAGCCACTTGTAATTACATCGAGTAAATCAAGAGCAAAAAAAACCCTGATGGAACCGTAGCGAAAATCATGGATTATAATACTATCTGCCGGCCAATGCCTGTTGCTTGTCACACGGCCAAGCCACGCTTCATGGATGCGACTACCCTGCACGCTGTGTCGTCAAGACGTCGCTCCTTCTTACCTGGCTGCCTGCCTTCTTACCTAAAAACTAATTCCATGCCACCGGCTCGAGATTCAGTCATTCATTACGAGCATAATTGCGTCTTTTAACTTTGCTGCCATTAAATATGAACTCGTTCTCGGCTAATTGGTCCTTGCACTCGCAAGTGCATTTATTTCCTCCAAGGCATAGATTTAAAATTCATACTTTGCGGATTCCACGTCCGTATCTGCGCACTGAGTATATTTCGAGTTCACGCAGATAAATTCGTGTGGAGATGCGAGTGCATAGGAAATGTGGTCTCGGAATTATGTTTATGCACTTAGAATTGAGTACCACTTTAAATCGTAACAACCGCTTTCGCGATCGTCGAGGTCGTATTGCAAAAAGTCCAAGATTCGAACTAAGATTGCGACAATCACGCTGGTCTAATATCCGTCCGATGTGAGCACAAAAACTGCATTGTAGCCTTGCCAAACCCATGCCCACACACATCTGCATATGAATATAATGGAATGGGCGCGGAACTGATTGAAGACTATTGCCATCATAAATTGTCATTGCGCTAAAACTGACGATGACAGTGCAACCGCAGAAACCGATCAACTTTGTAATTTTACAGGGTGAAATGCAATGATGTCTGCGGAGACGATCTGAAAAGATCCGAATTAATGGAACTTGTGGTCGACCATAATTTAGTTTGAAATGAATTTATGGGAGTCGAGCTGATAGCCTCGAGCTGATATTTCGGTTCTGCTCGATTTTTCGAATTAAAAGGCTTACTGTAATATCTTCGTTAGAGTATGGTGTGTGGAATTTGTAGATGTCTTCGATATCAACTTGATCTTGGCACCCTATAAAAACTGAAGCTTTGTAGATATTAGTAAGTAAATTATCGTTCATAAATGACTTTTATTTATTTAAAGAAAGTTGAATATTTGTTTAAGTGCGGAATATTTAATTTACATGTAATTGCATCTGGCTTAGTTCGCGTCTCCAAAACTGTAGTTTTGATAAAATGCAATGATTCATAATAAATTCAACGAAAATTTTTAAACAGATATATGCGCTCGGCTATTCATATTGAAAAATATATTCAGGAATACCTTGAATTTCTGTGAAACATACTTTTGTTTACTACGAGTTTAATTGAATAAGTCAACACCGAAATTAAATCGAATTGAAAAATATTCACCAACGATTACATGAACAAACACGATACCTAATTGAGTTGTTTACTCACAAAAAACCTTTCTATTTCACAATTTTCAATCTTGACATATTCAGACATTTTTCTTCAAAGCCGAAGAGAAATCGCTGGAACAAAGAAAATGTTATCCACCCATAGGCGAAATCAATTGAGTGCACTATTTATCTGCGGGCCCAACTTTCAGCAAACTTTCATCTCCGCATATCTGCGAAATGATTAGATGACTTGTTAGACCCTGCGGTATCTGTTGGATTAATCTGATATGCTTGCGAACGATGCGGGCAGATTGTGTGATGCTCCGCTTGAAGCAGCAGCACTATAGGACAATGCTCGGTACGCGACCGCAATTATATTGTATTAGATCTTGGTCGGCGGTTATTACTTGAACTACTTCTATGCTCGAGGAACTTCTTCATCGTCCATTTAAATGACTCGTATACTATGCGAATGAGCAGATGGCGTTGATTGTTCAAGGCTCGAACGAAGACCGATATCAAGGCACTGAGGTTGATTAAGAACTACAAACTATACAATTACACGATTCCAAGATATCTGTTGTACTTTGCATATGGTCGTGGTTCCAATATATTGTCGGGATCGAGCGGGATAGAAGGATGTTGGGCCGGTTTGCAATCATTCTGTTTTGATGATGATTTAATGCACGCATCAAATTACTGTGAAATGTCTCAAGAGGAAAATTGCCATATTATATGGTAAACAGATTGCCCGTACGTTCGGTTCGTTGCGAGTAGATATGTTTCATGCATATGTGTCTCTGCATCATGCAAACCGTTATGTTTCCTCGAAAGCTCGAAACCACCACGGCTAAAGATATAGTGTTTCATATCGAAGCAAACTGCTTGAATAGTTTAGATTTGGTGTCAGCGATTTTTATTGCAAACGACTTCTGTGAAATGATGATGAATTGATGTTTAGATGCATACATATATTTGAGTGTGGCTGAAATTAATATCAATTGTGGCGAATTTGCCGTTTGGATCAAATCATGTTTGCTGCAGTACATATCATAGATTTTTTCATGTGAACATTTAATAGCATCACAGATTCTCTGTATGATGTTTCATTTATTTCAATTATTGATATAGTTATAATTTTCTACATTTCGCGTAATGTCAAAGACTGGCTTAGATAACCAAACTTTGTAAGCAATCGAGCTAAAGCGATAATCAAGAGCGGAAAAATAGATATTGAGGTGCTCTCTCGTCTTGCTCTCTTGGAAAACTTCTTTTTCAAATCGGCAAACAGTTGTTGTGCTATCGTTAAAATACAGGAGTCGTGGACAAGATGACAGAAGCGCTACGTAATACTCCGGCCCTTCATTGGCTCTACCCGCTACTGAGCATCCTCAATAACTACGTTCGCGTTCAAGCAGGTTCTTCAAGCCAAGAATATAACAGTTTCTATGGCTGATTGGCTATCTTAATGTTAGTCTCAGATATCTGATGTTTTGACTTATCTTAGTCCACAGCTGCAAGTTGCGAAAAACTATGCCCAGGTGTAATTACTAGAATCCAAAACGTATTGCAGTAAATAATGCCGTTATCTGTTGCAGTCAACTCTTTAGGCTTTCAACACTCTTCAATTCGGGCGAAGTCTCCAATGGCTTCACTGAAATCGAACTGCTTTGAAACTTTACGTCCCAATCAACTGGATCTAGAAAGAAAACCCGGCATCAAATCGGTACTGTCTCTTTTTTTGCTTTTTCCTCCATCAACCCTGTTGCAAATTGTTCTGAATGTTAGTGACGATGAACCGGCTCTGTCAATAATTACATATTCTTTTAAACAAAATTGATTCTCGTTTTTTTAGAAAGAGATGAAGAAATCTTGGTTGTGCGCTGCATATTTTCGACTGCATCAGGTTGTAGTTAGTACTACCATCATAATTAATATAACGATTCAGCATAGACATTGGTGATGATCCGATATTTTGGGCACCCGAAATGCTAGGCAAACTGTCCGAAAGCCGTAGAAATTTTCGTTCTACCAACAATTGTATGTCCCGCACCTAGTTTGTAAGCTTATAAAATTTCTTTATACAATCAGAGTGATTTCACTGTCCAAAACTTGGCTCACAGAAGACATCTTCATCACTGAATTGTTTTTCACTCTGTCTTTGAAATACTCGCAACACTAACTCCTCTTCTCAGTGTGTGAACAATTTTTCCGAGATATCCTCTTAAAGCTGGTACTGAGTTAAGCGCGGGCCACAATGCTCCAGCACATTCCATTCCATTCCGATCCAGCACTCTCCAGCTCATGTCCATTCCAGCAAACTGAACACATAAGATCTGTTCACGTACTTCAGCAAACTGCAGCAGTAATAGAATTTGGCAGCTGGCTTCTTTTTGCTGCAAAATTTGGCTTGCAGCAAAAGTACGAAAACGGCTTGCTGCGAATCTATTTTAATATAATATAATAGATTCAAGTACGGGAACAGACCTATAGTCTCCATTCCGTTTAGTGTGCGACAATTTACTTGTAGTTTTAAAATTTCAGTTTTGCGTGATTATTTTAGAATGCATAGCAATTTTCTATAGTTATTTGGTATGCTAATAAGCTTTGTGCCCTTGTATAAACAAAAACCACAGCAAAATTTTTTTAGTATTAATAATAATACTCTTCTGATCCAGAAAAGTTGAAAGTTGGTCAACTCGTCCTTTCCATTCCATTCCATTCCATTCCAACCTTATGTGTTCAGTCTCATATATTTTCTATGCCGCTAACTTTGACGTTTTTTCTGGAATGGAATGGATCATTGTGTCCGGCGCTATAATTGTGAAGCTAAATTTTGATAAGTCTCCATTATCTGGTCATTCTTTCCAGCGAAAATTTTGACTATGGAGAAAAGCGGAGACACTGCTCATTTCTAAAAATATAAAATGTCAAGAATTTCCATTTCGTTCAACTTTGTTATTGAAAAGACTTTTACACAATTCAATTTTCAAATTCAAACACAAAATGTGACTTTTTAGCTCGAAAGAATGAACCGCACTAAAATGGCGTGAAATGATTGGACACATGTGTCAATGCCATATGCATTTTCAAAGCGAAAGCAGCTTTCAAGCAATTTTTCACGCTAAGAAGTGAGTACAACTCCTGCTTATTTTCAAGTTAAATTTTCGCCGAAACAAATTTCACGTGAAATTTTGTATGAAACTTTCACGTTATCTGAAATATACCTGAAAAATGCACATCAGTGCTTCAATAATAGGCTGATCAAGCTCACAACCTCTGGTACTCTTTCTTTAAAAAATTCTAAAAGAGCGTTTTTCATACTACAACCGGATCACTGGCGAGGTTTTTCTTGTATGGTTTTCGCGCGTTATAGCGCTTCAGCATCTGATAAGAGAAAGAAAGAAGCAATATAAATATTTGATGTTAATTAAATAAACAAACGTGATGTTGATACTGAGAAACACTGTCTCGGTGAAATCACTAATACATAGTTTTAACAGCTGCTGAGCCAAGAATTTTGACCTAAGCTGAGCTGGTTGGCTGTACAATGGGAAAATTATTTTATCGCAACAATAGGATTGAAATTAGAAGACACCCCGAAATTTCGGTGGTTTCTAAATTTGGGACAAAGAAAAAAGGAAAAAGATTTTTTTAGTTCCATTCTGTTGGTTTGAAGGAGGAGAATTAGGTTTTTGGGTTGTTGAAGAGTTGTTTAAAAGGGGTGGTGTTAATTAGACAACAAGTTTTGGTTGAGTAATTGCTAAAATTAAAAGTTGCAAGGCTTACAATAAAGGAACATTTCACCACTAATGTGAAGAAAATTTCCAACGAAAACCATGGCTGAATCTGAAAAAATCAGTTACTAAATGGGCATATGAATTCAGGCGAATTTATTCAAATAAAATAAGTAGATTGAAGTTAAAAAAAAAGAGATTTATTTCAACGCACACCTTCATCACATTCAGTTTTTTCTATGGTCTTCTTATATAAATCTAAGTCATTTTACTTAAATGTCTGCAATTTAACTTAAATTTCAAATATTTTTTTTAACATTTGCATATGAATACCCATGGCTATCAATATGTTGAATTCAGATACACGGTTAGAAATTTTCGGATAAATTTGATAAATTTTGGAATGCATATAGGTCCAAACGAAAGTTAGTATCAATCCAATAAGTTTGTTTAAGATCAAACAATTCAATCTGATAAGATAAATTTTATCTGATAAGATAAAATCAATACCAATTATTCATATAAATTCAATAAGACGCTCTTATAAACGGTATCCGAATCGCATATAAATGAAAACACCACATTCTTATTAAATGTATACCATTTAGAATAAGAAATATATCTCTCTATTAATAAAAAAAGTTTTGGAAATTCGGTCGGATTATATTTTTATTTTAGAATGTCGTACGGAAGAGAAAATTATAAAGAACATCGTTTTTGAGGAAACGTTATGAGAAGGAAAGGAAAATGAGACCCGCAGAACATGATCGTCCATATTTTTTTTTTGTTAAACGACGTTGAAATATTTGTCGAGGTTTGGATAAAACATTTTCTACAGATCTAAGTAAATAAAAAAATTGATCTCTGCGACTGTGAACTTTTTTTGATTTTCGCACGGCTTTAGTACATACGTCCAGTAAAATGTACAATTTAAAATCGTAAATGGTCTGGGGGTTGGTGAGCGAAGCGAGCAGGGGGCGAAGCCCCCTAATTATTTTAATTTCGAGGTCACACGATAAATTTATCCCATTTTCGAAAACCCAAAATCATTTAACCCAAAATCTTATTCTGGTTTTTTCCCTCCTTTTTATTATGAACATATATATTGGGAATAATTATCCATTATGATGAAAAAAGAATGAAAACAATTGAATATTTATGCATTCAAAGATAAAAGTAGGTGTTGTGAAAACACTTGACATAGTACACCAAGTAAAACTTTCGAGCATTAAATTCAATGATGTACTGTGAGATGGATAACGATTATTTGTTTTATTATTTGAAAAAAAAATCGATAGATTATATTCATATATACTTTATTCAAAGTTTTACAATATTCCTGTAGTTATTAAAGTTGTTCCTCATGGCTACCAAATAATTTTCACAAATAACTTTAATAAACACTTTAATAAACACTTTCAATTAACTTCACTTACTAACTCGAAATGCTAATTACAAACTTACACTTACAAACTTTAAATACGAACTTTACGACTTCCGACGCAAAAGTAATTCTAAATAATTCGTTTTATTTTTTATGAATTTTTAATATGAATTTTTGATAAGTATTATCCGATCTTGGTATAAACCACCCGTTTATACGAAACTCGTACAAAAATTATTCCAAAATAGGATAGAACAATTTTATCCAACGTCAACATATATAATCTATACGAATATTAGGATACATAATAGTACACCATTGTGAAGATCAATATTATCCGAATATTTTTCACCGTGTATGTATGACAACATTGAGACCGATTTACAAAAATAATCACATAAACATTAGCATCTGCCAGTCACTGCTTTAATCACATAATACCTGCTACCAAATGGCATGTATAACATGTTCCAGTTAACGTATTTCAAATCAACAGAGAAACGCAAAAGAGCAACCAAATCACCTAGTTCGTTAATGTTCTTGCTTCACTTTATCTGGCGCCATTTCTTTTCCGCCCATGATCTAAAAATACGATCCAACAACTGAAACAAAATTCAAAAACAAGCCCGGTAAAAATTACGCCCACAATAATATGTTTTCATCAGAACAGTGTCCAATAAATAATACCCACGCTTCACTCAAACGAACACGAATAAACTTCAGTCCGACTTAATTAATGTCGCCTAATAGCTCCAAATAAGATGCTAAGTACTGATTAATTTTGAAAGTTGGTAGACCAAACATTTGTTGGCTTTCCTGAACTCGTTCGTACTAATCTCACCGACGTCTCCATTCGATTCGAGCTTTGGAACGCGAGCGGTCAAACACACAGACCTCCTCGATTGTTTTTCATAACTCTACTTGTCGCCTTCAATTGCCGTGACAAGTACATCATATAGAGTACATTAACTGCTGTTGCTAACATTGCCATCGGCCTGAATACCAAATTAACAAACCGAATCAACGGCAAATGCACTTAAGTGAAACGCTTCAACAAGTCGCTGAAGTGGTTTTAATTTGTTGGTGGATGCTGGTCGCTTCTTGTAATGGACCGCGATGCTGAGATGTCGGATCGGAGCTGTGTTGTCGTTGTCGACGTCGCTGGAACATCGTTTCGATTGCCCACAATTCGAAAATTACGCGCCTCAAGCGTTAAATCGTTTGCCCGCTTGCGCGCTCTCTCGTGACTCGAACACTGACGAGCTGACGTTTATAGTAGCAGAAATTCCATGTTACCAGAATATTAGCACTCCTTCCCGTCAATTGGACCCATTATACCTCCATTTATATCAAGTATCGAGCAACCAAAATTATCACATCACTCGACATCATCCCGTGCTCCGTTTAATTGAAACGTCCGGTGCTGGGTCACTTGTACATTATCGTCATCCACCGAAGCAATGCAAGTGAGTCAGTATGAAACAACGATTAATCCCCATTTTCGCTTGCTTTGACTGTTTACTTTGATTCCGTGCATTTAACCGCTAAAATTTTCAAAATCATATCCTCTCAAAGGATGCCCGAAATGATCACGTAACAGATTAGCATTTACAAAACTTTCATCGAAAATCCCTGAATTCGAACTACTTCCATGCCCACGTCATTTCATCCTTACAAGCTTGATCCTACATCGGAACGTT
Source organism: Nemotelus nigrinus (assembly GCA_947369275.1). Lineage (NCBI taxonomy): Eukaryota > Metazoa > Arthropoda > Insecta > Diptera > Stratiomyidae > Nemotelus > Nemotelus nigrinus. The sequence continues at coordinate 44,677,443 of OX376373.1, read as the reverse complement.
ATGCTTTGAGTTCTGCAATTCCACCGTAAAACGCCATGCGGTTAAACAAACTTTCAAAATCCAAAGACGATTCCCTGGATGTTGAGTTTTTCCGGTTACCCGGTTTAGAATCACTCCAAACACGAGATGAACATGTTTGGCCATTAGCTCGCCTGGTTAGTGGGATGGTATCAAAATATTCACGTTATTTGCCAGGGCTGCATAATTGATATGGTCGTTGTCCTTGCCGAACAAGCTGAGCGAGAAAACGATGAATAAATGGCACTTATGAAGTATCACCCGGTCTGTGGGCTCCTCAACGACACTTGGTTCGTGCATACTCTTTCGATTTGTCTTCGTTGTACGTATGTATGTAAGTCTGTCAACTGTGTTTTACGCCGACCGACAATGTAATCCAATCCTTTTAGTCACTGTTGGTTTTAATATGAGCAAAGTATTTAGTTGCATGATGAATAAAATGGAATGGTTACACCCGAGTTTATTGTACTTTGTGGCTGTTGATAGACATTTTATAGATAAAACTATGTTTTATTGATCATATAATTTGCTACTAGGCTAGGCGAAGCTTCAACAGAAAACGTTGAAATTAGTGTAAATTATTGTTATCCGAGAAGGAAGTCTGACGTATTTTTAATGAGGAAATAAAGAGAAGTTTTCGTACTTGACCGTATCTTTAAAATATTTTTTATGTCTAGTTCGCACACTAATTTCGTTTGCAAATAATGTTTTTTTTTTAATGTTTGCAAATAATGTTTTTTATGTTTTAAAATTGTTCTTTCTAAAATATGATCATAATTTCAAGGTACATCTTTACAACTGTTTAAAAAAATTATGTAGAGAATATTTCATAAGTTATTCAAGCACAGCAACAACACCCAAATGGCTGAAGCTCTCCATTTATCAAATGATTAGTTCGGATAATACTGTCGAACTTGAATACTCTTTTCTCGGGCGTGAACTAGCCACTTACTATCACAGCCAACTGAGCTAAACGCCAAATGTGAGATACTACGGACCTACGCACAACCTTTACAACCCTTTGCAAAAAAAGGAATTTGGATTCCATTTAACAAAAAAAAAACCTTTTCAGAGAAGAATCATCAGATAAATCTAGAAGAAGTTGTTCGTAGTCAAGGAACAGCAATGAAGTATTCCAAATCTTCGGTAAACTGGAAGCCTGCAGGTAATCTTTGAGTGGTTCAAACCCTCCAAACTAGGCCAGTAGCTTTCGAACCTTTTCAGTATAATGTGGGAGCAAAGTACTGCATTTAAGCCCCTTCTTCAGTATCAGCTTCTTAATTTTCTTGCTGCCCTTCATATCCGGGGATGCACGAAGCTGTTCTGTAACACTATTTCATTTAAGATATTTTCCACGTCTAAAAGAATAACTGAATTTATTTAAGTGCTCGTCAGTTTTAAAATCCGCTTCGATATCCGAATGGATCTCAATCGATAATCCTAATATTTGCATCAATAGGGAAGATCATTTTGCAGCTAATTTCTATGACCCCTGCTTCTACTACACTATGCGGAATGCACTATTTTCCCTTCGATTACTTGATTAAATTGTGTCTTTGAACATTTTCTTGAAGATTGCTTTAGTTTATTTTTAATTACTGAAGTTTTGCATTTATATTACGGCTTGATTGCCTCCAGGATATTACAATGGTTTCTTAAGTCCCCTAATTTGTGCCTGTTGTAGGCTCAAGGCCGTTTGTTCTTGCTTGAGTTTAGAAGGGTCTCAACCCTGCTGTTGAAGTGAAGCTCATTGATCTATTCTTTGAAGCTTGTTGAGTTTGACATCAAAGATGCCATAAAATTATGGCAACACTATTCCCACTGTAAACAAACATTGAAAAATTTAAATTTTTGAAGTAGATTTACAATAAACAACTGAGGTTAAGAAAACGTTTTTCAAACCCTAGCTTGACAAGGACTTATCCTAGGAATAAACTTTATAAGCGCATAATAGGAAAAGATGAGCTGTGTTCTTGTAACAGTTGGGCTGGAAAGTCCGTAGGCTAACATAGTAAAACACATTTTTTTTGGTAAATATCAAATTTTTTATTCAATATAGTTGCCTTCGAGAGCAATAGAACGTCACACAATTTTTCGATACCATTTTTATAGTATGATTTCTCTTTTCCCTCAAAATAGGAGTTAGTTTCGTCGATTATCTCTTCATCAGCGCTGAATTTTTTCCCAGCGAGCATTCTTTTGAGATCTGCAAACAGAAAAAAGTCACTGAGGTCCTGATTTGGAGAATACGGTGGATGGGGAAGCAATTCGGAGCCCAATTCATACAATTTTGCCATTGTTTTTATTGATATGTGACACGTCGCATCGTCTTGATGAAACAACACTTTTTTCTTTTTGAAATGAACCCGTTTTTTTGGGATTCTATCTTTTAAACGCTCCAGTAATGCTATATAATACTCACTGTTGATAGTCTGGCCCCCTTTGGGGCAATCGATGAATATAATACCATGCGCATCCCAGAATACTGATGCCATTACCTTGCCAGCCGACTGTTGCATCTTTCCACGCTTTGGCTTTGGTTCTTCACGTCCAGTCCACTCTGCTGACAGTCGATTGTACTCAGGAGTGCAGTGATGAATCAAGGTTTCATCCATTGTAATATATCGACGAGCTATGATCGCTTTTGCCCGTCGCAAACTCTCAAACCTCTTATCAAATATACACTCCGCATCAAAATGATAGGACACCCCTGAAATTTTCCCATTTCTCAAAACCGATAAGAGGTAGAAAAAACTTTTGTTTTGCATATAGTACATGCAAGGAATGCTCAGAATGTTTAACGTAATGGCCCCTTCAACTAATATTCGAGGAATTTTTCGTATTTACCTGAAAAAAGGTGCTTCAAAAAGATAGGACAGAGTATATAAATCGGCAGTTGCAAGCATTTGGTGCAAGAAGTGAGTTTGAAATTTGTTTAGTGTTTACGAGTTTAGATAAGCTGAGGTCGTTTCGAAAAAATTTCGATATTTTTTCAGTACGGACTAGTGGATTGTGTTGCAAAAATGGGACGCGGTAAAAAACTAAGAGAAAATGAAATAAAAACGATTTTAAATCTGAAAAATGAGAGTTTAAGTGTTGCAAAAATCGCGGAAATTGTGAAACAAAGCCGAAAAGTTGTAATGAATTTTCTAAAAGATCCTGACAATTACGGGCAAAAGAAGAGTCCAGGCAGACCTAGTGCACTAAGTGATCGTGAAAAGCGGTCGATATTACGAGTAGAGTCAAACTGAACAGCAACTGCGAGACAACTTGCGGAAAAAGCTGATGTGAACAGAAACATTTTCAGTGTCCAACGCCTTTTGAAAAAAACACCCACTATTCAACGAAGAATACTTCTTAAAAAACCACCACTAATAAAAAAGCATATTAGAAAAAAGATGGGAGAATGTCATCTTTACGGATGAGAAAAGATTCACCTTGGATGGACTCGACGGTTGGTCATATTATTTTCATGATTTAAGGAAAGATCGCCTTTTCCAAGTTCGCAGGCAAATGGGTGGTGGAGGCGTCATGGTATGGGCAGGGATCGTATACAAAGGGAAGACCGAAATCTGCTTTGTGGATGGAAAAATGAAAAGTCCGGATTACATAAAATTAATAGATGAACAAATCAGGACACACGCAACAAGGATTTTTAAAGAGGACTTTATCTTCCAACAGGATAACGCAGCAGTGCATACAGCGCGTATTATAAAGGAATATTTTTCCTCCATAAATATTAAGATTTTACCATGGCCAGCTAGATCTCCAGATTTAAATGTAATAGAGAATGCTCGGGGTCAACTATCCCGTACTGTATATCGGGGCAATAAACAGCTCAATTCAATCCAGGAGTTAAAAGATGCCATACAAGAAGTTTGGAAGCTAATTCCGCAGAAATATCTGAAAAATTTGTATAAATCTCTACCAAATCGAATGATAACTGTTTTAGCAAAACATAGAAAGGCAACACATTATTAAAGCATAAAATAATATGCCTAAATTTATCTTTAAATACAGATTTTTTTTAAATGCCTTCAGCTGTCCTATCTTTTTGAAGCACCTTTTTTCAGGTAAATATGAAAAATTCCTAGAATATTAGTTGAACATTCTTTGCATATACTATATGACCCACAATAAAAGTTTTTTCTACAATACTTGTTATCGGCTTTGAGAAATGGGAAAATTTCAGAGGTATCCTATCATTTTGATGCGGTAACTTAAACTTATCCCCAATTTCTGCAGTTGAGGAACGCATATCTTAACCTTTTTTATGATGCACAATGTACCAGTGATGGCCAAATTGCTAAATGCAAAATAACAACATGTTTTGTATATTCAGCAAATAATGAAAGTAGTGCATAATCAATCTACCTAAACAAATGCCTGGAATCATATTATTTAGTATGTACTCGATATTTTCTTATGTTTCTTCATTTGGAATCACTTCTGAATCTATTGTAATGGCTTCGACAAACAAATCATTTTCACTTTTTTCGGTTCCATCATTGATTAGTAGTTTACTTTCGATCTCCACGACCTTTAAATGAAACATATTTATCAACTTGCTAGAGCTCCTCTTATTTCACTATTCGAAGAGCCTTTAATGCTATTACTCGTGTTTACTATCCTCCACAGCATGAAATTTATCATTTCAATTGACCAAACCAAAGTAGTTTCATTACAACCAACAAATCGAGTTGAACAAAAGACCAATCCATGCCTTAGTATTTGCTGCGACCTCACATTATTTCATTGATAAATAATTGATTTACACTAGTCGGGTCCGTTGTTCTCCTGTCGATTGGCTTTTATTGAGGGGCCTGGTAAACAAATCGTTCATCATTGACCCCGTGTTGAGTACGCTCTTAATAAAGCCCTGTGTGCGTTGTTCCACTTCCACGAACCATTTCGTTGATTCCTCAACAATAATCTCAGTCAATTTGTTTGCTATCAAACATAAAAGAGTCAATCAATCAGCAATCAGAACAATTCGATAGAAACTGCGAATTGGCCAATCTGTACGCTGATGAGAAACAAGTTTTTTTTTGAAGTGCAGACTTCGGACTACAATTAACACCAATGGGGTTGAGCAACAATATAAAAGTGGTCCGCCTACTATAGAATACCATTCTTCGGACTTTTTCTTTCATCAGGTAGCTGTGCGTGAGCATTTAAGGCGTTTTCGATGTTTTCGCCAATGCTGATTTCAGTTCCATCAAATTCAGGTTCAATAGCGGGATGTGTTAAGTAGTTAAGTGTGGTTGGTTTAGCTAAGAAGCAACATTAAAAAGCCTAAGAGATCATGATTTCGGTAGCTTAGAATATTTAAGCACCTATTAGCATGATGTGCGTATGACATCACGCCATGAATTATTCTAAATTTCAGACTCGTACAACAGACAAGCTTACAAGTATCGCGACAAATCCATCTATCCGACAAAAACTACTACTACCACAACTTGTCATTGCAAACAAAATGAAGAACCACAAAAACCCTCTAAACTCACTAACAAACCGCCTCACAGCACATCGTCCAATCAGTAGTCATAACCAGTGTTGTTATATTAAGCCCTTGACAGCTGGAAATGATAAATGACAGTCAGAGCAAAAATGGGTCCCAGAGCATTATAATTGCCGAGGTCCGTAACAAATACTGCAGACTGGTAATAGTTCAGTAGCCTCTTGAAAGCAGAAGAACCCCTCTAAAAACTCACTAAATATCCATCCAACACACAATAAATGCGGACAGTACGTCAATTAGCAATTAGGCCCGCACTCGTGTGTACGTAGGTACACATGCATGTATCTTGAACGAGGATTTCCGTCTTTATTCATCATAAATCCGGTAAGAATGCATCGCTCGCCGCTATCTTTAGGCTTTGATTCGCAGGTCGAGACAATCAGCGTCTTCTGTTAAACTAACATGATCGGCCATCATCAGTCCAGAACCGATTGATTAAAATTCTGAAACGCCGATGAATAATGCGATTTCGTGTAATCCTTTAATCGATTTAGGGAACGAATAATAAATTGACCTTGCTTCAAACCAAATTAGCTGTGATGTGTACACAGTGGATGTATTCCAGTGAATGGCCTTTAATTTCAATTGATCGGTATTTGTTCGCCATACACACCGTATGGCTGTTGAATCAACAAAAATTAATAGTAACGAATAAAAATGGCACGCCTAACCAATACGCGGTTTGGTTTAATGTTGGTTTCCTTTGTAATTCCAATCGATGCGGCGGAATATGGTAAAGCAATGATTAATTTCCTTAATAAAAGTTGCTGTGGTCTTCCTACCGACGAAATAATGTTTACCAAGAAAGAATTATTTGAAGCGAAAATATTCCGTAAAAATTACGTTCTGGTAATTTAAGTAATTTTTAATGTGTAAGAGGTTATATTTTGACGGAAGTCAATTTTGAATTTCAGCTTTAAATTAATTATGCTTATTTTGTTTTAAACGAAAAAAGGAATATAGTTAGAACATAAATCATTCCACGAAATCGCATATTAAAAACTTAAGATTTAGTGATCATTTCGTATGTATTTAGATAGTTTGTGCGAGCTTATGATAGTATAGTGAGTGAACATGTATTGCCCTACTTCCAATGCGAAGCAGGTTTGAACTATGATGGCACTAAGAACTTGTATTTAAAATTTGTATCTTAAAATTTAAAGCTTAATCAATAAACCATGCTACTTACTTAAAAGAGCAGGAAGCAAGCATAAGGGTACCGATGGTTGTCTCCTCAATTTTCAAGAAAGCTGAGCAAGTACTTTAGCGTTTCAAAAAAGGCAGTCTCAATAAGTAGGGTAAACAAATTATGTTTAAGATTAGAGCAGGCTAAGGAAAAGAAAGATAAAATAAAGAAAAGTAATGTTTACAGCATTAAAAGATACATTAGCCAAACTAAGTGTTTAGTTGTTGTAAGAGCACAACCGAGCAGTGAACTTAGCAAGAAGGAGAAACAATACGTCATTTCGACCAACAGTAGCCAAGCCATATCTTAGAGGAGAATCTCAGCCTCATATGAGACCAAGTTGAGATGATTAAGGAGGTACGACAGCTATGCGAATTGGATGCATACAAGAGCCTTAACATCTGGAAACTTCCGGAAAGGAGACATTTAAGCACACTCTGTAGACTAATTCAAAATGGCATATAAGCTGATAACAAAGGTGTATTTAAATACATGATCAAATAAAATGCGGTGAATTTGAAATTTCATTGTTTTGTATGGACAAAATCAACTATTTATTGTTATTAAAATATTTTCATTTTTCATTTTTACCCGCTCCTGCAGTTTTGCTTGTAGACACTTCAATTCAGAATCAAATCAAGGATTTACCACATTAAACGCATTTTGTTTCATAATACGTAAACGAATTTCTTTCCAGCTCAGTCTTCGAAATATGTACTGTTGGATTTCGCTCTAGCCGAGGTCTTGCTTATCATAGTTGTAGTTTCATGAGGAGGGGTTTCTTTATTTAATTTTTATGCTGAGAAGAGGGATGATAGTTGTAAAACTCTTTATATCAAGGCCCATAACCAATAACTTCTGAAGGTGCTTTGTCCTTCATTATACCTACTAGAATTATCAGTGCAGTAAAAGATGACATCATATAAAAGAACCTCATGCTTTGAAGTTAAAAATAAATTACCACACATGCCAGATGCACCGAAATTGTGCCAAGGTGCGAATTCATTAGAAAATATTCAAAATAACCGTGTTTAGGCTAAGAGCTCTTAAAAAGACCCTGAAAGGGAGAAACGAAGGAAAATGGGAGGGTAAGTACGAGTCCTAAAGAAGACCCAATTCTAGGGGCAAATGTAATCAGTGACGGCTCTACGTATGGAGCTAGTGAGGCTTAGCCCCACCATCCTTTTCATTCCAAAATGTAAAGAAATCAATTTCTATTTCAATTATTACAAACTATAAAATTTCATTTTAGCGAAACAAATTATCACAATACTGCGCACACCAACTGTTTTTAAAATCCTTTCATGTCTCGTCTCTTTCGAAATTTGTATTTCATTTTCATTCACAAATTCGTATGTATAATTCAATTCAACAGAGCGTACTTCGCTTGTGCAATATGCGCGCGATGCTCTTTTCATATTCTCTTTCCATATTCTATTCCACATGCAATGTGCGCCGGGCTAAGTTGAACTAGCCTCAAAAAAGAGAAGAAACGATTGAAAAAAATTAATGAGCACAAAATAATCAACGGACTAAGTCCTAAATTTATGCTTCTATTGGTATATCGCTTGTTCGTCGTTCGCTAACTGAATGAAGTGTGTGTTGTACCAGTGGGTTAAACTAAGCTATTTAGTTTTTGCAATTGAAGAGTAAACGATGGTTTTGCTTTTACAGTGCTTGTTGATATTATCGTTCAGGTGCCAAATATAATAGAAAAATTGTGAGCTCGTCTCAAATATGATTTGATATGATACAGACAGGTTTGTACGTATAATATTTTATGCAAAATGTTGATTGCATTACAAATGTGTGAGACAATACAATATACACTGTTTACAATATAATTGATCTTTGAAGACACTTTTAAAAAGTGTTCTTACGTCAAATGCGAGAAGTGACAATTTTTAATCTTCGTGCTATTCAAAGTATAAACAATTATTAGTTAAAATTTACCAAGGTCAAAGAAATACCCCAAGATCGATGGTTATTTGCTGGAATTTTTAGTCCCCGAATAATACAATCTGTTTTTGAAAGCCTGGGGTATCGAATTTATTGCTTTGATTTAATTAAATGGGATGCTTCGGACGTTGTTACGATAATAGAAGTAATCGAATTGTTAAGTTATATGAATAATGATAATTTTAATTTTTTCTAATGACTTTTTAATAAAATTTTCGAATATTCTTCATAATGTTTTACATTAACGTAATCTAGGATTTCATTTATTAATTCAATTAGAAATAGTTTGAAATCAAAGAAGCCTAATCATAAGGAATGAATGGTGAAAAAACTATATGATCTTCATGTTATAGGATTGATAAGTTTGGGATATGATTATAATTCACTTTAATCCAGTCAAAATTAATATACAATAATGAAGTGTTCTAAAATATGTCATCTGCTATTGAATTGTAAAGCTTCTTTTAAAGATAATAATATGATTTATTCTGTTTAACAAACAAATAATTTAATTCAAATACGTTTTATCACTCCAATTAGATCGAGTAGATTCTAAAAGATGATTTAACAACCTAAAGAATACTGAAACTTTTAAACCTTATAATAAATATAAAAAACGTTTCAATTTATTTGCAGTATTATCTATTACTAAAGAAGCTGAAAATGTTAATGAACAGGTGATAGATTTATTCAACAGAAAAATAGGCGCATGGAAATTTAGGCAGCAATAAGCTGATGCGAATATTTAGTAGAATTTTCCGGCAGGAATTTATTTGTGCATAGTACTTATTTATTTTAACCCCATTTTTAAATATATATGTGTATATATATTAGTAGAATACAACTAAAAGCTTTTTGCTGTTGAATTAGTCTGGAATAAAAAACTGTTCCGAATTTCCAATATAAGTAAGTACTGGTCCTTGCAGACTAGCCCCACTTACATTTATTCCCACGAGCCGCCACTGAATGTAATCATCATGTACTATGCGTTGACAGAGTTTTCTCAGATGAGAATTAATGAGCTGTATTCCTGCAAACGGGATAAAATGCGAAAGCTAGCTCCGATAATCCTCCTAGCCCTTATCGTCTCAGATAATTAGACCTACTAAAAATATTAATTACTTCATTACTAACAGCATTTGTCGGAACTTAAATCTGCAGTGCACCTTTTGGAGCAGTCCAAACTTATCTAGAGTCCATTTTCAAGTAAGTAACTTTCGTAGGGCTTATTTAATTGTTTTTCTTCAATTTCCATATCAAGAGTCCAGTACCCTACAGCAAACATTTAAAAAAGGTAAAATAAAATGAACTATGAAATGGTTTGGGGAGCAAGCATAGGCGCGCCGTAGGGGGGGCCAGGGGGGGCCAGGACCCCCCCAGACTCTAGGTTGGCCCCTCCCAGAAAAATAAATATTTCCAACAGCAGACACTTAAGTTTTCGCCTTTTAGGTTTTTGTGGTTACAGCAAGAGTTGAGTGGTGCAGTTGTCCAAGCGTATACCAAAGCATACACACTACTTATAACATAGAGACTGTGTTATTTGCGGTATTTGTTACGATACTATTTGACTTATTTCGAGAAATGGACGGCAATATTTAATTTCGACAAGTTAAACATTAAGAAAAAGACGAAAAGCACCTCGCCAATCATCCTTTTTTTATTAAGATTATCTGTTCATTCCTACTAGCCAATATACAGGTATTTAGATAATAACGCTTTCATAAACTGGCGTTTTATGCAATTATTTTTTTCACAAAACATAGTCTAAGTATTAAAATGGTAGGCAATAAGGTAGAGTTGGGTCGTACTCGCATTTTCACATACTAGGTATTCCTAGTACGAGTACAAAAAAATACCTGTTCCAAATACCTGTTCCAAAAATACCTGTTCCAAAATACTTGCAAGTATTTTGGAACGATACGTTATTTTCGTATTCGAATATTTTGGAACGGTACGTTATTTTCGTATTCGAATATTTTGGAACGATATGAGTATATTCGTATTCGAATATTTTGGAACGATATGAGTATATACTCGTATCGAGTATTTTCGTACTTGCAAATATTTTCGTCTCGTGTACGAGATACTCGTGAGTATGAAAGCACTTGCAAGTATGAAATACGAGTTTATATTAATATTAGGATACTATTACGACACTGTTTGATTGCAATGAATTAAATGGACGAAATTTATTGTGTAAATTCTTGATTACATGTATAGTCCACAAAAATACTCGTACCTAGTATTTTTGAATTTCGTACTAGGTACTGGCTGTTCCAAAAAAATACCTGTTCCATATACCTGTTCCAGTATATACGCCTCATCTCTACAATAAGGTAATTAACGTAGAATACAATTTTCGAAGTCATTTGGAGAATAAAAATGGCATCCTTGCCAATTTTATGCTATCTATGACCTACTTGGTTTACACTGAGGTTAAATGTGTGTGAATTTTATTATAATTTGATAACTGCATCGCATGACACAGCCGCCACATGGTTCTTATCATATTCATTAAACTTTTGTCAGACTACTCAAGACCAGTATATCCTATGAATTTTATCCGGTCGCGAGATACCGTAAACGCAAGTTGCAGGTGCTAAAAATATAAATAATTCGGTGCGATGTTTGTGCGATTGGGAATTTTACAAGTTTGGATTTGACTGCATAAATATAGTATCAAATTCATCAATCATTTGCATTTTATTCTAACAGCCGTGCGAAAGATTTGTGTTTACGTACATATGGTACAAGGTTGCCCAGACATTATTTAAAAACGACAGAAACTTATTTTTTATGCCCATTGATGAGTCTTGTATTTTGTGATGATCTGATGACTCGGTGTGAAGTTATCACAATGCGAAATTTTCCATAGAGTTTCCATTATCGCCAAAAATACATCAAAATTTCAGCTCGACCAAACTTCGCGATCCGGATAAATTATCCGGATAGTAAAATTCATGCACAATGAGAAAACTCTAATAGTACTTGGAAGACAGTAAATGATATGACAGTAAATGAATTATTTGGAAAAGGTTATCGACCTTACGACGTGTCTCAGTCGCCAAAGACGTGCTTTCAGAGGACATGATGAAAGTAGTGCCAGTGATAACGGTGATTTTTTTTTTAATTTTGTGCATTATTCGGGAAGCATAATTCAACTTTTGAAAATAATTTTAAAAACAAGGTTGCGAACTACTGTAATGGCAAAACACAAAATGAATTGATGAAAATAATCGCTGAAATCGTTCGCGAGGACACTACAGCTGAAATAAAAGATTGCGGATTGATATCCATTATGGCAGATGCAACAAGGGTCCACTCTCCGTGGTTGTCAGATTTGCTAAAGAGCTAGCAGTCGAAGAAAGGTTCTCAAGCTTTGTAGACTGTTCAGGAGCTAGAAATGCCTCGTATTTAGCAGATATAATTTTGAGCCTGTTAGACAGCTACGGACTTAGCGAAATGCCTGTTGTTGGGCAGTCTTATGATAGTGCTAGTGTCATGTCAGGACAAAAAAATGGTGTACAAATCTAAATTAATATGAAACACCCTGCAGCCACATTTGTACACTGTCTAGCTCATAAAATTATCCTGGTTGTGATGGACACATTTTTCACAATCGAAACGTGTACATCCTTTTTCAATGCCATCGAATCCCTTTACCTACACTTTTCGAAGCCAACACAACACGAATTGTTGAAGCAGCTTGAAGAGGCAGTTGGTTTAAACACAAGGCGTGGAATAAGAAGTTTAAGCTCGACTAGTTAGTCAATGAGCTTTAACAATTGCAAATATGTTATCGATAGCTATGTGACTATGAAAGAGGCTTTAGAGAAAGAAATGAATGAGGGAAAATACAAAGACTCAGTTTATTCATTGGGGATCTTTCATTCAATCAGTAATCCTAAATTTGTAGTAAATCTTTTCATCTTTCTCTATGTTCTTTTTATAACGAATATGTTAAGCACATATTTCCAAATTAAAAATGCAACTCTTAGGGATGGGATAAATCTTGTGAATGAAAGTGAGCGAGAAGACTTGTATGTAGTTTGGGAGAAAATTAAATCATTCGCAGAAAAGAACTGTTTGTATCTCACATTTACCAGAGGATCGCGAAAACGGAAAACAGCAAAAAGCACTAGTTTCAAAGGTTTTGCTGCTTTATCTAGCCTCGGACGCGCAGTTAGGGCTACAAAGATATTCCTGCAAACCAAATGGCTCGAAGAGAGTAAGTTACAGCACTTTTCATTTTGCCAAATTATTTTCGGTTTTTCTAGGTTTTCTAGGTAACAAGTGTTTGAAGCAAGGGATCAATTTCTTCCTTCTTAGCTTAATATATTCCAATTTTTTCAAAGATATTTTGAAACTAGGCTATCCTCTTCTTCAAGTAGAAGTTGAAATTTATTTAGCTTTTAAACGAAAAAATATTCTTACTTTTCTAATTATTTCCATTCTATTCCCGTATAATTCATACAAGCTTTCTTTCTTAGCGGTCATATATAATTCATGTGTAGTTCATACCTACCATTCACATTAAATGCATGTGGTAGTAGCTCATACGCATTCAAAGACACGAAGTTTATTTGATAATGCATTATGCATTAGCAAAAAATAAAGAATAAATCAACAAATATATAATGTATTAGTAAATTATATAAGTTGTATGAACAGTACGTATGCAAACAAAAACAAAATCATCGCATGTTTTGAAGCTTTCAGTCCCTGGCCCCTGCCAGATTTTAGGCCACGGCCCGCCTATGGGAGCAAGGTGATGATTTGGGAAGCAATGTGATTGAAGTTAAATGAATTTAAATAATCAGTAAATTTAAGATTTAATAAACCTCTCACCAGTTTTTAATAAACGATTTCATCTTCATAGTTCTTTCATCTGCCTGATCTCATCTTTTTATTATTTTTATTGGCGGACTCACAAATTAAGTTATGAAATCAAAAAAAAAAAATTTTTCGAGTTAAATATTCTATGATTTTCATATATAGTAGAGCGTTAACATTACTTAAAATGGTTTCATACTCTCAATAGCTTCAAATAAGTTTCCATTCATCAAGACATAATATAGGGTCTTTCTCATGCTAATATTTTCTCAATTATGAATAATTGAAACCTTGCTGTCATTGTTGATAGCTCTTGTGTGTTTATGCTCAGTATTGTTTGATGATTCATAATAAATCGACTAACAGAAAAAGAATTGGGCTCCCGAATAGCTTGATGTCGACTTTTGTTTTAATCAAACGAGGATCACTTTTGACTCAATTGATTTGTTAGCAAGCAAGATTCCTGTTTCTAGAGTGAAGTGAACATAAAATATTGCTATTGAACTCAATTACATCCGCAGAACTGCATTGATTGGTTTAATTTTTGGTTGGTGGGGTTATGTGTCTTTTTTTCTCAAAAATCAGATCAGAGTTTGCGCAACAGTTAATGACGAACGTTACTGAACAACCAGAGATTATTTATTCCAAAAACTGACGACATAGATCCAGAAGGCAGGTGATTCAAATTGAATCATGTTATATGCTATACTGCTCATAAATCCATTGACTTACTAAGAGCTTGATCCAATGACAAGATTAAATCACAAGACGAGCCAGTCAACTGGCCACTATAGTATATACCTTCTTGTGGAGCTATCTATTCAGATATTGTAAATCAATATTTTATGTATTGTTGATGCATCAATATATGATATACTTCTAAACCATTTTATGTACAGATTTTGAGGCTATGATAAATTATTGCGCATGGCACCATAAGGCAGAGCGAAAAAATTACAGAAATAGGTGCTATGTGTTAAGACTTGAAAAGGTACTTATAATATCACTTAATGGCCATGTATTATTGGCCCTGATAAAAATCAAAAATTTCCATCAGCCTGAACCTAAATTCGAGCCAGAAAGCCCAAGCTCTATGAACCGATAGTCTACTCACTGACCCACTTTAATTATATGTCCAAACTCTACATGCATAGGAGTTGAGATTATGTGCATGAGAGTCAAAACTATGTATGCAGCTGAAAATCTCACATTGAAATCCTACTTAGAACAAAAACCATTTTTTTATAGTCCTTGTAGGTATATTTTATAGCTCAAGAAAATACGTTAATTTGAATTTCTGTCGTTTTTAACAAATCTCTCTACAAAAACTGTTGTAAATCAGCTGCTAACAGGAAGAGAATTTCGATAGCTGAAATATTTTTTTCACAAATCATCGAAAATAATATAATTAGTCTCGACACAAAGTTAGAAGAAGAACTTGCTCCAAAGCATCGAAATTCCTATTATGGCTGAACACTTTTTTACTGTGCAGCACAGAATAATTATCAACAGCATTATTACATAAATCTCCGTCATAAAACTGTTGACGACCTTACACTTGCTTCAGCCTCGCTTTTATCTTGCTTTTTTTTTACGCTGACGAAAACTACCAGAATTTGGTCCATCTGAGCACGTGTTAATCGAATACAATGCCAATCTTCCAGCTGCGTATTCAAATTTTCTAGCGAGTTGAAACGGTTTTGACCCCCATGGTTTTCAAAAGTAACTGTACCATCGAGTATCGTTCGCAAAAACTGGAAATTATTATTGACAACTATCGTAAATAGTCTGTCTGTTGTCGGAGACGATTGAACTCATTTGGCTTTATATTTATTGTTGTGATTTGTGAAATGACAAATAAAAATAAATAAGTGAAATGACAAATAAAAATAAATTGATAGG
This sequence comes from Nemotelus nigrinus, assembly GCA_947369275.1. Lineage (NCBI taxonomy): Eukaryota > Metazoa > Arthropoda > Insecta > Diptera > Stratiomyidae > Nemotelus > Nemotelus nigrinus. The sequence goes on along the minus strand of OX376373.1, from coordinate 44,662,021 downwards.
CGTAATAATTGTTTCAATAATTTTATCCAAGTTTTAAAAGAAAATTTCTGAGTTTTGGGATTTAAAGATTTGTATAAATTTTTGTTCTTTTAACTGCAGCATTTTAAACGCCCGGGTACTGAACCTACTGAAACATATGTACAAATTTAGCTTTTGGTAACGTTTTCAAACTCAGTAATGCGCTTGAAAGTTTCTCTCCCCAATAGCAGATGCATATCATATAAATAATAGAAACTTCGACAGTTTTCCGCTGATGGAGTAGTTAATTAATTTTGTTGATTTTGGTAGGTATCTAAAAGGTTTTTGTTTTTCTTTATCGCTCCCTTTGATGAGTTATATTGCCAAAATGGTGGCTACTTTCTAGCAAAAAGATGGCTTCGGCACAGTTTCCCCTTCATGAGGAAATGTTAGTTCACAACAAAATTAATTAAGTTTTATAGGTTCTGGTATCTCATGATGATTTGTAACAAATATTACTAAATACTTCTCCAATCGTTGACTCCAACAGCAAACAGTGGCTCTGATGTAGAGATGTTCATTTAAAATATACATCGATATTTTTTCCGATATGATATATCGAAACTCTATATCGATAGTTAGCGATATATCAAAATGTAAATATCGATTTTTCGATATATCGAAATCGAATCAAAAGTAATATATATATTGGATAATTTATTTTCATTATTGCGTTGGGCCTTTGATTGGTTTGGTTAGGTGGTATTACTCACTAAATATAAGGGGTTGATATTGTTTCTATGTATATTTTTCTCGTGAATATCTTCCACAATAAAATTTAAATGCTCGTTCAGATAAATTATATCACTATTCCAAAGAATCAGCACATAAATTATGCAATTTCTGGAAAATGTTCGAAAAGTACAAATGTTGTCAAAATATGAAGTTTAATACTACTACTGGATAAAAAAGCAGAAAATATCCTTGGAATAAATTCTACATTCCTTAACTTAGCAATATTCATCCAAACAGAAAAATAAATAAATGAAATAAATGAAAAATAGTATTAGTTAAATTTGAAATTTGCTTTTAACTTTGGTTTGAAACAAAGAGAACAAAGGGAAATATTTGTCCACGTCATTTATCATTGCTTTGACTTCTTTTCGCAGCGGTAAAATTTTGCTCATGAAAATAAAGATATTTATTTTATGATGGACTGGCTCATCTCAAATTATAAGTTAAAGGGGAATAAAGAAAGTAAATAGATTTTATGATATTACAATATATTATAAAGAAAATTTTTAAATATTTTGGGACAAGGATAAGGTCATATCTACAGTCTTGCAATATCTTAATATGTGAAAAATTATATTTATTCTTAAGCTCATAATGAATGTACTCGTTTCTGAACTTATCGTTTCCTAATGAAGAGTTGACCATATCGGCTTCGAAACCGTTGTCTGTAGAAAATTAATGCAACAAACCTAAGCCTAAAATAGCGCAATTCATAAGGAAAGGTAAGACTTCATTAACAGTAAAGAAGAAAAGAGTAAAGAAGAAATTTAACGCAAATCAATTATATTTGTTATATGTAAAAAAAAAAAGAAATAGAATACAAATCAATCATGATATAACGATTTTTTCAAAGTCCCCAATATTTTTTGCATAAACAAAAATTTGTTAACCCGTTCAGCTTGTAACCGATTTCTCTGTTGAGTTAAGACCTGCGTAGTGCGTAGCCTTCGAAAATAATCTTTCAGAAGGCACAGAACTAGCGACCATAGTCAAGTACTTCTATGCAATATTGCACAACTTTGGAAATTGTACTTTATAATCAGCCCATACTGCCAAAGGGTTTTCATTTAATCTGCTAACTGGAGCCCTCAAGTAAGAGATAATTCGTCTGAGACACTTTCATCAGTTTTATTTGTTTTCCAATTTCGTTGAACTAAATGATGATGATCGCTCCAGAGACTAAAATCGGCCTGAGTTTTGTCTGAGCTATCCGAGTTTGATTCCGCAGCTACACATAATTCATCTTGCTGATCTCTCTTCTTTAGTTCTTTGATTTTAAGTATGGCATTCGAGCAAGCCAGTTGGTCTTCAAAATGAAGTCCCTTGAATCGCGGATGCAAAGATAAAATCTAGAAATAGAACAAATCGAGACCAACTCGTTTGCAAACACAGTACGATATTCTTGTATCGGACAATATATCGATATTATAATAATCGATACCTAAGGATTCGATTATATCGGGTTGATTCAATATATCGAGAGTCAAATATCGATATTTCTTAAATATCGATATATATCGAACATCCCTACTCTGATGGTATACTTATTAAGTAAAGTTAAGTAAGTAGTCACACTGAAATGCTTTTGGTGTCTCTTACTTTAAAACAAGCTCCGATAATAATATCGCCATCCGTATTCACCCTACCTTTTTAAATAATACTTACCTGTCGTAAACGCAATTTTCACACAAAACAACAAAACCAATTTAATTGAATTCACTTTTCGATTTATTGTCCAGTACAAATATGTATAATCCGGATGCTGCAAATACATCTTTTAGATTTGGCATTCTCGTTAGCAAGCTAAAATGCAGCTCATGCAAACTAATATCAATCTCGTATAAAGTGGTTATTAGTTGACAATTGGAAATCACTTTTGTATTACATAAAAAAATACATCTTACATTAATACATTACACAAAAATCACTCACTTTCTCTTGTAACAATTTTCGCTTACATGTTTGCATTATCGAACAATCAACTAATTTTCGTTAATTCGATGTTTTAGGTCTAGTTGAATCAATCCTAACAGAATATCACATTTCATTTTCTACAACGATTCAATAATTATCTACTTATGTAAATCTATTCGTTCTTACTAAGTATTTTAACAATTGTTCTAAACTATTTTCTAAACTTTACTATAAAGTGTCATATTTGGTCAACATTTGAATACAAAGTTTCCCGCCTATTGGCATATCTTCCATATTTCCTTCTGCATTCTATTATCCTTAACTTTGTAAAACTTTATTTATCATTCGCACTAGAGTAGTGTACAGCATGCATTGGCGACTGCGTGGCTTACATATTTCACGATGATCTAAATGTACGCCGCAAACTTGTCCAATGCCAGGGTCTGATAATTCAAAGATATTGGTTAAAAGACTATGTTGTATATTTATTTTTTGAATTTCGACTTTACCTGCAGAATCAATTCCTACTATTCGTAAATAAAGCACTGACATGAGTGTTAATGCCGTTTCCACGAAACTGAACACTTCGATCTTCAGATGTCCACTGTGGTAAAGAGATAAAAACCGCCTGTGTAGCTCCAGGATTGCCGAGCAATCTAAAATACCTTTAAAAGTTAGATCGAATTTATTAGAGAACACATGAACTTACTCTTTTTAATTTCAGTCAATTCGATTGACTGTCTCAATAGAGGTAAATTGAAGTCAGCCAGTGGTGATCCCCGGTGCGGGACTGAGTAGAAAAAGACACCTCGGGAAAACCTCCACAGCGGTGCAGCTGCAGGTCTACCACTTTCCCAGGCATCCACTAAAATCTGTTTCACGAAAATTCCGCCTTTCGAGTGTGCGACCCATATGACTGGATGACCATAACCAACACGATTCTCGATAAGCATGTCTGTCATCTCTCTAGCACGTTCTCTCAGGGAAGTTCGATTTCGTTTTCGGACCCACATTGGTCGCCATAGGTACGGGTCGGTGGTATAGTTTAAAGCGATCACTCGCACTCCTGGACAATCTACTGGAAGCCAGTCCCGTGGCCAACACGGAGACCAATTTTGATTGGCATTTTGTTTCTGAAATTCATTTCTATGGTGGGCAATTGCAGGAGATGGTGATCGATCTCGCGGGTCGTCGAGCCTAAGACGGAAAGTTGGAAAACTGTATTCAACATCAACACAAAATTCGGTCGATTCAAGATGATCCGCTTCGAATGTGTAACTCCTGGAACTAACCATAGATATCATCATCGCTTTGTCGAAAACTCCTGTCAGTTTAAAACCTACCTTAGACGCTTCGATTGATACTCGTCATGTTCGCATTCGTCCTCGAAATTGCTCGTCGAAAAATCGCCTGACTCGCAGTATCTAGCTCTTTTTCTCAAGTGAGGTGGCCGCATAACTGCTGAGCGCGAGTGTCGTGGCCTCTTCGGTGGGCGAATCGGAGGTCTTGGTGGTCTTTCGAATTTGACACGGCGTCCTTCTGATTTCCAGAGACCCTGCTTCCACGTATTCACCAGTGAGCCGTGCAATCCATGTATGAAAACTATGTCGGCGCGAATCGGAACTCCAGGCGGTGGCTCCGTTAGAATGTTCAAAGTAACCGACTTCTCGGGTTCATCCGAGTCTGAAGTGATGGCACGCTGAATGGTGAGCTTTTGTTGTCCTTCAACCGCCTTTGCTACAGATCCTTTTCTTAGTTTCATTATTTTCAATATGGGATCAATCCGATGAACTGTAATTTTAACTTCTTTACTAAGGCGCAAAATGAAAACCATATTATAAAAGCCGCTTACCATGTACGTTTGACAAACTCATCGATATTGTATTAACAGCAAAAGCCAACATATTTGTTAGGACCTGTCTACTCGCCTGGACATTCTTTAACGCACGCAGCACTCGAATACCACGTATACCTCGCCAGCCGCGAACAAATCCATTGCATAAAGGGAGAACTAGCCGAACCAGGACTCCAAGAGCGATTCGCATTCTATTTCGGTGGAAGCTGAAATAAAAAATAGAGAACATTAAATTCAATGATTATTCAATATTATGCAACATAAGTTGAAATTTTAAATTAAATTGGTATTTCAGTCCATTAGTATTATCTTCCTGCGATGTACGACTTGAAAGACTGAGCTTAAACTTTACCTAAGGTACACTGAAATTGAGCTGTTGTGACAAAATCGGAGGCTCATCACTGAATAAGATCTGAGCCGATGACGTTCATCGAATCAGTTGCATATTTATTGCAAATCAATTTACCACTTGTTCAATCAATGTGTCTTCCGACGTCGTTTTGGCACAATCAATCGAACATAATTTAAAATTGCAGGCAACATATCGAAGATACTCGCATTCAGAGCCCAGACCATCTCCCGATTCTTTACTTGTTAAGATCATCAGAAAATGCCTTTCTGGTGTCAGTTTAATAGACGGTTGTCATACGTATATGAAACTTGCATGTGCGAGAAACTATTTTGCATCAATTTAGAGTTTTATTCGAATAAATTGATTTCGATTGACATTCAGTGGAAATTTTTATGATCGCGGAGTACAATAGAATGAAATTTATGAAAAGGAAAACATTGCGGTCATTGACATACGAAAAGGCAACTCAAAAGTGAATTTGATTTTTACTAAAAGCATTTGTCATTTGCTTCATTAATTATCGCTTTCTTCGACATATGTATATCGCAGACCCAATCAGCATGCTAAAGTAAAAAAGTAAACAAAGTCATAAACAAAACAATTCCTAATAAACAACATACACAACGATACATCAGAAAATATAAACTTTCTTACCGCATTGCCAGTTGATTGTCATCACAAACCGCATCAGTTTGATTACAGTCCACCTGCCCGTCACATGTTGAAACATTTTCATCAAGATGAATCCTATCAATGATTTCGTCACTCTTATCCATATCTTTGGCTCTTATTAAACTCTTAATATCACAGTCACTTGCATCGACAAATTCCATAATATTCTGAAACGGAAAAATCAATGTTGTTGTTATGTACATCCAATAATTGATTTTTAATAAATAGCTTAATTTATGGAACAATCTAATTACCCGGAAAGTGTTAAATTCGTTTTGTTTCCTCTCGTCACAGACTGATAATTTCACAAGTCACAGAATATGAAGACACACATACTTTGCTAACAATATGCATTGATTACTGATTCGGACCGACCGAGTAAATCAGACTCCGGCGACTTGTTTCGTTCGATGCTTTCTATGCGCACTCGTACTCTGTACATACATACGTATCGCGGTTTGTAAATTATGATCGATTGCGAGAACATGTGCTATAACATGTGTATGGGATTATTTTATAGACGTACAGTGGCTCACAGTGAAAGTTGGACAAGCACTTCTAATATTTTCGGAATTTATTCATGCTATAAAAGTGAAGATGTAACTTCAAAATAAGCATGGTACTTTATTGCACTGATGAAATATTTCAACATTGAAAAAAAGCTCTTCGAATTTTAACAAGGGAAAAGAAAAAAAGAAAATCGAAAAATCGCCTCATAGTACATATGAAGAGAAATAACTGAAAATATGAAGAAAAGTAAATCAACAGTACATGAGGTAGTAGCACAATGTAAAGAAAAGCAGAAAAGCAGCAAACAAAAACAGTCCAACAAAAACGAAAAGGGGAAAGAAATCTGAACAAAATTAAGGAGCTTGCCTGCTTCTCAGATTACCAAACTGGAGAAAAAAAACCTTGCGATAGAATGGTCATTCTGAAAATATCAGGAAAAATTTCCGAGCGCTAGTTCAAATGATCGAATTGTCGAAAAAGTAGACGTATATTACTGAAAAAATAACAGAAAAATTAAACTTAGTTTCGTCCGCAACTACCTAAATAAGGACTTTTCATTTTGGAGTTTTTAATGTTTCGTTGCGCTTGACGGACCAGGTTTTGTTCGTAGCGGAGAACAAAGCTAATCTTTTTGACTCCGATGAAGAACGATACATACAGCAGATATGCGAGGAATAATTTCAAAACCAATATGTCAGAAAGATTGGGAAATAGAGCAAAGGATTCGTAACGGTTCGGAGCTGCATTTAGCCTCAGTTTGGGTAATTTGCACTACTTTGAAGCCATTGTGCGAAAAAAACGGTTATTTGGACGTCTTTAAGAATAATATCAAAGACAGTGTACATATGTAAGTTCGGAATTTAGGACAGCTACAAGATAATTACACAAAGCATACTCCGATTTTAGGTGAGAGTTGCCCATAGTGCAATTGTCCACACATTTTGAAAATAACAGCTCAGTTCCTCAATATTTATGAGAAATGGAGGACTCCGTAGGCAAAACAATTGGGGAGTCACTGCCACGGAAACTTCAAGCTATTGTATTAAGCCATGAATTTTTTGAAATTATCATATTATTTTAACAGCATAAATAAATCCGTAAATAATGGAAGTACCTGCCCGACTTTCACTGTGAGGCACTTTAGGTTTATGTAGGGTTGAAAGCCTACGTACTACTGCGACTCAGTATTATGTCATGTATAAAATATGTACGTTTTTTTGTTAAAATGACGTGAAATGGCTAAGTCTAAGTATAGTAAGAGACTAAGAGTAGAACCTGCTCATTTTTGAAATAAAGAGCAGGTGCACCTAGTCCAATACCAGTTGCAGGCTCTGAAGAATACCTCCAGCAACTATGACAAATTTTAAGCAATTACATACAGCAAGCTCGACTGGAAGACGCGGTGTGTTAGTGAGCAGTGTGGTAATATATTCTATGAGTATAGTTCTATACAAATACTGCGCCACGTATTTTTTCGACTGTAACTTTTTGCTCCTGTAACAACCAGTCCCAGGTTCCCCTATCAAAAATTCCTATAAAAATGCATTTTTTAAAAATTTTTATCTTAACTTAACAAAACCTAATTTTGACCGCTTGTCTGGTGATATGAATTCCATTAACTTGTTTAATTGCTTCCGGGGTCTCGATTTTGACTCTGGTGTTTCGCAATGTTACGGTATTCTTCTAGAATTAATCTCGGCATATACTCCTGTTTTCTGTTCTCATAGCCCCCTGATCCTCCTTGATTTACCGTGAGAGTAACGAGTGCCCTTAAAGATAAAATTTCTGCGTGTTTGAAATTTTTGAATTCTCGATCTGCCGAAGATTATGCTATTTTCTCCCGTTGACGTTCCTCTGCCAAGAAGGGTATAATATTAGCATTGCTCAACTATTCCTCGTCTGTTAAATCTTCTTTGAACTCAAATAACCCTAAAAATTTCGGGTATTTTGTCCGCTCCTTAAGAGCCTTTTTCTGTCTTCTTGACTCACTAGTGTTTAATGCCTTTACTGCTATCAGCCCTCTTGACATTTGCAATCTCTTTGCTATGGTTTTTAGCCTGTTTACACCATCATGTCGACTCCTTCTTCTGACTGCTTTTTTTTTATTTCCTGCTTGTCTCTCCTCAATTATTCACAAATGTAAAAACATCCTAGTTCTCGTCAAAATGACACATATCAGTAGCACGCTTCCAGAGCTTGAAACGAAATTAGAGAGCCTTTAAACCGTCTGACAAATTCCACAAGATAGAAGAAAGAGCTGAGTTGCATCCGTCGTTTATGATGGTTGGCTGTGAGACGAGAATAATCTGGAACTTAGTCTGTGAAGACATACGCGGTGAGATGATTAAGAGAGTAGATCAATGCTTTGTGATAAGGATATCATAGTTTGTCGATAGAATTCTTTGTTGCATTTTTTTGGGTATGGATTTTACGCAGCTGGATGAGTTGTTATGGAAGCTTTTAATAAATTGTCTCAAATGAGATGAAAAGATAGAGATAAAACCACGATCCGTGAGATGTAGAAAATAAAGATCGATTGTCAAGCGATTGTTTATCAGACGAAACAGATCCTACAATCCAAGATCGCCTACAACTCACGTCACCTGGAACTACAAAAACGAATTCACGTCAGGTGGACTAGCGGTAAGGTTAGAGCTAGCAGGAAATTAATGGTATATGGCCAAGACAATGTATTAGTGCCTTCAACGATAGTCGGGGCCAATTGCAGGTTGCAAGGCTTTTGAAGTTGAGGTCGTCGTCTTAAGTTAGAGCAATCGTTACTTGTCGGAAAATCAATTTATTACTAAAAGGAAGCCGACTTATGATACTTCCAAAATATATTGTGACCTGTCGCAACCGATGTACCCTACCCGTACCCCTTTCGACTCCATCGGTACTCCACAGGCAACGTTTCAGGTGCTAGGAGAAAACATATACTTTGATCCTTGAATAGGAGTAGCACAAGATAGTATTTAGCTTAGTGTTGATGTACCGTTTGCCTTTACTTGAAAAAAAGGACAGTGCGTTCTAATTTTGATGATAAGGTAACAGATTTAAACGGATCTTGTATAATATAAGGTTGATTTTTAATTATGCCTTTTGGAGCATTGGTGGGAGTTAGTATTGATGTGACTCATCAGCTGCACTCTGTCAACCCTAATGGGATTTTCTTGGACTAATTAAGCCTTTCTGATTCAAATGTTTGATATTGAAACTTTATTGTCTTCACATTTAAGTTTATTCAGTCTAGAATGAAATCATTACCAAAGCCATTATTTTTTTGAGTCAACATCATTATTTTAAACTTTAAAACTGCTCAACACCTTATAATCTCCACCAATTCAGCCGAACTGTTTTCTCGTTTCTATTTTATGCTCTCCAAAAATTGTCAAAATCTTGCCTAGTTGTGTTGCTTTTGAGACTTGCAATTTTTAAATATATTCCAGCAAGTGTTAATCGAATGTGATGTCAATCCTCTTGTATGGCGGAGCACTCCAGCTGAGCATTCATTCAAATTTTCTATCGAATTCAAACGTTTTCGACCCCCATGGTTTTTGAAACTAATAACTGTACCACCGAGTCTCGTCCGAAAAACTGGAAATTATTATTAGCAACCATCGTAAATAGTCTGTCTGTCATTAGCGGAGATTGAACTTGATTTAATAATATTTATTTGATTTTTCGATTCAAAGTGAAATGACAATCAAAAATATGTGCTACGATGTAAAATTTGATAAGTCTTTATTACCTTAGTACACCAATAATTTGATCCAAATTTCAATGGTAGTTTTTTTATTTTTTGCGACTTAAAGCTTTGCATTAATTTTTCTTAATTTAAAACGCATTTGGAATTGTATTGAAATATTGATTTAGCCATAGCGACTACATCGGTATAAAATCATAGCAAAAAGATTTTCGAAATCAATAATGCATTTGAAAGTGTAGTATATCAATAACAAATACACATAAATCTTTCACTCAGGGTGTAATTAATGATTCCGAAAAAATGAAGACATTTTTTGCTCTAATTTCGAAACAATGAGGAATGCAACACACCCAAAAATAACGATTGCGCCTAAAGCCTTATCAAGCTCATTTATTTCACTGCCATTTACATATGTACGTTGCTGACAGATCTAGCATTCAAATGTTCACATGTACATATATGTTGAATATACTTTTGTTGAAAATACTTTACTGTTTACATTAAGAATACAAAATGTTTCTGTCCAGCCATTCATTACTGAGAATTCTAATCATTTAAGCAGTTTATGTCGACAGCATAAAATACAAGAAACAGCGAAAATGCCAATGGGCCGGCCATTCGTTTTGTTGAAATGTTTATAATCCAAACCGAAAGATTTTATCGGATCGATCGAGGCCTTAAGCTTTCAATTTGTTCTGGTAACGAGCAACTCTGCGGCTGAAAAACAAGTCAGCTTGTTGCTGCTTTGCCTTCGGACACTGTCGATTTCGGCTGGGAATCATATTCACCTTTTATTTCCGTCTGCTTCTCATTTAAATACTGATTCTAATCGAAGAACTTTAATGTCAACATCAATTGAAAACGCTAGCAAACTTGTCAGTCGGAATCGATGCCAGGTCTCAGGTTGTTCGATTTCACACTTGTTAATCTTCAAATTCTTCGTTTGGTTTAACGGAACTCGAGAAATGATTTTTGTTTCTGAACTCTGGTGATGACGACGATGAGTCGTCTGAATGCTCGTAACAAAGGTTTGATAATGATGCTGATACGACCGCTATCACACAATATACCTATGCGTTCATCCACGACTTGCGGTACGAAACACATATGGCCTAGCACAGCTTTGTGTGATATTTTTGCCAAGAAAGTCAACATCTTCGAAGACATAAAACAGACCGTGAGATTTTAATTAGAAAGTCGCTTCGATTCGGTTGCAAGCGGAAAAGTCTTTGCAATAAAAAAAAATCTCGAGCGAAAATAACAAAAATGATGCCGTCTCCCGCTGAGTTTTTACCGAGCAGTAGCGCCACTATTACTTCCAAATGACATCTTAATTGCCTGTTGGAGACCTTCGTTCTTAAACCACAATAGCGGCACTGGTGGTAAACGGCAATTCGGCACACACATGAGTGTATATGTTCAAGTAAGTTTATTGTTCGTGTTTTGTTCGAAATGTTTTGGACATTACAATTGTCCTATTGAACTGCGGTAATTAGTTTTTATTGGACTAACATCAGACTGATTAATAGAAATTGGTTCAGAGTCATTTCTGGATGACTAAGAGCTGTCAGCTAAGAATAAGAGATAGCTAGCGTTGTCTCCAAAATGTTTTTATTGGTTTTGGTGAATTCTATTGCCTGAATGACGGTTACTTTCTGGCGATGAACTGGTTTTTGGAATGCTGTCTAGTTATTGACTACCCAAAAATCCAAGCTCTTCCTTGAAGAGCAAATATTAATTCGCCAAAAATATGCAGTCAACAGTTTTATACGGACTATCAATATGGGGAGTGATTCTGGTACATCATGATGATTTTTAACAAGTATTAATTCTATTGCAACCATTGACTAGAATAACATACAGCAGTCCTGACAGTGCACTTAGAAATTAAAGCTATGTAGTCCAACTACAGCCCTTTTAGTGTCTGAAGGTTGAACTTGTTGGAGACATCATTAACAAAAATGGATAACTAGTTCAATCAAATTCATAAAATTTATCAATTTTGCGGCATGTGATCCAGAAAGAGGGTGTTGTGTTCACACCCCCAGCTCTGAGAGTTTGAAGCTGTTAGCAGAGCTAACAAATACGTCTTGCATGAAAAGCTGAATTATGCGGCTATTTTCGGTTCTGCTTTCTTCTCGGGCTCATTTAATGTGTCCAACTATGCAAGTATAGCTCCTTGATGGCAGCTCTTCCCAATCATGTTATCTTTCTTTTGTTACTCCATAAAGCTCCGATTGCGGCCGACTACTGTTCAGTTCATTCAATAAACTTTTCTTCAGAATCGGGTTCAAACAGAAAATACTGCTTGAGTTACGGGACTATTTTCGGCAACTTTTTCGTTCGCGATTTCAGTAGTAGCATCAAATCGCTTATAATATTTCCGGCGCTAAAAAAATAGATTCTATCTAACGATTCATCTACTATTAAAAAACTACTCAAATGATTCTTAACACTTCAGTCAAATCGCGAGTAAAATTGGTCGAAGCGCATTAGTATTAACGCATTAGGTATGGTTTAGTTTAAGCTGAGTTTTTGTCAATTAGAAAGTCCTACCGAAATACATACAAAGATACAGTAGCTGCTCGATGTAATGCTACGGTTATACTCTTTTTTAGCGTCGATACAATGGAAATCATCTGGTTCCCTTAATCTTTTTAAAGCCAATGAAGGATAGATCAGTCATAGCTGCGAAGTGAAACCAGTCTTCTCCTCGGCAGAACAGGGCACTGGCAAATTACATACAACTGCGACAGAAATCGTTGAACTCTTCTCCCAACCGTTTTGCGTGCCACCCTATAAAGTAGTGACCGAGCCGATGAGTAATGCGGGTTGGATAAACAACACGGCGGAAAGCACTGCGGGCTTCATTTAAGAGCTACTTGTTGCGATGCGTGGAAATGGAGTCTCCAGACTCTTTCGCATTCGCTCATGATGATTCTCGTCCTCGAGTTATTTTTGCTTAGTGGCTTGTTTGACCGATGACGTCGGTGTTCCTCTGAGGAAAAGGCATGAGACCAATGGCAGCACAACACTAAACCTTGCTATTTCATCGGCCACAGTTTGCCCCAATTACCCCTATGCTGAGGTACTGGCACTGCCGAATATCCCGGCATCTTCCTAAGAGATGCACGGCATTCAGCAACAACTATGGACAGTGTAGGTGCTGTACAAAGATCCAAAATCGAGTTTAAAGCTATTTGACTATCTGTGAAAATACTAAGAAAAAAACCCCGAGTATTTGATTACGTAGAAACCAGTAAAATAAATACCGCCGCCGACTTTTTTGCTCAGTTTTGAGCCATCAGTATAATATGAATTCCACTATCATTCGATTAATCTCTACCAGAAATACGAGTTGAAAAATCTATTTCAGTATAGTGTTCAAGGCTATGTAATCAGTATCAATAAGAACACAAATAATTTTAACATGCATTACACGAATAAGTCCAAGAGTATGCAAGAACTAAAATTAAATAATCCATGATATAAATTTATTTGATTTCCTCTTTTATTTGTTTACCGCCATTTTTCGTTGTCAAACTTACTTAGACTCGGACAGCACTCATCTCAGAGCCTCCCATCTTGAAACATTCACTTTACTTAAATATTGCGCACAGTTACATTTATTTTTCTTTATTTACCATGCCATTCCAATTTACATTCGCCACAATTGTTTTAAATTGTTCAGCTTTAGACCGATTTTATTCAGACAATAAAGCGAAAGATGACCAAAAACCTCTGGATCAAATATGATTTGCTTCATCAGAATCATGATTCAGCGCTAGAGAATGTTTCAGCGAGACACTTGAGACTTTACTTCGAGTGCGACGTCCAACAACTTGAGTAATTTTGCACTTGAATTAAGACCAATTAAAATTATTAACGATCAACAACGACATAAATGACTGCGACTGAAATGCGTGCGGTCAGTTGGGCGTTTGTAGACTTGCTAACCGATAGCGATGATGTAATTTGAAAATTCTCAATTGTTCTTCGAATGTATCTTGTCAGATATTTGAACTCAATGAACAGAAAATATGTTTAACTCAACTTCATCTAGACTGAAAGTTTTTCAATATTCTATCGATGGCATGGGATCGATTGTTCGACGTTAAAAAAATTAAATTATTGTCTGCACCGTAACTATCTCGATATTTAAAAATTTCTTAATGGATACTCCTCAAACGATTGAATTTTTTTAGGATGGATGAGTGAATTCACAATGTTTCAATGTGCCAATCCGTCATTTCATTTTCACACTGAAGCTCAGTCTTATTAAAATGTATCTTTTTACTTTAACCTGACCAAGAGCTCCAAATACGAAAATTCCATCCCAAAATACAAACCGAAAAAAAGTCCTTAATATTTATTTAATCTTTGAATGAATTGAAGAGGTTCGATTCGGTCAGCCAATCGTAGGCCGGTCGCGCTAAAGATTCAAAAGTCATACCTCGAAATCTCCGTGACTGAGTATTTAATCGGATTTGTCTCTCAAATGAAGCGTATTGTGTAAGATGGCTTGAGCGGATGTTTTACCTTCGGATTCGGATGTCCACATGAAACTATGTTCCTATGTAGGTATTCACGGGTCGAAAATTTCAAAACGGATTACACTGCAAGACTAATTCCATTTTCGATTCTCAGAATGTGTTCACAGATTTAAATTATACGAAGTGAGCCCGAGAGAAACCAACGAATGTGGCGTTGAACGATTTAAGCGACAAACGAACTATCGAAGATACTACTATAGTAACGTGCCACAGCAATGGTTAAGGCTATTATAAAAATTAAAATAATCGTGACAGACTAATCTGATTCGTCATTGATTTAAAGTTGAAATGTGCCAAAAAAAACGATGTCCCGACAAAAATTGTCTTGCGGTATTTCCTTGCGGACCCATTGATTATCTTTTTTTTGCGAAAAAGTCAATAAGCGTTGAAAATCTTTACTCATTGTCCATGCGAATTTATTTAAACACAGCAACAATGAAAGAAAAAATTTATTTTTAATTCCAATTTTGAGCTTTGAATTTATAACCAAGCTACTATTTGCGAAATTCAAAGCGTTATATCAAAATCTTACAGTTGACAGCAAATGAAACAAAAATATCAAAAATTATTCACATCATTAGTAGTAGAGCTTAAATTATTTTTACATAATGGTTTGCCCTTATCGTAAGATCTACATTATTCTTTCACCAGTTTATGGGAAAATTGTGAGTTCAATAACTTAATGCTTCCTATTTTCTTTATTGTGATGTGACTTGAATTAGTAAAACCAAAGTTTCGCTGTATGTCTGATTGTTCGTTTTTTTTGGAACCTCGATCAGAGGAGAGTTGTATCAATTGTTCATTTTAATGTTAATTTTTTTGTTTCGCAAGATTTTTTAGTGGATAAGAATTGGAATATTTACCGGAAAATCTAACACAGTAACAACTATAAAAAATGCTGAAGCAATGACAAACTCTTTATACACTTTCATTATGCCCTGCTGTAAAAAAGGATTTCGTTCAAATCAATCAATGTATCCTTAAACTATTGTAAAACTCTTGTAAACAGAATAAGCAAGAAAATGGTAGAACAGGTGCATCAAAGAACTAAAACAGAGCTTTTGCAACATCTAGCCAATCTGGATCACCAAAAAAAGAGCGAAAAGATTCTAAAAAAAGAGATCGAATCGGAAAAAAATATAAGATTGGAATGTCTGAGCATACTCACAATATAGTAAAATCATCAAACACACAGAACAGGACTTAGTGTAGTGTTTTAGATTGGATCGATAGTTTTAAGATGCCCTCATCCATATCTGTTCGGATAAATGACTTACTAAATAGTTTTTTTGCTTTCACCTTCCATTAATCATAGTTGTTCCTGGCGTTTAATTTGTTCATTTTTATTATGCTTAACCTGCCACTCGACGCCCACTGAATAGTTAAACTAAATCCCACAATTACCTCAAACATTTTTTTTTTAATATTTATCGCTAGTTAAAATGTGTGTTTAAGATATATCAATGAACAAATGCATATATAGATATTACTTATACAATAACAAATGCATATATAGATATTACTTATAATGGCTCGAATATAAATTAATGAATATTATTTTTTGCCTTTCAGGTAAGTGACCGACCCTACGATATAGAATCAAACTAGTAAGTCTAAAAATAACAAAATTGAATCATTTGATTTTATAACCAAACACATTCAATTCATATGGATTCGAAGACGTAAACACATGAAAATTTAGTTGATGCATGATATGTATATGTTAATTGTATAACTTTTCGTCTTTTATGAAAACTTTTGTTCCACTATCATCCATCAACAGTGCAGGAATCGGTAGTCCAGTCTAAACCGACAGTACTACAGAGCTCTAGAAGTCTCTGTTTCAAACTACTATTTTTTTTGTTCGAAATTGTAAGGATTTTGCTTCGTTCCACCAAATAAAGAATTCGCTTTGACTTCTCATAATTTAACTATTCAATGGTTGTCTGTTCGTGCAACTTTTCA
Organism: Nemotelus nigrinus; assembly: GCA_947369275.1. Lineage (NCBI taxonomy): Eukaryota > Metazoa > Arthropoda > Insecta > Diptera > Stratiomyidae > Nemotelus > Nemotelus nigrinus. The sequence goes on along the minus strand of OX376373.1, from coordinate 44,645,741 downwards.
AGCTTAACTTTTTTTTTTTCATATTCATAGAAATAAGTGTCCGGTTACCGCAACATATTGAACCAGAATCAAAGTCACAATATCGCTATATTTTACGGTATATAAGGCTGAAAAACGAAGTCTAATCAAGATTTGCCGCAAGATAGTTCTAGTGATATATATATTGTTAGTAAAGAGAAAATTCGGTATATTTTATAATTATTTTTTATTTATTATTTTATAATTAAACAAAACTGTGGTAATTCTTGCAGTTAGTTCGACAAGGGTGATGAGACCTGTGTATTTCTCGTTTCCGATGCATTATTTTGTCGTCGTATGGCTATAGTCTTTCGATCTATCTAGCGGCTTGGCCCTATGGATTTTTGAAGTGAAGCATCAATCTCAATGAATCGTGGTCAGCTCGAAAAATATATTTTTCGCCATACAGTTGTTAATGGAATTGTTTTGTTGTCTCTATTATAACTGGGAGCTATTTTCTAATCACGCAGTAATTCCTTTCACTATTGGAGAGAACGTGACTGAATCACAAAAGGACTTTTTCTTCGCCATCAATTTGTTGATTTCGTTATTTGAGTCAGCGTCAACAACGAACATTTTCTCAGGCTTTGAATATGCCAGCACGAGTGCCGCGTACATTTCTCTTTTCAACGTCTGATTCCAGGCAGGGGTGCTTTTTCTCGATTACGTAACTGATTCAGCGTAGGTTGGATTTAAATTAGTAATTAAAAGCCGGGAACAACTTCACACCTTTACACCAACAACTTTATGACTGGAAACACATTCAATCAGGCGCCTGCATCACCAGGAATTGCCATAATCCAGAACCAACGGAAAATCCGGTTTTCTCTCGATTCTTTTGTCAGTTCCTACCTGCCAGTAGCCACTTTTGTCGTCGTCAATCAACGCAAGTAAATAGCTGTTTTTCTTAGTAACATCTTAGAAACGTTTGGAATCGACGTAAAAGCCAGTGTTTTCACCCATTTTCTTTACTAGAATCTCTGTTTTTCCATGTCCCGAATTATTTTTTTAACTCCTTTATTTAGTGCTTGTCGGATGAGTTTGGCGTTTAGTGTATCTATGAGGTGAACAACCACGTTTGTCGTCGCTTGTTCGTCTCCACGCAAAACGATGTCATTGAACTTCATGACCCAGTTGGAGGTTTGCTTGAATTGGTCTGGTGGTAACTGGTTTAGCTCTTATATTCCTGACACTAATCCAAGGGTTTTGTCTATCTTCAGCTTTTTTTCCAAATGTAGCTCATTTTCTTCTTCCAAATATGTTGCGAAGAATAAGATGGAAAATAGACAGAAACCAGCTGGCGTCTCCCGATGACATCTCTTGTTTTGTTGCTTGAACATAACCATTCTTGCTAGTTGTTACTAAACTTCGCGCTAGAATCAGTTTTTGCAGTGCCGGTGTTTTTTTTTTGTGCCACAATTCAAATAATCTACTTCAAGCTGCTCAAATTTGGCCAAACACAAAATTCGTGTTTCTACTGTCAACAATTAGACCGTTTGAGGCTAGTATTAAACAACGATAAGTGGCCAAAGATGGCGAATAGAGTAGAAGCTGTGTTCCATCAGAGCAGAGCCAGGCAATACGAATTAAGTGACGTGCCAGAAACTCCGGGAATTTGATTAGCAAGTTTTGATGCATCCATTTTATTATTTGGACATGACACTAAATGGTTAGCATTTCTTTTCATTTGAAAACCTCAGAGGAAATTAAAAATCGCAATGGAAAATATATTGCAGCTCTTGCTCATCATCCCAACAAATTTTGCTAACTTGCTAAAAGTTTATAAGCCCATCGTATTAAAAAGAATCGACCCATTAGATCTCCCATCTCCAACGTAGAACAAACTTTGTTTAGCCAATTTCTTTGGTTAAAAACCTCTTGTAACTGTAGAAAACCAAGGTATATTGTAATTCTGCATCTTGACTTTGCTGTTTATTTTAACGTAGTTTGCGTTCAGCATGTACATATCCTCAACTGTGAGGGGTGCACATCATTTGTCCTAGTACGCAACTAACTAACTGAAACTTCTTGTACGAAGGAAACAGTTAATAAAGTTATTATAAATAAAAAATTGAAAACCTCCTTGGCGGTAAAAAATTTTCCTCAAGAGACGATTGAAACTGGTTTGGCGTAGATAATAGCTGTGTTTAATAAGCGGCTCTCAGTTGAGATATCTCAGTCAAATGTGTTTCATGAGCAATTCGGCTGCTCTAACTTGGCCAAAGTTGCTCTGATTTGTGTTTCATGAGCCTGCTCTAAGTTGAACCAGAGTAATTTAGAGCACGATTTCTGCTCTACCTTTTTTGGTAGAGCAAGTTCGGGCAACCAAGCAGCTGTTTGTCAATTGATGACAAAAATAAAAAATTATGACAGAAATAGAGTTTTTTATTAGTGAATTGACAGATTAAACTTTTGAAAAGCGATCAGTTTTGCGTCAGCCGCTCTAACTTGCTCGACTTTTTTGAGAGCTGCTCTGCTCTATTTTCGGAGTCATTAAGTACAGCTAATAAGTAATAAAGCTTGAAAAAACCTTTAAAAGGGCTAGCTTTGACACTGAGCATCTTTCACAACTAGGTAAGGCCACAATAATCCCGTCTTATCAAACACCATTTTCATATTATGTCGTTTTACTGTATTCAATTATACAGAGTTAAAAAATGCATTGCCATTGTACGCATCATCGAATTTGAATCGAAACTTGCAAACAAACTCTTTGAATCGATCACATTCAATTCTCTTTGATGAGAATCAGCACGTTTCCCAAACGGAAGATTTAAATTGTAAGCCACCATGAACAGATTCGTACATAGCTGTTCATTCATCATATAAATGTCCAAGTACGAAACGAAACTTCCATTTCCAGTCCTGTTTAACGAAATGCCACAAGCAATCATTGCCAATTTATCCAGAGTCAATTGAGTTATGGAACGTTCATCAAGTGCTGCCTGCACGTGACGAAATTATTAACGATTTCAACGGAAACTGGTCGGCAGGAAAAAAACATGAGGACAACGGTTAGAAGCAATGCTTTTTGTAGCATAGGATCTTCCATTTACACTGTCTTTTCTTGTCATAAAATGAATCGGCTTAAAGGAAGTGGACAGCGAATTTCGAAGGTGAGGCTTGAATTCAATAAAGCCAAAAATGATTACACCGACGTCCAAGATCACATTATCACTCCAATATGCCGCCAGAGAGCACTGAAATGAAAAATAGACATCTTGATTTGACGTTACGCGTTTCAGCAAGCGGTGAGTGCCGTTAATCATTGATATGACGATGCTTGTGTCCTTCGTGGCATTTAGTTTTGCTGCATGCCGACACATTCGAATCGAAATCGATTGGCAGTGAGGGAGAACGGAATCAAGAAAGTGGCAATTTAACAGACAATTTTGAATCTTTGGAATAATCGTTGGCCAATTTCAGCAGACCATAATGATCATTTCTATATCAGTGAGGACGTTCTGCACGGCGTGTACGAAAATGCGATTATTATGGTCAAATTGCTGAAAGCAGTGCTCTGAAGGAGGCGGTTGCTTTATGTTGAGGTAAGATGCAATTAGGCTAATTCCAAGAAATGCTGGCAAATGAAAGAACCAGCTTAATGCAAAAACTGAAACGCAAGGCACGTCCAATGATTTGTTTCAGCTTACGCTGAATTAGGCCTTCGAAGACTAATCAAATTACAAATTATCATTTTCTGGTGAAAAAATAATCACCGTAATGTTTACTGTATATTCAATTATATATTCAATTAGAATAGGAAGAGAAAATAGTCACTGCAATATTTATTTTAAATGGAATTTGACTTGAAAAAGAAAATAACCAATTTATCGCCAGCCCATTCAGAAACCAGTTGCAATCTAGACTTCGACCACGTTCAACGATAATGGAAACTGATCATCTATTTCGAATGCGTTTTTGATGCCGTATCTTCATTTACAAGGTTTTTGCACCGGTTTGGCATCTCCGGTACGGGTTTCAAACAAACACACTCCGCATTCATGGCATCTACTCTGTACATGCGTCCATTCAAACCTTCAGCTAAAGTGAAATCAGCTGCAGGCCCGTGAACGTTAAACTGCTCCAGAAAATGTCCTGCTCTCGGCAATCTATCTTCCGGTGATGTAACTGTGTGTCTTCCACCACAAAACCGACTTCGTGGAGTATAGCAAATTTCTTGATCTTTAGCTTTCAAAACTTTTGATTCAGGAGTCTTTGGATATTTTGGAACATTCCCTGGGTACATTCGGTCTTTCATACAAGCTTCTGTATTGCAAGCGATACACTTTAGATCAGGTAGCAGGCTATAGACTCCAGCTGTAACTTCCGGTCTGGTTTTTTTACTAGCTAACTCGTTGAGTCTTGCAGTTAGAGACTCGAATTGCTGAGCAACATACTCTTTAAGCGGAGGAATATCACACCTGTCCAGTTTACAATCGAGCATCTGCTGAATTTCCAGTGAAGTTTGAATGAACTCTTCGTGGAATTTCACAATTTCTAGAGAAACGTTCTCTATTTCTTTACGATTGTTTTCTAAAAGCTCTTTTAAATATGCCAAACTACCTTCTTTTCTGCAGTTATAGAATGCATTATATACTTCTTCGATTTTCGCTAGACGATCACTTACCATCTCCAATTCACGTACTCGAACAGTGTCCGGCGGACAAGCACATTGCACTCCTAGTGCTTTTTCGAGAGAACTTAAGAAAAATTCGTTTGCAAGCAGGCTTTGGACAAATTCTTCATTTTCTCCAAGCTGATTGGACACACCGAATCCCGCGCCTTCGGAGTAATTCCCACAATTCCTGAACCACTTATTTTTGTAGTCAATGGATTGTTGTAGTCTATCCCTGGCCCCCATCACTCGAGTATCCATAATGTTGTTCATATTCTCGTAGAATTCGTTTTTCAAGTCCTTAAGGATATTATCCCGAAGCTTTTGGAAAAAGCTACATCTTTCTATAGGTATATTATCAGTACATAACTGTTCTAAAAATTTCTCGACGATTTGTTGGGAGTATGCACTGCTACCCACTCTTGTCATCGCCGCCGACATTGTGTTTGAGACTGTTGACTGAACATCACCTTTGTCACTTGTGCCGGCTACAGACATGCTGCCACCTCTTGTAGATGCGCCCGATTTCGAGGATAATGCAGATTTTCCTGATACTGTCGATAGCCTTTTGGGATCTATTCGAGTCAACGATTCCTCCAGAACTCCGATTCGCTCAATCATTTCCGCCAGCAGAGCGTGGTTGCTCTCTTGACTTGGTCGTTGATGTGGATCGTAGCTCTTCTCGCCGAATCTTTTCAGAATCAGATTGAGCCTCTTTAGGGCTGCCTCAACAGCCTCCAAACGTTTTTCCAAATTAAGCATCTTGTACATCTCGAATATCGCGTTTCCGTCACCTCCTTGCTCGTGTAGAAGATCCTCTGGCTTGGGAAGAATAGGAGCAGTAACATCATGAACGCTAATAGCCTGACTTCCAATGTCACGGAAATCCTCCCCAGCAAAAACTTGAATTGGTTGCAAGGGAAAGCCAGGCGGTACTGAGCCTGCGGTTGCGTTCGCTTCGTCGTGTTGGCTAACCGTGAAAATGTTTTTTACTGCATGTAACGACTTTTCGACTGGTGTTCTTTTCGTTTCATCGGTCTGGTCCTGTACGAATTCGTCGATTTGAAATAAAGTTTTCTTTGGCATGCGTGCCACTAAGCTTTCGAAGACATCACTCTTAGCTCCACGAAACTCAACTTTACATTCTGACAGTTCCAGTTTCTTGACAATTATCTGCATCAGCGCGTGCAGAGCACCCAAATTCATTCCACCAACTTCAGGAGTGGCCAGAGCTAGATCCACCATTTGAGGAACTGATATGCTAATGGCAGGCATAATGCTTATTTTTTTGTGGCTTATTCAAATATTATAAAATAAACGTTTTATCGTTGTGAGGCATGTAAGTGGAGTTTTGACAAATCTAACATCAATTCATTAGACACTTGACGTAATTATGTATGATTATCATTAATTTGTACTTTTTAAATTGTAAGGGCAGATACAGTTTTAAGAGTTAGTTAATGTACATTTTTTGCATTTTTTGAAAATTTACGTGGTTTCTGACCAACAAAAAGAAAGAAAATTTATGAAATCATGCGTACCGAATGCAGGGTTGGTAGCTTGAGAACTGATCTTCGTCCAAATTATTCGCATAGCTAGTTTTTAACCAAATTTGATAGCCTGCGAAAACGTGACCAGTGACCGCGGCACTCCAGCATTGGAAATATAACAATAACTAAAAATATAACAATCATACCACCTGTGCGTGCTCCATATATCAACGTCCACCAAACTGAGTGACCATTTTAAACTCCAATGTCTTGTCAACTTATGGCATATTTATCAGACGTTTACCAGAACAAGTACGAAAATGAAAAGTGCTTGTGATTTAATTATTGTGGGTGTAGGTTGTCTGCACTTAAAAGCCGCAAACTCGAATCGAAACTGGGTTTGCAATTGTGCCAACGATGACGGCCTATACTTTGAATTTACAACGGAACAAACAGATCTATGGATTTTTAGCCTCAGCATGCATCGGAGCGCGATGCCAGCCAGCCTAGGTTGCATGACAACCGCAAGAAAACGCTAAAAGTGAACGGCACGGTCCAAAAGCAATTACCTTCGGAATGGCCTCAGAGCCTCCAAGAAGAATAGATGTAGTGCAGTCTATACAGCGTCGCGTTGCGTCCCACCTAACCTACCTGAGCCAGTAATGCAGACAAGAGTACGGTAATGTGACAAATTACGACCGCTATTGGAAGAAGGCCGTAGGTTAGATTTCGATTTGATTAAGTTCCGCGTCCATAAATTTGCTCGATTTGCGGTCTCGTAAGCATTCTCTCCTACCAGCAATTGACCACAATCCTCAGATGCTGTAATTGTTTTCACTTTGCTGTTGCTTTAGTTTGACCGGTTCTCTGGAGCAGCCAAGTCCATGCATGGATAGATTAGCGTCAATATTTTTAATGCACCGCTATTTATATGGTTTCGACGGAGGTTAACGTTCATTTGTCTTTTATGCTAGGCAATTAAGAACTTCAAATAAGGAAACATTGCGCTCCTGAATCTATGGCAAAAGCTACGAATCAAATGATCAAATTTATGGCAAATGGCGGATACTTACAATTATGAACTCAATTTAGATACTAAATCTTACTTTGAAGCTCTGCGAAATAAATTAGATGCTTGAGAGCAAAACCGAGTAAAATCTTGCGTATTATATATCAAAATCATCGAAAGACCACAGGTCAGCAATTTACACTAAATTAGTCGCTCAGCACGTGAACGGTGGATTGCGGCCACACTGTGTGGTTAAGAATGAAAGAAAGGTCGCGTTGCTATTAGCATTCCCCATAAAATATCAAATCGTTTTGAACATGTGAGTTCTTACCATCATAATCCATGTTCTGATAATGAGTTACGATTATTTATTATAATGTTCGTTCAAAGCGAACTTTCCACTTTGAGGTTTTGCAGCCACTAGTGCCAGCGAAAGTTTTCTCTCAATTCCTTATGTGTCTGTTGTGCAGCTTTTCACCTACACTCATGCTCGATCAGAAAATTAATTTGCCTCTGCCTATTGTAACTAATGAGCTCTAAATTTTATCGTTGCTAGCTTCAAAGTTCTTTCGCCACTCGAATCGCCAGAGCGTTGGCTGTTAATTTCCGGCAATAAGTTATCGACAGAATTGAAGGTTGAGCTAGTTTTTTTTCGACTCATTGCCAAACTATAGACATTTACTTGACCACGAAATTGATAGACTTATATGTGTATTTACTTAGTATAACATTTTACAATCGCCTCCGCCAGGAATTATTTTTCTGGGATTTCATTAGTTTTTATTTTATATTTGCATGAGTGTTTGTATTGGTATACGACATATCAATCAAATTTTCGAATAATCAATTGAAAAGTAATTAGTTTGACTTAATAATAAATAATGGTGTGGCACCCGGACTACAAATACGAGCCTGGGACTAGCCTACCAAAAAAGAAAAGCACACAGCAATGTTGAAAGAATTGTTTAAATGCAATCATTTGCTCAAATAAGTTTGTAGTGTTTGCGCTTCTAAACATTTGTCTCAACATATTTGTGTTATTTTTATTTTGTCGGACCAATTCTCGATCGCGCATTTATAATTTTAGTGCCATATTCTAGTGTGAAGTCCATTCTAGTGTCCAGCCCATTCCAAAAAAGTTTAAACCCCTCTGCTTAAGAGAGAATCCCGTAAGCTTGCTTACACTAATCGTTTAAAATTACAGATCGTGGGACTGTTTTCGATGAATAAGATATTGCGGTAGAGGAAGGAAAGTACATTAATATTTGTCGTTTTAAAAATAATACCCCTTGTTTTAACATTTAATTTATGCCCGAAAATTGAACCATAACCAATGATATATTTGCTCTTAATTTAGATCCTGAGGTATATCTCACGCAAAAAAATCAGTTGTTAAGAAAAGAAATTGTAGCTCCAGATTGTTGCTTTGGTTCCATCGCCAATCGTTTTATTACCACTATCGATTGTTCAGCTGCTTTTTACAGTGCGTACCAACTACCTCTACTAACAGCAAGGTTAATTTTTCTTAGATGTCCCCATAGCTTTGCAATTTGAAAAATTCCAAAACCAAAGCCTGGAAACAGTTTTATCTTGACTCGCTCAGAGCCTAACTACCAACTTTTTTCTACACTGAGAGATATGTATCAACAAAAAATTTCATATGCACATCAGAGACAACGCAACACCTAAAATTTAATTTCAAGCGCAACCTAAGAGATATAATTTTATTAATTCTAAGACTTATGACGCTGGATATCAACTCACATTTAAATCTAACAACTCATATATTGATTTTCCCTTCGATATTAATAATTTATTTGCTTCTGTTTTCCGTAAAACCTGTCGTACGGACTTGCCTACTCTAGACTCATTTCACCCTACTTGACGAAATCATCACTCTCCACTTTGATGATGGTGGATTTCAAAATTGACCAAGACACCATTATCGCATTTGTTAATAAGCTAGTCCAGGTGGCATACCTATTTTGATCTTAAAGTATTGTGTGTCATCACTACTACCTGTGCTGTCTTATATTTTCAATGCATCTTCAAAAGCAAATATATATCCTCATTTGTGAAAATAATCAACTGTCACTCCTATATTCAAGAAAGAAAGTCGTAACGACGCAAGCAACTATCGTCCTATTAAAAAGCTTCTCTGCGTCGCTAAACTTTTTGAAGCCATAATCACCGATATTTTAGCCTTTCATTCCAAATTCATTATGGCCCCGAATCAGCATGATTTTATGAAAGATCGTTCAAGCACAACCAAACTGTTTGAATTTTCTCACCTCAATATTCTCGCCTCGAAACAGAAAGTGCCTACACAGACTTGACAGCCTTTGATAAGCTTGATCACTCTATACATTTTGCTAATCTAATCTTTATTCCCAACTTCTTTTTGAACTCGGTTGACCAACCTAACGTGTATCCTTTCGCGGTGCCTTATCATCTGAAATCAAAAACACGTCTGATGTTCCAAAAGGTAGTCATCTAGGCTCTTTATTGTTCGCTTTATTTATTAATGATAGGCTCTTTATTGTTCGCTTTGTTTATTCTATTCTGCAGTCATCCTCTATTTTGGTTTATTCCGATTACGGAACTGGTATTCCGACAGTAATCTCCTTATTAATCCTGACAAGTGTACGATCATATCTCCCACACGCAAAAATAATCCTGTTTTCTCTGAATACTCTCTTTTGAGAACACCTTTAAATAGATACTTCAAGTCTTGGCTGTCACTCGATTAATATAAACACTTCCTCCAAATATGTACCAAAATATATGCATCGATAATTGGTTTAAATGAAAACCGAAATAAACTAATATACTAAGTTTCGTGTCATGATATGCTAATGAACTGGTAGAAATTTTGTCTGCTTATACCTATACTGAACCAAATTTATTAAAACGACGTTTTTCTAAAAAAGAGAGAAAACACTCAAGCGCATAAAAACCGCTAGAAAAACTGATTTTTGAAGAAAAGCAAATGTATCAAACGTGCTCCTTATTACGACCCTCTCGAAAGTTAAGTACCACATTGATACAAAAACTGCATAGGAGGTCAAATGAAAGCCAAGGGTACCACTCGCAAGACTTTCAAAATTCAGGCAAGCAAACACTTGTTGCATATTTTCAATTTAGGATGTTTATAATATGATAACTCGATTATATCTCCTAGTGCAAAAATGGCTCTACAAACAAAAATCTATCACAACAAATCTATCAAACTCAACCTACCCTGTGGATTTTGTTTTCATTCGCTGACTGAATAGGAATGAAAAAATATTTGGCATTTTCATCCGTAAAATTTTTGAAACTTGGAAAATTTAAACATTTCTTACTTATTTTCATTGTAACTGATCATAATAGGAAAATGTAAAGGTAGCACCTGTTGTTACAAATATTATTAACGCATATTTTTAAATAAACTTTCTACTGTTAGAACAGAGGTAATTTACTGAAGTGTTCGAAAATTTCAAACTAACTAGAAAAAGCATTCAATTTTTAAATTGTTTGCTTTATATTCTTAGAAGTGGAAATTTTTCAAAAGGGCCGATGCTGTGAAGGATTTTGCTGCAACTAGAGAGTTGCCCGCACACACATCGAAAATCATACATTTCTATTTCCGGTCAACTTTGATAGTGGTGTTTTTTTGCGCTTCTTTCGGGACATGCTTAAGATAGTTGTATTGAAAAAAACAAAACTAGAAAGGATTGTTGCTGTTTTCAATGTTTCTATCCTAACCAGATCTCCAAAGAAGTGGAAAAAATCGTGACTAATATGTATTGCATATTTCGTAATATGATGTTTCTGCCACAAGTTATTATCAATCGAAGTTTTTTAACAACCTCTTTGTCTATTTTTAGGCACTCTGCGCTCACATAATTTTAACAATTTCATAAGCGTTATCATGAAACATCTGTTTTTTTCCCATACTTGCTTTGTCCAAAATTATTTTTTCCATACAAATATAACGATACCAAGTTTTAACGCCAGAGGGCGAATTGGCGGCAGTAGGAGTCAAATATTGATGAAAAGAACACAAAGAAAAACACTCGCGAAGAAAACACACAGCCACAAAAAAAATACAAACTAACTTTACTTACCAATCAGATAGCTATCAGCGAAATCGTCTACCGACTTGGGGAACACTTAGTCAAGTTTATCGAAGATACGTGATTACAAATCACCTGGCAGCTGCTTCAATACTCACTAGTCTTCTATACGCGCTTGACAACATTTTCAAACAACTACAATACTTTTAAAACAGCGACTATTTCGTTGATAACAATATCTCGCTTGCTTTGTTCCAATTTTAGTTTGAAGAGCGGCTATCAACAAACCACTAGCTATTTCGCGTCACTAGCGAGAGAATTAGTCGACATGGTTGCAATAGATACTGAAAATGCGGTTGATTACGTTTGACACGATGATCTCTTATTTAAACTTCCTAGTTATTTTTTCCATCCATATCTATCGCAAACCCTACAGTGAATGATCGTAGTGAAAATTCGTAGTGAAAATCTCCAAGTGTTTATCATCCAGTTTTGACGTAAGTGTGAGTGTATCACAGAGTTTTAATATTTAAACTTCTAAAATTACAGATAGTTCTCGATGCAAAATGACTTTTCGCGTCTCGCCAGCCAAAGAGCCCCAACAATCTTAAGTACAAATTCTAGCACTGTGCTGTAAATAAGAACTTATGCATTTATTTTTAGTCTAGAAAAAACTTCGGAGATATTAGATTAAGTACTAAATAGTTTCCGTAACGTCTTCTCAGTGCAACAGCTATTTTATAGTCTCATCCTTTGTCTTTTTTTTGCAATCAGGACTTCAATTTTTGAAACATATGTATCTATTTCGTACATTTGTATCTATTTGATGCATTTTTAATTGAAACAAACTTATATTTGTGTTACAATGATATAACAATTCACTGGCATATGGCAAAATGATACTTTTTATCATTCAGTAAATACATATTTTTTTGCAAATCTTGATGCCATGTGTCAACAGCGTCTGGTCTATCAGCAATAATGCTCAGAATAGCGAAAGAGATGTAATATATGGGGAATTGAAACATTTCAAATATTCAAGCTATTTAAACAATACTGAGAAAATGTTGAGACGTTTTGAGATAAACTGAGTTTTGCTAAAAACATTTTTTGGTGAATCTGACCTTTCATGCTGAATTGATAGGTGCATCTCATAGTTTAGCTGTTATAGAGTTTTCTGTATTAAAATTGGTTGAAAATATGACAGCAAATCGAAAAGAGTTGAAGAGAGAATAAGTAAATATTGGAAAGGAAGGAACTATACCATTTGTGGGTGCCATTCTATGACACTTACTTAAAACGTATTCCTTAGTCAATTCTGTTTCTTTTAAAATTTAACACACATATGTGTAGAATTAGAGAAAATACTGCTCTAATTGCTAGTAATCTTTGTTTGATACAACTTATCATTGTTCCGAAAGCTATGTGTTTCTTTTTTATAATAATAATTTATACTATTTTAAAAACTTCAACACTTCAAATCAGGGCGGGACACAAAATTATATGAAACTTTCTTATAACCATTCTCCGCAGCATATGCAAGTTTATATTTAATAAATTTTTTTTGATTATACTTCGAAATTTCTGACTACTTGTTAGCCAGTAAATTTTTAAAAAAATTAATAGGTAGTGCTCAAAAGACTTATTCTCGAAAGCTTCCAAATCATTTTGCAATTTCCAATGACGAATAAATCGAACTCACTTATTTCAACAGTCATTAAAAATGTCATGTTGTTTTTGTAGATGGTCCAAATCCGGTTTGCTCCGATCTGAAATGGCTTCAAGTGACTTAAGCAGAACTAGACTGAAAACAATTTAATGGGCAATGATTGTTTATTGAAAGCCAAACTATAAAAAACCGCTCATCAACTAAAAACAAAGACAATAATGGATCAAAACGCCATGGCAAAAACCAAACTTATGGGTACCTGAAAGCTCCATCAGCGAACTGTTGACGTCGGACGCGAGTGATTAAGAACAATCTCGCCAAGAGTATCTTCGAATTTTTAATTACTGCCTGAAAATTTGACTTGAAGAGCTTGCTGGCTGAAAACAGTGCCGTAGGACGTAAGCAACGAATCGATGAGGCATTGAAGTCTTTCTCAAAATTTACATAATTACCGATTGACTTAAGCAGTGGGCTGCCATCGAGTTGTTGTTCATTTCCATTTAAGTACCACTTTTCGTTTCGTTCTTGGTCTTTTGTTTTTTCCGTTCAGTCTTTGAATTCTAAATATTTACATCAAATACTCGTGGTGTTCGCAAATGGAGTTGGTGCTTGATTTCGATCATGTCGAGTCGATGGGCTGTCGAATTAACAAACAAACAAACGAATCAACAAGCAGTTTATGACTTTTGATGGAACAATAAACAGGCGTCTTGACGAATATGTAGGTACACATTAGAGAAGCTCTTTGCTTCGAATGGCATTCACTTGAAAATGTCCACGAGCCCGTTAACTGAATCATCGCTGGTTAAGGATAGAAAATGATTTCATATTGAGGTAGAAAGCGTAGATTATTAACGGTACCGCAACGGAAATCTCCTGAAGATTGTGAAAATTGGTATGATTTTCGGAATTTCAATGGTGTGCTGAGGTCAACATTCAATCACGATCATCTGGATAGCAGAATTAGATGAAGAGAAGGAATAAAAGAGAAGTATCATAACAACTTATTGACAGCAGCATCCGCGGCAGAAGAAGTAAGACGAAGCAACAGTCTCAAATGGCTCATTAATCCTGAGTTTTCATTATAAAAAAGACTTTCAACAGAAATCGATTTGCATTTTAATGGGCCGCTGATGGTTTTTGTGACACAAACGACAGTCCATGCGGACTGATAACATGTCGCTCAAAACAAGAAGAACGAAGAGCTTAGTCTTCAGCGACAAGAACTATGATTTCTGTTTGTCTTGTCGCACTGTATCAGGTATGCAATCAACAGGTTCTGTCAACTTGACTCCGGAATGCATGCATTAATCACGGATTTATCTCGTTTTCTTTGGTTAGCTTAGCGTTGTTGGGTTTTTGATGTTGATTGCATCAAGTGTCGTTTAACTACTTGAAAGAATAAGATCTCATATATTTTATTGGGATGCTTGTGATCATTAAGGTGTATTGAATTTTGAAAATTAGAGGAAGGCCATATTGTTTGATATTTTATTAATTTGGTGACGGGTACAATTAAGGAAACTAGAATGAAACACTATTTGCACTATAAAATTATATTTTATTGTTTGTGATCAATAAAATCTATGAAAGCTATTGTTTGGTTTATATGAACGGTCCCGAAATGTATAAACTATGCAGACAAAAAATGTGGAATGTATCGATTTTAGTCCGTAGAAAAATTGCTGAAAAAAATAACTATCAGCACTTCAAACAGGACCGAATTCATAAAATATGGGACCTAGGATTTTAGTGCTAAACCACTTATAAATATTGGGGAACTGATAAGTATTCTATCACATGCTCAATCTAAAACAATATCTCTCAAATAATTGAGACCACAATAAGAATCGTAGATGTCAAAAATTGATTGACGTAACATTTTCGTTTTTCCATTGATTTTTGGTATGAATTCATAATATTTTCGAGCCTAATTCATATTTTTTCAAAATGAACTCGTAAATTTTCGATTCCAATTCATAAGTCTATGAAATTGTCTCGAAAAAACTACGAATTTCACTCACATAAATTATTAATTTCAATCGAAAACATATGAATTGGCATCGATAGTTTACGAATTTGATTTGAAAAAACATGAATTTGCCGCGAAAATGTATTTATTTATTTATTTAGTTGGTGCGTATTCAATACAACAGGCAAACTGCCCAATTACAGATTGGATACCATGAAAAAAAATATAATGACTAGAACTAAATAAGAATATATAAATATAAAAAAAAACAAGAAATCCTTAAAGTATTAAATAATAAAGTAAAATTAAGTAGAGTAAAAAAGAAAAGAAAGAATCCATTATAAACAAGAATAGAAAATAAAATTAATTAATTAGAATCAAAAATTTTGCTTCAAACCATAATTTTAAAAATGGCAATGAAACAAGTTGAAGACTATTGTGAGTGCGTAAGCATACGGCACTTCAAATAGAATGGAGAAAGTGATTGGCCTTACGGATTCCCGCTCAATGAACAAAAATGCTAATGGGAAGATAGGTAGCCGCGACAGATTTTGAAAAGGAAACTCTCATCCAAGTAAACTTTGCGCTGCTCAAGAAGAGGAATGTTAAGAAGAGATAGACGTTCACAGACTATATTTAAAAAGTAAAGTACGTGTAAACCTGCCCTGAACTGATTTGACAGCGTCAGAGAGGTATTTGAAACGAGGACACCACACTTGACTGCAGTATTCAAGTACAAAACGGACTAAGGTAATAAATAGGTGGACACAAGTAGAAATACTAAATGAATTGTGGCAGGAACGAATCACGAAGCCAGCAATCCGAGAAGCTTTTCTAGTGATAGTAAGAACATGAACGTCGAATTTCAGTTTGCGATCAAATGTGACCCCAAGATCTGAGAAATGATCGACACAACAGAGGATAGTGCCATCAATAGCATAAGGAAAGACATGAGTCTGAAGCTTAGTGGAAAAGGACATAGAAAAACACTTGGAAACATTAAGGGACAAACAGTTCAAGCTACACCAACCAGAGAGAGAGCATACAAATCATCCTGAAGAAGCCGAAAGTCAGCAGTATTTTTGATGACTCGGAAGATTATTAAATCATCTGCATATAGAAGACATGAAAACTTAAAAACAGTGAGAACATCATTGATAAATATACTGAACAAAAGAGGTCCGAAGCTGGAACCTAAGCTGGAACCTTGGGAAGAAAAGTGAGGACGACAAGCCAAAGAGGGAAATGATACATGTGCGATCAGATAAAAAGGAAGAGATCCACAAAATCATATAAGCGGATCCAAACTGCTTGATGAAAAGGTCAAAACTATTAAAAACCAGTAAAATCGAATAGTCAAGGGCACAAAAATTACATGTTCAGGTAAAAATAGCAATGAATTCTCCAGGATAGTAAATGAATTGTTGAAAATAAAAAGGGGCACAAGGCAAAACACATCATGCATCAAAGAGATACTGATGCATTTATCATCGATCTCTTCTAGTGAGTCAATTGCGGAACATTTAAATAAATCTTTGCAATGGTTCAATCAGATATCGCTTAACATTGTGGCCATATATTTAAACATCATTAGCCAACGCCAAGTCGTATGAGTAGTATACATTTAAGACGCGCAGTATCAAGTAAAATAGCTGATATTATCGGCAATGTAAAGAACGGTTTTTGTCTGAAAATAGACAATATAAACACAAGAAAACGTTAAAATTATCAAGGAGATACCTATATATCTGAAGTTTTGTAAAAAAAAAAAATATTCCACCACTTAAAAGCCGGTATGTTTCCGGCATAACTCAAATTGTTGAGATTAATCACAGTTTTCAAAGAAGATGACTCTTCGAATCGTTTGCATTATCATCCAGTAGCTGTCCCAAATGCGAAAAGCACAAGTCAAACTAGATAGCAAAACAGTGACAAACCAAGCAAACTATATCAAACTGTTAATGAAGGTATCCCACAGGAATCGATTCCGGGACCTACACTTTTCCTTAATATACGTGAAAAGCGCTCAAGATCTCAATATTTCTGGTGAATTAGTTTTGTTTGCTGATAGCACGCTCCAGTTCCATACCGGAAAAAATGAATCACCCATGTAAATTATCACACAAATGTGGATTTGGATTTATAAACAGCTATGACCCCGAAAGCAAACTTCATAAAAATGCACTAAACATTTTTTAAATCATTTTCCGTACTTCTTCTTCACATAGCTCTCAAATTCCAAAATTACATGATATCTTATTATGATAACGTGATATTTTCCAGTGGAAGTTTTTCTTATTGTTTGTGTTCCAAGCAATAGCCGGTATATAATTCATAATTGTCAAAGAAGTCTATGCCATTAAATTAAAAAAAAACATATGCCTATTGAAATATTCACAATATTGCTCTCCTTGTTCAATCCATGGTCACATGTCTCAATTCGAGAAACTAGATCGACTGCGTCTTTAACAGGATCTATCAAAACAATTAAAAACTTAATTAATCCTCAAGTTTCAAACCTATAAAAGCCACGTCTAGAATCAGTTCACTGCACATATCTTGCATGCTTGCACCTACGTATACGCAACTGTTTAGCTGGTCGTCGCTATAGCAATCTCAGGTGGTGGTCAATCTCAGAACGATGGCTCACCATAACTCGAAACGCATAAATAAAAATGATTAAAAATTATGAGCGAACTATATGCATAACAATAAATTACTGTGTTCAGTCCGTAATTAATATGAATAAATTACAGGAAAAGATGGCCGGCTTGGACACCGTTTTCGCAAAGTCAATTTCCAGTGCCTTAATCAGATCACCTTTGGCGAGTTCCTTGCCGATGGTCATTCGTCGTTTTTACCTTTCGTGCATATCTCAAATTACTGATCGCTGCCTGATTTTACATCATTCGTAACTTCTGCTTTGCTTCTGTTACCTTCGAACGGATGCATTAAGGGTAGCGCTGCATCAGGCCAACATTCGATTTTTTGCTTAGTTCATTAACTTTATTGTAGATGTACTTGAAGTATCTGCATGAATTTATGCTTCCTTTCAACAGAATCTGTTCAAGACTCGTTTATGACCGAGTCTTTAAATAGTCAAGAATTGATTCTAATGAATCCTTGTATGGAAACCGAGTCTTTTTTAACGGCTACATAAATTGCAATTTCGCAGAGTAGCCTTAAAGTGCCCGAGAATCAGCAGGAAATGACGATATATGGGCACATTCAACAGGCAAAACTGTTGTTGATTATGGACGACAGGCACATCATCGGCAAACTGGGAGGGTAACGACTACAATCCGCTTGCCATAAATTGACCAGGTTCCACGCAACCAGTTGAATAAGCAATTTACGCGAATATTCATAGGTTCGAAGACGGCGATGACGGTGGCTTCGAACGACCCAGGTGACTGCAATCGCTCACCTTCGATTTTCAATGCAACCATAAACTACAATGTGACGGACTCTTAATTAGATTACTAAATTACGCCAGGCACTTTGAAGGGAAGTAAACGATGATAAAAATGAAAGCGTTCGCTAATTTCAAACTTTAAGTACACCGAGTAAAGATATTTTCACATGTTTTGTCAACTCGAAACAACTTATGTGTTCGGAGACAGAATATTTTGTGGCAAATATATCCTTTTTGAGAATATGATATAGAAATCAGCTATGTGTAGCGATATAAATTATTGCTAGAAAAATATTATATGATTAATGATTTGCACTAAATGACCATTTATACCTTTGCATTCAGAAGCCTAATGAGTGTTTTTTTTATTCTTTCAGGTGGTTTTGCCATTTCGATGACGACAACTATGTAAATGTCCCGCGTCTAGTGCGTTATCTAGATGACTATAGTCCAACGCTCGATTGGTATCTTGGAAAACCTAGTATATCAATGCCAATCAATACGTATCTGCCAGAGGTGAATAATTTGTTTTTATACTTATATCTAAAATGAATTTTATTTTGACAATCGGTCATTGATTCTGGTGTTACTAGCTATGTTCCCCTACTTTCCCTGAGAATAAATCATTTTGTAGGCACACTCCATTTTAATTAATTGAGGTTTTCACAAGCCCTTAAATAATAAGAAAAAAATCAAATTTTTAGCTCAAACAACAAAATCGGGGCCAAATATTTTAATTTAAAGACCAACTTTTCCTTTAGAAGCTAAAGATATTTCAATTTTTTGACAGATATCAGCATTTGAAGGAGGAGAAGAAGGAAAAAAGGGCTTTTAAATTAAAATACTTGGTTTTGAAAGCTAGAAAAAATTGAAACTGATTATATTGATTGAAAGTTAGGGTCTTTAATTTCAGCACCAAACTAGGCAGGAGAAATTTACTTGACGATAGCTTTGTTAGTGAGTAAGATGAGTCGTAGATCAAGTAGGGTTAGATACGTTTGCGAACTCCACCATGTAAGAAATTAAGCGAACATGCGATGAAAATTACGCTGACAATCACTTCCTTGGGAACAATAGGCTTACTGGTCGGCCAAAGTGATAGTAGATCTAAGGCGAAGGGCTCTAGCGTGCAGACATAGGACTCAGCAGTTCCTTAGGAGGCCAGAAGCATATAAAACTTCTGCAGGGCAAAAAAAAGCTGAAAAAGGCTACAAAAAGGAGCAAAAAGCAAATGTGTCGAAAGCTCTGAAATTAAGTGAGCCGGAATCCATGTGGCGGGCTTACCAACTAGTATCTGGTAAGCTTGGCGCCTGAAATATTCATGACAAACCATGTGAGAGAAGAAAACGCTCTCATAATTCAGCAGAAAGATATTCCTTTGTTAATTGAAGACAGAATTCGCAGTGCGGTTGTCAAAATGAAGAATCGAAAGAAAGCAGCCTGATGAAAGTGCCGGAAGCCGTATTGTAGATTAATCCAGCAACACTGCTTTGAATGTATAATGTGAGTACGTCAGCAGGTGCCTCTCTATCATGCTGGAAAAAAACCGCTCGCTTTAATCCCTAACGCATCATCAGCGTTCATGCCTCTCTGTATACTTGAAAAGCTGCTGAAAGCGCAAATAGAGGCAGCAACGGAAATAGGCGGTGACCTTTCAAAAAATCAACCTGGGTTCCGTAGAGGCCACTTAACAATAAGTGACATCCAGGAAGTAATCAGTGTATTTCTAGTAACGCTAGATGTTCGAATCTTTGACCACAGCGAGATAGACAGACGTGTTAGTGAATCTTGAGCTCCACTTGAGCAACATTTGGCCCTTAAGCGAGATTATCTGAGAAAACGTCATTTGATATATATATTAGTGAGGCGGACTAGGGAACTATGCACAAAAATATGATCCATTCTTGGGCCTTGTTGCGTCTTGAGATGCCAGAAGATGCGCTCTTGGTGGGTTATGCTGATGACGCAGCAGCAGTCATCACCTCCATAAATCCCTACCTTGCTCAGCTTAAGGCAGTATTGCTCAGCTTAAGGCTCGATTTTGAGGTGATTTTACGGACGCAATAAAAAAAACTATAAACAATTTTGGTATATATTTTTTTATCAGCTTTTTTACTAACATTTTGAAAGAACAAATATGTATTAAAAAAAAAAAAAAAAATTTAAGTAGACAGGCCGGCGAATTTAAAGCTCAAAAAAAAACTTGTCTCATGGTTGACATGATTCCAATCTTCCTGGTGGTCTGAAACATACATTTTTGGTGAGTTCTGTAAAAAAAAAATGTAAAATTTGTCTGACGTAAGCGATTTGAAAAAAGAAATTTTTTTCACAAAATGGCGTCCATGTAAAAAAAAGTCGTTTTTGCCTCATTTTATCCACTTTGGGAATTTTTTATAAATAGTAGAAAATTTTTTTTCACAAATCCCTACGTCAGACGAAAACTAATAGTATTAAGAGAGTTTGGACAAAATTTCACGTAAATCGGCTCATTACAACTAGAGATATCATGTCAACCGTATCCAAAAAAGTAGTTTCGAGAAAAACGCGTTTAAAACTTGGAGCAGTTTGAGTCGTTTAATGGTATATTATATTTAGATTTTTTTAATCAGAGATCCCCGTCTCGTGTAATGTTCCTTCTTTAACTACAAAAGCGAGATTTTCGAGAGTTCTTTCAGCCATACGAGCAGTTCGAACTTCTTTAGAACCTTGAGAAGCTCGTAGCTCGGAGCGGTTAATTCGTTGTTGATCGCGTTTGTTGGTTTAGTTGGCGTGTCACAAAAGTAGCTGTTAATCCAAAAATAATTCAAATTTCCGAAAATCCTTTTGAAGGCTTATTCTTAAAGGTCTAAACTTAGAAAATATGCAAAAAAAAATCGATTTGATCAAATTTCTAGACCAGAATACCCCCTTAAGTATTGAGAAAGGCTTGAAAACTAGATGGAAAACAAAGATCTCAAAACTGAGGTTTTCATCTTAACAAAAAGAATTCAAAGTCTTCTATCGTACAAAAAAAAAATCTCTTACAAAATAGTACCAGTTTGGTTAAGTATGTTTTCGACAAAAGGATGCATTTTTTCTATTAAATTTGCTAATGTGAGTTTTGCTCCGTGCCAACTTTTGACTTAACATGACTTGACCCCAATTTTTTTGGTGTTGTCCATAAAGTAACGAGCTCCTAAAATGGCACGATGATGACGCATACGAATTTATTTATTTGGTAAATGTCTAAATGACCCCATCAAAATTCAATACAATACGACTTATACCTGGAAAATATTGATTCCCTTAGAAATAATTTTATTTTCAAGCTATTATCCCTTTTTCGTCAGCGTTCGCGGTGATTTATCAGGAAAAGAATGAGTGTATCTAACGGATACTGTAAGCAAAGCTAAATGTATTTTGGTGATTATAAAGTGTCCTTGAAATCCCCAAAAGATATATTTTGCTGGATCCTGCATAAAAAATAACAGAATATTCAACAGAAATTACGAAAACTGAACCTGGATGCATGCCTCGATTAGCATGCCTCCACGTAATTTGCCACAGCAATAACATTTTATTTCGCCTGATTTCTATTGCTACTCAAATGTTCCGAAACATGATATTGACCCTATTTGTCCATGTTTGCCGATTTAAACATTCCAATCCATCAAAAACGACATTGCATGACCATAGACAGAAATGTACACGAAACTCCCATTTTGATAGCAGATATGAGTATACTAACCTCATACATATTCATGCAATTGAATGTCATAAATTATTCCTATTCCAATTCCATCTAAACTAAAGTCCACCGAAAGTATGTATGTACGTAAGTAAAGATACACTACCAACCGACCCATGCGGCCCGCTCATAAATCAGGCTTCTAGTTATTCAAAGAAACGGTTACTTTGCCTCAGTATCCGAACAGAGACAAGATAAGTTTCGAATAAATGCGTCAAATAAACCGATAGAGATCAATCGAATCATTAATAATTGATATGATCCAGGGACGCTGGAATGCACTGACAAGCGAAAATACCAGTAGTTAAACGTTGCGATGGGCATGGGCAGAAAGCGGTAACCGTGGAAACCCAAGTCTGCACTTTCTAACGAGCGTCGTACAGTTTGTGTACAAAAACCATTTTGGGATAGCAACTCAAATCAAACATCTTTCTGGGCAGATATGTTGCTTTGATGTGCTTGACCATCGTGTATTTAATAAAGAATGCCTTCACAGAACTTACGGATTGTAAGTATATATTTTGCACTTCAACATCATATCTGCCTAGATGAGGCATACATTACTACCAACGCAACCCTTCTGCCGATAAATCGAACAAGAAATCTTGACAAACGATTTAAGATTGGTCATGGGACAGGTTGTCTTAAAAAAATAATAAGCAGAATCTGAACAACAGTGCTCTATCTGGGCCTTGGCGTCTCGGGTAAAAGCATTTTCGAATGTTTTGATTGCTTGGGGTCATTACCAGGCACATATCTGATCCAATTCGACAATGACTAATCTTCCAGCGAGTTAGCAGGCCTCGTGGATTTCTTCATACTTCACGGCATTGAGCTTCTGGTAATCATGTACAACATTTTTCATTTCTTGTTACGGTGTATCTATAATAGATCTAAATGCCATTTATTTATTTCGATTTGACTCGGCCAGCAGCGGTTTATGCAGATCATATCGATCGAGTTAATTAGAAAGTAAACACAATGGAAAAACAACGAAAGCAACTTGTTCCGCTTTTTACATATTGCCTGCATAATAACTCAAGCTGGGGCACCTTGGGCCGAACAAGTTTGGTTCGCCTGGACTGTCGACATGCCATTCTAAAATGCTCGAGTACGCCACTCAGAGTGTAGCGCAAGAGTACTATGACACATGCGATTAGATGAAATCGAATGAAAAAGAAGGGAAAGTCATTCCAATGGAGCCTTGATCGAACCTAGGAGTTTTTTTTTCACCACAGAGCAGCGCTGTTAATGCTTGGCAAATATTCCAGGTCGTTTCTTATCTGATCTGATCCGGTTAAGTGATCAAACATATTCAAATAACATTTAAATCAATTAATTCCGATTGTGTATCTACTTGAAAATAAATTGATTGAATAGAAAAAGATATGTTCGGACTGTCATCCGTTGGATATGTACTGGCCACCGGCATGGTTGATTCTGGAGCAAAGGGGGTAATGCCACTACACATGACTGTTGTGCAACGGGCTATGAAAATTAATTAGGCCTGGTTTGAAGGCGAACTATAGTTTGGACGATGACATGGTAGTAAACGTGATCTTAGAGCTTAGGCTCGGAAAATTAATGATAATGGAGCTGTAGATACTGAAGCCATTTTTTTTTTCAATTAAATTTTTTCTTGAAATTCCACCGCACTGTAGTCGAAAAATTTCAATCGATTGAATATTGATTTTCATCCGGAACGCTTTCGTGCTTTTCCTCGTCATGGTTTGCCACACCGCCCGGGACGCATCGTCCGCTCTCTATTTACTTTAAAAAATCGGTAAGGCGATAAAAACACCTAAACACCACATCACTTAATTGAAATTAAACAACTCGCCTGGAAATGTGTATCAGTATCGTCTTACCTATTAAATTGACCGCTCATCCGTTTCGGAGATTGTTCATGGTAAATTTGCGGTAAAACATTGAACTCAAATGGACCATTAAAAATCATGGATACCATTAAAAATTGTGAATGAGGAGGTTCCCAGATGTGTGTGTATGTCGGAGCTATGCTAGCTATACTATGCTATGCTGCGGGTGATGTAGCGTTCGTGGTTACGGCATTCTGATCTGTTGGCTGGTTCACGTTGAAATTTCTTCTTAATATTACGTTAGCATTTGTTTTTGTGCAACCTATTCTATAGGTATTCTATAGGTTGTTTCGTTTAGGTCTTCAGTTGTTTTTTCCTTTAATTAAAATCGAACCGTGATTTGATTTGAGTTGTTCATTATTTATCGTTGACGTGGGTTTTTTTTGCTCTTATTTTTTTCAGAACAAGTCAACGAAAAACAAAAAGATCAAATTTTGGTTTGGAACTGGCGGTGCTGGATTCTGCTTGAGTCGAGCGCTGACGCAGCGGATGTTACCGGTCGCAGGAGGAGGCAAATTCAAGAGCATGTGTGACAAAATTCGATTTCCGGATGATGTAACAATGGGATTTATTATAGGTAAGTTTTGATGCATTTGCAGTATGTTAAGATCTATGAAACTGCATGTAGTTTCTTTATATGGGCCAAAAATATGGTCGGACTGCACTTTATCGCTAATTAAAACCTTTGTTTATTCTTTAATTATCTACAAAGTCCCCAATATGGACGCTCTTGAAATCAGAACGTTATTTTTCACCTATGTATATCCTTAACTTTTATAATATTGAAAAAAATCATTGCAAAAATTGATCGTATATCGGTGTAATGTTTCATTTTTTGTTAAATTAGTTTTAAAAACACGAGAAAGATAAATTGAAATCGAATTCATAATAAACACGATTGAATTTTCTTTTTGTGGATAAAAAAGGTCAGGAAAAGTCTGGCACTCCTCATTCCGTGACTCATTTTGTTGAGGCCGAATAGATTTTAAATGCATTCGGGGAAACCACTCTCTGAAAGGAGCCTAGCAACAAAAGAAAAAGTTTTTACATTTTCTTGGATTTTTTAAGCGCTGAGTTTGTCCAAATTTTCTAACTTCTTTTTATTTATTTTCTGTCTAACGGAAAGTTTCTTTATTAGCTTTCCGCCCGACGATTCTCCTCTCATAACTGACGATTTCGTCAGTTATAGCCTCGCATACTCCAAGCTTCGAGCTATATTTTTTGTTGAAGCAAAAGGTTTTTTTCTTGGCCCGCAAATTTTGCGTGTTTTCCAGCAGTTTGGGTGTTTAACGTCTTTTTCGCTATTTCTTCAGATCTGAAGTAAGTTTTTACCCAATTCTTTTTGTCATTTCTTATATTTTGGTCTATTTTCGCATTCAAACCCTCATTGGTGCAGCATAATAATTCGGAGTCTCTGCGGTGTCAGCTCACACGAAATCAAAGGGAATTTGGAGACGCAAAGCTTCCATCCCATTTTGTTGGTTTCTCTTAAAAAGGGAAGCTGAAATTCATGCCTAGAAACGAAACTGACGTTTTATTTATCTGAGCTGCTCATCAGTTTATTAGCCAAATCGAAACTCAGCGACCACGAGGTGGACAATCGCAGGAGCACAACTGCCAATAGCATAGTCACGCTCAGACGAAATGTGTTCCGACGATGACCACAACTTTTTAAACTCAGGAAGTCCTTTACCCAGATGGTGCCACATAGAATATAATCACCAGTTCCTATACAACAAATACTGAGGGCCAAACCTCATATGCTCTCGCCGGTGTTGTTCCTGTGCAACTATAGATTCGGCATCAAGCTCATCTAAGAAACGTTTCAAAAACCAGCTAAATTTCTCCGTTCTTCTAACAACAATTATAAAGTTGCAATAGACGCGAAGCTCTGCTCACTAAAGCGTCAGGCCGAAAAGCGGTGTGCTACGGGGCCTGCGGGTTCGAATCCCGCCAGTGCCATGTCTGTTAGTGTGAATTTGTGTGATTGTCTATGAGGGTGACAAATGGGCTCAAACTGTTGGTTTAATGCTGGCCGCGTTCCCGGCAGCCGTCTTCACTAGCCTAACCTAACCTACAGATAGTATAAAAAATCTTAATTCAAAAAAATGCTAAGCACATGTATACCAACAAATTAGTAAGCAGTTTTTATAGAGTCACATTCAACATACATGAAACCATTTGATTTAATGTAAATCATGTTTGTAAAAAAGAAGCATTGAAAAAGGTCTTTCTGAGCCTGCAGAACGCTGAATGGAAAGAATAGAAAGTAGCTATTTTTCATCCATTAAATTTATAAATATTTTGGAAATAAAGCGGTTGAAATGAAAAAGTCGCAAAAATATGTCAACGCTTAACATGAGGATGTATAGAAAATTCTTCATTTACTATATTTTCAAAACGTTTCGCGACTTTTACAATTTACAATTACAATATTTTTGAGTGTTAACGTACATATATATTTTAGGCATACATATTAAAAATATCAAGGTTCAGATTTCCCACGACAAATAGTTTTATTTACTTTTCTTTTATTTCCTGATTCCTACTTTTTCCTGCTAATTAGAAAGATGAAAAATAATTTTAAGCAGAATATGTATCATAAAAGAATTTGATGCAAGACAGGAATTCTGTAGTCCTTAATTAAAAATTCTTAGCTCCATTATTATAGTTTTCAGGAAATTCGCATATTCATTTTATCGATTTGGCATGATGTAATAAAAGCTTTGCACTTCCAAAAATGACTTAGCCGGTTAGATAGCTTTTGGTATTTTCATAAGTGCAGAAAATGTCAAAAATGTTTGATATTTCGTAAATAGAGGCACTTAATACTTTTTTGCTTAGGACAACGTCCGAAGACAAAAACGAAGTTGCTAACAAAAAAAGACAGTTCTTTAATATTATTTATCAAACATATGAAACAAATTCACTTGAAACAACATTTTCATCAAAACATATTACATTGTAAATTATGATAGTCCTTGTAATACCTAAATCAATTAACATAAACTTAAAATCTTAAATCTGTCACAGTATGAATTGTTGCAGTCTCTTTTTTCTTTCAGTTAAACTTTCTTATGGCAAGCTCTAGCAAAAACTGATATTCGATTTCATAGCAATGAATCTTTTAATCACTACACGCAAATATTAGCGGACCTTGCATGAAAATGTTTAAACTTAGCTGATTTACAGTTCTACAAGCATGAGATTTCCCTCTTTGCCGTAGAAAAAATGGAGCTAAGATTTTTAAACTAAGGAAAAGTGCTGCATTCTCGAGATGTGACAAGAATTTTAGCCGATTTGTTTATAAACCTGCTTCAGAAACAAACTGTTGGCAGCTTACACAGACAGAGCTCAATGCGCTCTATTACATCATGAAATTAACCCAAAAACTGCATTGTAGTGCTTATGACTTTTTTCTTAGCACGGCAAAATTCATTTCCAAAAACTAAAATGAGAAAAATTTTAGTTTTTAGAGAGCCAGTAACATTGTTTCTTCATACTCATATCTCAAGTATATAATCCTCACGTCTTGTTATTTATATGAGCAATACGACTATTGAAAGTAAAGTTCGCATAAAAATAGCACAACGGCAATATTGAATGAACCGATCGAAATTTTCTTCCATTCTCGAACCATTCATTAGCCGAGCCATCACGGCTTATTTTTCATCTGTTAAAGCGAGACAATGATAGAATTTCAGCAAGAAACGGAAAGAGACAGACACAAGGCAACACACATTTGATCAAAGCCTCTAGTGGCTCGCAAATAAGAATTCGCAAGCCGGATAATTTCGGCTTATGAATGGGATTATCGTATTATACAGAAGATAGTAGGATCTTTAGTTATTTGAAATTTCATGTGCATGTTTAAGATGCATACATGTTTTGAAAAATCTCAAGTACCTATGTCTAGATATTCGAAAGGGAAGCTGGAAAGAATCGGGTTGTATGGACGCTTTGCCACTGACTACCATACTTATGATACCAAAGCCTGGCAAAGATTCCATATCCCACAAAACTAGAGGCCCATAAGCTAACTATTCTCCATAGGGAAAATCTCGGAACGCTTTCTTCTCAGCAGGCTTACAGAAGTAACTTTAAAAAACGTGACGCACGCGAGGTTCAATTGGAATTCAAACCACCCTGTATACTCCAGCTCGCTAGAACGATCCAATATATAAGAGAATGGTTCAACCAACGAAAATCCGCAGGTCGTGCAGAAGTAATCTTCAAGCTGCATCAGCTCCAAATTCCATCAACCTTCCGAGTAAAAATAGGAAATTATTTCTAGAGCTCGGCCAGTAGAAGCTGGTTACAGGGTTTGTTGCTCTCTCCAATGCTATACAGCCTTTTTAAAATACGCGAAAGACAAAAGTATTCCTATTTCCGGACGATATTTGTTTTTTTGTACAAGCAGACTCCTGCAAGACTCTACAAATACCCCAACAGAAAATTTCCACAGGTGGAAAATCCAGATCAGTCCGGAAAAAGCATAAGCTGTTTTTATCACAAGACGTCACAGACAACAAGTTTGACGTTTGAACAGTTGAAGGTTTGCCATTGTCAATCATGGATAAATATACCCGTCAGCAACGTTTAGAAATAGTGCAAATTTATTATGTAGAATTCGCGTTCGTTTTTTGCCGCAAAATCATACTGAGCGACGAAGCCCATTTTTAGCTTAACAGATTCGTCAATAAGCTAAATTGCCGAATTTGGTCAAGTGAGCATCCCGAATCCATTCACGAAATGCCATTACATCCGCATTGACTGTTTGGTGCGGTTTTCATGCTGGTGATGTCATTGGTCCGTACTTTTTTTTAATGTTCTTGGCAGCTCAGTCACGGGCAATGGTCAGCTTTACCGTGCTATGTTAACCGGTTATTTTCACGTAAATTAGAAGAAAATAATATGGTTGGCATGTGGTTTCACACAGCTGGCCAAACAATCGACTTATTGAAGTCGAAATTTGAGAATCGAATCATCTCAAGAAATGGTCCTGTCAACTGGCCGCCTCGCTCATGTGACTTGAATCCCTTAGAATTTTTTTCTTTGGGACTACGGCAAATCATTGGTCCTTGCCAACCATCCGCAAACTTTAGAGAGGCTCCGATCCAATATCGAACATGGAATCACTGAAATATCGTCCACACTGTGCGGAAAAATCATGGAAAATTAAGTTCAGCGGATCCACAGTTGCAAGCACTTCCTGGGTGGTCATTTGAATGATGATGTGTTTTATACATAATAGCATTAATTGTACTTTAAACTACAATAAAAATTTCGTAATATGTATGAAATCGTTTTTGTTTTGTTTAAAAAAATAAATAGTTCGCTCTTAATGGAAAACCCTACATAATATCGAACCAACAACATTTAGGATAAAAAAAATATTGTGATCAATTTTAAATATCATTCACTTTTAACCCAGCACGTATATCATAAGAATAAATATTCTTTATGCTATATAATCATTCCTATAGCAAAGTTAACTGGTGATATTTAGATAGTAACATTATGATTAGTCAACTACTTATTTTTCCCAACTCTTGGCTGATTATGACCTATTTTAACTATTCTATTTACTTTACAACGAGTTGAGTAGCATTCCACTTCATTTTATTTATTTTTGCCTTTTTTTTTAATATCAAGACAACATTTTACGGAGAAATATTCTCATCATCAATAATGCATAAAAATCTGAAACTATCTACTCTCTGAACAATTCATAAAATTTTGCAACATAAACTTTCACATCGTATTTCAAATTAAAATCTACAGTTCATCATTGAAATTTTCAAAACAAACTTTCCCTTAGATTCTTCCGCAAAACCCTATCGATTCAACGCATCATCTAAAAGCTCTTCCTCTTTTCTCATTGCAGACCATTTGCTCCAAGTGCCTTTAACCGTTGCGGAAAATTTCCATTCACATCTAGAGCCGCTGGAATTCATTCGACCGGCTACTTTCAACGATCAAGTTTCGCTCAGCTACGTGAAAAGGAAGGACGAGTGGAACACTATTAAAATTGATGGTTTCGATCATGAAACGGATCCAACGCGGTTTCTATCGCTGCACTGTTATCTCTTCCCGTACTTCAGTTTTTGTCCGAGGTAATAAAGCAAGCAGAGCAGCTCGAGAAACTCCCCAGAGGAGTTTTCGCTAGTATGCCATGCTTTGTATTTCAAAAAACCAACAACGAACCTGCAGCTACGTAGTCCGCTCGAGTCCGTGATTATTTCCAGAGCACCATTATTAACGGTTCCAAGTAACTCATTTCTACGTTATACGCGATAATTGTGAATTCGTATCTAGAACAACATACAATACAACCTATTTGAGTTGCACAGAAGTCAGGAAGCGCATGCGGAAATTCTAATTGGCAAAATACCTACAACGCCTCGAAACCATAAAAACTCTGGACCATCCCTACAGTATGCAAATGAGCTCGACTTCGTAGTACTGCAACGAGATCACTGTGATGCTTTTAGCTGTTAAGATAGAATGCGATTTCACGATGAAAATGGAATCTGAGAAAACTCTGTAAATAGTATCCTCGAATGTGTTATTTATTGCAATAATTCCTAGAAAATTTAGTGAAATTAGGATTTTCAAATCAAATTGTGTTTTAATCAAAACGTTTTTAATTGAAACGACAATGTCAATCAATTCCTTGCCGTAACGGTGAGATACATCGAAATGAATTTTGTTGATTTTATTATGACGTTCTAGTCTCTAAAAGAGATATGTACTGTGTTAAGAAAAAAATAATCTAAAGTAATATTTATTTTACTTATGCAACTAATTTCTTCCATATGCTGTCGTGTAAATATCAATATTTATATTATTATTGTTTTTATTATTGTTTAATCGATGTAATTAAAGCAATATAAAATTTCTATTGTTTAATCAAATGTTAAAAAGTGATCTAGTGTAAACTGTAATATAATGTAGTTATTCAAAAAGATGAAAAGATAAAAAAATGTAAAATACATGGTAGCTTCGAATAAAATTCAAGGAATATTAAAATTACGTTCAGTGTTTTTGTTCATCATGAGAAACTTACCTTAAAGCTGGCACTAAGATCTGAATTAGCTTTTCGTGAAAAGGGAACTCGTGCTTTTTATGCATGGACTCATGAACGAACCAGATGCCAAATTCTATTTTTCAGATTTGTTTTCTTTGACTTAGATATCTTTGATTTGGATATCCCTCCATTTTGTTCTAGATGTAAAAACACCATCGACAACAGAAGAATTGTTACGATTTGCTAGAGCTAGCACTAAGGCCGCACTCTCGAAAGAATATGTCAGGAATAATTTAATCTTGATTAATAATTTAATCGATAGGGTAAATTTCCCTGATATGGCAATAGCGATGTTATTAATTTCCATCAATCCAGTTTTATCAATTTTCGAAGCCAGAAGATAGTACAATTCAAATTTCACAAAATATCGCAAACAAAACACTTCCACACTCATTCAACAATTCATTAGCCAGTTAAAAAAAACAAGGGAGCCCGTATAGCGCTCTGGGGAGTCTAGTCGCTACTAGTCGCGTGATGTTTGAGCTGCCCAATGACGAGTTTAATACCTGATTTTTAAGTAGATGATTACGACTAGCTGCCAATTGGCATCCAGATTCCGAAGAGTATTCCAAATCGCCTGAGAATGCACATTATTGCGCGCTCCCTGAATGTCCAGAGATGCATCCAGCGTGTACTGCTTGTAAGTCGGTGATTTTACATCTAGCTCGACCAGAGTATGCAGCACTATTCTGACAAATTTGCCCTTGATATAAGCATGCTGTGATTTGGGGATCAGAGTAGAGTTCAGCGATTTGAATATCCAACACCTCACAGCTCTCGCTAAAATATTGAATAGAACGATGGTTAGACAAATTGGTCTTAGGCTCTTTGGCTTAGCGTGCGATGTTTTATAGGTGAACATAGCTTTCGTTTCCTGCGAAATACAAGAAATCCTTAAGCAGGCATTATAAATGGCCATCAGCCAAGACGTAGTACCTACCTTTTGAAGTCTGCTAAATACCAGTCATGATGATACCATCCGGGCCTAAGGACTTGAATGGCTCAAAATAATGACCAGCCCATCTATTGTGTGTGGGAGAGATAACAGGAATCAACCTTGCATTCCTGTTCGGTTCTTGCTGCAATAGCAACATTGTCCTTGTCATTGCAGTTTGGATGGATAAGGACATCTATGGACTTCATGATTTGGATGCAGGCTCATGATTTACCATTAGACTCTCTGTATTTGACAAGCTGCAATTGACTTAACATACAGATTTGATATTTAATGACCTATAATTCTTGGAATATTACAATCTCCTCTGCACTCCTGCATAAATAGAGGCTCTTTTCCTCTATATTTCAGTGGTGAAGGTTAATTTGAAGAACCTTTACCTTTATTAATTAAAGTGCCGTGTAAATCGCCCAAAGTTTCCCTTCATCTTCTCAGATTCATGAAATCAATGTGGTCACTAGCTCAGAGGTCACGCTTGGTCTTTCATCATCCTCCGGGACAGATTTTTCTGAACAGAACGTACGTACAGCAGATGTCCGTTTTCCGCATCTTTCTTTTCCGAAGTAATTCGTTCCCAATAGTGTAGTTACGTCCTTTATGTACGAAAGTGACTTCTCGCCGATGATGATGAGAGCCTAATACCGCTCATCTCCCAGTGTGATTATTGCTGTTCTGTACAAATCGGCAGAGCATTGATTGTGACAGGCTATCAGCTTTACTCTGCCCGAATGCGACCCGGCATTAAGACATCGCGAAGATAGCCCAGGATTTGTCTTAGCCAAGTGCTTGAAGCCCAATAAATGAGCCTTCTGCACCATCTTCCAGTTATCTGATGAGCTACTACCACCACTCTTGCTCGTATCGAAGATCGCCTTTACCAGGCTCCCCTAATCAATTTCATAGAACCGCCAAGTTATGCCAGCAGGCGCAGCTCGCATAGTCTATCTATGCCGTTTTAATCAAAGAACTCATTTTCGGAAAGTATCTTAGGGGGGACGGTCTCTAAACTACTTAGGATCAGCGAGGTTTCGAGATAAATCCTATGAACATTATACGAATAGAGCTTACGCTCCGTGGTTGAATGTCTGAAGGGGAGGCGACATCTGAGGCGACTAAAGTGGGAACCTGAGACGGCTTAGTTTTCGTGGATTCTGTAGAGCACAGACTTGCTCTACAGGTATCGTCAGTGCTCAGTCTCATCATCTTGGCACCGCAATAGATCGAAACAGAGGAGAAGATTAAATTACCAGCGATTCGATCCGTGAAGCAGATTTAGGAGCCACTTCTCCAAAACCGTTAAGCAGAGATACAGAAAAGTTACACGTGAACGGTGGAGCAGGCGGTTTGCAAAGGTGCAAGCTTTCAAGGCATTTCTCCTGTATCGATAGAACACCTTATTGACGACTAAGTTCAAAATCCCAAAATCATCAGTCCAGTGCGTAGACCACAGTCAGAATCAGAATGCACTTTGACATTGGAAAATGCTCCATTTACGGCAATGCTAATCTCTCAAACCGGCCTGACGATACAGTGGCTCACAGCTTATTTGATACAGTGACTATTTAAAAATGCAAATCACTATAACTTTGAAATAAAGAACCCTATTCAAAAAATTTTAACGTATTTGACTAGATGCATGTTCAACGAATACAATGCAAACAAAAAATGTTCCAGCAATATTCCTCGGCGTCCCGTAAAAGAGAAATACCACTGGCGCAGAAAAATTGCAGCTCACAGCTTATTTGATACAGACACTTCAATGCGAGCTGAAGTATGTAATAAGCTGAAGTGCCAAAATGAGCCAAAATTGTAAAATGGGTCATCGCACCTCAATTGAACAGCGCGAATTGGTATTTTTTTATTAAAAAAGAACAAAGTGTTCGAAAAATTGCTGAAAGTGTGAATTTGAGTGTCTCTACAGTGCAGCACATAATTGAGCGCTTCGTACACGAAAATGGGGTAGAAAATAAAAGGAGAAATGCGCCAAACAATATTTTCACCGTATACGACGAACGATACATTGTAAGGAAAGTGAAAGCAAACACAAAGATTTCCTCTCCAAAATTGGTTACTGAGGTTCATCGTGAATTAAGGAAGTCATGTAGTGCTGAAACCGTCCGACGAGTGCTTCGCGACCATAATTGCAACGGGCGAGTAGCTCGTAGGAAGCCATTCATTTCCAAAAAAAATACAATAAGCCGATTTGCCTTTGCCAAAGAGCATGTGGGAAAGCCATTCGCGCTGTGGAATACGGTTATTTTTGCGGAAGAGTCCAAGTTTAACATTTTTGACTCCGACGGAAAGTTATATGTCTGGCGCAAGGCAAACACTGAGCTAAACAAGGAGAACCTCAAAGCTACTGTGAAGCATGGTGATGGCAATGTGATAGTTTGGGCCTGCATGTCAGAAATTTAAAGTTTATTATGTACTCAAAAACAATTTGCTGCAAAGCACTGAAAAACTGGGTGTTAGCAACCAATTTCGGTTGTACCAAGACAATGATCCAAAGCACAAGTCGGGAATTGTGCAGTCCTGGCTAATTTGGGATTGCCCTCATTTGATGTCTCCGCCGGCACAGTCACCAGATATGAACGTCATTGGGAATTTATGGACTTTGTTGGATAACAACATTAGAAAACACAAGATATCTAATAAACAAGACCTGAAGAAAGCACTGCTAGAGGAATGGCAAAAAATCACTCCTGACATCACAAAAAAACTCGTTGACTCAATGCCGAATAGGTTCCAGGCTCTGCTTAAGGCTAAGGGCTATCATACGAAGTATTGAAATCAACTGGAAACCTCATAATTCACAACTATTTTAATGTTTAATCAAACTGTATCAAATAAGCTGTGAAATGAAATTTGTTATTACTTTTAGTTTTTTGTTTTTTAAGATGTAAAACAGCAACTTTGTAACAAATATAAACTTGTTTAATAAACAACAAACATTTTTCTTCAAAATGGTGTTCAAATTTTTTTGATACTGTTGTTATGTTTTGAGTTGTTGCAACTTAATTTTTTAAAGAAGCCCTGTATCAAATAAGCTGTGAGCCACTGTATATTAGTACTTCTTGCTGGTAGTGATTAGTATGTGAACGAAGCTCACACTAGGCTTGGAATGCGGTTGTGTAACAGCAACGTAAATTAAATAGTACAAATACAGACCAGTTTACTGTTATTTTTCATTTCTAGGGAGCTGACACGCTAGCTAGGAACTAACTTATTAAACTTAACCTAGGTATGCGCGTAGAGTTTCAAATTCGACGTTGAATACCATTGGGCTTACTTTGTTTATAGGCTTATTCGGAACTACTTGTCAAACCACTTTGTCAAATAAAAATTTTGAAGATAAATAAAAAATTTTTCAATTTTAATCATCCCGCAAAAACAATTCCAATTTGATTCTGCTTTCGGAGGCTTATTCCGCAAAACGATCGAGTTTCCCGTATCAATTATTCTCTACTTTGATAAGCTTTAGAGACGATATACGTTGTCTATGCGATTATAGACAAGAAGGGAACCGTGATCACAAATCAATAACCTTTATGAGTAAATTATTTCCATGGATATAAGTCGGAGATGTTAAAATTTGTCACAACCAGCGTAAATAACAATTAAAGATTTCCAACTGCAAGTGGTCACACCAGTCAAGTATGCACTGTGTGCTGGTGTCTGATGAGAATCAGTGCATGCTTTCGAAACCACTTTGTCAAATAAAAATTTTCAAGATAAGTAAAAAATTTCTCAATTTTAATCATCCCGCAAAAACAATTCCAATTTACTTGTAACATGTTTAACTTCAACAAGTCTGAGCTCCACAGTAAACATATCCTTCTTAAGTTTTTGAGCTGCAGCATGTCAATAAGGGATGGAAAATATGGTATGTGAAATTTCACAAAACAAACCGTTGAAGCAGTAGTAGTCATTTTTTTAAATATATCATCTAAAGTTCAAATCACAGCTGATAGGAAAGGAAGCATTTGTTTGGACTATGAATTAATTAAAAAATAGTAGTCCGCAACTTCAACTCGTATTTCAGCTTTTATAATAAATTTTGGACTTTCTGTTTGGTTGAAACAAACAAAAAACTCCCAAGAAAATGTTACCATTTCAATTAAAATCACTTCATTTGAATCTTCCTTTATTAAAATACCATAATTTAAAAATAGCAAAAAAACAAAAGACAAAACTAAAATACCATAATTTAAAAAATAACATACATTTAGCATTGGGTAAATGTGCAGAAGATAGACATTTGGATGGATCTTTTGATATTGACACATGCCAACAAACGTGATGATGTCAGTTCATTTTCCAATTTCCGAATACCAAATACAAAATGCGTTATATTAGTCACAAATATGCAACAAACTCGATGGAATTAAGTTCAGGTGAGTGTACGCCCGGAATTCCTACGGAGCTTTTCGATTCTATTCCCAGAAACTAACTACTTTACTCAGCCCCAAGTAGCTCTCAACTTTGTGCACCTGCCAATCGTCTTTCAAGTACAGCCTTTTGATGCCGGCCGTCATTTCCATTACAGACGAATCTAGCGTGAAATATTAAAAACAGTTTTTCCCTAATATTAGCCATGTGATTTTGACGAATCATCGCCCAATTCATAAGTTTTTTGATTGGCCTCTATGAAAATTGCTCTATCATCAAATCAACATCTATGAAATTTGATTGTAATATACACGCATAGGGCACGGATATCAGTGAAAGGAAATCATTCGACCGATTTATCTACCTTAACTCAATCAAAAAATTAAATGCCCGGCTAAAGTGTACGGTTATATTCCTCTTATTGAAACGAATCCTATTTCTCAGGACTTCTATTATCCGATGCTAGGCTGCATCTCAATTTAAAAAACAAATTCACAAGCCTTCGATGTTCTTAATTATAAGAGTGACCCTAACCAAAGTCGATTGTATTTCTCTGATTCCGCTTCGCAATGATATTTCGAGTTTTAATGTCTTATTCAGATTCCGTCTTAAGACCGGCCCAAATCGATTTAATTTCGTAAATGAACATGTGAGAAACGAACAAACAAATGCTCGGTCGGAGCACGGGAACCACCCATTGAGGTCACTGCAAGTAGTTTCCGCGCGGTTGCACGAATCCCGTCCGACCTGTCTGTTCACCTGGCTCACCTGCAGAGCTACCTTTGTGACCAATGAGACACGAGCATGATTTCAGCTCAGTACGTTCTTCAGACTTATTATCTGTGGATTTGTCGGGGTTAAATTCTCGCCTCTGTTCTTTGGGGGGCGAAATACGAGCCGTAAAAGTGTTCCGGACGTTCCAAATGAATAATAAAAGAGGCGATGATGATTAGAACGAATCTCGCTAGCAACCCATGTCGCCGATTGCGACATTTACAGGACCAAGTAATAAGCGTATCTTTACTGACCCGCAAACAGCTATGCCGCCGTTGTGGGACAAAACTAAACATGACATTCAGACAGGAATGAATGAATAATGTCGCGTCTGTCATGTTCTTATTAAAGGAGATTAAAAATAAATTCGCTGTGCCAGTGCTGCTTCAACTTTTCTCATTTTTAGTGGGTGTATAAACTCTCTTGTCATTAACAAGCAATTAAGCCAAAATTACATGTGCACGGCAGAAAGATTAAATAAACGATTTATAAATATTTTATTATTTTTCGAAATTAGACGGTAGCTCATTTCAAATCTTCTTTCTAGTGATTTATTGAACATGCTGTTTTCTATTATAAGTATTTCGTTATTTCTTACGATAGTTATAGTTTCCATACTACCAGCGAAATTAATTAGCCACAATATTCTCTAAAATTCAAAACTCTTTATTGCCGGAACTGAAAAATTCTATATTCACTGAGTGATTGATGATAGTCTTTCTTCAATAAGTTTTATGGAACATACATGTGAGATGCATTCATACTAGTTGTAGTTACCTTTTCAGGCATTTCAAATCGCCAAGGACAAATGATACAAGTACGCTTAAATATATTTGTATCTGTAAATATAGTTTTATAGGAAAACTTGGAACAGAAATTATACTCCTTCCAAACACTAAACTTGCGCCCTTTTCTTTCACTGTTGAACTCTCATCGTGAAAACCTTAATTGGATAGCAGGATCATAGTTATGTTACGAAACTTTCGAGAAATATATTTTACTTTTCCTCGAACTGTCGGTTTTTAATCTAAGAAATTTGTAGGACTCTTACAAATTTCTTAGATTTAAGTCAACTGGACCTCAAAGAGACAAAACCTGTTCATCCATTTGATGATGTCATCGAAAACTTTCAAAATCAAATTTAGGAAGGTAGCCAATGCGGCACTCCTAAAAATATTAAAATAAAGAATTAGACCTGGAAACAAAAGAAAACTAACCGGTGTAAGAATTTCTTTGAGACGCAAGTGGCATCGTACACGCAAAGATGTCGATAAACACGGGGCATACTCACAGAAGACATAAAAATCAAAATTAAATGCCTGTAAAATATGAAGTGGAACTCTATGCTTTATTATCTCCATCTGTGCGCAAAACTGAGGTAGCGCTGATTAGAATAGCGCCGAAAATAGAAACATAGCGCTGAAAATATTGGTAATTTAGAATTCCAACAGTCAATCGATGCGCTGCCTGAAAAGTCTACAGTTTCGTGAAGTGCATCAAGCCTACGAAAGTAGCAAAATTCTTTAATTTCAAAAAAGCTCCAAGCAAGTTACTAATGCTAAACTAACCTAGCTTAAAAAAAACTCTAGCGCACCTGAACCGCTAGAAATACTAATGTTCGATGAGCAATAGAAAGCTCGTGCAGATTTTGAGTGCATATCCTACCACACGTGCTCCAACCTATTTCGAGGGCAAAACCACTTTGATCTTAATAATGCGTTTAAACTCATGGGGTGGAACGGTTTTCAGTGCTACCACTTGCATAAAATTTTAGATTTAGGAAAGTCAAACACTACAAAATTTTGTTGCGGAACAGCTGTGAACAGCCGCCACCACAACAGAAATAGCTGTTCCGCAACAATTTTGAAAGCAGCATAACATAAGAAAGAAAATGCTCAGTGCTTGCAACACTTTACCAGCACTGCAACTAAAAGTCGCCCACAAGTGTCTCACGTCAAAATCAAAATACTCTATCAATCTCGATTTTATCCGACGATTTCGTCGAAAGTTTCAGGGGCAGAAAGATGTATAGGATCAAAAAATGAAAGATGTTTGGGCCGAAAAATTTCTATTCAAACATTGTAAACATACTTTCATTGTAAATGTTCGCGATATGAATACCTAATGAAAGCATTTATGGATACAAAAATAGCAAAAACGCCTCGCACTGGCAACCCTTCGCTAGCTTGCCTCACACTTGCCTCACACTTGCCTCACATTGAAATCCATTTACCCTGCGAATTTAGTTTTGATCTAATGATTGCATTGGAAGTTAGAGGGGTACAACCGTACGTAAACACTACTACCCGTAAACATTTTCAAATATTCTAAAATTTAATGTTAGTTGTTTATTGCCCCCTCCAAGATCATTACCGTTTGAAAATTTTACGATAAAATCGCTTAGTAAAGATATTGCAAATAAATACAAAACCAACAATAGCAGCCAATCCTTCCCTGGTTTTTTAATTAAATTCCTTCTGAATAATGCCTATAATAAATTCCATTTATCATACGAAATTCGTTTTGATTTCATGACTGCACTGGAAGCTATAGGGCAAAGAGCTTTATTTTTCAAAGCGAATTTTCAAAATCCAAGACACAAAAATTACCATAGCTGACAGCACAAATTGAATTTTTCAACCAAATTTCTACCAAATACAACTTAGATTAAGATCTGCTAACTGAATCAGAATTCAAAGGGTAAACAAAATTGTTTTTCTTTATAATTTTTCAAGATGGCACAACTGGCACAGAGTTGTCCGCATTTCCAAATCGCTTCTACCCCACCTGGTCCTACTTAATGCCAATACATTCTGCGAATTTTAGATTTATCTGACAATTGGGTCATGAGTTCTCGTGAACAGAAGATTCCGATGCTTAAAATATAGGAGGGCTACCGTTCTTGTCCGATGTGAAATTTGAAATGTTTTGCTTTCGTTGCATAAACAACGCATAAGATTTTTATATGAACTGGTTTTCATTGTAAAAAATGAAAATTTTTTAGGAGATTCGATGGTTTGAAGGTTTTCATTTTCAATACCTGCCGTAGCTGCAGGGTTGCCAGCACGCTCATAAAAAAACACACAAATCTACAACTTAGTACCATCAATATGTATTTTAAGTATCATAATGATTTAATAGTTTTGTCAAAGTTTATCGCAAATCAAAAATTTTCAAATTTTCCGAATAGCGCACACATAGGGTTAAAAATTTCAAACAAATTATCATATTCACATTTAAAATACGTTCAAAATTTATTATTAAAAGTTTATTTTTTAAAATTAAATTATTTATTAAAAGTTATTTGTTGACAGAATAATAGGTATTATTAAAATATCAGTAAAATAACCGCCGGCGCCAAAGGGTTAAAGATTATTAACATTTGGTGAGACCTGGCACTATTCTGCATATGTATCCTGAATGTATCCTGAAAATTTCAGTTCAATCGGATAGCGCATTCCTGAGATGTTTTCAAAGGAATTTTTTGATGATATATGTATATATATGTATATATATATATATATATATATATATATATATATATATATATATATATATATATATATATATATATGTATATATATGCATATATGTATATATATATATATATATATATATATATATATATATATATATATATATATATATATATATATATATATATATATATAGGCATATATGTATATATATATATATGTATGCATATATGTATGTATATATATATATATATATATATATATATATATATATATATATATATATATATATATATATATATATATATATATATATATATATATATATATAATATGAATGCTTGGCCAAAGTGATTTTAATATTAATGTTCTTCTTGGAACATTAGTAAAAAGCAACCAATGGAAGCGATCGACTTGTTAAATTTCATACACAATGCTTGCACGGTATTTCTTACACTTATCCCATATTTAGAAATGCTATCAGCTTGAAAGAAAGCATTTGTTGTGTCAGTTCCTAAAGCAAATTCCAAAGGTTTTTGAATTACTAATTGAAAAGCAAGTGTTGTTTTTTGTTGCAAGAAATAATAATGTCCCTCACTTTCAATTTAGCTTTAGAGGGAATCACTCAACAAAGTGCCAAATTTCCCATGTAATCAAGGACAATCAAGGACTCTGCTGACATGGAAAATCTGGACACCGAAAAAGCATTCAATACTGTATGGCATGAACGTTTGTTGCACAGAAGGAAAGAATTTAGAATCCCTGCACATGTGGTCAGAATCATACAATCCCTTTTTTTCTGGTCGCTCATTTCAAGTCAAAGTAAACTGATGCTAGTCTTCAAGTCAGCAGATAGTAGCCAGTGTTCTACAAGGCTCCTATTAATGTCCAATTATATTCAATATTTTTACGACTGACATTCCTTTAGATCCTGATTTTCGTGGACGATGTCTGTATTTACTGTGATGAATCCAGCTCTTGGGCTATTTTAAAAAATCTGGAATGCCACCAAATGCTCGACAACAAGCTCCAGTGGTCAATCGCGCAAACGGCTATCCTGCCCGTATTATGATTTAAGGACTTCAAGTTCTGATAATTTTCTAATTATATCTTCTATTGAAATTCTTTTTCACAGTTAATTTACTTATTCCATCTCATTGTTTTGTT
The DNA here is from genome assembly GCA_947369275.1 of Nemotelus nigrinus. Lineage (NCBI taxonomy): Eukaryota > Metazoa > Arthropoda > Insecta > Diptera > Stratiomyidae > Nemotelus > Nemotelus nigrinus. The sequence goes on along the minus strand of OX376373.1, from coordinate 44,604,037 downwards.
AGCCTTTGGGGCCCGGTAGCTCTGCTCGCTAACGCGTCAGGCCGAAAAGCGGCGTGCTACGGGGCCTGCGGGTTCGAATCCCGCCAGTGCCATGGCTGTAAGTGTGAATGCGTGTGATTGTCTATGAGGGTGGCAAATGGGCCCAAACTGGTGGCCTAATGCTAGCCGAGTTCCCGGCAGCCCTCTTCACTAACCTAACCTAACATAACCTTTGTTAGCCTTTGATATTAGCAAGTATTTAAATCATAAGTTAAGTATGCTCACACTCAGAAAAATTTTAACACTGAAAATTCAATAGAATCACATTTAAATCAAAAGTTGAAACACTTTTAAATAAAAAACGAATCTTATTTGAATTAAATAATCCCCCACTATCAATAAAAATGATTCCACCTTATTATAAAAATTTTACTTTCGTATCAAAATTTTCATCATTGAATGAAAAATAAACCATTAAAACAAACAAGACACACTTTGATACAGCGTTATTGAAATGCGGTCAGACTATTTGAATTAAAAAGAAACGTATATGGCGCCAAATCATATTTGAAAATTTTTGATTTGGCGTCATATACGTTTCTTTTTAATTCAAATAATATGACCTCATATCAATAACGCTCTGTCAAAGTGTGTCTTGTTTGTTTTAATGTTTTATTTTTTATTCAATGATGAAAATTTTGAGATGAATATTTTTTATAATAAAGTGGAATCATTTTTATTGAATGTACACTGAACGAAAAGAATTCGAAATTTTAACTAATTGCAAATAGATGACTTTGATTTGGTAGAAAAGTCTAAAAGTATGATTTATTCTTCAAAACACTTTAATTAATAAGGAAATCTAGATTAGTTGATATAACTAATCTTCTTTAGTTAAAAAAGGATCAACTGTTTGTAGAGTTTCTTACTATTGAAATAGAAAATTTTGCCAATATAATTTGCATGAATGTCTGCATTATAGAAAGTTTAGTTATTTTTATTGTAAAAATGTCTAAAGACAGTAAAAGAAATGATTAATATTATACGGAGATAATTAACGATTCATGATTTGCGGAAACAACAAATTGAATTAGTAGGCTGAAAATCAACCATTTTCTTTAGTAAATTATGACTATTTCTTTATATGAAATACCAAATGATTTTTTTCAGTGTATAAAAAAGATTCGTTTTTTATTTAAAAGTATTTCAACTTTTGATTTAAATTTGATTCTATAAAATTTTAAGTGGTGAAATATTTGTGAGTGCATATACAACGGTGTGCGTTAATTATTCCAGGCATTTACTGCGAATATATATATATATATATATATATATATATATATATATATATATATATATATATATATATATATATATATATATATATATATATATATAATGAATCAAATGGCAGAAATTTATTGAACAATTCCCATGTGCAGTTTGCAAAAATTCTCATACCTAGTATTTTTTAATTTCGTACTAGGTACTGGTTGTTCCGAAAAAAATATCTGTTCCATATACCTGTTCCCAGTACATATGCCTCATTTTTAGTAGGCAACCTTGTAGCTACGGCAGGCACGCGAACAAAACTTCTTCAAATCATCGACCTGCCGAAAAATTTTGATTTTTTAAAGAAATTCAAATTATTGATAAATTTTAACCTTTAATCACCATGTCGAATTTAAATTTTCAAAATTTAACGTTACATAAGAACGGTAGCCCATCACCAAATTACCTTTCTTTTCAGCAAATCGAAAATTCTATTCACGAGAACTAACGACCGGATAATTCGATAAATACGAAATTTACAAAGTAAGTAGGCATTAACTAGGACCAGGTCTGATAGAATTGGTGTTGAAATGCTGGTAGCCCTGTGGCAGTGGTACCATCTTATAAATGACTGAAAAAAAAACTGCTTTTTAGCCCATAACTTCAGATTCAGCCAACAAATTTCTGTCGCCTAAATCCTGTAAATTTTTTCAACAAAATTAAGCTTTTTCCCCGTAACTTCCGATGCAGTCCTGAAATCAAAATGAAATCCATGAAGTCAATGAATTTTATTGCAAGCCAAATTTCGCACCGATTTCGTAGAAAAATCATAAAAAGGCTGCCAGCTATGGTAACTTTTGTAATTTTTTGATATTCCTTTACTAATCGATGTTGTCATGAAATTTTCGAATGAAAATGATCCTGCAAACAGCATATATTTCGGTTTCGAAAATTTAAAAAAAATTGCGGGTGGTAACCGTAAAACTCTTTTCACCCCTATAACTTCCAGCGCAGTCATCCAATGGAAACAAATTTTACAGGAAGGGTTCAGATATTTCGTAAATATTACATCATCAGATGCTTCCATTATATGTATATTCAAATGCAAAGCATTTGCAATTAAAGTGAGCAACAAATACTTAGATTTTCCAAGTTTTGAAAATTTTTCGGGTGACAACCTCAAACATCGTTTTATCGCTGAAACTTTCGATCAAATCCTCATATGAAAACAAAATTCGAAGGGTAGGTTTATTTTAGCATACTTATGGCTACTTCGTTGGAAAAGTGCTGCCAGTACTGAACATTTTCATCATTTATACTGTAAGAGATGCTGTCTTAAGTGTTTTATATTAGAAGCATCCAATAATGAAAATAAGCAACAAGGGCATTACTTTACAAAATTTTGGAATTTATACAAATGGTTACCAAGGAAACATTTCTACCCTTTGAGTTTTGATGCAGTCATCGGATCCATTACATATCTGCCCTCAAAAACAATTTCTTCGAAAATCAGTTTTCTAGCGGCTCTGATGAGAAGTTTTTTTTCTGCTTCTGTGTACTTAAAACAAACTAAATTTTTATCATATTTTTACCGGAACAGAAGCTTTTATGACTTATGATGTTGTGATTATTTAAATAAAAGTGTTGCAAATAACCCAGCTTTCGAATCACTGAATCATATTTCACCTCCAAGCGAAACTTAAAATGCACCCATATTTCTCCAGCAACAATGTTTTTCAGTGGCAAGCCGACAATCTCCTTGTAAGGATTATCACCATATCCAAAGATATTATTCTTTCCGGACCATTTGACAACAAAACAACGTCGAAAGTTTGCGAATGCTTCGCTCTTCATTCACAACACAGTGTCGGACCCTGTTCTCATGTGAACACACAAACAAGCATACTTAAGTGCCCTTGAGTTAATTAAATAAGCCAAGATTATTATTAGTTATGTTTAGTTTTTTTTTTAAATAAAATATAGCCTTTTGGTGGAGTTTAAACCAAGGCGAAATTCCATATGACTTGAATTGCTTTTATTACTCACATAAAGCTACGGTCATAATCGGAACAAGAAGATAAATCTTTAATTTTTCCCAATTAATAAATACAAATATAACTTACAACACAATTTTATATGTATTAGGCAAAGAAAATATTATCCATGTGCACTAAATTATTTTATCTACCTATTTACAATGCAGACATTCATCCAAAGGTCTAGACATCTTGTTGTGCACTTGTTCATGTAACACGAGCGCTATGACATCCAGAATATCAAAATCCACTTAAAATAGTATAGACGAAACAGCTAGATATCCTTGCATGTGTTATAGAAGGGTAATCCAGAGCAGAATTACATTTAAAGTTACGAGCGAGCGAAAAGAGAGATTCAATGACTTTCACTTGATGCTCTAGACAGACAAATATGTATTCGTCCTTGATGCTAGACGTAGTGGGATTAGGTTATTCACTCTTGTCAGCCGATTGACAATATATGTTCAGCAGAAACCATGCCACAGAAGTCCTTTGATGTGGATATTCAACAAAATGTGCAAGACAGCAGGACAATGGATGGTAATGTGACAGCGGACCTGGAAAATATCATTTGCAGTTAGTTTAATGCTATCATGCTGTCCCGAGATCCGAGGTAGAAAAATGGATTGACTTGGTTTAATGGGATCACTTGATAATCTTGAAAAAACATGTATTAGTAAAAAATTTTATCGGTAGCTATCCGGATGATTATTTAAAACGGCATAGCTTATTTTGCAGCATGTCAATGTCATAAACTTTTAATGCTTAAATCTAGTGGAAATTAGAGAGATTATTCAAGGATTGTTGCACAACGTGATAGAACATCCTGTGAATGCCAGCCAAATTTTTGATTTGTCCTGCTCTCCTGCACCGCCTTGATAATCACAATAAGTTTCAGCTCATTTAAGCAGTTTGAATTCAATAAATTTCGAGAAATTCGGTCAAGACAAGTAGCAAACAATAAATAAAAATGATATGTGTAATGCGACACCAAATTTCCACGTTCAAAAGCAGCCTTCAGTCTTTAAGCGTGCCAAACGTTATTATTAAGCGACAGTTAAGATCAATTTCAAGGAGATTAAAATCCCTGTAGATGAAAATATATCAAGTGAGGATTCTATCGCCGTTAAAATCTGCCCTCCTGCTGTGACAAAACCTACAATTTCGTCAGTTCATACAAACCCGAACGTTCTCATCTCAGCCAGCTCAGTTGCTTGAACTCTTCGCAGCATACGCAGCATCGCAGCCAAAACCGACCAAAAATAGAGAAATCACATTGGAACTGTGTATCTTTTGCCGTTACCGCATCACCTTCAAAATTCAAGATTCAACCGGTCGATAGACAAATGAGCTGGAAACCAATTCGAGATCCCGAAATTTGCATCAGAAACTCATTTAGTATTCCTTGACAATAATTTTCGAAAATATATGCAAAATTAAAACTACGACCGTCGATAATTTATGAAAGATTCTTTGGAATCTTCGCTATATAAAGCTACCGAAATTCTTGGTCATTAGCGTGATTGCTCGTAAACAGAACGAAGAAGGGCGAATGGCTATAACAGCAGATTATCATGCACATGCTAATGTTAATTTCGTGGACACGCGAGAGTGACGCACTCGAAAATCTTCACATCACTGTTGACTGTTAGCTGAGGCGAAACAGATTGAAAAATATCGAAGGAATATTAAACTTCAAGATATACATATGTATGCATATTTAAATGTCAGGTTAGCATCCGTAAATAGTATTTTTCGAGGATAAATGGCTTGGGATCAAGGCGGGTTTTCACAGTATTAAATTTCACCAAATGTAAAAACTTGTCGATGTGATTCGGACGTATCTGTTGAAAGAAACTGAACTTGCCCTAAGATTGATGTATCTTGATTGTATCTACTTCGAAGAAGATAAGCGTTAGATTGGGAGATTGCTTTATCATTACCAACATTGAGTTATCTTATTCACTCATCGATTTCGAATTGTTGATAAGTGAATATTTATTTCCAAAGAGTTACGGGTGTACCAAATTTTGACAGGTACTAAACCTGATATATCTGCTAGTAGTATTGCTTTTAAATTGACGGTGGAGGTAAATATGATATTTAATATAGCAGCGTCAACCATTAGTTCTTGACGATCTACCTAAGAGCAGATATTTAACAAAACCAAAGCTCGGAAGACTCCGGTGACTGTACAGGAAATATTGTAATTTATCAGAATGTATTACAGACGTTGGCTTTCAACGCACTTTACTGTTGCAAAAGGGCCATAGGGGCGAGTTGGGGATTGCAGCCTCGTACTGTTGCTTGGCTTTACACTGCTGTGGTGGAACCAATTCTGTTGTTTGGGGTGGCGTTCTGGTGGCAGGCTGCTCTTAAGGCTACCTGCAAAGGACAGCTTGAAAAAGTGCGAAGAATGGCTGCACTACAGGTAACTGGAGCGCTCCGCTCCACTCCTACTAAGGCACTGTTTGTGCTACTACATTGGCTTCCAACCAACCTACTGATCTCACAGCAAGCTAATCTTGCTGCTGTGAGACTAAACTGTATCTCAGCATGGAATAGGACAGAGTTCGGTCATGCGAGGATCTTGGTCGAGGGAGTACCCGCACCAGCGGTTGTTGACTACAACGCCCCTCAATGCATACTGGATTTGGAGTTTACAACTCGCATTCCATGCAGGGAGGAATGGTGTGATGGTATCACCCTTGATAATGGGCTTATCCATGTGTACACTGACGGCTCAAAGCTAAACAATAGAGTTGGGAGTGGTGTATACTCAGATGAGCTGAATCTCAAGCTGTCCCTCCGTCTACCAGACCACTGTAGTGTCTTTCAGGCGGAGGTGGTAGCTATTTATCAGGCAGTCGACTGGCTTCTGTGTAATCGAATATTCGGGGTCAATATTGGTATTTTCACAGATAGCCAAGCGGCTATTAATTCCCTTGCTGGTCCTTGTACAATGTCCAAGATTGTTGCTGAATGCCGTGCATCTCTTAGGGAGATGTCGAGACATTCGGTTGTTCAATTGATTTGGGTACCTGGACATAGGGGTTTTCAGGGCAACTGTGAGGCCGATGAGCTAGCAAGGCTTGGAACTTTGCTACCTGACGTCTCTTGCTCCTTTTCAATAGGTATACCGATGACATCGGTCAAACTGGCCATAAGGCAAAAATATCTTGAGGACGCTAAGAAGTCCTGGGCAGATGAATCTTCCTGTGTGATAACAAGGCAGTCCTGGGTATCCATGGATGCGCATCGCACCAGGCAGCTTTTAGGCTTAACTCGAAGCGCCCTTCGTTGCACTGTGGGCGTTCTAACGGGCCACTGCCTCATAGGACGACATGCACAACGTTTGGGCGTAGAGTTTAATGACTTCTGTCGGAGCTGTGGCTCTGAGGATGAGGAGGAAACCGTCCTTCACCTCATGTGCCAGTGTCCGGCTTTGGCAAGGAGAAGACTGGCGGCACTTGGTGCACCCTTTCTCTCAAACCTGACGGAACTGTCCCTGGTAGAGCTAAAGGGGATAGTCCGGTTTCTCAAAGGAAGCAAATGGTTTCCTGACTTTAGTGAGTAGAAGAGAGTCACTAAAATTATTGTGGTATCACAACGGGCCTCTTCTGTGCCTATGTGTGCTGGTCGTCAGGCCTCTGAAGATCGGCAGCCACGTTAACCTAACCTATTACAGACGTTACTTGTCAAATAGTGCACCTTTCAAATTTTTAAATTTTGAAAATTGTACGCCTAATATATTTATTCCGGTTACGTGTCAAGGGTTTTTATACACACGCAAACTTTTATGAAATGGATTACTATTTTCGTCAACTTTGGAGAGATGTAATTCCACATGCGCATTCTCCTCGTCTTGTCATTTTTGTAATAAGAGATGCTATCATCAAATGTTCATATGATCAGCACCAATGTTCGGATTCAAACCAAATTCATAGGAGAGGAACACAACATAAGTTTGTTAGGCTGTTGTTTGCGATGTAACCAAAGAGCACCCTGAACCGGACATTTTTTTCCACCATTCATCAAATTTTAATATGATAAACACTCTACGACGAAAACAAGCGAAATATATATTGTGATTTCCTAAATTTTGAAATTGCTCGGGCGGCATCTACCCCTATAATGAAATCTTCCGTTCAACACGAAATAGAGTAGGTTGATTTTATTGTGGATCTTTTGATTGCAGTGTTAACAAAGAGTTGCAAGCTCTAGCAATTTCATCGTTTTTGTGACAAGAGACACTACCTTCAAAATTTTGAAATATTGATGGAAATAAGCAAAACAAATGTCTTCATTTACAAAATTTTCAAACTTTAACGGATGATTATCCTAAAAAATGTCTACTCATATAACTTTTGATTCAGTAATTGGATCAAAACGAAATGCACTGAACAGGTCGGTTTCGAAATTTTACTGGTCTTATAGTTTTTTAGCAACTTTTATTCTGAGAAATGGCAGCATTAAATTTTCATATGTTTAATAAAAAATGCCTAACCAAGCCAACCAGTGCTGAACAAGCGAACATAGTTATTTTGGCTGAAGATACTGAACTAACGCTGTTACCTGTTCAAACGCGCAATCATGCCTACGTTGATCGGTACGATAGTTATAATCTACAACAGCAGCAATATTGTCAGCTAACGTCTCCATCGCGAAATTCTTCTCCGTTCTGACTCGCAATCAACGCGAACCGCCAACTGAAACCAACAAAACAAATCAAAACCCGAGCTCCAACAAAACCAGCAACAGCGAACAATCCGTTACAATTGAGATTATTGACGTCTTCTTCCCAAATTAATTGTTGGCAAGGTTATGCTTCCGATAGCAGTTCGGACCGTCTGGAAGACTACAAAACATCAGCTGATGAGGTCTTATCTTACATGAAAGCTAAGGTTGGAGACTCTCCGTGCTTTAAGTTTTGCAGAAAATTCACGGGTGATAGCCTCAATCATTGGCGGGTCTCCCAATTCATGAGGGTCACTTAAGGTACTTCAGATTTACTGAAGAAAGGTTTATGGTCCGCCGGGTTTTGTTCACAGAGTTTGCCAAAACCAGGTCCAGAAGTTTTCAATCAAGACTTCGAGCGATAAATGTACACAAATCAAACGAGTGGTCTCAAATTTTATTACTAGAACGCCCGGCGGCTGAGGATCAAAACCCAAGAATTTAAATTTTCATCTACGATCGCATAACATGACATAATATACCTTTCAAAGACCTGACTGGCTCAAGATGCCTACAATAATGAGATTTCACCCCCTTTTGCCGTTTTCCACAAGCGTACTGACGTCGTTTTAGTCACGGTTCAGAATTAATCTTGTGTACTGACCTCTTGAACTATCTCATCATAGTTCTTCATTCAGGACATATCAGTCTTCTGACCTTGAAGGTATATCCATTCTTGAAATTAATTTTCAATCGTAACCGCATATCTGCAGTAAGTTGTTACAATTATCTCCTCGAAACAGTTGTTTACAGTAGGACTACCCGATAATTGAGCCTTTTCTCGCTTCGGAGGAAAATGGTTTCACTAGCACTAAATCATCGGTATCCAATTTACTATCGCTGTTTGATACTGTCGCTTCCGCTATTGGCCAAGAAGTCAAGTAGATGTAATATTTACAGACTTTTGATTCAATAAACCATAGAGTCCTTGATTGTGCCTGCTTCACAACTGCTAACACTTATTCTTCCTCTCCCTTTTATCTCACTTCTGGTGTTCCACAAGGTTTGATTCTTGGCCTTCTGCTTTGTATTTCGTTTATAAACGATCTTTCCCCTTATTAATTCCCCCTTTTTGTATGCTAATAACCTTAAAATATTTAGGTTGATAATTTCTGTCGATGACTGCTGCCAGGATGATTCATGCGCACTGAGAAACTGAAAATGTAACTATATGTTTCCAAACTACCTATGCATATAAGTTATCCCCTTTCACGTTTTGTTTTTCCGCCCTTGGTTTTCTCCTCAGCTCAGATCATGATTTCAAGGTATTTTGTATTTAAAGTCTCAATTGGCTATTCATATATAACATATCACATCCAAGTAGTGATGGGCTCAAAAACACCAAACAGTTTGCAAAAAACCTTCTAAAATGAATCGTTTTTCTATAACGAACCGTTTTTTTAAAAAGAACCGTTTTTCTAAAACGAACCATTTTTCTAAAACGAACAATTTTTCTTAATGTAATAGTTTTTCTGAAACCAATCATTGTAAGTAAATATAATGATTATAATATAACGTAACAGAAGACATAGTGGATGCCTAGGAGAGATTAGACTTGATTCGAGCACTAATTCCACAATTTTTCCATATCAAGAAATTCATAGGAGAAAATTACATTAAATAAGGCAAATATTCTCTGCACATGACAAACTCGTCCTTGTTGTAAATTTTCAGTGAAGACTTTTTTCAGTTTTTAGACTGATTTCAATTTAAATTTAAATTATTTCTAGTACAAAATATTCACAGCCTACCAAATGAAATCCGGATAGCATGATTTGCTCTCAGAAAATGGGTGTTCTAGTGGTTAAATCATTTACCAAAAATCAGACACACAGACTTGAAGAGTAAATAAATTAAACGAATGTTAAAAAGAGTGCAAATTATATGTTATAACTATTCTGCCGCCCTTTCCATAAATCCTCCTATCTGACATTTTTTCATTTCTGAGTTAACATCGGATTCAAAAACTACATACTCTATTACATCATTCTGCAAAATATGAAAAGCCTATCTTTTGTGAAAGTATGTTAAAATCAAAAACGAAAAATCCCTCCTTCAGCAAAAACGTAGCATTACTTAGCATAAACCTTCTACGAGTATGTATCTACCACAGATAGAAGGTTTATGTTAAGTAACATGCAGATATGTAGAAGGTTGATGCTAAGCAATGCTATCATTTTTTCGTTGCATGTTCCTACAAAAACCTTCTATCTGCCTAAAACCTATCTTCCACAAATAATTTCAACGTGAAAGCTTTTCCTTCAGATGTTAACCAAATAAACATATTTGTATCCATGTTTAAACTTTTATCTCGTTTGGAGATGCCTGCAGCATTTAAAAAAATACAAATCATTGAACATCTCGAAAGCTACTCAAATGCAGATAGAAGGTTTATACTAAGAACGGCAGTATTGACATGTGACCTTTATGCATCTTCTGTTATGTGTAAAACTTAATAATTTCGTTAACAAATAATACTAATTATTTTACCTGTTTCCAATTCATCCAACATGGGAAACATATCATGACCATATCATCAACAACTACTAACTCATCTAAAGTCATACCCTTTACAAGTTGTATCTATTACCGTGTATGTTTGTCTGTGTTTGCGATAACTAATTTTAATATTCATTACCATCGAAGTCAACGACTCGATTCGTCTATAGAAGATTTTAAGCAATAGATACGTTAGTCTCACCATAATACTATACCTCGGACGATGCGTCGAAATATCAAAATCAAAAGTCATCATCAATATTTGAATCGATGTTTTCTGATATTTTACTGTACAGCTCAAACTTCTTTAATGAGTTACTATAGTGGCAACTATCAACTGACGCGATCGATGACAGGCTGTTATAGTGCTGATGAGTTTATTTGAATCGAAAAATTAAGGAATCAAAACGAATTGCTAATAACTTCTATGTCGTGCAGACATTGAGCGAAACGTTTCAGCTGATATCATTCAGAAATATCTTCTTTTTAGCTTTTAATTGAAGATTGACGAGATAAGCGTTTTGAAAAATGGACGCTGTTCGTGAAATTTAGATGTAGGCTCATATTTTGCTCGGATCTAGCTCGATGCTAGTTAGTAGTTGCTATTGTTACATGCTTGTATCTTTTTGTCCTGAATAAAGTAGATTTGATTGTTAGGAAAATGATGAAAGATATTTTTGATGAGAGAACGCTTGTGATCCTAATCTCGGAGGAAATATGCATTAGTTAATTTTATTTCCCAGGTGATGCAAAAAAAAACAGTCATGTGAAACTTTTTGTAGGATAAGCCCCCTTGAAATCTCACTTCAATAAAGCTTATAGAAGTGTAATTTAAGAATAAATAACGGTTAGCGTTAAATGTAACCAGTAAACGGGAAATATGTGACATATTAACAAATAAGATAGAAGAAGTTTCGTGCAATTTTAATTCTAAACAAATTTAATTCTAAATATCCGGTGACTCCATGACATCAAAATTCAACTTTTAAGCTTTTGATAAGCATTTTCTGTTCAGTTCAGTTGATCTCCAATTTAGTCACATTTTAAGATGGTTTTAGTGCGGAAACCAAATTATCCCTTTTATAAAGTCAAGTACTACTAGGATTCTAGTTTAGCTTTTCCAATTTTCCTGCATTTTTTCAAATTTTTTTTTCAATATAATTTGCCCATTTTTAAAAGAAGGATTTCTCAGGATTAAAAGTATCTGTTCCTCTTAAAGAAACATAGCTCTCATCCAAAAGTGTCCACCTAGAGATTGTTCCATGCGGTTCAACTTGACGGTCAATCGACAGAGCCTGATCTAATCTAAAAAAAAAAAGCTGTACTGGTGCTGTGAATCTACCGACAGACCGCAGATAAACTATGAACCAATAAAGGATTGGATTCTGGAGATTAAGCATGAAAATAGAAGTAATGCTTCTAAATAAGAATGTGGTCTGTGGATTCAGCGCGAGTGTCAGTACGCTCCAGACAATAGGTAGGGACTAGATGACTACTGTATTATTGCCAAAAAAAACTTGAGTGATGTAATTTTGATTCTGCAGCTTCGTGGTGGGAACACAACCACAGTGTGCTGGGAGAAAAGCAGCACGCAGCTTTGTCTGCTGTCGGCAGTCCATCTGCCGGAGGTCAAGAAAGTTGGTTAGGAGGGCGGTTGATACTGTATCGCTTTTGACGCTAGTGCTCGCCACGAAGTATGAAAGAGCACCAACAGAAACGAAAGAGGCAGGTAAATACTATATTTATACCCGAACAGACAAGAAATCTACATTCATACATTCATTCAACAATCCTAAAATAATTGAGATTACCCTAGAAATTGTAGCTACCGAGGAGAGCGTGTAGAACCTTCCACTCTCTCCATCATTCAATCAGTATGCACAGTCCGTGTGCTTCATTTTTTCCCTCCAATAGATTTTTTATAGTGCTTTCCAGACAACTTGTTTGTTGGTGTAAGAGACAAGAACTTTTAAGGACTGGGACCGATAAAACCACGAGTTTTCGCTTTTCAAAAAGAAGATACGACGAATCAAATGTGGTTCATGGAGAGAATTCTGTGAAATCATAGAGAGTAGAACAGAAGCCGCCAGAATCAGAAAGGTCCTAATTGTAACTCTCAGCGTGCCTGTCACCACATGCAGCGAAAGCAAGGATTAGGCAAAGGACCCAATCTAGTTTCTTGGCATGCTGCTGAAACTCACTTCCTGAAATTGGCTAACAAAATGGGCACCACGGAATGACCAAATGCGGACAAACCATCGGCCGTTTGAGCTGCTGATAAAGAATGTAACAGATAATGTCGAGTTTGAGAGGCCAATATACGCTTTCAGGCCTTAAAAAGGCAAAGAGATCGCATATAATACTCCAAACAGCAGTCAGGACTATCAGTCCCATACTTCAGTGTATTTTTACAGTGTGCTTCAATGTATTTTACAGTAGGAGTAGTACCTGAGCCATGGACAAAATCTAGAGTGGTCTTCATTCCGAAACCTGGCTGATCAGTAAGGACAGCAGACGGCACTACACAAAATGGCCGGTAAAAGACAAAAATCTTTACATCAAAAGGAATTAACGTTAGCAGTATTTTTCGACATCGAAGTGGCTTTCAATAATGTCACTGCTGTAAGCATTATCGACTTTTTGGTCTCATATGACATGGCGTGGATGAAACTTTGACGATTTCGGCAACAGATTCGCTGAAAAACAAACAAGTAAATCTGACAGCATCAATACAGCATTAAATCTTGTTGATGGTGTTCAATGTTTGGGTCTAATATTAAAAAGAAAACTGAAGGGCTAATATGAAGTACAGAACTGGTAAGGTTTTCACCTATTCCAATCCAATCTGCCTATTCCAATGACTTTTAAAAGAACCATTCAGAAATTAAACTAGCAGCCTCTACTTGAAATAACTTTAAATATTTTTTCAAGTTATTTCAAGTACATACATATATTAGTACATACATATATTAATATTATTTTATGATTTCTACTATTAAATTATGTTTATACTTTTTCTTATTCTCTTATTTACAATAATACATCATCGATTTCTCAGGGCTGCAAACAGACAAATGTTAATTAATTCAATTTTCATCAAAGCACTTTTCTTGCACTTGGATGTAGGTATGGAACGAATCATTCTCTAGTATTGGCATTTTTTCTACTACTAACTAATCCGAGGAAGTCTGAAGGAAGTATATCATTGATAATAGAATTAGTCGAGCTTCATTTTACTGTACAGTATACTATGATTTATCCTGTAAGCCCATAGCAATAGAAAAACAAATAGAAAACAAATTGCACCATCTGCTTCAGAGGACATGAAAAACGATTTTTGTTGTTAAACCTGACTGATTGACTTCTGAGGTTCACTCGATTCGCTTTATTTAATTTTGCCACAGCAGCTACACGTACGCATCAGCCACATTAACGAAATATAACACCCGGTCCGTTGAGTTCTACGTTAAAGATAAATCTCAACAGATACTCGAGATCATAAATCTAAAGTTTTTCGAAATGCCGCAATCACATTACGAAACATCTGTCATGTTCAATGTTGCACTTCATCATTTCAGATTTTTTTATTGAACATTTTGCACATACTTCTCGCTGTTGTTCTCTCATTTTCACATCAAATAAAAGCCCAGTTTTAATACACACGCCGAATGACTTGCTTTTAACATACATATGTACTTGCACGTAATTAATCGCTTTCCTGATACCTCTTTTCGTTTCATTCGAAATATTTTCTCGTCTTCCACCAGAAGTATCGATCAATTTTTTTCCCCGAACAAAAATATTAATTTCAGTCCAGCAATGAGAATGAGCAAAACAGGTGATTAGAAAAAATTGCCTGGCTTCAGTGCGTTCTAAGTCTGAAGACTCCAGGCAGTGATTGATTAGTTGAAGGCAAAAAAAAAGAACGATGAAAATAAAAAGTTAAATTAGAGCGGACCCGAAACTTGAAAGTGTTTCGTACTACGATTGCCTGCGTTCCTACTGTCGACCTCTAATGGAGATCGTAATTAGGATTTATTGGCAAAGAAAAGTGAAATGTCATGGTATATTATTCGTTGTTATGTTTGTTTGTTGGTTTGAGATTCAAGATTGTTTGAATTATTCGAAGTAAGTTCAAAGGGTAAATAGTCCAATACACTCATTAGTTACTAACTTTCAAGTTGTTATTGAATCGCTTGCGTCGCTCTGATTAGGTAGTGAGCTGGCAACACAAAGGTTAATTGTCAGGCGGTTGCTGTCTTGAACTCTACAGTATGTTGATTTTGGTGAGGACCCATAAGTTTTGTGGGTTTCGTTAATTTGAAATGTAGTATTTCAATGATAAGCAAAGTTGAACATTGGATTTATTTTTGAATCATGAATATTCTTAACAATATTCAAGCTAAAAGTGAGACCCTTGAATTTGGTCATTCCGAGCTTTCTTACTTAAATCTGCCAAAATTCAACTTATAGTGAATGGAATGGCACAGCCATTGATTCCTAAATCTTTCATTTTGCCAATCGAGCGATAGGACTATTGAATTGCGCCAGCCCAAAAACCTGTTCATGATAATTCAGCGAAATTCCTCTGAGGTGTATGGCCTTTGGCCAAGTCAGAGGTTCTTTTAAAATGAATAACTCTAGCTGATCACAACTGCTAAAATAACCTTTTTGAGAACATTCTGTACCAGAACCACTGAATAATTTGGAGTGCCATGGGAATTAAAGGCGTCTAAAGGGTTTCTTGATTTGGCTGCTCCCAAACACCAAAATATGTCAGGCAAAAATTTTTGAACCTACAAATATTTTTATCTAATAAGCGCAATAAAAACTACTTTTGCGAAAATAAAACACTATTAAATCTATAACAAAAGCTAGGGGTATTTCAAAACATTGGTAGATATCGATATTTAAAGAGCAATCTACCTTCTTTTCATCCACTAAGAAATTGAAATACTCGTACATCAAGCTTTTAAAAGGAGAATTGGCTTCTTGGATTTCGAAAGCTACGAAAAATTGAGTCAGCTCAGTTATATCAATTTAAGCAAACTTCAAACAAACCAACAAGGAAGTGAATTCGAGAGGAAGTTAAATAAATATGATTTAGTGAATGCAAATCGTGTTGAAATCTAGCCAAATAATTGTGGAACATAAAGCTCTAATTTATTAGTGTACTGGCATGAACCTGAAGTGATTTCCGTTTCTTAAGTTTTGTTCCTTCCACACTTCCTTGAATGAAATCGATTATACCATTGAGATTATATGTTCAATGATTTTCACAATCTTTTAAATTCTTGTGAAGCTATCCATAAGAATCTATTACCTGGTTCGATTCAAAAAACCATCATAAAAATTTGTACAACTCACTACTTCCGTGTAAAGTTGATAATGTATAAATAGAATGTCTTGAACTATATAGGGATTTTAAAGTTGAAAGTTGCACAATTTTCAGCAATTTTTTACCACTCATCTCTAAAGCGTAATGTTAATGTTTGTATCTGCTGCTATTTACTCCCCGAATAATAACAACAGATGTGTGATGATCGATAAATTCGACTTTTTGCAGCTCTACAGTTAAGTTTCGATCATAAGATTATATGTGTTTCTTATCAAGAAGAACTGCTAATTAATTTAATTTGTTTCTAAAAACTTATATTTTTACTAATTATATTGCTGACAATTGAATCGTTAGATTTTAACCATGTTCAGGATTCAATTTCGATCAAAAATTGATTATCAGAAATTTAGCGCCCAACGTGGGCTAAATTTGTGCACCATAGCGGTCACTGCGAATTATATGCATATTTCGTGACAAATAGTAATGTTTTAATCTTCTTTTTATAAATTATTTGTCTCCGTGCGTAGAATATGCAGCAAAATAAGGATTATTTGTCAGGAATAAATAAGAATGGTGAGTTTTGGTCACATATTTTCTAACATATATATCGCAATATAGTTCAATTCACTTTTTCGAGAAACCTAAATCCGCACAATTTTAACCGATAACTAACCTATAAATCAAACTCACTCAACTTTGACCTAATTATGTCAAGGCACAGTGCATGAGGTCGTCGACGATATTTCCTATAAAAAAAAACTTGTTATGTTCAATGCAAGCATGTTTCGCTCGTAACATATCCATTGTCAAAAAGAGTTGCATGTACCCGCCGGCGTTGTTTTTCCTATTCGATCGAACACGAATGCGAGAACATAGTCAAAGTGAAACAGGGTGTATCAAGTCAGCATGTGCATATTTTAATGATATAATAATAGATTTGGCTGATTGTTCGGCGAAGAGCAAGAAACCTTGTATCATTTGAGTCGATTTGTCAATTACAGAAAACACAAACCCTAATCGAAGCACACTCATGGAGAAGTAAAGCGGCGCCCAGCGGGTTGCGAAAGGCAAACATTCACGACTGAATGATTTCAATTAAAACAGTTCGCTGTTCGATTAGCTAGTGTCCATTCACTTACTGAATTCAACTAGATAGATATAGTCTTAGCCGACTGAAAAACAGGAGAAGCTAAGGCAGCCCGTATACGAGAGAAATTTTTGAAAGCTAGGAAACGAAAATAAAATGATACTAGCATTGTTGATTTGTGTATTAAAACCATCGAGAAAACCACTTGCATTTTAAAGACACTGATGGAGTTTCTTATATAAACCACTAACTTAACCTTATTTAATCAAGAAATCAAATGTGGGATAAAATTGTTAATGATTCAAAGGCTTCGAGGCTCAGTGGTGGAAATAGGCGGAACCCTCTGTTTTGTGATTAAGAAACCATGAAAAAAATGTTGATATCATTTCAAATACACATTCATATAATACATTGGTTTAATTAAATCCAACTAAATTAACTCAATGACTCTCTCTTAAACATGTATGAGCCCCACAATTATCGCATCGTCAAACGTTAGTAGCGTGCAGTTGACTTTCTAATCGGACCAGCCAAACGTCGCCAGGCTGAATGTCTTGTGCCTTAGAAAATCTCTTGCACCTTCGCTTATTTATCTGCCGGCAAATCTTTCCTGAGAATTGACTAAGTACGTTTCATGCAGGAAAATGTGTTGGCTTTTCTCTCTGTGCTTTTTTATTTCATAAATCAACTTCCGTAAAACCACGCCTGTAAGGCCACAAGTGTTCCATTCTAGTCAGTATCAGATAGTTTTCATGATTGTGGTGGCCAACATATCTTTTCTTGCCATTGCTGTAAATGCAATGGTTATCGTGCCTATACATCGTACTACAGCTCTAAAAACGTCCAGTGCATTGTTGCAGCTGACTAGTTTCAGTACAATTGCAAAAGTAAACCAGTAGACAGAAATAAGAACTTATAACAAGCAACAATCGAAGTTGTTTCTTTTGTTAGATCTTGTCGAGACGCTGGTTGCACAGTTGAAGGTAGAATTATTCACGCATTCCATGTAGCTGTTGGGCCTGGTCAGTCGGGTTGAGTGTATTTCTACTTCCATGACTCTATCAGATATAAATGAAGGAGTTGTGTTCATACATTTTACTACTCGCAATCGGATCAGCAGTTTTGTTGCAGAAACAATTAAAAACTTTTCGTCGATGTACACTTTTGAAAAATTGTTAGCTAAACTGTACGAAAATAAATTATCATCCAGACTTTAGATCACTAATCTCAAGATGACTTCTCAAAGAACACCATAGCACCTTGTGGAATAGTGGAAGCGAATTGCGTGACATTTTTTCAGAATTTACGAAAGCTGTTACAAGAATCGAATATCAACAAGCGACTTAAAACAAAATGAGTACTGCTTAAAATTGAATTTACCCAAGCGAGTAAGCAAACAGCGAAGCTACTTGCACAAATCTAACTTTCAAATTTCATTCACATCATAAAATTAGTTTTAAGCCCAACAAAACTTCGCTATCATGATTGAACTACATACATACACTACTCTGCAATTTATCTATTTCATGAAGCAATTTACTTTATCCATACATAATTTTATAGCCTTATCCAACCAGCTTCACTAACATATCGAATGTTTAATGCAATTCTGTTGCAAATCCACCATTGATAACAGTTCAAGTATTTGCACTGAACAAACGAACAAATCGTAAATTGATTCTCATTGTATTAACCCAAACGTAAGCTACATCTAGGTAGATTGGATGAGAAGTGCTAACTAGTGCGTGTGTTAACTTAGTGCACGTAACTACGATACATTTCATTTTGTTTAGAGATTCTGTTCATTGACACCTCAAAGCTCTTACTGCATCGTGTACGCAATTCATCTACGAGTGGTTCTACATTTGAACTTGATTGGCATCTGACGGATTCACAATGTAGCCATGGACCTCCTTATATAGCTTGGATTGGTGATGTACCATTTTAGGAGGAACAATTTTAGCCCTAGAGAGACACAGCTGCCAATTACGCATACGAGATGAACGAAGATATGGACCGAAAGTTACGTGTTAATTTTGCAAGTAAGAGAAACAACAAGATGGCGTAATTGGCCTACAAGTCACAGCATTAAATTATGTAAAAATTGCAAAATAGCCTTTGAAGATGTATTCTTTCTGGTTAACTTTGAAACCATTCCAAATATGTCTACTGTTTGTTGACCTACTTGGTATAGCTCTGACGAAAAAAAAATCGGACATTTTTGTATTTTGTTCACTAGAAAGAATGGGAACGATTTTACATAGTAGCCATTGCAAAATTGCTCTGGGAAATTTATATGATCCTTGACATGTAGCATTTTGCACTAAATAAACAAAATATTCAAAACAATATGCTCGTGGGTATGATTAATTGTAAGTAAGAAAAAAGAGCTTAAACTCAAACCAAAGATGATTATTTTACCGACATCAAAAAGAAGACAAAGAACAGGACTTCTACATCAGTGTCATCAACAGTGGAAGATAATTATCGCAGAAGACCCAATAGTTTGCCAAGTGGACTAGGAAGTTCAGGATACGCTTCTTACAGCCAGCGATCTAAAACCTGAAAAAGAGTACAGTAAAAAGAGTAAAAGAGCACTTCAACTATATAAACTATAAGTTCGTACGAAACTAATGTTGGATAAAAACCTTAAGATCCTATGAAACAGGCAAAAAAGCAGCCCCATTAGACAGCACTGATACTCAAGACAGACAGTAGTGAATAGAACGGTACAAACAAAGCCGAACAGACGAGGACAATGGTCGCAATTCTTATTTGAGAGCTTCAGAAGTGAACACAGATATCCAAGAAACAAACTTTAAGTCTGGCTCCTCTCGAACAAAATTATTAATATTATATAACAAACCAACAAAATTATTAAAAACGTATTTTTTTCCCAGAGAATAAGAATTCGAACGTGGTGAGTAAAACCAGAGCATTTTGGCAGCTTATCTGCAAAATTGAAAATCATAATGTCACAACTGCCAGCTATTCGACCATGGAAAAATTCGTGAAGTGTACTGGTGACCACTACTTCTCAGAGTAATAAGCTGTAATACTAATTAACAGCGTATCGGTTCCACGTTCTGTAAAATTCTACTGTGAGTAAGAATGAAAACCGAAAATCTTACATCCGGGTCACTGAGTTATAACAGTTGAAAAGAACGCGATCTTTGGGATTATTAAATAAGAGCCTACGAGATGAGGGAAAGGGAAAGAAAAATATTGGAAATTCAACATGAGCAGCAGCGTCAATTTAATAGAGGGAGGAAATTTCTAAGTCCTTATAAAATAGGGGACTCAGACCCTGTCAAACGGTCTTAATTCGGTATTGGGTTAAAATTACGTGGAAAATCTCTGGGACTGTATTTAGTGTTAAAAGTGAAACGTAGCGATCGCGATTATGTTTAAAAGCAAAAGAGCCACGAAGAAGCAATAAGAACATCTTTATAAGCTAACAATATAAAACCTTGGAGATCTGATACAGGAAATGAGACTGATTAGGATGCTCATGTAACTGTGAAATACTAGGTTGTTGCTGTCATTTTGACCAGGCAGTCTGTTACGATCGCTTCATCAATGATAGACATAGAGTTGCCACCGAGTAAAGTGATTTTCATATTATAATTTTTTTATAATCTCGCAGATTTCGAGTAAAATTCTTACATACTCAAACACAAAAATTTTGGTTTAACTTTACCCTTCAAAAAGTAGGAAACTGGTTTCCTATTATTAAAGATGTAAATTTACAAAAGTGCGTCCAAAGAATATTTGACATCTTAGATATTTAAATATATTTACGAGCAAATCGTGTAATTTTACCTCAAAAATTTATGTAGCAAAGGCTACTTTTCACGAGTCTTTTAGGATAATAAGAACAATTTATTCGTGAATGTCCATAAAAATGTTTAGAAATTGATAATAAAGTATGTTTTATAGAACAAACGACATCAAAATTGATCTATTACGAACAATTTTAGGCAGTATGACTACTTAAGCGAGAATTCAAGCTAGCCTCCGGCAAGTTTCAATTTCAATAAAATTACAGTTGGAAAAATTTAATGATCCAAAAGTCAGCCACTTAAGACAGGGAAGTGCTATAAAATATTACCCCAAAGTGAAATATCATTAATAAAAGACTCTAAATAGATAACTTGAAATGTTCAAAAAGACGAGAATCCTATCAAATCAGGTAAGTATAATATAAAGGTTTTTTTGGTCAAATACAAAAACATTTTGCAATTCCTTTAAGTTTATAGTTTATTTTATTTTGATACGTACATATATATACATTAACTTATAGCACTTATAGCTACACTTCTACACTTATTACACAAAAAGAAAAGACTGCTCTATGCATTTAACTGCTTCTGTTCAAATGGAAGTAACGATCAACGTTCAGTCTAGCCAAATTACCGTTTTTCGTCAAAATTTTACATCAATAATAAGTCAAATTGGAGCAAATGATACAATTTTACAGCTTTGCTGTAAATGTGAGCAGCAAAGTAATAAATTTACACTATTTTTGTTATGGTTTACAAAAAGCTATTTACTATTCAGTTGGTATGGCGTACAAGCAAAAAAATGCATATTCAATGTGTAAAAAAAATTGTGATTCGTTATTTCAAACAGGAAACTGAATATATTTCCTATTATCAAAGAATTAATTTTAGACTCACTTTTTAGAGTGTATATAGGCGCGAAAAATCGACGGATCTTAAGAGGCAATTGGGTTCGAGTTTGTAGATATTTCTCCAAATAAAGTATTAGGATAAGGATATCACGACAATAAAAAGAGCGCTTGCTAGCTTAACAAACTTCGTGTTTATTTTATTAAATCAAAATTACTTTCTCTACTCAATGACTACATAACTATTTCAAAATCCCGAACTCCTTCTGTCTCCGACTGCCAAGAGAGTGAACTTCGTTATCGCCCGCTGAACTGCATTGTCTTTTTCCTTTTTGTGACAACGACGCCTCTGACGGGAGACGAGAGGCAACATGCCGTGCTGCCACAAGCTCAAGTTATTAGAAAATATTGATGTGCATGAGTTCTAAATTTATTCAAAATACAATAAAATATCTGGCCATTTCTGTGGAAACAAAATATTTTGAAAAAATAAGTCAAGAAAATAAATGATGAAAAACGCTTTAAACTTGATTATGATAATACTTTTTGAATTTGTTACCTCATGCGGGAATAAATGCCTCAAAGTAGGCCAAGGAATATTAATGGTCATAAAAAATATTCTTGTGTGGTTTATGATGAATGCGTGGGTAACTTTTTTAAAGAGAAGTCCTTGAAATCATCGATCCTATTAAAAAAAATTGCTTTTTAGCAAAAGCGGTTAAAAAATGTTATGCTTTGTCTATACAGTCCAAATTGAAATTTCCAAAATTACTAATCGTGCAAGAACGGTATCCCTTCACCAAATCACCTATGTTTTAATATCGGAAATATCTGTTTTTGAAATTTGTGAAACTTGACGCTATAATCACATCAAAATTAAATTTACACACTGTATGGGCGATAAGTAGGACCAGGTCTGATAGAAGTTTGATGTTTATACTATACCATATGGTTGTGTTGCCATCTTGAAATAACTTTCGATAAAATAAAAGCTTTATGGCCTATAACTTCCATTGCAGGCAGCATTATGAAACAAAATTCACACAGTAGATTGACCTTATTGTGAGCCAAATTTGATTGCAAAATTACTATGCAAGCTCCAACAATTTTATTTATTTGTATACTATAAATGCTACTTTCAAATTTTGCAATAAAAATTATTCTGTAATGTGAAAAAGAATAAATAAAATATTTGTATTTAATGTGGACCAATTTTTTCCTAGCTCAAAAAAATATTTTAATAAAAAACCGATTTTTCCTTTAGAAGCTAAATATATTGAATTTTGTGACAAATATCGATATTTCGAGGGTAATCTGCCCTCTTCTTCAGTGTCTATCAGTCTCCTGATAGACACTGAAGAAGAGGGCAGATTACCCTCGAAATATCGATATTTGTCACAAAATTCAATATATCTAGCTTCTAAAGGAAAAATCGGTTTTTTATTAAAAAAAAAAAATATGTTTAAATTTTCTAAATATTGAATTTTCCACAGGTGGTAACTCTCAAAATCTTTCTGTCCCATTAACTTCCGATGTATTCATCGGATCGAAACGAATTTCACAGAATTTGTTGACCTTAAACTAAAACAGGTGAGATAGGTTTCTGGTTACGTTGATAGCAACAAGCTACCAACATAATAAAATAATAGTATATGGAATTAAATTAAACTATAGTCAAATTAAGCAAAATGAGTTCTGTTTACATAAATTTTGAAACTATTGCGAGTGGTAGCTCTCAAAATCTGTTTCCTCCTATAACTTTCGATGTCGCTTTGGGATCAGAAAGATATTTACAGTAAAAGGTAAAGTAATCCCACGACAACCCTCGTTGGGTCTTGGGATCGAAGCGGATAGAGAGCTTCAGTTACAAATTAACAATCAATGTTAATACGAGTGTGGAGTGATTAGTTCCACGACTCACTTTACCACTGATTTATTTAGGAATTTATATATACTTCACACTGTTATTGCAAGTGTTGAATATTTCATTTTAAAGGAATTAGCTCATTCAAAAAATTGTAGAATCGTTTGTTTAACAAATAATTCATTCCTTAGCAATAACTATCACATTGCGAGTAAATAGAAGTAATGATCGGCAACAAAGCCAAATCGGTTTTGTATGACAATTCCTCTTTAAAATGGTGTGGGGGTAGCCACATATTATCTTTATATCATGTACACCAACTAATTATACTAGTGAGCTCGAAATATCTAAATCATTATAAAGGCAATGAATTGCAATCAAACGCACATACATATATACTCATAGACGTCTGAGCTTTTGAATTTCCTTATAAACCGATACTTATTGCCCGAGGGCTAGATTCCCTGTCTGCACGAAATCCTATTAGTTATCACCCCTAGGGACATGAAATTAGGTTATTATTAATGCAAACTGAATCATTTAATTACGAGATTGATTCTCGGTGTATTCGAATGAATTGTTTCTTGATTGCTCCTAATCGAAAGATTGCGAAGAGAAGCCGAAATGAAATTGGCAATTTTCATGCCATAATCAAATTCCAAGATTTGCTGAGCTTGGATGCATCGCGGAGTGTGCATGCTATGCTGTATCTATGCAATATTCAAATTAGGATCAAGTGGTTTTATGTCTAGACTGATTTTGATTGTTTTGAAGACCAATAGTTTTCGAATCGACAGAAATTCAAAATCCTGTTATTTTTAGAAATGAGCATCGCAATAGCAAAAATTGTGCAAAGCTATGCACTCCGCTATAAATCGATGCTGCCACGCAGCCTGCCACTATGTTTAAACAAGTATGGTGCTAAATTATTTTCAGTCATCACTCTCATTATTTCAACAAAAAAAACACATATAATACGTATGGCTGCCGAAATATATCAAATAATGTTCGGAAATGTGACAATCAAGCTCCATTATATGAAATTTATACCCATACAGACCTAGCTTAGATGATTAATATTCATTAAGATATTTTTCCATCTAAACCATTCAAACGAAAACAATATTTATGACAATTTTCGAAATGACGATTAGACTACCAGCATTGGGTGTTCTCGTAATAAATTTTAAATTCGACATATCTCACTTTCGTTAAGACCTCTTGCTTGTCGGATGCCTGACCACCGCTTCACTTGTTTGTGATAATCTTTGGTAATTAATTCCCCAAAATAACGATTCACCAACATGGAGGCGTTGTTTTATTAAGTTTCCAGTTTTTTCTACGATTCGACACTCTTAATTAGAATAAGTCGTTTCTCGGCGGTCTGAATAAATATCGATAGTTTATATGAACGGGCAGCTCTTCTTTTGTTAAACGAACGACAAAAAAAACTAACTTGAGTACGATTGGTTGATACATACATATGTATATAGAAGCTGAAATTGAGATAATGGGTTTCTTTTGGAGTATAATCAAATCATTTTTAAGTTAATAGTCCATCGAGTTCGAAAAAACGTTTTACATTTATTCATCAAAGTGTTTTAGGATTTGATATGTCAACTGGTAGATTTTAGCGATAGCACTGAATATTTTGTAGGTATCCTGCGTTGCGTATAATTTGAAATGAGAGCTGTCACGTGCCGAGGGATGGAAATTTCTGTCCTGGCATCGATGTTTGATGGTGCTTTTTAATTGTACTTGCTGCACCTGTTTGGTAGTGGCATGAAAAAAATAAAAAAAAAATGTTTAAGATGTCTTTTATAGTTTGCATACGCTGTTAAATGAAACTTTTAGATGAAGTGTTATAACTTACTAGATACTACCAACATTTTTTTGAGCAAATAACATCACAATAACCTTATGATGTAAAGGCAACAAAATAGTTGTGGAAAAATTTGTAAGATCGCTGCCGGCAAAAACTGCAAAATTCGCGAATTGAAACATATTTTACTCAGGCTCGTTGTAGGGTAATTACGTCTTAATTTTATTGGTCTCATTTTCGAGCGCACAAATGATTAAAATTGTCTTACATGACAACTGTGTCCTAATTTTGTAGTCAAAAATTTATCAAACTTGATTTACATAAAGATCAACTAACAATGCAATTTTCTTTGCATTTTGATGATTGCAACGAAAGTAATTGGGAAAGAAAATAACGATATTTCGAAATAACATCATAACCACAGGGTTTTTTGAATAACAATTCTGAATAAATTCTATCAGACCCTTACTCAAAACCAATAAATCCTGTGAATTTCAGTTTGATCTGATGCTAGAGTAGGTCAGCTGAATGTAAGGTGCCACTCCCAGGTACTTTACCGGCTCACTGGTCTGCACCGCTGCAGAGGTGGCTCCGCATGCGGAGCCCTCTGTCAACAAAATGAATGTCGGTAACCTACGTTAGCATTACGGTCTCTGTTTTCGACAGGACCAACTGCAGGCCATGATTGGTCATCCACCGTACCACTATCCACATACTTCTGAATTGGGTGAGCCCAGCGTTTCTGGGACTGAGTTCCCCTAAACCACCAGAAACGCATCCGTTGGCATTTCCAGGTACAACAGTTAATTGTAAACGATTTTCCAGAAATTTTATCCGATAACCGACCCTCGTGCTGCTCCTGAGGGGGTAACTCTCCTTTGCGTTCCTTCGTCATTATCAAACAGCAATCAACCCGTTTGGCACTGTGGCATACCTCTTTCACTCTCGCCTCCGCTTCAATCATTATTAAGATAAAATCAGCAAAATGAATGCCTTTTTCGGTAGACAGATCAGTAGATGATCCAATTGCTGACACCAACCAAGCAGCTTTCTCTCTGTATCTAGCACGCAAACAGACTGTCCAGGTTTCCCTTTTACTCCACTTGGCCGAAATTCCAAAGACCCCGCCACTGCACAAAAATTATATAACCCCAGTAATAGCCGCGATAGACTCTCTATTGCAACTTTAAGTACTGCTTTCTTCCTCTGTAAAGAGAGGAATATAACCTCCAATGGACGATGATGTATTATCCGTCCTTGCTAGATGGACCGGAAGAGTGAGTAGACGATGGGCTCCGAGCTCGCGAGTAACTAATTTGCATTGCTCACCCCACGGGTTTGAGTTAACTTCTTTGCAAAGAGCTTGCCATTTAGAATGGCTTTGAATACGTACTTCTTTTCTGACGAGTCGCCTGCAGAAAATCTGTGATCCATTTCTCGTCCTGTGCTCAAGACTTACAGTTCAGCAATTGCATCGTTCCGCCAGTAGCAATGTTTCCTTCCGCGAAACGATTTCTGTCAGTCCCTTAAGTCATCGCATACTCTACGAGTTCACCCTTTGGTACTTCTAGTGGTAGCCTCAAATACTTCATAGCTCACTGGAGCACTAATGGGTGGAGCTAATTCCTCCAGGTTCACATTTAGCAACGTCATCATCTCCATTCTGTTTAGCCTCTCTGCGGTCCAGCCAAAGCTTTCAGAGAATGATTGATTTTTCCTGTATCTGCTTTCAGCAATGTGGAAGGTTATACTGTTGTGGTTACTACCTGTGTAGTCATCCGCTACTCTCCAATCACGCACGAGGGTCGTCAGTTTATTCGAAGTTATGGTGTCAGCGAGAATGAATTGCGGAAATGGACCACGCCGTGTCTTCCGTATGCTGGCATAGAGCTCGTGATTAACATCGACAGGCTAAGCCTCGACATTATCTCTACTATACGTCATCTCCAAGCGTTTTCATTGGACTCCAGTGCCCTAACGACGTCGATATTACGGAGATTGTCCCCCAGTGAACAGAGTTTGGTTTCAAATTCCTGCATTAAGCTGTTCGGAGAAAAGTAATTATTAGCAATGTAGACACTGTTGTACAAATTACATACATACATACGATCAAATATTTACGCTTTAGTATCAATTGGAGATCAGTTCTCGTATACTATAGTATCTACATATATCTATAAATCAATATTAGAATTGATATTAAATCTACAAAACTATAGCAATATAGCCTTTTTATCCTCATTCTTCAAAGAACCTTATCAATTTAGAAATAAAAGAAATCGGCTCTAATTCTTTTCAATGTTTTGTTCATATAATGAAAACGCTAAACATGTTTCGCTTTCGCTTAAAATAAAAATAAATGCTCCTTCGCCCAATTACAAAGAAAAATCACTAAATTAAATTGATCAATAATTTGATCACTTCTAAAGTCGGGATGAATCTGGGATAAAAACGAACAGGCTAATCAAGGTTTCTGTAGAACCTGTTTGATTGATAATACAAATGCGATAATAATATCTTAACGAATGTTTCTTCTCTCCTTTTCCCTTTCTCCTTTTCACCACCCCTTTAATTTTCCTTTTCCCCTCTTCTTTACTCAATTCAGAATTAATAAATTGAAAAGCAATATGCAACTAAAAATCAAACTAATATGACTAAATGATCCAATGGAATGAAAGGCAGAAGCGATGGCAGCAAGCACCTTAAAGAAAACGTAAATAGCCTACCAATCATCCTAATAAGGAAAAAACTAGAGAGTCCTCAGCAATCACCTCAATTGTAGATTAATAACCAACGCAACGGTCGCGAACTCTCAAAGGCAAACCATAAAATATATATCTGTCTCCTCAATCAGGCATTCATAATTCATAAAACGGACGACGGA
The DNA here is from genome assembly GCA_947369275.1 of Nemotelus nigrinus. Classification (NCBI taxonomy): domain Eukaryota; kingdom Metazoa; phylum Arthropoda; class Insecta; order Diptera; family Stratiomyidae; genus Nemotelus; species Nemotelus nigrinus. The sequence goes on along the minus strand of OX376373.1, from coordinate 44,575,889 downwards.
ACTTGAACCTTCGCAATCCCTGGTCTGCGATCGTTATATTAATGCATAAAATCACTTACCTCTGTATCGACTGCATTTCCACAATATCTTTGGACTTATAGGTCGATCATACTGACTGACTGGTTGCTTGTCTTTAAGTAGAGAAGTTTATTCCAACATCTGCATACATGTATTTACTAAACGTTCAGCTGACTATCGCTCCGTTTCACGATTGTTACTTACAAGGTTTGCAATTTATTTTATGCATAGGTGTGGCAGATCTGTAAGAGCACTAATTAAAATTTACAAGTTTAGATCGTGAGCGGAATCGGTTCAGTATTAACAGAATGCATAGACGCAGTAAGTTTTCCACTATTGACACAATTTATTGAGAAGTGTGCTCGAGGGCAAGATGTGCATGTACAAAATACTTGAATTATGATTTCGAGTTTTTCCCAGAGCGTTGTACATTTATTTAATTGATATTAAACCTGGGAATTGTATGTGCTGAGGAGCAAATTAAATTTGATTTTAATAACAACGTATCGTTAAGTAGATTTAAAATTTTAATTTACTGCGCGTACATAAGTAAAAACTAGCTTTGCGTTCGTATCCTAATATAATAATCATCGCAAAGTTATACGTCCATAAATGGAGTTCAAATACATTTGTGAAGCTAAACATAAAATGTCAATCTAACTTATAGTTTAACACTAAAATAATAGGTGAAATGAAATTCGTGGCTGCATTCTACCTCCAACTCATACAATTGTACCATCTTACAGACATACATACATGTGTACATAAATTGCATTCATTCAGACTGATTCGAGTACCAAGGACACTCTGCAACGGATCCCATCACCGCCTGCGTCGAACCACAAAGTGCTATAAATTGCATCGAACTGTCGAAATCTTGTTCTTATTAGTGCCCGGTTGTCCATTTTAATTAGGCTCGTATCGAACCAAACTGAAAGGGACAGTCATCGGATAAGGGTTTGCTTTAAGCGTTCAGTCTTCCTTCCAAGTAACTGAGCAAACATTGCATAAATTAATCAACGTAGAAGGTAACATGAACATTCGATGGGCCCGTTGACGGTCATCGGAAAGCGGCTAACGATTAGTACCCAAAAGTCACTACCAAGCATGGAGGAATCCTATCGTTTCGGCTTTGAGAATCGTATTTCCTCTTTTCTAGGTACTGGAAACAGATCGAGCTGTTGTCGATTAATATGTGTGTATAGAGGGAGAAGGAACTTGGTCAACGTTTCAAGGCAAGGGTATCGCCTTCCTTCTGACTTGAAACACGTATTTATTCCACATACGTGTTGTATTCTCGATGGCTCTCAAAATGTGATCCGTTGGAAATGTGGAAACAAAATTATTCGAAATATTGTCCTACTTCGAATATAATTACCAAACAACTGCTAAATTCATATCATGATTATGCTGAAAATAGATTCAAAGCGCTCGATGTCCATGTTTCCTTAAACTATAGTTTTATTTTAAATTTTACCGTTACACAATAACTTTGTTATAGCTATATTATAGACAAAATTATTCGAAATATTGTCCTATTTTGAATATAATTACCAAAGAACATATCATGATTAAGCTGAAAATAGATTCAAAGCGTTGGATTCCTCACACTACAGTTTTATTTTCAATTTTACCGTTAAAAACTTTGCATAAATTTTTTTTTTAATTAATTGTATCATTCCCTTCACTTTGAGAGCCACTGTTCTATTTCAAAAAAACGTTGTTTTCCATACAACAATGCGTCATTCGTTGCGTTCAGTTAACAAAAGCTCTTAATTGGGCTCCGATAGCATTGAAAAGGTTTTTTCGCTTTCCGCTACAGGTTCACATCAAAAGATTCGAGCGCTTGCTCACCTTCAGAGCTATTCTACACTTTCAATTTCGTTCTAATCAAAATTCCTGAGTTGCATCCTTAAGTGGAAACATCGGTACTGTCGGCTGTCATCTACAAGGAAAAAGATGCTGAATGGTAGGTACATTCTTGCAATCCGAATCGCCAGCCATCGTACAAAAACGGTTCAGTATGTATTCATTCGTCCTTTTAATTAAATATGTGCCGCGCAGTCGAACAACGAAACGTTATCGAAAACGAGATAAGTAAATTTGCAAGTGCGCGAGAATCGCACTGTTATGGATAATTTGCCACTAATTGCCTTGATAATTGTGATAAGTTAATGGATGCCCGACGTATGATACAAATCAAAACTGGTTTTGTGAATGTTATTTTTGCTAGCGAGTTTCATTTCATAGTCCCATACGAATTCGCTGTTGAAGGAAATTCGTTGTATCAGCATATTTTATTCCATTGAAACACGTATGAATTATTGTTGCGATATATTTCCAAAATGCACCCATAAGTTGCACAGGAGCTCGATAATATGAAACATTTATTTTACCCTGTAAACCTTTCGCCTATTTTCATATAGACTGTAAAACAATAAAAAAAATCAACCGGGCCAAAAATCACATAGCTGAAATATTCACAATATACTATCGATTGAACCACAATTTTCAAACCACTCTACAAAAATCCATTGTATCCAGTCATTCAGTAATACAACAGCCAGTATTTTTTCCTTCCAATTTCAAGAGCAACCTTTCCAGACTTAAAGCTATTTTCATCTCTGCTTAACTAAATACCCATAAAAAATAAATGGTTCTCGTGCTATCCTGACGTCCAATCTATACGTAAGTTCAATATCGACTACAGTCAGCTATCGTTAGCGCCCAAGAAAATATTGACAACGAGTATCATTGACTCCCAGTCTTCAAGTAATTTCATTCTAATTCGGTCGTAAATTTCGAGGGCAACCATAATACTACTCAATAAAAGCCACTTGGCTATGTTCGATACAATGAAGCCGATGTCCTTTCATATTCGACTTTCACCCCAATTTGGTCATGCGAAAATCCCATCAATCGAAAAGGACACATTTTAACAATTGCTCGTAGTTTTCAACAACAAAAAACGTTTGACCTTCTTGGAGCCAAGGAGTAGCATGCATGTTTTATGTTGTTAAAATGCCCATACATTACCGAGAGATATGTAACTAGTATCAATTATAACTTTAGTAGGTTTTCAAAAGAAGTCTATATTTTATATGCTGTGAAAGGATCAAGCTTTATATTTTGTGGCTGTTATGGGACAAAGAAACTTATAAAATAATTTGCTGGGTATTTCTAGGATTCGACAACATTCAAAGGATACATTTTTCTTAGACATGAGTTTACCTACATAACAATCTACGAGCATTTTTAAAGCTAAAATGAGTCCATCTTGTTTGAAATAAACCCAAATAGAGAAAATTAGTCAAAATATCAGTTGGACGTGATTAGCTTTGGTGTTGGTAGTCAAATCGAGATCTGCACCAGCAGTCAAAATCCACATTAAAACTTATTCAGCTGCGTCCACATGGAGCCATGGAATGACCAAAGACAGCTCGGCCGAATGTTGGTCGTCAACGATTGGCGTTGGCCGTGAAGTCTATACAACAAATGATTGGGACAAAGAGCTCAGAATCAAAGGATTGGATGCAAGTTGAGTGTCATTCGCTTCCAGTACAAACACTGTCACAAAAACTCGCATAAATTGTCTTGAAGATGAAGACATCTTGGATCGACCTCTTGGCTAAATGACACGGAGCTTCTTGCCGACATAAAGTACCTAATCTCGTCAAACTTTCCACGAATTAGGAGGATCCTCTTGAAAAGATCTCGACGACAACCGTTGTGTATATGGTGGTATTACTCAGGCTTCGCAAGGTACCAATTGTTGGAACCTGGCCTGGCCTTCTTAATGAGGAACAACATGGATTTCGTAGGGGTAGATCGACTTCCACCAACCTCATGATACTAGTTTCTACTGTGCTCTGTGAAATGGAAAAAGGGAACCAAATTGACGCGGTCTATACGGACTTTAGTAAGGCTTTCGACCGAGTTGACCATCAAACTTTGGTTCTAAAACTTCGCAACTTTGGTATTTCCGGTTCTCTTCTTAACTGGCTCCAGTCTTACTTCTGCGATCGAACCCAATTCGTAAAATTTCAAGGCCACTTGTCCAAAAAAGTTTTGGCATCTTCTGGAGTACCACAAGGCAGTCATTTAGGCCCCCTGCTTTTTAACATCTTCATTTCTGATGTGTCTGAGATACTGCTTGGTATACCGCATCTCTTCTATGCAGACGACTTAAAAATCTATCACATCATAAACTCGCAGTCTGATGCAACCTTTCTACAATCAAAGCTTCAATCCCTCGAACAGTGGTGCGATGTGAATAATCTCAATCTTAACATCAATAAGTGCCATGTGATAAGTTTTTCTCGTAAGCATGCAACCACGATGTATTCCTACTACCTTAACGACTTCAAATTGAATAGGGTCGATCATATTATAGACCTTGGCGTAGTATTGGATAACAAGATGCGCTTCAATTTGCACTATGACAAAATCCTTGCCAGAGCTAATAAACAGCTTGGATTCATAAAGAGACGCGCTAAAGAGTTTAAAAATATATGGGTTACCAAATCATTATATACCACCCTAGTGCGTCCTTTATTAGAATATGCTTGCATTATATGGAACCCTGCTTTCGAGCTACATAGCGATAGAGTTGAGTCTGTTCAGAAACAATTTGTACTTTTCGCTTTGAGAAATCTCTATGACCCACGAGATTTTCAAAATCTCCCATCTTACAAATTCAGACTGAGTCTTCTAAATTTAATGTCTCTTTCTTCTAGAAGAACTCTGCTCAGCGCTTGCCTTACATTTGATATTATTAGTGGTGCGGTAATCATTGAAGATCTCTCTAGTAAAATTACTTTCAATAACCGACCAAGACGCACCAGATATGCAAATCTGCTCAATGAATTCAGTCATCACACTACCTATGCATATAATGAGCCCATAAATAGGTGCTGTAGGATATTCAATTCTATAAGCAGCCACTACTCTTCGGGGATTACTAAATCAAATTTCAAAAATAACTTGTCCAAAGCCCTTTCCACATCCGAACCCGCTTAACTTCCATCGTTACTAGCCTAAATTTAATTAAAATAATGTAGAATAACTGGTACAAAATTTGTGATGTATTGTATCTTTTTTACGGACAATTTGTATTGTATATTTATGATTAATTGTATTTAAGATTTGTATTATGTTTTCTTGTTGTTATGTTGCCTTGTTTGGTAGATAAATAAATAAATAAATAAACCATTACGCCAAAAGTGTACTCGCCGCAGGTACGATAAGTTCATTAGGAATTACAACGTAAGCATACAGAGCTCGTGAACCGAAAGAGAATCCTGTTCCTACCGGAAAGTGCACGACCTGTGGTACTCACCAGGAACACCCAGAATAAAATTGGCTAGGAAACTTCGCCTTATCCATCATATAGTGCCGACATTTCGACGATAATTCATCAGCCGGGAGCTTCAAATAAACGTAATTTCAATTTGTCCTGTATACTTATTCCGGCCCAAACCATTATTCCACCTCCACCTATTTGACGCCTGATTTTGTTCTTTTCTCAAATCGTGGAAGTTATGTGACCAGCCATCAGGTCTAACCAAGCAAAAATATGTATAATAGTTTTCGTCGGTAAAAATTACTTTTCGTCATTGCTTTTTCCATTTAATGTGCTCACGGACAAAACGGATTCTCTCTTTTTTGTACCTTGCATTTAGCGGATATCATTTTTTCATTGTCTGAAATTTTAGGTGCTAGGTTTTTTTTTATAGTTTTTTATACTTCCAAACTTTTGCTTTAACTCCAGCATCCGCAGCAGTGCTCATTGTATTGCTCGCCTTTCGTAAATTTGGCCGTTTTTCCCATTAGCTTAGAGCACGTCTTTGATCTGAGCTCTTTCTTTTACCATAGTGTTCAGGCTCTCTGAGTAGATTCGTCACTATTTATCGACTCCTTTTAATGATTTTAGCGATTTTTACCACACTATTATTGTTTATTATTATTTTCATTTCTTCTTCCGCAAGTCTATTTCCTCGACCCATTTTTCACGAAAACTTATGAAAACTGTCTTCACGCGTTTTATTTCAAGAATTCTCGCTATTTACTATATTTTCCGATACAAATGAAATTCTAAAATTGCGAGATTTTAAAATCTATCGTATCTTTTTGTAGCAGCCAATTATTAAAGATTAAAAGCGGAATTGTTTTTGTGGGATAATTAAAATTGATTTTTTTTTTTGACTAAGTGGTTTCGAAATTATGCACTAATTTTCATCAGACATCAGCTCATACTGCATACTTGACTGATGTGACCACTTGCAGTGGGAGATCATTAATTTTGATTTACGTTAGCTGTGATAAATTTTAACATCCTCGACTTATATCCATCGATATCATTTAATAACCTTTATGAAAGATTTTTAAAAAAAACTCATTAAGGAGTGAATTGAAGAGTTGTGGCGGAGTGTAAGTGAATGATTATTCTATTGGGAAAATTTATACAAATTAAGCAGTTATAAATATATTCTATTTTCATTATAAGGAGCCATTGAAACGAGAAGAAATGATTAACTCTAGACCTTGCCGGCAGGAACTGACTCGACTTCGCAGGATACCATATGCAGAAAAACAGCCCATTGCAGGGTGGTGTCATCTAGACTATTGAAATGATCAATCATACACTGAAAAAAATCCACATGGTGCCCAGAGCCATGTAACATAGCGCATTATTTATGGCGCCATACGCTATGTACATAGTACTCTGAGCTATGCAATATGGCTCCCAGCGCCATAATGTCAGAATCTACATAGCGCGTGGTCCTATGTAACATGGCGCAGCATTTATGGTCCCACACGCTATGTACATAGTGCCCTGAGCTATGCAGTATGGCTCCCAGCGCCATAATTACATGGCACAGAAATTATGGCCCCACACGCTATATTACATAGTGCCATGAGCCATGTAATATGGCTTATGGCACTCCAATTATAACTCGCAGCCATGCTGTGTGAGGGAACGTATAAATGTCAGCAAGTGACATTAAAGCTTGTGTCTACATAATTGACTCATTTTGAACTGAAGTACTGGCTGCGATATTTTCGATACTTCGACCGGTGAATTTTCACACTGGAGCAGGAACATTCAATAGTGAGTATGCTGACTCGAATTTATCGAATTTATATTTGGTGGAATTTATATTTGGTGCACTGAAAAAACACATAGCGACAGACGCCATAGTTTATAGATTTCTGGCGCCATGTACATATTCGATTTCAGTCGATTTGTGATAAAATTTAGCACCGCACGCCATAGTACATAGGAGCAGACGCTATGCTTATAGCCCTCCACGCCATGTACTATAGTCCTCCACGCCATGTACCATAGTCATCAACGCCATGTACTATAGTCCTCCACGCCATATACTATAGTCCTCCACGCCATATACTATAGTCCTCCACGCCATATACTATATAATAGTCCTCCACGCCATATACTATAGTCCTCCACGCCATACACTATAGTTCTCCAGGCCATGTACTATAGTCCTCCACGCCATGTAATATAGTCCTCAAAGCCATATACATGGCGTGGAGGACTATAGTACATGGCGTGGAGGACTATACTGCATGGCGTGGAGGACTAAAGTACATGGCGTGGAGGACTATAGTGTATAGCGTGGAGGACTATAGTACATGGCGTGGAGGGCTATAAGCATAGCGCCTGCTCCTATGTACTTTTCGCCATGTATTATGGCGTGTGGCGCTATATTTTATCACTATCCGTAAATCGACTATGTACATGGCGCCAGAAGTCTATAAATTATGGCGTCTGGCGCCATGTGTTTTCTCAGTGTACTTAGACGACTGAATAGTATTTAGTGAAGCTCCAAAAAAGCAATAGGAGTTCACTTGCAAAGGTCTTCAGTGCGTTCACAATAGGCTTTAGAGTAATATAGGTATATTTACTTGGTTTGAAGTGAGCGCCTGTTTCTCTTCCATGCGTTTCAAATTGTTAAAACTTATTTGAAAAATTATTAAACCCAGTTAGTAATGCAAATTTTTGAATTTCTGAATGCATTTGCATATTACTCGATAGCAATGTAGGAAAAGCTTGACCTTAGCACAAAGATCATGTAACTATGCATTTAGCTAAGTTTAGCGAAACTTCAACAAAACGGTAGCCACATTCATATCCAAGTTTTATCTTGTTATTTTTCCACATCATTTACTCATTATAGTTCCTTTTTCCATATAATCTGAAACTTGATCTCGACAAAACGAAAAATTATCGCAACAGTTCCGTTCAGTGAGAAAACTGACCTCCTTGGTGAACACAAAATTGCAATCAAGTTTACACCCAAAATTTGTTCCAAAGCCAATTGTATCAGCTTACGAGATTTCAGTCAGAATGAAATTCGATATTTCCATGAGCATACATCATGGCACTGATTTTAGTTCCAATCAATGAATTTTCGGTACACTCTCAAAAGATAGTATAAATATTTTAGGGTCAAGTTTCCGCATGAATAAGCGTCAATCGAACGTGAAATGAAAAGTATTATGTATATACAAATTCCTTCGGCGATGTTTTTGCAATGTTTCAGGATTTAACACATTAATTATATATAAATTGATTTACAAGACTGTATATGCTCGAGTAATTTACGCAACTTATTGAAAAATTGAATCATCGTTATTTTACCAAAGTAGCGTAGCATACATATATCGTTAGATATGAGAGGCAGACATACTTATATGTCCTCACAATACCCAAAACAATAATGTTTTCTACACAAATACGATCTCCACTATTTTGAATGCAAATATGCATCACTTTAAACACAATGAAATGGAAAAGCTTCACGGATGATCGTTTTCATAGTTTCAACCACAAAAAATCCATTTACATTTGACTTCTCACTGACGACTAGTTAATAAAAACTGTGAGATACGCAAATCTATTATCCTAGTCGAATCTATTGTGCTTCTCACGTCCCCAATTTTTGTTTTTTATTTTACTAATTTAACACCAAATATCTAATGCACCACTTCTTTATCTAATTCAAATTCTTCAGGTTTAGTAATTTAATCTTTTCAAATACATACCTATTCGTTAAACAAATGCAAAATTTGTTGCATTAATTAACACTTAAAGTGGGTCATTATTTATATTTCTGAATGATACTGTCGATTTCTGAAAGACGATTAGTAATTTGCCATTTTATTGTTCTCTGGCATCTTTACCGAAATTAATGTGGCGCAGCGCTGTGGAAACATTGTTAGTGCCGAAATTTATAATTTTTATGCAAAATAGTCATTGGAGATTGGAGTCACAACGGTAGGTTTTGTGAAAAAAATAAAATATCTACTTGATTTGACATATTTCACACAATGTGGCTTTTAATTTAATGATAAAGCTGTTGGTCTCCATGTAGCCGAGGGTATTTTTTTGTGAATATTATTGAAGTGACATGGTGACACCATGCAGAGATCTTCAAGAAATGTACAGGAAAAAAATAATTTTGAATGAAAATCCCGTAACGCACAAAGCACTCACCTTCTCAAATTAAATATATTTAAATAGAACTTATCAAAAGTAAATAATAGGACGTTTATTGAAAGTTCTTGTCGTTTACCAAAAATAATTGTCAATTGAAATTTAAAAATTATGTAGACTAAAATACAATTCGATGCACAAAGCCTCAAAGCCACAGCAAAACTACAGTGTGTTCCACAAAAAAGTGACTCATGCTATTTTTTCTATATATGAGTGCCACAAACAAGAAGCGTTTTGAAATTGTATTTTTAGCTGATCATCCCAAGGGTAAAAAATATACGAAAACAATGTGGGAATGTGGATGATGAGCCAGTTAGAGGCTCTAGTACTTCGACAAGGGTTGATAAAGTGATTTGTGAGATGTTTAAGGAAAACCCAACGCTTAGTCTGAGGTAGCACAAAGAAAAACTTCTCAGAGAAATGTTCGAGTCTCAATTAATGCAATTACACGGAGATTCCAAGAATCTGGCATAAAAGATTGAAGTACGAACCCTAAACACCTACTGACAGCAACAAAAGTAGAAAAAGGCTGAGCTGTGCAAAGGAGAATTGGGAACGTGATTGGAGAAAACTAATATTTACCGGCAATTATCTTTTGTTGTCTACAAATACTGCTGGAAAGCTTGAACCCTGGCCGTCATATTGAAGGCCGGTCGCGACTTGCAATTTGACAGGTACTAATGTACTTTTATTGGTCAAATTGGTTGAAGAAAGGTACATTAAGCCCACCATCTTGGTAAGTTAATTGCTTTTGCGACCAGCCTTCTATATGACGGCCAGGCTTGAACAAAAAATGGAGAAAAGATTTGCAGCGTACAGTTAAACACCCAGCAAAGGTTCATGTTTATGGCTGCTTTTCAGAGAAGGGATTTGGAGAGATAATTACGGGTAAACTGGACTTGATGCCCCACACGCGGGAAATCCCACCACCAGAGGGCGAAAAGGTGGTAGAAGGGCTGAAAAAATGAAGAAAAATAGACAAAATTATACAAAAAAATAAAAAGGAAGATAAAACAATTAAGAAAAAGAAAAAAAAGAAAGAAAAGAAGCCCCAAAAGCAAACGAATAACCACAAAAACACAAACATATTAGCCCGACATCTATCGGCGAAATTTATGTAACTGCTGTGTGGGGCATCAAGTCCAGTTTTACCATAATTAAATACTTTCACTAGAAACTTGGCTGCTCAATTCATACTCACTTTGTATAAAAAGTGGAATACAGAAGTCTGCAGAGAATTGAAAACGATGCCTGGATTTTACAAGAGCATAATGATCCCAAGCATCGAAGTCGCCTCTGCACATCTTGGCAGATGGAAAATGGGATACAAATTTTAGATTGACCATCAGAGAGTCTAGATTCGAAGCCCATTGAAAATGTGTGGTCGCCGGTGAAGCTTAGATTAAAAAGGAAAAGAATATCTAGCACAAGGCAACTTATACGCATCTTGAAACATATTTGGCGACATCTTGGTGTGGATTATGCTTCGACATTGAGCAAAAGTAGTCACAGAAGATGCGAAGCAATTATAAATAATAATGGCGATTGAACTCCGTATTGAGATAATTTGCAAAACTTGTAATAATGTATATTTTAAGAAAATACAGCAGGCAGTCATTGAGGACTGCCAGCAGAAGTGATAACTTAAAACTATGAAATCACACTTTGGTTTTTATCTTGGATTTTAAAATGTTATTTAATAAATAAATAAAAAGAATGAGAAGCTATATGCTAGAAATGACTCATCGTAGACATTTCGAGCGTGGCGCGAATCCAATGATTTGAGACTGATGATTAGACTGTGGGTTTTATAAAACTATCGGAGGAGTGTTCATTAGACCAGTGCTATCGTTTTATTGCATTTGCAATATTTCTATTGTAATTTGGTGCTATTTATTGCAAAGGTGCATTTTGGTGCCATCTATTGCATTTTTGAGAATTTGCTGATTGTTTAATCTAGCCATCACATTTAGTCAGTTAGTTCCATCTCTAGTTTTATTTGCGATTGCTAGTCGTTTCGCTGCAATGAATATGTAGAATTAAATGAATCATTTTTGTAGTCTGGTGGCTATCAGTGAAGTGATCAAATACCTTTGCGAAATCATTCCCCTCACTCCTTTGTGTTCTTTAATCAACTTTTTGGCCTTTGTACTTCATCCAATATATTTCCTTCTATTTAGAAATCCGCTGAAATTCTTCCCATCCTTGAAGAGGTAGATGCGTCTTGCATTTTCAATTATCGACCTATATCTATATTAGCTTGTTTCAGCAAGGGTGGTTTACATTAAAGTTAAATCAGCTGTACGCAATTCAATATCGTTCACTGATACGGTTGCTTTCGCTATCGACCTGCAAGGCTCCTGCAAGTCTGTACATAGGACTTGCAAGTTCTATATTCGGACTTTGCCATGGCTTTCAATTTAATGAACTGTAACATTTTCTTCTAAAAAAAATAGGTTTGGTGTCTGGAGCCCTCTGAGCTCCTAATTTTCGTCTAAATAGGTAACCGTCCATGCTTTGCAACTATTAACTCTTGTTCTTCATCTCCTTTTTACGCCACTTCGGGTGTTCCACAAAGCCCGATTCGTGCCCTTCTGATTTTGCTATTGATCAATCCACTTCGAAATCTGATATCCACTAAAAGAACATTTTGCTCTCAATTTGGTGGGATTGGAAAAGAGCTGTGTATGTTGGTTGAGCTCCTTTCAAGGAACCAAACGACCCGTTCGAATAAGCACTGTTACCAACTGGACAAATCAAACCCAGTGATCAACGAAAAAGGGCCAGAATCGGTCCATCGAACAGGTGTCATTTTCACCAGGACAACGCTAGGGCACATACATCTTTGATCACTCGCCAAAAATTATTGGTGCTTGGTTGGAAATTGACGTTACATCCACCATATAGTCCTGACTTTGCGCGATCAGATTACCATTTATTTCGATCGTTGCAAAACTCCTTGGATGGTAAAACCTTCATGATGATGACACCGAGAGATCGCACTTGGTTCAGTTTTTACCGATATAAATCAAAAGTTCTACGAGCAGTTGACAGAAAGATGGCAGAAGGTCATCGAAAAATATGTAAAATACTCGTATATCATTGATTAAAGCTCATTCTTTGTATTTAAAAAATGTGTTTTATTTATATGAAAAAATTGGCAATTACTTAGTTGTCAGCCCAATAGATTACCAAGTACGGGATGAAAAGCAAAGTCTAAGAATTTCTTCTATCTGAAGCAAAAATATTATCAATTGTTTAGCATAAAGTAAATCATAATAATAAATATGACACTCATCTATTCAAAACAAATAATCGCCATAACTGAAATAGTAAGATTTTATGTTCTAGCAACTATAAGGCAACTACTCTTTTGTTTATAGTTTGTAAATATAATTGACATTCTTTGGCCTAAATAGATTGATCATTGTTCAATTACATATTTACATTTTACTTACCATTTTCTATATAGAATATTCCTGTTCCTACTTCAGCAAGTCCTTATGGATATATGTACCCATAATGCCTACATTGCTACCAGATACGTACATTGTATTGGTAATTCTAAAAATGAATAAAAGTAGTTTTCCTTACAAGGTAAACGATAGCGAGATCAATAAACGTGTATCATACCAAGAAATGTTTTATTGATGCGGTTAAACAAGCATTACGAACGTCGCATTCGTATGATGAATAGAATATAAAGTAACAATTCTTCATGCAATTTATCGAATAGGAATTTATGGTTTTCTTCTTCTGCATGACGTACGCAATTCCATCAGGTACAGGCATATCGAGCAATTGTAAATAAATATGCAACATAAAACATACAAGTATGGTAAGTGTGGCTTATCATGAAATGTTGTTTATTGTAAAAAAAATAATTGCATCATGCAATTTTCGCACCGACCAAAATGGATTTAATTAAGACGAACTTACCAATAAGAATAAAAAATGTATGAAGCCCTGATTTAGGTTTCAAAATGAAATATTCACGTATAAGTATGTAATAGAGTCGTTTTAATGTTAAAACTGCTCAATATTAGTTTCAAGATAATTTGGTGTGCATGATTTAAGACATAATGTTATATTACAGGTATAGAGATAATATAAACGATACTTAATTTTAAAAAAAAAAACTCGAAGAAGCGCTAGAATGTCTGGGATTTTTTAAGAAAACTCAAGCAGACACTGAAAGAAAAACTCTTGGTTGATTCAACTATTTTTAATAGTATTGTAACGATTCATTCAAAATCGTTAAACGAACTACGGAAAATAGTTATTTTTACTATGTTAATATAGTTAATTTAACGATATAAAAGTAGTTGGCTCTGGTCATACAAAAAATATCGCAACGTTCATGAAATCAACTGTTTTAATTGTTTCATAGCCACGGAAAATAGTTGATCAATAGAAAAATATTCATCAATTCGCTCAAAACTTCAACGATTCGAATTATCAACAGTTTTTATGGTACTTAAACTACTTTGCAGTAGTTGATTTCAACAAACGTAATTCAGTGAGCAACGTCTTTGGAATTATTCTACGCAAAGTAGAATGGTTTCAACATTTGGACGTTTTTCATGCTCCGAATGAAATTTTTTTTTGTTTTTCAACCACGCGTCATGGTGCATAAAATTAATCAAAAATTTTCTTATGGTTGTTTTAACTATAGCCCTAGTTGATGCAAAAACAACTAGGGAAAACTGTTGATTTTTCATACTACTCATACTCCTATTCTATCATAGAAGTTTCATATGCTACATGGCAAAATTGTGTTCGGTTTGCTGTTGGATATAATTCATATTCATGTTTTGCTGTGAAGCCTTTATATTACGTTGTATGACGCTTTTTATGGAGTTAATTAAAAATGTACAAGACACGCATTGCGATGCAGTGCAGCGCCGTAGCAGTGAGCGCACACTGAAAGAAAAAGTTGTGGTTGATTTAACTATTGTTTTTAGTGATGCAACAATTCATTCAAATTTCGTCATGGTGCATAAAAGTAATCAACTATTTTTTTTATGGTTGTTTTAACTATAGCCCGTAGTTGACTCAAAAACAACTAAGGAAAATTGTTGATTTTACCAAGATTTTTCTTTCAGCGAATGCCAACATTTTGTTTCAGTTTTTCTAGGGTTGAAATCATTTTTTTTGTCATGCTCACGACCGGATCATCTTCGATCGTATATTTAGCATTTGAAAATTTAATGCTAATGAATCGAAAGCTATAGGTCTAGGAAGATTTTCAGGGCTATCACTTGTAAAAGTTTGAATATTTTGAAAAACGAGATATTCGTTGCTTGTGCCGATTATGGGGTGTTTTTCGCAGAGAGATTTTATAGTAGCATCTATTCATCTATGCATTCGGCAACTTTATCCTAATTTTGCAACCAAAGGTCTTTCCTATCTGCTAAACGTTGAGAGTAACTTATTCTTTGAATTTCATTTACATATAACTCTGTTTTTAGAGCTCCTTTTGACGTGCTCACGGTGGAGTACTGGATTTAGATTATATTCAGTGTAGCGTTGATCGTACTCTCCGCAAATAGACTTGACTCTCTTTTTAGAGATACCTCTTCTTCTTTTTAGTGGTACCTGTTTTTTTGCGACTGTTTTCCTAGCCTTCAGTATTTTGGGATGTTTCCGTCACTTCGGGTATGTTTAATAGATCTCCTTCTCTTAGTCCAGGTAACTTCTGGATTACTGCTTTAAAACAGTACATGAGCCCGTAGCTGCACTTTATAATCTTAACACCCCAAAACGAACCCGCCCCGTTAACTTCAAGATGTTTCTCATCCATTCGGTCAATCAGGGCATTGAGCAGGTCGATTTTCGATTATTTAAGCGATAATTGACCATTGCCATTTTTCGCGTATTGGCTTCAGGTTTTCCATTCTCTTTGAACTTCTACCTTTTCGATGTTAGCTCTGGTCTACCTTATTCTGGAAGGCAGATTCCCCCAACGCAAGCTTATCTTTGCAGGCGAAGGGTTCGTGGCTTTTTGCCACTTTCATCCTAATCCGGCTTAGCCCTTCCTCCTCCTCCACGAAGTGGGGTGGTTTGTCTGCCTTGTATTCCATCAGCGCTTTACTTTCTTCTTTGCTTGGCTTGGGTTGTGTCCTCTTCTAGGATCAAGCGTATTTGCCTCGCTCATGAGATATAAGCTACAGGCATTATCTTGTCGAAGAAAAATTAAAAAAACAATTTGGAATATACAGTCTTACATTAGTAGATTTTTTCCTGGATGTCGGGAAATTTAAAATTTGGAAGGATTAGCCAGTTCAAATTGATTTGTAATAATCTGACAATTCAATGTACGAAATTCTATTAGGTGAAGAATATTGCCAAAACTATAAGCCCGTCAATTACTTTTTGAACATCATGATGAGTTGCCACCTTGTTCAGTATCATGGATGAGTATATGAATGAAAATCGGTTCAAAGCTCTCTACCTTGCATTATGTACAGAAACAAGGGAACACATGAAAAATATGACATCACGTTTTGTTCATGTGCTTGCCATTGATGAACATCTGAGTTAGTTACTCTATGTCTAGAAAATCCTGATTCCATTTCCTAGCTTTGAAAGTTTCTATCTAAAATTAGCATTGACAAATTCTATCTAAAATTAGCTCTCAAAATTTTTATTTGATGGCTCGGTTTGGTCCAAATATATTTTAGATTTTGGCCGATACTGGATTTGATTTTGGTTTTGAAAAACTAATCTGAAATTCACCTAGTTCTTATTCTTAGTCGTAAATTCAAAACGATTTCTTTCTGTTCAAAAATATAATCTCTTTATCTTCAAAAGTGTCTGCAATTTGAAATTTCATGGTAACGTTAGAGGTACAATGGTATATATCGAAAAGATTCATTTTAATCCATTTTGTCCGTACAAGCTACGACAGAAACTCGTTCAAAAATTCTCGAATGCTTAGCTTCAAGATCTCAAAAATTGCGTCAAGATCTGATATTAAACGAAAACCAACTGTAAAACGCCACTTTGTCAGAAAACGCATTCAAACTATTTCTGAAAAATCCTAAAGCCGACAATAGCTTAACCTCCTCAAACGACCAAACTCTTCAATTTGCCGGTTTGAAAATATGCCCGTAAAATCTGCACTAAGCAAGTCAGCAACAGTAAATTGTGAATAATGTATACTTCAAAGCTGCATGTAGAGCGATTTAATGGAATGAGGTCGCTAATCGGGCGCATCTAAAATTTACTACTAGCAGCGAACTTTTGTTTGCTGCAACGCACCTGCGCAAATTAATTTTACCTATTCCCTTCTATAAAACAACTATATTTACTGAATTCTTTAAAATCAAAATAATGAAACCAATGCTCTTCAAAGTCAAAAAACAGTTTTATTCCAATTCATCGTACGATCATTACACAGGCATTTTATCCAATTAGTTGACTACACAACAGAACATGCAATGCATAAATTTATTCCCACATTAATCGACCCAACGGACAAGTGTGCCATTCTTGACCATCTATAAAATATTACCAAAACTAATTAATCCTGATTTCAAATTGAAATAATCAGATACTTTACCTTCAACTTTCGTCCAAATCCCAAACGTTTTTTGATTGCTTGTTTCTTCAATCATGCCGACGTCTTCAGAATCATTTTTCAATACGTCTTCTTGCAGAGTGTAAATCCGGCTACTTTGATTGCCATCCATATCAATGTTCTTATCAACAAAAACATCGATTAAATGCTTTAAGTTTGCACTTTCGTCCTTGTCTAGAGGAGGAGTAACTAATTCCAAACAGCTGATTACCGAAGACAAACAAAACAGGAAAAAAAGGTTTATTAATCAGTTAAGAAGCACATTTTTTGTTACCTCTTAATTGTATCCGCCGTGAATTCATTAATATACTCCATCCGCTTCATCAAATACTCTCGACTGAATGACAAAGTCCAAGGACATCTCGTCGAATCACCAATCATTAGAATACTTTTCACATCGAAACCCAACTTCCTGTACGCTTCAAGCAAATTCTTGGCAATATTTTTAACATTGATAGAATCTAACGATATAGTTGCGCTACCATTCTGAAAAATACGAGAAATTTTAAAATACTTAGATTATAAGATCGATGCAATAAAAAATTGAACTTTACTTCAAATATATGAGCTAGACACTATTTTCCAATCTCAGTTCTATGAGAATTCAAAGATCTTCGCTATAAATCTGTGTGTTGTTTACTTCAAGTCTCCTGAAAACTTTCGCCATTTTCCAAACTATGTACTACTTTCCCTCAAGCGAAGCAACGAAATTGTCTATGAAAACAAAACTTTTTGGCCAAACGTAACGATGTTATTTTGCTGGGAGCTCGGCGAGATAAAGTTTCCCGTAGCGGCAAAATAGTGAACTTTTAAATTGCAATAAAAAATCATGACCGATTTTTATACGTTATTTTTTGTAACGGATTGGGGCGAAAAGAGGGGGTTGGGTAGGTGAGCACAGAGTTTAGAGAAGAATCTGTTATCTCCTTAGCGTAGCAGAGCACGAATGGCGAAGATGAAAATGTTGTATTTTAATTTTGAGATTAAGTTAGTGAAATTCGAAGCTAATGATAGGATATACATTGAACTATCACATTATAGTAGGGGAGCCCGGGATGCTAAATTTGCAGTTACTAAAGCGTCATAGGGACCTATTGGATTGTGATGATTAGGTTCTAAAATGAAAAAAAGTTTGTCAATTTTTCCATTTTAGGGGGGGGGGGGGGGGGGAGAGCGTGTAAAAATTTTCAAAAACCTAAAAGAAAACAGTCACATGGAAATACTCGAGCGCGTCAAACATTCACAGTGTATACGCGCTTTGTTTTTCTGATAACCGATAGATATTAATCTGACGATTAACTAGTGGGGGATGGCCGTAAAAAGCGTTAAAAAAACACAAACAAAAAAAGTTATTCGAGCGTGTCAGATATTCAGAGGGAATGTTAAGTGAACTCAAAAAAGTGTCCTATTTAAATGACTGACGATTTGGACGTGACCTAAAGTCATGGCTGATTTTTGAAAATGTAAAAAAAATATGTGACCTTGAAATACTCGAGCGCGTCAGATTTTTATACAGAGGGTTTAGCCTGATGTTTTAGTTGTCCTAAATGATAATCTGACAATTATATGGAGGGATATTGTTAATGTGACAATTTGAAAAAAAAAAATTCGTTTCTTCATTACTGGATGAAATAAAAACAATATGTACCTACATATATATATATATATATATATATATATATATATATATATATATATATATATATATATATATATATATATATATATATATATATATATATATATATATATATATATATATATATATATATATATATATATATATATATATATATATATATATATATATATATATATATTAGGGCGGGCCAATTTGTATGGAGCCGAAAAATTCGATTAGACCTGCCCCCTAGGATGATTCTATGGACAATTCTAAGCAACTTTGCTGAAGGAACCATAGGTCTATCTCGATTTTCGAGTCTCCCACTTTTCAAAAAAAGATTTTTTCCCTATAACATCATTTTGATTCAAAATTCGTTTTTTTATTCATCGTTATATTATCTTTTTTATGTGTATATGGGGGGTTTTTGGGGTCGAGAAATTCATTTCTGATCTTTATTTTTACCTATGACTACCGCCAGAGGGCGTTTCATGCATATTTTAACTATTTTTCGTCTATTTTCCGAGAAAAATTACAAGTTTTTCGGTAAAATTGATCTTTATTTAATTTTTTTCAATGAAAATTCAAATTAAAAAATAAGAACATGTGTAAAAAATAAAAAAAATGAATTTAGTGAGAAAAAAAGCGACAAAGTGTTGTTGCTTTCAAGTCAACAACGCATTTATTTAAAAAAAAACATCGGTAAAACATCATTACCGACATATTTTGTGAAAGAGCACAACACAATGACATTTATGAGTGTTCAGTTCATTAGTGTTTGAGCATCATTTCAGTGAAAGTGAATTATAAATTTCCTGCCAGTGAATAATTGTGAAATTCAAAAAGAATTAAAAGGTATGTGTTAAAATTTTGTAATTTAATACACATAGGCATCGATGTTGTTCTCTTGCTTGGTTACTTTTTTCTGAAATATGTAATACATTGTAATGTATTTATATGTATAGCATGTAGGAATAATGTGCGTTGGAATAATGTATTAACTGGTCCTTAGAGGCGAAATGTCGGTTGACATATGAGTAAATGCTGTTGATATACATATATGAGTTAGGCACATATGAGTTATGCCGTAGGAGTATGTGAGTCAAACCCGATGAATACCGAAGATGTAGTTTGACATCTTGTGACAACTTCATGCGATTAGATTGTTAAGAAATCAGACGTCGTAAAATACACACGCTAAAGCTTTGTGAAAATCAAAATTTGATATTTGAATATAAATAAAATTCACACCATTTTTACCACTGTGTATTTACCAATTTGTAGGTGGAAAAAATATATTCGAACCAAATGTTTCGAAATATACTAATTTCAGTTTTTTAAAATTTTTTTAGTAAAATTATACAATGGATCCAAATGCATTGCCGTCTACATCTCAAACCGCAACAACATCAACAAGTACCGAAAGTCATTTGAAGCATTTGCCTTCGCACGATGTTGCTGTTTTTGGTGCATCTTGTGATTTGAGTGGACTCGATCTGCCAACGAAACAGGATATTTTAAGATGTTTTTTTTTCTTGGCCGAACGTGCTAAACTCCAAAACAAAATGTTTTCGTATAAAACATTCGTACCGCACGTAACAGACAAATTGATTGAAATTTGGAGTCAACTTAATGTTGAAATTCTAACCAAACAAAGTGTTGTTAGAAAATTGGGTACATTGATTGACAAGTATCAAATCGAAACTAAACATTCAAATATCGCCTCATTCAGAACGTTCGAGCAATCTACAAAAGAATTATTTTACATCGGCAAATGTCAATGTGACTTGAAAGCAGAATTATGCTCATGTGGATTGATTCCAGATCATTTGAAAGAGTTCATGCGAGATCAAAATAATGACAGAAGATTGACGATACCGGAATTCGTGCTAGAAGTTGAAGAGCCAGCACCAACGTCAACAATAATACCAACAAGCGTTGAACAGAGCCATTCAGCATATGAACCAAGTACTGATATAGATCAGCCAAGTTCAAATCCACAAGATATTCCGCCAATGATACGAGGACCGTATACTCCCAGATACGATGCTTCGAACTTCGCTGCGATGTGTGATCGATTTGGTGTGTCTGATAGAATAGCAGCAGCACTCGCAACATCTCTTATGCAAGACATTGACGTAAAAGATGCACATGGCAATCCTATCATCATGGATAAAAATAAAGTGCGTCGAGAAAAGGCCAAATGCAGAGAAGAACTGCTTCGTAAGCAGTATGATGCATCCAATTTGATAGCATTTTCATTCGACGGCCGAAAAAATGATGCTTTAACAATGGAAAAAATCGATGAGAAGTTGCATGCAAGGATGGTGAAAGAACCACATCTAGTTGTTTTGAAGGAACCAAATTCTCAATTGATAGGCTACACAAAAGTCGAAAATGAAGATGCTGAACACAAATTGATGACATTTAATGCATTCTTCGTCGAAAAAGAAATTGCTCTCGATGCATTAATCGGCATATGCTGTGATGGTGAGCCAACAAATACTGGCGTAAGAAATGGGATTTTGCGTCGATTTGAATTGCATTTGAATAGACCGCTGCATTGGTTTGTGTGCATGCTGCACTTTAACGAGCTGCCATTTCGTCATTTGTTTGACACTTTGGAAAGATCATCGACCACTGGACCACGAACAACAACTGGAACGTTGGGCAAACAAATTGAAACTTGTGAAAATCTTCCGGTATGTATCATTTGTCATTTTTCTCATCGATTTTTTCCATTATTAAATGGTAAAATTTAATTCATCTCATTTCTTTTTTTTCAGCTTGTAGATGAATTCGAGATAATCGTGCTAGAGAACATGCCACCTGATTTAGATCCATTTGAATTATCCACCGATTCAAAGTACTTATACAAAATGGCCAATGCAATTTCGAATGGTGTTGTTCCTGCGGATTTATCTCACAATAAACCAGGACCAATAGCACATTCACGTTGGCTCACCAAGGCGAATAGATTGTTGCGGTTGTATGTGTCAACTGAAAATCTATCAAGGAATTTGAAAATTTTGGCAACATACATAATGAAAGTGTATGTGCCGATGTACTTCAACATCAAGTACTATAATTCGGTGGTCTTCGGTAGTGTATTATTTTACAAATTCATTCGTTGGACACAATATTTGGATACAAATCTACGCGGAGTTGTGAATAATGTCATTAAAAACAATTCATATTACGCACATTCCGAAAATATTTTGTTAGCGATGTTATTTGATGATAAAAAAGAGACACGAAAAATCGCAATCAAGAAAATTTTACACTACCGAAGAAATCTGTACGACCCGGCACATCTTAGAGTTTATCAAAAACCTTTGATAAACTTCAATTGTACAGATTATACGAATATGATTGATTTAAATAGAGATGATGTCTTATTCGAACCACCGTTTACGTATAGCATTCCGTATGATCATTTGGAACAATATTTAGAATGCGATGATCCACCATTGCCTGATCCAAGAATTCCGGTACACATACAAGCAACGGAAAGACATGTTCAATTGCTGGCTAGCGTTTCTAAACGTGTTTTAGAAAAGAGTCGACACAGTGTTATGGCAGTTACATCAGAAAGCCGTGCAAAATACCCCCGACTTGAAAGCAAAAAAGACTTTCAAAAATAAGTTATTTCGCTTTTCTTCCACTAAATTCATTTTTTTTATTTTTTACACATGTTCTTATTTTTTAAGTTGAATTTTTGTTGAAAAAAATAAAATAAAGATCAATTTTACCGAAAAACTTGTAATTTTTCTCGGAAAATAGACGAAAAATAGTTAAAATATGCATGAAACGCCCTCTGGCGGTAGTTATAGGTAAAAATAAAGATCAGAAATGAATTTCTCGACCCCAAAAACCCCCCATATACACATAAAAAAGATAATATAACGATGAATAAAAAAACGAATTTTGAATCAAAATGATGTTATAGGGAAAAAATCTTTTTTTGAAAAGTGGGAGACTCGAAAATCGAGATAGACCTATGGTTCCTTCGGCAAAGTTGCTTAGAATTGTCCATATAATCATCTTAGGAGGCAGGTCTAATCGACACAAAATTTGGCCCGCCCTAATATATATATATATATATATATATATATATATATATATATATATATATATATATATATATATATATATATATATATATATATATATATATATATATATATATATATATATATATATACATGTATATCTAGAAAATTCAATCATTTATTGATATAAAAGTAGAAAAACAAAATATTAAAAACAAGTATTTTAATCTTCATCCTCACTGGATTCGTCTTCGAAGTTGCTTTCCAATCGTTCAACTGCCACGTCATCTCGTGTTTTTGTAAGCAAGAATGGTTATGATACATCACAATCTTGTATTTATTGTATGATATTATAGTATTAAAAAAGAAACGCATCTGAATCAATAGTATCTTCTAAAATGTCAGGTGTTATGACGATATCTTCATATGCTTCAAGAAGTTGGTTTTCTAAGAACCAAGTCGGCTCTAATTTTCCATCCACATTTTTCCATCCGCAGTTTGTTGGTGACATCTCAGTAACAATACGATTTTGCGCATTTCTCCAGAAGCATGCGATGTATTTTGTTCGCAATAATTGTTGTTTTAGCTCTGATCGGCAAGGTGGCAAATTACAAGCGTCGTAATTAGAAGGGCTGAGAAGGGCTGAGACGTATCAGATACTTTGTATGTTTTATTAAATATTTCCATCCTAGCACTGTTGACATTAGCAAATTTTTTTAATCCGTACAAATGGCAGACGAAAGATTCCATGATGAGAGATAATTTTTCAACATCAAAACTTCAGATTCCAAGTTTACAAATGCTTTTTGAAAAGTTTCAGATTCCATTAAAATCTGTAAAGGCCTTTTTTGCCTCGCCTGTAAGCTGGGTTGTAATCACATCCCGTTTCAAAAACACATCAAACAAACCAAAGCGTCGTACATCTACAAAAACGAACAAGTCATTGTGATCAGCTGAGATATCATCATGATAGAGAAAGAGTGAGAAGGAAGAGAGGCGCGGAGTGGGGAATACACAGTTCTCAGCATCTATACGCTTCATCATTTATTGATGGTTTTAGCTACATCGCCCCATGAAAACCGTCAGATTATATGTTTTTCGTAATCCTGATAGGATTTCCTTCAAAAAAAAAATCAATCGCGCTCGAGTATTTCGAGGTGAGGTTTTTTTTACAGCTTTGTGACTCGCCCATTTCCTTATGTCACGCTCAAATTGTCAGATTATTGAAATATACTCTTTTCTGGATGTACTTAACTTACCTTGTTTTAATCTGACGCGCTCGAGTTTTTCTGAGGATCAATTTTTTTTTACTAATCTGACGGGCTGCCCTCAACGCACCCCACTATATTAAGGGTTCATATATGGTAGGGTGCATTACAGGGTGCAAGGCTTCTCCCCATGTGATTTTCTGACGCGATCGAGTAACGCGCAAAATCCCCGCTTGGGCTCCCCTACTATTAGTCATTTTATGAATGAAATACGCAGTTAAATGTTCTAATTAATCAAATTCATAGCAAAAAACATTTTCATTTTCAAACTATCCTCGATTATTATTGCAGTGATGAAATTTAATAATTAGTTTTCTGCTTAGAAACGTCAATATCTGAGAGCATGTTACTGGATTCTTAGTTAGTTATTACGCTAATATATTTTCTGTTGCATACTGTTGACTGAAACACTTTTTTCGTAATCCTTTTTTAGTAGATATGCTTTTTATAGATGAAGGAGGGTTTAAAGCCTACGCCAAGGAAGATTCAAAGCCTATAAATAAACACAGTAGAATTTTCCTTGTACTCGTACTTAACTAAAATATCGTTCGCATATAAAACCAATTGCTTATTAAGTGACTATTATGGAGTTTTGTCCTATTATGGTCAAAAATGAACGCGATCTAGTCAAAGTTTTTTGTATAATCTAAGGTTTCTTCTTTATTATTCATGCCACATCGCATAATCTAGTTTGCCTAATCTCACAAAATCCCGTCTGGTAAAATCCCTCAGTTTTGTGTAACATAGAATTCTATGCTACGCAAATCTACGGGATTTTTCACTCAGTGATTTTCTCGGAGGAAAATTAGTACCTATGAAAAAAAAATAGCCAGAAAGATATATTGCGCAAAGGTTACCTTCTTCGCTAGGCTTTTCTTCGAAGATAGGGGCGGCAAGGATTTTTGAAGTGTAGTTGAGGCTTGCTGCTTTCCAAGAGGTTCGTCGACAGGTTCCGTTGAGGATTAACAAGGCTTAGCATGTAAACAGAAACTCTGACGGATTTATTTCTAATGTTGAGAGTGAAATAGTTTGTATGCCTGGCTAGTACTTTGAGTGGACCGTCAAACGTTGGTAGAAGTGGTAGATGGGCAGAGTCAACTCTGACGAAGACGTGTCAGTAAGATTTGAGTTGCCTGAAGACAATATATTCAATGTTGTGTGGTGTATTGCCAGAGTTAAACCCTTGTTACCGAAAGTTCGGAGGCGAAGTCTTGACTAAAATCGCAAGGAAGACGCGGGTTTTCTCCGAACAGAAGTTTTTTTTCGGTGACGCTGCGAATTCTTCTCGGAATAGAGATCATAATCCACCAAGAATAAAGGGCGATCTTATGGTCTAGGATGCATAGTTGTGAGGCGTGATAGACGATTTTAGTGTACGATGTCATCTTTCTAAGACCCCGTTGACTCGTGAATAAATCGATGTCGTACGATTGCGTTTAAAGCCCAAGAGTCGACCAAGTTTAGCTTGGAGCATTGACTCAAACTGTCTGCGCTGATCAGTGACAATGTATTGGGGATATCTAAATCTAACAATCCAAGTGCTCAGTTGAGCAGAAACACAGTCATTGCCAGTAATGCTGACCAAAGGAATTACTTAGACAGTAAATGTATTCCCATGATTGTGTGAAGGAATTAACTATATCAATGACCTTAAAACGTTCGGACACCATAGGAAAAGTTTATATGTACAAGTTTGTTCATGTGTCTGGTTATCTTACATTTTCGAAGAGACAGACAATTTTGTTGAATTGTGCTTGTGTGAAGCACGAATATCAGGGCGAGTTATTATATTATGTTCCAAACGAAACACATGTTTCCTGAACACTGAATGAATATAAGGTCGAAGGGTTAGGTCACACTTCACAAAAAAATATCGATTTTCACACAAAACATAGATTGTCTCTTGAAGGTGCATTTTGAGTTCTTATGGTTCTTTTGTTAATCTTTGTCCGATTTTTCGAACACGGCTATTGCGGTAAAGTCAAGAATACTCGAAAGAATGATTTCTACTAAACGAGAGATTGTGATGGCAAAAACGTCGTTGCAACCAGAGACATGCCGAATGTCGCAAGTGCACTCACTAATTTAACTTAGTAATGTAATGTAACCTATATGCTTGCGTTTTCGAGGTGTGGCCTTTTCTGGCTTTTGCTTAAATTCAAAAGTTTGTGGTTTGTGGTCCATGAATAGTGTGAGCCTTTGAGTATGTAGCTGAAATAGCTAGTGCTCTGACAAGCCGCTAAGAGTTCGCGGTCGTATGCACTATACTTCTGTTGTTCGTCACTTAGTATGGCTGTGTTGGAGGTGTCTACGAATATACCAAGCTCAGCGTTTGAGAACGGAATGAAAATAAAGAGGCTTCTACGAATCCAGTCTTGACTGGTCGAAAGCTCTGCTAGCTCCAGGTGACCAAGATATTCTTTTTCAGAGCCTGAAAAAGAGGTATTGAATTACCTCATGACCAAAGAATTTGACTGAAGAACGAAGGAAGTAACATTTCTTCCAGTTTATGTTGAAGCCATGATCCGCGAACCGCTGAATATTTGCTCTTTGTGAACAATGTGTTCATCTTTGGAAATCAAAGCTACCAAAATATCTTCAAGGTTTTTGAAGCAGAGCTACAGCTCGAGAATGAATCATTGGAACGAATGTGCCGCATTACAAAGTCCGAAAGTCATTCAACTGAGCTCAAAGTATCCGAATGGTGTGCAGATTGCTGTCTTAAGAATATTGTTTTAATTGATTTCGCCATGTAGTTCAAAATAAAAGATTTAGATAATGGGGGTCGGATATGTAACCGCCCGAATGACGCTCTTTCGCATGTTACGTTGTTAAGTGAAAACGACCAGCGGTAGCATAAGGCCTGTTGCAACAGGAAACCGAGAAACAAATCTGGTGTCTGGTGCTCCTCACTATTGGTCGACCAATGGTCAAGATATATGTTACCTTGAGCTTGCAGGGTTTAGAGAACCCTGCGTTAATCGTAATGGCATGGCATTTTTGGAGGACGGCAAGTATTCAGTGGATGCCTCATGTTTTGGAAGTTTGTACGATGTGTTCGTCCCTTTCCTAAAAAGTGTAGTGGCAATGTGAAGTCTTGAAGAAAATCCACCAGGATAGGATCCACCAGGATAGCATTTGCCAAGTCAGTCCATAGTGGCAGAGAAAGTAGTAAGAGTAGTCCATAGTGGCAGAGAAAGTACGCGCCTAAAATGGGTCCAGGAACATTGAAAATTACGAAGCTCTATGAGAGCTCACGATGGAATCCTAACGCCATTTTGGCCACCTTTTGTCTGTTTTTGGTCGACTGATTTGCTGCGGTAAGGCGAAAACCGAAAGAGGAAGGCCATCCGGATGTCGGTGCTGGAAGCATTGCATCTGTACCAACAAGGCAGTGGCGTTTAGACAAATTGTCGTAAATTATTAGGCGGCGGTTAGGTGATAAATCGCAAAAAGTTTGTAATTAATTTTGAATGTCAATGTTTTATTTTATTTTTCGGAGGAAGCATTTAAAAATTTTTGGGAGCATAGTAAAAGCCAGGCTATAAAAGGGTTTTAATATATGAGCATGTCATTTTCGTGTTGAATGCAAAACTGCACGTCTACCACATACAAAATCAATTGATTTAGGCTTTTTCCATTAGTTTCTTGATGGAAAAAGTAAACGTCTATCTTATTTATTTTTTACGTTTATATTGATTTCTGTTTTTTAGTAATATTCAGCCTTTCGATCTTCTTTTCTTTCAAATATCATGAAGGAAATATTCAATAATTAAGGCGAAACCGCCATGTGAAAAAAAAGAGTGAAGATCGGAAATGAAGAGACTCATCTCTTAAAATAGCCCAAAAGGACAGCACATAGTGCCAAAACTTGCGAGATTCGGTTTTTCAGATTGTTTTATGCTTAAAATATATGTCCAGTACTTAAATTAGCTTACTTAAATAAACTTTTTATAAAAATTACCAAGATTTTTAAGCTATTTTCGATTATATACTTATACATCAAATAATTTAATATTTTTTTTTCGGTACTTACACGTTTATTTTATTAATACTCACTTCTTCTCTTTTTTTCTTCAGCAACAGTTTTGCCCGTTTAAATGCAATCGAGCCTATGACAATTTGCTTTGCCCAAAATGCTGCTCCTTTTCTCCGAACAGCGCTTTCGAAATCGTTCTCAGTAATTTCAATAAGAGTGCAGTACAAGTCCTCCATAAATCCATTTGAAGCTATTGTTTGGAAGAGTCCTTGATGTCGGGAAATCAATAGCTTTGTTTTAGCAGTACTATCACATTCAGCACCTTTAATGCGACAAATAAGCGAAATGTCATAAGCAAAAGTTACATGCATTACCTTCTTCGAAGAAATAAGTCATAACAAGGAATGCATCGATAAATGTTTGTGTCAATGCCTTCATCTTAGCCCCTTGCTTAACTCTCTTATTAATTTTCTTTAACAATGACTCCGATAATAGTTCTAAATTTTGTTCACTCTCCACCGCTGCGTAGTTCTTAAACAGATCAAATTTTTCAGTAGATAAATGCTTCTTTGCCCCTGAAACTTGGCTGCATCCTTGACTTAATGCCTCAGTGATCGAGTCATATATTAAGAACATTTCTCGTATGTTTTCATCGAAACTTGTAATATCTTTCCGTCGTACCGACTTAGCATCCACATCTGTCATCGCTTCCTTTTGAACGTCCCAGTAAAACTCCCGTAGCCAATTCAAACAATATGCACATGTTCTACGGAAGACATCAAGCGTTGGCATAATATGGCCATGAGCGCATAAGTGCCGCAAGTCAACAATGAATGGATCAATATTAAGTTCTCTAGCTGCAGCGTACATAGTTTTCATGCTCTGCGATTGGCTAATAGCCGACATGTAGTTGAGGAACCTTGTGAACGCATTCGCATAAACCGATCTAGAATCTTCGGGATGCCCTTTGGAAGTATAGTCTGCATCTTTGATCTCTGCTTCGATGATAAGCAGAGTGCTCAGTATAGTACCTGACGTAAGGTTTGATCTTCGCAATTTCCATATTCTAATTTGCTTGCATGCTTTTTCCTTAGTTTGCAGACTAAACTTTTGGCCGTATAACCAGTCGTAAACCTGATCAAATTCTCTCCTAAAATGTAGAATAGGGCTGGAAGCAGTTTCTAATATTATCAAAATTATCTTACTTGTTGCGCCATGGCCCGGCATGTGTTTTCCGTCTAACATACTTTGTTTTCTCATTTAGTTCTACATCACTGCCCTCATCATACGAAAAGGACATATTTTCGACCAGTACTAGACACGAGTCACCGGTTCCCGCACAAACAGCAAACAAACCTGAAACAAACTCAAGGATGAAATGTCAACAGGAAATGTGAGTGATAGCAAATGTCAGAATGCAAGATGGATTTTTTTCATTTAACAGCGTCATCTATAGTTTCAGCTGATAATCTATCTGCTTTGGGACAAACTTTAATTGGAACTCAACTCAAATTGATACAAAGTTCTAGATGTGTCGCAGATATTATGGGAAAAAAAGCTTTCGGAAGTATCGGCTGCAATAATTTTCTGGTTGATGCCTATGGTTCAAACCGTAGTATGCAAATTCAAAGCGAATCAAAATAAACAATGTGCTGGTCAAAAGGCAACGGTTGTTTTCCGTTCCGACGAAACGTGGAAAGCTAACGGGTGGCCTGTGTAAGTGCACATAATGAAAAGGAGGGAACTTGTAGATTGAGTGAATTTAAACTTTGACGATTGAGTCAATTTAAACATTACTTCAAGTGTACTTGGACTAACTTAACCTCACAATTAACATGTGTGTAAAGTTGAATCAGGTGACGGAAACTGAATATGATTGAACATTGAAAGGAAAGGAGAATAACGGAGCATTGTGGACAGCGCCGATGTCAGACCGATTTTTGGGACGTAGCGAATCGTATGTATACTATCTATACAATAATTAATTTTGGCCGCTGGTAAGGAACTAATTATGTTGTGTCAAACAGAGGTTAGTATAGATGAAAAACCTGGTTGATAGAAGTACTGGGATAGGTATGGCATATTGTCAAAGAAAATATTGACTTCTGGATTAATAACAGAATCTTGAAAAAGTTTAAATTCAACTTAATCGTGAAATATAAAAAAAATCTATTTGTAAAATTCGTTGCAGAATAGATTCTTGATGAGTTTAAACAACTTCAACCAAATTTCTCGTAGCCACTTTGAATTAAATTTCTGAATGCCTCTCTGAGCTCAGAAAATAATAAGTAAAAATACATTGAAAAATTGGTACTCAATTAAAAACCATTTTACATAATCAATTTATTTATTTTTCAAATATTCACTTAATATTTTTTTCATGTCGAACAAAAGTATATTGTATGGTTAAGATTAATCTAAATTAAATATACGTTATGACAGCCAGAAATCACTTCTCTTCTGCGGTCAAAATTATAATATGCTTGTCAATGAACTCTTTTTCGGCCAAATAACAGCAGGCCATAACGTGAACAAATTCTTGTGGGTAGGCATCCGGGATGTCGTAGCATGATTTTGGCTCTTCCTCATTCTTAAACGTTTCCCAAAACTCTTTGCCATTGCGCTTTATGATGTCTAGGTGGCCATATAGCTTCACGCCACCTGCAATGAAGGTCGTATCTCCAAACTCTGGATTATGAAAACATTCCTTCAATTTTTTGAATATTTCCACGGACCTTTTTGTATCCAGGCTGATTCGCACTTCAAAGTGCAATTTTCCATCTAAGTGCTCGAATCTCTCGATATTGTCCAGTAAGTTGTGGACACTCGTTATATTCTGGATCACGAATGGAGAGTCAACCGAAATAGCGTAAAAATCATCACATTTATTTGGAAAACATCTTGTTCCGTCGACAGCAAATGTATCGCATTCAACTTTCACGAAAACCTCATCAGCTTTTGTCGAGTTTATCGCTACCGATATACCAACAAGATTTTCTGCATCCTTATGTAATCCGTTAGGACAATATTTCACTCTGGCAACGTGTGTTTCGTCTAATCGAATTTCGGAGGTGCTATTCGGGACTCGGCCGATATCTGTGGGGATTTCACCTTTTACTAATAACACCACTTCCAATATACCATCTTGAAATTTGCGCGATATCTTCTCAAGAGTTACATTCTTGCTTTCTTGGGGTATAGCAACAAGTGCCATTTTTATAGGACAAAACTGGGTAATAATTTAGAAAACAGAAAAATAATCGCGAAACGTGACGACGGTTTGTTCACTGAGAAGCAACTGAACAGATTATCTACCTTCAGTTCGAGCATTTGTCTCCTAATTACCTTGCTCTGTAAAAGCACTGCGAACATGAGGCTACCTGTTATGCCTCGATGTGTCTGAACGGAAAAAATGCAGGTAATGTCCTTTCAATTTTCGGAGAATCAAAAGATTTAATTTGGAGGTAGGCTAATTTAGCCATACAAACTATGTTTCTCAATTCACACATACACATGTGTATTTGATGTACATAATGCAAAATAGTTCCAATGATGCGTTCGAGAAAACATAGCTGTTCAAAAAATATTTGGGATGGTTGAATTTGTAAAAATTGCACAGATTTAAACATTATCTTATTGGTATGATTTTTTTGCGTACTACCTGACGATCGACTTGATTTTTAGATATAATTTAGTTTTAGATTAACATCAGGATATTATTAGGACAGATGATGCGCCTACGTTTTAATCCATAAATTGAAGCATTTAGCCAAAAGAAAAACTCTTAGTGTAAGGAAAGCTCCCAGTCCTTGAAAACTATTGTACAGATGATACTACGAAATACTGCATTAACTGCAAAATGAAAAATTTCGGTTTCTCAAATATTCGAAAATATTATCAAATGATTTAAAATTTGCAATATTGCGTTATTAGTATAGCTCGGAAAAACCACGAGTCTGTGTTCGGACCAAGAATATCATGAACGTCCTTATTCTTAATAATTTTTCTGCCAATGATAGCACGGCTAACGTGGTAGAAATAGATCGGAGGGCCTGCTGGCTTGTTTCTGCCTTCTACCATATTGGAATATATGCAAATAATTGCCCTGCGCAGAGAATGCAGGAAAGACTTTACCAACGCAAAACGATGTAATGACCGGTGACTGTATAAAATGAAAGTGATGGCTTTTAAGTATGCCTTACGCAAGGCGAAGAGGTCCTGATGAAGATGCTCCTGTGGAATCATAGGGTGTATCAATGAATCAATTCGTTTACGTGAAGTTTTAAGCTCAGTACCAAAAGGTTTTGGGGTGCATCCACAACTCTGGCGGATTCACAACACTTCACTTTGAGCAACACTTTCATTATATCCCCGAAGATAGATATTATCCCTCCACATGGAGTTCGAAATAGTACTATATACCCTTGGTGGCCTTGGTGACCTACCCTTGGTGCAGTCTCTGGAATCATCCAATTCTATCTTCGTTGTGTCATTCGAACGGATATCATTAAGTCCTACTGTAAGGCCATTTCAATAGCCCTCCCAATGTGTACCCTTTGGTTGTCTTTACTTGACCCTTTTTACGCTATCTTTCCCTCGCTTGAAGGTTATTTGTCTATGATCAGAGACCGAAGAGCTTATCTAATATAATTATACTTGGACATTGATTAAAGTTCGATACACCGAGTGGTTTTAGCAAAGACTCAGCTCCATGTAAAATCTTTAGTTTCCCTAGGAACTAAGCCGTCATCGGGTTTCCAACATGCAGTAAAGTTTGTATTTTGCAACAATGAAGTTTTATCTACAAGAAGATAAATTATCATACATTTCGATACCTAAGAATTATCTATTTTCTTCTCTACCGATAGTTTAAAGCCTGTGCTTCGTGCTCTTGTGAAAAAATCATATGCAATCATTATACTTTCAAAAATGTATTTGTTGTTTTGCTATAATTTTTCATACACCTTACTTACTTACTTTTATCATTACGTGATACTGGTTTATATATTACAATTTGGCCTATTCTTTGTATATGTATATTTTAAGTACTTCAACTTAATAGATTTCTATAATTCTACTTTGTATAATTTGTTTTTATTTAGATTTTCTCTTTTTATTCTTCTGGTCATTGAAATTTTTTCAATTTTGCATCCATTATATGTATTACAGTTTTATCTTAATCAATGTAGCACTCATTTCGCATTTACAATATAAATCCTCGAGGATCGGGAAGAGTGAGAGATGCTTTCAATTTCATTGATTTCTACTTTAGCCGCATTTGTTCATGGTTGGTTGCTTATTTTTAAAATGTTTTGCTACCTTTTTATTTACAACTTATCGTAAACATACAATCGTACTATATGTATTTATATCGAGTTTTTTGTTTCTTTTTACATTGTTTTGAATTTGACCCCTAAAATAATTGTACAAATCGTTTAA
Organism: Nemotelus nigrinus; assembly: GCA_947369275.1. Lineage (NCBI taxonomy): Eukaryota > Metazoa > Arthropoda > Insecta > Diptera > Stratiomyidae > Nemotelus > Nemotelus nigrinus. The sequence goes on along the minus strand of OX376373.1, from coordinate 44,542,410 downwards.
TGTATGATTAACGGTGTTTCGTGATGGTGTGTACTTAGTTCAACTTTCTAATAACTTACTTTGATTTGTTAAAATTTTAATTGTTTTATTTGTTAATAATGTGCCGTTCGTACATACATATGATTAATCATTCTACTATAATTAACTTTCATATTTAATTTGTTAAAAATCATGGTGGCAATGCAATAAATTAAATATCAATCCAAGTATGCTGTCTAAGCTTTTGTGTCGCAATAACTTGTTTAGTCAGCATAACTCCACATTTGCAATGTAACTAACAATAAATAGCAATAATAAATTGAAGTGTAAACAACTTTTTTTTTTAGTTTTTTCTTATCATCTATAACACTATATAATTTCTTTTACAATTTTTTGTTTTCGTTTTTTTTTTTAATTCCATGAAATTATTTCAGGCATCTAATAACAAGCTAATATAAACATTTGCACGTTTGCAACTTACATTTAAAAGAAATAGTTTAACACTACGCCAGCTTAGATAAATACGTAGGTGGAAATCGTCCGTTCTAAAAAAACATCTCCGCCTAAACATGACGAGGACGAAACCCACTGTGCAGGACGATAGCTTTTACAAGGTTTAGTAAACCTAGAGCAATCTGTGAAGTAGAATTTGCTAGAACATTAGATAGTCCATTCATTGCTGCTATAAAATGCGGGAAAATGTTAAGAGCATTTAACCAAGCAGACGAGATATTAGTGTCTTAACTTGTTGGACGAAATGGTTCCTTCTTTCACAACAACACTAGCATTAATACAGAAAACTACATTTACGCCAATTACTTCAGGAAGATTTTCTGTGATCTCATATTGTTTGTTCATCGTTAATACATTACCATTGAATTAGTGTATTTTTTTTTTTCATTTAGTGTATTTTTCTGGAGCCAGGTTTCCAAAAGGTGCTCTAAAGCTGTTTTTAAATGTCGAAATATGTTTAGCGTATCTTGTAAATTAGTCCATTATCAAGTACAAAATATATTAAAAATGATCGTTGCCTAAAACCATTAAGCGTTAACAGAAATATACATTTCAAAGATAGTTTAATGACGATACGAAGTAAAGTATCTTAGTGAAAATAGTTGGAGTACGTGCAGCTTCATGAATGGAATGTTAGTAATGTGGAAAGCTCGTTGCGGAAGACTTAAATGTTTAGCAATGGCAGAATACGGACATCCTAATCGTAAAAATACCAAATGAATGTATATTAAATATTTACTCTTGATAAATATTTACTCTACGAGAATACGTATACTTACAATAACTTTGGGATGAATTTTTGTTATAAAACTTTATGGGAATTGCAAATGAAAGAGAAATAATGACCGAAGCTCACATTGTGAACTTGACAATTTCATTCAAAAAATATTTGTGCTTGTGAAAGATAGAAAGATATGTATCTAAAAATAGTACAAATATAAAGAAATAATGAAAAAGAAGTTAGTGCATCGTAACATAGTTCAACTTTTTGACAAAACTATTGACTCAGCAACAATATACATATATTTCCTATAACTGATGGTATGCATTTAATTCAAATGATGAATACTAGTACAAATCAAGCCAAATTCCGCAATTATTATAAGAAAATTAGAACAAGACAGAAGAAAGAATATTATCAAGGACCAGGAAAGGGCGCGTGTTGATTAAAGACGCAACTCAGCTGGAAGTACATTGTCAAGATCAGATGCGACAAGAAACAGCTTTTGTAGAAATACAAAGTAATAGTCAACAAGATGAAAGCTGCAATCAACCGGCAGCAACATTTATCAATGGACAATAAGAGGAGCTTAGTGGAGCTGGGAGCAGCGATTAATGTGGTAGCCAATTAAAGGTACGTTTGGAAGGAGGCAGAGGAAAAAATTGCCAAAACAGTGTAGAATGAAGCAAATAAATCTTTACGCTATGAAAATAAACGGTCTACCTCTAGCCCGGCAGGGGAAAAAACGAAAAGAAAAGGAGAGAGAAAAATACTAAATACTCTAAACGAGCGAAACCGCGGAAAACCGCGCAAATCAGAGGGTTAAACGAGCAAGCAACTACAACCAAACATCCGAAAGTGCTGGCAAATAATTTGCTACGCGCGGGAGGAAAAATTAAGAAAAGAATCTTACTCCGGACGGAGGCAATCCTGATCACACCTGCAGAAGGGCTATCTTATGCCGATGTTTTGAATTAGATTAAATAAAAAACAAAGCCTGAAAACACTGGAACGAAATTTAAATGTACACAGCAGACTCGGTCAGGACATGTCCTGGTGGAACTTGGCGAAGAAGTTAACACTAAAGGAGCCTTTGAATACATACTGAAAAAGAAGGTCACTGCGTCATCTATTGAACCCAAATGCACCGTCGACATTCGTGATCTTGACTGCCTCTTAGATGAGGCTGAAGTGAAGGTAACTCTTCGGTGGAACGCATCGGATATGGGCACAGTCAATATTATTTTGACCTATGCTAACCACATAGGGTAGCAGATTGCTTTTATAGAGACAGGGGAAAGAATAGGGGCATTTTATAGGGCAATACAAAATCCAGAATGACTGAATATATTGCAGGATACGCGAAAGGACAGTCGTGACACACTGCTTTAAGTGTCTTAGATACCGGTATTTTACTAGAAATCGCATGGGACCAGACAGAGTCACATTTTGCTAAAAGTGCGGAACAGAGGGTCAAGAAACGAAGACGTACACCGGACACGAGAGCTGTATAATATCTCAACAAAGATATGCTACGACATGCATCTGGGTCAATACACTGCACACTTTATATAGACGAGTTGGAAAGGATCAGAAAAATTATCCAAAGTGCCAGATGTCTGCTGTGTCTCAGAGAACTTGGTGGCGCTGTTCTCAAACTGGAGAGGCAGATTGCTAGTTGAGTAATCTGCAGAGCACTGTGCTTGAATTACGAGACAGTACTAGACGGATGCGAGAAATCAACAATACACCGACAACATAGAACGTAGACAGGGTAAATGCTGAGACGTTCGCTGATGTTCTAGAAGCAAGAGTAGAGGTAATAGACTGGACGAAATCGAGTGAAAAAGGGGCCACTGAATCACTCGTCAAACTTACTGCTGCGTATGCATAACACGTGCCTAGTAAATAGGGTATTTTGTGCCCACTGGAAAGTTGCACGATTGGTTCTTATAACTAAAGGCAAGGTTGACCCTCAGCTCCCATCAGCATTATTCACTCGTTGTGAATGATAGATTCAACTCAGCGAACCGAGAAGCTGTAGAGTTTTCACCGAGTCAACAAAGGTCAGGACTATCCACAAGAGACGTAATTGTGGGGGTATTCTGGGCTATCAGAATATCTTTCTCACGGCGTATACTACTCTTAGTGACACTTGATGCAAGGAGTCTGTTTATCTCCGCAAGCTAGCAGGATATACTTGAGGCGCTTGGCCATTCTAAAATGCCAAAGTATAGTTTCCGGTTGATGAACGACTATCTAAGAAATTGTTCGCCCACCTAAGAAATGAAAGAAGGACGATACAGCTCGCAACGTATAATTCAGCTAAACTCAATCCAACCCAAGTAGTGCGGGCAATCTGCAAGAGGATGACAAACATTGAAATTCCGATATGGCAATTCGTAAAATTTTACGTCTCGCCAATAGTCGGAATTTCGTATTACAGACTATTCCCCGACGAGATTTGATTTCCTCTTTTAAACTTCTGACAGCTTCATTCGAATAAGAGAAATCGATTCCAGGTTTCCAAGATATTTCCAATTAAGTGAACGATTTAAAAAGTAACAATTTAATTTTTTTTTAAATGAGACAGTGCCGTTGTGTCTTGTTGAAATTTACTGTGGCAATTTATTTTGATTCTATTGAATATAATAGCTCGGAAGAAAAAACCAAAGCAGCATTGCAAGTCAAAATAAATCCAATATTTAAGAACATCAATTTTTAAATGATTGACTACAGGATTTTTACTGATGAACAGGTTTTACTTATGCAGCTCAATCGAAACAAAAAAAAAAAAAAAAAAAACAAATTCGAAACTGAAGAATCCGAAAGCAGCTCGCAGACACTGGACAAAAATGAGCTGACGAATTTGATAACTCGCTTTTGGAAATAACGAAACATAATAAACATATCGAAATTAAATCATAAAAGTTGATAATAGATTGCACACTTTTGAATTTGGCAACTTGTACACATGAAGTTATCCAAATAAACGCAAGAATCAAAACTTTTATTACTAATCACGAATCATTGAGCTTAAAATACTCTCTTTCTAATTGTATATTTGATGATATTTGAATTCAAGATGTAGTGGATACGTACCAAAAATAATATCAAAATTAAAAGCCATTTGTAAATTATGTGATATTTAAAAAATATTTTCTTTATTTTCTGTTTTTCAATGTTTTAACAACTGACCCCGATGATCAACTCTAGTGCTTGCATTCTTAATCAAAAAAAAAATATCCTAAAAAATTAAATACATTATTGATCTTTATGTAAAATATTGAATAGCAGGGTCTAAAAGTATGCAACGTATGTATACTGTTTTCGTCATATAAGTATATTGTTGCGATAAGAACGAACAAAACGTAAGAAATTTCATAAGTAACCAAACTATCATTAGATTTTGTACATTGAAATGATTTTGAAAATGTTCACCTCCGTTTCTACATTCAGTATAAATAAAGCAAATTTAATTAATTACAAACAATAAATACTAAACATTGATTGTGTTTTCTAATGTGGTGATTGATTGATTGATTTTTCTCCTTCGATTGCATTTTTCAAGATAATTTAAATCCATTTAGCAGGATGCTTTGTGAGCTATTTAATACGAGTTTACATAAATAAAAGTGTAATTCTTGAACACCATCACCGATCGCTACTCAATACACAATTCAAAAACACGAAACATTTCCTGTCATTAAGCTAGTGTCAATTCCCCCATCAATTTTGTAACACAATTTTTAAATTGACCCTTCTACGTTATGTTCCCATGCTTCAGTTTGCAATTCAGAAGTACCGATGATAAGAGGTAATAATAATATATACACAATTTAAAGTCATAGCTTTTTACAATCGATGGAGGTCAACCCAGTTTGGTTGCTCCGACCTTTCATGTCTTAAAAATCTTGAAACAGTAATTTTTTTTTGCTTTTTTAGACTGGTTTTCATTTACACATAAATACATATTTCATGCTGCTTGGAGTCTTCCTAAACGTATTGCTTAAACTGCATAAATTAGATTCGAATGTAGCGTTGTTAAGTTGGGCGTTACATCAGAACAATAGAAATAAACCAAAAATTCTAGTGTATACAAATTCCTCGAAATTAAAAGGTCTAAGTGTAATAATTGTATTTATCATAATTGAACTATATTTATTTGATTACAATTAATGGTTTATATTTTTACTTATGGTGTATTTCTTTCATTTTGTTTAACACTTATCTCTTAGAGCAATAATTGTCAATAGAATCATATATACAATGTCTACAGCTATTATTAAATTGTTTTACTAATTAAATATAAAATATACGCTACTTTTAATCATAATTTCTTTTCCTATTTCAACTTGCTCTACATGTTAAAGGTCTCAATACATACATATAAATTATGAGTGTTTTTTGTTTTGTTTTTAGACGTTTTGTGTGTGTGAAATAATTTATAATAGTACACAATTACTCTTGTCTTAGTCATTTTTTTCATTTTTCCCTCCTAAAGTAGATGCATTTGTTTGTTTTCTTTTTTGGATGTTAAGCTTCTACGATCTACAAAACATACATCAATTAACTAAATTAATTTGTAATGACTTTTACACAACTAAAAACTAGTCCTTAAGAACTCATTTATTCTTAATAGTTGAAATGTGATTTTACTTGTTCACTAAAAAAAAACATTCTCATATTAAATTAAGTTAAAATGTTTTCAAAAACTGAAAAATAAATATCAAAATTAGTTGTACAAATATAGCGAGAATCTCATTTTAATTACTTTCTTCCGATTGGTAACCTAATTTTCTAAATAAAATTTAGGTAAAGTTAGTTTCTTGCTTACTATTGCGGACTAATGCCTAATAAATATCGATCAGGAAGTTCAAGTTGGGAAAGTATATTTTGGATAGAATCAGAAGAGCTACAGCTTGCACTATGCATGTCCTCTTCCGTCTTTCGCTGAGAACTTGTTTGAATTTGCTGAACTAAAATATATCAATTGCAGATTTGCACCGAAAGTTATACACTAAGAACAAATAAGAAACGCCATTGAGCTTAGTTGATTGTAGATTTGTATACTTGTTTGCGACTTGAATTATCTTCTTCTGCGGACGTTTAATATGTGGAAGTCGTTCTTGAAGCAATGAGTGTCTCTGAATTGGAAACAAAACATCTTGGAGAGAATAGAAGCGCGAAAAAACGCTTAGGAATATCATGGTATCCTGTCATCAACTTATTAGAACTAACGGAAGAACATAGTTTAATGACATTAGGTAAACTTGATTATTACGTGAGCGGCGTATCAGAAATTCATTTGCGGTATCGATTAATACGTTTTACGTAGTATCCATGCACGTCACCTATTTTTTTTATCCAATAATGAAGATAAATTAGTCATACACAACACATATTTCACTTTGTGTAAGGAATAGAATAATTGTGTTTTACAATCACTTAAATATTCACCTACTTAAATCTATCGAGACATTAGTTTCTACAATTTTCATACCTTTCCAATTTCGCAAGTTGGTCATTTTTGATAATTGTTATCTCCTTACGCTATCATCTAAAAATATTCACTTAAATACACTCAAAAAGCTGTTTGATTCTGATAAAAAAAAATGTCACGGCTCTCCACTGTTTACCGCCTAAAAATATAATCTTCAATCTTATCATATCCGCGACCTTTGCCCTACACGGTAGCAATTAAATAGAATCTAATATCACAGACAATATGAAGAGAGGTCATAACAATTATCGCTTGTTGGTTTTAGCGGCAACTGTCGAAGGTGGCATGCGTTGCAAATGCTTCACCGGGCACTGAGCTTTGCTTGGATTAAGCCATCGACGCTGCCATATGGTAAAGCTGCATCAGCACTTGTACATTTATGGGCAAACATGAGAGACGGTCATGCGTATTCGAATCCATTGCTAACCACGACAGGACGTTGTAGCCCTCCAGCACGTACCGAAGAACGTCCGCCGTGAGGCTCGCGTCAAGAGGGTGATCCGTCGCCGATGAATGGTTCTGAAGCAGCGGGTCATCACTCGACTGTTGAATTGAAGCTACGTGTATGTGCAATGCTGTTTTCAGGAAAACCGGGCATACATTCTCCATATGAGGACATGATGCCCAGAACCAAGGCGGCATGGGCCCAGTTGGAGCCGTCGATACTAAATAGCCCAATGCCAAAGGTTGTTGGAGTACTGTACCGACCTGCGAATATTTAGAAATATGACAGCTTTAAACTTCACTTGCTTGCAAACATTTCAGTCATACCTCTTCCATATCTTGTGCGTCATGTATGTTTCTCATTGAATTGAAATTGTTTCCACCGTTTCCGGGACTCTGACGGCTGCGGTTGTCTTCCATACACCCAGGACTGCCGTGATTCGAATTTCTTTCCGGACTTTGTTGCATGGGAACTTTGTGCGAGAAAAGAAAATAAGGTCTCTGGCCAAGACAATTCGAAATTGTTACATACCTTCTGCGGCCCAATCAAATATATCACCCATCGAATTCACGTCTCCGATTTGATCCTCTTCTTCTCCAAAATCGAAAATCATATCGTCGTTCTCCAGACCGTTTATATGTTGTTCGTTGAATGCTCTTTGGTAGGACTGTAAGAAATAAAAGCGGCCGTTAGAAAAATCAGACTCATTAAAAAGGTCAAAAGCAAAAGCTGCTAAACGCCTGTGTGGCTAATAATTAAATCCATTTTACCTGACTAACAGCACTAGTCGGAAACACTAAAATGTGCGTGCACGTCACATCCTGTGGAGTCGAAAGTGGATTTTGCATGGAAATCTGACTGAAACGCTCGTCAGGTGTGAACTGATCGGGCATGACACGGAAATTTGAATCCGGTTCGAGCGTTACCAAGCACGCACTCAATATACTTGGCACCTGGTGTGGAGACATGATCGAACATTGCTTGCACAGATCTTTCAGTTCCTTCGATAATTTCTGTAGATTCTGCTTGCTCAGAAGCCAACTCCAAGATTTCAACTCTCCATGGCCAATACGACCAATGCGTCCTATGACCAAACGCCAAGGTTGAACAGTTCGTGACACAATACCCAGAATGAAGTCCATCAGTTTCTTCAAACCTAACCGACGAGCAGGAGCATGGCGCCGCCTGCGAATATTCGGAATTTCTATGTTGATCGTTATCGTTTCCATCAGCTCGCCACGTTCGTCTGTTGCAGATGCTAGTAGCCAGCTTTGGTCCTCCGATAGGCAATAATTGCAATACAAGACCGAATATTGCTGGTCGATGTTCTTCAAACGAAACGTATCGGTTTTATCCGACTTCTCGTGAACAGGCGCCAGGATGTATGGTGGTGTATACATTTTGTAAGTGGCCCTATTCTTTTCGTCTTTGCTCTTGAGAAAGAGTTCCATGTTGGCGGCAGTTCCGAAGCCGGTCAAACTTTTAACCTTCGCCGTATGAGTAAGAAATCGTCTGCATTGTGAAAACACACTTAAGGCCAGAGCTCTCATCTCGTCGCTGAATCGCAGCCTGCTACGATTTCGTCCCAATTCCAAAACTGATTCTAATGATATGATCTGGAAATTAATGTTATGACGTATTGATTCCGGAACAGTCGTCAGTAATTCCGAGTAGCATTTGAGAAGTGACAAGCAAGCAGCTCTTTGTAGATCCGGCGAATCAGACCCTATTGTAAATGGGTCGATTACGTATATCACTATGACTGGCGGATTTATGTCGTCGTCGTTCCCGCTTAAGGGTTCGATCACAGGTGTGGTTGTTGTTGTAGACGTGTTCATACTGTCACGCTGTGCCTCTGCTTCATTTTCGCACTTCGGAGTACTCGGTGCCTTATCACTGGATTGCGACTGTGAGTCAGGTGTGCTTGGCGGTGGCATTGGACTCGGCAGCGGCCGGTCTTTATTAACGTTCGAGTTCAAATCTTTCGGTGGATCCAGTAGGCTTTTGTCACTGGGTATTCGCGATAGATAAGGCACAAGCATGCTTTGAAATGCGCTCGTGTAGAGCTTCAGTTGCTCCACAAATCTGTTTTCCGGTGCACATGTTTGCGAGTTTTCATCGGACGAAACTGAATGTTCGTTCACTGACATCGCCATATCTCGGTTACTCCTACATCCGACTTGAAGTATTCCGTCCCATCCCTTAATTGGAGTGTGTCGCCCTAACTTGCACATTTCATAAGTTGTACTCAGCTCTTTGAAGAAACTACGTATTTTCTTTACAATATAATCGTCTTCTGGACTTATTACTAGATACACTACATCTCTCGGGTAGGAGTAGGGCTCCAGCATAAGTTTGTCCCAGTAATGCACGGCGTAAGGGGCAACGGAGAGCCAATCTTTTTCATGGCCAACAATCAATGATGGTATGGGTTGTGGTTCACACTGGCCGACACCGCGACCGGCAAGCATGTGGAACTGACGCCAAGTCAATGGGCCTTTCACAAAGTACGTAGCCTCCCAGCGCTTTCGGTTTTTACTGTGGAACGCATTCTGCAGTAGCGGTTGCATTGATTGCATCATACGTATAATATCCTGGTTATTTCGTGTACCATCTGCCATAACAAACGGCCACTTGTGCACACTGATGTTCAGTTTTTGCAGCCGATACGGTTCCAGATCCATTCGGTTCGCCATTCCAATCGACGCCTCATAAGCCAATCGGCCTTGTTCTATCGCTAGACATATGACGTCATTAGCATCTGCAAACTCTAATATGTTCAGTTTTCGGATCATCTCTGACGTCGCTGTTCGCCTCTTATACCGGGCTATCACTCTCTGTATTGAACTACTTGAAGACTGTATAATTGTACATTGGTCACGCAACATATCCATAATCGTTTGGGTAATTGCACTATTATTGGCGTTTTCATCATTGTTAATGCAGCCTGAATGCACAAGAATTGAATGAATCGTCTTTTTCTTATAGAATCCAGGATCTTCAGCCATCCCAGTGATTTCCATCTCGTCCTCGTAGAACAAACCAGACCGATATGCAAGCCTTCGATTTACAACCGCACTGAACCCGCATCGGCAAGTTATTGGGTCATCGTCTACATAACCAGTTTGATGTTGGCTTCCCATAGCAACATTTCCAATGAAAGACGGCGAGTCCATTCCTCCAAAGGCACTTATACTGCGAATGCTGTTGCCGCCGCTTCCTGCGCCTATCGCATTCGGCTGGCTCAGACCAGCTGGTAGGATGGCGCTGCCTGTAGCCGGATTGAATGTTGTTCCTGGCAATGAAACGTATATTCCTGAATCGGCTCCTCTGATATTCCCAACACATTTAGGCCCATCTGCATTACACACGCAAAGCGTACAACTGTCGAAATTATGATCCCGAAATATATTCAGCTCAGTATCATAGAGTAGCACATTGACTAATAGCGAGTTCGCTTCTGGTGTTCGTGCTATCGCTGAAGAAGGCGTAGGAGGTTCTTGTGAATTGAATTGCTTATTTAAGTACGACGAAGTGGACGTGTCTGGACTCGAAACGGCCAATTCATAAGGTGGTGGTGGTGGTACTGGTGTTCGCCTGAATGAATTCACTGGGTGACTCATAGGACTACCTCCTGGGAAACCACCCATTTGTGGACCTGCCGCAGGTGAAATCGGAGACATTCCAGCCGCACGTACTGCCATTTGTTGTTGCAGTGATACCGGCGTGCCGCCATAGTTTAGTATTGGAGCCGAAGGAGGCCTTTGTAACGGATTTCCACTGAACATAGGCGGCAATTGCTTCTCGCGTTCCATCAATCCAAGTCCCAAACTGCTAGGGTTGTTATCGCCAGCAAGAATACTGCCAACATTGTTCGGCATATTGTGATGCTGGTGGAGCTGCTGTTGTAATTGCATCTGCTGCAATGATTGATCCTGCTGTTGTCTTTGTGGTGGTGGTCGCACAGAAGGTTTGTATGATAAGTTCGGAGGGATCGTTATTGGAGGCATCGATTGACTTGGTAGGTTTGTCAGCGGAGCATATTTAGATGAACCGACAAATGTGTAGGTGACCGGAGGAATGAAAACGTAGGACCAATCCTGTAAGATAAAATATACATATACAATATTGCTCACTTCGTATTGACAAATTCGACTTAATGGTGATGAAATAATTATTAATACTACATATAATGCAGAATTCTTACCCTTATCGGTTCACCAGGAGGACTTCCCAAGTCAACGTAAATTTCTTGTTTTACCCGCGCCATCTCAATTATGTCTGTCATCTGGATATCAGTTATACCTCCGCTACATGGACTGGAATTCGGATGGTGCTCATGGCTGGGAGGCGTCGGGAACATATGCGATAGTTCTTCTGGCCTCAAGGGGCCTATGCTTGAGCTATTTGTATTTAGAGATTTTTTGATTTCTTCCATTCCACAGCCACTTGATTTATTTGATCCGGGTGGTGTTGGAACTTGCAGTTGCAACTAGAAAAATGATTATTATTTAAAGTACAAACTCATGAGTCACTCAAAGGGCTTACTGTGTCGTCATTCGAATTGTCATCAGAATTATCGAAAAGTTGTTCTAGATCTTCGTAGGAAGGCTGCAGACCTTCACTTGTGTACAAATTGGAATTATTCTTTTCTTTCACTTCCTCGATTTCTTTTTTCGTTTCATTCTGCATTGTACAAGGTTCTTCTGTTTTTATCGAACCGCACATATCTAAAATATGTTGATCTTTCGACATATCTTTGCCGCACGCCATTCCGGCGCCGAACAAAATTGAAGACGGCGAATAGAGAGGTGGCTGCACATGGGTTTGCTGTTTATACATTTCTTCTAGGCAAATATGTCGACGTCGAATTTTCACGTCATCACTTCGTTTGAAAATTTTGATTGGATGATCCATCCTAAAAATTGTTTAAAAGAAAATCGACAAGATTAGATTACAGTATTCTAATAAATATATGCATTAGAAGCAAATTTATTCGCCCTAAAAGTTTTATATGCAATTATCAATCTATAGAATCATCTTACCAAGCATCCAAAGTACTAAAGTCGTACAAGAGGTACGGTGCTGCTTCTTCCTCATTTGAACTCTCGATATCGTTGGTCGCCAAGTGTGGCCTCTTCAGCAAGGCCATGAAAGCTGCGTTGCTTGCAATATTTCCCGTCGAATTGTTCCCTCTCCGTTCGTGTCCGCTGACGGGTGTTAAGCCAGGTTCAACTTTCTTCGCTGCTCCCACACTACCTGGGCACGAGATTCCTTCGGCTGATGGTGGTGGTTCAACGCTGGGATTTTGTTGCACATATGGAGATGCAGTGACACTTTTACTGTCATGCTGATCAGTTGGGGTCGGCGCCGGAGTATTTTTATCTAAATGATCCACCGGTGTCATTGGTTGTATCGCTGGGACTGAAGTCGGTGGCCGTGGCGATGCTGCCAAAAGCTGTAAAAAGATCCAAATTGGAAGGAAGCTCGACAAATATGTCAGCTGCTGTTTTACCTGGTCGGCAGGAGGTACCGATGTGGGTTGTGACTGGGCAGAATTTGGGTGCGGTGATGGACCTGCACTACTGGGCGAACCAACAGACGGCACAGGCATTGATTCGCCAATCGAATGCGGATTTCGTGAATATGAGGATGCTCCTCCGCCCTGGGGCGTTCCAATATTTGTTGACCTAAAACAATAAAAACGTAGCCAATAAGCACTTGCGCAATATGTACACATTTTGGAATCCATTCTATGCATAAAAATGTTCATTTCACATAAGTGACCGGTTAGATGAATATTAGTTGTTTTTTTTACAATAGGAACGATGACACGTTTTTGTTTTCAAATTTTACCGGTATGCCTTAAGTAGCGAGTAAATACTTAATTAAATTCTAATTTAATCTACTCACTACCCATCAACCGTACTTTAACTTAACAAACCAAAAAAAACTTCATAAAATTCTCAAATGCGAAAAAGCAATTTTCCACTGCACACATCCTTCGCACACATGATGACAGGCAGGATGTTAATTGTATAAAATTGGCAACAAACTACCTATGAATTATGAATAATGTAATTTTCTATTTGCTACACACCTCAATGATCCTTTCGAACGAACACATGCCCACAATGAGTGATATGCATTTACTTTGCGTTGGCCAGTTTTTGAATGAATTGCCGTGTTTTACTGAGCTATCGGTAAAAATTACGAAACACAAACTACAGACGAAAAAGTATAATCATCACTTTAGATGTAAATTAATGCCTTTAATCTCGCGCCGCCAAAAAAATATTCAATTGCAATATTATATCTCATGTTATATTAAATAAACTTTCGTTTTATATCAATTGATTATAGAGGAACAAATCAAATAAATCAATAATCTAGTTTCCAAATGAACATCCAACGTGTACGTGTGGCTAGACACTAGAATTCGACGATACTCTATTCTGCATGAATGGACTAAAATGATTAATGTGTTGATCCCGTCCATAATTCCCGAAATCCAACAATTCAAAATATGATAGCAATGAAGAAGTTTCGTAAGATTGTTAGGCCTGGTTAACAGAATGTGTGAAAGCGTTTTGTGTATGAAACTCAAACAAAACCAAATTAAATGTAAAATATACCAAAACTAAAAACATTAAAGAGAAGTACTAAGTCTTGTGTACAATATCAAAGTGGCCTTAAACCGAAAGGAAGTACTAGATTTGATACTAGGACACAAACCTTTGACTTGAAATTGAGTCAAAAGAAGCACCAATATCGCCTGCTGACGATTCGCCACCGACTTCCGCCACCGAGTGACCAGAGCTGACGGCAGACTGCAGTAGTCCTTTATTGTCGGCAACATCCATTTCGGAATGTTTCAAAGACGAAGATGTTGACGACGACGCAGCAGACAAGTTACCTTGTGAAAGACGTTGCGGCGATTGGTTTGCTGAATTATGTGTTTGACGTCGGTGGAAAGGAATTCGATTGTTACGAGAAGAAATCTTCTCACTGCGGCTGCCGCTAGCGCTACTCGACTTGCCACTGCTATTGCTGCTTGTCGAAGATGTCATGCCACTACTGGTCGAACCTGTCCGCTTTCCGCCATTTGATTTTCTACACCTGAAAGCCAATGATGGCCCAATTTGGCAGTGTAGTGAATATGTCAAAAATATGTTATAGCAGATTTAAGCCATATTTTAAACTTAATTCCCTATTTACCGTCAAGTGGTCAATTCAGTTCTTCAGTTTCGTTTAATAGTTTTTAGGAGCAAGTAGCGTTCGATGCTCTCTTTTGCTCAAGTTAACATCCTATTTTTCCTACCGTTTCAATCGAAAATAACTCATTTCATGATTTATGTTTTGACATTATTCAAGCTTCACGGACAATTTAGAATAATTTTCACTGACTCTTGATTTTCACGTTAAACCTTTACAGAAATACTTACGCGGTCTACTTAGACTATTGAGTAAATGTCAGTTAAATGAAAAAAGGTATTTAACCAACTCAAAAATAATATTCTCAGCAAAATGTATAACTTTAAATTTTTGGTCCACTTGAAAAAGTAACCTGACCGATCAAACCTAGCCTTCGTCTTCGTATAAATCAAATTCTACTTACTTGGTGCATGTACAAGTAGACTTCTGAGTTGGATCGGTGAAATTCCAGATGTTATTGTTTATGCCAGCGTTATTATTGCCTCCGTTATTTCCCGAAGAAGCGGATTGTCCTAAGTTACAGTTGGCAGACGACGCAACGGGATTCATTATGCAATCCTGCCAAACACTCTCTGGAAGTAATGTTGCAATGGAAGGCGGGTTGTGAATATATGCTAGCTCCAGCTGATGTCGTTGCTGCTGCTGATGCGAAAAGTAATTTGGAATTGAGTACGCTGGTTGCTGCTCTAATTGATTTAGTTGAAGCGACTTTGTTGTCGGCAACTCTTCTTTCATGCAATTGTCCGAAACATTGTCTAGGTCTGTGACTAGTACGTATTTGGAAGGATACCGCATTTTGACACCACCTATGAAATAGTTTGTTCATTAATTATTGGAATTTTTAATCAGATCATATTAAGAATTTTTGACGAGAAACAGAAATTCCGAAAACTGAAACACTAATTCACTCTCATTCGAAGCGTCACAAATACTTTTTATTTCAAACAATTACCTGTTATTATCTCAACAATGGGTGGCAGTTCCGAATTTTCTTTATTGCACACAGGATAAAAGCAATTCCAATCTCTTAACAGCTTTTCAGTTGTTGGATCTGAGGACTTGTAACTGTTTCCAGTCAATGTTGCTGCTAGACCATACGGTGCTAATATAACCGGCTTCGGACGTGCATCTCCATTTGTTTGTGACGCCGCTGCGGCAGCCGCTGCTTCTGTCAAATGCTCCGAACAAAGCGGTCGAACAGCTGGGTGTTCTCTGAGGTCCATTGACGCGCAGACCGTACTCTCGCCATGGACGAAGAATGCAAAGGAGAACGACAGGTGATGAGAACTGAAAAATAATTTGAAATTTGTGATTAATTTGATCTTTATACATCTGTTTGCGTGTATGAATTTGTAATATACAAATATGGACTCAACATTTGGAGATGATTGTGTGAAGAGCGCAGTGAAACATTTGATATTCACACTTTAATTCAAGTACACGTGGCAGAGAAAAAATGCATTATATCCAAAGCTATACATTTCCATTGAATTTACCCGATTCGAATTTCTCTATCTTTCAGACCTAAGATTTGAACGGAAAATCTATTTGTTTGCTTTAGAAGCTAGATACATTTAAATTGGATAATGTCAGCGACTTATAGGTGGCTCTGGTCTATCAGTTAAAATCTTCAGACATTCATTGTTTTTTGAACTTAAGAATAATGCTAAACATTCGAGAGCATGAGTATGGATATCTTATTAATTTTCCATTAGATTGCCCAGCAATAACTAATTAGTTCTCGCATCTGTAGATCGTGCGGAAAGATAGGCACAGCAGGAACAAGGGCATATTATTTAATAAAATGCGCCGCCATACAAAAAAGTTAAGTTTCAACGGCATTTCAAGTTGTTTTTGACAATTCGGGATGAGAGGCTCTGACACGAACACAAACATCAGATAACTTCACATTTGGGGGTCGCGAGTGTAAAACAATAGAAAGTTATTTCTAAAATCAATTGAAATATGGTATGTGGTTGGTTGCATTACACTTGAAAATTCATTGGCTATACAGTTACTTAATGTGAAAATGATACAGGCATTAACTGACGTTTTAAAGACCCACCCCCAAATATTTGGATAAGATATTCTCAAATTTTTGTTATAATTTTCTTGTAAGTCAGTTGATTTTTAGTTTAACATCTGTCATTTGCGAGTGTAAGAATAGGACAAATTTAAGCAATGTGTCGAAAAATTACCGGAGAGAAACGAGAATTTATAATTCATCATCTTAAACGTGGCGAATCTAAGCGAGAAACCAGCGATATTGTCAAGAAATCTCGTTTAATTATTGAAAGGTAGGAAAAATTACAATAAAATTCAAAACAAGCAGAAAATAAATCCTCTGAAAATATTTAATGAGGTAAATGCAAGTTGGACATTGCGAAGGATTGAAGAAAATCCAAAACTAAGTGCGCCAAAACTAACAGTTGAGCCAGAAAAAAAAAACAAATCCGGAGACAGTAACAAGAGTTTAAGAAAAGCCCAATTTGCATGGAAGGATTGCAAAAAAATAAGCACACGAAGAAAATACGGAAACGATAGCAATTTGCAAAGGAGTATTCGAATAAGGATTTTGGATATTGGCGCACGATTTGCAGACGAGTGTCAAGTGGAAAAGTGTGTATGGAGAAAGGTAAATGAAGAGTTTGATGATCGTAATATTAAGAAGACAGTGAAGCATGGAGGAGGCCATATTTATTATTATTATGTCATTTTCCGGAGTGGAAAACAGGGACATCATAGAAGCATATACATATTTATGCTTCAGTATAAACAATGTATTTCGGTAATCTGAAGGGTAACTTAAAACATCAGCGACAATTCAACTACAAATGTTGTAATTCATACAAATTCGTTGAGAAATAGAAATGAATTGTATATTTTATACTCTGCATCATTTTGACGATGACAGGTCGCAAGCCGGGTGAACTCTAATGTTAAGAAATGCTTCATAAACAATTATTACTCCATCTATTCGGATATATATTGATAGAAGGAAAATAGCATCATATTTCCATCTGCGATTTTGCATGATTATCTGAATTTTCACATTTTTTTATGAACAACTACCACTTCACTTTCGACTTCTAGACCTTATGTTCTTGTGGATCCAAGGAAAAAAAAACTATCATATCACACGAAATTCAAAACTCTCCACAAGTTAAGTTTAAAAAAGAGCTAATGGCTAATTCCAGACTAAGTTTTCAAAACGTAAAAGAATAAAATACCAATAATTTTCTAGTTTCTAACTGGAAATTTTCGTTGATTTGTTGTCGCTTGTATACAATGGACGTGACAACAAATTGGAATGTTTAAGATACTAAGTACTAATTCTTGCGCTGAGCGTTTAATGCTGAACTATAATGCAACTAAGTTATCTTAAATTACTTAAATTAAATGTGTGGCATAGGAAATATATGGCGCCAAAATAATGAATAGTATTGATCGGTTTCGGTAAGTTTCGTTCAATTTAGGAGACTTAAGTGAACTACGATTGGGATCTTAAACCAATTAGATTAAATTTGACATCGCATGTACAGTTCGAACCTCCAAAAATATCGGCAAACTAAGTAAGCTCGTGACCCAAACTAGAACGTATTTCGAACCAAGAACACACGCGGCAGCGCTAGGATATACGATTCCGCAGTAAAAAAAAATATTTAAAAATAATGAGAGAATACTAACAATTATTCAAAAGCTTCAACATGCTTCAACAATTTGCGAAAACCCGTAAAAATATCTGCCTTTCATCGGCGTAATATAGCAACGGTTTGATTGCCAAACTAATTATAATTAATATTATTTTAAATTAATTTATGTAATACTATATTATGATATGATTAGATGCACATGGAGCGTGCACATTGATTAATTGATGGAGAGTGTGGAAGGAAGAAAGGACTTCTAAAAATATCATATAAAGGGATCACGTTTTCAGGGCGACTATGTGGATTGACCTGATATAAATCTATTACGGTTTGGCATCTCAACGTTGTCTTCATTACTCGAGAGAGGCACAATAAACATGATATGAGTTACTGCGCTGATAAATTTGTTCTAAATTTCAAACTTTTTGAACGAGAAAACACAATCCAACTTATACCAAGCTTTGGAACTGTGGCAAGGGGAACGATGATTGTCTTGGATCCTTCACTGATCAATCACAGAGATCCTGCCTGTTATAATCTTGGAAAAATTCTTGTGAGCAAAATCGTCAATATACTTTATACGATTCGCCTCGGAAATTTCCGTAATAACAATTTTAGTTTTCATAACACAAAGTATATTTGTATTACCTTTTGCTGAAAGCCTGGTCCTTTGGCGCGCATGGCTGCACAAACCATTTACCAAGTCGTATGATATCTCGCGATAGAAGACATCTAAAATGAAAATAAATTATATTAGTTTCGATGAGATCATCAATCAAGAAATAAATGTTACCTTTCAATGAGATTATGTAGCGCCTTGAAAAGTAACGATCGACATTCATATGAAAGTCCTGATTCCCATGCTCCTTGTGCGTTTGCATCTAAAAATTAATAAATACAGGTAAATCGAAAGTACTGACATGAATAAAACGTTCAATGTAAATTTACTTTAGGCAACAAAGCAACTAAAAATATATTTCAATCTAAATCCTTATTTGAATAAAATATTTCCCTAAAGACTGTAATTAAATATTCTGGCATGATAAGAAAAATTACCACGAAATAATTTTGCATTGCTTAATAATACATATTATCATTCTTTTTTCAGTTCTTCAAAATAATTCGCACAATATAGAGTTGCTGTAACACCAACGTAACCTAACCTCATTTGTTTGTTCGAGGTTTTAACGAAATGCGCTAAAATTCAATAGGTACAACTGTTTCAGTTCCGATTTAGTCTTCTTTCTTCCTATAAACAATTATCTACCTTTATTCAATTAACCTTGAGTAATGCGAGGCATATCAGTGGGGCAGAGACGCAATTTATTTTTATAAACTTACTTCATTCATTAACTCAAAATATTTGTTTCGTCCGAAAGCAGACAGTCAGATAATCGAATCTGGCACCCCTTTTCGCTATAAGATTCCGAAGGTAAATGTCAAATAGCTAACGATGTGTGCATCTAACTCTCGTTTTATTACTCATTTGTTCAATATAGTTGCCTGTGTACACATACTATCCCAACACACGTCACTGATCTTGCTTTCGCTATAATTTCTTAAACGCAGCAGTGGGATGCGGCTGCTCATTGCCCCTTCGATTTTCATTTTCTCATTTACTCTTTTGGCGCATCGACCGTTTTCAACACACTTATCCATCTTCTTCTTTTCATCTTCGCGTCTACGAACACGTTTCCAGAAATTATCCAGAGCAACATGTGCATCTTTTTTTTTGCGCTTCCAATATGTGTGCCTGTGTATACAGGGTTCATCGCGAAGGCGTAGTTGTGTCGGTGGGTCAATGCGCATACCATCAAATGTCAAATTCGAAAAATTTTGTGTGTACACATATATGCCACAAACACTTCCAAACTAGTTATTCTGCATACAATTGAGAACACTTCGCGGTAACGAGGTGACACAAGTAAACAAGCAACCGTACACAGAAAACCTGATTCAGGCCGGGAAACTCAAGTGTATGAACCACTTCGAATGGGATTCCGTTCTGCGCTTTCATTCATATGCGGTACGGCTGGCTGGCTTGTGGCGCAGCGTGTGTGAGTAGACACAGCGAAAGTCGAATGAAAGGAACGAAGGAAGAATGCACAAAAGAGACCTGGTATGTTGTCTGCGTTTACTGTTTCGCTTATCGTCATTTACATATCAAATCGTTCAGTGACATCACGGTCGTATTTGTATTTGGCTATGGATTTGAAATAGTCGCGTGACGTAGATGGCACGGCGAATTTAATTGACTTGGCTCAGATCGGTGGAATACCCGTGTCGAATGACGTCTCTGCCACCGAGCCAGTGTAGTCGACCTTCATGAATATGGCAATGTGAGAATATTGTCGCTATCGCGTCTTCCTCCGTTTTCGATATTGTAAATCCGAATCGCTTGTCTCTTTGCCGAGCGAGATTTTTTAAACGGCAACTGACATAGTTCATAGAGTTCCTTCCATTAAGCATATACCATATTTATTTGAGAAAATTATTGAGAATGCGATTTTGCAATTCAGTAGAAAGCAATTTACGATTCAAATTGCATAAACTTGTACATTCCCCATTATGGTACTATACTGCCCTACTAACCATAAACGTTATATCTACATTTTAGTACTTTCGAGATATTCAAGGATTTGTGTTTTGATTTGTACTGGAGATATATGGAGAGTGCATTTTTCAATATTGATTTTAACATACTCCCACAAAAGATGAGTTTTTCAAATTTTGAAGAATGATGTAATAGAGTATGTAGTTTTCGAATCCGGTGTTAACTCAAAAATGAGCAAAATGCAGATAGAACGTTTATGCTTAGTAGGGCAGTATAATTATCTTATAGGACATATTTATTTGGAACTGATAAAGGTACATGAAATTCACAATCATTCATGAATATGTCCAATTTTAAGAAAATTTGGACAACGACACTTAAATGTTCTGAGTGGTAAATAATAATACATATTTACATATTATGTATAAAAAGTAATGCGTCCTATTATTTGTGACGCGAATATACGTCGCAGCCAGTATTGTTATATTGTGGGAATTTTCCCTTTTTATGGGAATTTTCGCCCTCTAAAACTTGAAAAAGGGAAAAAGTGCTGCTGGTAGATTAAAATCGTGGGAGAAATGGTTTAAATGAAATGAAACACTCTCGTAAAATTTCCACCCAATATATTTGAGAAAGAATTTAAACAATCCAGGCAAAATTGACATTTCTTCATGTATTCTTACATTTCAGTTAAAACCTGGGATGAAATGAACTAGAATCGCTTCTCAAGACATCCGATTAGCGAATTTCAACAAAAAGTTTAAGTCAAAACGGCCAAAAGCAAAATATTGTTACGAAATAATGCAGAATAATCGTGTGAAGGCATTTTTCAGCTTTGTAGAACATAGTTTAAGCTATTTCAATACATTTAATGCACCGTTTCAGTCAAAGCAACTAGTGATTCACAAATTGTAAGCTAAGTGCAGTGGAATTTTAAGAAAAATTTGCCTAAATTTTGTGAAACCTGGTTTCGTACTGGGAAATACCGAACGAGCATTTAGTTCCAGATATGGATACTTATTTGGGATCAAAATGTGAAGAAAACATAGCGTCTTTTGAAGAAGCTGTAAAATTAGCCATTATAAAAATAGGAAAAGAGTTTTACGTTACGACATGTAAAGAGTTTAAAAAGAGATTACCATTTAATGATGTTATCTTTAAAGAAATTGAATTTTTAAGCCCCCAAAAAGCTCCTGATAGTTCAAGACGAACGAATTCGCTGCAGTTCAAAAATTTGGCAAAAAAATGGCTTTGAAGAATCTATTGTGAATATCGAATGGAGAGATCTAGCAGTAACATTTTCAAGTGATGAAAAGCAGAGATTATTGCAGCTAACAGTAGAGTCGTATCCCCGCAGCTCGTCCATCTTCCAGTTTTGGCGAACATTCGACAATGCCCGAATGTCTAATTCACTGTGCTTGTCATTCCGCAAGCACCAAGCCAAATTACTTGACTAGGTGTTCGGTATTTGGCGAATAGGAGGTGTTTGACAAACACCGCATATCTAAAGCCGCCTTTAAGATTTCAAAGTATGCTCTAGATTTGCCACATTCAAATGCTGAGTCGGAAACAATATTCTCAATTGTAGCCGACGTCAAAACTTTAAAGCGAAACAGAATAAGCGAAAATTCACTGAACGCAGTTTGTTGCATTCGCTCAAATTTTCAGTCTAGAACTGTTACCTACCCGCATTGATTTCGCGCCTTCTGATAAACATTTCAATTTGCGCAATGCACAAAATCTATTTGATTAGTTTAAAAATGGACGCATTTTATATTGCGTTATAATGAAATGATTTTTTCACGAAATGAATGTATGTTTTTTTTCTTCGCTGTAATAAATCACATATGCATGTGTATAAAATATATGAAACTGCTGTTTTTTTCTTATAAGTATTGGCATTTGCGCGATATTGATAAATAAATATAAAACTGTGGTGAATAGCTCATATATTGTCCGTGGGAAAAACCGTGGGAATTCGCGACCTGCTCTGTGGGAAAGCATTTGCGAGGGAATTTCGGCCACGGAAGCCTCACAACACTGGTCGCAGCGCACACCGCCAAAATGCGGAGCTTCGTGTCAGTCGCCTGTGAGCCTCCGTTTGGTGGGTATCGTGTTTTTAATGAACCCAGATTTGACCTTGGGCGGAAAGAAAATATACAACGGACAATTGAACACCGCTTATGCCATCAAGCTATGTATGGGACTTGGAAAATCGGGTATAGTGTCATTGGCCATGCTAGGTTCTGCGGCTGCCTCCTTCAGACAGACTCCGAAGAAGGTACACACGGGTCCATTATGATGACATTGGGCATGTTTCGACATGTGTTTGGAATGAAATCCTCCTAAAATCTGCTGTTGTGAGGTGGCAAAAGTGCGTCGCGGACGGTCAGGAAGATGTGGAAGACGAATAAGCAAGGCGAGGGAAGAAGCAGAGGTTAAATCTGTCCAACTTAGAAGAATTTTGATACTTTGTAGCGATTAGTTTAATAAATTTTTTCCTCGAATTTAGTCTCATGACTTTTTATACACAAACCCTGTAAATTAAATATTATTTTTTACTGATTCTGTGTATACAATCCGGATTCAAATCGAGATTAAGATTGAAACAATGGAATCGAAACCTTCCCCCCCCAGTTTCAATCTCAACTCCTTCCTTCGTCCCCAGTTTCAATCTCAACTCCTAAAACAATCCGTATTGTAGGTATATGCGGCAATTGATTGTTAGAAGTTTCATTCCATTCGCTCTAGTTAAACATCTTGTCAAGATTCCATTTCTTAAAATAAGTTTTAAATGGTAGCAAGATAATCAAAACAAACTACTTTCAAATGAGAGTTAGACAACAAGTTGATGGTTTTTCTTAGAATATGTCATCAGTTCGAATTCATTTGCTTTATCAACATAAAATCAATAGCAATAACGTCCGACGGACCTAACAATTCATCATTTGGTGCCAAGTTTCCAAAACACGCCTCCTGTCACCAATCAGCACTGTCAAGTATGTACTGTATTTCTGCTAGCAAGTGGAACTATTGCTGCTGAATCGAATATACTTAACCGTTTTTTTTTAAAGCATCCTATGCATGAAAAATATGTAGGGATCGAGGAATGTTTAGTCTGAATTCCAATATCTTTTTGACGTCTAACGTGACGTATTTGCATGTCTTATACACATGTATTTGTTGCAATTACATGAATGTAAGTATATTTACATAAACTTATCGGATTTCAATCTAATCAAGATCACATCCACGGCCCAAACCCTACATTCCTCCATAGCAACGAATCGGACCGGCCTCACTGCGTTTGAAATTCTCCATTGACTCGTAAATAAACCACTACGGTGAACCGCCCGTCTCACATGAGTACTGATTGTCTAGAACTGCGATCATATCGATAGTCGTCAGTTGAACATGTGGCTGCCATTGACCCGATTCGCTTTTAAAGGTCCGATCGATGGGCGATTTTGGTTCGATCCTCATTGCCTTTTATTTGTGATTTAGTCTAGACTTGGCAAATCTCTCATTCCTGCACCCAGCTGGTGCCATTGCTTGCCAAGATACTGCACCGCCCGTGATGTTGGACTCAAAGACAGTTGTCTCTCTGGATACGGTGGCTTCGTGCAGAAAGAAGCGTTTTGAGCCATTGTGAAATTCCAGTTTGCTTGGAGTGCTGACCTGTTTGAGGAGGTCTGATACTAGAGAGCTACACCGATCATTGGAAACATTCCAAGTGGCCGGAGTACTGAACTAGCTAGCTTGACTGGGGAACGTGAGTGGCAGTGGCGCAGTCGATAATAACGATAGTCACGATGATGGTGATGATGATGAAGAAGAAGAAGCACAAGTGGTTGTTGCGGTAAAACGGAAAATTATACTCAATGAGCAACGGTTTCGTTCGGTCAACTACCTTTTTTGGTTCGTCGTTACGTGCAGGTTTTGTTCACGTTGAATCTAATTCAAAATTTTTCTTGATTTTGTTTTGAAGATTTTTCTTGAATGATACCAAGGTGGCGGTAGTAGTGAAATAAATTGAGTTGACATGTATGCCTATTGTTTATATTAGGCATGCAGTAGCGATTGTGTGCATGTGGTTTTTGGTTAATATGTGGTGTCCAATAATTTATTCTGAGCATATTTTTGTTATTTAACATGAGAAGTAAAATTGGAGGCATGGGTAGACTCCGCGATTCAATCTACTTTACAATTACACAAATTGAGCACAATTTTTCGATTTTCAATGGCTATTTTTTCTAAAAAACAGTCATACCAAATTTAGCTAGATAGTGTTTGCAGGAAACCGAAAAAATTGTTAAGAGAGATGCGGAAGATTTTCCTGAAATTCGATTATTACAGTGAACACCAAACCAAATTAGATTTGGAAGCATCACGTCTTGGTTAGATACATACAGTGGCGGACAAAAGTTTTCACACATAGCCATTTGTTAACTAAAATAAGTATTAAAATAAAGTCAAAAGAAATTATTTATTTCATTATTTGGGAAAACAATTATTCATCCTTAAACTATTAAATGCCTTAAATATAAAATTACGCAAATAATACCTTATTCTGGAAAACCACAAAATATTTTAAATTACACGTTTTTGCCCGGACAAAAGTTTTCACACAGTTTATGGTATTGCGTTAATTATAATCATTTTTTTTTTATTTGAATATTTCGTTTGGAAGTCCTTTCTGTTTAATGAGCTCTTTTAATCTTCTAGGCATCGATAGCACCAGCTTTTTTGTATAATCAGCTGTCAATTTTTGCCATTCTAATTGGAACACTTCTTTTAAATGTGTCTTGTTAGAAATTGTATGTTTCCGCAAGCGTCGTTCTAGTTCTTCCCACACATGCTCAATTGGATTGAGGCCCGGTGAATGTGGGGGAGTCGGTAAAGTATGAGCAACATTATAAGCAACCCATATTTTAACATTATGAGCCGTATGTTTCGGATCGTTGTCATGCTGGAATTAAAATTGAGCATCTAAGTCCAACTTTTCGACACTCTTTTTCAAATTTACCTTTAGAATATTTAAGTAAAGTTTTTGATCCATTATTTGCTCAATGAATACAAGCTTGCCAATACCTGAAGCATCTATACAGCCTCAAACCATAACTTCTCCACCACCATGTTTTACTATACTTGTAATGTTCTTTGCATTGAACTCTGTTTTGAGTTTTCTCCCTACCAGGGTTCTACCGGCACACCGAAATTTATTATATTTACTCTCGTCGGAGAATAATACATTATTCCAGAACTCTTCAGGTTTATTTATAAAGTCTTTCGCGAATTGTAACTTCGTTTTTTTATTAGTTTTACTAATTAGAGGCTTTCTTCGTACCCGTGCATTATATCCATTGCGATGAAGAACTCTGCGTATGGTTTAGGGGTGAACATCTTTTTTAAAATTGATTCTAACTTGAGCTGCTACTTCTGATGATGTTGTCTTGGGTTGTTTCTTAATGATTCTTACAACCTGTATTTTGTAATTGTATTTCATTAACAGGATTTATTTGCCGAAATGAATTGTATTTAACCAACCTGCGCTTCTTGCTTAGTTATTAGAATTCGTGGGCGTCCTTTTCGTGGAGTATTTTCAAATTCTGCGTCGTTTTTGTAACGTTTTACAATACTGCCAATTGTAAGGCGACTTCTACCCATTCTATTTCTAATTTTTCCATACGATTTATTTTGATTAAATAATTTCAAAATAATTTTACGTTTTTATTAGAAGTTTCCTTACGTCTGCGAGCAACGATCACTATTTGAATGACTTTACAAATAGACCATACACGCAAATACATTTTACCTCCTGTCAAATATTTTACGGGACTTTCCGGCTATATTACAAACATGAGTCTTGCCAGTATTACAACTTACTTGATGTAGGAAATCTCTTTAAACTTAGTGTGTGAAAACTTTTGTCCGGACAAAAACGAGTAATTTAAAATATTTCGTTGGTTTCTAGAATAGGGTATTAATTTATTTATTTTATTTCTAAGGTACTTAATAGCTTAAGGATGAATAATTGTTTTCCTAAAATAATGAAATAAATATTTTCTTTTGGCTTGGTTTTAATACTTGTTTTCGCTAAAAAAACGGCTATGTGTGAAAACTTTTGTCCACCACTGTATAGTGTCATGAAGAAATAAACGAAACACTTTCTTCGGTTGTGGCAGTTGTGCTCGAGATATTACTGAAAAACTGATTTTCGAGAACTTTTATTTCGCGATTTCGCAACGGGTTCTGACACAGTATTTCTGATATCAACATAAAGATGATATCATTGGAAAACCTACATTTTTTCGCAGAGAAATCACATAACTGGACTATAGTATTAAAGTTCATATTAATGGGCTTCCTGTCCCTGTACGTCTCGACATTATGAATGAAACATTAAGAGAGTACAGAAATAAGTATGTAGATCAGTAAATCCAGAATTGAATGCCCTAACTGAATTGACCTTTGCACTGTAATTTTTAAACTTAAGAAAAATCTTATATCGTTCTTTGCTATTGTCTATCATCATCTTTGGCGCTACAGCCGGTGTCCGATCCTGCCTAGTAATACATATCAACAAATTTTTACAGCGGTCCCGATCACGAGCCAATGTCGTGCAATAAGGCACCCCTAAGCTTCGAGCGTCCTGGTTAATAACATCTCTCCAATGCAAACAAGGACTCCCACGCTGCCGTTTGTTGTAAAATCTACCGCGCAATGTTTTCTGGGCAGGTTACTCTTCGCTCATACGAGCTAGGTGCCATGACCGCCTAAGTCTACCGAGATTTATATTTGTGAATATATCTGCTTCTAGGAAGATAGCATACAGCTCGTGGTTGTAGAGGATCCGGAATAGCCCTTCTTCACATATGAGGCCAACGATTTACCACAAAACTTTCCTCTGGAACGCGGCTAGGTTAGAGTGCCTTTTGCTGAGCACAATCCATGCGTGGATCCATATGTGAGTACTGGTAAGACCATGATCTCGTACAGTATAAGCTTTGATGTTCGGGTGAGATTTCGGGATTTAAGGAGCCTTGACAGACTGTAGTAGGCTTTGTTGGATTTCAGTAGCCGCCATCGCATTTCCTGAGGATACAGAGCGTACAGAACGATACAGAGCGTTATAAACATGGCATTATTCTGTCACTATGAATAATCTCAATTCGATTAATATTTCTTTTTGATGATTTGAGTACTAGAAATATGAAAATTAAAAACATCCAGCTGTCGAAATATGTCTAATTTCAACTACGTTAGAAAACACCCTTGTATTTATGAAATTCTTCTGAGGTACCACATTCACTACAGATCCAAAAGATTATAAAAAGATTAAAACTTTTTCTGTTACAGAGTAAATCAACCGAATTCTGTTCTGTGCATGCTGGGCTGGTTGTATGATGAGCGCAATAGAATTTAAGAATCCAAACAATATCCATAGACCTTTTTGATTCTTTGTTGAGAAGATATTTCTCAGACGATAAATAATCAATCTTCAATGGACATTTCACATCAATTGATCTCTATCTTCACACGAGTTTCTATTCTCTCATCTAATCAGTGAATGAATCGGGGAAGCGCTAGCTCTATTTTCGTATCACGCCTGAAACATGACCTAATCTGGTCATAAGTAATATATAACTATGGCAGAGATGAGACACTTTAGTAGGTGAATTGTCCATAGGGTCGGACACAAATGTCCGAAGTGAAGGTGCATAAATGTACCCAGGTAGTAATTTGATGTATTGAGATTAAATATGCAAACTATGTATACTAAAAAATGTATAGTCCCGAAAAGAAAAATTTAAGACAGACAAAATTGTGAAAAGTAATATATATTGAGATGTGACGAAGCTGAATTTATTTATACATTTGGCACCAATTTGCGCCAATGTTCGAGCGGAAATCTGGCTAGTGAATGCATGTTTTTGCTTATGGTTATGAAATGGCGTAAAAACTGAGCAACAACCAAACTTCGAAGTATCACAGGCAGTGTTGTCAATTGACTGCATAGAAGGCACCTGGTCTTGCGGATACCTTTCTAAATCTTTCTCTCAAACAATTACTCAACATTGAAACAAATATGCTCTGTGAAATATCTATGGCTGCAAATGGCGGACTATTGTTGCCCAGAGCAGTGTTTCATTTCAAATTAAAAGGCGGGATATTCAAAAAGTCAGAGACTTATTGACCTGTACTCTCAGTTTCTCATAATTCATCTTCAAGAGCAGCTGAAGCAGAGCAAGGTTATTCACAGGATGCCTTATTATATTTTGAAGTACATAGTTCGCTATAACCTTGTTGAAATTCGACAAGGAATTCCAACTACAAACAAGGCATACATTTCGAAGGTGCGAATAAAAACCTTTAAAATTATTTTGATAAGGTTACCTAAAAACATCAGGCTGCAAAGGCGTTTTCTTTTTAACGTAAATTTACTGTGATAGCAATGAATTCGTTATAAATTATTTTCCTGTGGAAGTTCAAATACGTGGAACTGAAACTAATCGGGAAGGGCCGTAAACGATGGGAACAGGTGCATTGGACCAATTAATAAAACTATTTTATTTTAAAGACAATCTTTTCCTCATAATCGATATTTCGAGGGTAATTTGCCCTCTTGGAAACTCTACTTTAACGTGAATTTACATAATTTTATTGATTTGATAAACTGTATGGCCAAAACCAAATATTTCTTCAATTGAAGCATCTTAGGTACGTATCTTCGAAAATAAGACTTTAGATGGGTACCATCCTCCCGTTCCATTCCAAATTGTGTCTCTTACTCGATAAAATAAATCATTAAAAGAAACAACTTAAAACGCAGTAAAATACAGTAAAAGTGCTTGAAATCTACACACAATATCAGTATTATGCGAAGAAATATCAGAAAAAATTTCCATTACACCACCCGCGCACAATAACTGCCGCATGAAGCCATATTTCCAACGCTCTTATCCGCCACATCGAATATATCCCGCCGGTCGTCAGACTAGCGACTCAACGGACGTAAAATGCCAAATGATCATAATCATGGACCAGTCTCTTCCCTCACAATTAACACAAAAGCAGGCGGACGAACGGAATGATACAAGGACGTCGTGACAGTTCCCAGCGGAACAAATGCGCTCCCACCGACACCAACACACTATTGTCAGCGATTGGATTATTTCGAAAAATCACACATCGCAATTGCCTGCTTTCAACATGCCACCGGGTGCACTATCTTCACCGCAAATCGACCACCTCTCAATTTCTCCTTGAGAAATAGACCAAATTCTTACAATGCTAAATAACAAAACAACAAAACAAACGTGCGTATACTAACATCACTTGCCACTTGGGGAAATTCCCCTCGCCGTGAGAAACGTCTTTGAGATTTCTTCGCATCATGCGCTACGGCGAAGACGATGTTGACGACGTTGACGAGAATGAATTGGTCAGCCCGCGTGATCATTGCTGTGATTAGATTGCTAAGCAGCATGTATACACACAACTTTACTTGTAGCAGTGTTTGTTTTTGTCTCCCCAGTTCATCGAATTCAATCAAAATTAGTCCGGTAGTTGCTTGGCCTCCTCGAGTGGATTCAAATGACGTGCGCGAGAAAGTGACGACGCAACGCTCAGTTTCCAAGTGTTTCCAAATCGAGTTCGGAATTCACATCTTGCGCGCCCTGAGTCATTTCGAGGTTGACGATGATTGGTGTATGTGTGCTATGTGTATGCATGCTGTAATATGTAATGTGCATGAAGGGATGAGATTTCATGGTGTGGTCGTGGAAATCGGATAAAGATTGTGTATGCGTGACGTCCGTCGACTCAGCCTATCGCACCGAACATATAGTTTTTGTTTACATCAAGAAAATAGGTGGAAAATTACAGTCGTGGCAGCACTCGATTTTCTTTTCGTTGCTATTTTGAATTACGTTGCTTTTTTTTTGTGTGAAAATTAGCGTTTTACTACACTTTGCGTGCGTGAGACATTGGATTCTCCTTGCAAGCTATTGATTGATACGCACAGAAATTGAACGGCAGCCGATTTCGAAACTGTTGAATTTAGAATGTAGGAGAGTGGAAGCAAAGGTCATTGCACCAACGAAAGTTTATATGACTAGATACACTTATTCTGGCGAATATTAATTAGTTTATTGTCATGACTATCATGATATTTAAAAGAAGATGCGAGTTGTTTCGTTTTTCAGATCGAAACAAAAGGAATGCTTTGACGTGACAACAATTATGGCAGTAAATTAGGCAGATGAGAAGGGAAAAAGATGCTACAAGTGTGTTTCTACTAATAACAATTGCTCCTTTTATTAGGAAATAGAGTTTTAAAACTCAACAAAGGCTACTGATTGGAGGGTTGCCTTTTACTACGGTGATCAAAATTGAAGGTAATTTGCCAATTTAAATCACCCGGGTACCTACCTAAATCAATTTTTTTTAAGTTGGTAGTACTGTCATTGCCATACATATATGTCAAATTTCATGCCCATATCCTAATTTGTGAAATAGTTTCGCTTGTGTATTGTGAACGCGAACTAGTTTTGGCAATGATTTTTTACAATGTTGGATTTTATTGAGCGAAAAAATTAGATTAGGTTTTTTTGCGGAAAGAATATTCTATTGCAGAAACGTCAAGGATGTTGCAGAAGACTTTCGGCGACCAGGCTATGTCGAAAAAAAAAAGTTTTCAAATAGTGGAAACAGTTCCCAGAAGACAGATAATACGCTGAAAACGTACTACATCCAAGCTGACATCAGCAAAAAACATCAACTGATGAGCAATACGTCAAGGAAATCAGAAAGTTGGTGCCCAGAAATCTTCGACTGACAATAAGCGACCTTGCTGATATTAGATTGGTCCTTCGAGACGATTGCATCAAAAATTCAACTCATATCGTTCCACAATTACTGTATTGTATCTGATTTAGGATCGTATGAGTTTTGTTATTCCCTAAACTCAAAATACCGGTCCGGAAACACCGTTTTCACTGGATTGAAGTGATAAAAAGCCGAATCGCTACTCACTTTGAAGACCATTCCAGAAAACGACTTTAACAATTGTTTCGAAGTTTAGAGCAGTTTATTGTGCCAGAGGGGAACTACTTTGAACGCGATGAAATAGATTTAAAAGAATAAATAAAAATTATCAATTTTATAACAAAAGTCACCATCAATTTTGATCAAAGTAGTATGTTTCGGGATTAGAGAACAAAAAAAAATATTTTGCATCAAACATGGCTGAAAAAATATTGTTTATGAACGATCACGATTTTATGAACGTTTTTTTGAAGCGCCGCAATCGAATTGTTCCATCATTTCATTGCAGCGATAGAGACAAGCTTTAAAACAATTTTACTGGCTAAAATACTACATTATTACTTTCTTTCTGATATTCTGAATGCAGGAAATTGATTTCGAATGACGAAAACCTTAGAGTAACAAGCAACAAAAAAAAAACTGTCTAATATGTGCTTCTAGATACTATGAGTATTAATTTCAAATTAGTAATTAAAAGCATATTTACCTGATGATTCAATTAAACGTGGATCGACTAAATCTTGAAAATTCGGTTCGTCACCGTACCAAAATATCCATAGTTCTTTTGCTGCGGTCAATGCTAGTGGAGGATGTGTCGTTGATACAATGTCGAATGGTATTGTTGCGTTTGGATCCGGTTCCTGTTTTGGGGCGGCAACACGTCGCCAAACGCACAGGATATCTTTTGATAGACATTCTGTATACGATTGAAGAATTGGATCGTCTAGTGGTTCACCACCACTAGCGTTTGGACGTTCACCAAATAGAAATTTACGCCATTTGATACCGCACAAATCAGTCTGAAAATAGAGATAATAAAAGTGGTGAGTAATTGATACGTAAATATGTATAACTAATTAAGAGAATAGTTTCAAAAAAAATTGAAGATAGAATCAGAATTTTTCAGGATACTTTTAGGATATCAGTTAATTGACTTTCGAGGGTAGTACGATTTTTTATTTAGGTTTATATTATCATTAACTTGCTTTATGAACGAAAAAAACATGTATCTGATTATCGACAAGTAAGCTTTATGCACATTTCTAATGAATTTGAATTAAGCGCTAAACAAAATCCCCATCAATAATAAAACCATTTTTCTCGCATGAAGTCGATTTTCAGATGTTTAGTTGAATGACACCTCTGCACTTAATCGTGCCATGAGTTCCTATCACAGGGATATCATATCATATGATATTCCTGTATGATATAATTATATGAATGAGTTTCTTGACAAAAAGAAATACATTTTATTACAACGCACTATTAGGACTATAATAAACAAAAAATTATTGAAACTAGCCGCCTTTAACTCTTTCACGACTTTTTAACCTTTTTGGCCAATCATCTACGTTAGTACGCACTTTTTCTAAGAAAAAATTACCTACTGCTTGTTTTTAAACTTGCTTAAGACTCTGTATGTTTGTAGACCTACTTCTGTAGACCTACTTATGCTCTCCAGCTCTGCCTAGAGTTTGTAGTCCAAGACATTTAAATCTGGGTTTCCAGAATGCCATTTCGACGACTTTATAAATTCTGGAGCACTGCTTTCTATCCATACCTGTAAGATGTGGGCTTTCTGCACCAGAGCAAAATGCTACTGTAGAACTCAGTGAATAGATTAGAGTTCAATGGCTTCAGACACTCTTCAAGGATGCCAGTCCGGTAGTTTTTTGCTCGTTTTTACACATTTCTTGCAAAAATGAAACCTTGTGACACCTTTGTAGCTGACACCTCATCATACCGTTACTGACAGTGGATGATGTCTTCGCTGCACTTTTTGCAACCTCTCGATCTTCTCTGGTGTTGGTTGCATACACGCTATCATTTTGACGGTTGAATTTTAGTTCCACCCTGCAATCTTTTTCATCAGTAAATGTAATATAGGTGAATCGGCGCTTATAAAAAGCTTATTAAAAAGTAAGCAGACGCAATGTGAATTAGGACAACATCGCATAAGAGAAAATTATATTTCGGCTACTCCATACCTAAATTTGTTTCCTTAATCAGTTTTGGGTAAGTCTGAGATTCGGCCAAATTCCTGACTCTCCCCAAGAACTTCCTATACCTCTTTGAGTTCGAAAACTGGCGTAGTTTTTATTGACGTCTTAGCTTTCCGTTTTGTAGGCTTTTTTTTCTGCCGTCTATTTCTGGCAGACGATTTTCAAGTGTCAAAAACTGAAACGTCAATTTATACTCTTTTTCTTTTGATTAAGATTTAAAGATTTTTTACCTTGAAATCTGTTTTGATTTTTTACTTCTAACCATATCTCACGTCTAAGATTAACTTTTTAATGGGATTTATGATTAGCAATGTGTAACTATTTTTTATTTATCGTGCGTAACTTTCAACTTAGTTGTTTGAGTCACTGTGACTCTTATGAACACAAAGCAAAGAAACGGATGACTGCTCAAGTAATCCAATTCAGCTGGTATCGACCTTACATATAATTGTTTATAAGAACCATTATTATTTTTAAGCGAAAATGACCTATATTTTTCAATACAAGTAAATTGTGAAATTTTTTTTAAACCAATGAAAAGATATCAGCTATTCTTACGACAGGTATCTGAAGCGAGATCTATTTTAAACAACGAATGATTCATATTTGTTTCTTCTTACTAAATCTGACTAACTCTAAATATTCCAGAGCATTATCAATACAAGTACTCTGGCAGCACCTTCGATTCTGTCTAGTCGAAATTTATGCTCCGTAAATCGTCATCGTGCTGTGTGAGTGAGTTTCCACCACACAGTCTCATCCGTATTTGCTGGAAGAAAGTATCTGTAGTAGTAAGAGAGTATCATTAGAGAATTTCTAGCATAGATATAAGAAGTATGGATACGAAATGGGCCGAGAGAAATGAAGCAATTTTCGACCTCTGGTCTCAATGTGTTTGTATAAAACAATAACAAATTTCATGCAGAAAAGTTGATGTATTTGGAAATTTGTTGAAATGTATTAGTTTCCCCGTTATCCCAACCACCCCGTAGATTGGATGGATTGAAATGAATGTTTACATAGAGAGTCTACAGCGCTGAGGGGTGGTGCGTGCGGCATTGAGGGGAAAGCTGTTTTACAGAGAGTAAAATTGCATGTGTAGTAAAATTGCTTCACTCACGTACGGGCTCATGCATTGTGATTGCGTGTCCATTCTTTATATGTCTATGATTTCTAGATACAATCCAGCGTTGCATATCTCGCCTTTTGTTTCATATGGCTCAACCTGCGAGAGAACCACACACAGTCAGTCATAATCGCTATTCACAACTCCAACCGTAGACAATGTATTTACTTTACTATTTCTTATACATCTATAGTTTTGTTGTTTTTCTGATTTTCCGTTATAATTTCAGCTTTAGATTTGATTTTCTTTTTGAGTACTATAAAAAAAAATGACCAAAATTGCAGTTTTTGTTCTGAATCCGAAATCGCAAGCATGTTGCATTGAGAGCGAATACAAGTGTCGGAGCTGAAAGGTCTTTCAAACAGCGGATATAGTTTCTTCCTTCTTCAAGTAAATCCCTTTAACAGGTTTTTTTACATTATTTTACTATAAACACTTCTTTAATAGGAATTTCACATGAATGGGAAATGGAACAATGAATACCTAAGTACGGTTTATGTAATTTCGGCTTAGGTTCGTTGGCTTGACCCGAACCATTCGACAGAAGACTTGAGAGAGTTGTCTATAGAAAGAGTGAAGTTGCGCAGTGCCATTCACTCCACGCAATTTTTTCTTTGGCAGACCACACTTTCCCAGCTTGCTCTTTAACACGACCAGTTACGATGCAATTTATGCTATGTGTGAAAGATGATAAATAAAATTGGTAGGAATTACGTTAAACACAAAATTTAGGTGCAGCAAAAATTTGAGTTAGATAATTCAGCTTGTTTTTGATGAGTTTAGTGAGCATTCGTATCCACCGGTAAAATTGTTTTCAATTTAATATGAAGTTTTTCGAGTTTCAAATGGATGCGAATTGGTTTCTTTCAAATTTAGATTGATTGCATTTTTTCGGTGATATTTTCTATCATACAATAAATGCATAGAAAAATACACCATTTTTCAAATGGAAAAATTCAAAAAATTGAAAACATAAAACGTATTGCCATGATTGAGTAATATTTCAAATACTTTGCAAAACCTTTTGAAATTATATATCAATCTCAGAAGATATATTTGCAATATTTTAAGCACTCCATTGTTTGCTATATTCTGAACGGTATCAATATTAGCAAGTCAATTACTTCGAGCTTAGATTCGATGCGTTAGAGGAACCTGAGATCGCGTCTAAATACCATGAAATAGACAATTTGAACTCTGTAATTAACATGAAAATTTGATTGGTAAAATTTGATTTCAGGAGTGAGTCCATTAGAAAGAGTTCGCAATGATTGTGTGATCGTCTGAAGTTCTTATTCGAAGGTAGACCTTGCACTCTTGTAGTATCTCATGTCTCTTAAAAATGCACGATGAGCTGGATAGCGATCGGGTGATTCTGGTTATCATCGGACTGAGCTACCAGAGCTAGCTCATCGTTCAAGGCTCTGTCCGGTGATAAGAGCTAGATAATCATCCGTAACAATTGATGGTACAGGTTGGGTGAGCTCTGAACTGGTCCATCACAATAACGTCGTCACCCCGCAAAAACATTATATTGATGAGACGCTCACAACTCTGCAAAGCTGCTTCTTATAGTAAATTGTAACGTGGGCTTGTGGACAACGGCACAGCTATACGCCCGTATTCGATATTTTTGGGAAATGAATATAATACATGAATGAATTAGAGGAAAATTGGATGGATCTGCATAGCCCCGATTCGGTCGACTCGAATATCATTCATTGAACATACTCTACCCAACATATACTCGGCCCAAAAAATTCGAAGTGAATTAGCAATATGCAGCCGGTACACTAAAAGGCACAAGCATAAGCCAATAATGGCTTTTACGAATTACTTGGAAAGAGCGGCTCTTTAAAAAGAGTGAGTATAACTAAGCCGGCTCACTTCGGTCATTCTTAGTTAATTCAAACTTAATCCTTTAAATCATCAAACAAATAATGCTGCTGATTCTATAAGCTGCAGTAAATCTATTCGTGAAAACAAGTTTATAGGTATACCCACCCAAACGTAAAACAGACGATGCAAACAAGTCCCGAATTTGGTAAGCTACTTCTGTTCCAGCCTTATGTTTTACTGGGCAGGTCTACGGAGGATAAGATCCCAATTTTGGACCTCAAGCTGTTATCTGATCAGATATAGTTCGGCTGGGAAGAACGCAGCTGCCACTAGTGTTGTGTTACTCATACAAGATGCATGACAAATGTCCCATTCACATCTACAAAATGTCACATCACCTCAAGCTTCAAATTTGTACCACTTCATTTTGTTTGTCATATTGAGGTGAATCGATTGACTTGAGGCGCAGCGATCGTAATACTCAATGGAAAATGTATGTACACGAGCCTAGTTTGATTTGTACCACCTCATTTTTTGTCATATTGGGATGCTTTGGTTAATTTCGAAGCGATTGACTTGAGACTTTTGAGGCGCATCGATTGTAATACTCAATGGAAAATGTATGTACGCGAGACTAGTTTGATTTGTACCACCTCATTTTTTGTCATATTGAGATGCTTTGGTTAATTTCGAAGCGATTGACTTGAGACTTTTGAGGCGCATCAATTGTAATACTCAATGGAAAATGTATGTACGCGAGACTAGTTTGATTTGTACCACCTCATTTTTTGTCATATTGAGATGCTTTGGTTAATTTCGAAGCGATTGACTTGAGACTTTTGAGGCGCATCGATTGTAATACTCAATGGAAAATGTATGTACGCGAGACTAGTTTGATTTGTACCACCTCATATTTTGTCATATTGAGGTGCTTTGGTTAATTTTGAAGCGACTGACTTGAGACATTTGAGGCGCAGTGATTGTAATACTCGATGGAAAATGTATGTACGCGAGAATAGTTTGAGTTTGATTTGTACCAACTCATTTTTCGTCATATTGATGTGCTTTGCTCAACTTTTTTTTTAGTAGTACAGTATCCTGTTTTACGAGGATTAGGTTGAAGCGATTGACTTGTGGTACTTGAGGCACAGGGATTGCTGTACAACGCGAAAATGTATGCATGCGAGTTTAGTTTTTAGTTTGATTTGCACGATACTTAAACACAAAATTTGGTGGTAATTAGCTACCATTTTTGGGAAATTGTTTAGCAGATTAGTAGTAGTACTGCTCTCCTTAGCATAAACGTTTTACCTAAAAAAAAATTTCATTTTTGAGTTAACGCCGAATCCAAAAACGACATACTCTATTAAATCATTCTCCAAAATATGAAAATCTTATCTTCTGCGGAAGTATGCTAAAATCAATAATGAAGAATCCCCCATCTATAAAAAAATGTAACCAGTACTTAGCATAAATGTTCTATCCTACCGTAGCGGCGGCGTAATGGTATGGGGCTGTATGGCTGCCAGCGGCGCTGGAAACTTATAGATAATTGAAGGAATGCAATATGACACTTCATTTGAAGTATGACATTGTACCACCTCAAATTTGAAAATGAGTAACTCATACAAATACATATCAATATGACTGACGACCCAACACTAGCTGCCACCACAGTCCGTGCTTTTATGATTCGGTTCGCACGTGTGGCTGTTTTATATGTATCAATAAATTTATAAAGCTAGAGCTGTTCACTACTACCGTCCCTTGTAGAAGAAGGTAAGCCGCTGATTCTGCAATCATTTGATTTTGCAATCGCCACATCTACAACACGATGCGGTGTAGGCGTCTGAGAGAAATTCGCCCTTTGCTTGGATATACCAGCTCGGAACCAACTCAAACACTTGCCTTCGTATTCATCTTTGGCAAAAGTAATCCGATTTTCAGCTTCTGTTCAACGTCTGCGTAAGTGCAATCAAATCAAATAGAAATATTTGTCCCAATCGGGACTTGAACTCTCGCTTTTTCTATTGGCGCCCTGACCAATTGAGCCGAAGTGTTTAATTTATTTTTACAAGTCCAAGAGTTCTTCGGGCCACTGTTTGAAAAATGAATTAATTCAGATAAATTACGCTGGTACAATAAAACTTTATATTGTGTAACAATAGGCAGCTTTCAAAAGGCCTATAATTACAAAATAAAACAAGGCTTACCTATATTGTCATACTCGCTATCTAGTTTTAAACAAAATTGTTTAAAATAACAAAAATTATTACAAAACATTGATAAAAACTATCAAAAACAATGAACAACATCAACATCAACGTAATTGAACTGTAAACAGCATGATCTGGATATCGCCATAAGACAGTGGAACTAGAGTTGGGTCGTCCTAGCATTTTCACATACTAAGCATAACTAGTACGAGTACAAAAAATACCTGTTCCAAAAATACTAGCAAGTATTTTTTGAAGTATGTACACATAGACATACAATACATATGATTTGCAGTGATGTAATGAAACGATATGAAACGGTATCACCAAGTTCCCAAGCTAGAGTGGTGATGGTGTAAGATAGTGATGGGCGTTTCTGTTGTTTTCAGAAAACGAAAACGAACTGTTTTTTTTTCAAAAATAACTGTTTTTTTAAACTTTTTGAAAACTTTTTTCACTCGACCAGCAGCAGATTGATACTGGGTGTTACAATTAGTGATTGGCATTTCTGTTGTTTTCAGAAAACGGAAGCTATTTAAAAAAAAGCAGTTTGAAAAAAACTGTTTTTTTCCAACTGTTTTTTTCAAACTGCTTTTTTTCAAATAGCTTCCGTTTTCTGAAAACAACACAAATGCCAATCACTAACTGTAACACCCAGTATCAATTTGCTGCTGTTCGAGTGAAAAAAGTTTTCAAAAAGTTTAAAAAAACAGTTATTTTTGGAAAAAAAACAGTTCGTTTTCGTTTTCTGAAAACAACAGAAATGCCCATCACTAGTGTAAGATAACCTTCAAAGGATACGGAGTAACTTGCCAATGGTCAGTCATTTAATTGGCAAGTTTTTCTCCAATCTAGGAGCCATCTAAGGGAAAACAATCAAATTCAATCAATTTAATTTGATTTTTGTTTTATTATATGCTCGTAACATCTCCTGTATTCGTTCAAATTACCAATGTCGAAAAATTTACTAAGATATGACCAACTATTCCTGTTGCCAAATATATGACTTTTCGTCGATCGATTTCTGATACCAAACTTTTCTTCGCTAACCCAAATCAGTCGGTTATGGCATCAATCCCGAAAATCAAAAATTACATAAATTTTCAATTTTTTCCACCATTCCCAAAACACGCGGAACAAATACCAAATCAAGCAAATCACTCTAAGTACGAGTACTCAAATACAACCTTTTTTCAAGTACAATATCATATCAGCAAGTGTTACTTAATCTCAAATATCAAATACTCACAAGTACGCTAATACTAAATGCTCGCACGTACGAAATACGAAAATACTTGCAAGTACGAAAATACCTCCAAGTTCGAAAATACTCGATACGAAAACACTTGTAAGTACAAAAAAACTACATCCTAAGAAAATACTTGCAAGTACGAAAACACTT
The DNA here is from genome assembly GCA_947369275.1 of Nemotelus nigrinus. Classification (NCBI taxonomy): domain Eukaryota; kingdom Metazoa; phylum Arthropoda; class Insecta; order Diptera; family Stratiomyidae; genus Nemotelus; species Nemotelus nigrinus. The sequence goes on along the minus strand of OX376373.1, from coordinate 44,502,195 downwards.
GCAAGTACAAAAATACTTGAAAGTACGAAAATACTAGGTACGAAGATACTAGCAAGTACGAAATACTCGTGAATATGAAAGTATGACAGCACTTGCAAGTATGAAATACGAGTACATATTAATATTAGGATACCATTACGTCGCTGTTTGATTGAAATGAATCAAATGGAGGAAATTTATTAGGTAAATTCTTGATTATAGTTCACAAAAATACTCGTACCTAGTATTTTTGAATTTCGTACTAGGCGCTGGTTGTTGCAAATAAATACCTGTTCCAGTATATACGCTTTATCTCTAAGTGGAACCATCTAGCAGTTTCGCGTACGAATAGCATCTCCTATAAAAACTATAGGGGAACAGCAAAGAAGAGATTTGAGCATCCAAAGTTGTATTTGGCAGCCGCTGCGTTGATTAATACAGTGGAAGTCGGAAGTATTAAGAACGATATCGTTGATAGTGGAAAGTGGAATTGTTAAGTAAATTTGAATTTAAATAAAGTCCATTTTGAGGATAAAATCACGAGTTTGCAGATTGGTGTAATTTTAATTAGAAGGTGCGAATACATAAGCACGGCAGTATTTTGATTTCTTCATCCCATGAAGATTCTCAGATTATCCAAATTCTGGGCCTCGAACACGAGATCGTACAAAAGTTGGAACATTTTAGGAAGGAAGCATGCAATGGATGAAAAACAAGGTTGTACGGCAATAGCCGTAATCGCAATACAGCGTTTTTCGCTGCGGCCAACGCAGTGGGCTGCGGGAAGTGCTGTCAAAAAATTAGAATGCACTGTTTTGTATGGTAACGCGCACAATGGTTGCGGCGGAATTTGCGACAGCGGCGAAATTTGCCAAATTTCTAATTTTGCCGCACCGCTAGCGGTGATACCTACCATAGGTTGGCATCACCACTAGGTTGAATTAACTCTGTTTGAATTAGGTTGAATGGTCTGGTGGAATAGACAAGCGATGGCTGATGAGAATTGTGATAAGCCAACCTAATCCTCGTACAACAGGATTTAGCAATACAAAATAAAAAAAAATGATTTTGGTTGGTGCCTTGGTTGCATTGACAGCAACATTGTCGCTGCATTGTGATTCACCAAATTCAACTGCGGCTTTCACGCCTCCTCCTGTGGAACGCTGCGATGCCCGCAGCGAAAAACGCTGTATTGTGATTACGGCAAATCATTGCTTTAATTTTTTTAAAGAAAACATACAAATGTCTGGTGATACAAACATATTCGAATTGAAAAAGATTTACAATACATATTCGAAAAGCCCAGAAGTTGAAAATATTATAATGGGTTTCAAAAGCATTTTGAACGTTGGTCTCAACATACCAAACACGTTTTTTTTACCGTTCTTGCGGGGTTTTCGGATATCTTTAAATATCTTCCTACGGAAATATTTCTTAATATTCCCATTCCGTTAAGAATCTTTCATTGTTTTGTATATCTTCTCATTTTTTCATATATCCTTTCCAGAGATTAAATAAATCTAAAATCTAGAATCCTGTTTCTAATTCAGCCGCTTATTCATGGGCGACATGTTCCCGGTTTGGTTTCTTCTAAAAAAAAATTAGCTGATTTCGCCAGACATGACACAATCATATTTGTGCAGTCGCCAAAATATCAAACACTTTTTAACTTCGCACAAACGACTTGCACAATCACAAAATCATGCTCATACACGATCAATCTGCATGCGGAGTCGCATTTTGCGCAAGCATGCTGGTGTCGTGTATGAGGCCTATAAGTGGTGGATTTGGAGTAATGGACAGTCCTTTTAGAGGAGGGCTGTTTTTATTTGTTTATTAGCTTTTAAGGGCATATGCGGATTAGATTCTTGTTACAAAGAAACATTTTTTTAAAAATTAGATCAAATAGAAAAGTACGAAAATATATTGTATTCACTTTTAAAATATATTGTTATCACAATTGGCTGAAACAAATATATCCATCCCGATCGTCCTATAACGCTTCAAATTTTTATATTGAACATTTTTAAAACAATGTTTCAATAGGAAAATCGATGAATCGATATTCGCCTCCATGGAAAATTTGGTACAATCTACGCATAGAAAGTATTTTAAATATTTTAAAGCTACTCTTTTGCATAGGTTATCATTTCATGAAATACTTGTCTTTTTGGACAGCTGTTAACGTATGTAAATCGTTCGGATCCACCTCAAACAAAACAAGTGAAATTTTCTAGTGTTATTAAATGCTATACTTTTGATTACCCCCAGGATGAACCTGTGTCCAACTATGGATTGACAACAAACGTAGTTCTCAGGTCGAGAAAAGCAGTGGTGAACCCCCTTGTACCTCGTGGATAGAAGCCAACAATTATTAAATGCTATCTTTTCATCTTTGTGCAATAACATTAACAGCTAAGCAAAGCTTTTTACAAAGCTCAAGGATTGATACCATGATACCAGCAGATCATGATAAAAATCATTTTTCTTCGAATTGAAATTTGGGAGATGTATCATGATTTCAGCATTTAACATAAACTTGATTTTCAAAAGAAATCATATTTAATGACGGATGCTAGAAAAATCAAGAATGCAGAGCTACCAAAGCATCTTGAACAGGCTCCTATTTAGGGTCGGTTTCGGGTTGAAGGATAGATAGAAGGTGGGAGACATCCAGGAAAGAGTAAATTGTTACAATAAAAATACATTTCAACCGTTTTAAGATTCCAATCTTCCATAGTGACCTGAAAGGTTATTAACATCCTTCTTAGGCATGAAAGCAGGATCATACATCCCACCGCTGAATATGAAATCACTCAATTTACAGTTTCTCAAAGAATTTTCTAATTAATATTAATTTTAATTATCAAAATGATATAAAACGTTCAAAAATAAAAAACAACTAACATCCTCAAAAGGCTAGAGAACAAATCAAATAATTCCTATTTATAGAACAATTTTAAGGCTTTTATTAAGAGATTATTGAATTATGGACATCTGCTAAGAGAATTTTGAATTTAAGATAATCTTTGTTCAATTTAGTTTCTCTCATTTCTTCGTCTTTACATTTCAGAAAGAACATCATGCAACGTCTTTCGGTCGGATATAATGATTTATAAGATTTTTGAATACAAACGTGCTATCTCTTAATATATTTTGCTTAGAATATTTCTTATCCACCACCATGACCTTTTCACTGAAGCTCTTCCCAATTCAAATGATAGATACTTACATTCGATTTTATGGAATTGCAGTTCATCAACGTAATCAGGTTATCTTTTGATTTTGAGTTAACTTAGAGGTATGTTTAACTTAAATATAACCTATGAAATTTATTTTTCCGTAATGTGATGTATTCATTCCAAACATTTTTAACGCGCTTCGAAACAAATCAATTGTTTATAATTGCGGTTCATTCAGCTACCGCAGTAAACAAGTAATTGCTCGCGAACCTATTGGCAAACAATGAATAAATAAACGATTCATCCATTATTTACTTGTTTAGGTAAGCAAGGTAACTCTTGACCAACATTCAGTGACTGGTTATGGGCAGATCGAACAGATGTGACTCGTGTCTGGTCGATGTTGAGAGACGATAATAGGAAGGAAACTACCTCACACCATCGCAGGCACATCATAGTCCAGTCGCCAACCATTGACGACGACCAGTCGACGGGACGATAGGCGCAAAATCGACAATTACCAGCCGCTCCAGAAACAAGTGACCATGTGGTCAGTCACTATGTTTATTTACTTAAAAATTTATACATTCAATTTTTGATTTCAATCGCGGAGGTTTCATTTGATGGTGGTAGTAAAGGAGTTGCTTGTCTATGTATTAGTTGCAACGGAAGCACGAACGGCGGAGAGGTTCACGTAAGTCGTTGATGTTTCTCAATGTTTTGGAATGAGATCCCAACCGCTCCACAACGGGATCGGGAGCGAAAAGCTGGGGAAAATGTTGAATGGCATTGCTGGAGGTAGACTTCCACTGTATAAGATGCGCAACACATACAAGTATCTGGCTGGGAAGAATAATTGTTTTATTTGCAAACTCGTAGCGAAATCTCTAGATAGTTAAAGCCTAATTACATAAATGCTGAATTGAAATTACCGCTAACTAAATCCGCTACGAAGCGAAAAGTTGAGGAGAGGGACCACCTCAGGTGAGTGGATTTCATACACCAAGTGCCAAGCGTTGTAAATGTTGTAACGCTAGCCGGTTGTTCATATTAGTTGTGAATTATACGAAATATTTACCTACCTTATGCGGAATTGCGTAAGAGCATTGAACTTCATCGGTCTCGGATTTAAGTAGAGAAAAAAGTACCTATCTATCTTTTTCGTAAGTTAATTAGAAACTTAAACTTGTCCTTCATATTAAAGCGTCCATACAATCCCGTCACCGCAGTGATAGCGAATACCTTGATATCTATAATATTTCAACATATTTTATCACTCACTACCTAACCACCAAACACTGTCAGTTTCTTTTTTTCAAAACTACAAAAGTAAGTAGACCAGTAAGAATTCGCTCTCTTCTTTAAGCTCGTCGACCAACGCACAGATAACAACACAAAATCGTTTCCAGAACAGTTCAAATACATACTACATAGATATAACTTGTTTAGAAGTAGATATCTGCCGTAAATGTGTGACAATGACCTTCAAAGATTTTTCAAGTCAATTATCACCCGGTTAAAATGCCGTAAATATGTTTTATCTGCTTTTTCGGCTTCGCGTTCATTAGAAATTTTACAGTTCGCTAGAATTGTTGTGCTTTCGATTTTGCTCTAGATTCTATGATCATCGAAATTAAACGTTACCCCACCGAATTCGTTGGGGGGGGGACTATAAAAACATTTCGTCAAATGTTCCTTTATCAGATATGAGAGTATTATTGTGTTTCGAAATCAAAATAATCTTGTTCGATTCCAGAAAGTTTGATACGAAAAAATGATAAAATTTGTTGTTTTGTTGCAAAGATTTACGAAATATATAGTACGAATTTAAAATCCAACATATTGGTGAAATTATATCAATGCAACATATTTTCAATATTTTATCAAAGGCTGTAATCCCAAATTTAGATAGTTTGTTGTTCATCGAACACAATGGCTTATATATTTAAAGAAGTTACAATAACTAATTGGAACGAAAAACGAGGAATTGAAAAATTGTTTTCAAGTTCGACGACATTTTAGGCTTCGGCAAGAGAATTGTAAGTGTTAATAATTACCACAAATAGTACATAGTGTTTGCGAACTGGTCACTTGCGTCAAGACATTTTGCACATAATCTAAATATATGTACTCTATTTTTAAACTACATGCTTGAAAGTTATTTGATTTCAATTGATATATTCAAATGTATCGATATATTCAATGAATATGTTGGAACGTTGATAGGATTAAAAGCGTCGAAATTTTCTCAGGTTACTGTCTTGCGAATTTTTCATGTTCGACTAGTGAAAAACTTCGTATTGAGTTTTTATGAACAAACTTGATTCCACAGTAATTTAAGTAAAAACAATGGCTAACGATATATTTAATAAAAATTGATGTTCGTGAAGTTTGACCTGGAATAACTTTTTTTCGCACATAAGATTTCTCAGACTTTTGGGCACAGTATTTCTGATATGAAAATAAAGATAACCATCCACTTTTTACATAACACTATTCAACTACTGATTGATTCCGTAGTGCCCAGCTGACGCCGAAGTATCTTCAGTAGGTGTTACAACAGATAATAAACAAATGGCACGTGTCTCCTAATCTCTTCTAATTCACCAGTTCTACGCAATATAGCCACTCTCTGCACTGAGCTAGCTAATTCAAATGCTTCGACCGATAGATCTTTGCAGCCAAATTTTCCTGAAGTGCACTCACAATCTGGACCTGCTGTGACCACCTTGGTCGTCATCAGTCTCCTCTTGCTTCATTAGTATTGCACTGCAATGTAGCCACTACAAGTGCTGATATTATTTCGATTGCAAAGAAACAGGAGACGAGCAACAGTTCAACCTGGACCTCCCCTGAAAAGACTACTTCAAGCTCATCGGTCTCGTCGTGCTCTTACGACAGTAGTTATCGCATCGGCAACATCACACGTATTTTTCTCGCATTGCGCGTACAATACATCAGCGGTAACAATCAAGAAGTACACCGCAGCTAAACTTGGCTATTTTCCGCCTCTACTTCTTTGCGACAAGCTACGACCTGATAACCTGCAGGATTAAGAGATAGCATCGTTTAAACAAACGGTAACTACTGGCACTGATATACTTCTTCACAGATACTTCTGGCATCCAGACGTACTGTTTAAGGACTTCGTAAAAATTTTCGTACCAAAAGACCACAGAGTTCGCCAATATAAAAGTTGGATTGAAATTCTACTACCAGAAGTCCGCGATGGAATGCTATGTTGTAACCTGTCCCTTTGAATTTGAACTTATTCGCATTTCCTTAGCTTCATCCCAAACTTAAGCAGTTGCGTGTATCGACATATCTTGTACCATTCCTGTTTTATTTCACGAACGCTTTTTTGCAGAACTTTCTAACTGTCTTCATTACTACTGTGGTGGCTTCAACCTCCCCAGTATTCTCGACTATCATGATATCTGTCAACAAAATTTCACATCTCACCTCTTGTTTTCTCTTTGTGATCCTTTTCCCAGCTCAATAGCACCCCAAATTCTCATAATGAAATCCGTGATCTTGTTTTATCGAATATTCTAAAGTTTTCCATCACAATATATACAGTAGAGATGTTCATGTAAAAACTATATCGATATTTTTTTCCTATATGATATATCGAAACTCTATATCGATACTTTGCGATATATCGAAATGTAAATATCGATTTTTTCGAAACATCGAAATCGAATTGAAAGTAATATATATTGGATAATTTATTTTCTTTATAGGGTTTGGTGTTTGGTTGATTTGGTTGGGTGGTATTACTCGCTGAATATAGGGGGTTGATATTGTTTCTATGTATATTTTTTTCTCGTGAATATCTGCCACAATAAAATTTCAACGCTTGTTCAGATAAATTATATCACTGTTCCAAAGAATGAGCACATACTTTATAGTATTTCTGTAAAATTTACGGAAAAAAATAAATGTTAGCAATATATAAAGTTGACTACTACTATTGGATAAAAAAAGCAGAAAATATCCTTGGGTAAATTCCATATTCTTTAACTTAGCAATATTCATCCAAATAGAATAGATGAAAAATAAATAAAAATGATATATAAAGACATTTATTTTATGATGAACTGGCTCATGTTAAATTATAAGCGAGAGGGGAATAAAGAAAGTAAATAGATTTTATGATATAACAAAATATTATAAAGGAAAGTTTTAAATATTTAGGGACAAGGTTTACATAATATCTACAGTTTTTCAATATCTTTACAAAATTGTATTTATTCTTAAATTCATAATGAATGAATTCATTTCTAAGCTTAACGTTTCCTAATAACCACCCACAGTGAAGAGTTGACCATAGCAGGCGCGAAACCGTTATGTGTAGAAAATTAATGCAAAAACCTAAGCCTAATATAGCGCAATTCATAAGGAAAGATAAGACTTTATCAACAGTAAATAATTAAAAATAACAAATATAACATAAATCAGTTATATAACCGTTTGCTTCTTTTCGTTCCCTTCTCCTGTTCGATCAACAGTTAACTTGCATCTCGACACGAAAAACGAAAAATGCTGACCAAGTCGTTTGCACGGGCACAATACGATATTCCTGTATCGAATAAAATATATCGATTTTATAAATCGATATCTAATGATTCGATTATATCGGGTCGACTCGATATATCGGGACTCAAATATCGATATTTACGCACCTCCAGACTAGGAGTGCTCAATTACATCGATATTTAAGAAATATCGATATTTGGCTCCCGATATATCGAATCAACCCGATAAAATCGAATCATCAGACATCGATTTATTTTATTCGATACAAGAATATCGTATTGTGCCCGTTTTTTTCGTTTTTCGAGTCGCCACGCGAGCAAACCGCTGATCAAGCAAGAGAAGAGAACGAAAAGAAGCAAACCGCTACATAGTTGGATTTGTTTTATGTTTCTTCTTTCAATTATTTACTGTTAATGAAGTATTTATTATCTTTCCTTATGAATTGCGCTATTTTAGGCTTAGGTTTTTGCATTAATTTTCTACAGGCAACGATTTCGAGGCCGATATGATCAACTCTTAGATATGATCTCTCAAGATTAGGAAACGCTAAATTCAGAAATGAATACATTCATTATGAGTTTAAGAATAAATACAATTTTTCACATGTAAAGATATTGCAAAAAGTAGATATGAAGTCATCCTTGTCCTAAAATATTTGAAATTTTCCTCTACAATATTTTGTTATATCATAAAATCTATTTACTTTCTTTATTCCCCATTCGCTTACAATTTGAGATGGGCCAGTCCATCACAAAATAAATATCTTTACTTTCATGAGCGCGAAGAGAAATCAAAGCAATGATAGATGAGGTGGACAAAAATTTCCCTTTGTTCTCTTTATTTCAAAGCAGAGTTCGAAGTAAACTTCAAATTTAACTAATGGTATTTTTCATTTATTCTATGTGGATGAATATCGCTAAGTTAAAGAATGAGGACATTTTCTGCTTTTTTATCCAGTAGTAACTCTATATTTTGCCAGCATTTGCACTTATTGTAAATTTCCAGAAATTCTATAATTTATGTACTCATTCTTTAGAATAATGAGATAATATATCTATATCTAATAAATGGAATAAGCTGGTTTTCTTTAATTCTTGATTTTCATATTGATGAAGCTTTACAGAAATTTAACACAAATCTATCTAGCCTAATTTTGCGTTTTACCCCAAATCCACCTCCCGTCTACGATAAATGGTGGTGTATGGTTTAACGCTGACACTCTTAAAGCAAAATATGTAGGACATAGTAAAAACAAAAGAACAAGTTCATGAGAATAGAAGGTTACATTTCGAAGCGAAAAAAATATGTAAAGCCCGCAATGCGCTCCTAAATCGATCTCATCGATGCATATGTGTATCAAAACAAACCAGCCTAAATCCTTTTGGTCCCACATTCAGTATATAATAAGCGTGTATCCCCAACTCAATAAAGTTTATTTATTTATTTAAATCTATTTTAACAGGCTTCTGCCATTATAAAAATAGAAATATTAAATAAACCCAAAAGAAAAAAATTGAAAAAATTAACAAATAAATGAAAATATTAGAAATATACATGTTAGAACTTCAAAAAATTAAAACTAATATACCATTTAACATTGAAGAAAGTGGGAAAATGGTAAAAAAAAAATTAAAAAGAAAGTCAAACATTATAAGAAGCATTAAGAATTATATCTTTAATTTGCGACTTAAATTGACAGAACGTTAGCGGAAAAGAACCAAGCTGAAGATCGTTATGCTTCCTGGGGATACTCACTAGCGGTGAGTTAAAATAAACTTCAGAACGCGCGAAGGGAAGAGAGAACATTAATTGGGATCTATCTGATCGATTGACGTTACGTAGACACAGCATATAACCAAGATCGGAGTGCATAGAGCAATGGAGTCGCTTGAAAAGTAAGCACTCGTCAAGGACAACTCGTCGGGTCTCTAATGAAGGAATTTGGAATAAGGAAAGACGATCACTATAACCACAATAAGGAATGTTGAGTTTAAATAACAGTGAGCCAGTAAACCTACGCTGAACGTGTTCCACTGCATCACTGAGATATTTAAGACGGGACCACACTTGACAACGACATAACCGCCTCCTTCCGCTACACCTTCTCTCCAATATTTTTTTAAATTTTATCCTGTTTTCCTACAACCCCAATGAATTAGAATCCTTAATGTACACCCTTGTCACCAGCTTTGACTATAGTCCCGATATTATATTAGTTAAGTCTTTATCTTCATCCTTATATGTTCAACTTTCAATAATATTCTATTTTATTTACTAACCAAGCAAGGTACAAGTTACATAAATAATACAAAGCAAAATTGTCAATCAATATGGATATATAAAAATAAAACGAAAAATTAAATTAATTAAATAGTTAGCAAATAAATCAATAACAATTAATAAATAACAAATAAAACATTGACAATGCGAAAGGTAAGACCTGCTTTTGTATGGACTCAAGTCAGTTACTGTGGGTTTCAAAAGCCGGATTCCAGCAAATGGAAGTATATTCGAGAATAGGGCGTACAAGTGTGATGTATAAGGCTTGTGAAATTACGAAATTCCTTGGCACGTCTTTTATCATAATGCAAGGTGAAGCGGAGTTTCTCATCCAAGATAACACCAAGGTCAACAAAGTTTTCAACTCAAGCTAATTATTGCCGAGGAAGTACGTATTATGTGAGACGGTGTATTTTCGGGAAACAGTTATAGCCCGACACTAGAGAGAGCTTGTTTTCATTGCACCAATGATCAAGTGAATCAAGTTTAGATTGGAGAAAGAGTCCATCGGATTTAGAGTTTTTCAAATAACGACAAACAGTTTTTCTAAAACGATCATTTTTTCTAAAACAAACAGCATTTAAAAAACGAACCGTTTTTCTAAAACGGACCGTATTTCTACAACGAATAGTTTTTCTAAAATCAATTTTTTCCAAAACGAATCGTTTTTCGTTTTTTTTTTAACGAACCGTTTTTCGTTTGTTAAAACGAACTGTTTGACAGTGGAAAACTTGGTTATTGATTGTGATCATGGGTCCCTTCTTGTCTATAAATCAGCATAGACAACGTATATCGTTTCTAAAGCTTATCAAAGCAGAGAATATTGAAAAACTCGATCGTTTTGCGGAACTAGCCTCCAAAAGCAGAATCAAATTCGAATTGTTTTTGTTATCTATACTGATTTATAGACAAGAAGGGACCCATGATCACAATCAATAACCAACCTTTACAAATAAAAATTATATCGATGGATGTAAGTCGGAGATGTTAAAATTTGTCACAACTAGCGTAAATAAAAGTTAATGATTTCCAACTGCAAGTGGTCACATCAGTCAAGTATGCACTGTGAGCTGGTGTCTGATGAAGATCAGTGCATACTTTCGAAACCACTTTGTCAAAATAAAATTTTCAATGTAAATAAAAATTTTTAATGTAAATAAAATTTTTTTCAATCTTAATCATCCCACAAATACAATTCCAAGTGGAAAACTGCGGAAAACAGATTTTCAGAGGCGAAGAACTATGTATGTATACATAATACTAGATTGTCAGACTTATTAGGTGCGTATTTTTGCATCTCGATCAAGAACTGGTAAGGGTAGACAACATCGAAAACAATAGTTGCTGTTATTTTGAATGCTGCTTATCAGAATCAGCTCTCGATGGAATACGATAATGCAAGTTGATTCTTTACGACAATGTGTACTGAATGATGTATGATTATACGGTTAATCAAGTAGATAATATAATCGGAAATTGGGACAATACAAGTATCGGTTCAGTTTGGAAGCGCTTAGTACTAGCAATGAATGTTTACGATCCGATGGTGGAAGATATAATACATAAAATATATATATAAGAAAAATATAATACGTAAAAATTCATTGTACTGAATTAATTGAAGATTATTCAAAATATGAACGATGTTTCTGAATTGAACTACATACATTTCAAATATTTATTTTGTCGCACAACATAAAATGTTTTCTTGTCGTTAACAAACTGTTTTTTTAAACAAAAACAGTTTTGATAAACCTTTATTTAAAAAAAAAACAGTTTTCGTTTTTTGAAGTCACTAGTTGCAACGCACTTTCTCTGAATGTTGGTCATTAAATATGTGGTACGCATAAATCGACCTGTATAAGCTTCTCTTACTCTATTTTAAATTCCTCTCTCAACGTCATTGTCAATTTAAAGGACGTCGAAATTCAAAGTCGATCAACGTAAAATAATGCACATCACTGTCAAGGACTCTAAATTAACTGGCTTTATCCTTAGATCTTCAAAACCATTTGTTTTGATTGCATTTTCCAATCCTAACCTAACTAACTTATAAGCTTTATTATAAAAATAGGTAAAATTTATTTAAAATTTCTAAATTTGGAAATATTTACGGTTGACAGCCCCAAAAATCGATCTACTATCATATCGTCCGATAGTCATTAGATGAAAACAAAATTCATAAAGTTGATTGACCTTAACGTGAAGCAAGCGTGATAGACTTTTGGTTGCGGTGATATTAAGGAGCTTCAAAAAAATCTACATATTTCCTGTTTTTTTTTCTAGAATCCTGCCTTCAAGCAGTTCGTTTGCGGTCGAGTTTTTTTTATTCACAATATTTTACTATTGCATATTTGCCTACATCAAAAATTTTCACTGTCGGACTGAATTTTCTTCGTTTCTCAAATCGTCTCGATTTTTCTATGTGTTACGGTAAATTTCCCTTCGTTCGAACATGTGCCATGACAAGAAAGTCAAATGGCAGACAAGCCTGACCCTTACACAAATACTACACTATGTATTAACACACTGCGATAATGCTCTTGCTAATACATATTTCCAGCAAGTATCTATGCAGGAGATTTCCAACGCCTGCGCAATTATTTAAGGATTATATGCTTTTCAAGCACATTTCTTACCCATCTCCATTTAATACGCGTTAATTTTAACGTCAATTAATTATTGTTATTATTGTGTAATTCATTGTTGCGAAAGTTTTCAAATCGACAAAATGCTAATCGAAATGTGTTCAGAAAGTTTAAGAAATGGTAGAGTGTAGGTGGTTCAATTTATTATTGAATAGAAATACAGTCGATGATAAGCAGAAGGTACCAAACGTGGAATGTAAAGAGTTTTATATGTGTAAATTAATGATTCAAACTAATTGAATTTAAAATAAATCCTTTAAAGTGTAGCTTTAACTTTTTCGAATGATCGAAACATGACAGAATTTATTAATGTTAATTTTCCCCAATCTATTTAATAGTATAGGAACGAATTATTAAATTTAGAACTTGTCTCCTTTTCCTGCTCCTTGAGTCAAAAACAAATGGACATTGATTATGTGTAGTGAAGTGAATAAATAATTAACCTTGATCTGTGAGAATACTTAAATGAAATTAAATCAACATGGATAATTTGAAAACTGATAGCTAAGTGTATGCTCAAAAGATTGTTAATACTGCCCAACGTAGCATGGACGCCCTATTTGCATTTTAGTAGTTGTTGAGTTATTTGAAGATTTGGGTTTTTCCTAAATGCTGCAGATAGATAGATAGATAGGCCACTTTTCTGTATCGATTTTAACATACTTGCTCCAAAAATAGGCTTTTCATATTTTATAGCATGATGTAACAGATTATGAAATTTTTAAATCCGGTGTTAGCTCAAATATGAAAAGAATGTCAGATATGGCGTTCATGCTACGTAGAGGAGAATAGTGGAAATAAGTTGTTTATTCAGCCGCCAGACCAAAACTCTTAAGCTCGTTTCACACTTCCGGTTGACTGGTCCAATCATCATCGACAACACATATTCTACTGGAACCGTTAAGGAGCAGACCGGACCTCTCAGTGTGAATGCTCCAATAGATTACGTGCAATAGATGTTGATTGAACCGTAATTTGTCCTTAAGTATGAATCGAGCCTTACACTTCAATTATCTGACAGCTATATTCTTTAAACTGGTAAACAAAATTTATCCATTTTTTTGTCGTCATTAAGAGATTTAACAACAATTAAAGATGAAAAAAAGAATAAATTCAACAATAAAAAAATATAAATTCAATTGACCAAACGGAATAAAATGTAGTTTAATATATAGAAAGTAAGATAAATAATGCTGAGAAAAATTTTGACATAATCAAGAAATTAATCATTTATTTTTGAATTTTTATTTATACCCATTTTTACAGGCTAAAGGCCAGTTTCAAAGTTAGAAGAGGGAGAGAAAAGCCAAGTAAATAATTCATGGAGTTCAAAAGTTATATATTTCGTAATGAAAAAAGGTAAATGAGGGAAAATAGTTGGCAAAAAATATAGCAATAATGGCGCATAATGTAACTAGCATCAAACAAAAAAAAACATGTAGGTAATCAATAGAAGATGAAGTGACAAACAAAACTTAGTGAAAAATACTAACAAATCAAAAATAGTGTGAAACTTTGAGAATTAGAGATGGGACTGCTCCTGCGATCACTGCTACTAATCGCACTGCTCTTTGAAAAGAGCAGTGAGCAGTGCGATTGCTCTCTGCTCATGCTGTTCAATTGCTCACTGCTCTTTTGCAGAGCAGATAGTTTTATGAAGAGCAGTGAGCAGTGCGATTGCTCTCTGCTCATGCTGTTCAATTGCTCACTGCTTTTTTGCAGAGCAGATAGTTTTTGAAGAGCAGTGAGCAATTTGGTTGTGTTTTGCTAATGTTGTTCAACTGCTCATTGCTCTTTTGCAATACAGAACATTTTAAATGCTCATCTATTCGGATTCTTATCTTCCTACCATTGCGAGTATTTTCGGACTTGCAAGTATTTTATTCAATTATTCAAAAAGTTTTTAGGGCAAAAGTAGCTGAAATCGGATAAAATCGGCCAATTTTGTGTTAGAGTGGTTTGGGACATAACGGGCCAAGACCTATTGCTGTGATACAAAAATTTCGGTTTTGTAGGGGAGTAAGGGGTTTTTTGGCCATAGTTTGGCAAAAACTGCCTTTATGGCGCTTTCGATGATTGAAAGTGGTCGGGGAGTATATTAGTGATATAATAAGGGCGACAAAATTTTTGATAGGGGAAATTAAGCAAAAACGTCCATATTTTCCAAAAAAATTTTTTTGGTCTAGCATGAATTTGGAGACCTTTCTGGGTTGTTTCGGGCGAAATTTCCATACAAATCTGGGAAAAAGCGGCCTATTTCCGAAGATATGGCAAAAGTAGCTGAAATCGGACAAAATCGGCCAATTTTGGGTTAGAGTGGTTTCGGACATAACGGGCCAAGAACTATTGCTGTGATACGAAAATTTCGGTTTTGTAGGGGAGTAAGGGGTTTTTTGGCCATAGTTTGGCAAAAACTGCCTTTATGGCGCTTTCGATGATTGGAAGTGGTCGGGGAGTATATTAGTGATTTATTAAGCCCGACAAAATTTTTGATAGGGGGAAATTGGGCAAAAACGTCCATATTTTCCAAAAAAAAATTTTTGGTCTAGCATGAATTTGGGGACCTTTCTGAGTTGTTTCGGGCGAAATTTCCATACAAATCTGGGAAAAAGCGGCCTAGTTTCGAAGATATGGCAAAAGTAGCTGAAATCGGACAAAATCGGCCAATTTTGGGTTAGAGTGGTTTCGGACATAACGGGCCAAGAACTATTGCTGTGATACGAAAATTTCGGTTTTGTAGGGGAGTAAGGGGTTTTTTGGCCATAGTTTGTCAAAAACTGCCTTTATGGCGCTTTCGATGATTGGAAGTGGTCGGGGAGTATATTAGTGATTTATTAAGCGCGGCAAAATTTTTGATAGGGGAAATTGGGCAAAAACGTCCATATTTTCCAAAAAAAATTTTTTTGGTCTAGCATGGATTTGGGGACCTTTCTGAGTTGTTTCGGGCGAAATTTCCATACAAATCTGGAAAAAAGCGGCCTAGTTTCTAAGATACATCAAAATAAATCTGCCCGAAAAACTGAAAGTAGCACTAAAAATGTTGAGATCCTTTTTGGTTCGCCAGTTGGCTTCTGCGGCGGTGCTTGTGACTGCACTCCAACCCTACCGGGGTTGTGACTCATGTCCAGCCTTACCGAAGAGATTGGCCCCCTAGTGGATGCATGTTTAAAACACGTAAACATTTTGTTATCATTTTTCAATAAAATTTTCGACGAACTTCATGCTTCGGTGAGGCGAAGTGGAAAACCGATTGTTTTAGATTAGCCAGGAAAAATAAATCTTCGAAATTAAATTACATACTGCATAATACTGTACATGCATAATAACATTTCACTGCGTTGCTTGCATCCAATGTATGACATTTTGAAAACCACAAAACTACTATACGATTTACCAAGCACTTGGCAATACCTTCTTCTGCTAGCAAGTGCCGAATTAATGCAGGCAACGTATTTCCAAACATACTACATCTGTTCTAAACATGAGCATCCATCGCCACGGAAAAATACAGTCACATTGAAAATATACAATGCGATTGCAATCTGAGGCTAGAAATTGCTGTATCAAGCACAAATCGAAGGCGATGAGAAGGTAACGAGCAAACACTGGCAATGAGCAATCAAAAGTAGCGAGCGGTTTTTCGTACGCACGAAACTGCAATCGCAATTGCGATTGAATAGCTGCTACTCTAAATTGCTCTTTGCTCAAACTGCTCTCTGCGATCACTGCTCAGTAAAAAGAGCAGTTAAGCACATCTCTATTGAGAATTAAGGCTTTGATGTGACATCTGAATGAAAAGCAAGTTTGTGGTGAAGGCCCAAGCTGTAGTTCATTGCGTCTCTTGAGGATACGTAATAACGGCGTGTGAAAATAATCGACTTGGAACCAAAGTCAGATAGCATAGGACAGTGGAGGGACCTGAAAAATAGACACTCGTCAAGGAACATTCGTCGTTACTTTAAAAATGATGTTTGGACCGCGAGGCCTTAGCAGTTAAATGCGTCAAGCGATCCAATCACTCATCATCAAGTGATCCAATCACTGTGAATAGCATAAAGTGGTCAGTTTTTTTGGCCAGGAGAATGGATAAAGGATTATTGATAAATACTAAGAATCGAGAAAGATGTACACGAATTCACAGATAGAACATAGCTACAACCAGAAACATAGAATGAGAAATAGGAAAGAGAATGTCTGACACAAGATAACCTTGGAGCTTTAGAAGAATTCTGTGGTCACCGAGCAGAAAGTTTTTGCAAAATCTTTGTCGAACTTGCTTCTGTTGGTCTGAGACGGAAGCAACCAGAGTTAGTGAACGTTTACTTTATCAAAGAGTAGAAGGAAGAGAATAGAAGAAGTAGGAAGAGTAGAAGACCGATGATTGAAAATGTACCTTGAGTTATGAGTAGAATATGAGTAGACTTCCAGTAGGACCAAAACGAGCCAGAGGAGAATATGAGATTGAAAATAATAGACAAAGGAGCACAGAAGGACGACGAAAGTGTTTTGATCAATAGGTTCAGGATGCCATCAGAACTACAACCGACATTAACACCAAGACCCTCAAGTCAGAAACAAGAATGAATAAAAGAGAAGAATGACGGAGGGGTATGAGGCAATTCAAAAGACAAGATCGAATTTTACAAGATAAAGAAATGGGAAAAGTATATTACGAAAAGGCCACAATCCTGTTATAGATTAGAAGCAATGGCATCATTAAGGAACATAGAATCGGGGAAACGATGGACACTTTCTAGGCAGTAGAGAAAATGCTAAAAGGGCTTGTGTTGGCCTAAACATATAGAATCATAGTTTCTTTGGCGGTAATTTTGGCAGTTGATCTGGTCACTTTGTAGCCCAGTGAAATCCGACATAAAAAAGGCGAAACTTCGGAAAAATTAGGGGAAAGCTGAATTTTGGTGTGAACCTTGGTACTGGCGTGTTGAACAAAATGTCAAAAGTCCCCATCGATCCGAGCTCTGCGTCACTTTTTATACGGGGTCAACGGTCACCAAAAGTGACCTTTCCTAAATATCTCAGTAAGAAAAACAATGTATGACGAATTTGTAGCTTAGAAAATTTCCAACAAAAAGGATTTCATAGCTTTTTCCTGTAACCATAACCGTTTTTGAGATATATTGATCTAAACATTTGTTACTATCAGCACCCTCATTCTCATCGGCATGTTGATATTATCCGATTTTGATTACGACTTGGCATGTTTGTGAGTTTGTTTTTCTATGTTTAAGAGACGCATAAAAAAAACATGTACACAAACTTATCTACCAGACTCCAGGGTAAGTGGAAAAGTGTACTCCGAAAAGTTACCACCACCCCCCGCCCCACTTTGCCATAAAACTTGTAGGGACATCTGTTCGCTACTCTCTTCTCCGAAAAGAACTGTGTTGCGGCATCATTTATGGGATATTCCACGAAAGAGCAGGACCAAACAACAAAATTGCAGGTGTGAAGAGGTTTTGTTACATATCATGGGCCTAGGAGCATGAAAAAACAAGATAATATCATAGCATAATTCTGTAAACGCTCATTCTTGACATTATATATATGAGCTCAATCCGATGCAGATTATCCCCGAATAATCAGTTTTTTTACCAATCCTGTGATGACTGCATAGCGCCAAAGGGGCATGACACGTCTCGAAACCAATTTGCACCTGAAATTACGTGACCTTGCCCTGATCGTTCATGGGATAAGACAATATGAAAAAAAAACTAAAAAACCGGTTATTTCGGGGTGGTTCGTTTGCGGGGGAGGGGAGGGTGTGGGTGTAGGGGTGGTCCTGCGATGTCAAGAATAGGCAATTGACAGGCTAATCTAGTTATGTAATCTTGTTTAACAGTGGGCAAAGAGTAGGCAACGAGCTCATTTCTGAAGATTTGGGATGGATGCTCAGGGATACCATTTTATGGCAAAAGAGGAGGGGGAAACTTTTCGGAGCACTTTTTTCCACCTACCCTGGAGTCTGGTAGATAAGTTTATTTATATGTTTTTTCTATGTGCCTCTTAAATATAGAAAAACAAACTCACAAACATGCCAAGTCGTAATCAAAATCGGACAATATTAACATGCCGTGAGAAAGAGGATGCTGTTAGTAGCAAATGTTTAGATCAATATATCTCAAAAACCGTTATGCTTACAAGAAAAAGCTATCAAATCTTTTTTGTTGGAAATTTTCTAAGCTACAAATTCGTCATACATTGTTTCTCTAAAGACGTATCCGTTACTGAGATATTTAGGAAAGGTCACTTTTGGTGACCTTTGACCCCGTATAAAAAGCGACGCAGCAGTCGGATCGATGGGGACTTTTGACATTTTGTTCAATTTGCCAGTACCAAGGTTCACACCAAAATTCAGTTTTCCTCTAATTTTTCCGAAGCACCATGTTAGATTTCCCCGGACTATTGCCGGTATGGGGTAGTTAGCATCATAACCTGAAACTTAATACTTTGCATATTTTTGCCGGACGCCATATCATACCGAAACCAAACAGTAACATTGAATTTGCGGGGATGACTAGACGAAGTAAAACGGGATATAAGTTTGGAGAAGAAATTATGAAATCAGACCGTGAATTCGTCAACAGTTAATCTGCGAGAAAGAGAATACCAGTTATTTGAATTGATTTCATTCACCATCTTAGCAAAGTCCGCTCCATGGTAGTTAAGGCGTAAAGGCCCAGAAGGAATTTCACTGGATAGAAAGAGAATGATGCAAGTCATATTATCAGTTTGATCAGTTTGAGAGCGTTTGATAGGACAAAGTCAAGAATTTTATTCCTGATATTCGAAACAGTGTTCTATTAAAGAAGTGAACACAATGACAGGAAGGGAGTGGTAATCAAAGATAAGTTGAGGAATGTATGGATGAAAAGTTAGCATCATAAACAGTAACAGCAGAATTAAGAGGAATATAAAGTGAAAAAAGAGTCAGAATTGTAAAAACAGGTGGTGTAACTCGAACAATAATACATTCAACAGGAGAAATATGGAAGTCATAATAGAGTGATTGGTGAAGACACTTGCGGATAACGACTAAACACCACCACCACCTTCATTTTTCATTGAACCACCGCGATTAAGATCATGACGAATAACAGTGTGAAGGAGAAAATCTCGTTATTGTAAATGTTTGTAGTGAACCTCGTATCGGTTAGGCAAATCATATGGTCAGATGATAACGAAGAAGAAATATTAAACGAGTATAGTTTCCCGGTACCTTGACTAAGGTACCGGGAGGCTAGAAATTGTTTTGGAGAGATTTTAATATTTTATTTCATTGTATAATTCATTAAGGGGACATTCGGAAAGAAACACTCTTCTTGACCCAAGGAAAGAGGTTTCCAGGAAGGAGAGTCGCACACTATAATAGTGAAGTAAGGAATTACATCCTCCGTACTCACGAGTGTACTTGAGTCCGCTTGGTACAATACAATACCGGCGCCTTCCTCTCGAACATATCTACCTCTTCTCGGAACATCTGCTTTGCCGACAACCCTCTTACATCTCTTCAGCTCTTTCAAGAAAGAAATTCAGGGAATCTTCTCTGTAGCGGTTTACCCATTTCTTCTTTCGAAAATAGTTCTAAGAGACTTTTTGTGGAAAATAGTTCTAAGACACTTCGATAGTAGGACCTCTAATGGTCGCAACATTTTTAATAGCAAGTTTTTGGTTTTGTTGCGAAAACTTCCGACCTCTGAAGGTTGCAGGAAAAACTGAAAATAATTCAAGCATCTGCAGTAGTGTATCAGGAAGATATTTGAGCAATCGAGAACAAATGTGATTGCTTAACTCGATGGCTTTTGCTTCATATTACCAGGCTGCTTCAAAGGAGTTTCAAGTGTTCCGTCCTCTACAATATATCTATGTTTGATGGACTTGTTCAAACCGAAAACAGCTCCAGTCTTACTAATGAAATGTTTGGCAAGGCAAATAGGATGAGATGTCATTGTTGCTCTAAGTTTGTGTTTAGTAAGAACACAATGCCACACCTTGTAGGAGAGTTAAGAGTCTTCTAGGAAAATCATACAACAATATGTGTTATGATGAAATTGTAATTTGTTTTTCTGGCAAACTTGTAAGATTTTTGGAAGGCGTACCTTTTGGAACATCTTCGAATCACAGTGGCACAGATTTATTAGCATGCAGGACTTAATTTGCATTGGGCCTTTCTTCACCTATGAGATGATGGGGACCCTTGCGTTTCCCATGAAGAAACCACAGCGCATACGCTTAGATTGGGATATAGCCATATTTCGTGTATCTACTATTTGCTGAGTTAACTGTAATTTTATTGATGATTGAAATTTTATATGTAATTGATTGTAATTTTATTTGACAGTAATTTTATTGGTTTATTACTTACTACGTGGAAGATTTTATTTATTTTTTTTTTTCAAAATATGCATCAAATAAAATTCACTAATTTTGCATTTGTAGATAGAAAAAAATAGTAGATTTTAATCAAATTACTAACGCCAAATCATTAACATATTACAATGGTGTCAAAAGCTAGCGAGACAGTTTCCATAATTACATCCAGTCACAGCGACAGCAACAAGCATTTCCAGAATCGTCTGCGAGAAATTACGTGCAGCAGTAGGCAATGTCCTTTTCCATTGCTCCTTTTTCACTTGAAAGGAACAACCGATATATCTAAACGGCGTAAATAAAGTCGTTTCGCACCCGCCTTGTTGTACCAAACAAGGCAACTAAATTCACTCATCCCGTGTGGTTGATGAAGCAATGCCAAGCAGGCAGGCAGTTGGCCTGCTCGCCAACCAGCCAAGTCCATTGAAGTTAAGGCGAGCAAACAGAGCAACAATAAACGCCAAGGTCCAAGGCAAAAACGAAAAAGTGAAGAAAATAACCTCTTGGCGAACCGATGTAGTGGTGTGGCGAAAATATTTTCATGCCACTACACTATGCCACTCAAATGAAAATCATCATCGCCTATTCGGAGCGGATTTTGCTCGCTACACGTCCAATCTGTACATTTGCGTGTAAAAGACGGTTAACTACACACATTGCGAGTGCGGCATTGTTACACCGGAACGGGAATCACCCGAGAGAAACAAGTTTCGCCTTCGACAAGAGGCGAGAAGCAAAAAACCAAACTTTCAACCAGAGCATGCGCACTACTATCTATGTGGGGGTAGCTCTCGTCCGACGACGAACAAGAGACACAAAACAAATTTTCTTCTTTATTTATTTCTTACTGTGCGGCATTTCGGAACATCCGGCTGTGGGCAAAAACGAAATGAATTTTGCAATGTGTACATCCTTCTAGTATATCCCTTGGTGTTATTATCCTTCGTTCGACTGCTAATATGAAGGTAACCTACTGAAGGGTTCACATATCAATTGCTTCGTTTGCTTGTAGTTCAATTTGAGGCTGTTGAGTGTGTATGAGGCCCCTATTTCCTTTTTAGTGCATTCTCTCATTCAACACGTGCGTCAAGAGTTCGCCTACACGTGATGTCTTAGCATACGACACATTAGTGGATCGTGTTAAGGCGGAAAAAACAGTGTTGCCAGTCGCGAAGAGTCCGCCATCAATTACAGCATTTTCACCGAGTACAATTTTTAAATATCAAAAAAATCTTTTGAGAAAATCGAAATGAAAAAAATTATCAAGACAAATTTAATTAGTATCTTTGTCTACACAAAGGTTCTACCAATCAACTCTTTGTGTCTTACATTGATACATAGAATACGTCATGATTATATTGTTTTTTGGACATGTGTAATATAGTCTTCCTAATGTAAATAACACAAATAACCTGAGAAGTAAATACGAAATAATGTTTTAGTTTAACTTACACCAGCAGTAAGCATTGAAGTTTGAAAAGAGATAAATTTAGTTTGACCGCAAAAATTTTTTTTTATTTCTGTCTGGAACTGAGCAGGGCCTAATTATACCCATCGAATAGAAAACACAAAAATGTGCAAATTATGAAATTTGAATTAAATATGAAAACTATAAGTATTTTATGAAATAAATGGCTAACCGAAATTCAAAGTTTTTGGTAGCCCCTTCCAATGTCTATCACTCAGTATCTAAATCTTAGCGTATTCCTCGACACTTTCGATTTCAAGTAATGAGAAACTCTTCCAATCACAATCAAAAAAAGTAGTGATATGTTGAAAATTTTATTGGAAATATAATAAATGTAAGAAATTAATTTGTCTCAAAATACAACTTCCCTGTATGTTTCATTGAACTCTCAACAAAAATATGACATTGGAGGATAAAAGCAATAAGAAGCCAATCAGCATCGTTGTTCAATTAAGGCAAGAAGTTTACTTTCATCTTCACGAACTAAGTAATTATATTTACGATAATACTGATGCGATTTTTTAGTGTGATTAAATTTTAAGGTTGCAGTGATACTTGAAAGTCTATCTATTGCCGATTAATTATATTTGAAAACATCGTCTTTAAGAAAAAAATATAAACAAATTCGCCAAGCGAAGAGAAAATTTGCTTTCAACAATCAGTTGCTCAATCCATTCCTTTTTGTGACAAAATTACCCGTCGTTATCGCTTGGCAGCTGTTAAAATGATATTTGATATGAACTGGCAGGTATTGAAATAACATGCTCCACTGTTTGCTTTTTGTCACCGATGACAGTATGAAACCCGATGTGCTGAAACCACTGACTACCTCCGAGGTCAACTAGACTTTTTTTTTCCTGATAAGCTTGCATCCATCGGTGTGTCAAACAACCAATATATATATTCAGACAAGACTACGAATCTACAACCCACTTCTTTACTCTAGTTATTTTTTTATTTCCCAGTTTACAGTCCAAACTAAGCAAAGAACATCGAAAAAGTTGTGCTGTTGTTTTCATTTCGTTTCCCGTACGCTTCCTTCTCCCTTCACTTTGACAGATTTGAAATCGTGTAGTCGGCACAGCACCAGAGCCAGTTCGCCAGCTTTCCACGAAGAAATCACGGCCGACCGACCGACCTCACACTTGTGCCTCTTTCATACACATTCAAGTGGGTCATAAACGCACTTAACACAATAAGTAGCGTGTGAACAACAGAATCAAATCGACCGACCAACTAAACCTACCAAACCAACCAGAGAACGATCGAAAAGAATATGTAAATGAAAAAAAGCGTATTGCTTAGCGTGATAGCTTTCTAGTCTGCTTAAAACTACATAAAATATGTCTTCCATACATACCAAGGCAAAAAAGTTTGTATGGCAATCCTCCAAACTTGCGCCGTTAGTTTGATGATTCTGGTGCGTCATAGTTGATTTTTTCTACATTTCATAAACAATAAACACCACATTTTCATTCTTCCATTTGGATTTATGTTGAACGCCACGATTTCTAGCTTTCTCCTTGCCCGACGTCTGACAGATTTTTCACGTTCTGTCAGATTCTACCACGTTTAGGAAAACGGATTTAGCGCTATTTATCGCGTCTGATCTCAAGTTACGAGTTAATTCCAAACTTCACGAAATTAATTCAAAGCACTTTATAAACAAAATTTTCCGTTGAAACATCGAATTCAGATTGATTCCGAACACTTTCCTATAATACTCTTTTTACGCAGAGTAACCAAATTGACGGGGGGACACCACCACATTCACTCAACACACACTACCCAACCAGTAGCGACCGAGAAACATTGACGCACACTACTATCTATCGACCGTCGACGCGCCAGGAGAAATTTCGTACACAGGTCGGTAGTGGGTACACAAAACGATCTAGGCAATCACGTCTTCCATCTCATTCGATTCCCCGTATTTTCACTAACTTCACTCGCTGGTGTTTTTGCCTTTTGACGGCGAACGATACGCGACCTGTGCACGGTGTGGGAAATACTTTCTTCATCAATTTTCAGCACTTGCAGGAACAATCTATCCTTCCCATACGTATGTTATCTGGCTTATTGGTAAACTCTTCAAAGGACTTTTCGATCCGCGACAGTGGGGTATTGGTTCCGATTCACTGCTATGTTTATGCTATTTCGAAATCACATCACTACTTCCCACTGACATTCGACACATATATTGACCCGGAAAACCGATACGAACTATCCGAAACAACTGTCCAACTGAAAGCCGAAAGTATAGTCTCGTAACATTCAATAACAATATTCTATTTCCTCTTCACTGCTAAATTTTTCAAATTCTTATTTGCTTTCCGCTTCATCGAATATTGTCCACTCGATATTGTGTGGACCGACCGAGTAGAAACGACAGTCGATGAACGATACCGCGCCGAACAGCCACGAAGAAGACTGCAAAAACGATTAACGACAAACTCCGCAAGAGGAGAGAGGAAACCTTTAATTCGAATTTTGTCCGATTTTAACACGATCTTCATCACATATTGCCTTACCGAAAAATTTTCTACTTCACGCTTATCAAACTTTATCACTTTACATAGTTTCTGGATTTCCACGGTAATAAAAACGTTAGAAAATAGCGAAAAATCGCAGCGCCGACAAGTCCCGTCGATATTGCACTGGCGACTATGAGGAAAATGGCGGCGGACAAGAATTGAAGTCACTCACAGGAGAATCCCAAAGTAAAACACTAACACTAGCGATTTTCACTGCCATCAATTTCGCACACACACCACTTCAAAATCCCTGTCTGCACCTCGCATCTCATTCACTCTTTCGCATTTCGAACGGGCCAGAGGTAGAGTTCGAAACGAATAAATTTCTGCGACTCAAGTCTACTTCGATTCCAACTACCACTGTTTTTAATTTAAGCAATTACACTAGAAACTTTGTTTCGTTGAAAGGATATTGGTCTGTCACTGTGCTCTAGGCAATATAAAAAAAAAACTGATCAACACAAAGAATTCGGTAGTGGATTTGTCCTCGTTCCCATTATTCAGACCGGTGGCTCATGCAGATTTCAGTAATACTCCCTTTCCCCACAACATGCACCAACACTACACAAGTTCAACCAATCGTGTTTGGGTTGCCCGATGCAAAAAGACAGGGCTGTGATTTTTCATCCCGACTAAATTTTCACTATTTATTATTTTGAATTGTTCTTCTCGTACAAATACCGAATTCTCTATGCACAAGCGATCATCCCGGGGAAAGACCACGAATTTGTCGCGTCGGTCAGAAATTCCTAGTATCCAACCGATCGAAGAAGCCTAAAAAGACCTACACACATACAACTCTTCGTTGGCTGTCGCCGTTCGTATAAACGATGCAGATTCCGGTACTCTCTTCTGCCCCTCCAATATATTGCTTTCTTTCTTGCATTCGCAATCAAAACCCAAGTTGCTGCTGTTTCTTTTCGCGTTCTTCTAGCACTTTGTTCGCACACTAGCTAACTCTAAAAAGAACGAAGGCACAATCTCACACAATTATCGACGATTCCATCCGAATCCACCGCACTTCCGATTCCGAAGTTTAAGATCCCACTACACTGTTCGTTCGCCGCACGTTCTCTTCTCGTTATGGCGGGTTTGGTGCAAGTTGCTCTACGTTCGGCCCTTGAAGTCCCCAAGAAAACTGTAAGTACGACGCTAAAATTTTCTTAAGTGCAATTCCACAAGGTGAAGGACGTTTCCAATCGTCTTAAAAGTTGATCATAACCTAGGATTTAGACTAAAATGATTTCGCTCAACGAGCGTGGGTCTGTCAAAATTGACAGGTTCTGTTTTGTGGCTTCGCGTTCGCGCAATACATACGCAACAGCGAATTATAAGTTTGTCAAACAGTGTTGAACTGGCAGGTCATAGAAGTTTTTGCATGGCTTTGACTTGTTAATATTGTTGTATAGTCACTTTTCTTTTGTGTTTAACGAAAATAGGTTACGAAAGCCGTGGCAAGATTAATAAGCACCAGTCCAGTGCAGAATGGAAACAGGCACCAGTATAAAACACCGCCGGACCGATTTAAGAAGGCATTAACGGCAACGTCTGCTGCGACGGCGGCGAAGCGGATTGAGTCTGTGGCAGCATCGCTCGCTTCGAAAGGGTGTGTACAGTTAGAGGAATCGAATCGAAATGGCATTATACACAGGCGTCAGACGACCCTTTACCACTACAGTAAAACATCGGGGAATACTAGATGTGGTGTAGGTGTGTGCGCGACGGCAATTGCTATTTTGTTTCATGTACTATTTCGGCTGATATCTGATAATGAATGGTAGATTGCAACATGAAAACGGAATTCGCTTCGGACCATAATCCAATACTTAGGGAATGCGGTAGAAGGTGGTGTGGTGATATATTTTCGCGAAACCCGTGTTGCTTCCATTGTGTTCGTGCGAATGGAATAGAATGAGGGAAATATGTAAACTGGATGAGGGATTTTTAGCTACGAAGTAAAAATTTTGCCATTAAATTCGAGCCTATTTCAAAGCTTGCCGAATTTGTGCTATTTCACGGGATCAATTGTAAGGATTTCGATATCGCTAGTCAATATTCGAAAGATGGATTTATTGACAACGCTGCTTACGCACAGGAATGTTTTTCACAAAAGTCCCCCCAATCTTTCGCTATGATATCCTCCAACAGTGACAGGAACAGAACAGGAGAGATAGGCATCGGAAATTCACACAAGTTCCGGTTCAACCACCGGAAGTCGGCGCAACTCAGGAAAAGTACCTAGGTGTACGTGTAATTATGTAGGCCGTAATCTCGGTGTGGATGACGGATATGAAATAAAGTCGATCATTGCGTTATTTTCGTTGTTTCGCAGGCATGGCAATGGGGGGATCGATAATCCAGATCCAAGAAACGAAATAATTTTGATATGTGTGAATGAAGGAGAAAACTAGTTTCAATGTTCGTGTACTGTTCACATGCTGTCTTCTCTTCGTAAATCATGTCGTCAAACCCATAAATAGACCCCGTTTGGCCTACACGATCTCTGCTCCGAAATCTTCGTACGAAAGCTAGCCAAACATTAAACGAGGCTATTATTTTAACCCAATTTAATTTATTACATTCATCATAAAATCCTTGAAATTTAGTACCAAAAAAGTCAATTCTTTAATTTCAAGCGCTTAAAATTAAGAACAGATACGTAGATACACACATTTCTAAATAATTTACTCATTGAATTTGCTTCAAATATTCTTAATGGGATAATTTCTTGGCATAATTAAACACGGCATAGCTGTTCGATTTCTAAAAATCTTAAATTTTCCATAAATTCAAAAATTAAAATCTGCTATATGGTAGCACTAGATGAAAACGAACAGTATTTGCGTTCCTGTTACTTTTGCAGCGAAGTTGGCATACTAGTGTGGGAATTCGTACCGTGTACGCACATACCAGGTGAATACTAGGAGCGTCTTGTACGTATATTCCCACTCATTTTCCCCATGGCTGTCATATATTCACACGAATTGTCGTAAATAAGAAAACCCAAAAAAATATTCCCTACAATTTCTCGCCTTCTTATAACTCTCCCATCCATAGCTCCCATCGCATTGTCTATAGTTCCCCCTCCTAACACACATACGTGCACCTACAACAGCGGCGCAAGCACAATATGACTGGAATTTGAGCATTGAATTTGTTACGATTTGCGAACGTGCAACCAGCGCCGAAAGAAACTTATTGATTTTGAGTTTTTTTCTTTAATACATACTTCATCCGTACATTTCGTAAATAAGAAGTTGTTTCCATTCGTTTGCTTCGATTGTTGGAAAAAACGAATGTGGGAAATTCCCGAGTAACCGTCGAATTGTGTTGTTGCACATCATCGGCCTTAGTATTTTCTTTGCCATTTCGATTCGCCGATTCCATACGTTGACTCGACTTGTCTTCATTTGGTCGCTATTTTTAGATTTTTCGCTACTTGCAGCTCGTGCTGCACAAATGCAATTTTTTAATGCTGTATTTTTAGATTTCTTCGATCGCGAAATTCATACGAGCCGCCGGAAGATACAGCGTCACGAATTAAAGAAATCTTCGATGCAGCGAAAATTCGAATGACTGAAAATTTACAACAGCACACGCTAGAGAATAAATTCAAAATTCTTGAGGCATGCTCGAAAAGATTCGGCCACAGCGTACCCAATTCTCAAATACACGAAATGAAAACTTTCGGTGAGACGAAAGTGTAGTGACACCACAGAAATGTTTCTAACAAGAAATTCTCTTTGCAGACGATATCGTCAAATTCTACGAGACACCTGTTGACACCAAAACACCGCTGGAAACTTTACGAAAAGCGCAACTGCCAGAGAACTTGCACATACAGCACGAGTACGTTCGCTTCCACCCCGACACAGACACAATGTTTGGCGGAAAGACCGCGTTCCCGAAGAGCTCCACACTTGTTACTGGCCTCAAATATAGGAACAAGTATCAGGGTCATGTTGCCAAACGGTCTTGGCCGTAGTTTTCATGTAAATATGTTTGTAATTAATTTTTTTAATGAAAATTGTTAGTGTTAGTTGATTGCAATAAAGTATTATTGTTGCCTAGTTTAATAATGAATTGTAAAGTCTTAACATTTGAAACTAGCTTTAAATCTCGTATCAAATCAATTGCAAATATTTTGCTAAACCAAGTGTTTGATACGAAATTCAGCGTTTAAAGGATGCTGTTGCTTGTTCATAAAACGATTGAGCCGAAAGTGAGCTTCGACACTAAACGAGAATTTTTTTTTATTTTCTGTTAATTATTCTAGTCAGCGCTACCACCCCAGCACTTTGAGAACGGAGTAGATTGGGCAAAAAACCGTAGTAGATATGATATTTTCTTGATAGATTCTTCATGCATTCGTTAAAACAATGCCTTCTAGAAGTACGGGCCGTCAGGCTACGTAATCGTTCTCGCCGTGACGTAATGAGTTTAGGAAATTTGACATTTCCACCAATGCCTTCTAGAAGTACGGGCCGTCAGGCTACGTAATCGTTCTCGCCGTGACGTCATGAGTTTAGGAAATTTGACATTTCCACGAGGCAGTGCCGATGTACACGGAGATTTCACTTGCGGTTTTTTGGTTAAAATATGCATAAAACGTTAGTTTTTTGTGCGTGGACGCGTTATAATAATAATATTTAGTCATAACGTACACTTTGTACCAATTAATTGTATCGCGACATTAAATCGACACGAACCATCACATAACCTAACACCAACCGATAAACATTTCGTAGCGAATTTTCCTCATTATACCGGACGCACCGCATTAATTTGTGTTTTAGCTGTTCACTAGCACTGTTCTGCATAAAGCACTTTAGTTTTCATTTCACTCACTTTAACACAACCCGTACAATTAACATTTTCCCGCGGACGTCCCATAAGACTACGTGTGTTTTTCGCGACATTTGTCCCGATGCTCTGACGTCATCATTCTGCATTACGGCCCGTACATCTAGAAGGCATTGTTTCCACGAGGCAGTGCCGATGTACACGGAGATTTCACTTGCGGTTTTTTGGCTAAAATATGAGTAAAACGTTAGTTTTTTGTGCGTGGACGCGTTATAATAATAATATTTAGTCATAACGTACACTTTGTACCAATTAATGGTATCGCGACAGTAAATCGACACGAACCATCACATAACCTAACACCAACCGATAAACATTTCGTAGCGAATTTTCCACATTATACCGCACGCACCGCATTAATTTGTGTTTTAGCTGTTCACTAGCACTGTTCCGCATATACCACTTTAGTTTTCATTTGACTCACTTTAACACAACCCGTACAATTAACATTTTCCCGCGGACGTCCCATAAGACTGCGTGTGTTTTTCGCGACATTTGTCCCGATGCTCTGACGTCATCATTCTGCATTACGGCCCGTACATCTAGAAGGCATTGGTTAAAATAAGTAGTCGGTTGAAGATGTACTGAAAAACTAGCTGAAGAATTTAGCCTGCCAATCAAACAACAGAACATGCTCGACATTTGCAAAAGTAGATTTTGTGAGCAGGCTTAAATCGATGGTCATCCCGGATAGTAATATTAAAAATGCCAAAAAATTATTCTTAATATGAGATGGAATAAATGGAAATAATATGGTAGAAATCGTTGTCTACCCACTAGATTTTTTTAAGGTTAAATGCAACTGCAGTAAGGTGGCATCTCTAGTTCTAGTGATATGTTCACCGAAATCTAGGGAATTTCTTTCCTCTCTAGCTGGCAGACTCTGTGCTGGCAACATTGAAGGTTTGTCGGTGTGCATTCATGAAGTTAATGATCGTATTCAAGATTGATATCATCCTGTCGATAATATAAGGAGAAACAAAAGTGAATTTGTATCAGGTTTGTTGCAAAACATGTTACTCTTTTTCTACTAAATCAAAATCGAAAAAATCTTTATACTACATTCGTTGTTCACCTAGAATATTTGTTTCAAATAAAAACTCTTTAACTGCGATTGCTTACCGTAAATTTAAGATAGAAGCATCTCCGCAATTGCTTTAACGAATTCGTAGAGAAAATGAAGCAGGTTTTTTACTTTTCGGGCTTGTGCCCACTAATTTAATTTTTACAAAAGTTAAGACAGTCGATTTTACACGAAATATCTTCAGATGCTGACGCTGAAGGGGGTCGCATACCAAAAATATACTAGTATTCAGCTTAATTGTTCTGCTTTTGTTCTTTCTTTTCTAACCCTAAGGAGCTAATTTAAACTCTATACGTTTATCATAGTGCCTTAGAGGTCTCTGAATAGCGGGTGTTCGTGGGGAGAGAAAATAGGCAGTCAGATTTTGCGCGCAATGTTTTATGAGAACGGTTACTGACAAACAAATGATTTTTTTATGTGACATTAGTCCCATTGATATACAAAAACTGTCAGGGGTTTCATGAAATTTTTCTCCTAACTTGAAGCACATTAAAATTTACAATCATGCCAAAAAAGCACAATTTTTCACTGCAAAAAAATTAAAGTTATTAATAGTAAAAAGAATTTCACGGAACCCCTATGAAAATTTGAAAGTAACTAGTGGGTAAGTTGTAAAAAAATGAAGCATCTAGCTCTTAAGGTTTCGCGCGCAAACTGTGGGAAAAGAGTTTTGAGAAAAACATGTTTGTAGTTCTACAAAAGTTCAGACATTTATTACAAGCCCCTAAAAAAATTTATTTTAAGCACTTACAATTTTTTGCGGGTCAAAAGTAGTTCAGTTCTATGCATAGGACGGATGTGGGATGCAAAATCGATTTTTTGAGGTGTTCGATCCCCTTACTGAAGTTAAAATTACAGCATTCATTTAATAATCACTATCACTATCTACTACAGTTCGAGTATGCAGATATGTCTGTATGTTCTTGTCTGTTTTGCAGTTATGGGCCATTTGACAGCATTCTGCCTATTGTTTATTTAAAATTATAGTTACATTGGTGAATTTTACCCGTCACGTTAGCATTGTGATGATTTGGCTTTTCATTTATTGGTAGTCGATTTTGGATGGTAATGAGGTTGGTCTTACCACATTAAAGTCTTGCTTCCTGCCACCTGTTTCAGATGTGATTCCTTGTCTGGCCTCTCAATTGCTGCGAATTCTTCACTTGATTGGACTATCTGTCTTTGTACCGTCCACCCGACAAGGATACGAAAACATTGAGAACTTTACAAGCTTGAGTTTGACCTCTATTTTCACTATTATTACTCCTTTGATGATGTTTATCGAGCTATGCCGAATAATTCAGTAAAATAACAAGCTTGGCTCATATAAAAATATCTTTGCTAATCAATAAAAAGTATTTTCCGGCTAAAAAATTGTATATTGTGGCACATTAGCCAATTATAGGTTTTTTTTTTTGAAGATGCATGGCAAACAATAGACCTTATTAGGACGATGAAGAACATCAGCTGAACACTGAAATTCTCACCAACATCGACTGATTTGCTTCTAATATTTTCTTTATTCAACTTGCTTTGCTAGTGAGAAAATAAAAATTCCGAAACGCTCACTAAAATCAAATTTTCGTACTGATTAGATTACGCGTGGTTACTACATGCGTGCGGTTTTCTGATTACTAGATAAAAACTCCGAAATTGGACGCTTGTAAATTTTCCTGAGCACTCTGGGGAATGTATTGTTATCTAAATTCTCACGATAATATTGCGGAACTGATTCAATTCAAAACATATAGTCTGCTACTTTCTATTGTGGTTAATATGCATTTCAAGTTTTTGATCCGATTTTTGGTTGTTGGAAGCTTAATTAAAATGTTCTATGATGTAATTTTTGGGAAAATAATAAATAAATAAATAAATAAATTATCCTTTTATTTTTATCATTCGTAAAATATAAATTTTGCAATTGTAAAATATATAATACTTAAGTTTGGCTAACGTAAAAAATAATTTCATCACCAGGTAATGTTTTAATTGCTGGGCTATTGTTTGGATGTAAATTTAAAAACACCTTTTCTTTGGCTCCGGTTCTCGCTCTGCAAATAAATTGAACGAAACATTAGACCTTTTTCTCAGGAAATTCCAATATGTAGAACTGATACTTACTGCGTGCCGGTTTCCGAACAACATTCTAGCCTTATCCTCTTCTTGTGGATTCGCCTTCTCTCCTGTCAAAGCTAACGGTTGTCTTCGATGAATCTGAAGCTTTTGCTTAATCGCTTGTGACAAAATGACCCGTCTACTGTCCGATTTCATAGCCATCAGTAAATCTAACCAAGTCCACGTAACATTATGATATTCCAGTGTGGGGATAACTAGTGAGAAGTCCGTTATATCCTCCAAATTTTTCTCCTTGTTTCCTTTGTAACTGACACGGACCGGTACTTCTGGGATCTTTATGTAAATAAATAATTTATTTTTCTCTGCTCTCTCTTTCATTTTCTCGACGTCGTCTTGTATTTTGACATAGAATTCGGAATCTTTTGAGGTTTTCTTTGCCTTTGATGACTTTTTTGTTGCTTTCAACGATGTAGAGCTGCCAGTGTTATCGTCAAGATCATCACTCACATCTGTATCAGAAGTATCTCGATCTGGAAAACAGAATTTCAACATTGTGCTGTAGAACTTTTTTGTTATCGCTATTGTTGTGGGGGCAACATTGATTTCGAAATGTTGTTTAACCGAGATGCCACCAACAGGAGGCTTCTCACGACAAAACACTCGCAGAACTCTTTTGTGTGTATCGACTGGCATGTCTTTCTGGATTTCAGTTGGCCGAATAACTTCACGATATATTTCGAACGGTATCAAATTATTCATTCGAATATTACCCAGCTCTAACAAGTGTTCAACCGAATCATCGCTTTTCGATTTCTTTGTATACAAAAAGTCACTGAGGACTAAATCAGCAATACCGATTTGTCCATCAGCATCATTCAACCGCCACTTGGCACGTTTAAAGCAAATTTCATTCGTGCGGACAATCGTTGCGGTCTTGTCAGTTTGCACCGTGGCGAGCTTACTCATCGCAGATAGTTGCGTTTCTTTATAGCACTGCAGCATCATATCCAATTCTTCGCTTTTGGTATTTAGTTCATCTTTGCTCTTGGTAATTTCACTCTGCACTGCTTGAAATTCCATTTGTAGTTCTTCACTGTCCCCTTCCTCGCACCTGGCCTTTCCAATCAAGTGAATATCCTTTTCTAGTGAACGTATGCGAAGCATCAAGCTACGGATCTGCGTCTGCAAGTGTTGGATAGGGCGCTTCTGGTCCTCACTAGTGTGAAGCTGCAGTTTAAATCTCATGCGGGTCAGGTTTTCTAAAGCTTGCTTCCTTTGCGGCTCAACATACAGCATAAGGTTATTGACTATGTCTAATATCATTGCATACTGTAAGGAATTTGTGCAAACGTCGAGATCATGATGCATTAATGTGAATGCGTCCATAGCATCATCTTGTAGTTCCCAAGGACTTAAGGTCTCTTCAGACGGTGGAGGTGGCACTTCCGTGATGGTACTAGGATCAACAGTGTCGCCGTAGCTGACGTAGAAGAACTCACATTTACAGCGCGATACTATTCTCTGAAGCTGAATCGGTTGTGATTCGCCAAGCCCTGGGGCGCTTATTGCGCCTACTGTTTCGGAAACTACTCCACCAACACTTTGTCCACTTCCTACTAAATGCGGAAGATCTGGGAGATCACTAATCTCTGTCGCATCTTGATCCTTTTCTTGAATATTATCAACTGTCAGCCACATTATTTCCTTCTCCAGCAGAGAATCATTTTCACCGGCGCTCACTGTTGCATAGTATTGCATGCATTCTAAAGATCCTTTCCAAGTTGTCTTCGAGACTAAACTTCGATCTCGCCAGACCGGTTTATGAACACGCTGTAAAATCTCTGCTTTCGCAGCTGACAAAATAACATAACCTGACGTTTCGCATCCTTTAAGCAAAACCTGAGAATTCACTAG
Source organism: Nemotelus nigrinus (assembly GCA_947369275.1). Taxonomy (NCBI): domain Eukaryota; kingdom Metazoa; phylum Arthropoda; class Insecta; order Diptera; family Stratiomyidae; genus Nemotelus; species Nemotelus nigrinus. The sequence continues at coordinate 44,467,240 of OX376373.1, read as the reverse complement.
CGATATGAACCAATTTTCGTGAATCACATCGTTGGCATTACATGCTTGCAGACCTTGAAGCTGCAGTTCGCGTTGTTGCGTAGACTGGTCGTCGCTGTATACATTGAACTTGTGATCAGCTTCAGCTATTAGCTGTTGGAGCATAGCAGTGGCATGACTTGCTTGTTGTGGTTTGACTATGGCTGTACTTGCAGTTGCCGGTCCTGTGAAAAATTGAGATATTATTTTTAGCCACAAGAAGAGAAAAATTAACTAATTATGCTTGGCATTATATCACCTGAGGTTGAGGTTAGAGATGCGGTGCTCTCATTTATTCGCCTTGATTTAAGCAACGAGTTCCCTTCCTTGCGGAACCCTTTCAAAGCTTCTGTGGCCAAGTTGTTCTTCAGTTTTTGTGATTTCATAAACGAATCAAAGAGAGCGAAGGCCACATCACGGTTGTTTTTCGTCCATGCTCCCTTCAAATCATAAACCACAAGCTTATGCGTTGGTGTTATTGATTTAGGCTTCTGTTCTTCATTAGTATTGGTTTGCAAAAGAGCTTCACGGCCATACGAAACTTTAGCGACACTCAAAAAGTAAAATCTGACAATTTTGAACGTATCTCCTGTTGCGATATTTTCCGAGCTTACGTCCATCTTTTCCGTTAATATGCTCTTCAGCCATATTTCTGCATCATTCAGCTCACAGTTCATGTACACCGTAGACCAATCAGCACGAGGTCGATGAATCAGCCCATCATCGATTGGATACAGCGTTAAGTTATGTTCCGAGCTGAATGATACTCTTCCGCCGTTTAATTGGAAGCCACGATGAAGTGCATGCGACATCCAGTAAAGCACCTGGAACCTATGAAGACTCATTTGTAGGTTGGCTTTCTTGTAGTGACGGCTTAGTTGCTTCTTGCGCGGTCGTACGTTATTGAATACTGGTCCACGCCTTGTAGGACGTGTCACGCCGGAGAGAATTAACTTAAGACTCTCAAACCATCTCAGTGTACTGCCGTACAGCACTAAGCTTGGCACGTCTATCTCTGGTTCGTCTCCTGGTACTGGTTTTGTCTCAAATGAAATCCATATATTTAAATTTTGCGATCGGAATGCTCTGAATGAATCATGTACTTGATTACTGGAATACTCGGGCAGTTTATCGGGCGCACATGGGATAACAGCGTGATGGTCATTGGGGCTACCTAGGCATATCCAATTCAACTTGAATGTTAACTTCAAATTTGGAAAATGCAGAAGACGGCAATCGTCATATCTGGAAGCTGTCCTAACTGAAACCTGAATTTCAAGCGAATTAGAGTTTAAATAAAACTATGGATAAGTATTTTTTTTACATTCAATGCCCCCTTGAACATAATTTTGGCATTAGTCCAAACAATACCGCAATTACTCCATGTAAGTTCCATTTCTTCGGTCGTATTGTAGGGATCCAACGAAGCATGCAACAGTACTGTGAATTGCCTTACAATCATGGTCAATCTCCCGTGATAAAGTAAACGCGTTTTATCCCAAAACGGCATCACAGGACTCGGATCCCGTGATGGCGCTGAGATTTTTTCGAAGCTTAAATTGCACTGTGCCATAACAGGTTCCCAGCATGGTCCAAATGCATAGCTGCAATGTTCCAGCTCACAGTCGAAATCATGGTAAAACTTCAACGCGGTCATTCCGCGTTGGATCACATCAGTTCCAAATGGATCTCCAATTTCGATTAGCACATCACGCTTGGCTCGTTTCGGTGCCACCTGCTCTGCCCCGCAGAGCATACCGAACAAACGCATTTGTTTCACATAAAACATTGGTTGTGGAAAGTCCCTGGAATAAATATACTATTTTCTAGATTGACTGCTTCAAATCAATTTTCTCACCTAAGCAACAGTTTCCATTCGCTACAGCTAATATTGACTGATCTACACCATAACGTTACAAAATCCAGACCCTCTTCTGGCCATGGACTTTCCGGATCAATTCCTCTCATCACTCTTGTTACATTTTGCGCACCATGAACTGAAGGGTCAGCCATAGCCATTATTTCTAAATCTGTCATGATCCAAGCAAATAGACGTGTCCTAGTTGGACCACTTTCATTAATTTTTTTCGAACGTTGAATGTAAATTTCTGAATTTTTCTTCGTCAAATTCGCATAGAGGCTATCAATTGTACTGGCCGGAACCAGTAGTCTTTCAAGGCATTTCTCGGCAAGTTTCTTTTCAAATAATTTCTTTCGCTTTAAGCTCTCTAGATATTCATCGACTAGAAGTACGTAATTGTCGCGAAGTTTAACTTCGAACGGATCATCACTCATTTCGAAAAGGAACTCCTTAACCTGACTCGAACAAAAATAAATTAATAAAAGAAATTAGATGGCGTGAGTTTTTGATTGCTGTGGGGCTAAAAATATGCAAAGAGCCACATATATGGAGAAACATATGCAAATCCTTGCTCAAGAATAATAAGCTATACAGATAGCGCCACAATTATTTGTGCTTAGCTTTTAGCTAAACTCGACGATATGCCCCCATTGTCAAAAGACAATTTTATCGATTGTATTTTTTTGTTTTTGAGTTTCGGTGTTTTTTGATTGTTTGTTTGTTTAACACGATCTACATTGAGTTGTCTTTTAGTTTTTTTTGTACGTTTTTGTTAGTTATTTTTCAAGTTTTTTCTTCTCTTACCACTAGAAGACGAGCAAGGATCAAAAATTGAAGAATAACTAACAAAAACGTACAAAAACTACACGAAAAGACAATACACTGAAGATAAATAAACAAACAAAAAACAACCCCGAAAACGAACACACAACCACAAAAACATAAATAAAACGCAATCGGTAAAATTGCCTAAAAACTATGGGGGGCACGTTGTCGAGTTTTACCATACCTTTTTCATACGTGAAGCTAATTACTTACTATTACTTACTAATTACTTACTATTACTTACTTATTACTATTACTTCTGAAAGTAGGTTTAATATTATTTTTTTCTTTCAGCAACATTCTATAACTTAAGCCAATATCAAATAAAAAATTTAAGAAATTACTTACAAATCAACCGAAATTAATGAAAGAAAAGGTGTCAAAATTATTTGTGCACGTACAAAATTTCGCTCTACAAAATATCATAACTAGGAAATGAATCCAAATAAATATCAAGGCGTGCTGGATAGAGGAAGAACAAGCGACTTCTCCAAATGTAGCAAAGAAATTGTTCGAGCAAGAAAGATAACTCTTGTCAAAATTTGCGAAAGGACGTTAAATGATATGAATATTAGATGCAAAACATAAATAAGCAAGCCTAAAATTCGGAGAAGGGCCATACCTAACTTAAAGTCTAATGGCATTGTGTATTCCTTTTCATCTTTTAGATCTGAAAATCAAAAATTGCATTCATGTATTCAGTTTTAAGAACATGCAACTTTATCAGTACAAAAGAGACTCCTCCAAAAGCCAAGGGGCTTATTTATGTGCTTGAGTTTTGGAAGAGTTTTGGTTTATTTTCAGCTATGTATGGCTCCTGTTGCACAGCGTAGACTTGTATGTTATAGTCCATTCACTGTATTTGAATTAAGTATTACATCCAATTATGTTCTTTTTCTGCTCTAATAATTTCCTTATCAGATTTTGTAGAAGTTATTCGTTTTCTTCCTCTGCCTGGATAACACTTCTCATTTTGGTATTTTTTGCTTTTTGCTGGATGGCATTCCTATGAAAAATCAAACTTTTTTCGAAAATCCCAGAGGAACTGTTTATTTTTATTCAGCAACAATAGCTGACCTTCGCCTAGGGCTAGCGTTGCATTCTTTCTAACACCTGAGAGGATTGTGTATGCAAAGCTGCGAAACGAGGAGAACTGACGTGCAGTCTCAACATACGTTGAGAAAGTACTGCGCATAAAGCAGAAGGAGGAGGATAACCTTACCGACCCATAAGCTGTGGTAGTTCTTGAAGTCCGTGGACTCGGAACTTCGTGAGTCAAACCACACATACCCCGTGGTGATAGGTCACCCGGGGATCTTAAGGCAGATTTTTTTCGCCATTTACACTAGGGGGGAAAAATACAATCATCCATGATTCTCTTAGAGCGATATTTTGCACGTGCACAAATACTTGTGGCACGAATATAATGTGCAAAAATAATACACGATAATACTGTGCACAAATAACTTTGGCACCTCATCCTCCATTAATTTTGGTGTATCTGGAAGTCATTTCTTAAAGTTTTGTTATTTGATATTATCTTAGGCTATTATATGTTACTTAAAAAAAATACTACTAAGCTTACTTCTAGAAGTTACAGTGATTTCCTTTTAGCTTTACGTATGAAAAAGTCATGCGCAAATAACGTTGGCACCGTCTGCTGATACATGAAATTGTGAAAATTTCATCCATCGAACACTTTTCAGTTTTTACATTTTCTCATCAATCGATCAATGATTAACGACTTTAACAAGCAAATTTTCTACGATAAAAGCCATAGTTAACAAACCTGTATAATCATATCACTGGGCAGAGGTGAATCCACCGTAAAAGGTTTTTTCTTCACATTATGCACAATTTTGAGCCATTTAAACAAAGATACAAATTCATTTTGTATCGCATCAGAGAAATCGTGGTCATAAGGGAAAATCGCCTGAAACAGATCGAATTATTTAAAATCAAAGTTATATTGAATATCTCTCACTTTAAACATTCCAATTCTTGTGACCCAAACTTTATTCGCCTCCAGTTGAAAACCTTCGCAATTCCGTCGCTCTTGGCTAAGTAGATCGTGTCTGGGTAGTGAACGACTGTCGACGTCTTTGAACGTGAAGATATGTTGATCATCGATTTTAATGAAAATATTTTCAACTGAAAGTAAATATTGATCTTTGCGACTAACAAACATATTCTCGAAGAACCATTGCATGGTGTGCCTTTCTGATATTTTGATCTCGAAAACGGTGTTGTGCTCGGCTGAAATATCTATCGTTAGTTTCTCGGATGGTTTTGAAATTTCTGATTGCGAATAAGATCGCAGCGACGGTAATTTGGATCGAAAATCCTGTATATCCCAAAGCAGTGTCATTATATGCATGTGTAGGTTCGAATTCCACATCACTTCCGTGTCATATAAAAAGAACACTGACAGCTGCGGACTGCTTGTTTCTGTCGAAAACTTTTGGTATTCAACCCGTATGCCTTTCACGTTCCCAAATATGTCAGTGAAGTCATTCAAACATAGGGATGATGCCGACATCGAGCGCATAATCGCCATTTGAAAGTCTTCTAGTTTGAAAATGGATATTTGTGGAGTCCTCGTCAGGCTTACTTCCGATAGGCTTGCTAGTACACATGCTTCATGATGGCTTATGAAGAAAGATGTTATATCTTTAATTTTTGCATTGATAAGTAGGCCCGGAGTGGAAGATACTGTAGTCGATTTCGTTTTCTCAATATCAGTACCTGCAGTGCTTAGTTTTCCCCAACCATACTGCTGCAAACAAGATAGCGTTTTGATTACAAAATCGGTCAGATAAACACTGTATTCAGTGCGCAATGTATGGATGGATAGGTCCAACTTTGTAGCATTTCCGTAGCTGCTTAGCTTCACAAGGCTGACGCCCAAAAAAAATGGACTGCCTCTGGAATGACTCTTCCTCAAGTTGTTTGTGTCATTGATGGAATTTCCTAGCGACCACCACAAGGACTCAATCATTAGCTCGGTGCTCCAATGGCGATTGCATAAGAGCAAGTTAGCCAGACGATTGCTATATACACTGCTGCGTTTTTCTTCACATTGCTCTAAAAGTAGTTTTGTGTGACTGACGCTCACAGCAGCGTTATGCTCATCTAATTTAAATAGAGTAGAAACGTTCCACAGCTCAGCACAACCCTTAATGATAATTCTCTTGAGTAACCATTCTAGCATACTCTTTTTCTGTAAGTTCGATCTAATCATAGCTTCCTTTTCAATCGCCGTTGTTAGCAACAGAGGCTGCGACGCAGACTTCTTTCGAGACATAAAATTATTATTGATCCATCCATATATTTCACTATGGTTGTAGATAAGTTGGAACGTTTTTAATTTTGAATAGAGATTCAGTACATCGTTTTCGAGCTGGAATTTTTTGATTGATGAATAAACTCGTACATAGAAGAGGCAATTAAGCTTTTACCTTTGAATCAATTGCAAACTGTTCAATGAATAATAGCTTTTCATACTTAGTGTCAATGTCCAAATGTTGTAGTTGAATTTTAGTGAAAAGCGTCGGGAGATTTGCATTTTCGTTCAATGTTTTTGAATTGAATTTTCCAGTAATCTATAAAAAAAAACAAAACAAGTAGAACGAAGAATTCAATACGAAGAAAGTTACCGTAAAAAGTTGCATATTTGCACTGAAATCGTTCTGTGTATTTTCTTTTGCCGCTAGAAATGTGGCTGCTTTTATAACAAATGTGAAGTTCTTTGGGATTATTGGAGCGATTTTTTCATACGACTCGTTGTCATATTTCTTTGGTATCTTTTGAGGTATTGTCAGTTGTTTTTGTTGTTCTTCCAACCCGCTGCTTGGTTTCGCTTCACGTATGAAGTCATATAGTCCACCGTGAATTGTTGCTTTCGTATTGTTCATGGAGAGTTGTAATTTCTGCAAATTTTTGGAAGATAATAGCTGTATTATCATCGAATATAAATAAGAAACGAGACCACCCACCTCAACAGAAAGAGGACCTTGCGCTATAAGGACAGCATCTAGAGCTACGTCAAAACTTAGCTCTGCTAAGCAAGGACGCACTTTGTTCAGGTTTTCCAAAGACTGTCGGCGTGCTGGGCAGTGACTAAGTATTTTAGCCTGGAGATGAAATCAGATTTGAAAATAATTATATCTTGGCGTGCATTGAAACGTCGTTGCAATGAACATTATAAATTGTTCCATGTTTTATTATGATTGAAATTATTTGAATCATGACTGTGGATCTATAGTGGTTGTAAATTCCGTCTCTAATGCTACATGAATAACTGCTAGCTTACATGAGCCTCATTTAATGCGGCATTCACTAACAAGGTTTTCGCATTGTGAACAATGCTTCCATCCAAATGTAGCTCCTTTGCTGTAGCATGCAAGAACCATTCTGGATCGAAATCATTGTACATCAGTACAACGGATATGTTTGTCATAGTTACAGCCATAAACTGAAATACGTAAATGATTGATTTAGTAAGAAAACAACAGCTGTTTCGTCATCTTTTCACCTGAGCAAATGTCACTATACTTGGCGGAACTTTAGTCAGCCGAAAATCTGGAAATGTTTCTAGCTGCTTATTTTCTGCATGATTCTCCTCCCTGCTTCCACTTTGCCTTGCATTAATGTCCTTGTTTATGCGAATGTCACGAACATTGATTGACAATAATTTCGTAACTTCTGAATTGAAAAAACTGCTTCTAATACAAATCTCTTCAATTTGCTACGAAATAAGAAGGAAACATTTTTTCATAATTAGACAGTATAGATTGCAGTATGCTTACCACTGAAAAGCCACTTTTACATATATTCACATTTTTTAAAGAAAATGGTAGGCTTATTCGGCCTACGCGCACTTTGATTTTGAACTTATTGATCAATAGCCAACCAATAATGCGCGGTAACAACCTATAATTGATGCAAACAATGAAAATAATTAAAATATTCCCGAAAAATCTTAATCACACGAACCATGTTATGCCCAGGTAAAAGGCTACGCAAACGAGTAAAACAAATATTAAAGGATTCATTTTTAGTTTTTATTCACGGTCAAATATCGAAATTAAATAAAACACAATCCGGAAAGAAAAACATTTTCTCTTCGGGAATTTTGGCTATGCATTGGTTATCGGGACCGTAAATAAAACCCGAGAGCCGAGCCCCAAATATTGGCAAAACTTGACATATGCCAACATCAGCTGATCTAACATATGACACCATAATTACGGAGCACTGCCAGATCTGAGATACAGTTATGTGTGACTTTTTGTGGAAAAAGTAAGTTGCATTTACTTTTGTGGACTATGTTCTCGCGGCAAAAAGGATTGAGGTCTATTTTGTTCATCTCCAGCACAGCTTGTGTCGAAGACTAGCAATCTGAATGGCTGATAAACTTTCAAACATGTGTGAAACAGGACATAGGATAAAACACTACTCCATGGTCCCCAACTGAGGAAATTCATCACGAAAGGGCGAGTCGGTGGTAGGACGATTCGAAAATTGAAGGAAAACACCCGAGATGAATGCATACTGAAGATAAACATAAAAAAAAACACCCCGAAAACAACAAAACAATGACATCTAGTCAGACACACTCTAAATCAGGTCAAGTAAATCAGGTGAAGCGTGATCACTTTCCGAAGTGACTTGGAGCGAGAAGATTTAGAGCGAGAAATGTCATTCAATCACATTCAATGCACAATTTTTTTGCGTGAAAATTGTTGAAAATGTTGCAGGGACATGCAAGAACATTTTCTCTTCACTTTGACAGCTTATTTGTATTATAAGATTTTATTTATTTGTATATAAATTTAATTTTCATTATTTAAGAATTTCATTCATATCTACACTCCACTCCTTCTCACCAGGGGCGGATTTGACCATTTTGCCGCCCTAGGCCTCAAAAATATTTGCCGCCCTTTTCGTGAATTATATTATATGTAACAATGCGCGATTTTTTTTCGATTTCCTAGAATACTTCGCTGTTTTTCCTTGCGCCCGAGCTCACAAAAAAGGAATATCAGAGCAAAACCGGCACGGGTTCGTTCGTACAAATTTCCTATTATTGCGCCCTTGCCACACAAATGCACCTTTGCATCGCATATAATTCCAACGTCTTCGCTAAAAATTTTATAAGTAAGTTTACTATTCCATTCAAAGTTTGCTTCCGCACTTGAACTATGAACTCGACTACTGTAAATTAATGTTCGATATGTTATTAGTTAAGGATGAACCAGAAATATTTTGACCTATGATGTTCTAGATTTCATTTTATAGAAAAATTTTTATAGAAATTAATTTCAGTAATGAAGTACAATTTAAAAAACACATCAAAAATAAAGAGATTCGCATGTAGTTGAAATACCCTGTACCATAATAATAAAAAAAAGTTGTCTGAAAAATCAATGCACGCATATATTGACCTCTGACAAGCTTTTCCTAAATTGAAGAGGTATTATTTGGGTTCTTTTTAGGATCTTGTTAGGTCTTTTTAGGCTCTTTTTAGGTATTTTCAGATAAGTTCTAGGCACTTTTTAGGTATTTTTGAGTTTCTTTGGTCTTTTACCGCGAAGGCATTTCGATATTTATTATAAGTCAAACTTTTTAATGTCCGAAAAAAAATCATTAGAGGTGAATTTTCGCGTGCATTGATTTTTTAGAGAATTTGGTTGGCTTGAGGTGTTGGGCTCATTCGACTCAGATATATGTACATATACGACAGAAAAAAAAACTGCCACCCCAAAAGAAAAGATGAAAAGGAGCCTCCTCAAACAAAATCGAAAATTTGCCGCCCCCAAAATTTGCCGCCCTAGGCCCGGGCCTACCGGGCCTAGTGCTAAATCCGCCCCTGCTTCTCACGGATGGAATTCACCACGCTCTGTGTGCATATTTATTGTCGTCAAAAAACTCATAAAACGATTTGATGAATCCGAATGCTGCATACAATACTATTGCAATAGTTGAATTTACTACATCAGGTCTATTCGCGTACCTGAATCTATTATAATATATTCAAATAGATTCGCAGCAAGTCGTTTTTCTACTCTTGCTGCAAGCCAAATTTTGGCACAAAAAAAAACCAGCTGCAAAAATCTGTTGCTGCTGCAGTACGCGAACAGTCCTATTATAAATTTCAGCTCGGTAGATTTTCTAATACTTTTTTCATTCTGACTTGAAATTTGAGCTATGAATTAAATTTAAGCAAACTGAATGTCAGTTCAAATAAATTGTAAAACCTAAATTTCAACGCATCATAAAACTACATAAGTTTCTTGTATTAGTATTATTATTGTTTGCAACTATTAAATTTTGTGTTTGCGTTACATAATATTTGAAATTTAATTTTATTCTGTCTTTTTACGATCATTGTTGATCACAGCTTTGTTTTTGTTGATTTGGTTTTACAATTTCAAACGAGGTTCGCGGATTGTTTGATAGATGTCACTCGTAGCAATGTGTAGTTCCACTTAATCCGTCATTTGATGATGGTTTCGCGGAACGGCCAATAGAGATATGGCATCGCGTGTGATTGTGTCGGTGATCAGTCGTCTAAACGAGGAAAAGTTAGCTATTCGAAAATTGAAGTTTTTTACTCTGAAATCGTAGATTTTGTCCCTCTTCGAGTGTAGTAAATGCAGATGAGATATCCTTCTTCCATTTTAATATAATTGTGACTAACAGAGAAAACAGTGATTGAAGTGAAAAATTAAATTGTTTTTGTGGAGTAATGAGTGGAAGTTGGCAGGAGGTTTTGAAGGTGTAAACCGAACGACGACAGACGGATCGAACGGGAAAATATGATTATTCAGGAGCCTGTCCAGGTAGTGTTAATAGGCGAAAAGGGCAGTTTAGTCCCTTTACCATTTGACCAATTAAATTATCGACGGATTCTATTTGTTTTTATGCGTTGCTTTCAGGCTGCCATCTGGCATTGTTTAAACCACTACGACTACCAGGACGCGATTTTTCTTGCGGAACGATTATGTGCAGAAGGTAATTGAAATCTTAGTGAAAATGTGATATTTGCAGGAATTTGATGATTGCGGGCGGATACTGATGGTTTATTTTCAAATTCTGCTTCTGTTTTGGTAATAATCGATAAGTACCCATTTGTTGTTTATGTGAACTGGTGATTGGGAAATGGGAAAATATCGAATGCGATTTCGCAAAGTGAGTTACGCAATGTGAATTGCATCTATGTAAACAAATGAAAGCTAGTTGATATTTTAAAAATTCGGTAACAATAAATATTAACATCGTTTGTGCAAGCGGATATATTCGATAACTACTAGCAGAAAAGAAAGTCGAGCAAAAATGATGACCTGTCATTCTGATGTACCTATCTTGTAAAAAATGACAATTTATCCTCAAAAGTAAATGGAAGTTTATTCGCGTTTTAATATACAGAAGGGAGGTAATAAGGGAAGGGAAGCTAGGCTTCGAGAATGGTGTATTGAAAAATTTCGATATACGGGGTTCCTCCTTCCACTCTCGCCATCACTCTATCAGCATGCACAGTTCGTGTGTCTTAAAATTTCGATCCGAAAAGGTCGAGGAACTAACAGTTTTGAGGATGAAAAAGTATCCAGATTGAACACTAATATGCATTAGAATAAAACGTCAATAGTTACCTTCATTATTCGATACACTATCGCTCAAATCAATATACACTGTCCATGCGTATATAATCACAGTAGTTTGTTTTAAAACTTCCAAGACAATTGATGTATATAAGAGATAGTACAATTACAGGCAACTATAGTATTTTTTTTACTATGTCCATTGTGTCCATTCGCCCAGAGAAAGCTTTACCAAAATCTCTAGTTTTCTACGTTCATTATGTGTGCACCGTTTTGTTTTCATAGATAATTCCAGTCAGATTCATCGTGCACTTTTGACGTATATTTTTGAGATATATCTGAGCTGTATTTAATTTACTGGGATTTTGATCGATTCTGGTAAGTTATTGTAGACACGTATTGCTTATTATACGAGATCGATTTTCAGCCTCCGAGTTCTAGGTGCAATGATTGATAGCTTATCCTTATCATTTCATATTGCTATGTGTGTTATCTTACTAATAGTTCAGGGAATGATAGGCAATTTAATTTGTTTCAGTTTTATACATGAAATTTCCATGCTTAAAGTGTGTAATTTACTGGAAATTGAGAAGTGCTGATTGTGCCATTGACTATCCATTCCTGCTGAATTAATTTGATTTTTTGTTACTATTTGTCTATTTCGTAAACACTTTATGATCGCCAAATCTATATACTTTTAACTGTTCAATTAAGACATTGTGGTCAATGGTACCAAATGTCTTCTTTATATCAACAAATATGGCCGCTGCATGATTTCCCTTGTTGATACCATAGTTGATTCTGCTGCGTCTAATGTTGCCGCTAGTATACGACTGTTCTGTTGGAGTCCGTACTGAATATGCGCTAGAAGGGAAATTTCTTCAATGAACAAGTATTCTCGTATTGGCAATTATTTAGAAGATTTTGCTTATCATGCTGCTAACAACTATTGACCAATAGTTCGATGGATCTGAACGGTTTCCCTATGTAAAAATGGAGTCTGATTCATGCTAATTAATAAGCTGGATATTCAATAGTTTTCATATCTTCAAACGTAAGTTATTCTGAATCCGAAAATACTCGAGATTTTAAGTTTCAAACTATCTCAAATACATTGTTTTGATTTATTGGATTTAAACTATGCCTCAGATGTATTTTGGTACTGTTGCGCGTTATTTGTGTCAATATTTGTGAAAACAAATTCAAATGTTGGGCTACTTATTCGGGGTTATCAACCCTTTGAGATTTTCTTATGATTCGGATTGTATTTGTTCCATAGTTGCCTCATTGTTCCTATTATAATTCTCAAATATTTGGTGCTATTTCCAGATACCTGTTCAAATTTGCTCAAGAAGTAATTTTTTAGTCCCTTATTCTCCCATATTATATTAGTTATTCGATTTGGTTTATTTAGCTTAGCAGTATATTGTTGTTTTTTCTCTTCAAAAATCTCGATGTACACTGTACTTTTTTGTGCAGTTTGTTTACATTTTGATAAATCGGTAATTTTTTTCGTTCTCCACGTTTCTTGCCTGACGCGATAGATTTGTTTTAAACAGCTCTATAGAAACTCTGTTTTTTGTTTTCTTAGTGAAATTTTGATCCATATAGAATAAAAACTTGTTTTTGAAGTAGTCTTCAAACCTCACATGAAAACTATAGCCTCTAGCGTATACTCAAACATAAAAGTATGATGGTGAATTTGGGTGGATGGCTGCTAATATGTTGCAAATTTTCAGAGAAAATCCTTCAAAAATAAAAGCTAACTTATTCGCTTGAATCATCATCGGCACTAAGACCGGCCCTGGCTTCCTTCAACACCCTTTTCCACCGATTCCGATCGAGTGCCGAAACCGTCCAGTTAAGTAGCTCTGGACTCCCAACGTAAACAAGGTCTTTCGCGCTGTCGTCTACCATGAAAACCAACGCAATGGTCTTATGAACACGCTCCTCTTCGCCCATATGAGCTAGGTGCCTAGCCCATCGTAGTCTACTGAAATTTATCTTTGGTATTGTATCAGCTTCTAGGCAGAAAGCGTAAAACTCATGGCTCTAGCGTAAAACTCATGGCTTCGTAATCGCCCTTTTTAACATTTGTGGAAAATAATCCTCCGCAAGACTTTCCTCTCGAATGCGACTAAGAGGTCAGAGTGCCTTTTGCTGAGCTCCCAAGTCTTGGATTCATATGTGAATTCTGGCAAGATTATGGTCTTGTACAACCATAGCTTTGATTCGGGAGAGATTTCGAGATTAGTAGAGCTTTTGACAGACCAGTACATTTCGTCATTTTTGAGCAGTCGCCCGCGTATTTCATTCTCCATATTGCTATCGGCTGCTACTATTGAGCTAAGCTAGTCCTGCATCCTTCTTCCTGCTTCCTTCATGTATGTGCAGCGCCAGATGTTGTGCCGTCCGCTCGATCTGGATAAATGATTCTTGTACATATAATTCAGATCTTCCAATGGTGCCAATATTATCTGCATAAGCCAGTATCCGGCTGGAGTTGGAGACGATAGTATATCTGGTTGATGTGCTAGAGTCTCAGATTGCTTTCTCCATCGCCATACCATCCCCTTGTCGGAGTCCATTGAAGATGTTGAGAAGTTTACATAGTAACCTGCCTATTTTTACTTGGCTTTTTACATTAGTCATGGTCAACCTTCTACTCTGGCTATGCGGTCATAGGCTGCCTTAAAGTTTATAAATAGATTATATAATGGTATTGAATTCCTGATATTTTTCTATTGTCTGCCTAAGAATGAACATCTGATTAATTGTTGATTTGCCCTAGATGAAGTCACATTGGTATATTCCGTTGGCGGCACGGGGAAATCGACTCTTGCAAGATAGATGAAATTATCTTCTAGGAAGTCCCCATATAGTAACTGAACATTGTGACATCTCCTTTCTTATTTATGTAAGGTGCATATTATGCCTTTCACCCAGTCTACTGGCTTCTCTTCATGCTCCCAAACGTGCACTATAATTTCATGCGTTGCTTGGTGAACACTTCATATTTAATCAAATCACTGGAATGCCGTCGCCTTCAGAGGCTTTGTTAAATTTCAGCCGACTTATGACATTTTGTAACTCTTCTATGCTTGGTGGCGGTAGCATAAGGTCATCTTGGATTGGTAAAACCTTCAATTCTTCCGTGAGGTGACCGTTTTGCAATTGATTAAAATGCACTTCCCATCGTTTCAGATTGGTGATCAGATTGCTTGCTTTGTCCTTGCTGTTTGTGCAGTGTGGTGTGTATAACGTCATATTTCAGACTATTTGGTAGAACTTCCACACCAGATGTGGACATCGCTCTCTAGTTTTTCTCTTTCACTGATTAGGTATTTTGTTCAGGCTGCTTTCTTCCGTCTGAGAAGACTTTTCTGTTCTTCCGATATCTTTATATTCCTTCTCGCATGCTTGCGTTCTATGAGATAGAAGCGACTGGACATTCTTACGTTCAATTGCGAGTTTTCATTCATCATCAAACCAGTCGCTCCGATCTCTGCGACTACTGCCTAAGACGGCGCCAGCAGTACTAATGACAGTATTCTTAAGGCGTGTCCACTTCTCATCTCAGACCCGGCTGATGTCGCAAATTTCCAACAGACTCTCTTGGCTGATGTCGCAAATTTCCTAGAGAGAGTTCATAGACTTTTTCTTCAGTTTTTAGCTGCTTAAGCCTATCTCAGGCGTATGGTGTTTCGAAAAACAGCTGCAGTACAAATCATATTCTTTCTTTTGTAAAACACCACTTTAAAACACCATTTGCATTGTTGTTATATTAGCATTATACTCAGAAAGGATATCGGCCAGTTGCTGAGCAGCTCGTTCAGTATGGTAATCTTACATTTCTTGAGAAAATTATCAACTCGTATCTACTTGTTATTCCCTGTAAATGCGATTGATGGGTTGGATCATCGATTACACTTGAATAGAAAAATAGGTGGAATACTTTTAAAAAAGCGGTTTATTCTAACATTAATTCAATCAATGAATTCAATCAAAGTCAATTGTAACCGATGAATGATATTATGGCCTCCTACCGTTTTGGTGAATAACGACGAACATCTTCTACAATGCACTACCTCTTTTACGGCTTTGAGAAAAATTTATCATTTTGATAGCATCCAAAACCTGTGATCTATCATCATCTAAAAATCAAATCAAATAAGCAATAGATCATTTAATACAAATAAATTAAGTGAAATATTACGAAGACACTAATAACATTTATTTCAAATTTCTTTCACAGTGGAAACGGACGAGACTATTTTCATTTTGGCAACTTGCTACTACCGGGCAAGTAATATACATCAAGCATATTGGCTATTGCAGACAAAAACACCCAGATCACCACAGTGCAGATTTCTATTAGCAAAATGTGCCTTTCGATTGAAAAAGCTAGCCGAAGCGGAAGCGGCACTATCAAATGTAAATTTCGGTGAATTGAAAAATTTCGACGAAGTCAGTAAGGAATTTGGCGAAGTAGCATGCTTTGCCCTTCAATTAATAGCGAAGATATGTGCGAAGACTGAACGGCATAATGTTGCTTCCGAAGCGTATAAGACGGCTTTAAAATTGAATCCCTTTCTATGGCGAGCTTATGCTGATCTGTGCAATTTAGGTGAGAAAGTCGACCCGAACGCTATTTTTCAATTTTCCAGTACGGACACATTTAATACTTGCCAAGGAAACAATACGAATTCAATGGTACTTTTCGGATTGGGAGGATATCCGGATGTGTGTACAACAACAACGGCTGGAGCCGATTTAGTCAGTAATAGTCAAAATAGTTGTAATTATATTTTATCGACACCGATCGATCAGATGTCATCGAACTGTGTGAATCTCACTACGCCAAATAATAACGTGAACAGCTCGTCGGTCGGTGTGCTATGTGGTGGTAATTATTCTTACAATGCGGACGACAATCCGATGGACCGAAGTAATTTTTGCGATAATAGCAGTTTTGGGGAAGTGACACCGTTTAGGAAGCAATTTAAATATCTATCGAAGATGGCGCCTTTAACTCCGAGCTTTGGCATTTTGCCGCTTAGTCCCAATGAAACATCTATAGCGAACTTATCCCATTCGCCGTTACCCCAAACGCTGTTAGAAGCCAATCAAGAGAAATCAATAGGGAAGAAACTGAAAGGACATGTTGGCAACATTATCAGTCGAAAGGATACACCGTTGCAGCATTCGAAACCAGTATTCAATCAGACGGGCAATATAACACCTCGTGGCCAGAATACAATGCCTGTTCCAAGTGTGCGACGCAGCTCCAGGCTGTTTAGTAACAACTACTCCGTTAAGGAAAACAGTAAAAGTCCGAATATCAACAAGTTTTCGCAGCCTAGATCGCCGCCTCGTAAGAGCAAACCGCGTATCAAAATGTTGAGCAATGAAATCAACGAGAAGGACAAGAAGGAGAAGGAAAAAATCGAGACGATCACCTCGAACGATAGTAAGGTATTGATAAATAACACATTAAATAGTGCGCAAACAATGGCACACCACGTGCTTTCGCTGAAAAAGGCGAGTGCAAAAGGCTTGATGGCGCTCCTGCGGGACTTAGGACAAGGCTATCAGCAGCTGACGCAATACAATTGCAAAGAGGCCATTAGTATTTTTCAGTCAATTCCAAAGCACCATTACCGCTCTAGTTGGGTTCAAAGTATGATTGCGCTTGCCCACTATGAGCAGAGGGAATACGAGGCGGCTGCTAATATTTTTAGGGAAATACATGAAAATGAACCAAATCGTTTAGAATTTATGGAGATTTATAGTACTACATTATGGCATTTGCAGCGAGAAGTGGCGTTATCGGCACTAGCACAAAGCGTTATGGCCCTAGACAAAAACTCGCCAATAACGTGGTGTGTGGCGGGAAATTGTTTTTCGCTCCACAAAGAGCATGAGACGGCCATAAAGTTCTTCAAGCGAGCAGTTCAGGTGAACACAAACTTCGTTTATAGCTATACACTTTTAGGACATGAACTGGTAATAACTGAAGAGTTGGATAAAGCGATGGCCTACTTTCGTACTGCTATAATGAAAGACCCGCGGCACTACAATGCATGGTTTGGTATCGGGACCATTTACTCGAAACAGGAACGATATGAGCTAGCCGAGTTACATTACCGCCAAGCCTTGAAAATTAATCCGAAGAACTCTGTCATAATGGTGCACATCGGAACAATGCAATTCTTCATGCAGAAAACAGAACAAGCACTGCAGACGCTCAACGCCGCTATTGAGCTGGATCCGAAGAATCCACTGTGTAAATTTCATCGGGGGTCTATGTACTATTCGTCTGGTAAACATCAGGAGGCATTGAAGGAACTGGAAGAGCTTAAGCAAATTGTGCCGAAAGAGTCAGTAGTGTTTTACTTGATCGGAAAAATTCACAAAAATTTGGGCAACGTCGATTTGGCACTGATGCACTTTAGTTGGGCCACCGATCTGGATCCGAAAGGTGCGAACAATCAACTGAAAGATGCTTTCGATTCGATCAATCACACGCCCGGCAATGATTTGAATGTTGAAACAGACGTCGAACCGATTTCCGAGAGAAGCGACGACTCCACACAAGCTCAAATCGAACATGATCCAAGCTACGATAGTGATACGTACTGAACATTAAAGCAGGTAAAAACAAACACGTTAAGTACTATGTAAAAAGAATGCACTAAAACGAAACGATTAGCTAAAAAATTGTAAAGGGTTTGTTATTGAATGATTGAGCGTATATTAACTTAATTTAAAAAAAAAGAATGAACTATTTAGCACTGAAACATATGTTTAATTACGAATTACATTTTTGTGATCATATTATTTTGTTCTATTATTTTCTTGCTCTTATTTTTGTTGTAAGCGCGATATACTTTCAAATTTAATATTTAGAATCTAATCACGATTGAAACTTGTCGAAGAAATTTAATGGCCAACTAATTGGAAAGTTGTAAATTGTAAGTGAACTTATAAATATAATTTAAATTGAAATGGTGTTTGTATTGTATAGTTTCTTTTCTAGGCTGTGGTGGTTGGAATGGAATTTATTTTGAACCTCTTTGTAGGCAAATAAATATTGCTGTTCGTATGTGAATGCACAGTTGCATTGTTCATCTGTGCTAATGTTCCTGAATAAAGTATGAAACAGTAAGAAAAAGGAAAACTTAAGGGCTCAATTTCATGAAAGTTTACTACAAATAAGATTTGTATGTTGTAATTTTTACAATATCTGAAATTAATGCGCATAATTTATCGCGAAGCGTTCGAAACGGATGTACTTTGGCTGCTGGTGTATCGCCTCCTTACCGGACTCTGACTGCAGCTTATTAAGCTATCGTCGTCTGACAGTGTGGGTTCTAAGCTTTTGCCCATTATAACGTTTTCAATTGCTGACGTCAGGTCACTTACGTCGATTGCGAAGAATGCAGCGAGTTTGTTGATGTGATCTTTAGTTAAATTGTATTGCTTAGTTTCGTTAACTGATTCTTTCTTACTACTACTTGTAGGAATTATTTTACTTCGCGATGAGACGTATTCATTTGTTTGTTGTCTATCGTAAGCTGCATGTATTGGCTTGTATTTATCGCGCCGAAAATAATCCTGACATCGATTCAAACACGGACAGTATGTGGACGATTCTTGGGAAGGAAAGGCCGTTGAAAAATATGGTCGCTGGCTTCGAGATAAAATTCTTTTTTGCTTTCTCACGCGATATAATTCGATTTCTTTGTCGACAATTTTCGAAACAGCTTCTGAAGTTATAGAAATTGTGTCGGAGTTGTCCGTATTGAATTTTGCACTTGATGTTACTTCGGCCGAAGCCTCGCCATATTTATTTTGGGTGTCGAAAATTCTATTTCGTGGATATTTTGACAAAATGTTGTTTGCAAAGGTTATGTTTGTTATATTTTTTACTTTGTTTTTAACTCTATCGTAAATCTTATAGACATCTTTAGATCGTGATCCATTTGGTGGTTGTGTGGTCGGAGCCGTACAAGTGGTTTTAGTTCGTTGACTTTTTTGGGATAGTGGGAATAAACTTAATCGCTCTGTGTAATTTTGAGATAATATCGATGGCGAAACATTGTATCGTGACGAACGGATGTTCTGACTTATCTATTAATGAATGAAATTCAGCGTTTAGCTTTGTTAAGTTTAAAATTACCTCAGTTTTAGATACAGGGTTTTCTTGCTGGATGCGAGTGACATCACTCCACTTTTGCTTTGTAAAGCCTATCATAAAAATTAGAAAGTATATAGTTCACCCACAATAATCTGTTCCGGGTTTTGGGGTAAAATTTATCAACAATCCCTTAAAAATTATTAAAAACTAAGGTTATTCCACGATAATCCGTTGCGGGTTCTGAGGGTTGAAGTTGGTGGAGTTCATAATCAATGTGCACCAGAGAGATTAGTTAGATTGAATTTACACGCTTAAACTGGTTTTTGAATTGGCGAGAAGTTCTGTTTCAGTTTCTCTTCACATCCTCCCGTACAATTTAAGTAAATTTATAAACAACAGTTAGCTATCAGTGGTCTTCAGATGTTTATCCAGTTTAGGACACGTTCCTCTTTCTATACTAAAATTGTTATGATTGCAGGAATGAATATCTGGCAAATACGCAGCTCTTTTTGTTCTGGGTTGGAACGGCTTCCCTGACTTTATAGCATATTCTTAAAGGAGAGTGATACATCTGGTCTGATATAACAGTATATTTCTGAAGGGCTAGTAATTTGGAATATGTTTTATGCTTTGATTAATCTTGTACAGGGAGCAATATGCAACTTTCTGAATTAAATGCGTCTAGTTATTTGAAGCCTTAAAATATTTACCTGTTTCTTCAGCTTCAGAGCAAAATGTAGATGTACTTTGTTGACTAGGTGACAGGACGCTCATTGTAGCAACCGTTCACTTTGGTCTGATGAGCTTCCGGTTGTTGTTTTCTACAGCATTGGTAATTTCCTGCAAAGTAAAACAAATGGTGCTCAAATTACTTTCCATAGTCATTTGAAATGTTATAACTCTTTTAGTTATATGTGCAGCTACTGTCTTTCAAAATAATGAGATAATTCAGGCGAGATTGTAATCGATAACTCGAAACATATGAAAATGAAACATGAATATGTCTGTAACCTGAACTTATTTGAAGTGAACTTAAACGTCGACTCGTGAAGAAGAAGACACAGAACTTTGGCAACGTCGTTCGATACTCGATAATACGTCAATTCGTAGGTTATATTAGCTTGCCGGGGATCCTGTAAACAATTTTGGAAAAGTTAAGTGAATTGGATGGACCAGGCAAATTCAGGCAATTCAATGGCAAATATTCGAGATCCAGCTTACGCCCGCAGCCGTATATTTATCGGGAATTTACCAGAAACTACTACACGTGATGAGTTACAGAGCATGTTCGCTCGATATGGAAACATACATAGCGTTCTTGTCCAGAAAAATTTTGGGTTTGTGCAGTTCGAGACGGAAGTAGTTGCCAATAAAGCTGCATCCGCAACCAGCGGATCATTATTCAAAGGCAATAAAATTACCGTGAGGAATGCAGGATCTGGAAAAATTAAGGCCAAGTTTCAAAATGAAAATATGATGGATAATCCACAACAGATGCAGCAGGTATCCCCGCAAATTATGCTTCAGCAGTATCACGCTAGTGTTGCGTCTGATTATAATGATTGTGAAATAATTGTTGTCAGCAAGATGAACACGTAAGTTTATATTCGGTATATTTTGTCACTCATATGGCATATTGTTTTTGTATTGCAGAGAATATGCGGAGTACATTGAACAGCGACTCAAGCGGATTGGACTCAAAGTTGATATTTTGTTCCCGAACGACGATGTGCCCATCGGTAAGGTTTTGGGAAATATTTCTGGACGTGGGTGTTTGTATGCTGTTCTCGTGACACCCCAAAATGAGGAGCATCGTAGCATCACAGTAAATATATTGCACGGTGAGCCCGCAGAGCACCGAAATATGCCTGTCGAGGATGCAATCGATTTGATATCCAACAACTTTCATGAAAAAGTGAAAACAAGCCACTTAAAGCGCATGCAAGAAACTTTGCCAATAAACCTACCATCGGTGACTAAAATGAATTCATCGCAATCGCAAATATATCGACATCCAGACGCGATTCAAGCCCTGCTAACAATGTTAGCCGAAAACCGCCCCATAACCGTTTTACAATACGATCGAGTCATCAAATATTTAACAGATCAACGTCAACGGCAAGTAAAATTTGAGCTAGGAGAAGATAGTGCTCCTGTTCCACCATTGATCAAAGCAATGCCCATTGTTAAGCCTGATCCAGAAATAGAATTACAAAAGAAGATATTGAGTATTTTGAATAAACCTTCTATAACGGACAGTAAGAATGATTTGGTGTATCCAACAATACATTCCTTGTCAAACGATCCTGAAACGATTGAGCTGCTCAAAGATATAAAAGTTCAAAGGGCTTTGGATTCGCTTATGAAAGTCTCTTCACTCGTATCGACAATTGAGTCACATTACAAATTTTAAGATCATTATAAAGTAATACATCATATAAATGATTGGTATGTTTATAAGTAACTGAATATTATCAATAACAATGCGTACCATAAAGTATTGGAAATGAGTCGGTTTTTTTTAGTTTCGATTGCTAGGTTCTTCAGAGGAAGTTGCATTGGTAGAATGTCACTTAAATCTCTAATGAATGTCTGATAGAAACACCTGCTATCATAAGCACGAACGAAATTTTTCTTTGTGATGATTTCCGTGGCAGTAGTCAATCACAAAATGCGACAAGAATCACTTTCAGTCTGCGTAGGACTAGGGATGTAATTTGGGGGTTAAAAAGGTCACACTAGTCTCCCCGCCAACGTTGAAGCAAGTTCCTACTTTATTGACTGTGAAGAATCAGCGACATTAAAGTATTTAAATTGAATATTGACTCGAAATCAGCTCCACTACTATCATAAGCTACGTATATAACGTGGATTAATTTAGGGATAGAGATTGAAACAATGGAAAAGAAGCGGCCTGTTTAAAGGTTTCGATTCCACTGTTTCAATCTCAATTTTATACTAAGCTATAGACAAGTGTAAGTATGCAATAAATGAATTGGCTTACTGCACTTAGAACGCAATCAAGTCGGTTTCTGAGTTCGTTCGTTTAATTACTTAAAACTAATGTCATAGTCGGAGACTTCCTTTAAATTGGCACATTTTCTGCTAGCCACTTACTCATAATCAACCGTTTCAAATAAATCCACAAGTTTATTTTCTTTCCATAAAATTTTCAATTATATAATCATTTATACATTTTACAAATACAAAAACAATACGTAATTATTTATCTAATATAAAATGACATTAACTGCATACATTAGACTAATAATCATTTCCACTTTCCTACATGTCTAATGCGAAAAGTAAGTGGACATGAAATGTCCACTTTTAAATCATCCAATAAACCTTTTCAGTAGGTTTTCTACTACTTCAACTATATATAGATATTTTTCTCCATAATCATCTAATTTGAATTGATAAATATTTTGCTAGCCACAATGACTCATGCGTTAGTTTGCTCTAAATTACTAAACGAAGAAGTTCGCAAAATTTCCTACTTAAATAAACGATGTTTCGGGGGAGGCTGAGGAGAAAGAAAGCAAATTAATCTTTTGGATTCTCTTTCAATAAAGTCTGATGACTATACTTACAAGTATGAATACTTTTTTAGGCATTGATCTTTGCACTAGCTGGCTCAGTGAAGATTGCTGTAGCTCGTCTCGACTTGGATCTAGTTGAGTATTATATTCAAGAGAGAGTTCCGGTAAATTTTGCCAGCCTACTTTCAACGGGTATAAATTATAAATTAACTCTTGCTCGGCTTGCGAAAAAATCGATATATTTAGCTGAAAAATATGGTATGTTTACTGATTTGTCCAAACTTGTTTTGAACAAACGCGGGACTTACTTGCTTATGACCAGAACACATAAAACTGTCTGTATTACTGAGCGTTGCAATGAGGTGTATAACTTTGGAAGTTGGATTGCTGAGCACGATTTTAAGCGTCATTGGTACTTTAACGAACATTTTATCTTCGATGGAGCAGTAAATATTCATCAGTGGCTCATCGACTTCAATTCCGCTTGTTACAAACCTAGATTCGTTCTCATCTTTGCAGCCAGCGCGACGCCATTTAATGCAATAGACACCAAACACTGGCAATTGGTTATTACTCGACTCATATGCGGAGATACCTTTGATAAATCCCCGACAATGACCAGTGGCCTGGAGAGCGTCTATCGCTCTATTGTAAATCACTTTGTTAACCAATTTCGACGAATCGATTTGATTTTCTTCTCTGAATAGACTTTCATCACCTGGAAGCTTACCATCGTCTGAGGTTAATGAGCTACTCATATTCGATATTTGACTGGTAGTCAAACTGTTGCCAATAGCGTTTGCACTGATCGATGTTTTCATCAACCTATTTGTTATACTTGGATTATCGGGCTTTATGGTTGATTTCGTGTCACATTTTGTCGCTCTTTTGAATCTGGCGAATAAGGGTAAACCATTTCTATTTTGTTCAAAGGTATTTTGCTTAATCCAGTCTGATGTACAAACATTCGATCGGAGCATAATTATGTCCTCTACGGTTTCACCGCTCTTATACGTGTTGCTATGTTTCTTCCTCTTAAAGCTATATGATGATTGATTTAAGTTGTGATCCTGTAAAGAGGTTATGTAAAGATGATAGCTGTATTACGCATTCATCAAACTTAAAAATGAGTATCCATTGAAGTGTTATAGTCGTTCGCAAGTATTAGATGTGCGATTTGTTTCAAGGAGCAAAATTAATTTTCAAACACATTCTAAATTTATCTTTATGGAAATGTTTCTAATATCTTTTTTGTGCCAAGATCCGTATTAAAATTTGATGTATAATATTTTCAATGTTTTTTTTTATAGAAGCCGGCAAATTTTTTCCGAACGTGGTATCTATTGACCTATCGTTATTCCTGAAGAAGGATATGAGGACATAGGGAGCAATAGGAAGCATAAAGTTAAAAATTTGTTGTTAGATTTCTAGTAATTAAATAAGTAAATAAATTTAGTTAGCCATATTGTGTTGATTCAGTTTGCAGGCAGCGGCAAGTACTGGTGTAGGATATAATATATTGATGGTTTCTTTTTAAATCATATGTTATTTCCGAACTGATAGCTCTCTTTCACTTAAGCTTATGATAGTAGTTCAACCTCCACCGCGCGAAATAAGGACATTTACCCTTGAACATGTCGAAATAATGAAAACTTCTAAAGTGACTAAAACTTCTAAACTTCTTCTAAATAGAGCGGATTTCGAAAAATAAATTTCACCAAAATTAAGAGCCAACCGCACCTAGTTTACGCAATTTTGTGGCGAAAGTTCATGTAGCAGTATCGCTAGCCGACAACGGGCTTAAAATGGGCAAAACCCACATATCTCCCTACAGCGCCTGAACAAAAGCACAACATATGTAGCAAATTCCGCTTTGGAACCGGGAGAATGTTAACTTTTCACTATTCCCAGTCAGCTCCCCTCATTCGTACCGAAGCACGAATGAGAGACCGACAAGGAATAGCGAAGAGGGTGATGGTGAACCATCAAGGAGGCAAAAAAAAAATAATTAATTGCCCCTGGAGCAGGGTGCCCTAGAATTGGCCGTAAAGGCCCCTAGTCCGCTTTTAGCGGAGCACCCTTTTATCCAACCCCGACGGATGCTGGTGTGCCGCTTTGCTAGCTCTACGCGGCTGGGGTGGGTCATTACAGAAATGGGGTGGATATGCTCCGAGAAAGAAAAGACTGCTACTTGTATATCATCCGTCATACAAAGTAGTAACCGCAAAGTGCAAATTTACAAAAGGGATTTAAGGCCTAAGTTCGTAAAGAACCGCCATACAAAACTCTCAGGCATGAGCTGTTACCAGACTCAGCCGAGACGTGTCAACACACGTAAGGGAACCTGAAAAACGTTACGTTACAAAAGGGAAGAATAAATTGCCTTGATTTTGTGCGGACCCGAGGCAAGGCACACAACCTCAGGCCCCTGATATCATTGGGGCCTTTACCCCCGATATAGGTGGGGTAACGCCACCCTCTGATTCCGACATTCAAATGCGTCGAAATACCACGCCTATAAAAAAAACTAGACCAGCTCGGCTCTCAAGCACTCAACGCGGATTCTTACATGGGTCGAGACCCAATAACAAGTCCAAAAATGTTAATTGATTAACACATATTGATTTTTATTTTTAAAAAAAAATTTTTGTTTTCCATCTTTAGGTTTGGTTGGTTGTTTACTTATAATTACCCTAAAGGCCTTTTACAAGCTAATTCTGGATATGACTTCCAGGTTTGATAACCCATTCTGATTTTTGAGGGTTACTCAATGTCCTTCCGTTGAAGGTAATACAACATAATTATTAAATTTTATAATTGTTGTTAGCATTTCAATAGATAAGAATGCCGATCAGAATAGTAGTGATAAATAAACAGTGTTCAAAGTAGTTACTCAGTGTTCAATTAATTACGTTAGTCTTTACCATTATATGACCTTTAGACGTCAAGGAAAATAAACAGTGTTCAAAATAGTTACTCAGTGTTCAATTAATTACGTTAGTCATTAATACTATATGCCTTTTAGGCGTCAAGGAAACGAAACACGATTATATCTGTGGTAGTTTAATCGAGAAATAGTAACCTCTTCTTTAGATTCATATAACACTACCGTTGTGTCACTTGGACACTAACAATAATTTCAAATATAACCTCTTCAAGGGTTTTAATTCAGTTTTAGGCATACATGCAATCATAGCCTATAATAACCGCAGATAATTGTATTTCCATAATTTTTTGTTTTTGTTTGTTTTATTATTGCATAGTAAATAAGAATGATTCTTAGATCACCCCTGATAGTAACAGGGCTTGGTTGATTAGCCAACCAAACCAATGTATTAGTATATAAGTATCAAAGTGTACATACAGCTAGCCACATCTTCAGTCCATATTCATATGATATTTAAAAGAAATTCAACTTCGGGTGACCGGTAGAATCTGGATATTAAGTATGGCGTGATTTCATCGGCGCCGGTTGTCGATGCTGAGTTGCAATCACACAGCCTCCCCATCAATGGAGCTTCAATTATGATAATAATGTCGTCAACGTGCAGCATATCTTCCTTTGAAACCTCTAAAGTTCAGAGCAATTGCGGTGTACAGTTTCGCACAGCCTTGACATACGCTCCAATATTTTCCTTCCCCGGTGATATTAAGAATTTTCGCAAATTTATTGTTAACGGTTTAAATACCTTACCAGTTTCCAATTCCAATAAAAAAAAACCACAAGCAGCTTCAGACGCCTGCCCTGGACAATGACAATGACACGATCGAGCACCTCAAAGGTCACCAATCCTGTGGCCAAACAAACATTAGGTGACGGGTGCCTCTGCTACCCCACCAAGCCCCGTAGGCAGTATGTTGATAGAATAAATATCGGACCTTTAGTGCTGCAAACAAAACAGCCCCTTTGGGAAATGCCCTAGAACGCATCACAGGAGTGAAATAGTTAAACTTTTCAGCTACCAAAAGCCATATCACTTCACTGGGACTAATTATTATTTCGATCTTTCTTTCTTTCTTCTTGAAGACCAGATTCACATATACTGTTGAACTTGCACTTTATTAAGGCCGTCCACTTCATCACCTATCATTATCGGGAATCAGTAGTACTCACGATACAATTTTATGCACTGTTATTCTACGAATAAGGGGAACACCTCGGAAATGATGACAAAACGACACAATCACTTCGCACTCCAGATTTTATTCCATCCGGAATTAAGGATTTAACCACTTGCTGATCATGCCAGCATCGCAGAACATGTTTGCCGAGATTTCGTAACCATCCACAATTTTAAAACTAACTACTCAAGATGTTACGACCCGTATTTACTTCGAGCACAGTTTTCACTTCTCACAATGTTTTATTCCTTCTTAATTCAATGTTTAGCGAGAGTATCTATCACCACTATCCACGACTGGAGACCGCGACATGTCCTCCTCACGGTAGAACCGAAACGCAACTTTCTCTAGCGCGACTTCTACATTTCATTTTTATTCAAAATTTTTGATCCAATTCGCTCGATTTTCACATTGCCACTCCCAAACGCAACCGTCCATCTCGGCACACAATTTTCTGGCGATTTCATATCGTCCAGGTTTCAAGAATTTTCTCGGAAACTTCTCGTGTGTATTTTGCCGATTGAACGTTTTCTCACGTTCAGTATTAGCAACATGCCGTAGATGGGGTCCGAGCAATGAATCTATGTGGTTGTTGGTGGATTATTTTCCATGCCGCCACAGAAAACGTCGTGGTGTGATTTTGAGTCGCGGTGGTTCGAATTTTCACCCAAATTCAACAACAACAATTTCAGGGTTCCGAGCTCATTGCCAGTAATTAATATTAGCTGGGAATGAACTCCGGAAATACCAAAGTCTTGTTGTTATTGGGTTTGGTAGAATTTCCGAGCCGATGCCGTTTTAATAATAATTATGGGGAAAATGGAATATGGGTGGTTAAAGAGACATATGCATGTTGAGATGCATATGTGAATTAGGGTATTTATGCATGTTGTAATTGCATATTATGTTATATGCATTTTGAGATGCATAGGCGAATTAAAGAATATATGCACATGAAGTTCGCATATTAGGATATGGGGACATATGCATTTTGAGATGCATATGCGAATCGGGCAGGTATGCACATTGAATTTGCATAGGTGCCTAAGGGTACCTTCACACATGATCATGCACAGGGCGATCACATGTCGCCGAAAGGATTCTGGTAGGCGGATGCTACAACACAGGTATTTTCACGATGAAAACAGAGAGAAAAGAGCTGAAGGATTTCTATTTAAAAATAACTCCCAAAGAGTATGAGGGTTGGGTCTCTTAATTAGGAGAAAGGGATTTAGTTTGGGAATTATAAAGAGGAATTACTAGCAACTTACTAATATTATTAAAGTTAGCGAGTGAAGTTGGTGAAAAGCCAGTGAATTCAATCATGGTTCGATTGTTGTAGCGAAATTCCAGTTCCAATCAACAGGAAGGTTGACGAATGGGAATAAAAGTGCCCGCAACCTGAGTCGAGTGACAAATCAATTTTGTGCGGTGGTTAAATTTCAACTAATGAGCCGAAAGTGACCCACAAGCAGCAGAACAGAGAAGAGACAACCTGATTTTCAGGATGAAATGTCAGCGAATAACCATAGGAGATGACAACAAATAAAAGATTTGAAGTACAACAGAGGTGGATGCTGTGGTTACAGCTGAAATGATAAGAGTGATGAGTGTGATTAACTCATCAGACGGGGAGAATCATCTTAAATGACCAGGGTTAAGGAAGAATAGTGAGCGGATTAGTTGCAGATTTAAAGAAGCATTCAAACTAACCGAATTCTAAACACCAAAAGTGTTGTATATAAAGAAACAAAAAGAAAGACACGCTCCAAGTTAGTCTACAGGTAAGTTCACGCGAATAGCGATATAAAGAGGAAAATTCCCTTCAAAAGAAAGGTACCCACTAACAGTGGTAAAAAAAAATTTTCAAGCAAAGGTGCCAGCATTATTCTCTTGAATTATATATTTGAGAACAGCGAAAATGAGGGAAACCCAAAAGGTTCACAAGGTATTTTCCAAAGTTATGAAATAGTTGAGGTGTTGATGACCAGAAGGATCGCTGTTCTGAAGAAAGTAGCGATCACAGAAGATCAGACTGCAATGATAAGGAGGATGAAGATCCAAAGAAACGCAAGGAAAAACCCCGCGAATTATATATTCCATCAGAACTTACAGACATCAAAGAGGAAATCTTTAACAATAGTATTAACAGTAATTTTCACACCAGTGAAGAAAATTGTTAGAATCCCGGTGAATGGGTTCTTGAGTGTTTACTAGACTAGATCATCAGTGAATGAACAAGGCTTCGCCAATTTGTGTTGGACAACGTAAGATTCTGCGTCAAAGCAGGTGACAAAGGATCAAAGTGATCGGACGGTACAGTTGATGCAGTAATGCAAGTGAATAGATGATCAAGTGGATCAAGCAATGGAAGTGAGTTTAAAGCGAAGTATTTAACGTGAAGTGAACGAATGAAGGGTGGATCCAATTCTCTCGAAGAATGAATGTCCGGGAGCCTCAAAGCAAATAAAATTAGTGGGTTTTGGGGAGTGCCGGCCGTACCACATGGAGGACCGCACCCTACTTTTTCCCAGCATCAGGACCAACGTACGCTCCACACTCACGCATTCGCATACGAAGGTATGCGCATGCGTAAGTGCGTGCGCACAACACCTCGTGAGATGCTACCCAGGGTACAGGACAGCAGGATTGCTCCTCTGACCTGAATGAGGGGTGGGGACTACCCTTTCAGCCGGGGTCCGTAGCGGAAGCTCTTGGCTCCTCCATGTCTCCTCTGCACGCACCGGGGCTCCCACATCGGAAGGTCAGGGGCTGTGGCGTCGAAAGACGTATTAACGAGAAGGTTGAAGGAGGCAGAATCGACAAAAACTCGATTCACACAAAAACAAAGAATTAACCCAGGACATTCATTTTCGAGAGCTAGCTATGGCAGGTAAATAGTGAATATATCTAAATTTTAGTGTTTCTACCCTAGCGATAGTTTCGTATTTTATCAAGGGATTTGGAAGTTATTGTTTTTAAAGACTTTAGAGCAGACAAAAGAGAATGGTCCATCAATAGAATGGTTACCAAGTAATATGGGTATATATTCAACCAGAAAGTGCAACGCCCCGAATAGAGACAAAAATTGAATTAGATTAAGTAAGTTGGTTTCCCGATTCATGAATGGATTAACGATTAGCTATTGTAGGGACTAGTACGAAAGAGTGATTTTCCAATGATTCTCATCGAAAGTTATTTTAAGTTGTGGCCTGGTGATCCCAAACCGTCAGCAACAAGGACAGTTGGACAAAAAGAAAAAAAAAGGAGAAATCTTTTACAGAGGACTTATTAATAACATTCAGTAGGAATAAAAGTTTCTGTTCACCTTCTCAGACAGAACCAGGAAACAAGTGTTAACATTCCAGAGCGTCAATGGATCTCAGAACACGAGTAAACATTCGAAACGTAGAATAAGTGCCACCTTTGCGGGGACCCGAAGGCAGTTTAATTAATTACAACGAAGATGTAAATGCCTAAAAAAATTTGAAGGTCAGGTTTAAATAGCCTTAACACAGTAAAAGGTTTATAGGTCTCAAGAAGTTTTTAAGAGTGATAAAGCAGTATGATTAATTTAGTGCTTTTGAAGCTAACGAATGGTGGTTTCTTAAGACAGTGATACTATTGTGTAATATCCTTAGCGTGAAAAACACCTACGGTGCGACCATTCATATCGGATAGTTGATAATATGCTCCACCAATTTTCTTTAGCACTTTACTTTGAATAAACTTATGATCCAGTTTTGCATTATAGTGAGCAGCCGCATCACTGTGTCGAAAGTTTCGACGAAATACAATATCTCCGGGCTGATATGAAATATGCCGAGAGCGAAGATTATAGCCCTTAACGTTTCGTTCCTGAGCTTTCAGTGTGCGTTGCCGCATTTCTTGACGAATGATGTCAAGGTAATCAGGACGTTCAGGCAAACCAGAAGGGTCGTCCAGCCTTTGGATATTTCGTAAAAGATCATAAGTCTTGCCATTCGTAATCATATGTTGACCGAAGACAGCAAAATAAGGAGAGGTATTAGTAGTGCTATGCTGTGACGAACGAAGTGCACACACTACATCAGACAGTTTCTCATCCCAGTTATTTTGGGAAGGGTGAACATAAGCTCGGAGAGCTGCAATAAGAGAACGATTGAGGCGCTCCGATGCGTTAGCTTGTGGTGAATAAAAAGCAGTTAAAGTGTGGGTAATACCAAAAGGTGTCAAAAGATTCTTAAACTCATTCGAACGGAACTGAACTCCATTGTCAGTAACTATTACTTCCGGAACTCCAACCAAGTGAAAGACGCGTTTTTTCATGATTTCCACAACCGCTTTTGCAGTAAACTTGCGCAAAGGTTCAACAAACGGGAATCGTGATAAGTGATCCAAGATTACGAGTGCTCCTATGTTACCAGTTTTGGATCTCGGATACGGACCTATAATGTCCACATACAAACGCTGGAATATGCGATCGGGAACGGACTGTGATATCATTGGCGGTCGAAGGGTATGTGACGGTGCCTTGGTGGTTTTGCAAATTTCACACGATCCTACATAATTTTTAACCTGTGATGCCATTTTGGGCCAATAAAACCACTGCCGCAAGCGGTTAAGGGTTTTGGCTATTCCTCCATGAGCACTCACGGGAGGATCATGGGCTTTTTCCACCAAATCATTTGTCAATTCTGCTGGTACCCACAACTTCCATGCCATTTGATCCTGAAGCTCGTTACCGGTCACATACTCATTTCGTTTGTATACGAATCCGTCCATGACTTTTAGGTCAGGCCATAGATTTTGATCAGTTTCTATTTTGGTGACCAAGTCTTTGTATGAATCACTTCCAAAATGTGGAGATTCCAAATTGATGATTATTGGAGTCTCGTTAGTGTCGGATGGGTTCAACGAATCGACACAGAACACGCGTGATAAAGAGTCAGGCACGATGTTTTGGCTTCCTTTCCGATGAATGATGGTAAAGTTGAAGCCTTGAAGCTTCAAAGCCCATCGAGCTAATCTGCCATGCAGATCTGGCTGGTTCATCAGCCATTTTAAAGACGCATGATCAGTAATGACTTCGAACTCGTGACCTTCTACATATGCTCTGAACTTCTTTATAGCCAACACTGCCGCCAAACATTCCTGCTCGGTTACGGTATAATTTCGCTGAGCAGGATTCAATTTGTGTGACATATATGCAATGGGTGCTTCATCTCCTTCTTTAGTTCTTTGCACTAACACGGACCCAACTCCATGTTGACTTGCGTCACATTGAATGGAGAATGGTTTTGTAAAGTCCGGGCTATGCAAGACTGGAGCAGAAGCGAGGCTCTGTTTCAACTGATTGAAAGCACTTAGCCTCTCATCATTCCACACAAATTCACTTCTTTTTGAGAGCATGTCTGTCAACGGAGTGGACAATGACGCGTATTCCTTGACGAATCGTCGATACCACCCACACACTCCAAGAAATCTTCGCAATTGTTTGGTTGTGGTTGGAAGGGGAAATTCCAAAATTGACCTCACCTTGTCCGGGTCCGTCTTGATTGTGCCGCTGCCAACTATATGGCCCAAGTATTTAACCTCTTTGAGAAGGAATTTACTTTTTTCAACGTTAATAGTGAGGCCTGCCTGTCGCAATTGGTAAGCAACCTCATGAAGTACTTTAAGATGTTCATCAAAGCCTTCCGTAATAATCAACAAATCATCCAAATATACAAACACCTGATGTTTTAGATGAGCCGGAATTACCACATCCATCAGTCGGGACATCGTTTGTGGTGCATTACACAACCCAAACGGCATCACGACGAAATGGTACAGTGGACGACCTGGCACGGTGAAGGCAGTCTTGTCCTTAGCGTTTTCTTCCAAAGGAATTTGCCAAAACGCATCCTTTAGATCAAGGCTAGTGATAAACGTGGCCTTCGGAAGCCTACTCAAAATTCCATCTATCAGTGGAAGAGGATAGGCGTCCTTCACCGTGACAGAGTTCACTTTCCGTGCATCCAAACATAGGCGCACCTTTGATGGTTTAACCACAAGGGTTACAGGTGAAGACCAAGCACTCTTAGATTCCTCTATTACTCCCAATGACAACATGCGATCCACTTCCTTATATAGAAGTTTCTCGACAGCAGGTGACACAGAGAAATGCCGTTGTTTAATTGGCTTCTGGATACCAGTATCAATGTCATGTTTTATGAGAGTTGTTTTTCCCAATCCCTCTACAGCGAATGATGGAAAACAAGCCACCACTGCTTTAAGTCTTCGGCACTGTTCTGGTGTTAGAGAATGAGAATTATCAGATAGAGTATCAAGGCTTGATAGTGAAAGTATTTGTTGAGGAGACGCAAACAGATCGGAGGCCAAGGCGAAAGTACGGACAAAGTCCACTCCCAAATATAGATTTTGACTGAGAGTTGGAATGATCCATATATTCAACTTTTTAGTGAGACCTTTGAATGTGATATCGGCTGACACGTGCCCAACAGCTTGGTGTTTTGTGCCGTCTGCCGTTTTCAACCCAAAGGAAGCCCTTTTCCAAGGAAACGAACTTCTTTCGAGGAAAGACTTCGCTAAGTCAGCCGCCATCACACTCACAGTTGCTCCTGTGTCGATTAGCCCTGATGTTGGTTGACCGAATAATAAGACCTGTGCGTATGGTCGAACATCTCCCGCAGGGACATTCGTTAACGAGGCGCATTGCAGTTGACAACGCCACAATTTAAGACGGGCGTAAAACTTCCGAATGCGTAGTGTGGATCTTCTGAGCCTTGGTACTAACGGAAAAGTACTGATTGCGTCAGCTGCAAAAATTCGTTGTTTAATGGTAAGATATTTTTTTAATCTAATATGATATGGCAGAAATGCCAGCGGTGGATAAGATGTGTTACTAGTGAAAATATTATTTTGTATTAATGGTTCAACAGGAGATGGCTGTTGGGAATTCATTGAGCGGTCATTTGCACTGGGAGTGTTTAGCTGCTGGGACGCTGGAAGCGTTGAGAAGGTTTCGGGAGGCTCGATGTCTTGTTGAGCGCTCCCTGTTTCCCGTTTTTTGCTTGACAAGTGACACAATTTGGTTTGTATGTGTCAGGCTTGCCACACCCATAACAGAAAATTTTCCTTTCTTCCAAGCAATCATCGAATCGATGTCCTGGCTGTCTGCAGTTCCAACATGTCGGTATCGGAGTGACACTTGCCACTTCCGAATCCTCCATTCGTTGGACTACTTCGTGCGGTTCGTAATCCACTTCAGATACTTGAGGTCGTGTATACGAAGGTCGAGATCTGCTTTTGAATTCCAGCTCCAAGTTTTCGACTCTTAAAATCGCCTGGCGAAGCATTCGCACGGAGGGCAGCTGCAAGTGTAAGACATCGCGTCTTAACTCAGGCAATATATTCCGCTTCAAAATCTCCACCAGCTCCTCATCCTGCATTGGTCGTTCCAGTCTGTCTACAAGTCGTAAGATATGCAGGTGAAAATCATCGAAGGTTTCCCCTGCTCTTTGTCGTCGATTCCGGATTAACTCTCTTAAATCCAGATCCGAAAATCGATCCCCAAATTGATCTCGCATGGATCTGGTCAAGTTTTCCCAAGTTACTCCTCTCCATTCTCGGTGGTGTCTCCAGTACCAATCTGCTGCCGGACCTACAAATAACTGATATATGTGTTGACACAATAAATCAAAGTTATTGCCCAGAGTCTGTCTGGTTAAAGCCCTTACGCGGTACAGGAACAGTTCGACAGGCATGCTCTCATCTCGTCCGGAGAATCTGAGACCCCATCCGTTGAGAATACTTGCTACTCGATCATGTTGCAGTGATGTATTCTCCACACGCTGTTGTCGTGGTCGATGGGTCCTGTCGTCGGAATTTGAAGGTGATGACCTCCAATTTTGTAACGGGTTTCGAATACCCCGTGTTTGGTTATGGTGATTTTGTCTATTATTATCTAATGATATTTGTGACATTCGTTGGGTTACGTCCGTCAGACTTTGCCGCAAAGCCACTATTTGGTTTTGGAGCCCCAACATGGTGTCATTTGCCATGTTGTCCACTGATTGTACAGTGACAGGGAGAGTCAAATTTGGATTAAATCCAGCTTCCTCAGGACAATCTTGTCCCTGAGAACCAGGAAGTTCTATGCCGTGGAGTTTATATTCCGTGCCACGCGCACGGGATCCTGCCTTTGCAGGTTTTGCTGTAGCTCCCTTACTCTTAGCTCCTTTTCCAACAGTACTTGTAGTCGGAGGTTGGAGTGGAAGACGAATTGCAGCTCTGCATAGAGGACAACGCTCGTTTTCGAGCAACCATTGTTCTAAACAATGGAAGTGAAATTTATGAAAACAGCTGGTCTCGAAGGAAGGATTGGATTGAGAATATGATTGCCCACAAATAGAGCATTCCTCTTCCACTCCAACCTTCGACAGACTTTCTTCGCTGCGTGTTATTGGCATTTTGATGTTGAATTTTGAAATCTAATTTGAATTTTGTAATTTAATTTGAATTTTGAAATTTAATTTGAATTTTGAAATTTAATTTGAATTTTGAAATTTAATTTGAATTTTGAAATGACTTTTTAGTTTTGATGGAACCTTAGTTTTTAAGACGTATTTTAGAATTGGATTGAAGTGTGCTATCTTTTATTTAAGATGTTGGTATTTTCAGTTTAGATTGAAGTTTTATAGTCAGTTGACCTTTTTTTTTTTTTTTTTTTTTTTTTTTTTTTTTCCAGAGTCTTTTTGGAAATTTTATTTATATGAGATATCCTTTATCTCAGATATCGAAATTTAATTACGTTTTGTTTTATTGAAAGTTTTTGTTTAATATATTTTCTTGTTTTCAAGAACTTTGTTTTTAATAAGATTTTAATTTTACAGAGATTTTGGTCTTGTTATTGTTCTCGAACCCATTGAAAAACCATCGATCAGGCTTGCTGGCCGCTGACTAGTAGTTTGAGTGTTTCCAAAATAGAAACACTTGTTTAGAGGACTGTTTACCTCACTCGAGCCCACTCACAAATCAAGACATAAGATTGAAATTTTACAAAAATTGTTATCGGTTCTAAAACCATCGACTGCCATAAGCTTGGTCAGACGGAAGGGACGTGGTGGTGGCAACACGCCTACCCCACGTAATCCAGCAACAATCCGAACCAAACCCAGACAACCGACAACTACAGAACCGAAACAAGTACCATGATGGAGTAGTTTCACACAAAGAGGGGCAGGGGCCCTTCGGGTGACCAGGACTAAGAATGGCGGTAAACCACCAAACTCAGTAATCCATAGTCAGCCTCCAGGTTGCACCCAGAGCCAAAAAGCTCATAAAGACAAACACAAACGAAACCACTACCACTGGTATACTAAGATATTTTACGTTAGAAGGATTATTGAATTGAAATTTTGCGGTTAGCGAGAGAAAGAGCTATTTATTACATGTCCAAATGAGAGTTAATCTGTTCTATTGGACAGCAAAAGGGATGAATCATTAGAAAGATGATTCTGGGACATGTTAGTGGGAATAGAGAGTAGAATAAAACGTTTAGTCAATGGAGTTATGAGACAATGCTCATAAATTATTTTCCCACCTGGGTGGTGAGTACCCAAAAACAAGTTTTTTGGGCCCCACGTTGGGCGCCATTTGTAGCAAATTCCGCTTTGGAACCGGGAGAATGTTAACTTTTCACTATTCCCAGTCAGCTCCCCTCATTCGTACCGAAGCACGAATGAGAGACCGACAAGGAATAGCGAAGAGGGTGATGGTGAACCATCAAGGAGGCAAAAAAAAAATAATTAATTGCCCCTGGAGCAGGGTGCCCTAGAATTGGCCGTAAAGGCCCCTAGTCCGCTTTTAGCGGAGCACCCTTTTATCCAACCCCGACGGATGCTGGTGTGCCGCTTTGCTAGCTCTACGCGGCTGGGGTGGGTCATTACAGAAATGGGGTGGATATGCTCCGAGAAAGAAAAGACTGCTACTTGTATATCATCCGTCATACAAAGTAGTAACCGCAAAGTGCAAATTTACAAAAGGGATTTAAGGCCTAAGTTCGTAAAGAACCGCCATACAAAACTCTCAGGCATGAGCTGTTACCAGACTCAGCCGAGACGTGTCAACACACGTAAGGGAACCTGAAAAACGTTACGTTACAAAAGGGAAGAATAAATTGCCTTGATTTTGTGCGGACCCGAGGCAAGGCACACAACCTCAGGCCCCTGATATCATTGGGGCCTTTACCCCCGATATAGGTGGGGTAACGCCACCCTCTGATTCCGACATTCAAATGCGTCGAAATACCACGCCTATAAAAAAAACTAGACCAGCTCGGCTCTCAAGCACTCAACGCGGATTCTTACATGGGTCGAGACCCAATAACAAGTCCAAAAATGTTAATTGATTAACACATATTGATTTTTATTTTTAAAAAAAAATTTTTGTTTTCCATCTTTAGGTTTGGTTGGTTGTTTACTTATAATTACCCTAAAGGCCTTTTACAAGCTAATTCTGGATATGACTTCCAGGTTTGATAACCCATTCTGATTTTTGAGGGTTACTCAATGTCCTTCCGTTGAAGGTAATACAACATAATTATTAAATTTTATAATTGTTGTTAGCATTTCAATAGATAAGAATGCCGATCAGAATAGTAGTGATAAATAAACAGTGTTCAAAGTAGTTACTCAGTGTTCAATTAATTACGTTAGTCTTTACCATTATATGACCTTTAGACGTCAAGGAAAATAAACAGTGTTCAAAATAGTTACTCAGTGTTCAATTAATTACGTTAGTCATTAATACTATATGCCTTTTAGGCGTCAAGGAAACGAAACACGATTATATCTGTGGTAGTTTAATCGAGAAATAGTAACCTCTTCTTTAGATTCATATAACACTACCGTTGTGTCACTTGGACACTAACAATAATTTCAAATATAACCTCTTCAAGGGTTTTAATTCAGTTTTAGGCATACATGCAATCATAGCCTATAATAACCGCAGATAATTGTATTTCCATAATTTTTTGTTTTTGTTTGTTTTATTATTGCATAGTAAATAAGAATGATTCTTAGATCACCCCTGATAGTAACAGGGCTTGGTTGATTAGCCAACCAAACCAATGTATTAGTATATAAGTATCAAAGTGTACATACAGCTAGCCACATCTTCAGTCCATATTCATATGATATTTAAAAGAAATTCAACTTCGGGTGACCGGTAGAATCTGGATATTAAGTATGGCGTGATTTCATCGGCGCCGGTTGTCGATGCTGAGTTGCAATCACACAGCCTCCCCATCAATGGAGCTTCAATTATGATAATAATGTCGTCAACGTGCAGCATATCTTCCTTTGAAACCTCTAAAGTTCAGAGCAATTGCGGTGTACAGTTTCGCACAGCCTTGACATACGCTCCAATATTTTCCTTCCCCGGTGATATTAAGAATTTTCGCAAATTTATTGTTAACGGTTTAAATACCTTACCAGTTTCCAATTCCAATAAAAAAAAACCACAAGCAGCTTCAGACGCCTGCCCTGGACAATGACAATGACACGATCGAGCACCTCAAAGGTCACCAATCCTGTGGCCAAACAAACATTAGGTGACGGGTGCCTCTGCTACCCCACCAAGCCCCGTAGGCAGTATGTTGATAGAATAAATATCGGACCTTTAGTGCTGCAAACAAAACAGCCCCTTTGGGAAATGCCCTAGAACGCATCACAGGAGTGAAATAGTTAAACTTTTCAGCTACCAAAAGCCATATCACTTCACTGGGACTAATTATTATTTCGATCTTTCTTTCTTTCTTCTTGAAGACCAGATTCACATATACTGTTGAACTTGCACTTTATTAAGGCCGTCCACTTCATCACCTATCATTATCGGGAATCAGTAGTACTCACGATACAATTTTATGCACTGTTATTCTACGAATAAGGGGAACACCTCGGAAATGATGACAAAACGACACAATCACTTCGCACTCCAGATTTTATTCCATCCGGAATTAAGGATTTAACCACTTGCTGATCATGCCAGCATCGCAGAACATGTTTGCCGAGATTTCGTAACCATCCACAATTTTAAAACTAACTACTCAAGATGTTACGACCCGTATTTACTTCGAGCACAGTTTTCACTTCTCACAATGTTTTATTCCTTCTTAATTCAATGTTTAGCGAGAGTATCTATCACCACTATCCACGACTGGAGACCGCGACATGTCCTCCTCACGGTAGAACCGAAACGCAACTTTCTCTAGCGCGACTTCTACATTTCATTTTTATTCAAAATTTTTGATCCAATTCGCTCGATTTTCACATTGCCACTCCCAAACGCAACCGTCCATCTCGGCACACAATTTTCTGGCGATTTCATATCGTCCAGGTTTCAAGAATTTTCTCGGAAACTTCTCGTGTGTATTTTGCCGATTGAACGTTTTCTCACGTTCAGTATTAGCAACATGCCGTAGATGGGGTCCGAGCAATGAATCTATGTGGTTGTTGGTGGATTATTTTCCATGCCGCCACAGAAAACGTCGTGGTGTGATTTTGAGTCGCGGTGGTTCGAATTTTCACCCAAATTCAACAACAACAATTTCAGGGTTCCGAGCTCATTGCCAGTAATTAATATTAGCTGGGAATGAACTCCGGAAATACCAAAGTCTTGTTGTTATTGGGTTTGGTAGAATTTCCGAGCCGATGCCGTTTTAATAATAATTATGGGGAAAATGGAATATGGGTGGTTAAAGAGACATATGCATGTTGAGATGCATATGTGAATTAGGGTATTTATGCATGTTGTAATTGCATATTATGTTATATGCATTTTGAGATGCATAGGCGAATTAAAGAATATATGCACATGAAATTCGCATATTAGGATATGGGGACATATGCATTTTGAGATGCATATGCGAATCGGGCAGGTATGCACATTGAATTTGCATAGGTGCCTAAGGGTACCTTCACACATGATCATGCACAGGGCGATCACATGTCGCCGAAAGGATTCTGGTAGGCGGATGCTACACATAGTATGGGAACGCAACATAGTCTGAATAGTTAATCAAATGTGCAGCGAACAGTGTACTGATAGTACGGCGCATCAATGTAAAAATAAGCGGTGAATAGTGAGCTCTGAGCGCTTTTGCCCATCTCTATAACAGGCACAAATTCTGTGCTCATTGAGTGTGTGCACCCGAGAATATTGCTACTGTAGCCGAAAGTTTGCGAGCCGATTCCAAAAAAAAAATATATATATATATATATATATATATATATATATATATATATATATATATATATATATATATATATATATATATATATATATATGTATATATATATGTATATATATATATATATATATATATATATATATATATATATATATATATATATATATATATATATATATATATATATATATATATATATATATATATATAAGCAAGCAGTATTGTTGCATTCGGGACTGCGAAAGCCAATGGGTCCTCAAAAACTGACAGTTTGGAAAAGTGGCATCATTGGCTCTTTTTTTCTTTGAAAATGAAGCTAGCGACTCCGTTATGATCAATAGAGAATGCTACAGAAAGATGATAACTGACTTTTTTGTGACAAGATATTGAAAACATGGAATTGGACGACCTTTGGTTTCAGCAAGATGGTGTTCCATGAAACAACCGCTCTTTTGGGCACTAAGTTCGCTCAAGTGTTCGTTCTAAATGTTTTGGCGAGCCTCAATTCGACGCCGCTAGTCACTTTTGTGGGGTATCGTTAAGGATAAAAGCTATGTTAGCACACTGGCAGCGATTCATGAGCTTAAGCGTAATTTTGATCCATTTGTAAGATAAAGTTCGGAACGATCGAAAATCTATTGGCCAGCCATGGCAGCTATTTTAAAGAAAGTGTATTCTTTAACTAATTAGAAATTTCAAATTTTTGTAATAATTGGCGGTTTTTCGTTTCATTGCGATTTTAAAAAGATATTTGTATATGCAACAGGAGGGCTAAACATTTGTGCAGTATACGGACAACAGGTAGTAAGTGTATTTTAGTGTCGACGGTGGCACCAGATTTTCGTATAAGGATGCCTTATACGGACCTTGGTTGAATAAAAACCAATCGTAACCGTTGTGGAATAAGCCGAGAAAAGCTAGACATTTTCAGCATGAGAATTATCTAGACGTATCGTTGCTTTGCGATTGACTGAGGACTGGTTTTCAATCTTACGATAACGGGCAGCTGATTTGGATGGCTTTTCATTTGGATATGTTGCTAGAGGAGCATTCAGTTTGCGGTCTTTCTAATTCATAATCAGAAAAACATATTTTTTTTCAAAAAATTTTAGAATAGTATCGACGAATAGATTAAGTGTTCTGACAAGGCTTGACATACCAACCGAGAAATCAAGGGGAGCGGTAGAAGATTGGTGAAAATTGTGGAAAAGTGGGGTGTTTCATTCAATCATTTGTCGAAACTTGCATGCCATTAAAAGAGTTAGTAAACCTTACACATTTTTCAATTCAAATATCCCGCAGAGAGTAAATGTTCTTGACTCTTCGTTATTTTTACTGTCTCAGAATGTTCTCGGATCTCACAGTGACTCCAGATGCAAAGTGAGTGCCCTAGTAGAATGTCAAGTGTAGGTGACAATGTGCAGATAAAAGTAGTATTTTGATACCCCACCCCCATAAAAAAGGGCTGATACACTTAAATACCAGAGTAATAAACAAACAGATCATTGGATTTTACTACTTTGATTTTACCTGGATAGCACTGGAAATTCAAGACTGAAGGACTTCGATTAGAAAACGACGCCTCATCAACGGAAGAATTTAGCGAAATTGCCGGACGCTTTTCCTTTTAGTTAAAATTTACTCTGCAGTTTTCAAAATAGTTTGGACGGAAGAATTATGTATTCTGCAGAAGAGATGAGAACACAAGTCGAAGACTATTGTACATCGCCACCAAGTGAATTTGGAAAGAGGACTATTCAAAGTCAGCGAGAAAGGTGGAAAAATATTGTAGAGCCAATGGATGGAGAATATAAATTACTTTAATGGTTTTCGATAAGATTACAATACCTATCATCACATCATATCACATCGTCACACATAATAAAAACTATTTCATTTTTGTTTAACGTCCGACGCAGGAAATTATCAATCTTTACTAAACAAAGTCAAGAATAAGGCAAGAGCGATTATTATATGTAGTTTCAAAGGTGTGCTTAATATTTTAAGGGGACCTGGGCATTTCTTTGTTATTTCAAGTTTTTATATAATATATTTAATAAAATGCAAGAATATTCAGATACGTCATAAATAAACGGCAAAGTATAAAAGGAAAAACCATTTAAAATAGGTCTTTATGCTTAAAACATAGATGATAGGTCGTGTGGCTGTCAATCCAAAAAAAGCTCTGCCAACATAGTAACAGGTGAGAAAAAAAAATATTAACGGATATGTAATTGCAGATTTTAGTACAAAATTGGGGCGACCTTAATGGATATATTACCACGGATATGGCTCTCACGTGGATAATTTGTCGTTTTTCTACTATCCTGCCACCATAGATTTGTTCGGTGATAATGTTGGTCTGATATTTGAACTGACATATATCCACTAAGCTATCTAAAAAATTTCAGTACATTTGATAATTTTCGGTTATAAGGAAGATTTTTCTGGAACTAATATTCACGTAGGGAACAGATTAGAATACAGGTTAGAACAGATTAGAATAGTAGCATTGGAAACAGCTGTTGTTTTCAATGCTTCTGTCCCAATTTAATTGGAAGTAAGAAAACAAAATTGCATGTACTTACACATAGAAAATATGTTTCTAAGATATCTATGTTACACGCCGCCTTGACTTCAATGTTCGCTCGAAACAGGAAATTTTCACCACGATATGCCTTCACCAACGGTTGTCTGTTCAACGTATAAAATCTACCAGAAAATTTCAATTCCGGCACACATGCGAAAAGAATCGTGTCTTCTTTTGTTTTCTTCAAACGATTTCGACCGTCGAATTCGATTCTTATGTTCGAACTAATCCGCCTTGGCAGTTTTTCGAGTCTATTTGTTGCATAATTTTCTTCGACTATTGCATGTTCGGAATCGGATCTTGGTCTTGCTGTTTCCAAATGATACCAAACTTTTTGCTGAAGTTCGAAATTTTCTTCGGACAGACTGAAAACGTAATAAATCACATTCGAATTTCCTTGCATCTGCAATTCTCCAACATCGAATTGAATTTGAGATAGGAGTTTCTGGCGACCAGCTGTAAGATCGGCTGCCAAAAATACTGCGAAGAAAAATAATTATAGTTTCATTTCTCAATATTTTTCATAGCAATTACCTGAGTTTCTAAAATTTGTTGGAACGCTGATACTAAATCCGACATTTTGAAGAAAAACATTGAATGTGTTTGTAACGTTGCATGCAACTTTGAAGAACTCGTTAACAAGCATCACTTCTGCTTGATTGTTTTGGGTAGTTAAATGGAATCTGCAAATTCATCAAATTAATGGAAAGTTAATTCCTCATCCAAGTTTACACTTTCTTACGTAGGTAAAACATAGCACGACGCATTATATTTAATGTTTTCGATCAAATTTTGGAAACGATTGTGATTCTTAAATTGCTTATTTATTACTTTCGAGGACTTTGTAAGAATCATGTAATGTCTATCAGTTCCCATTTCAATTTCTATATGTGAAACCTGCAAAAACACGTTCAGATAGTATTTTAATAAGTCTGAAAGACACTTACCTGCAATTCAGTGTTCTCAAAAAATTGTTGTGATGAACTTCCAAACACAATCTTATGACTTTTCACTGGCTCTAACCTAAAATCCGCATCC
This sequence comes from Nemotelus nigrinus, assembly GCA_947369275.1. Lineage (NCBI taxonomy): Eukaryota > Metazoa > Arthropoda > Insecta > Diptera > Stratiomyidae > Nemotelus > Nemotelus nigrinus. Next base: position 44,423,267 of record OX376373.1, on the reverse strand, counting down.
AAACTTGTGGCAGGATATTGTTCATCGTCGAACTCATTTTTTCGTACATCATCTAAGCTATTGAATACCCAGCAGCTTGTTGCTTTTAATCTAAAAGTTTCTTTTCCGTCTGACAGCACCACACTAAACTTTTTCACTCTTAATGGTATATCAGTTTTAGATCTGCAAAAACCCTTTTCTATCTGATTAATTCTTAGAACTCATTACGTTCGTTACCTTATAAATAGTTTAACAGTAACTTTCTCATCGTTTTCGATTTGAGCCTTACCGAAGCTAACAATGCATTCCAACAATTCCGAAATTCTGTCCAAGTCTACGACTATAGGAGATTTGAAGGCAGAGAGAGAATTTTCCCAGCTTGCTCGAAGTTCGGGTGCGATAACACTTTGTGACACCGGCGGAACATTCTTAAGGAAACAAATACGTTTTATTCTTGATCAATTCATGCTATAAGACGCCGGTTTACCTGAAATACTTTCCATAAGTTCTCTAGAACGACAATTCTCTCCTTCTGGTCACAATTGATTTTAAGACTCAACGATTCTATACTACAGGACATAAAGTCTGCAACTGACGCAGATAAGAATGCACAGCGCAGTGTTTTCAACAGCACTTCTGTGAAGATTGTATTCCAAACGTCTTGACGGTAATCTGGCAGCATCAACGAATACAGCCTATGGAACAAATATTACATGTGAAATCTAAAATTCTGAAAACGTTACGTTAGAGCTTTGGCGTGGTCACCACATTTAAAATACTCTTCAGCCATGTCAATAGCCAATTTTTTTCTGAATCTCAAACACTTGTAGAATTTGAATTGCGCCATTGCTTGTCCTAACAATGTAATTATGCCAGCCTGGATATTAAGAAAGATATCTGAGCGTTAATTTTTTTTAAGCACACAAATTAGTTACCGAATGATTGAAATTCCTTTCTGTATCTTGCACAAGCGAAATGATTTGCTGTTCTGAAATGAATTCTCCATTGATCGATGTGTTGCGAATACCGTAGAAATCACTGACGAAATTCGTTGATTTAGAAACGGAATTTCCTGCGTCTGGCTCGGTTGGAGAAAGACTTAATGCTGAAACATGAGTATTTTTATTCAATTAGTATTCGACGAATTTTCCATTGGATCTCGATTTACCGCAGCACTGTAGAAATGCTTCCTTTCGCTTTCCGATGTATTCGGCAGCCTTGTGAAAGTAAATTCCTGGATGCTGCGTTTGAAGTGCTGGTAGTCCACATTTGATTGCTTCACAGAACAGTTCAGCAAATGCACTGTATCTATTTAAGAAGAAAATATGATATTTGTTTTTTGTATCTACACTTTAAAGGTATTTCAATGCTTACTGTACACTGAGCCAAGCGTAATGTTCGAATAAAAGCTCTTTGTAACCGACATGGCTTTTATATTTCTCTATATGATTCATAAAGTGATTGATTGAATCTCTAGGAATTTTCAGCTTAAACATAAGCTTGCAAATTTTATAATTCAAGTAACCAGCAATTGTTTTGATTTCCAAGCAATTTACGTCTTTAATCTGAATCTCATCTAGATTCGAATATGCTTGGGTGTAGTGCCTGAAAGTAATGTAGAAAGATTCTAAGCTACTGAAACTACAAAGCTATTACTTTAACGCTGTACTGAAGTCTGATCGCAGTTCCGATATGAAGCCTAACTTAAATTGATGTCGTATTCGAAGCGTTTGATGGGCGGAGGTGAGCTGATCACGGTGCGTTCTTACACGTTTTGACATTTGAGAATAGTAGGACTGTGCCATCTCAAGGAATGCTGATTCTAAACGTACTGTATAGCCTGTGTTGAAGAGAAGTTAATAATAGTGATAGCAGATGTATAGAAAACTCTTACCTGATAGGTGATCACTATGCGGAAGTATGAAGAGCATCTTGGCACTTATTGCACAGGCAGTGGTCAAGCTGGCTGCTCTTTCAGAGGCGAATAGGTCTTCTGAAGCGGGTAATGGCGATGATTTCTGTATAAGCACAAGGGCTAGTCGCGAATTTCGACCCTAAACATTTAGTTGAAAGAGAGATGTAAATTTCATTTATCTAGCATTTATTACCTGTAAACTATTCTTCAGTGACTGGATCGATGAAGCACATTGTAATTGCTTTTCTGACCACTGAGGATCACTCCATTCCAAGTCTTGAAAGAGAACAACTACTGCAGGAAGTACGTGTAAATGTTTTAGCATCCAATTTCGTTTCAGTATGCCTTTGGGATGATACCACTCGTACGAGGCCCTTTTGGGTTTCGAAACTGGAAATTCATAGCTAGGCGGCAGTAGTTTGTATTGTACAGCTCCTCTACTTCGCATCGAAAAAAGTTTTCATAACGATTTCACGTAGGGTATATATTGATTTACCTTTCTTGTCTTTTGTTATTGTTAAAAGTATCCCAGATAGTCTTGTGAATCGAACTTCTGCTTATATCAAGTCCGGCGAACCCGACTAGCGGCTGCGGCGGGACAAGCAACTCTGAAGGTAAAGCGGTTGAGTCAATTATCATTGTGGTATAGCACTTAGCACGCTCATTCGTAATTTTCTCGACAGTTTTGGTGGATAAAAAAATTCCTGCAGATAAAACTACACACGACGGAAAGATGACAGCAATTTATCAGCTGAGAAATGACAGATTGTCAAATTGGATTTTCAGAAGTGTGAAGCTAGCCATTTATTTCGAATTGAAGTGATGGTGGTTGTCTCAGAAAAGCATTTTCGGCGCTAAAAACTCAAATTATATTTAGTAGTGATGTGTAGATGTCACTTATAAAATTTGAAATTTTCGAAAAATTGTAGGTTTGTTGGAAGCGATCTCCCCCTAAGCCGGGCCGGCTAAAAAAGTAATTAGCGTGCATATGTAATTAAGCAGAAATGTAATAAACCATTTCGCATAATATCTTTTCTACAACTCCCGTCACTGAGTATTGTCAAATACGATTGAAATGTCACTCAGTTACCGCTGAATCCTGGGTGAATCTCAAAGCCAAGAGATCGGTACGGTACACACGTTGACCTTTCAGCTGCTTTGCAAAGGGTATCTGGCCTGGTTTAGAGGTTCTTGTTGGAAAGTAGGCTGTGTGTGAGATAAATGCACTCCACTTAAAGTTTGTGTGTACACAAATGCACTTAAAGTTTGTGTGTGAAATAAATGCAGTGTTGGAGAAAAATTGGAACGATAATTTTGCTTAAATGGTTGTCATTCCAACATTTTGAGTGGCGCTAACTACATATTGGCTTGCGAGTGAGGTAAGAATCTGTAGTGCAATTGTAACTTTCTTTTAAGGTAGGCAGAAAAAAACCTAATGTTTGCGTAATTTATAGGCATTATACATATAATAAGAATGGATAATCATTAAGCTTATGTCAAAGACACCGTATTCAATTTTAATATACGGTCTCATCTATATACTCTCTTATGATCTCGTTTTGTCAATACCACAAATGGTTGGGTTTTTCGAAGCGGCTTTTGGGCATATATTTATGAATCAATTTAAATATTTATGAATCAATATTTATGATCCCAATATTTATGAGCCAATTAAAAAAAAAATAGAGAAAAAATCGAACAAGGAACAATGATTAGATGGACAGCAAATTCGGAGAAGATTGGAAAAATAAATGTGTTATAGCGAAAAATAAGGTAGATATAAAAAACGAAGCAGCCAAAATCATGAAACTTCCTCTCAATTGAATAAAAAGAATACAAATAGGGGAAATATTCAAACTAAAAAAATATGTGGACGAAATATGTACATGTAGTTGTCAGAAAATTAGTTTGGGGTTTATTTAGACAAAAGTACTAACAAGGTTACTTTGAATAATAAAACACAATAGAACATTTTAAAACCTGACAGTTGTACCTATATTATTTACGACATAAAGTCTTCAACATAAACTTTAAATCATGATGAGCAGTGAATTTGCTGCGAAGATCGTTGAATCTTTCAGAAAATATACTGAAAAATATACTATACGTTTGCTCGATTAAATTTTCCTTTTCATTTGACTTTTGTTTATTGATTTTACTGATTACTAAAATCCGCACATTACTATGGTTATTCTGAGGTATTTAACTTCATCTGAAAGTAGAAGTAGTGCCTATTAGTATAAGTGATGGTTCTACTAGTTTTCTTTCTTTTCTAACGTTTTTTTTTATTATCAAGATTTACTAAGAGAGCGTGCCTCAAGCAATAATAACTGGCAATTAAATCCAATATCCGTTGCGTACTTCTGCATACCACATTCCACATTCAGATCCTTACTGACTACGAGTGTGGTTACATCAGCAGAAATTTGCCTCTGAAGCGGTCCTTGCTGCACTTCGTTCAGGAGGACGTCCACAAGCATCAAGTCTAGCTTCCGACAGCAATAATTTCTGCGTCATCGTCGTATATTTCAGTTTTACTAGGATTTTGTCCACGGCATGAACTTTCGTAGTTTCGCCTAGGTTCTTAAAGGGCGCGCAGTCAACGGCCTCCTCAATGTTTACAAATACCCCTATCGCATACTCACCATTAGAAATCGCTCCTCAAACCCTGAAAACAAGAGAATCAAGAGCCAACTCACGTGATTTTCTTTGCTGGTACGCATATTGACGGATTATACTTGAGCGCTCGATATAAAAATTACCTTTTGGCATAAAGATTACCTTCATCTGTCACCAAGATGATGGAATACAACCCAGGGTTAGGCATGTCCAAAAGATTTCCTATAGGCCTAAATCCAGGAGTTCAATTCGCTTCCTTAGCAAAACCAAATAGATACTATATCCGCTCGGCGATTTAAAATTCTCAAAAGAGATGATTGCATTTTTGATATTTTCGCTGGTGACCACAGATCTAGCTGTATATAAAAATGTCTTACTCCTGCGAATAGCAGATGGTTTGGTTAGAGGCATGTAATTTTCATATTAAGTCTGTAGAGAATCCTTTTTGGACATAGTAAACTCATCATCTAGGCGTTTTAGAGATTCTAGTTTAGCTGATTGGCCCTTTTCCAGGGCCTTGCACAGCGCCGAATTGTCTCTTGCACCTTCATGTTCCTCAAAGATCAGTTTGAATGATTGAGGTCCTCACCAATTTTTATTAGTTCTACGTAAGATTCGGTCTGCGATTCAGGTATCCTCTGCATTGCTTTTTTTCTAAGCTTCTTTAGTTCATGGTTCCAATAAGTTCTTGCCGATAGGGCAGGCCGCTTCATAGTTACCTAGTATGGCTTTGTTCTGAGTGCTTAACTAAGATTCTATTAACTTCAGTGATTTTATCCTACCAATAGGACACGATTTGTCTACAAAAAGTAGATAGAACCTAGTCCGATAAGTGTTTCTTCTGTCCGTAGCTGAAGTGACCGCCAAGTAGCGATGATTAGAGAGTGAGATCCCATCAAATACATGCCACCCAATTATTGGTTTAACGATTCCAGGTGAAAATAGTCTGTGTCCTCTGGTGTTATATTTGGTGCTTAACCATCTGGTATGTTTGGCGAGTTAGTATGGGAGCCCACCAAAAGTTCCAGTCTCTCCGATTCAGCGTAAGAAACCAGCTCCTTGTACTCCTATGTTGGCAGTGGGAGTAAGTATCAAAAGTGCCATCAATATTTTGTTATAATCAGTTGGTTTTTCTTCTGTGTTTAATAAGCTAGTGTATCGATTGAAGTACTGAGTGCATTGGTTTTGTCTTATATCTCGGTTAACGTACCGACGGATTTAGTTAAGGTGAAAAATTCTTTCTTACTTTATCAGGATGGTAGGCTGAAAAGACAATTACGCGTCTTAGCCTACCAAAATTCCGGTGCTGCACAATAACCACTGTCAAGTTCCGGTTTGAAAACAAACAGAGAATAGAGACATCAAGCAGATTGGAAACCAGAACGAAAATTCTCTGCCTTGTTGATTTTTCATTCTAAAAAGATATTGCTTCTTTGATTGAGCTGAGTCCGCAGAACTTGCTACCACGGACCGTCGGCTCCTAAATCTCAGTGTAGGGAAATGATTCTGGCTTCGGCAATTTTTCACATAGCCTTGGCACGTTGCAAGTTGATTTGAACAAACCTTATATCCCTATGCATAAAATCGTTCGGAATTAACGACTAGTTGACAAAATTGTCCAGTTAGTGTAGCTTTGTTCCCGGTCTTCTGTTTCAGACATTTTGCCCCGAACTTACAACGTCAGCATCACCAGCCAAACTTTCTTTCGCTTCTTCAGGTATTTCTGAGGTTCTATTGTGTCGCATACAATTCCATGAATAACACTTGCAGTTTTCACTACACTGATTTCGTTCTCCGTTTCCGTTGATTTCTTTCTCGTTTTGCGCAGCTTCTTACGTTGCCTGTGGCTGAGAGCGTCCACAAGCTTGAACATTCCACAGCACACTTCCTGCAGACGCTGCACTCACAGTTCTAGAAACTATAACTTTAGTAGGTGCAATCAAACAGGAACCTGTAACCTTCGGTCCCGATCATCATTTGTAGCACCCTCTGTTAGGAACAGTAATTATAGCTGTCCAAAAATTTCTCGGGCAATATAGGCAACAGGGAGGGATTTCGGCGGTTTTTTTTGGCCAGAGTCAGTGGGTGGCGTGACTCCAAAACCATCAGTGATCAAGGCCCCAACACCATCTGGGTTCTGAGGCTGTCTGGCTCGGCTGGACCAACCTCTTAGATAGAAGCAACATTTTTCGTTATATAGGTTTTTTTTCTGTTTGTTGCCAGGTCTCGTTTTTTGATAGCTATAGGTTTTGTCAGGTCCCGGCTCGGTCTGTCATCCCATGCCGGAGACCTATTTCTGATCCTTCACGGACAAAAGTCCCTTTTCGCTTATTTTTATATTACTCAATCTTCGCTCAGACGAGGTAGGTGCCCTGCCCACCGGAGTCTACCAGGCTTTATCTTTCTAATTTTATCTGCTTCTAGATAGGTAGCTTGTTCTGAATTGTCTTTTCTTTAATGCTTTAATTCAGAAGTTGAAATCAGGTGTTCTTTTAGGTAGTATTACCTTATCTTTTTGTCATAAAAAATATTTGAAATTCCTTGGTACGCAATGTTTGCTAACTCTGTATTTGCAGCTTCTAACAAGCTAAAGTAAAAAATAAGAAAGAAACTTACCAAAAAATACTTATAAAAAATACCTAGAAACATCCTTTTTAAAAATATCAAGATATAAAACGTTTACCGTCTCTCAGACTTTCCTAACCACCTCAAATCTCTCTCGGCAATCTATGAGCACTGATTGCATGTTATGGTTGCAACAAACAATCGGAAGACACTAATTAGTGACCTTTTATGAGTATCGATCCAATTCTCAAACCACTTTGAACTCACCTTTATCCTTACACATTCTTCCTTTGCTCGGCTATCAACATATTCTGTCGGGATAAATGAAGGAAGAAAGTCTTGAGTGCAGATGAACGATGATGGATGTTTTGACGGCAGCCATATGCGGCAAGTATGAACTTGGGCTGGACGTTGGTTGTTGCGAAAATCGAAAGAAAGAAAGCAGACACTAGCTGGCGAAACGATAATAGCAGTATCTGTATCTTGAACGGGTCTGACCCCTGCAGCGCACCACTACACGTCTGTTTCAGCTGAGTTGAACGGATGCGAGCAAAGAGGCGGAAGGCTGACGGCAGTCATCCATTTTGACGTAGTATCAATACACAAATCGAAAGCCAACAAAACGACTCCAGATCGTATGCATATTGGCTTCGTTGCGATGCTGATTGGAAAATGCCTCGCCCCCTGATTGATGCCGGCTCTTTACTCGACATCGGAACGGCGGTATATGTATGTACAATTCCATAATGGAAAATAAATAACACTAATACAGGGGTGTCTTGAAAGCGGTCCTGGCACTATCCTCAAATCGTGCCGAGGCCCCGTCCATAACAGCCTCGACTGAAGAAAAAAATGTACCGAGTCGTTTTTGACGAATCGTAAGGAGTCGCGTATTGTTGACGACACTGACGACGACGAAAAGCATTGAAAAAAAAATTCAAAAAAATTATCATGGCGTGGATGGTAGGGACGATGGGATGAGATACATCTTCCTTTTCAGATACTTGTCCATGAGTTGACGAGTGATTTGGTTATGGTGGTCAAAGTGAGACAGAGAATGTAACCCTGTTTAAAAATGGTCTAGAGCAAGCGAGGGTTTTCTTCTTTACTAAAAAAAACATTGCACCTTTCTTAAGGCTCCGTTTTCGTTTTGCTTGATGGTAAGTGGTCACGGACAGACCATAGACAGGGGTGAAAGTAGAGCAGTGGCGTCGTGCAGAAGACAGGCGTTAGTTTATTATTTAGTGCGAATTCATGGAAAATAGTAATAATATTCAATTGAGCGTGGATTTTACGATACATTGATTTAATTATCGAAGTCAATGAAATCGATTGTTACTTACTAATTGACTGTGAATTTCCGCATTCGGGAAAATTTGTGAAAGTAACAATTGGTCTAAAGGGGTATAGTGTGAATGATATGAATATTACGGAGCAATGACGCTTCCGGAGACAATTTTCAAATGCGGATTGTTTTTTTTTTACTAATGTTCGAAGAACATTAGCATTAAAATTAATTTGGCCAAAAATTCATATTTGCATATTTATATATATATATATATATATATATATATATATATATATATATATATATATATATATATATATATATATATATGTATATATATATATATATATATATATATCTATATATAAATATATATATATATATATATATATATATAAGTATATATATGTATATATATGTATATATATACATATATATATATATATATATATATATGTATATATATATATGTATATATATATATGTATATATATATATATATATATATATATATATATATATATATATAATATGTATATATATGTATATATATGTATATATATGATATATATGTATATATATATATATATATATATATATATATATATATATATATATATATATATATATATATATATATATATATATATATATATATATATATATATATATATATATATATATATATATATATATATATATATATATATATATATATATATATATATATATATATATATATATATATATATACATCATTGACGATAATGCGCCATCCGTTTGAGCTGAAACTTTCAGGATACATTTGTGTATATGCAGAATAAGCCCAGGTTTTGCCAAATGTTAATTATCTTTAACCCTTTGGCGCCGGCGGCCATTTTAGTGATATTTTAGATATGCCTATTATTCTACAAAAAAACTAAATTATGGAAATGAATTTCGAACGTGTTTTTAATAAAGATTTGATAAGTTTTTGGATATTTTTAACCCTGTGTGTGCGCTAGGTGCCTAAAATAAAATCGGGAAAATTTGATTTTTTTTGAATTGCCATAACTTTTGACAGAGCTATTGACTCATTACAAAACTCATAGAATATATTAATGTTACTAAGTTCTATACTTATATGGTTTTGTATGAACGTGCTGGCAGCCCTGTTGCTACGGCAGGCGCTGAAAATGAAAACCTTCAAATCTTTGACTCTCCTGAAATATTTTCGCTTTTTAGAAAAAAAGCAACTCATATAGAAATTTTATGCTTTGTCTACAAACTTTGGAAATTCCATGTCGGACAAGAACGGTAATTCTTCCCCAATTTACCTATATTTTTAACATCAAAAACTTATGTTCACGGGAACTCACAACCCAATGATTAGATACAGTTGGTCTTAAGTAAGACCAGGTCTGATAGAAGCCATTTTAAAATTTAGGCACCTGTGTGCCAGTGGTGCCAAAAATCACTAAGGAAAATAACTACTTTTGGCCCTATAAATTCTGATTCAGTCACCAGATTTTGATTAAATTCGCACAATAGCTGAATCTTACTTTAAACCACATTCGGTACAAATTTGGCTGAAAAATTCGGTTGGAGCTGCCAGGTATGATAATTTGGGTGTATTATATTTTGAAAATTCGCTCAGAAAAATAAAGCTCTTTGCCGTATAGATCCCAGTGCAGTCATGAAATCATAACGAATTTCATATAGCAACCTAAACTTACTGTAGGCAATACTGAGCAGAAATCTAATTGGAAAAACAATGATAGGGCTGCCTGCCAGCTATGGTTGGCTTTGTACTTTTTTTTTTTGCATATCTTTAGTAAGCGATTTTTTCATAAAATTTTCAAATCATAGTGATCTCGTAGTGAAAATAAACAACAAATATTACGATCTAGGAAATTTGAAAACTTTTGCGGGTGGTAACCCTGAATTTCTTTGTATCCCTATAGCTTCCAATGCAGCCATCGGATCATTACGAAATTCACAGAGTAGGTTGACTTCAACGTGAGACAGATGTGGGGGGAGGCATTTTTGTTATTTTCGTACCGATAAATGCTAACATTAAGTACACACATCGCGAACATTTGCAATGAAAATAAGTAAACAATGATCAAATTTTCGAAGGTCTGCACATTTTTCGGATGGCAACCCCAAACACCTTTATATCGTTGTAACTTTCGATGAAGTCATCGAAATTAAATTGGCTTAAGGTCTATTATTACATAAGGTGGATTGGTATTAAGTAGGAGAAGTAGCTAGTGGTAGTGGCCTTAAGTAGCTAGTGGTAGAATACATACTCAAAATCTGCACAAATCCTCTACTGTTCTTCGAACATTAGTGTTTCTAGCGGTTCTGATGCACTAGGGGTTTTATTTAATATTTATATATAGTTCATAATTTTATATGATTTACAATTTTTTCATAGTAGGTTGAAAGTTGCTTCCCTAGCTACAAGCAAACTTTTCTATTCACTGAATGGATTTTATAGGAAACTTAATAAAAATAAGTTTTACAGTAGTAACATTTATCGAGGAATATAAATAGTACTTTCATGTGCAGTCGAAAATATTTAGTAACTGATCGACATTCAGTCCCAAAATACATATACTAATTGAATTAAATCGCATACAGGGTGGGCCGAAAGTTTCTTCCCATTTAAAAAAGTACATTTTATGTTTAGTACATCCAAAATCCAATCCCTCTCATTGTACCAAAAATGTTAAGCGGAGATTCAATATTAACTATTCGGGTATCAAAGTGATATAGTACATAGATTACATTAAGTAGAAAGAAAAAATTGTTATAATACTAATTTTCCATTATAACTGACTGAATTATTGAAATTTCTGTAAAAATACCTCCCAAAATCATTGCTTCTGACGCCAAAAATTACCCAAGTTTACCGTTATCACCTCCAAATGGCCCATCCTGGGTATAATTGGAAATAATTGGAAAAACGCGCTCCCTCTGCACTATACATACTCTGCTCAGAAACTACAAAGGTCGACTGAGCAAGAGAATCAATGCAGGTAAATCGCTAGGAAGCCTAAACACAGCTCGACCACTCCAGGGCTAGCTCGGCCATTCAACGAAATGACCACAGGCAGCCTCTCCTGGGCTCTGATTAATGTTAGCAAGAAAGATGGATCCATGTCTTCGGAGAAATGGCTCAATATAAGGCAGGCTATGCATACGGTTTGCTGTAAGCTGCAGAAAGCCAGCCCGTTCACTCCACCTATGGTAATTAACGCGAGCTAATGTAAAGATTGTGGGCTAGTAGCTGTGATGACCAATGCTCGGCTGATTTCTATAAGCAGATAATAAATCTGAAGATTTTCAAGCTTTTTAACCCTGATCTGCCCACGGAAGATTGGAAGGTTGTCAATGTTGGCAAGCCTTTGAGTATTAGCAGGAAGCTCTCTTCATATTAAATATGGAGCCAGTACCACTTCCTAAGGCTCGGAAGGGCATAATCAAGCACAGGGTTGAACAATTTAGCCTAAGAGCTATTAGGCAAAATAGTTCAGACTGTAAGATTTTGAAAATGCTATTCAGAAGCCAAAGCAAGAAGTTTCAACTGTAGAACATTCTATCAAGTTGTGTTGACGGGGTCAACATTGTTACTACCTCCGAGTTGGGTGACTGTCTAGACTTCCGTACTCTAGAAATAGACAGCTATTGCATCTGATGAGAACTTTGACGTGACTCCTATTAGTAATGGTGAAGGTACTTCAAATTAATCTTCACCGTTACAAAGCAGCAACAATTGCCCTGCTTTTTTGCTTGCCTAAGACACAAGCTTATTTTGACCTAAGGATCATGGGTTTTAAACAACGGGGTTCGCGGGCTGCGTACCAAACGATACAAAGTAATAACACTCGATAGCTTGAGGAAGCCATGAGTCTGTATTCCTCCTAAGAATATCATTAATGTCCTTGTTCTTCATAATTTTTAAGGCATAGGTAACAATGCTATTGTAGTAGAAATTGATCTAGAAGCTGACTCTATTGTTCGTCATGAGTTTGGGGCAACTCCGTCATAAATGGCCGTCATAATCTGCCGACTATTCCGACAACGAATGTACCTTCTTCACAGCTAATAGAAGCGAGTTTTCCACGTTACCTTAACCAATGAGCGATACACTTATTTCCTAGATTGACAAAGAGTCAACCAGGAGCGTTCGTTCTCTGATCACAGGTACATAGGGTCATTCCGGGAGTGACGCACCGCATTTTTTCAAGTAAAGTTTAGTTTCCAAATAATAAATCCTGTGAATGGTATAATTTTATTATTTGAGTAAGAAGCTTTCATAAAACAATAGATTTAGAAACGGACAGGCACTCGATGAAACTAAAATAAACTTTTTAAAAATTAAATAAAAGTGCATCTCTCCCAATCATGTCAGGTAGATGCACCTCAATGGGGGAGATATGCACTTTTACCTTTTGAAGTCCGTACCATTGCAATTTCTACTCGTCGCTTTTTCTGCCACATGTATTGGATAAAGGAGTGTACATTGTACATGTTTCATATAATCACTGCAAACATTGCCCAACGGGAATCGCTGTAATACATTCCAACAGCGTGCATGAAGCAAACAAGTTCTTTGGCCCTTCTTTTCCCGAACGATGTTCATAGGTAAAACATTAAATTTTTGGAAAACCGCTTTCAAGAAGCTTACATGTGCATTGCTAAGAATGTTTGCTTCATGAATTCTGCCAGAATACATTACAGCGATTCCTGTTGGGAGGTACTATCTACTCCCCTAGATGACGGTAGTGCAAGAATACGATGTCGGGCTTTCCAAAAAGTTGTTTTTATAAAACTGAAAGCTCAAAGTTCTCCTTGTTTTACCAGCCTAGGACATGGATAAAAATAAATTAACAGACTATGGATCTATAGTGCTTGCATTCATTACGCGGAAAATTTATCGAATAGATGCTGACGCATTACTTTTTATTAAAATTTCTGGGGTCTCTTCATGTTCTCGGCGAATTTAAAGCCCATATATCGAACCAATGTGCGATCAGGTGTGAATTGGGCTTCTCCCAGGCGTTTGATGTGAGCAACTTATTTTTTTCACACTCTACACCAAGCAGTGTTTGAGGCCCCAAGCCATGTTTTGTGTAATTAGTCCCACTCTGCCGCCTGAGCAATGTCTTTGTTGGTATGCCAAAGGCCCTGGATACAGCATCAAGGCCATTTCTTTCTTGTTGAACTTCAAATTAGTTTCTCTGAGCGCCTCTTCCTTCTTTCTATTTGTCTTTCGGGTACAGACTCTAGGCATGTTATAAAATAATAAATAGAATTTATTTCATACAAAATAAAGACTATAAAACTTCGTGGTGCATCTCTCCGTACATTAAGGGTGAGATGCACCCACTAGCAAAACTTCACCCATCTGGAAACAGCTCTATATAACAGGACTAAATATTTTCGACCAGTAGTACTATTGCTTATTGTAAACACTAAAGTATGTATATGCTACTTAATACTACGCTACTCCCAATATACGCATTTTAAATAGAAATTATGATTATCTGCACAGGACAGGAGCACACTCAAATCGCGCTTTTGGCTCAAAGTGTCAACAAAGACTGAAGCAAAACTAACTAAAAGTCTACAAGTGTTACCGCGTGCTTTTGTGTAACTTAATTATGAAGTGGTGCATCCCTCCTTTTGGTGCATCTCTCTCAAAATCTTATATATATATATATATATATATATATATATATATATATATATATATATATATATATATATATATATATATATATATATTACTGTGGACAGACGTAGCTCAACTTTTACTAATAGAAAAAGAACGGACCGAGCGAAGTCACAATCGTTGTTCTGATCGTCACTGAACTTTCTCCGGAAAGCATTGATCTAGATCTCGCGGCTAACAATCCTGTGATTAGGGCAAGCTGTAGCCTACCAAAGAGAATCCAAGCCCTCATGGTGAAATGTAGATATCAACATCTAATGATTGTTAATCGCTTGTATCGAATTGAAGGCATTTAATGACGTAAGTCGAAGAGATCCTTCTGGGGCAGCATAGAAGTTATCAGCGAATCTCATTGCTTCCGCAAGGTCTTCTGCTCAGTACTGAAGACTAGAGGATGCATTCACAGCTCTAGTGACGTCTGGACTAATTCAAGTACACTTTAACTGTTCTTATGAACTCGCACTTCCCGAGTATTATAGTTTCCCCAAATACGTGGTGCAACAAGAAGGGTAAGTTATCAGCTTATCGCCGGAAATTCTCTTTCGAAAGGAACATTGGATTTCGCAGTCTCTTTGCCTTAACATGTTTACACCAAAACAAAGTCTGTTAAAGCTACTTTTCACGTCCTCATTGAGCAGATAGCAAAATCTTTCGCTTATGAGAAATATTTTAGGAACAGCTCTTTAAGAATTTAGTGGTATCCTCTTCTCACTTGAAGAATTCTCACTTGCGTCCAGGAGCCAACACGAGATACCTCAAGGCGGGCATACCTGCGCACGGACACACCTCGGGGAGGTTAAAACACTGACGCTTTTTTGTGAGCTATCAATGTTATCCTCCGCAATCTGCATTTGCTCGGGAAAATTTACGTTTCAAGAAGTACTCATTTAAACTTTCCGAAATCTATTTGAACAATGTAGAAAACGTAAATGTGTACAAATAGAACGATTTGGCTGCCAAAATTACCGGACTTGTCTCCAATCGAAATTTCATGCGATTCTGTGCGAGATATAATCTAAAGGTGCAAATTATCTTAGGACATAATTTTAATGTTTGGAAGTTTGGAATCCATTTTCTAAAGAAACACTAGAGAAATTGGTAGAAAAAATGCCACGAATAACAATGCTATGATACACGCAAACGGTGGTCATAACAATAAAAAGATGCATATTCTTCTATTCTTGAATACGCTTGCCTTAGCTGGAATCCCGTTTTTGAAACCCATAGTGACAGACTGGAGTCAATAAAAAAGCAATTTTTACTATTCGCTTTGAGATAACTGTACAACCCTTATGATTTTAATAGCCTACTTCCTTATGAGTTTCGACTGTGTCATTTAAAATTATCGACACTATAGCCTCCAGAAAAATGGTGATATTGGGCTGCTTTACAGTCGACGTCATTCGAGGCGCTATTAATGTAGAATAGTAAAATTTTGGTAAATATCCCTGTAAGGAACACCAGGTCCAATCGTTTCCTAAAAGAATAATCACATTCGACCACATATGCAGCTAATGAGCCAATAAATAGATGCTGCAGAATATTCAACAGCATAAGCAATTGATATTCCCCTACGATTTCCAAATCATGCTTCAAATCCTCTCTTTTGTATCCCATCCATACTTAAGCTATAAACTATATATCAATGTTTTATTTATTGATTGTTATTTATTAATTTATTTGTTATTTATTTGATTTGTTTGTTACTTATTTAGCTAGTTTTTTTTTATTTATTACTTTAATTTTCTATTTTTATTTGATATTATTTATATGTAATTTTGTACCTTGTTTGGTGAATAAATATATTATATTTTATAGTTCAGGATAGATCCCATTGAAAGCAAACGATGTTTTATTAAAAATTGTTTACTTCGTCTTTATTATATTCTTTGGCAAACGTTACATATACTTTTTTTTTCAAATATGTGGACGGTAATGTAGATGAGGTAATCTTTTGGTTGAACATAAGATTTATGACACTTCAAAACAGGTTGTGAGGTTTCTATTGTTAGTTTGAAGAGGGTGCAGATTTTAGCTGGTAGCTTGCTTTGCTTGGATACGAAGAAGTTCGTTAAATTCGATGTCGTTTTTCGTGAACTAACAGATGAAAATTCCACGCGGTTCGTTTTCCATACCGGAATTTTCAGCTAAATGGTATCCTACAATCGAAATTACCGATATCAATATAATGAGTATGTGCTTTAACTTTACTAATGAGTAAGAATAAAAGTGTGTAAAACAGATGCCCTTCACAAGTTTGAATTCTTAACGACTGAACAACTCTCGTACCACAAACTCCACTCCATACAGCATTCTAGCACACAGCCGCCACTCGCTGGCGAATTGGGATTACTTTTCTTAATAACGTCTGGTAATACATTAATATTCGTGAATCTGTTAATTAATTTCCCGAAGTGAGTTGATTCGTTATGAACTTGGAACTCTTCCGTTTGAAAAAATGCACGTCCTTTAAAAATTTCCAGTGGTGCGGAAAATATGCATGTCGGCAGCCTAGAGCTCTTGTAGCTTGCCTCATTCCAAGGCAACGCCACTATTTAACATGCCGCAAGATATGAAATTCGCTTTCACATAATTATTATCACCATAATGATCATCATCAGATTTTTGTAAAGACGAAATCTAAGTAATGAGCTTAAATGTAAGCCTCTTGAGCTTAATTCGACTTTTTTTTTTCACAAAGAAAGTCCTCTGAAAAAATCCACTCCTTCCACTTCTCTTTGACGACAGGATGGAAATGTTGAAAGCAAACTGCAAAGAACCCACCGTCAGTCACCCTGTTCGCTCTCGTCTTTCGTCGTCGTTGAGAAAGTTGGGAAAAATGCTTTCCATGTCCTCGGAGACGAAGCTCGCTAATTCTGAATCAGTTGGCTTGAAATAGAGTGCAAGGAAAAATGGGATGCGGTCTATCTGATTCCCACTTGCGATTCCGAGCCGCTATGCCTGAGGCGCGGAAGGAAGCGAGCAAGAAAGGCAATACGTGGCTGTGTGAGTAGCAGCCGTGACAGGAAGTGAATGGAAAAATCACAGTCCAGGAATCCAACTAGCTCCCCGAAACCGATCCCCAGTGCACTGCTGTGAGAGGGGCTTTCGGAAGTTTCTGCTCGAAGTGACTCTTATAATGCGCGCTTCCTCGTTGCCCCACCTCAGACCGTCACTTCTAAATTTGCTGTGCTATTTCTTTCATTTTTCCGAGTCGGCATAAAAATATGGCGCTTAATAAAAATGGGTGGATTGTGGTGGGTGAATTTTTTCCACCCTCGATAGAATTTGAATTTTTTCGAATAGTCTCCTTCCTCTGCGCTGTCGGCTGTGCGCTATTGGACGAAAATCGGGATATAGCTGGTTGCTTTTATAATGATATGCACAAGAGTTGCCTTCAGAGCCACTACATCTAAATGTAGATTTTTAATTATGGGGGAGGAAAAGAAACCAATATGGACGCGACGAAAGTATGGTGTGCATTTACACCCCAATAACAAGCAGTTTGTAGCATTATGAGCTGTCGGTTGAATAGACTCTTTGCTCCAGTAGAAATGAAAGCATATTATTGCAGACTACATAGCGAACGTCATTTCTGTTTTTTCGCGTTCCCCTCAATAGACTGTGCATTAGATCGACGCGATGGCAGGCAACTACAGGACGATAGCGGAAAAAATTCAAAACGTTGGAAAAATGTATCTCTGTGTCCTTCATTCACAAGCCGGGCAACCTGGCATCCAGCAAAAGTATAGTCACACCGCTAGCGGCCATGTTTATTCTATTCATAGAAACGTGGAACTTGAGAGTTTCCGTGCTTTCTATGCGGAGTAGTACGAATATATCAGAGAGCAAGTCAAGCAGATTGGATGGATAATGACGATGATAACAAGGGGATAAGTTATAGTAAATATTTGAACAACATTTTATGAAAATAACACTTGCAATGTACTTAACAAATGCCCTGTCTAGGCAGAAAAGTATCGAATCGAAATGGAGCAGACAACTACAATAGTATGAATTCGTGTGGATAAATTGACTATAGTGGAATGAATGGTAAAAAATGAACTTCGACTTTTCACTTGGAAATAGTATGATTCGATCTCTGATTAAATGATTTACTTGGATGATTTGATTGCACTAGTACCTATCATACTCCAAATAGTTTATAATCGATTTTATTTCATATAGGAAATGTTATAGTAGCAAGTTGACCAATGAAATAAGTCCCAAAATAAGCTCACAGATATGATAATTACTGCGCCTTATTTTGGCTGTACGAATATTGTCCAAAAAGGTGCGTGATAGCCGAAGATGTGGAATGCAATATTGGACAGGTGAAATACTGTAAAAATCGGCAATCTAGTAAAGGGTTGTTTTAGTTGAGCTCATACATATTGTTCACCAAAAGCTCTTGCCCTTTGAAACACATCGAGTTATAGGCAGTAAAATAAATATGTCAATCGACAGTGAGACAGTGAGTCACAGGGAAAGAAAACATGAAAAGTTATGGTGGATGATGCGACATAAAAAAATCAAATAACTTTTTCTTGAATTGAAATAATTTATTTTATCTTTATTAGTTTGTAAAATTATACATTTTCGCTAAGTTGATTGTTGGGTTTTAAAAATAATTGAATTTAAATGGTCCCCACGCTCGGTGACGCATATGCGATATCTTATCAATAAGTTATCCATTACAGCCTGCAGGGTTTCAATGGGTATTGTCTCAATTATCGTTCGAAGGGATTGTTTTAAATCATTCAAATGTGTTGGTTCTGTTTTGCAAACTTCCTGCTTGTAATAACCCCACAAGAAAAAATCAGGCGCAATATGGTCACGAGACCTTGCGGGCCAACGGAAAGGGGAGTTTCTGGAAATCACTTTATTGAGGAATTGACGCTACAATTCTGGCAGAACAGCCCCAGTTATGTTAGAAATTGCACCATCTTGTTGAAAGTACACACAATTGAAATGGATCCTCTTTCGTCATAGTTCTTTAAACATATTTAAGTAACGGCCTTCATTGACCGTAACTGTAAAATCGTTTTCTTTGAAAAAGTACGGCCCGATAATGTAGCATGATGAAACTGCACACCACACTGCCACTCAAAAGCGATGAAATTCTGTCTCATGGAGCACCTGTGGGTTAGAGTTATTCCATATTCGACAATTTTGATGGTTAACTTTGCGGTTTAGATCAAAATGGGCTTCGTCAGACATGAAAATGCAGTTCAAGATATTTTCGTCCTCTTCCATGATATTCTGGCGAAATTTGAAGTGAATCGGCAAGTCTGTTACCTTCAGTTTGCTTCGTAGTTGAATTTTATAACGAAATAAATGTAAATTTTTATGCAAAACTGTCTGTGGTGACTGTCTGCTGAGACCTATTTGAGCAGATAAGCTCCTTATCGAAACTCTAGGATTGGTTTGTATGGCAACAACTACAGCAGTGATAGTTACCTGCGTTCGAACTAAGAGATCTCTATGATAAGGTCTTCTTGTGATTCTCCCACACACGATAAAATTGTTTACCAGCCTCATTATGGGCCGCCTGTTCGGAGGAGTGCCGCCAATCGTGTGCCTAAAATTTCTTTCGACGGAAATCACAGACTCAAATGCGTGATAGCAGTCCCAATCCAATTATCACAATCGCCCATTTTTGCTAAATTTTAAGATCAACCTGTGAAATAAAAAATGGATCCCATTAATTACACAGAAAAAAAGTTATTACATTTTTTTGGTATCGTCTTTCATCAACCACCGTGTATTAAATTTTTTTGCGGAGAAATTACTCAAACTATGTATTTCATAAGCGTAGAATGAATGCTGCTAGTGCTTCTAATTGCCAAATCTTTATCTTTCTCAGAACAAGAACAAAAGTCCTTCAAACGAAATCTGATGTGTTCTAGTCTAGTTCGGCGAACACGTCTTTAAACTGAGAAAGCCACATAGCGCGTAGACCCAAGTAACAAAGCGCAGCATTTATAGTCGCATGCGCATACACTGCCCTACTAAGCATAAAGGTTCTATCTGTATTTTTCTCATTTTTGAGTTATCATTAGATTTGAAAGCTATATACTCAGTTGCATCATTCTACAAAATTTGAAAATCCTATCTTTTGCGCAAGTATGCTAAAATCAATATTGAAAAATGCACTCTCCATAGACCTCCAGTACAAACCAAAACACAAATCATTGAATATCTCAAAAGTACTAGAATGTACATAGAACCTTTATGCTTAGTATAGCGCAGTACAATTGTCACAATAACGAAGTTGTCTAAAACGAGGACAGTTTCGCTTTGACTTTGTTTTTTTTTATCTTTAATACACTGTTTTGTTAGAATCCGAAATCAAAGGCATATAAATTATGGTCTCTGGTGCTTTACTTTTTCTCAGTGGAGTGGCTAAAAGTAGGCAAAGACAGTTGGAAAAGCTTCGAATTTTGTTAAGTTCTCTAAGACACATCAGATAATAACGAAAGTCACAGGACACAATGATTGCCATAAGAAATAAATCTGTGTAGTTTTCGATGAATGTGAATGCTTTAGCTATAGAATGCAATCCTTCAAACAGCTTTAGTAACTGCAATCCTTCAAACTATTTTTACCACGTTGTTGAATCTATTCGGCCTATATCCTCCCACTTATTCTTGGAATACAAAAAAATTTCCCTTGGTATACCAAAACTATTATTTCACATCTGTCTACGAAATTCAATCTGTTGAAAATATACAAGAGACCAGGCTTAGTTGATGACTTTGAAGCTTAACGTAAACTCATGGCTGACATAAAGACTAATATTATTAATAGAATTAATATTATTAATAAATTGAAATTAATTAAAAAGTTAAAATTAATAAAAATAAAATTACAAATGTGCACAATATTTACACAGTAAACATTGGTGCAAGGTCATACTTTATAAACCATCAATAATTTTTTTCCGGCTTCCATTAAATATGAAGACCAAGTTTCTATTTTCTCTGAATTCTGTTGCGATCTGCTTGCTCTGTACTTTGTCTCTATATACTCCTCAGTTTGTGCTCCTAAATTGTCGATAGCATGTTCTCCTATTTTTCTATTACGCACACTATTTTTTAATTTATTAAGGTAGATTGAAATCATCCTCTAGCGAAGGCGTCCAAAAATATGAACTTCATTAACAAGAACTTCATTAAGTCCTTCTCTGACTATTATTACCAATAAAAACTTTTCAGAATGCCAATGCCCTTCCCCTGGGAATAGGCCATAATTTATCCAATTCTAAAATATCTGATATGACCTTTGTGAAAATTGTCGCCCAATATAAATTCTTTCATCCTTTTCCAAAATCCTTCCATCCTTTCCATTATCGTTAAAACGAGCATCTTGTTGTAAAGGAAAAATACAAATTTCATTGTTACAACTTGAAGCTTTCAAAATCTTTCTCTTTCAAAATCGCATAGCTTTGGTTTTTCTTTATTTATAATCAAATGGATAGAATCATATCTATGCGATCAATCTTTTTATGTTCTATGTAATTCGTGTATATCCCATTCTTTTGGCCACAGAACTGGAGTTCCTCAGGGATCTTGCCTGGGTACACTTCTGTTCCTCATTTATGCGAATGACCTACTTCCGTTTCTTTCTTCTGAATGTCTATTTTATGCCAATGATCTTAAACTCTTCGTAAACATAAGGCCCATTTAAGACTGTAGTCCTTTTCAGTCCAAAATTACGATTTTTGAAAGCTTGTGCGGAGAAAATATATTTCTTCTTAAGGGCAGACTAGCCGTTTACACGATTAACAAGCGTTTTCAGATAACATATCCAATATGACGGCTAGGTTGCCTTAGTACAATCAAATACCCGCGGCTTTTTCATCGAACACCTTTTTAGGTACCCGATGATCGTCGATTCACTGCATGAGACCAGCTCATTGTAGCTTCTGCAGTTTGACAACTGTGTCGACATCTGGATCGTCAAATATTTTTCAGCTCGAGGTTGTACCTTGTTCGTCATTGGCCGCACTCTCTTGTTTTCGTCAGGTTAAAGGTTCAGTTAGCGAACCTGCGTCGCGTCCGCTCCGTCTGCTCCGACTGAGTTGAATTTCTCAGCTTCCATACACTTTGCATTGGAAGACGGAGCGATAGTTATCCAACCGGTGCGTCCGACGGAACGGAGCGCAAGAGATGATGAAACTTCATTTTCGGACGCATCGAGAGAGAGAAAGGTGAGTTTAGAATGAGTGGTGAGTGTTTTGCAAGGCATTCTGTCAGCTAAGAATTTTTCAAGGTGAATATATTTTCAAAATGTTTTGTGGAATAGATAAATTATTTTCCTGAAATATTGTGTTTCCTGTCAGTCAGGTAGTTTTTAATTCTGATTCGGGATGTTGTCGGGGATCGTCAATGTGTTCAGTCACACTAGGTTTGGTCTATACTTGCTTAAATTCTACGAATAACTGATAGACGTCAGTGTTAAATTCCCAGCATTTTTTGTGCACTTATTGGACCGTAAATATTTGACCAGTTATCGATCGTCCAAACCTAAATATACTTCTTAATACTCCCCAATGACATTGTCAGCGTGAGTTTCCATTTTTCTCTAATATTTTCGTCAATATTTTAAATCACGACATGCTTCTGTAATGACATGTCTCTGTAATTTTTGAACCATAGTTTGTTTCCTTTTTTATAGATAGGGCATATGATGGACTTGAGCCACTCCTGCAGTATTTACTCCTAATCCCAGATCTGCGGGATCACTTTGGGGATGGCTTTTCTGGTGCAGCTTCCATCGATTATTCATAATTCATCCAGATATTTTTGTTTTTTTTTTAAAAAATCATAATACTGTATTTAATTACTGAACAGAATACCCATGTACTGTTTTCTTTCGCCTCAATCAAGGACGCACTCAGTCAATCAAGGTTCCAAACTGTCAGGCATAATCTTAAGATTATCGCAAACAAGCAAACTTTTTTTTGTATTCCTCTCTTGTCTAGTCAATCCTTGAATATGTCTGCGTTGTGTGGTCTCAAGATGAATCTGTTCAAAACATGTGCATTCCTTTTGTTACCATGATCGTCTTGCCTTTATCAAGCTTGATTCATTATTTTCTCGCCGTATCTTTCACAATATATTTTCCCTATGCTAAATGTCTCGTAACTTTTCACATGATCCTATTTGTTAAGATCAGAAACTTTTGAAGTATAATTTGCTAGATCTTCAGTTTACTTTAATTCGCCTTTCCCGAGCCTAACGAAAACATATAACTCTCTCCAGCTTGGTCCTTTGCCTTAATCTTTTGCTTAATTAAAAGCTTGATTAACAGCTAGGTTAAACTAATTAACGGTATGTCGTTGGATTATTATCTGTATATTGTACATTAATAAATAAATAAATAAATTCCGTCTAGTGCAAAACCCTGCGCACTATTGCACTATTGCAGAAAAGTTTCTGTTTCGAAAGCAGTAAAACTACTCTGAGCAACACGTTGAAATGCTCTGATTAGGATAGTGCGATCTCCATATTCGTCGTGAAATCAAAATGTCAATCATTCGTTCAAACACTTTAGAAATCTTTCCAGCAAGTTCATATAAAATTTTTATTTTCAAAAACAAAACTTCATTTTTCATAGGAATAAACATTTGAAGCGACCATCATTTAGAAGGAACTTGCAAATTCTTTTTATTTCTTCAACGAGGTGCTATGCAAATGAATCTATTTGAAATCCAATCGTACTTCAATTGTAGGACACAATAGCAATATTATCTCAATTGAAATAAAATCCTTGTCTTTCAACCGACAAAGAAGAAGTAGGAAGAAAAGAAATGAAGAAAAACAAAGGCTGGAAAGACAAAGGAAGAGTACAATTTCATTATAATCAACTCGGATTTTACAACCGAATCGTATTACTTTCCATAATCATGTCGAATCAAAATCAAGTCGACTACAAATTGCATGAACTCACACACATTCGCAAAAACAAAAAAGTAAATATGCTGCATTGTACAAAACACCTGTAGCCAGAATTAGGTCAGTTATAACTTAAGTGTTTCATATTCCAGGTGCAGACTGGACTTTCCCCGTACCAGGTTTACTGCACTTGTGCGAACGAACAACATAAAGATTGTTTTCGGGTGGTTTGCTTCTTCTGAAGGAGATAAATCAATTGAAAGAAATCTCTGCGCAATAAAATGTCTTGCGAGTAAATATTGTAGGTATTTGATATAGGAATTCTTGAGATCCGTTAAACCTGCTAGCTGCTCTGTCAAAACTTAGTTAAAATATTTTCAACAGTTCGATACAGATAAAATTTTATGTTTATATACTCAATAGAATTTAAGACTTTACCAATATATACTGACAAAATCCAAACCTTAACTTCGAATCTGAGTATCTGCATGACTCTATATATGTAACTGTACCATTGAAGTAGAATGCATACCACCAAATCTCGCCAAAATGGATTAAATACAACCGGTCCTCAAACAGAAGTACACACACAATTCATTTCACGACCAAGTGGAAATCGCCGCGATAGCGTCATGAGAAATTAATAAAAATATACCGCGGCACCCTTTTGTGTATTACTCAGAATGGATAAAGGGTTGAGATAGGACAATACCATTTCGTTGATATCCACTGCTGGCAGAGTAACGGGAATGAGACGAATCGGCACACTTTGGTTCCTGTAATAATTGTATTTTTTTGTTTCGAGGCTTTTCAACCCTTTCGAACTATTAACGGCGACATTATTTCCCTATCCCAAATCTTGATGTCACCAACTTCCTGAAACTACCCAGACCAACTTCAACGTACAATCGTATGCAAATGAGTCCGTTTCTGAAAGGTTAAGATAGAAGCAAAAAAATTATATAATAATATTTCATGATGTTTTCGAAGGATTTTTTGTTTGTGGATGAAAGTTTAATTCATTTCGAGAATCTTCCCATCAGAATGCGATGCGATTCTCATGTAGTGAAACCAGTTATAGATGAGAAGATGAAACTTTTTTTGCCAGAATATTGGGCCTTCAAAATTTTGTGTGACTTCCGCGTCACAGAGAAATGAAATATTCGTTCTGTGGAGCAAATATAGGAATGATTGTTATCTCTGTCATGCATATATTAAATCACAGATTTTGTTTGGCTCGATAGTAATTTATTTGGATTTTTAAAAATTTATCTGGCGCCTGTAATTGGCATATTTCAGTCAATACGTAATAGTGACTTAATTTCAAAAAGTCCTACTTACGACACTACTGAGATATACAAAGAGAAAATGTTTTTAAATTTGGGATTGCGTAAAATAAAATAAGTAGAGGAGAATAGAGATAGAGAATAAAAAACAAATGTTTATCGAGTTCCAAAATAAATTAGCACTGAAAGAATGCAATGAGGTCGGAATGTATATCTTGAGTTTGATTAAATTCTACATTGCGAGGAAAAAATTGCAGGATGTTTTAAAACTGACTACAGGTCCCTGTTTGACAAATAGCAACTGGAATCAGAGTGTGTTTCATGAGAATCAAACGCCATCCGGCAATGAAAAGTCATGAAACCCTAACGCCGTGAAGCAGCTGACACTTTAGTCGTCACGGCAAAAAGAGAGAGAATATGTAATGTCATCTTTGTTTAGTTACGACGAAAACTGCAGAATCAAAACGATTTTTTTTACTTTATTATCTTCCAAAAATGCAACAACGCTGTGCAAGCACGAAAAAAATTATGTGGTTTGTCAGGGATCAAATGTGACAACTGTCTTCAGATTTGAAGTTTTATTTGAAAACACAAATACTCACTTATTATTAGCATAAAGCTACTGCAAGTCACGTCGGTATTCGACCACGCGTTCCCATCGGCTCCCCGATTTGTCCTCTTACCTGCCGAGAGCTCAGTCCGAACTCTCTTCTCTCGGTGTTACCGCGACAACTGTTTATGGCAAAGACGTGTTAACAGAACGCCATTGTCGGAATTGGTTCGAGGATTTCAAGGATTGTCCCACCTAACTAATCAATGACTTGTTATGAGCAAGTACTGAATGCCATTCATCAGTTATGTGAACTGTGAAATGCAAATGACGAGCCCATTCTCATGGGTGATTTTAACCTACCCCAGATTACTTGGAACCTGTCTGACGACTGCCTCACCTTAGCCCCTCCATTCTCCTCTCGTTATCGCCCATATACCGAAGAGTTTATAGACTTACTCATCTGAAATCAACCTTCCAACGCCTACTCATCTGAAATCAAGCATTGTGCATAATATCTTTGCTGTGATTCAACACATCTTGCACCAATTGCTATCATCTTCTACATGAATATATGCCCAAGTATCCTTTTACATAGCTCACCATGTAAATTTATCTTTAAGAAAATCGACTTAGATAAACTAAATGGTCTCATTGCGAGGTGTGAATGGTCTACTGTGATGTCAGAAAGAGATATTAATAAGGCTGTGTACAGTTTTCACTTAAATCTCTTCGGATGCTTTGATAGTTTTTTCGTCTCTTTTTCAAACAATTGCGAAAAAGTTCCATGGAAAGCGAAGGCAATACGTCGCTTGAAAAATTTAAAATCAAAAGCATGGAAAACACACATATTGCTTGTCTCGTTTTGATTCTGACTTTTTGGTTTTTGTAGAAATGAGGAATATTTTACCAGTTCAAGGTCGAAATTGCTTACCAAATTCACCTTAACAGTGTTCGGTCCACTTTTCAATAGCACTTTTATTCCAATTTTATTGATTCGAAGAGATATCACGACGGGTATATCCCACCGCTTTTAATTCAGATGACATGGCATTACCGCATACTAAAGATAAGGAACATTAACACTAATAACTATATTGATAACTCGACAATGTTCCCAACACCTTCTTTGGTAATGAAAGATTTGTATATTGACGAAGGTACCATTTGGGAGTTTTCTAAGAAGTCCTATTTGTGTCTACTTATTTACTCTTTCTCTATTTTCCGGTATTTATTCTCGTTTTTGGAAATATGCAATCGTCACACTTATTCACAAAAAATGTGCTAAAAATATTGTAAGCAACTATAGTCCCATCGCGAAATTATTCGAATTTATTCGAAGCGATAATCAGTAATGTTGTGGTATTTCATAGCAAATCAATATTATCTCCTTTGCAACATGGTTTCATCAAAGGCAAATTTTCAACTACCAGCCTACTAGAGTTCTCCAACACCTTTATTCCATCGGTCGAGGAAGAACTTCAGGCAGACTGTATTGACGACTTAACGAAGATTTTTGACAAGCTGGATCATTCCACATCATATTGTTTTCTTTTAATTTTCAATTTTTTTTAATTGTCTTCTTTTAATTTTCTATTACCTGGATATCTTTGGAATGCGGCTCTCGTTGTGTATCTTTCCGTAGTGTCCTTTCATAAGAAATTCATGTCATATCTGGTGTTCCTCAAAGAAGTCATTTAGGACCTCTACTATTTCTTTTATATATATATTACCTCGCAACTGTCCTGCAACATTATACAATCTTACTCTGTGCGGATGAAGCAAATTTTTTTGAAAATACATATATTCAATATTCGTAGCTGCTTGGGACTTCAAGCTGACTTTGATAACCTTACAACTTGATGTGATACTAACAAATTAGTAATTAGCATTGACAAGTTTACCGTTGTTTCGTACACGCGTAAAATTAGACCGCTAAGCTTTGAATACTCTTTGAATAGTATTCCCTTAAGATATTCTGACAAGGTACTTGATTTAGGTACAATAGAAGTACTCTTTACTTTTTTCTACGGTTTTGTTTACATGAATTTGCTTGGTTAGATCCTCTTCGCTTGCCTCCTTACATCAATCGGCTAAGGTTACTGGACATGGATATGCTTGAAAACAGACGTTAAAATTTAAAACCATCTTTGCTGCTGTTTCTTACGGGGAGTATATCCTCTGAACACCTTTTAAGTCTATTTGGCCTCAATACTAAGGGTCACAGAATGGGACACGTCAAAATTTTTCTATCGAACCAGCTACGTCTTCATGAACCCCTTTCGTCCATAAAAAGAAATGTTAACCGTGCTTACCATAAATTCGACTTTAACATATGTTTATCATCTTTGTAAAAGGGCTTGGCTAAAAATAGTCCACTTTGATGACTTTGTTTGTATGTTTTTCATCCCTTTTAACGTAAATCCTACTAGTCTGTATTAGACGAACTTAATGAATAAATAAAAATTAATAAAAATAAAACTTAAGCATCCAGAATTATCCAATCGAAATGGATTTGTGTTCAAACCTGGCTCACTTTTTTCACCATCCGCCAAAAATTGTTGCAGTTTGGATGGCTTCACCGCACTCACCAGACAACTTGTTTCGGTCGTTGCAAAAGTCCTTGATTGGTAAAGTCTTTAGTTCAGATGATTCTATTAAACAGCACTTGGAGCAATAAATGACAGATGTTTTTTGAATCTTTTGAGTAGTAACATAATAACTACTCAAAAGATGGTGCAACAAAGCAGTCAATAAATAACTGAATAAAGTTTCTATTTAATATAAGAAAATCGTTCTTCATTTTTGATAAAAAATCGACAATTAATTATCGAACACTCCAATATGAGATTGATAAAAGACACAGTGTATGATTGGTGTTAAAACAGTGTATGATTTGATCGCTACAGATTCTGGATCGTTATTTTCTTTAAATACATGAATACTTTAAAGATTTAGCTGTATTCTGCAATTTTTGTCAGAAGTTATTGCTTGCCCAATGGTGTTATTTAATTCTTTCAAAATAAAGACACCATGTTTAACTTTCAATAGGTTTCGTGTTTTAAATAATGATTCCTGTAAGGAATCCTCCTGTTTGTTTAGTTTTTGTGTTTTGCAATGTTGGCGTACCATAGGACCTAGAATACCTTTCATCCAAATACCCAAGCCAGATTGAGCTATTCAGCTGGGAAAAGGCACGCTGGGCAAACATTAAAGATTGGACGTTAACTCAAATATGCTGCACAGACGAAGGCTCAGTAGAACTTTGTCGATCGATAAGACCAACATACTCTGTGCATTTTGTTTGAATCCGATGATTGCGTGCTAAAGGGGTGGAAATATTTTGGAATTGCCACTAGCGAAAATTGCAAAAATTTTAAAGTTTAACCTTTGGTGTTTGGACTTTTTTCACACAAAAATTTGAAATTTAAATATCCGGTGCAGGGAATCGTTTAAAAGCACCATATCGAAAAGTCTATGAGATTTACTTTGTTTTAAGGTCAGCCTATCCTGCGACTTTCGTTTGAATCCAATGACTGCATCGGTAGCTATAAGCTCTTATTTTGTGAAAGCTTTTTTTTCAGAAGGCGCTACAGCCACAGTGCTACCAAAATGTTCATTAGACTTCTATCAGACTTGGCCGTGCTCAAGATTAGTACATTCTATGGATTTCCTTTTGATCTAATGATCCGTTCGTAAGTTCTGCGACACAAAATTCAGGTGCCCATAAAAACTTTGATTTGGTCAAAGGTATCCGTTTTTATGGGATAAGAAATTAGGAAAATTGTCCACTTGCCGTGTGTGTGTAGCAAAAGCATCAAATTTGTCCAATAAAAGAAAATATTCAAGAGGGTCTGTGTTTTGAAAAATTTCCGTTAACTTGCTTTCCGTTGCTCCAGTATTCTCTGAAAAATCATCAAAAACCACATAGATCTATTTCTTATTAACATTAATATGTCTAATGAATTTCGTATCATCAATATGTCATCAGAAGACATCAATACGTCCTCTGTTGGAGGTTTAATAATTCGATATTTTACAAATTTTCTTTGTCCATTTTTTGGTACTACATAGGGTTAAAAATTTCTAAAATTTTATCATATTCAAGTTAAAAATATGTCCAAATTTCATTTCATATACTTAGTTTGTTTGAAAGAGATTTCATCATAGAATTATAAGGGCACTTAAAATATCACCGAAATGCCCGCCGGCGCCAAAGGATCAAAGATAACTTAATTTCAAAGGAACCCGGACCGATGCGATTTATACATCAATATATCCCAAAAATTTTTGCTCAATCAGATGACGCAATCATTAGATATAGTCACTGATTTTGTTCGAGCATATAATATGTAATATTATTTAAAGATATATGAATTTTTGGACAAAGTGATTTTTATATTCGTTTCTTTGAAATGCCTTATAATATCTTAATACTTCTTCGTAATCTCCAAAAGTTTAAATTTTTCCAAAAAAGACATCTGCAAAAGCCCTTGTATTTTTAAAACTTTCTTAATAACAACGGCAACCTATGGTGTTTAACCAAAGCAATAATAGATCTAAGCAAGCAATGCTGCTGATTTCATAAAAAAATGCATAAAGTTTTAAAATGATGTACCAAATAAAAGACGCATTTGATTCGCACGCGAAAAATCTTGTAAGTAATAAACGTTAATATTCTGTTATCATTTGATTACCAGTGGTTTTTATTCTCATGAATCATTTTCGAATTGAATTCGAAACACTAGTCTTTCCTGCTATTGACTATCAGCTCATATTGGTTTGAATATATTCATATACAAGAGTCCATTAAATATAAATTGCCATTTAGATTATTAATGAAAATACATTAAATTCTTGAGTGCAGAGCTTATTACAAATATGAAAAAAATAAATACGTGTCTCTAATAATAAATACAGGATCCCTAATATGACATCATAAGCAAAATACTCTGCACTCTAAAAAGTGGGTCTATAATTAATACTTTGATAATAGGACATTTATTCATTTTTTCGTTTAAAATAACGAATCACAAATTTTTTTACACATTCGATGTGCATTTTTTGCTTTTACGTCATATCAGCTGAATAATACACAGCTTTTTGTAAATTGAAGCAAAAAGAGTGTAAATTTACTAGTTTGCTATTCACCTTTGCGCCAAAGCCATAAAATTGCATCATTTTTTAGGGTAAAATTACACGATTCGGTCGTACGTAAAATATTCTTTTTATGCACTTTTGTATATTTACATCTTTAATAGTAGGAAATCAGTTTCCTACTATTATAAGGGTAAAATTCAACGAAAATTTTTTTGAGTGTGATATTAAAAATATATTATATAATCAAAACATTGAGTTAAATTCGATCTAATGGGATTTAATATCAATGATAAATAAGCAATTTATAATGATTAACATCAATTCCATATATTGACACATATAAGTGCAATATTTACTCAAATTTACTTATCTCACTTAGGCATGACAGTTTTGAATTTCTTATTTATCACAAACCCCGAAATAACCAGACTGTTACAGCCATGTGGTCAATATAAAATCTTGAATTAAAAACAATAGTTCACAACCGAAACTGAATGGGATGCTACCGTTGTTCAGGTACCTAGCTGAAATGAAAATCGAATGCATACATAATGAAATGGCCAAATGGACTGCAGAAGGGAAAGGTTTGTACATTGTAAGTCAACAATTCACAATAATATCCTTTCTCTGTTCTGCTACTGCTCTGTAGACAAGAGATGCAGAGTAACCATTTGCGTATGGGAATAAATGAATGAGTACCACATAAAAAATATGATTTTCACCCAAATTTATCATATCGAATTTGAGATGTAGGTACTTGGACCAAATTTAAGTTGACAGCTTCGGTAAAAATGATAGATGTTAAGTGTTTCTCATTTTTTGGTCAGTAAAACAGAGTTCAAACTGTTAAGACATTAACAAAAACCTCAATGTGATAACCTCGCCATGGTCTTGATGATTTTTTCAAAGATTACACTGCCCATGATTGGTCACACTTATTCCACACATGCCACATATGAGCAGGAGCGCTTCTTACCCTTTCAGCCGTGCATACAGCATCTCTACATGACATACAATGTGTACATTGATTATGACTGTCTGGAACCAGGTCTGCTTCGGTAAAGTGTATGTTTTTTGTCTGTATCCTTTCAAATGAACGGAATGTGGAACGAGACATGTACAATTCATATAGGTAACTGGACTAGGTACTGTCCCGCACTTTACTCGTACAGGAATACCGCCGTTGTTACTGCATGCAAACTCTCGCCAAAGATGCGAACATGGAGCATTGGACCCGTATGTGAATAAACTTAAGCTGAAGTACAGTATGTACAGATAGGTAGGTATGAGATAGCAACCTTCATCCAGACTGCTTTGCTTATCTACTTGGTGCCATATGGAAAAATTCTGACTTGGACAATGTACAGTCTGAAATGGAATTTATAAACAGGACAGTGACATTTTTTTTTCTCTCTCGGTAATGTGAGTTTTATGTGTGTAGGTCCGTATGATTATATCAAATAATTATTTAAAAATGTATATGGCAGGATTAATTTTTTAATGTGCCTAGTGGGTATTATTTTTGCATAATGCACATTGTACTTGGTCAATATTGACTGTGAGAGTTTGGGGAGTTTGTCGTTAGGCATCCTCGTGTTAGCTGTTTGTATGCATGGTTTTTATGAAAGATTGTTGATTTCAAAATTACTCTACTTTGCAATGCCTTATTTTTGATAAGCTTGAAAATGGAGCGAGAAGTATGGAATATAAAGTATAAATGAGTTTGGATTACCATTCCGTTCTTCCACAATGAATATCATATGAAAAGCATTGTGAACTGCGAGTAAATATAAAATGTTTTAAAATTTTTTACATAACAAGAAATATCCTAAATGGTATCATGGATATAGTGTTAAGATAACATAGATCGATAGATCAATGAAACACATTGAACTTGCTTTGTGAAAATTCTATTCAAAGTTTACTCGCATACAAAAATGGTTACAGGCAAAATATATGTCAACAAATTTCACTATATTGATATAAATTAATATACATAGTTTCAGACAGCGGTGATACATATATCTGTAATAAAAGTTTAAATTATGCGGGTAAATCTTAAAAAATGTTGTAGAAGGCCTTCATTTACCAGACTATGTCATAAAAATGTTTATGAGTTATATGTTATAAGTTATATTATAAATGTTTATAAACAGCAAAAAGAGCGTTGAAAGATTTGGTGCTCTAAAATTGTGGGTTGACAATTAGATGCCTTGCTGATACTGTCAAGAGCTTAGTCGGATCAGTTCAGACTATTCTAAAAGAGGTTTTGTGCCCGAAAGAGTCAAATCTCGTTTGGTTCCAAAAACGCAATACTTTACATATATCTATGGACTGAGGCAGCACAATCAATGCATGTGGAACGCGATTAATCCTAAAGAGCTAAGATCGTCAGACTTGGTGGGGATTAGCTTCGTACTAGACTCATTTATTCAATTTCGAACACTGATCTAAGAATAAATGATTGCTGGATGAATGAGGTGAACTGCTTCAATAAAGTCTGATCAATGTTGAGCGATATGGCTGTTCATGTTTGTGTATTTGATAGTATTCCTCAAATATGATTATTCGCTCTATTTTTTGATAATTTATTATATCTATCTTTGTGAACTGGACACTCTTTGTAAATAGCCCAGTAAAGATGGTTTGGAGGCTTGGATATAATTTCTGAAAAACAATACTTTTCACTAGATAGCAATATTTACGAATTGAATTCAATATATTTGATTCATGTTAAAAATTAAATCAATAACGTTAAGTTGAATGTTTCTTTGAAAACATTATTGGATAAAAAAGGGACTTTCACGGTGAGATTTGTCCCCTGGCGGTGGGTTTGCAGCTTCTTTTTCAGTGGAAGCAAATGCATTGTAGAATCTGTTTTTTTAACTACATTAATCTAGCTCACTGATTCCCGACACATTTTTTTTTATTTCAAGAAAGTGTTGTCTCTTAAAATATCGTCCAGTCTGTATTGCAGTGGAATCAGTGAAATCAACTAAATAAAATGATGATTTATCTCCTCAAAATTACGTATTTACATGAAATTCCTTTAATATACAGTTTATTCATATCCACAGCTTACCAGAGCTTCCCCGATCTGTTAATAAAGTCCAGATTCACCGATAGGGGAAAAGAGGCTATTCTCTGCATACACGCAACATCCCATCCGAAGCATTGCAAAAAACGTATATAAATCAAATCATCTATAAAAAAATGACAAGCTGAAAAATTTTGTATTTGCAATAAAATTTTGTTTATCTTTGCTTCTTTTTCGACTCAAAAGTTCCAAAGTAGTGTAAGTCGCCACACCATCTAGAGCTGCAGGCTGTCTGCCTCCAAACTGGTCCGCCTCGTGGATGGAGGCATTTTCCTTTTTGTGCGTAGTTTTTGAATTCCCTTTTCTAGCAATGCACTTTGTCACATTTCAGCAGAGTCTGGCTTGCTGGCTCATTGTGTCGTATGTCCTTTACGAATAAAGTGACTTAAATTGCGGTTTCAGAGTAATTGATACATGACCGAGGAATAACATGTAGCGTCTCTTTTCTGAATTCACACCACTGATTCACCCCAATCTACCCCAAGGTTGGTGTGAATTAGAGGGTGCTCCGCTAACGCAGACAGGTACATTCAAAGCTATTTCTAGCAGTAATTTTCTTATTGCCAAATTGATCCCACGGTTGGCAAGCTCTCTTCAGGGATGTGGTTCAATTGAGATGCTCTGTTCATCCAGCTTTTAAATCGCTCCCAAAGCCGCCCAACGTGGGCTCTCATTTTTAACGGTAAAAACCTAGAGGGTGAAAAGGCATCCCAACGGACCAGAAGTCAAAGGATGTGATTATAAACCATCAATGAGGCAGACGAACCAAGAATTATTAGCCCCTGGAGCAGGGAGCTCCACTAATAGCAACGGGAGGCTTCTATGGACATTTCTAGGAAGCCTGTTCCCGGGGCAGAAACATTTAATTTAATTTTGTTTACTCTAATTGATGGCTTACCATATCGTGTGTAACTGAGTACATAATAAGGAAAAGGAAAATATGTATATGAAAGTATCAAAGGGATTGCATATTGAATGATCGGCTAGAAAGTACGGTAACGTTTTGATGTTAAATTGAGGTTGGGAGTGGCAAGTCTGCAAATCACAAATCTTTTTTGGCTTGATATAAAAAACCTTCAAATAACAGTAGAGGTGCAATCTTGAGTCTTAAACTCAAAATATGCATTCAGATATTTTAATGTATTCAAGAGCATAGGGAATATGTGCATGATTATTAGATAGTGTTTATTAAGTAAGACATAACATATTCTCTTAACATCGCGAAAAATAAATTGTACTTTGAACTTTTTATGGTATATTTTATATACAAATTTATTTCTACATTCGTAGAATTTGTAAATCAATTTTATTAAATATGTTACATTGAGAGCTGAGAAACTTAATGCAGAGTTACAATCATGTTCCAAGAATATTTCATTTCAGGTCACTGTAAATTATTGCATACCTTCATTTACATGCAACTTAATAGCAAGGAAACATAATTTCCAGAAATGAATACTTCACATTAAAGCCATAATAGCCTACATCACGGTGCAACTATTCATCATTCATCTACTTGAGAAACATCCCCGTATCACATTAAAGTTAAACAAAGCTGAACTGGTCATAAATTTACGCCTGTTGAAACTTCATGTCCAGTAGCTACCATGAACGTGCCACTGTTAACAACAGTCAGTCTAAGGAGTCAGAAATCAGAAATACCTGCTTGACCTATTCACCTACTGATTTATATGTGCATATATTTACCATGGACGTTATGCTACGGTATTCACTGCAATGTTTTTCTGTATAGGACTTTATGCGTTGTGTCATGTCCATTTTCCTGTGCATATGGCAAGCAAACGAGCAGCTTGCAATAACAATCGCGTCATACAGGACGCATATAACATATGCACATGCCATCGGCTATGCATACGTGCAACAATAACCGATAGTCAGTTCGCCGTTTCTTTTGCATTGCAATTTATGCTTTAAAACGCGCTCAGTCCTTGGAAACGATGTAATCACACTCCTGTTCATCAGCAGGCAGGACAAAGCTAATAGACAAAATAATAATGCAGGATTGGACTTGACCATATAATAATATGCAAATCAGTGAACAAAGTGCAAGGGAAAGAAGGAAATAAGCCCAGTGTTGTAGGTTGTCTATCTTTCGACCATGTTATTACATAAATAAATCTGCACAGCACATACCCTAGACTTTATTAAATTATGACCAAATATGAAGATTCCTCTGGATATCTCTATTAGAATTCTGTGATTCAAATTTCAATGATTCTTTCACTATTCGATATTACTATTATGGAAATGAGAGGAAAATTAAAATTAATTGATGAAAATTAGTTTGAAAAGCTTTGAAAATATGCCTTCTCTTTACATTATTTTGGGATTCCATTTATAAAACACATTTAATTTCGTCCTTACTAACTTATAAAACGTATTTCCAAACTATCAGTCACAGCCCGTAAAATTTCTTCACTGAGAGAAATGGGTTGATCAACAGCAAATAATTAATCTATTTTAAATAATTATAAATACATACCAATGCAAATAGCTAATATTGAGACCATTTAAATGAATGGAGACGCATGATTCATATCTTTAAATTTTGCTGCTTTCAGTAACTCTCCCGATTTAAAAAAATCTTATTCAAATAGAAACATAGTGGACTCACTGGCTTATCTTGCACATTAAGCAAATATTTTGTGCATACTCTCACAACGTTGAAATATGCGAGATCTCTTGACTGGCTGAAAACTTTGCTTCACACGACATAACTGACAACAATGGCTAATTCTCTTGATTCAAGCTGCACATGATAGTTATATACATTTTGCATATAGTACTAAGGAAAAAAGTTTATTCATTCAGTTATATTTCAGTTGATTACCATACGATCTTATAGCATTTTTGATGATTTAGCAGCAAATTTTGCTGCTCATACAAATCACCATTGTTAACTTTTCATAATAACTTTTTTCCGTGTATACCATTTTTTTCCCATGGCTCCTGACTGTGCATGCATTAAGCATGTCATTCAGCGCGCGACCTGATTGGCTGAGCTATGAATATGAGGCAATACGATCTCGTTATCACAACTGGGGAATGGTATTACGGCAGGAGCTATTAATCTAATACACACCAGCATAAACAGATCATATAACTCTGTTTTGAAACTAATTATAATATTTGAATGCAAATGAAAGATTTTTTTTAAAACAATAAATATAAGATTTTGTTGCAAAAGATACATGTCATTGATTTATTAATTTATAAAAATTGTATAATTTTACAATGCATTTAAGTTTCAAATGGCTCTTTCAAATAAAAAACAAATGATTGCGATTGCTCAAAAAGTGATTAGTTCAAATACTAAAGCTGGCTCAAAGTAAAATAAAGCTACTTAATTACTGACTAACGAAGTATATTTTTACGAACGCTTTTTCTCCAAAATATCTTGTTTTGATGGAACACTTTCCTAATTTACTGATAATGCGTTACTCACATCCGCAACAGCGCTTTATCTTAGAACCAAAAGCACATGGGGTCAGTATTTTCTTTTTTACTATTTATGAAAGTAATTCCAATGCTTCTTGCTTGTGGATACTGATTTGTTTTAAAATGATAAGGATTTGTAATGTTTTTTTTAATATCCTTCATTTCGCCAATGTTTTTTCACGACAATACCTGTTTTCAGTTGGATTATAGTACGCCCTCGCATTTTTATTTTGGTAGTGGAAGTCACAAAATTGGTAATGTATACCTTTCTAATTAAGTGCGAAATAGATACATATTCGTTTGATTATTGACACATGATTTAATTAAAGAATGCTTAAATGCTTTATTTTTTGTTAAAAGGTGCTAAATCTATAGTATGTTTGGCAATAATAAACAAATTATTCATTTTAACTCTATGCATTCAAATAGTATCTGTAGAAACAAACAATTTTAACTTCTGCACATATATTAGATAAAACAATAATAATGAAAGCAATTAGTAATCTTATCTATCAGCAACTAAGTGCCATGTATTTAGGATAAAAAATTTCCAAATTAATATATTTGAACAAACAGTTAATTCTTTTGTAGAACTAAGGCCACCTCATTAATATTAGCTTGCATACAAAGGATTTTTTTTTTGAAAATATTCCCGGAATTTACCTGAGTAAGTTTAGATATTGGTACCCTTTCAGTATTGTCACGATTGATTGTGAGCGGTTGATTCGTGGTCGTTTCAAGAGCAGACCATGGATGCGGATGCGAGCATAATATGTACATCTGCCGACCATGGGTCAAAGGGTTAGAGCATCTTTCACGATAAGGAACACGTTTAAAATGCGGGACGAATCGTCTCTCCACGTAAAAAGTGCTCTCGAAACAACCGCTACGAAGGGGTTAAGGTACCGATTGATCAACAAAGCAAACGTTAAGTCGGGTCCATGTGAGAGGCTGCGTGGCCATCATTATGTTTAGCTATTCTTCCAAATAAGCTATTATGACCTAAAGGGGACCATGTCCATGAAAGGGATTAATTTATGCAAGGGACTGGCCGTACGATCTACCAACATATCACGTAGTGTTGTGCTGTATTTTGGACAACGAATTCGAAATTGGGTCTTACTTTCGTTTTTTTACAGACCTAAACGCATGTGTGTATGTTGGACAATTGGTATTGCATTGTTGCCCTACATAGCCCAATTCATGCAACACACCTGTGATTGATTTCCAGGGACCAGATTGGATTGGAATGCTTGTACTTTTTTGTGTGTTCCTGGTTGTTTCGGTTGTTGTCTTCTCATACATTGAGTTCTCGGATATGTTCAGTCGGTCGAAGAATGACCCTTTGATACGATCGTTTGGATCGGCTATTCACATTATTTTTCTGCTTCGTTGTGTTCATCGGAAAAGGGTTACTTGAAAATATGTCAAGGTGATCAGCTATATTGAGTTACCTTTGGTAGACTTTTTCGCTGATGTTTGTTAGGTATTTATGAGGTGAATTTTCAGAATATCAATTTTAGAAGGTTTTAGTTTTAGCTTAGGTGCTTTGACTAAGAATCGAATTTTGAATTTCGAAACCGTTTCACTTGAAAATATTGGAGGGAATAGTTTGCTTAGAGTACTTTTGCTGTAAATTTGCAGAAATTAATCCCACTGACGAAAAAAAATCAGTTGAAACGAAATCGATCAGTGCTTTTTTGAATTGTATTGAAAAAAGGGTTCTTTCATTTGTTGAACTGTACATTCTTAATTTAACTTGTTAAATTAACAATAAAAAAACTTAGAATCCAGCGGTTATACTATTTTAGCCTGCTGGTTCTTACTGTTTTATTTTCTTTTACTATTTTCCACGCGATATCATCTTGGTTATAATTACTTATATTCTATCTTACCAATAATTTATATCTAACGATCAGTGCTTTGAAACGGGAACGTGTTGTCAATATGATGGAGTTCGATTTTATGTTGAATTTCGGTTGGCTCCTTAGCTTACAATAAGAGGGAATATTTTGGATGGAGCATTTTGTTGGATCTTAACGGATTTTTTGGCGATCACACACTTGTGGTCTAAATATTTTTTTTATCTGACTTTTGGGCTCAATTTCATTCGACAAATTCATTTTGAGTTGAAACAACTTTTCTTATGCATCCATTGGACCTATGAATCTAATAGCCTATAGTACATTTAATGCGTTTTTGGCTAGTTGTTTCCACTTCAACTTGTTTCCATTTCAACTTCATCAAAAATAGAAACGAAATTATCATCGGATGATGATTAAATTCTTTGAAAACAGCATAATCGCGTAAAGCTACTAACTTTTTCAAAACTGTTACAAGTCAGAATATTTCTCGCAGCTTTCCAAAAGAATCGACCAACTCAGCTCCGCGAATTTTATGGAAATTGGTCATTGTGGAATATATTTTTTCAGGACAATATGGGTGAATTCGCTCTTATCAATCAAACTAGGGAATGGAACCAAACTAAAGTGAACGATTCAGTTGATTTATCCCATAATATCAAGCATACATTTGGGTCTGGGAGAGTGTTGTATTAGCTTTGATATTATGAACCATTTTACATGAAAGAACCAGCCCTAAGTAGGAAACCGCAGTGTGTGAAATAATATTTCAAGATAGTATATTTTATATCCTACAATATATCTATACAACTTATGCAATAGTTGAAGGAGTAAGTGGGCACTTCTATACCTGACTTGGTCCATTGCAAGTCTTATATGCACAAGCTGTAGGTAGGCAGGTAGGCTGAATTAGCTGCCGATCCATAAAGGTCTGCCGACTGACACACAAAGGCACAAGAGAGACCCGTTGTGATGCCACAATAATTTGTGACTCTCTCCTACTCATTGTACTCGGGAAACCATCGGCTCCCCTTGACAAAACGCGCTATCCCCTTCAAATTGACCAGGGACAACTCAATCAGGTTTGAGAGAAAGGGAGCACCAATTGCCGCCAACTTTCTGCTCCTCATCCTCAGAGCCACAACTCCGATAGAAATCGTTGAACTGCACTCCAAATCGTTTTGTATGCTGTCCTATGAGGCAGTGGCCCGCAAAAACTCCCACAGTGTATCTTACAGCGCTTCGAGTTAAGTCCAAAAGCTGCCTGGTGCGATGCGCATCGATGGATACCTAGGACTGCCTTGCTATCGCACAGGATGATTCATCTGCCCAGGAGCTCCTAGCATCCTCGAGATATTTTTGCCTGATGGCCAGTTTGACCGTTGTCATCAGTATACCTATTAAGACGGAACAAGAGACCTCCAGTAACAAGGTTCCAAGCCTTGCTAGCTCATCGGCCTCACATTTTCCCTGAAAACCCTATGTCCAGGTACCCAAATCAATTAAACAGTCGAATGTCTCGACATCTCCCTAAGAGATGCATGGCATTCAGCAACAATCATGGAAACAAGCTGTAACGAGATAGTGAAAAGATGGTTGACAGAGCATCTCAACTGAGTCAAAGTCCAGAAGAGAGCCTGCCAGAAGGATTGGCGGTCGGTCACACAACAAAAAGGCGAAAGAAAAGAGGGCTCTAGAAACGACTGCAAAGTGCCCATCGTCCGCATTAGTGGGGCAACATCTACTAACTCATATGCGACGGATGAAGGCCGACCACTTTGTTACCACTACGTGGGTGCGTTGGGATCTTTAAACAATAATATGGATTCAGTTCAAGAAAAAAGGACGCTACCGATTTTAATCCGTTAATGATTTTCATCCGTTAATTCTTTGAATTATTCATAATTGTTGCAATTTAGAATATATTGTGGACACAAATCACTCTTCTATTTAGATTGGATGTAAGCTTGGACATGCTTTTCGGATCCTGCTTCGTTCTGTTATCGAAGTCTTGTAGCTACAATGGAGCAAGTGGCATTTTATCAAAAAAACTTACCTTGAAGCTTCTACTGGAATTACTCTACGTGAATAGGGTGAAAGTTGGGTTGGCGTGATGTAAAGCTTTGCACTTGCTGTCGTCATGATATCATACAAAATCGATCGACTAAAGTTGAGACTTTTATAAACCACGACTGCATCATTGTCTCTATCCAGCAAATCATATAGGGTGAATACCAAAAGTCGGCCACCTAAA
The DNA here is from genome assembly GCA_947369275.1 of Nemotelus nigrinus. Classification (NCBI taxonomy): domain Eukaryota; kingdom Metazoa; phylum Arthropoda; class Insecta; order Diptera; family Stratiomyidae; genus Nemotelus; species Nemotelus nigrinus. Next base: position 44,381,672 of record OX376373.1, on the reverse strand, counting down.
ACTTTATTTTGTCTTATAACAAGAATCAGACTCGCCAAAACAAAATTTAAAGTGCAATATTTCCTGTAGTTCTCTCTAGACGATACTGCATGTTTCTGTGGTCATTGCCTCATCTTGCGTATACGTAACCCTCCTGGCAGGAATAGCTTTCGGAAACCGTGCAAAATATTCTTAGAGCATACGAATGGAAAATTTGATCCAGATTGGTGGATTGCTGTTTATGCTAGAAATATGCTCAAATTATTATTAATAGCTGCATCCAGATTGTGAAGATTTAACAGAATATCTTTATGAATTCTGACAGGACTCCTGATTTATAGTTCACTGGGAACTTTCCATTGGAAAAGCACAGTAAATAATAAGAAAAGCTACAGGACTATCGCCGTTGCCTTTCTAAATTCAACTACCTTTTTTGGGTCGGGATGACCACCTGCGCCGCCGGCCAGAATCAAACTCCTCGAGTTAATGGTGGTTTTTCTCTGGCAAGCAAGTCCAGCCACTGGGCTGCTATTTTGCCTTTGGAGAACTGTTTGTGCACATGAAATACACATATGAGATACGAATGCATCGCCGGAGATAGTTTTTTTAATTTCGAATGTTTCGTTTTAAATTTTCGGAATGGTACAAAGCGTAAAAAATTAAATAGCACCAAATGTTTGATTGAAGTTTCGTGATGTACTTTAGATAGGAATTATGTTTCATGTATTTTCAGAAATGAAATAATAGTATCTTTTTCAAGAAAATTTTATTTTTATTTACGAATTTTCATTAAAAAACAACAAAAACATTTCAACAATTTCACTTTTAATTTACAAAGTACATTAGTAAAGGATAGTAAGCAAACGCTTTGAAACAACTTACGTATACTAATTCCTGAATTCGAATAAAATTTATCTGAATTTCAAACGGCCTGCAGGGGGAAGTCGCTTTGATCTTATTGATGATAATATTAAAAAACTCTAGCGCAACAGAACCGCTAGAAACACTTACGTTCGATCAGCAGTAGAGGAATCGTGCAGAATTTAAGTGCATAGTTCACCGCACGTGTCCAAGGGCAATGTACCACTTTGACCTCACCAATGCCAATGAATTTCGTTTATATTTCATGACTGCATATTAGGTTATAGGGCAAAAAGCGTTATTTGCCTGAGCTACTTTTCAAAATTCGAGACACCAAAATTACCATAGCTGGCAGCTCCAGCCTAATTTTTCAACCAAATTTCTACCAAACGTGGCTTAGAGTAAGGTTCAGCTACTGTGTGAATTTAATTAAAATCTGGTAACTGAATCAAAATTCATTGGGCAAAAAGCAGTATTATTTCTTAGTTATTTTTCTAGATGGCACCACTGGCACATACTGGCACACATTTCAAAATCGCTTCTATCAGACCTGGTCTTACCCAAAATCAATACATTCTGTGAGCCTCTGCTGTATCTGATTATCGGGTCGTGAGTTCTCGGGAACAGAAGTTTCTGATGCTAAAAATATAGGTGAATTGGGGAAGGGCTACCGTTCTTGCCCGATATAAAATTTTTACTTTAGTTATGCAGGCAAAGCATAAAATTTATATATGAGTTGCTTTTTTTCTAAAAAGCGACAATTCTTCAGGAGAGTCGATGATCTGAAGGTTTTCACTTTCAGTGCCTGCCATAGCTACAGGGTTGCCAACATGCTCATAAAAAATAACATGAATTTACAACTTAGTAATATCAATATTTTCGTCCAGTAGGTTTCATAATGAAAAGTTTTCTCAATTCAAAATATTTAAAAATTTTTCTGATCTCTTTTTTTAGGCACCTAACTATGAATGAATTTTGAACGTATTCTAAAGGTGGAATGATAATGTTTCGGAAGTTTTTAACCTTATGTGTTAGCTAGATGCCTAAAAAAAGAGATCGGGAAGATTTTAAATTATTTGAATTGAAAATTAGTAAAAATTTTCGACGAATTCTGCGCTCTTGTAAAAATGTTTATCTACAAATAGAAGAAATGTATTTTACAAGCAGTAATTCAATACAGAATTTCCAGCAAAATTGAATCAATCTCAGTGAAGTCTCTGTTAAATCTGCTTGTACGAGTGGTTATGTAATCCTCCTACGTTGTATTTGAATGCGATACACCTTACTTATAATCAGCTCAAAGGTATGGAAAAATTCCTTTAAAGTTTTTGTGAAGCTTAGTACGTGTTAACACCTGTTCAGAATTCCTGTGATCTGGAATCTGGTTTCAAGTTCCATTGAAGTTTAGTGTTGAGTCTTTTATACGGAAATAATGCCCTTAAATGAAAGATTTGTTATGGACTCATAACGTCATGGCTTCATAAGCAAGTGCATACTTCGGGCTTGATCCGCATAAGGGTTTAACACGAATGCATTTTACAACTGACAAGTGTGATAAGTACTTACATCGTGAAACCTTAGAACGTCGTGCTTATTGTAATGAAATTTTCCATATGTTGCTTTAGTCGTCTTCACGATAATTTGCATTGTACTAGTACAAAGGCAAATTCCCGAACACGTGCTAATTTCCGTTTTTTTTCTAAGTAAATGTGTGGAATTTTTCAAAGCTATATTTCTATCAGTTTATGTTACTTAATACTGTCAGTTTTTTTTTAAAATATAGCTTGAGTCAGTTTTTTAAATATATACATTAGATTGGTTACATTCTCCTGCATTTATTAGCAATTTATTATAAATACTCATTCAATTCAACAAAATTAATATTGAGTTATCGTCTTATCACGGTCCAGTTTTCTTCTCATAACCACAGAAGCAAGTCCTCTAAATATCAAAAAATAAAATTGTGAAGTGAGGACAAGAAAGGACATCAGAAGCCAAGTACCATCCTCAAATGGCACTTAGTAGAGTAATTTATGATGGCCATAAAGTAATTAAATGTTAAAAGATATGACATGGGCTTACATAAAAAGCACATTAAATAGCTTCACTTTTCATTATCTGAGTTTTTTTTGCCTTCTATTGAAATACGAACTCCCCCATTTCCAATCTTTAGGATTTATTACAGATATGCTAGAATGAAAACAGGGTCGAAAAACGAAACTACAGGGTGTTCGGGAAATTTGATTTGATCAAATCTGGGTTTGAAACGAGATGATTGATAATGTTGTTCCAAATAAATAGGTGATATTGACCTGTTGGTTACTGAATATATATAATCGACGGTTTGAGTTTTGTTTATTGTTTACAACTACTGTAAATTTTGCTAACGAAATTTCTAATTTTGGATGAAAAAAGTAAATTACTTGCACTAGTCCATTTACGGTCCGAGTAGCCATAATCGTAAACGTATTATCCCGCTCAATCCAAAGTTTGAAGGTATTATGTAAATTATTATTTTGTTTTCACCCTGTGCGGAATTGGTGCTTGAAAAATAAAAATGGCATCGTAAGTTTAACTGCGAGTACTTTGACTTGATTTGATAAAATAGACTCTTTGAAATAGAGAGATAGAATATATCAAATCGGGATATATGTTTCAAAATTTTACTTCAACTCAAAAGTGCAAACTCTACAATGTGCATGTCTTCAAAAAGTGTTTTAACACAATTCAGTCTGGCAACTGAAAATAAGGACATCTTAAAACCGACAATAAAAAACAATATGATCCCATTAACCACTACCATTCCCGTCCATGTTATTTTGTGGAAATTCAAAAGTGGAATAGGAAAATCGAAACCGTAAATTGGGGGTGACTACCCCCTGTTGTATATTTTTTCAAAGAATTTTTCTCCATTTTCTACTTTATTTTATCGCTGCTACTAAATCAATAATTTATTCAAGCAATAACAAGGCAGAATTTTCGACAAATAAGACGTGGACCTTAACCGTCGTAACATCCGCGTAGCGTCAAGGACTCGTACCACTTGTGACTAACGAGGGTAGAATTAATGGCGGATCTTTCCGCGTATTTCTTTTTTTGCACTCAGAAAATGCTATGTAGTACAATAGTATAGGGTGGATAATCGTGTGTATTATTCGAGAGATGCTGCTGTTGCTGGTATATGGTTTCAAGTCGAGTATATACAATGGTACCAGGCCCCCTGACGCGAATCTATACGCCTGCACAGTAATTCTACTTTGGCCAAAGAGAATTTTCTAATAATCTATAAGGTGATTGGATTATACTTTTCTGATGGTTTAATGCAATTTTCTTTTTCCATGAATATGAAATGACGGAAATTTTTCATATAATTGCCGGAGTTGAAGAGTATGTGATAACGTGGCCTGAATTTGAAGTTTAGATTGAAAATTAGTCATTTTCTCAATAGATTTCTTGAATGGCAACTAAAAAATATAATAAATTAAAGGTTTCAACAAAAAAAAATCAATCATCATCCAGCAGTAATATGTAATAGAAATAGAAAGGATTGTCGACTATTTCGGAATGGAAGGCTGTTACTCTGAAAAGAAGAAACTGATAGTACGGTTAATATCTTTTACGAGGTTTTCTTATAAAAACAGGGCTTGATACAAAACGAGAATAATAAATGTCAGGCATACATGAAAGCCTCCACTCTTACCTTACCCTCGTCCATGGTGGAAAGTTAATAGGAATATTGTTAATACGAAAGCAATGGAAGGACACTGGAAGAAGGCAATCCACAGGAGTGCTCTTCGACTGCAGGTCCAATAAAGTCCAGGTATCTAATGAAATATATAATTTCTTCAATAAACCATATAGAAAAATTTCAAGGATATATGAATATTGTGAGATACCAAGCAGGCTTGGATATCGAAAAGCAATAGTATCAAATCTAGAGATGAATTTTTTTCCGAAATTTAACTTCTATGTATATCAAATATTCAACTATTAAAGATGTAGCTCGATCACTATGAGAGATGAAAAATGTTGGTTAAAGAAACAAGTTTTTGCATCAAGCTATTTTCTTCCAATAGAACTGTCTTCCTCTATTTCGGCAGTGGTCGTAATTTAACGGAAGGAAAAAAAGAAAGAAACTACAAATTTCTATAAAAACCAAAGAATTGAACGCAACTTCACAAATCACTATTATATTAATTTACCAGAAAATCGGCTGAGTATTTTGGAGTGATGTGGAACTTCAGCCTGGTTTATACAGAGCACATCCGAAAAATATTCGCTAGGGCGCTATTGGCTCTTATCTCACTTGGGAGACCCATAGCAAACGCTCGCAGTCCTAGTGTGACTAAACGTAAACTCCTTATGAAGCTGCATCATTCACTGCTGCTGTATGACGCGGAGATGTGGGCCACTGCGTTAAATTTAAAAAGCATAACTAAGGTGATGAGCGCTGCGAATCGCAAGCAGCTACAGATAGCCCAGTGAAATCCGACATAAAAAAGGCGAAACTTTGGAAAATTAGGGGAAAGCTGAATTTTGGTGTGAACCTTGGTACTAGCGTGTTGAACAAAATGTCAAAAGTCCCCATCGATCCGAGTGCTGCGTCGCTTTTTATACGGGGTCAAAGGTCACCAAAAGTAACCTTTCCTAAATATCTCAGTAACGGTTACGTCTTCAGAAAAACAATGTATAACGAATTTGTAGCTTAGCAAATTTTCAACAAAAAAGATTATACAGCTTTTTCCTGTAACCATAACCGTTTTTGAGATATATTGATCTAAACATTTGTTACTAACAGCACCCTCATTCTCATCGGCATGTTGATATTATCCGATTTTGATTACGACTTGGCATGTTTGTGAGTTTGTTTTTCTATGTTTAAGTGGCGCATAAAAAAAACAGGTACACAAACTTATCTATCAGACTCCAGGGTAGGTGGAAAAGTGTACTCCGAAAAGCAGTGGGCAAAGAGTAGGCAACGAGCTCATTTCTGAAGATTTGGGATGGATGCTCAGGGATACCGTTTTATGGCAAAGGGGGAGGGGGGAACTTTTCGGAGCACACTTTTCCACCTACCTTGGAGTCTGGTAGATAAGTTTGTGTACATGTTTTTTTTATGCGCCTCTGAAATATAGAAAAACAAACTCACAAACATGCCAAGTCGTAATCAAAATCGGATAATATCAACATGCCGATGAGAATGAGGGTGCTGTTAGTAACAAATGTTTAGATCAATATATCTCAAAAACGGTTATGGTTACAGGAAAAAGCTGTATAATTTTTTTTGTTGGAAATTTGCTAAGCTACAAATTCGTCATACATTGTTTTTGTGAAGACGTAACAGTTACTGAGATATTTAGGAAAGGTCACATTTGCTGACCTTTGACCCCGTATAAAAAGCGACACAGCACTCGGATCGATAGGGACTTTTGACATTTTGTTCAACACGCCTGTACCAAGGTTCACACCAAAATTCAGCTTTCCCCTAATTTTTGCCGAAGCACCATGTTAGATTTCCCCGGACTAAGAACAGTTTCAGAAAACGCCGTCTTAGCTATAGCGGGAGTAATCCCAATTGATCTATTGGCGAGCGAACGCATGGAGGTGCTCTTGAACAAAGCAGAAGCGAGAAGAGAAATATTGGCTGCTTAAGTACGAGCGCGAACACTTAAGATTTGGGAGGAGCGCTGGGCTAGGAAGGTTAGGTTGATTCGCATCTTAAAACCTTCGCTGAATCGCAACCACATTGAAATAAATTTCTACCTCAACCATATCTTATTGGGTTACGGCTACTTCAAGAAATACCTTCACAGAATGGAGAAGGTCAGGACGGAGTTTTGTAAGTATTGTGTTAAGAAAAGTGAAAAGTGGCCGTCCTACTAACACCAGGTAGGTGTTAGTAGCACGGCCGAGCTGAAGTAATGCAAAAACGGTTCCAGCTCGGATCTTCTTGGTCAGCGGGTGATGTTTTTTAATGAGTTCGAAACTTACATGATCCTGTATCGTTCGCAGGATACCTATTGAAGGTTTTTCGACGCCCATTAAAAATAAATAAATAATTATATTAATTTACTTATAAAGCTCATCTCATTATATCTCTTACGTATCAAACGATTTTGCCGAAAATTTTCTGACGTATTTTTCCTGATTTTCTAAGTAAATTAGCATTAGAATAATTTTACCTATAAATTCATATACTCGTACACTACTGATCAACTGGTTAGGTACACCTTTTAACACTTGAATCAGTTTAAAACAAATATTTTATTCCTTCATAAACAATGGGCCAACCAAATGATAACGCTTTGTGCCAACCTGATCAAGAGAAAAAACAGTAATGTTGTTTATGTAAAAATACCGCTAAATAAGCCGATCGACTGATTGGGTGCAGTAAAAAGTTTTGAGCCATAAACTAGTAAGCTTGAATATTTTAGTGAAATTTTCTGACAGTTTATAGAGACGAATAATTTGCTCAATGAAGAAATTGGAAAAAAAGGATGCTCCGGTATGTAAATCGGTCGGAAAATTGAACGAATTGCTTAAATCAAAAATATTTAGAAGGAGTAAATTTGAGAGTGACGTAAAATTTTCTGAATTGCATTAAATTCGGCGTTAAATGCAATTGCGTTTAATTAAAAAATCACCTTTAGCAGAAAGATATTATACAGCGCGTTTGGTATTCACTCTAAATCATCACCAGGGAAAAAAGGAAAGACTGAAGGTAATTTTTATAGATGTGAACAGGTTTCCTTTAAATGGCCCGACAATTGTCAAAATACCGAAATGGTCTAAGACTATCTCCGTTCGCTTTTACTGTGCTTTTTATCAAAGCTAAAATTAATGTCGTTGAGGGCTCTAATATGTGGCTTTGCAAGCTATAATACATAGCGTGTACTCCTGTGAATTTTTCACTATGCATTATGTTGCCCTACAACCTTAATCCTGAAATCAAATATATATGTATAACTAAAGGCACTATGCTTTTTCTCAGTACAAAAAAAAAAGGAAGCAAAACCCAAAGCAAAGTTGAATCAAACAGAATTTCAAAATCCTTAACAATTTCTCGCTTTAATAGTCGTTTAGAATCTTGATTTGCGAGTCATTTAGGATGCACTTTGAATATTTCGTTTGGTGCGATTAAACACGATAAAAACACATGTATCACCATTTAATTCAATGCTGTTGAGACTGTAGCAATTACTCGGCAAACCTACTTTAGGATTGTTAGATGTCAATGTTATTAATTGAATCAATTTTGTCGAAAATCTTTCATGCATTATCAAAGAGTATTTAGTTTGAGATCGCAGAGTAGAGAAAATAGTGTAAGCATCAGATGAATCTGTGATTTTGTCAGTGCTGTGTGTCATTTTTCTTCTTATGAATTCGCTCTTTTAAATTTTTAAAAAACCAATATGCGTAGGTCGATTCAGTAATAACGATTATCGGCACTTAAAAAGAAGCATAATTTTTTTATTGGTTGAAATATTTCACTTTCATAATTATTTGTCAACAAAAAATTAAGACGAATTTATTTCAAACAAAAATGAATCATTTGCCGCTTTAAATATCCGTTCTCATGTCGTGCCGAAAAAACTTTTATTCCTTTTAATTGCAGTACCCAATCTGTTCATATATTTTACAACCATAACACCTAAATTTTTTGAAAAAAAGTTCCTGGTCTTTCATTTAACATTTCAAGTCATAAAAATCGTAATTAGTGAAAATTTTTAATTGACAAATATTTGTGCAAAAAGTCACCGTCGTTATCGTCGGCGACGGCAGTGGTAAATTTTTTCACGGCATCAACGAACCGCAAAAGTTGAGTTTTTGTACTTTGTGTCGAAAGGATTTCAGTATTCGCGTGATTTCTCGTCTTCATTGAAATCGCGCTCGGTAAAAGCAAAAGAAAAATAGACGTCGCTATCCCATTCGGTGAAAATCTTTCACAAACTGTCATAACCCCAAATAAGAATGAGAAATAATTAAAACGAGACGGACGTTTACCGCTCCGCACTACTGGGAGGCAAGCGAATGGGAGTGTTGGTAGTCATGCTCATGATCCTATAAGCTTACTTGCTTCGTTTGCAGACTAACAATTTTCTCGCGTTTCTGTCCGTCAAAGCTGAGCCGAGCACAAGGGCGAAATTAAAAAATAACATCGGTCTAATGAGAACGACTGCTCTGAAGGAATTCCATTCTTCCTAATTTACCGTGATTTTTTCGGTTGCCGTTCTGAGGAGAACTGGAGTAAGATGGTTGCTTCGAGTTGAAAAGGTAGTTTTTTCGCAGCAGGGAAAATAAGAAAGCGCCTCGCCCTATAGTCCGTGTCGATTTTTTCTTTTCCTATGCGACTCGCATTCAATATGCGAGGAGTTCGTGCCAGGAGCAGCCACATTTTTTGTTGCCATGGACGTATTTTTGGTTAAATATTGGGGCTGTGAATCGGGAGGCCGGCATCAAGTTTCTAAGCTCATGAATATACATATACAGTTTGACTGGTAATTTGGACTCCGAGCTGCACATTCATAGTCTCCTTAAAATTTCTTTTCAAATCACCATCAATGTACAAAGAAAGTCAGATTCGTTTTTTAAGAAAAGCAAAAGAAACAAGAATTTCATTGGCGTGAGCTCTAGATAACTATGATACAAGAGTTTTCCTCATTAGAGTCTTTTAAATGTATCCTTGTGCCGAATGAAGGTTCTTTCGTTTTAAATCATTTCATGGAGTTGGAGTTATATTTGACGGCAAAGCTACTTGCATCAAAAAAATAGATGCATGAGTTTCGAATCTTATTTTTTTTGTCTTGAAAACCGGTTTCCGTGAATGTCATATTCAATAATTTCTGACAGGCCGAAATGGAAGCGGAAATAAGTTCATTGTACCTATATGCCTTTATCGGATGTGTGAATTTCTATAACTCAAAGAAGTATCAGAAGGGTAGTGATGTGAATGCCTCGCATATAATTTCCAAGTGTGCAACTGTGGCGCAATGATCTCATTCCTTGAATGACTTAAAAAAACTTGTTTCAATAATTGAAATGTACTGGAAAGTATAACAAAAAAAGTCCATTCGTTGGACCCTTTTCATTACTGAAAAAGCAAAAACTTGCAGTCATTTTTTCGTGGATTGTTTTTTTTTTCTAAGATATTTTTTTCATAACTATAAAATTCTCTGGATAACGAGATGAAAACACCGTTACTCTGCTAAAGCAATGTAATATTGTAACAAGTAACAGCAGGACTTTTCCATAAATCCTGTCATGTTTTGCTACGCTCTTGGCTCGTAGATTCGTTGATAGCAGTAACCCATAAAACTCAATTGTCCTCGTAAATAAAACTACAATTGAGTGTGAACAAAATGCACAAAAAACCCACGACTCAGAAGCTGAATGTAGAAATGTGTCTTTTTTTCAAAGTAAATTAAAAGCCTAGACGAGGGTATTCGGTTTGAAATGTAGTTTTTTTTCCGGCTATCTGGGAAATTCATAATGAAATGCATGGAAGTTTGATTTCAAAGATAAAACAGATTCGACTTTGTATTCATTTGAAGGCTACCAGCTGCATTAATTATTTTATATAGCATTAGTATATGTTCCCTACAATGAAACATGGTGTACTTCTATGAATAATTGGAACTAGCGATATAGCTAACAGATTTGGAAACTTGCACATAGGAGAGATTGATGTGTAACTTATTTTTCTAATTTGCATATAAAAAAAAATTATTCGTGCATAGTTTCTTAAAACTGAAATAAGCTTAACATATGGAATTCTCAAAAACGCAGATCTCGTCGAATCACCCATAAATAAAATGTTTGCGAAATTCTACCACGTGGCTCACGGCAGTCTATTATTCGGCAGTCGTGACACTGATCCCTTTAAGATGCCGCCAAAGCCACTCTCCTGCCTTTTGATCCCGTTTAAAATATCACAAATGAACAGGATCAAACACATTGTTAGCAGGTATTTCGAAGAAAAGTGATTGATATGATCAAAACAAAATTGATCGATTCGAAAGAGCCATGAAAATAAATCAAAAGCAGCACACGGCAAAGGTAGGATCGTTCGGAAGATACAAATCGCTATACAATCGGTTTTCATAGAGAACGATCAGGGATAAAACATGTTTTCAACACATGATACTCGAGACAGTGTGTTTTTATGAATGGGTGACGTTCCCTTTCGGTCGACAAGGACTAGATCACATTTAGTTGTCCTTTTTTGCTTCTGGTGTACGTGATGTGGCTGAGTATATTTTTTATGAGTACCAATTTTAGGGGTGACTTATTGATTGCGTTTTTTTTTGCTAAATGGCTCTTCTGGCACCCCTCAATGTCAATAGTTCATGAAATGTTGATTAGGTTGTGGTTGGTATGAAGTAGCATGTCTATTGCTGACATTGCACAAAAAGTGACAGATTATGGGATAGTATTTGATAATGGGATTTGGCAAATTATACCTATTTTTTTTTAATCTTTATCAACAGTTGAAGCATCGTGTTATCTAAATAATGCATTATTTTCCTTAAGAACGTGACTTTTACTTAAATAGTGGCGACTTGAGATTTTGTTTGACTTAACTTTCACAATGGATTTTTATGATTTTTTAAAAAAATCCAATTTCTGTACGAATTAAATGCGATGTTTCGGCTCTTTGGGAAAAATTCTCACATTTTCTTTTCACCAAATCTTTAGTTTTTATAATATATATTTTATAATATATATTTTAAAATATAGTTTTCGTGCAGAGGACTTATAACATATCATAATTTAATGCATTCATACATGAATCGAACTCTACCGTCGACGTCATGCACAAACAGTGAGCTGACTTGTGCGTGTCGTAATCTTGCAGTTCTTTGATTCATGATTGCCATCAGTAGTCCCATAGAATCGTTACCCGCTTATCGCTCTGTGCTCTTTGCGACTCAGTACAAAACGCACAGGTTGCTCACATAATATCGCCCATAATAACCGCCGATTAGTACTCATTATTTGCAAAGTATGTACATTCACACAGTGCTAATCATTCACATAGTTTTTTTTCCCCTAGTGTAGATGGCAAAAAAAATTTGCTAACCAGATCCCCGGGTGACCCCCGGGTTATGTGAGGTTTGACTCACTAAAAAAAGGACCATCTACAAGCCCACGAAGTTCCCGCCTAAGCACTGCTTCGACCCGGTCGTGCTGAATCACCCATTGGTAACCACGGACTTCAAGAACTACCACAGCTTATGGGTCGGTAAGGTAACCCTCCTCCCGCTTTATGCGCAGCACTTTCTCAACGTATGCTGAGACTGCGCGCCAGTTCTCCTCGTTTCGCAACATTGCATCCACGATCGTCTCAGGTGCTACCGGGCCGATCGTGGACTCAATGGTGCGCCTCAAACTCACGAAGCGACTGCACATAAAGAATGTGTGCTGAGCATCATCGAGCTCAGTCACACAGTACCGGCAGTACGGTGTGACCACCTTACCCATTCTGTTCGGGTATTTCCTCAAGTAACCGTGCCCTGTCAAGAATTGAAAAAGGTAAAAGTTTACCTCTCTGTGGCTCCGATTAAGCCAAGGCTCAATAAGACCAATTAGCTTAGCCGTCCAGCGTCCTTTATCACATTCACTCCAACGTTGTTGTCAAAGTTGGAGGGTAAGCGTAGGTGCGTGCGTCAAAGCCTCAGTTCTGTCCAGCTCTAAGCGAAAGAGAGGAAAGGCTGTGATGGTTGTATCGGGAGTAATCCCGATTGATCCGCTAGCGCGAGAACGCAAGGAAGGGTATTCGCACAAGAGGTGAAAAACTTTTTACTCTTCCTCCTCGCATCTACAGATGAAGAGAAGTTGTTGTAAGGGGCATCCATTCAAAAATTTCCGTGTGAGAGGACCGTCTTCCTAGTTCCAGTGTTCCCTAGAGCAACTAACATTAAAAGCTAACACCCATCCCGTCTTTCAATTTCAAGCCATTGGTGGCCACCACTACTAGAGCTATTTCCCCTGCTCATTCCACTCTGCTTGCGGTCCTGGTTTCAAAACTTTGACTCAGAGATGATTGAGAGTCTGAGTCGTGAAGGGAACCCCATCATTCTGCATTGTCCACTTTAAAGACTTTTTCACCTCATTGGACAATGTCTCGAGAGGAACGCTTCCTTATCAGTTCACGCAGAATTCACGCTTGGGATTTGGGTGCGTGAGGTGAATGGCACCTGAGGTAACTGCAGTAGGAACCTGAGTCAGCTTAGTTGTCATTTCCCATTGAATCCGATGAGTACAAACATCTTCAATAGTCTTTGCCATCCCATCATTGCCTTAGCACTGTAAAATATCGATGAAAAAGAGAAAAGTGAATTGCTAAAATCTGTGGAGCAGGTTTGAAAGCCCTTCCTCAAGAACCCTTGGTCGGAGATGCAAGCAAGTTGCCATGGACGGTGCATAAGTTTTCCGGCTGCTTCTCCTCCGGTTATCAGTGAAACAAGCCTTTCAGCCACTTCTCTTCCATCTTTAAGGCACCTTGTCTAATAATTAGTCCCTTCCTTGATAGGAGATGCAGAGATCTTGATTGGGAAGTCGCACTTCTGTCCGACAATTTTTGATTTGGATGCTTTCGCTTCATTCTTGTTTAACATCAGGGTAGTTGTGTATAAGCTCAGGTTCGTTATTTTGGCACGAATGTGTAGTCACCTAAATGATCCCATGGTTATTATGCAAAGCAGGCAGGCCATGCGAGGGATTGGCACAAGTCATTATGCGACCAAGCGCTCAGAGATGGATCATATAATAATAATTTTGAGTAAATTTACACCTATAATTTATGAAATTATGAATGCTTTTGGCATATTCGCTTTGGGTTTTTTAATCCTCATTTTCTTATTATACTATAAATACATAGCAGAAAAAAATGAGAAAATGAAAGAAGTACATTCTATAAAAATCAATTTTTTATTGAAAAATATTACTTAATGCTTTTGTTTTAGTATTTTGTTAATTTACACAGCAGTAAAAAGAGAAAAAAAATAGCAAAATAAATGTTATACTTCAGAGAAACACCTTTTATAAGATTTTCTTTCGTATTTTTTTCGGACAATCTCTCTGTAATGACCAGCAGTAGTCTGCCATCATGTGACGATCCCACTTACCCTGATACCTTTCCTCCATTACTTTGAGGTCTTGGTAGCAGCGTTCTACCTGCTCTTCACTGTAATTTCCTAGGTTATCAATAAATCTATCCAGGTGACTTTGAAGAAAGTGTAGCTTTATGCTCATATTTACTCCCAAAATCTTGAAGCTCTCCAACATCTTTTGCACAATTTCTCTCTAATTTGGTGCGTTATGACGAATTCGTCATAACTTTTATGAAGTTTGTGTCTTTTATTAATGTCCGAATTTGAAGGCCATCGAATATTCCAGTTTTCAACTTCTCCATACTTAACTTAGAAAATGTTTGACAAATGTATTTAAACGTTCTCCGTTATTATCCAGCGCATTGATGAATTGTTTCATCATACCTAACTTGTTATGGAGGGGGGAGGTATGATTTTTTCTCTACGTAACAAAGGCTCATTTATTACATTAGCTTTACCAACAATTAAGGATTCTCTCAAAGGCCAAACGTCTTGTTCCCAGTCAATTTACTTTGCTCTACTGTCTCACATATAAATAAAACAGGGGTATTTTGTGTATCTACTTTGCTGATCAAGTAAAAAGTCTACCATTTTCAAGTCAACACAAACCGGCCATTGATGTTCGTATTAATTAATTTTTGTAGAACCAGTCTAATATTCTGATATTCTTCTTTGAGTTTTGTTGAATCAGCAATTGGGATTGATGCAAACTGATTTCCATTGTGCAATAGAACGCATTTTAAACTCTTAAACTCTAAAAGAACACAAGTTCTTCATTTTTACTAAAAAAAGGGAAATTTGCACTTTCTCTTATTCTGTATACTGTTATTGTTACATTTGGTTCTAATAAGTTATTTTCTTTTAGTCTTGAAGCAAGAAGTTCTGATGCTTGTTTTGATAAATTTGAGTCTCGTGTTAAACCACTAAGCTCATTAAAAGAAAACAACTGCGGTGCTGATGTTTCACCTTCATATTCACTTCCACTTAGATTGGGTTGAATGCTGTGAGTTTAGTAACACCATAGATTCTGAGGGCATACAAGCTACTTTTGAAGCATAGACGGGCCGAGAAAGATCTTCATTGTGCAAGATAGGACATTTTGTGGTCTGCAAAGCTAGATATTTCCACGTTTTATTTGGATTAAAGCCTTTGATGTCTAATACACAAAAATAACAATCACCGAAATGATTCTTGGGCTCCATCCAGATCATAAGGATACCCATATCTAACCACTTGCGCAATCCTTTCTTCCACAAACGTAAAGTTTCAACACATGATCTACAAACTTTATGCGGCATCCATGGTTTATCTTCCTTTTCAATACGTAGCCCGAAATAAGCAGTATAAACTTCTATCAAAAAGTCTGTGATATTTCGTGTCTGTTTTGCTGTTTTGTAAACACCACAAATGCAGTAAAATACATCAGAGCTGTATTTGAATTTTCTTCGCGATGAACTCATATTTCTACGGACAAAAACATAGTACTCAAATCAAAATTAAATAAATAAAACAAAGTATTAACCCTTAAGGCGGCTTTAGATATGCGGTGTTTGTCAAACACCTCCTATTCGCCAAATACCGAACACCTAGTCAAGTAATTTGGCTTGGTGCTTGCGGAATGACAAGCACAGTGAATTAGACATTCGGGCATTGCCGAATGTTCGCCAAAACTGGAAGATGAACGAGCTGCGGGGATCCGACACAGTGCTCGTCTACTTTGATGTGAGTTGAATGTTCGACAAACTACGGGAATAGCGAGCACCCGAATGTTTGTGCTTGGCCTAGGGTAAGCACTAGGCGAGCAACCCAACCACACATGCGAAGTTTGCCAAACTAGGTGCTCGGTATTTGACAAACACCGCATATCTAAAGCCACCTTTATATTAGTAAGTTATCCAAATGCGCGTCTTGCGTCATCTAACCTTTTAAACGAATTATTTTTTTTGGCAGGTTAACGAAGTTTGAGTTCACTGACACAATCCTGTAATGTACGTATGCGCGACAAAATGTACAGAAAACGACTTTTAACCAGAAACCAAACGCTTATTAACAAATCGTGTTCCGAGGAGCTAACGTAAATTGTTTTATTACTAATTTTTGTAGAAAATTAGTATTATATATGTATATATACATATATATATATATATATATATATATATATATATAAAATTAGTATTATATATATATATATATGTATATATATATACATACATATATATATATATATATATATATATATATATATATATATATATATATATATATACATATATATATATATATATATATATATATATATATATATATATATATATATATATATATATATACAGTGGCTCACAGCTTATTTGATACAGTGACTTTTTAAAAATGCAAATCACTGTAACTTAGAAATAAAGAACCCTATTAAAAAAATTTAAACGTATTTGACTAGATGCATGTTCGACGAATACAATGCAAACCAAAAATGTTCCAGCAATATTCCTCGGCGTCCCTTAAAAGAGAAATACCACTGGCGCAGAAAAATTGCAGCTCACAGCTTATTTGATACAGACACTTCAATGCGAATAAACTTCTATTTCTCGCGGAGTTAATCTGTCTTGTTTTTGTTTCTTGAATTTTTGATTGTGTTTAGACATTGGCTTAAGTAATTTTTAGCAAGATCTTGTAAGCTGAAGTACCAAAATGAGCCAAAATTGTAAAATGGGTCATCGCACCACAATTGAACAGCGCGAATTGGTATTAAACCACTTTAAAAAAGGACAAAGTGTTCGAAAAATTGCAGAAAGTGTGAATTTGAGTGTCTCTACAGTGCAGTACATAATTGAGCGCTTCCTACACGAAAATCGGGTAGAAAATAAGAGGAGAAATGCGCCAAACAATATTTTCACCGTATCCGACGAACGATACATTGTAAGGAAAATGAAAGCAAACACAAAGATTTCCACTCCAAAATTGGTTACTGAGGTTCATCGTGAATTAAGGAAGTCATGTAGTGCTGAATCCGTCCGACGAGTGCTTCGCGACCATGACTTCAGGGTCCGAGTAGCTCGTAGGAAGCCTTTCATTTCCAAAAAAAATACAATAAGCCGATTTGCCTTTGCCAAAGAGCATGTGGGAAAGCCATCCGCGTTCTGGAATACGGTTATTTTTGCGGACGAGTCCAAGTTTAACATTTTTGGCTCCAACGGAATGTCATATGTCTGGCGCAAGGCAACCACTGAGCAAAACAAGGTGAACCTCAAAGCTACTGTGAAGCATGGTGGTGGTAATGTGATAGTTTGG
This sequence comes from Nemotelus nigrinus, assembly GCA_947369275.1. Lineage (NCBI taxonomy): Eukaryota > Metazoa > Arthropoda > Insecta > Diptera > Stratiomyidae > Nemotelus > Nemotelus nigrinus. The sequence continues at coordinate 44,364,435 of OX376373.1, read as the reverse complement.
GCCTGCATGTCTGCAGCGGGAGTCAGAAATTTAAAGTTTATCGAGGAAACAATGGACCAAACAAAGTACCTTGATGTACTCAAAAACAATTTTCTGCAAAGCACTGAAAAACTGGGTGTTAGCAACCAATTTCGGTTGTACCAAGACAATGATCCAAGGCACAAGTCGGGAATTGTGCAATCCTGGCCAATTTGGGATTGCCCTCATTTGATGTCTCCGCCGGCACAGACACCAGATATGAACGTCATTGAGAATCTGTGGACCTTGTTGGATAACAACATTAGAAAACACAAGATTTCTAATAAACAAGACCTGAAGAAAGCACTGCTGGAGGTATGGCAAAAAATTAGTCTTGACATCACAAAAAAACTCGTTGATTCAATGCCGAATAGGCTCCAGGCTCTGCTTAAGTCTAAGGACTATCATACAAAGTATTGAAATCAACTGGAAACCTCATAATTCACAACAATTTTAATGTTTAATCAAACTGTATCAAATAAGCTGTGACATGAAATTTGTTATTATTTTTATTTTTTTTTTGTTTTTTGAGATGTAAAACTTCAACTTTGTAACAAATATAAACTTGTTTAATAAACAACAAACAATTGCCTTCAAAATGGTGTTCAAATTTTTTTGATATTGTTATTATTTTTTGAGTTATTGCAACTTAATTTTTTAAAGAAGCACTGTATCAAATAAGCTGTGAGCCACTGTATATATATATAAATATATATATATATATATATATATATATATATATATATATATATATATATATATATATATATATATATATATATATATATATATATCAGCAAAATGATTAAGGGAGATAATCTCTGGAGTGACCGGTCCGATTGAGCTGAAATTTTCAGAGAACATAGATGTATATAGTAGGTAGGTCCATTACTTGCTAAAATTTAGATATCCTAAACCTTTTGGCGGCGGCGAGCGTTTTAGTGAATTTTGAGCTACTCCTATATTTCCAAGCAGTGCAAATTTTTGTTAAAACAAATATTTGGGAATGAAAACTTATTATGTTTAAGGCTTGCCTATGTTAATAAGTTGGAAATTTTGAGTCATGTGTGGGTGCAGCGTGCCTAAAAGTAGTCAAGGAATTTTTTTCAAATTTTGATTTGTCATTACTTCTGACAAAAACATTTTATCATCGTGAAAATTGCAGAGCGTATTGATGTTAACTAAGATTTAACACACATGGATTTTCAAGATAGTGCAGGTAACTCTGTAGCTACGGCAGGCTCCTGAAAAAAAATCCTTTAAATCATTGACCCTCCTCAAAAATTTTTGATTTTTGACAAAAAATTCAAATCATTGATAAATTTTGACCTTTGTCCATCATGTCAAATTGAAATTTTTAAACTTCCGATTTGCACAAGAACGGCAACCCATCACCAAATTACCTCTATTTCCGGAACTCGAAAGTTCTGTTCACGAGAACTGACGACCGGATTATCCGATCATAATGAAATTTACAGGACATGTTTGCATTAGCTAGGACCTGGTCTGATAGAAGTGATTTTGAAATGCTGGCAAATCTGCGGCAGTGGTACCATCTTGAAAAATCACTGAGAAAAAAAACCGGTTTTTGGCCTATAATCAGATCAGATTTTAACAAAATTCATCCAGTACTTGGATCTTACTTCAGATAACATTTGGTTGAAAAATTAGAATAGAGTTGCCAGCTATGGTGATTTTTGTCTTATAAATCTTGCAAATTCGCTCAGTAAAATAAAGCTTTTTTCCCTATAACTTCCGGTCCAGTGCAGAAATCAAAACGAAGTTCATGCAGTAAATGAACCTTAATGTGAACTAAATGTCGTAGGAGTTTCGTACAAAAATCATGAAAGGGCTGCCAGCTATGACCATTTTTGTAATTTTGTGGAATTTCTTTACTGAGCAATTATGTCATTAGATTTGCAATCATTCCTGCAATGAAAATTAACGACAAATATTAGCGCTTTAAAAATTTGAAAAGTTTTGAGGGTGGTAACCTTAAAATTCTTTTCACCCGTATACCTTCCAGTGCAGTGATTCAATCGAAACGAAATTTACTGGTTGGGCTTAACTTAACGTGAAGCAGATTTGGTATATATTTTGCTCTGCAGCATCAGCCATTTTCATAAATATTGCACCAACAGATGCTTCAAATTACGTACTCATATGCAAAGCATTTGAGATAAAAATAAGAAACCAATTTTTAAATTTTCCGAGTTTTGAACATTTTTCGGATGGCAGCCTCAAACAACGTTTAACCGCTGAAACTTTTAATGAAATCCTCCGATGAAAACGAAATTCAAAGGATAAGTTGATTTAAGTATGAGCTTGTTATGGTAAACTTATTGCTGCTTCGTTGGGAAAGTGTTGCCAGCACTGAACATTTTCATCATTTGTGTTATAGTTGAGTTTTGTTGCTTTGGATAAGGAATGGTTGATATGATTCTACAAAAAAGTATATTTCGTCTTTTCACATTTTTTTGTCACTCAAAGAATATTTCTTCGAAAATTAGTTTTCTAGCGGTTCTGATGCGCTAGACTTTTTTGTTTTTTTTAATATTATGAATACATTAATATCATAAAAACCAGAGCCAATTCAGTACTTTCATAAATATGTTTGTAAACTGTGTACTTTAAATTATAGAAATCTGTAGACACCCAGGGCAACAAAAAAAAATTTTTGTTGAACTGTGTTATGGACACTTTATGAAAAAAATTAATCAGATTGCATTGGATCTAAAAACGTTGCATTGGATCTAAGAAAAAACAAATTCCTGTTCTCTCCCAAGACTTCGGGTTTATCTACATCCAACTCTCAGTTTCTCCTGAACTTACCAAACCCTATTCTCAACATTATTTATGAATATTAAATGAAAGCGATGAAACTGGAAATCATAAGTGAATAGGGAAGAAAATAGGTGTGGACAGAAAATGAATTACACTTTTCGTAGCCATTCATTTCCTCCTTGCCAACGATGACATTCTGGTCGTTTCAGGAAATGAAAAATTTATGAATTTTCTTCGTTTTCCTTTAGCCAACGACCATCGCATCACCATTCCATTTAGTTTAGTTAAGAAGAGAGTTTTCCCCGGATATAAACACGGTGATGAGCGAATGATTTGCTGTCCTTGAAAAACGAATGAAATTGCGAGCTATGTCCTGTTCAACTGTGGTGGTCCTGTGTATCCGTAATCGTAAGGTTTAACGATGGAACATTTAACCCTGGATTGTGAGAACTATTTACCATTTGATTCTTCAACTTTCACTTCATGATATAGAGTCATTAAAACACAGTCATAGAGCTATGCTTTTGTCTAATTTTGATTTGATCTGCTGAGACGTGTAATCAGACAGAATTTCATATTGCATTTGCTTTGGTTTTTTTTTGTGTGGCATGCAAATATTGATGTACTGGAATTCAAAGACAAATATTTATGGACATGTAGCTCGATGAAAGTATGACTTCTTTAGCTACTGTAATTTGTTTTACCACAGTTTACCTCATTTTTACCGGCAAGTTTAACTAGCTTGAAAATAATTGTGTGGCTGTTTTGATGTAAAGCTGCCAAATCTTAAAAATTGTCCCTCCTAAATTAGGTAAATAGACTTTTTCGAGATAATTATTCATAAAGAAGCGCTGTATTAGGTCGTAGGTGTACACCACTGGTTAAATATGCTTTGCCCAGTTGAAAAACTGAGTTAAGCCTTAGGTTCTTTGGAAAACAAAAGTCAAAAAAATTTAATAGCCCTTAGATACTAGAAAATAATGCCTCTTATTCCATTTTTTAATAGGTATATTTCAGTATAAAATTAAATCCAAAAAATGTTTTCATCGAAGAATTTTAGATATCAGAAGAATTTCAGATATTATTTGTATCTTTTGAGTATTTTTCTGCATTAAAAATCTGGATATTATAATGCTAAGTGGGTTTAGCACTCTTAAAATTGAAAATCGACTGAAAGCTACCAACAATTTTTCATTTAATATGGAGAAGTACAAATCATCTCTGATAGTCTTTTTTTTCATTGGTTTTTTTTATGCGAAAACTACTCGTAGTTTGTTTCAAATGCTCTCACTATGCCGTGCATCATTTTATTTACTTTATTTATCTAAATAAAATCCATCCATTTGAACAGGTCCTTAAAATTTGCAATGAAAAATTATTTCAATGCGACCGGGAAACTTTTTCATGTTTATGTACCTAAGTGAACTGCAAACTTCTGAGATCTATTGCCAAGCTATTCATTATGTATGAATTTAAGATACAAACTGATGTGAACAATTCAATGAAACGATGCTTGAAGGAGGGCTGGAAGAATTTGAATGAGGACTGCATTGAAATTTTTATGCAGACCGACGAATGAACAAATTTTCAGCTGGTGAAGTGCAAGGAGGGCTCCGTTGCTATGTTCTTTGGCTGTGAGGGAGTAAACCAGGATATTTTCATGTTCTTTTTTTTGTTATTCAAGTTGAACTTTCTTGCTTTGATTCGGATTCTGACAGCATACTGGATATAGTAGACGATCCAAGATATTTCATTAATTCTCAGTAAATAGTGAAATAAATTTTTCCGTGTTTCTGTACCCTCCTTCACTGCTCTTTTCCTCCTTCTATGGTTGTAGTGTGAGTCCTGCCGATGATTAAGGTGCTTGAAAAAAAATATCGAAATGTACATAGGTACATTATGTGCCTTGTTTATTTTCGTTAAAAACAAGGGTGGGACAATGAATAAAGATATCATTACTTCAAAACAGGAATCAAAATGGCGATACGAAGAATGCCAATTTGAAATACAAGCAAAACTTTGTTTCGGTATAAATAAGGGAAAACTTAAAAAAAAAATCGGGGGTGGATTTTAATATGATCGACGTGTTGATTTTATTTTCTTCAGAATGAATCTGAAATGCGAGGAGTTACAGTTGTAATTACGTTCAGCTTAAGTTATCCAAAAAATTAAAAATGATATATAGTAAGTGTGATATAGATCGTTTCTTTCTTTGAAAGCACATTCACACTAAGCTAAAAATCTATGTATCCTCGAAATGGTGAAAATGTCACTAAAGTTTAACGAAAGAACATTCTTTTTTTGGCACAGATAGAAAGCGTACATTCAAAAGCGTACACTCCAAATCGATTTTTTTTCTTCAAATATACCAATTTAAATGTGTGTAAAATGTAACATCGGGAACGTCACGTTCAATTGTATACCTATCTGAGCGAAAGAAGTGTCGAAAGTACCTATTCTATTCCACTCGTGAGAAAATTCAAACGTCTTCCGTAGTCGTCGTTGCTTTTGTTGGACAAACTTGAGTGCAATCCAATGTTATTGTTCCATATTTCGTTCGCCCTTTAATGTCTTTCACTTTAACCCTTTGTGACCCTGTTTTGCATATTAAGTAGTAATTGTTGTCTTTCGCGGGTTCCTTTTGTCGATGTTAATTTCTTTTTATCTGAACGTGGGATGGCTGTGTATGGATTTGCTTCCTCATGAGAGGGTTTGACAACCGGTTTTGAAGAAATCTTACTTTTTATGTTTTGTTTCAGTTTTTTACGTGTTCAAAAGGTGGCTGGAAGCCGGAAGTTGTTGAAGAAAAATGTGATTGACATGGGATTTCTCGCTGAGATGCTAGAAAGAACAAGTTTTTTTGTGATCTGAAAAGCATGCGGTCCATATAATGCTAATCGTTCGCAGTTATTGAGGGACAAAAGGATAATTATAGCCTAACAATTGAGTCCGTTCGAATAACAGAAGTGTTTCAATTATGAAGCGAGTTGCCTCAGCTCAATACAAACTTCTTTTTCACTGTCCGTTGTACACATTTCCGGCTATTCGAATAAATTCCAGCAAAATAAATATCTGGGATGCGTGAAATCAATGTGCCACGTGCTGTTTCATCGTAATTGTTGAGAGTATATACGAAAGATTGACTGCTGAAAACAATTTAGCTTAATTAACGAATGAATAATTGTAATAAAATGCATGTGGCAGCTGATTAATGTTTTGAAAAGTGCCTGTTCCACTCTTGTGCAGAAGCATTTCCGTTACTCTCTTTAACAGAAACTCTTCGTCAGCGTTATTTTTCTCATGTTGAAAAGTAATGGTCATTTAATGCAATCTATTGGAATTCTATCACTTGGTATTAAAAGCCAATTATAGTTTCATTCGTTTTCTCATTTTATGCATTTTCTGACGAGCAGTTTTTGATTAGATTCACTTTTTTCAACTATAGATGAGCACAAAGATATTTTTGTGCTAGCGTCGGAGCTCGTATGAAAACTTTACTTGTCTTTACTTCGAATTCGTTTCAGGTGAATTGTTTGCAGCTTGTAGAACAGTAAAATGGTCGAACGACCACATGGCTCATTTAGGGTGCAACCTTGTCTACCGAATTCTCTTAAAAGACCATGTAATTACAAATTACGGTAAAAGGAAAGTCATTTGTTAAACGTGCCTTCATCAGCCAACCACTGCTTTCGCCGACTATCGTCCCTGGTTAGTTGGCTGGTGATTCACCGAGATGAGACAAGAAAATCAGGAAGAGAAGCGTACGAAGTAAAATGTACAGTAGTTACTGCTAATCATTGTATAACTTGTTTCGCCGAGAAGATTAGGAGGTAAGCGTTTTCCTTCTGATTTATAGCTGTAATAATAATATTGCAAAGAAGTTTAGAAATTTTCTTTTAATATTAAAACTAGCGACCAGAGAAGGAAGCAAGCTTTTACATCAAAGACACTATAATAAATTCATCATAAAAATCTACCAATAGAAAATATTTTACTCCCAAACTGTATTGGAAACATCGTGGAAAATCAAACGATGCTGGCGTTGCGAAGAAGCAATTTGGTTTTTTTTCTCGCTGAAAAACGAAGAGAGACTCGCGATTACCTAGTCAACCACCTAATTTACGCCATCTTTGGACGTCATTTTCACAAAATGACGAGTTAATTTAATCGAAATTTGTAGTCTCTGGGGTCATTTACAGTTGTGCTGCGTCCCACCTCGCAATTGGCAACGTGCGACGTCACCAAAGTCTCTTCTATTTCTTTCGTTTTCTATAGCATCCTAATTACACATCGCCATTAAAGTCCTGTTCGTTATTCTTTATGCAAGACATTCGGCGAGCGATAACTTCATTGTCCATTCTACGGACGAGCTCAACCGTGGTGGAAAATGGAAGTTGGAATTGAAAAAGATTAAAATTGATGATTGAGATTTCGAACAGATTATTTTAATAACTTCTTGATTGTTACAAGTTTTTGAGACTTGATATGAATATTGGAAATGAAAAGTGAAAGCTGATGAAATGTTAATTGTGAATTAATTGAAAGGAAAAATAATTTGAAATGGTTGAGGTTGATGCATTTGATGATTGCAGAGATCCATTTAGGACGAGTGAGAGTGATTTCGGTCTTTAGGGGTTTCATAATGAAAATTTATTTGGGTTATTGGATTGTGGTTCGTTATGTAACAAATTTTTGCATACTGATACAACAAAGCTATGACGCGCAAAGAAACTACAAATCCTTCGGGTTAAAGTCAAAAGCCGTTTGAGTTGGGACTTTCTACACATGTATTTTGTATAATAAATGTGTAGATGTTTCGATAAAATTTCCCTGGATTTTCCTGATGGATGCAAGCAGGTTGTTCAAAGAAACAACTTTGTTTCCAGGAAGTTTTTTTGTCCAAACTCTTCAAGTCTTCACGTGAGGAGACTGCAAATCCTATAAGGGAATTCGAGGTTCAAAAGATTCCAGAAAACTACTTACTTCCTCCATGGTTTTATTTCACTGTGCGCTGTCGCTTATGTAGAAGCAGAGGTAAAACATATAATTTCCAACAAATCATGAAACTTAGGTTTATTTATTTTCTGCTGAAAATTTTCTCATCTAACATCAATTTTTAGGTCTTACAATAAATTGCCAATTCAAAATTATTCAGGAACAAAATGCTATACCTTTAGTTATATTGTTATTCTTCGAAGGAAAACCTTTTCAAGAAACTCACGAATCTTACAGAAAAAGTAAGTTGACTACTATCAACCTGTTAACTACACTGAAAAAACTCATAGCGCCAGACGCCATAATTTATAGACTTCTGCCGCCATGTACCTAGTCGATTTTGGGATTGTGATAAAATATAGCGCCACACGCCATAGTACGTGGCGAAAAGTACATAGGAGCAGACGCTATGCTTATAATAGTTCCCCACGCCATGTGCTATAGCCCTCCATGCCATGCACTATATCCTGCATGCCATGTACTATAGCCCTCTACGCCATGTATATACTTATTGACGGATTTCATTTGAAATGATTCGAACAAGCACTTTAATCCATTAACGCACTTCATGCAAACTATAGCACCACAATAACACCCTTAAATACTTGCACGCATGCTAAATACCACGTATGTATATCTCCATATATGCTTTTTCACTTGAGATAACGAACAATATCAAAATTCGCTCACCTATAAATTAGTCGATGAGGCTGCTAAAACCCCACTTTTCCAAACAGTCTTTCACCTTTTGGAGCATCACTAAATTATAACTTCCACTTGTAGCGTTCGGATTGAAATGGCACTTAATTTCGTCTTAGAAACGACTAGCGCAGGTACCGCCTAAATCCTAGTACACGCCATCAGAACGGTATGATGACCTACATCATTTAAAGGGTTTTATGACACACAAAAATCCAGTTGCAGAAATTGAAATTTCCGTGAAAAAAGGAATTCCCAAACAATAAATGTATTTATCATTTGTAAATTGCATCCTTAAGGAGAAACGAAATCTTCTGCAACTAGAACATGTGGCCATGGATTTTCCTTTGCAGATTTATTATGATTTTCAGGCTTTACTACTGCTACCAAAACGTGCATGAAGAGGTTCAAACAATATGACAACTGAAACTATAATACATGGCTCATGGCACTATGTAATATAGCGTGTGGGGCCATAATACTGCATAGCTGAGTGTACTATGTACATAGCGTGTGGGACCATAAATGCTGCGCCATGTTACATAGGACCACGCGCTATGTAGATTGTGACATTTTGGCGCTGGGAGCTATATTGCATAGCTCAGAGTACTATGTACATATCGTATGGGACCATAAATAATGCGCTATGTTACATAGCTCTAGGCGCCATGTGGATTTTTTTTTTCAGTGTATCAGCTTTGTTGTTTTCATTTATACAACCTGCAGCTTCTTCGAAATCACAAAAGTTTGGCATCTCGAGCAACCTGCTAAGATGGTTGAGTTTTCTTTGCAATCTACCTCAGCGGCAATTTGAAGGTTTTGTTTCCTCGGGATCGCTGCGAGACAGTGCAAGACAGTTGGGGCCCCTCTTTTCAATATTCTGTTCTCGGATTTATATTGCCCATCTAAGCAACTGAAATTAGTCTCTAATATCCGTTAATCTAAAATTTTATTCCTCGAGAATCGAAGTTAAAAAACAAAAAAAAAGTCTAATCAAAACACTTTTGGGTTTCGTAAGTTAAAGTTTAGTAGAGACTTTGAATAATTATTAAAGGTTGTGAATAAATGTATGCAAAAGCGAATCGATCGATAAGTTCCACGATTAATTTTATCTTTGATTTGGCTCAGGTACCTACACAGGGATCAGTTAGATCAAAGCCCGTTGCATAGCATGAAAACTAATAAATAGCATGGAAAGAACGGTATTGTGCGATATTTGCCTGATGAAAGGGAATGGCAAGGAGCGAACGATTTACCATCAGCTGGCACCTAACAAGAACCAAAACCAAAATAAGTTCACTTTATCATATGCAAAAGTGAGAAAAGCTTACTCTCAAACGACAGGTGAGAATGTATATATCGGTGATAGCTGATAGGTGAGAGTGTGTTGGCATGCGTATAATCCCATCAAGAAACATCCGCTGGCAACAAACGAAATTCTCTGTAGTGAATTGCATAAAAGTGTCGGAGATATTCCTTTTACTCACCAAATGGTATCCAAAGTAGTATTCCGCGTTAATTATCTTATCACTTACCATTTTTATACTCAGCATAGGTTTTCAGAAAATCAATATTGCACAAATTGCCTTTTGTTAAAATATTCTGTTTAGCAAAGCACATGTATATTGCCTAGTGGGAATGAGAAACGTGTCTGATCATATAAAGGGGGCTTTATCTTGGCGGGGTACTTTCTATCTTTTTTCAACTTGAACTTGGATATTGCTATCTACGTCTCGCAATCAGTGGGAAAATATCGCAAATTGAATCGCAATTCACGTACTTTTCGAGCCCGTTGTGTGATCGTGGTTAGATTTTAGCCAGAGACCATCGTTTTTAGCAGCCGGCTCTCTACTCCCAACGGGAAAAGTAATGCTTCGGTATATATTCGGTAAGCATTTCGCGTAATGCGTGGAAGCATTACCGAACCATTGCATGTTGTTTTCTTTTTAACACTGCATGTCCTAGGCTGGTAAGATTTTAGGGGAAACTTATGCTTTTAGTTTTATAGCTTTACGTATAAGAGCTTTTTGGAAAGTACGACATCGTATTCTCGCATTTCCATCGACATTTGACATCGTATTCTCGCATACTGAGTGATTGTAATTATTGGAAATTCGAATAGCGCATGCTCTTTGCTACTAGAGGGAATTGGTACTCTAGTTTTTCAAACATTTTACTCACCTGTCATGATTTGAAATGCTCCGAAATTTATGTTGCGTGCTTGCTCCAAAGTTCATAAAGAGACGTACGAGGGAATTTAAGAGCTTAGGGGCAATCAAATTTCCATCCACGGATATAACCGTGACAATGACATGGGCTCAAAATAAACTTTGGCTTATTTGCACTTGGTGATCTAACGAAATGCTTAAACAGCTGATGTGCAATAAGCTCATCATATTTTCATGTCCGAGTGTCTCATCAAGTATCATATTAAATTTTTGAATGCTTTTACTGCCTCCATTCATGTTCATGTCAAAATTTTAAGATAGGAATAAAGAAAAGAAGCACTTGCATGAAAGTAAATAAGTAGCTCGGTGATTTGGGTGGCACAGTGCATCAAGATCAAAGGAAAATTGGCATTAAATTAAATTTTTATGAAAGAAAACCTTATCTGGAAATAGTTGGTTACGAGTTGGGCTTCATACAGTTACAACTTTTTTTCTTCTTCTCTCTCCATCCTTCAATCAGTATGCACGGTCCGTTTGAATCATACGCTTCCTCAAGCATATCGTCCTAGTACTTCCCAGACAATTGAACATTTGTATAATTACACTTCATTCATTAATTTCTATTTTTGTCCTCATTGAAATGTGTTCAGAGATTCTTCTACAAAAAACTTTGGTATCTTCTTCATTAATTATTGTTGCTTTTGGTGTGTGATTTCAATAAAGTGCACGAGATAGTGTAATATACATCACTCGACAGAACTGTTTTCCGCATGTCTGGTTAAAATCTGTAGCCTCGTATACAATGCGGTTTCAAAGTGGATTCAGCTAAGTCAATCCATGCTGTATACGCCTACCGAATTGATTTGGAAAGTCGATCGGATCACGAAATTTTACTGGATCGGATGGACTTTCGCGTTAGAAGACCTGGATCGAGGGATTGAAAAATTCGAAGCCCACTTGAGTTTTGTTCATATATGTGACGTTCAGATGCGATATACTTCACTTTAGTAGAACTGGCTGAATTGTGTTCGGTTAATCCAGTCGCACCAAACCATTTCATTTCAAACCGTTTTAGTTCAGTTCAAATCACGTTAAATTTGAAAGCTAGTACTACTTTAAACCTAGCTAAAAGATTGCATTTTGTTTCAAGTTAAAAAGGTATATATTTAAACTGAGTCAATGTATTTATAATTAACGGTTTTCATTAAAACAATATACAAACAAGAAATCTTATATTGAATTCTCTGAAAATTTTAACTATCTTCTTTCTTCCTCATTTCGTCTAGCAACATAGTCATCATATTGCGCTTGGTAAAAATTTCCCGCTATCGGATCGTTCAATTTGAATTCTTCCATCAGCTTGCGAGTTGATGTATTGAGGCGCCCTTCACGTGTCCTAGAATAAAAAAAAATGCATTAGCTTAAAATTGCTCGTGTAGCCTAGTGATTAGAGCACTGGGTCTTAGTGTGTGGGGACCCTGGTTTTCATCAAAGATTAGACGAAAGACCGCACAGTGAGCTTTGAGCTCACTTAGCTCTACCTGAGGGGTAAAGTGAGTCGCGAAAATAATTAATCCACACTCGTATTCACATTGATTGTAAATTAATGAATGAAGCTCTCTACCAGCTTCAACCCCTAGACCAAACAAGGCTTATTGTGGGACTACTTTGCTATAAAAATTTAAAAATGAATATATTATATATCATTTAATAAATAAAGGTGCAACGCTTTCTAATTTGATGGATGAAAGCATAAACAGGCTATGGACGTAGATGCGGCTAGGTCTGTGGTGGAAGTAATATAAAATGATGTTTCAAAAGAGAGTCATTAATAATTAGAAACATATGGATAATGCAAAAGGTTCGGCAAGCTCACGTTAAAGTCTTTCATGTTTCATTTCATAAGTTTTAAACTATTTGGATATACAGGCGCAATGCATGCTTTTTTGCAGAAAGGATTCAAAATTGCTGAGATACGCTTTTATAGTTTAAAGAGTTTAAACTGTTGCTTTAGTCCACGAGAATGAGCAACGAGCATCAACATAACATATGAAGAATTTAAGGCAAGGGCGTGATTAAAACATGCTTTATTATGGCAGGTGCTATGAACAACTTTTGACTATATGTCAAACTAGAGGTATATCTCTGCTTATAAAAATATTTTCATTGAAGTTGTGTGTTTTGAGTTGTGTGTATTTTGTATTGAGTTTAGTTTCGTACAGAGCTGATGTCTATGAAATGCCTTAGTTGCTTTTAGACTTAATCGCAACTAATGTCTTGCCATCCTATAATAGCACCAAGACAAATTTTGGCACTTCATATTTCTTTATCTTATCACCCATATTTTGTTTTCTTTCTTCTTTAGCATGTGCTAATTTTCACAACACCAGCAGTCATATAGATGTATTTGGTTACCTAAGAGTAATTTGTTGTACAACTTCCGGATGGGTATCAAAAATTCATTCGACTCGAATGAATGCTTACATTCGATAGGTACAACAATCAATTACCATTAGCGCTTCAACTGCCAAAACTGACATTGGAAAAGTTTCATTCTATTCGCTCTAGCTGAATATTAAAGCACATAATAAATTGGCAGCATAGTCAGCCCGTGGAGAATGAACGAATAATACAGACATGACAGACAAAATGGATGGTACATTGTTTAAATCTGTAAAGTGCCGTATGCTTATGATGTTACGGTAGTGAAATGCACACTTGAGTAAATCTAATACACGATTACTGAAATACTCACTGTTTCGATACAAAAATGCTACGTTCTATGCGTTGTTTTTGTTCGAACACTAGAAAAACGTATCGGTGCAATCCGGTATCCTTTGGAGGTCCTGATCCTCGGTATTCAAAGAGAACCTGTCCATTCAAAACAGTATTTCCAGGTATATTGATAACTAGCCAGTGTCGAACTTCCCGATAGATTGGGTCTTTTCTTGAGGGTGCATCTGGATCGGTCATGAGAAGTGTGTAGAGGATGTTGGGGTTGGCCTTCCATGTTACAAGCGGCTGATCTTTTACTTGCGTCGGTGTAAGTTCGTTCCCAAGATTGACCTTGAGGCCACCACTATACGTAACCTGTCAAACGAAAACAAACAATTACCCTTACCGAAGATTTATGAATAGATAAGCGTAAGTAATTTAAATAATTAAAATACCGAATGTTCGATGAAGCTTTTTATAGCTGGTTGAACATACGCTCAAAAACTTCTTTTTTTTAACTTACTTCAATAATTTCTTTGGGAACAGTGTCTATAACATCTGGGACTATCTTGTGTTGTTCCATTTTTACTTACCGGTCGAATATCTCAAACACGACTAGACCAACTGAACCGAACTATTTTTCATACGAGTAAACTGCTCGACGTTATCTAAGATGTTTTCGAAACGTATCACATAGTATTATGAGTTTACTATCATTATAAGCTCGTAGTAATTTTTTGCTCAAATAAGCGCTTGAACGAAGCTATCGGGAGCACAGTTAAGCCGTGACTACGATGCGAGCCGAATTAACGTGTACCTATAGTTGGAGCATAAACAAACTGATTGTCACATTGAAATTTCGAAATTATAAATTTAGATTGTTAGGTTGGTGGGATCGCGTGCAAAGAATAAAAAAATATGCATTGGAATTAATCGATACATAGTAATCATCGTTTAATTGAACGCATATAATTTGATAAGCTTTGTGTAGTTTCAAAGTTGGCCTCCTATGACCAAATTAGTGCGGTTGATGTTTAATTGTTTGCATGGAGCTGGCTCGGAAGTTGAATGAAGGTGTGGTAGCAATATCAGAGTTTAATTTCTGTAGGCATAGCTTTGTACGTCTATATGTACCGACATATCATCAGGTGTATACTTGTTTGTTAAACTTACAATTGATGACTTATTAGACGGATGCCCACATTTACATAGTTGAGTTTGATTTTGATATGGCTTGAGACATCACACACGCACATACATATGTGTCATAATGTGACTATGCGACAGTAATTGAAAATACATTATTGACCTTGAGGAAGAACGAATATTCAAGGGGCGTCAATACAATTTGCTATTTTTAATAACAACGCGATAGATAATATTGGTTTTGAATAAATTAAAACTAGCGCAGTGTGAATGCTTCTGATCTCGGCCTGTTCCAAATGTCGGTTTCTCATAGAAAGAATCAAACTCGTTCTAAACTGAAACACTTGGAATTGTTCTAAAATCTGAAGGGAAACACTTGGAACTGTAGTCACTGTACTCGAATATGTGATGGATGGTTACTTATTTCAAAGCGATCCGCATTCAGTCGTGTGTGAAATTATGACTCAGTGCAATCGTCTGCAAACAAGTGAAAATCTAGTATAGTTGGCTAAGTATCAGTAGATCAGAGAGAAGCAAAAAGCTATAGTAATTATAAAGTAATTTGTATATTTTGTATTTCAAATAGTTTGGTAGCATAGTGACATGTATTCCAACCCTTCACTTCGTTCTGACGTATCTGATCTAATTATCAATGCTTCTCTTGGCTGACATTAGGAATATATTTCATATGGTGGGTTTAAGGTCGGCCGTGGTTTCTGACTTTAGGGATATATTTTTTTTCCAGATGTTGGTTTCATTTCATAAAATTACTTTATAAGCCGTGTTGGCTCATTCTTCTCAAATCAAATTTTAAAAAACTAATAATTAATAAACTAATAAAATAATAACTTTAAAAATCCGGAATTTGGCCGCATCAAAAGCTACTATGCACTGTGACTAAGTTTGCACATACTTTGTTCTAGGCTTGGCCAGTTTTCAACACAGTTGACACTTTATGGTGCCATGGGCTACGTTATAGGACCGAATTAACGGAATGGACCCAGTTTGCGGCGCACTCAGTTTTTGCATTTTATTATTGAGTCTTCAATATTTTTTTCAAGCCTATAACGCAAAATATCTTTCAAAGTGGCACGTATTTTTCCATTTGGTGCTTTTATTATTATATTTGATTATTATTACCTAACAGAAAATTAACTCATACCAAAATCACTTTAACATCAAAAGAGAGAGAAGTAAGGAGACTGTGCCTAACGTCGGCCAGCTTGCTCCTTAAGTTCGGCCTGCTGAAACTGGTTTTTTCAACCCTTTTTTTCTCACAACACGGAACAAACTCGTTAAAAGGGCTTCTATAGTAAGTACAGTGGCTAATGTTCCAAACATTAGACTTTCGATTTCGTTTTGACGAGACTGATTCTTGCTATGAGACAAAAAAGTTTTAGATGGCCGACTTTTGGGGCAAGCCGACATTAGGAGCATTGATCTCGTGGTTGAAGTTGGTTATGCCGTCATTCAAAATCAATGTAAGTTCCATGGATCACTAAGTCATAATTGAATTCAGGTATCTACTTACAACTTCGTTAACTCAAGGTATGGGCCGAGCGTATGATCATGGTTGGATTCGAACCAGCAACAACACACTTTAGCAAATTAGACAACAGTTAAAATGCTTCAGATCAGGTTTCAATGAGATCTTCAAGCAACTTTCTATAAGCGGTTATTGTGTTCAGGTGGATATTTGGAAAAACTGAACTTTCAATTATTATCTGAAGACCTTTTTGGAAAGTCACGTAAATTTTCACAATCTCCAACAAAGTGAAACTTCAAAGTGTTCATAGACGGAGGCAAAAAATCTCACTTCTCTCCCTTCTCACTTCTCTCACTTTCTATCACTTGACAACACAAGCTTCAAAGCAGGTGCTGTAGAAACAAAAAAAGGCGTAACGGGAAACTTAGAAAATTTTTCACAAGTAACGACAGTATCGCTTCAAGAAAAGAAAAAGCGAAAACAAAAGACAAACTAAAAAGGTATGTAAAATTCGGCCACTCCTAAAGATAAAGATAAATGAGCGCATATAAAAAAGAAGATTTTGTGCTCTGAAATCCACCAAAGATCCAGGGGAATTTCTTATTTACTATGTTGACTTTGAAGAAATGAAGAAAAGAATGCAACCAATCCAAAAAGAAAGAAACCTAGTGTATTAAACGCAGTTAAAGCAACATGAAAGTTGCTAAATATTTAACTTTCTGTAACTTTTGTGGTAAAAAACAAGCTATATACAGTGCATTTATTTTGCTAGTTGCTGTGCTGGTTGATTTTTCGTTCAGTTTTAGTACAGATTTGGTACATTTTAAGGGTGTGCGGTCGGATGCTTTTTAAGGGTGAGCAGATACAAATTCCAAATAAAGCAATGGCCTGGCCTTCATGATGGTTGATTGATCGTAGGCAATTCATGAGCAAACTTTCATTGCGAAGGGCAGATTTGGCAAGAGTTTCCCAAAGTAATTTTAAAGAAACTATTAATTTCGGAATTGTACTGTGTCTGGCGGTTCTCTATTTTTACTTCCTGATTCTTACCGAGCCATTCAAATTAACCTCTTTGACACGTGACCAAAGCGAACAGACTAAATAGCGCGGAAAGAACGTGTTTTGCGACCTAATTTACGACATTACCCAAATGATCGCCAGAAATAGATAGCAATATCCAATTCGAAATCTGAAAGCAAAAAACACAGAAACTACACTCTAAAAAGTGGGTCTATAATTAATACTTGATAATAGGAAATATATTCATTTATTCGTTTAAAATAACGAATCACAAACTTTTTTGCACATTCGATGTGCATTTTTTTGCTTTTACGTCATATTAGCTGAATAATACACAGCTTTTTGTAAATTTAAGCAAAAAGAGTGTAAATTTACTAGTTTGCTATTCAAAGCCATAAAATTGCATCATTTTTTAGGGTAAAATTACACGATTTGGTCGTAAAAAAAATATTCTTTTTACGCACTTTTGTAAATTTACATCTTTAATAGTGGGAAACCTGTTTCCTACTATTATAAGGGTAAAGTTCAACCAAAATTTTTTTGAGTGTACCCTGCCAACCAGCACTGCTATGATATGATTAAAACTCTTGTAAAGATTTGCGTTTTATGCAATATTAATTTTCTTAAAACCTAGGCTGAGTATCAAAATTATAATCAATAAGATAATTAACGCGGAAGACGATTTCCGATACTATTTTGTGAATAAAAAGAACATATCCGACACTTTTATGCTATCCACTAGTATGTTTTTTGCCAGTCAATGTTCGCACTCTTTCTTGATGGGATCATATGCACATCAACACATCCTTGCCTGTCAGCTACACAGTTTCACTCATTCTTATATGTCATTTGAGACTATGCTTCTTTCACTTTCCCATTTAATAAAGTGTATTTTTTTGGTTTGGTCTCTTTTTTTAGGTACTAGCAGTTTACTCGCTACCCTTCCATAGCTTAAATACTATATATAGCTCGGAAAATTTGCGATACAATTAGCAATATTTCCCCATTGATTACGAGAAGTAGATAGCAATATCCAAGTCCAAGTTGAAAAAAGGCAATATAAGACACACCCCCTTTATACGATCCGATACGTTTCCAGGTTGCTGCAGATGAAATGGCCGATTTACTAATAAATTTTTAAACAGCTGTAACTTTTTATAAAGACAATTTATTTAATCAAAATAGGTACCAATAGATGCAACACACTTTTCCCAACGAGATACAAGTACATTTATTCCAATTTATTCCACTCCTCGAAGGCATTTTTGACAGTAGCTTCAGTATTAAATCTTTTTCCTGTCAAAAAGTGATCCAAATGTTTAAAGAAGAGGTCTGGTGAATATAGAGGGTTAGAAAGAGTCTCATAGCACAACTCGTTTAATTTTTGGACCGTTGTTCTCGATACATGAGGTCGTGCGTTATCATGAAGCAGTATCACTCCATCCCTGTTGACTATCAATTTCTGATGCATTTCATCCAGTTGAGCACAGTGTTTCTCAGCATTGATGGTTTCGCCAGGTTGCAGGAACGCATAGTGGATAACTCCAGCTACAGACCACCAAACAGTTACCATTAGGCGTGTTTTTTTGCTCCGATACAGGACAGAATATAACTATGTCGCAAAAACAACGATCTAGTATAAAACAGCAGTGCATTCGCTAAGACTGACATAGGTTGCTATATTCGCTGTGATACCACAAAACAGCTGAAAATAAAGGGAGAAAATGAGTATACACTACCACGATCGATAGAAAATAGAAAAAGAACCAACAGAAAATTACCTCTTTTAACTTTCTACACGTTATGAGGGCTTTTTCTAATTTCCTAACTACCAAAACATTCAACATAACCATGAAAAGCCCAAAGCCACCTCACAGCAAAAAAGACAACTTCTCATGAGCTTTTCTTTTTTCTATCAGCACATTCTATAGTTCAGCACTTGAACTACAAATGAGGAATAGAATTTCTGTACTAGTGAATTCACTGGTACAGGAGTGTTGTTGTTTCCAATGGATATACTCTATTCTCTGCTGGATAGAGGAGCAAAAAAACACGCCTATTATTTTCTATGGATGAAGGCTTGGTTTCGGCATGTGCCTTGGCGCTTCATCGGCATCTAGCCATTGGGCCGATCTGCGACGATTATCGTATAAAATCCACTTTTCATCACAGGTCACAATTCGGTGCAAGAACGGTTCCTTTTTGTTGCGGGAGAGAAGAGAACTTGAAATCCCCATTCGACACTTCATGTTTTGCTCGGTAAGATCATGCGGAACCCATTTGTCAAGCTTTTTCACTTTTCCAAGTTGTTGCAAGTGGCGGCAAACTATCGTGAATGCTAATTTCTCGGCAACTGTTGTGAATGCCTAATTTCTCGGCAAGATTCCTGGTGATTTGGCGGGGGACAGACTCCACTAATGCACGCAGCTCGTCGTTATCGATCGATGGTCCTGGGTGTCCACGTGGCTCACTTCCAAGGTCCATATCTCCGGATCGAAATTTTTTGAACCACCGCCGAGTGGTTCGTTCGCTAACTGTATCAGAGCCAAATGTGCTGTTGATATTCCTCGTTGCGTCCGTTGCGTTGTGCTCTAATTTGAATTCGTATAGTAAAAATAGCCGTTTTTGATTCACTTCCAGGTTCACTTTCTCTTTTTGTTTTTAGGATCAATATGAAGTGCAAAACAGAAATGACTCCATAAACCAAGGTAGCAGTATTTATACTTCAATATGTCATATCATTTGCGCCACCTTGAGCCAACATAATACACTAAAACTGGAGCCAACTTTATGTCATTGCTAAATCGGCCATTTCATCTGCAGCAACCTAATACATGTGCTTTGCCAAAGAGACTATTTTATAGAATGGCAATTTATGCAATATTAATTTTCTGAAAACCTATTCTGAGTATAAAAATGTTAAGTGATACGAAAGTTAACGCGGAATACTACTTTCGATACCATTTGGCGAGTAAAAGGAATATCCCCGATACTTGTATGCTATCTACTGCAGAGGATTTCGTTTTGTCGCCAAAGAATGTTCACTGCGTTTACTGTTTCTTGATCGGACTATACCCACGCCAAGCCACTCTCACCTATCAGCTTACACGGATATATAGATTCTCACCTGTCGTTTAAGAGTATGCTTTCCTCACTTTTGCATATGATAAAGTGAACTTATTTTTGGTTTCTTCTTAGGTGCCAGCTGATGGTAAATTCTTCAATCCCTGCCAATCTATTCCATCAATCAATCATGTACTTTCAGTGCTATTTATTAGTTCTTATGCTGTGGCCCTTCTCTGCCATCGGCTAAATATCGATCTTTCCGCACAATTTAGTCTGTACGCTTTGACATGACCCAAAACGGTCAAAATTTCGAAGGCTGACAAATCGAGGCGAGTAAAGGTCCAACTAGAGATGAGTCTGCGTCCGTACGTGCGCATATGTGCCGAGGTAAATCACGCAAAGCATAAGCGCGGGCCACAATGCTCCAGCACATTCCATTCCATTCCGATCCAGCACTCTCCAGCTCATGTCCATTCCAGCAAGCTGAACACATAGTCTCCATTCCGTTTAGTGTGCGACAATTTACTTGTAGTTTTGAAATTTCTGTTTTGTGTGATTATTTTAGAATGGATAGCAATTTTTTATAGTTATTTGGAATGCTAATGAGTTTTGTACCCTTGCATAAACAAAAACCACAGCAAAAATTTTTTTGGTATTAATAATAATACTCTTCTGATCCAGAAAAGTTGAAAGTTGGTCAACTCGTCCATTCCATTCCATTCCATTCCAACCTTATGAGTTCAGTCTCGTACATTTTCTATGCCGCCAACTTTGACGTTTATTCTGGAATGGAATGGAATGGAGCATTGTGTCCGGCGCTATATGTTGCACCCAAACATAACTTACCGAACAGCCAGAAAAGTGGCATGCTCATTAAGCGACCTTTTGCTCAATTTTTGCTATGAGCTGTCCGTACGTAAAGTGGTGCTGAGATACGACTTGACATACGTTCGCTTATGCGCTGTATGGGCACTTATGTTCACTCCTGTTTACGTATGTCAAAAAGTGCCTTTTTTGCTCTCAAACCGGTCGGTTTTGACAGAAGATTACGTCCGCAGGCTCATCTTTGGTTAGGGCTTAAGTTTGATTGCAGAACAGGCAATCGAGTCATCTCTTGATGACCTACCCATGGTGACCTGGCGAGAGTTTGAGATTTTTTTTGCCCCGATCTATGAACATTTTGAAGGGAATTGTGAAAATGTTCGTGATTTTCCAAAAAGGTCCTCAAATAATAATGGATATTCTAATTTTTCCAAACATCCACCTAAACGCAATCAGCGTTTATAGAAAGGTGCTTGAAGATCAAGTTTGAAATATTTTGTCATCCGAAGCATTTTGCCTGTTGCCTAATTTGCTTTTCGAGGCAAGATACAAAGTGTTGATAATGATATCATGATAAGTTATTTTCCTCTTTTCGTGTAAAAAGTAAAGTTATTTCACGACAACCCTCGTACGGGTCTTGGGGTTGAAGCTAAGAGAACTTTGTCACAAATTTACAATCAATGTGAATACGAGTCTGGAATGATTAGTTCTGCGACTCACTTTACCCCTGATTAATTCAGGTACCTATTCAGAGCTACATAGGTGAATGAAAAACTTGTGCGCGGAGCCTCGCCCGAACTTGGATTCGAACCAGGGATCCCACACACAAAAAGCCAGTGCTCTACCCACTAGACTATTTAAGCTTCTACCCTTTCCGCGTAACAAGATAAATATAAATGACTGTTGTAAACGGAATATTATAGTGTTTTCAATTTAATGAAAAAAAATTATGGATTTTAGAGATGAATCGCATCTTTGAACTTCTCTTATATATACGCTAACAGAAGACACAGGAATTTTTCTTTTTGACGTTTTTATCTGAGCCTATGTGCCTAAAAATTAATGGGCGCGGAGATAAGTCTACAAGAGAAAATAAAACAGCACGGAACTAGGTGCGAAACTCATCTGAGACAGGCATCTAAACAAAACGACACTGAAGGCCAATGAGGCACTTTGGGCGACAAAAAAAATGAATAGACGCAATTGGGAACTATCTCCAAAGCAGACATTCTTGGGCATACAAAAACACCTTTCATGTTATATGGATCAGCAGTGTGGTGGAAAAACTGTGTTAACAGGGCCCGTAAGTTGCAAAGGATGGCCTGCCTTATGATTAGAGGAGGTACGAACTCCACCCCAACTGCATGTGTAGAGGCCCTTTTAAACATTGAACCACAATACTTCAAAATCTTGTCGGAAGTGGTAAAACAGGTGATTAGCCTAGAACAGGATTCGGATCCGCTCCATCCATTCATATATTCATTTAAAGCAATATTTTTCCACCGAATAAGTGTACAACAAAAGGTAGATCGTTTTGACATTGGTGGAAGCAAAGGACCAACAATTTTTTTTTCTCTATTGGCGTGGTTAATGTACTCCTGAAGGCTTCCACGGGCTCTAAATTTGCAGTTTTGGTTTTGCTTGATATGCTCAACAAAACTTGTCCATTATGCTACCATCTGTCAATATATTGTTTCTTTTGGTAAGTGGTGAAAACTGTATATAACACTAAAAGAATTATATAATTAAATAAAATAAAATTATTTACAAATTTTTTGTGGCGGTTATCTTGAGTATAAATTTTTTACATCCCTCAACGCACAGATATTTCAAGAATATATTTTTCATTAGCACTGGGTAATTAATGATTTTTCATCGAATGTCTCATACATATTTCTCATTCATATGCTGCTATTTAATTTGTTTAACTAAAGCTTCAGACTTTTGAACAGCTAAATTCTATGTATTTTGATAACAGCACTTTTATTGTTTCTATTTTTGTTTTAGATATTAAGCTCGTTTTTTAACTCGCTGTTATTAAGCTTAGCTTATTTACACGTCCACATAGTTTTGATAAATTTTCTCAATTCAAATTTGATCTCCTTGAGTACGTCGTAGTATTACTTTTCGTAGTAATCGAGTCCCCCCGTGCATTGCCATTTTCATTTATTTTTTTGCTCTCTCAAAAATAAGTGTTTGAACGAAAAATTGTATTGCTTTCAATGGTGGAGTTAGGGCAGCAAATTTCCTGCGAATAACTTCCTAGGGTCAGGAGACTAATAAATTTGGCTTTACCGGTGCTTTTAAACATTTAACGAACTGTTTGAAATTTTCTCAATTGACGTGTCAAAATGGTAAATATTTTAATTTCTTTAGAAGCTTAATTTATTTTAATTGTTTCTGCATTTTTCTTCTGTGTCTATCGGTCTGAGACCCTGTGAGACCGATATAAATTGAAGAAGAAGGCAACTTACAATAGAAATATCGATATCTGTCAACAAATCAAATTATGTCTATTATCAAGAGGCTGCTATTGACTTAATCGTGAAGATAAATTTTGACAAGTCTGAATTATCTGGTCGTGCAAATTTCGACAATGGACAAAAGCGTAGACTCTGCTGATTTCTGACGGACAAAAAGTCAAGTATTTCAATTTTCGATCGATTTTGTCATTGAAAAGACATTTGAACAATTGAATTTTCACATTCAAACGTTTATTGACATTGACATCAGAGGGCATTTTTTAGCTCGAAATTACGAAGTTCACATACTAAATTGGCGTGAAATGAGTAGCGACACACTGTCGACACCGGAAGTAACTTTTCACGCAAAGAAGTGATTACCACTCTTGCTTTATTTCAAGCACAGATATAAGAGAGAATGGATTAGAAATCGACCGAGAGAAATGTGCAAATTTTCGACTTTTTGCATACTGGTGCGAGAATGAGGTACTGGTGTGCGCCCTACACAGTTCATACGGTAACGCTCATGTAAAAACCACGAGAGATCGCCATTTTGAACGTTGTTTGACATTTCTTTCCCCGAACCGGCAAGTGGAGATTAAAATGCTTTTTGTGAATGAAATTAATTATGATTTCACACAAAAACTATACGAAATTGATGCCAAAGGTTAATTTTACTCACCCGAAATACGATAGCACCTGCGAAGCACTTCGGTAGCTACTTTTGCAGCCTGGAACGCGGCACTTCATTATCGCGCTATTTTATAATTTTTTACCGCTAATTTACTCGCGAAACCAACACAAATGATTGGGCTCAAACGTAGATGTACGTTTCCACCAAATACGCCGAAAAATTTTCAAATTTAATTTGAAAAAATTTGACTGAAAATCAATGCTCTCAGTCCCCGACACAAATCAAACTGACATTGACGTTTCTATCCGTGTTGCTCATTGCACGCTTTTACACCGATCTGGTGTTCACAGCATTAAGACACAGCATTAAGGCTTTTCGGTTGTGAGTGCGGTAGAAAGGGGCACACTGAGCGGAATTTTTGTGTGAGAGCAATGTTGTGCGTGTATTAAAAAAGGCACACTCACGTATGGGTACACGCATACCCATTTCGTATCCATATTCTTTCAAATTTATGATTTCAAGCAAAAAAATTCACGAAGATTTTATATGAACATTTTTTAGAGCTAAAAGGAATAGTAATTCTGTAATTTTTGTTCGATATCTATTCAGTAAAATTTACAGAATCAGATTTTCAATCATACCCACTAATTTATAGGGAAGGCTTTCAAGCATTGACGACTTATTCAAAGCACACTTTGTAAATATTTCGTTTCCTAGTCAAACAAAATATTTAATTGGAAAATTTGCTTAGTTTTCACTTTTCCCATAAATTTGCTGGTTTTCACTCCGCAACTTTTGCAGGTTACCAGTCACTACAATCAAATAAAGCTTATGAGATTCATTCTTAAATTTTCTAAAAATATTTTATGACATCGTAGATGTAGTTCTTCGGGAACAAGGTTTCATTATTATAAGCAGCATTTATTATTGAATGAACCGAAATATTTTGGGAAGTTCAAAATAAATTGATTACGAAGGAAAAATGTTGATTCACTTGCAGAATGTTCAGTATTTATTAAAGTAAAATAATGGACTTCAAGTTATTTATTCTTCAATGCCAGTTACTGCAGCAAATACAGAGAGGTTATTGACGTTGAAAAAGATCTGATAAAGGGGCGAATAGAAATGATTGTAATTAAATGTTTTTTTTTCGATCCAGAGAGGCAAAAGGACTTGGAATATTTATTTTATCATGGATGAATTATTTGATTTGTTTTTTGTTAACATTTTTGGAAGCGTTTGCTTTACGAATATTTTTATTTCAAAATTTTTAACGAATATTTATATATAATTTTTTGAATGCTCCCAATTTTTCCGAATAAGGCTTAGAATCGCTTAAAATAAATGTTTTTGCGATTTTAATAATTGAAATCAGCCAATTCATGTTTATGCCAAATGGGACTTACAGAGGATTTCTGCTTGGCTACCATACAAATCTTACTGTCCGTTACTGATATTTTCATTGCAGAACTATCTCTTGAAGAAAATTAAGGCAAAATAAATAATTGGAAGTTGGTATTGAAAGTTTTGGTCCCTACTAAATCCTTTCCTGGACTTCCTTGTGCCAAAGGATACATCCAGATTTTAGCTTTTCAGTTTCACCTGTTCTACTGTACATTTACTTACATATTTATTAAAATGATTGGATTTGCTTAGATAGGATGTCTTGATAAAACGCTTATAATAAAATTTAAACGATACTGTACAAAAAAATCTTCGGTATAATATTTTGTTGCAATCTTCACAATAAATGTGTCCCACATCGGGTGCTCGAAATGTAAGCAAAATTGAAGAAATATTAGTTGGTTATAAATCGCAGAAATATTAGTTGGCTATAAATTTGTAACCCCGGATGCAAATTTTAAATTATATTTTGTTGAAAGAGCTCCTACTTTTTGCATTCTATTTCCATTACAAATTATTCTACAAAATAGATATGTACAGCAAAGGGGTAGCAAGGTATGAACCAGTAGATACAAAATGAAAAGGCATTGTCTTCAAATATTCCCATAATAGCAACTAGCATAAAATTACAAAAACACGTGTTTTCAAATTGACTCGAATCTTCCTTTCAATGTCGGTTTTCAGCAAATTACACTTCAATCATTCAACTTTTCATTCAAATCCCATTCAACTTTTCATTCAAATCACATTCAACTTTCTGGTCAACATCTCATTAGGATCCAATATTCACAATGGTTATGTTCATTTTCAGTACAGACTTCTACCAAACTTTTTAGTACAAAATGAATTTCAATTTGAGTCTGGGAACAGTTCATTCGCTGTGGTACGTAACTAGAAACTAACAGAGGACGCTGTTACCAGTCGAAATTGTTGGGTTTGAGACTAGAATAGAAAAATGCTATAGATGACACTGTCAGTACTGTTTTGAAAATAGATAAAGATTATAGATTATTATATAGATTGCACGTACACCTTGGCTCACATGCATATGAAGCATTTTGAGTGAGTAAATATTGGGATATGTAGTTTAATCTAGGATCAAGACGAAATCTAATAAACTCAACACAAATTTAGCTTTAAATTGGCAGCTAATAGGAAAAATTGTCTTCATATGAATGAAAAAATAAAATGGTGTTCTTTAGGAATGAGGAATAATTTGTTTCGGGCACTATTAGTGTAAGAAGTAAGATATATATGTCTTGAAATTCTAAAACTATCGCTTATTATAACGAATGATTTGGAAATTTGTGTTGAATTAGTAAGAAAATATAATCACAAGTGTATTGGTTCACATTCACTAGAATTTCTCGTTCGAGAAGTTGTTTGTTTGGAACTTCAGCATATTTCTTGTTGATTATAATATTGGTTGATGATAGGATAATTTCACTATGATGATAGGAATATGTCACTTATCAACAAGTTTTTTCAAGGCACATTCAATGATTACTTTCATTTCCCTGGAAAGGCAAAAAAAACACGCCCGAAATTGACTGCCATCAAAATGTATTCGTTTATTTTTCGGCATACGTCTATGCGAAGACACATGGATTGTTTATCTTTCCACTTTCCAGGACTCCTGCTAGTGACACCTCATCAACATGGATTCAAAGAGTCATTTATTATCCGCTCTGGGAGATATATTTCCATTCTTGGACAAGAGACCGGATCAAGATGGAGCCATCATTCGCTTCCGTTGTTTTCGTCGTCGTTTGCCATTATTGCTGTTGTGTGCCTGAAACGAAGACGATTGCGATTCAAGTCGACCGAAGCTGAGAGCCTCCCTCTCTCGGTCCAATGTCTGTTTCTTTTGTTGATTCTGTTTTTGTCGTTCTCGTATTCACTGTCATTAATTTCACAATTTTTCTGGTCATCCCGCTTGATTTTTTTTGGCAGGGGTTTGCCTCCTCCGACTAGATTTCGCTTATTCTGTTGTTAAAGAAATTATTGTTAAAGAAACGTTTAGTTTTGAATTGAGTGTTGTTGGTGGGCTGAAAATGATTTGCGTAGGTGAAATCGTTATTGCCTAACAATACTTTATCGAAGGGAAATAATTTGGTTTGAGAATGGAAAAATAAGGAAGGGAATAACGAAAAAAAATGTTAATAGCTGGCACTGCATTGTTTTTCTGATAACCGAAGAAAATTTCATTATATAACTCGAGAGTGTTATTGCCGTGACACAATCAAGGATGCAACGTTGTGAGCCGTATTCACCCCCTTAAATATTCATCTTGAACGATTGAGAGCTTGCTGCTTCATAGAGATGACACTTTAACGCAAATCATGCAAATTTCCAAGATTCGAACGCAGCAGAAAAGGCGGATTAGGTACATGGTCTCATTCAGATCATAAATCAAAAAACCGGAAAACGTTTAAAATTTCCGTTAACGCGTCTGACAGCGGGCAATAAATATCTCAAGATGTGACTCTTTTGCCCTAAGAATTTCTGACGAAAACATTATTGGACTCGTCTCGCATGGCCGGTCGGCGCAGTTGTTGTCGTTCAGGCTCATCGTCGAAAGGTGGACCCGCTAGGAGCTGGACCGTTGTTTTTAATTTGATACGAAAAATCCAACAGGTTCACTGTGATAAAAAGTCGCGCAATGGGATCACTGCACCGGAGCACTGTCACGCGATTTCCAAAAGTATCTGCGCCTGCTGATGAGTTTATTATTTTATTTGATCTTATCGTTTTCCGAAAAAACACTGATGATGACGATGTTGACGACGAAAAGGTAGGACGCGACTTGTTTCAGATAGAATCAAAATACATGTGAGCAGCCTTTTAAGGTTGGCTATTAAAACCTGTTAAGCGGTTTTGCGTACACAACGATCGCTGATCGAATGCACATTTTTCGCGATCGAAATTCCGACAGGTTGTTGTGGAATGTTGTTGCGCCCAAACGGCCATTAAGCTTTATTACATGTGATTCGATGTAATTTTGTTAAGGATATTTTTTTTTATCATAATGTATATTTTCGTGGTTGGGAAAAGTGAAACGATATTATTGAAATTACATTCCCACGAATTGCTTTTGAGTATAAAGAGCCTAATTTTAGCGTAGCTCAGTGGGGTTTGCCTTGATTACCTTCCTTTGAGGAGGTTTATATTCAATAAAGAAAAAATCGACACACCTATATGAGTTTGATCATGAATTGGGGTTTCAATGAATAATTTTCGTTGAATTAAAACATATTTTGTTAAAAATAAATAGGCAGAATATAAACAACAAATAAACAGGGACATCTCTTGGCTACCAATCCTGCTACAACAATAATATAAAATCGACGTTTTCTGCCATAAATCGATTAATGACAGATTTCAGAGCCAAATGCTGCTCAAACTTGCCTTCAGCCTGATTCCGACTTTATAAAGTGGGCGAAGTACGGGACCATTGTATAACTATTTCATGGAAATGTACACTTCATGTGAAAAGGATAGTTCCATATTTTTATGGTGCGAATACCGTAAGACTGCAAAGAGAGGCTTATTTGTTCATTGACATGCACGATAGGGAGAAGATTTTTAAAGCGATTGATTGTCAGATCAGTGTAAGAAAGACTGTTGCCACGATAAATCCATTACAAGTATTTGGTAGTCTTGTGCATGAAAGTGAAACATGGAAAATGTTGATCAACAGCAGAAGTGGCAAAAAAGATACCCTACAAAAACAAGACCTAGTTTGGTAAGACCTTCAACCTAGTTTTGAAAACAATCCGACTAGTCAACAAGAATGTACATTTCGGGCCACTACAGTGACTTAAAGAAGGAGGATTAGAACTGCTTAAGCTAGTGCTTTGGCCAGCATTTCATCTGCCTGGACAAGCCGGAGCCCGTGCCTCGGGCGGCAGATTCAGAGGGCGGCAAATTCATGCTTGGCTAACGACACTCCTCAGCATTATCGCAACTTCGCGATGACAGACGCGCTAGTATAGTGAAATAATAAATAAATAAAAATAAAAATTGTTTATTTTGGGCCAACTAAAAGATTCATAGTGTGCTAGTAAGGCTTTTAGTAGGCTAGTGTGAGCAAAAATACAAAGTACTTTAAATATAAACATAAAATACACAGATAAGTCCACTTCCCTGCCCCGAGTGCGATTAAGGGAACGAGCTGGTTTTCGTACAAGGGATCTCCATAGTGGTGAAGTGAACCTATCAGCTTTAGTATTTAGGATGCGATTGGGACTGTCCCGTGTTATATGGGTTTGCGATATAGTTTTATTGCGAATGACGGTTGCAGAGCCATCATTCTTGTACTCCACAAACATCCCTGATGCACTGCAGAAGCAGACTAATCCCATCATAATTCTGAATATATTATTGTATTGGATGCGCAAGGTGTCCAGCGATCTTTTGGCATATCTGACACACAGCTTCCTCGTGTACAAGCTCTGGCAATATGCCTGGAAAAGCGTTATTTTAACTTGCTTAGTACAACGGGAAAATCTTCGAGTCAACATATTACCTCTGACTGCCAAAGCCCTGTGGTTCGTCTCAATATCAGCATCGTCTTTAAGGTCGTCGGCAATGATATGCCCCATAGTACTTGAAGCACATAAATTATTCTTCTGGGGGCACGTACGCATAGATAGGACAACAATCGCGCTCGTCCGGTGGCCTCGAGACACGCGGTCGCTCAGAGGCTGGTTCAGTGGCAATGTGCAAGTGGAACGCACTCACATTTGAGGACGGTTAGCGTCTTTGCGAAAGGGATGCAGATATATTTAGACAGATCGTGCGTATTGTTATGGATGCTGTATTGTATCTTTCTTTGTTTTCCTTGGGTTCGACGAAACCCCTAGCGACCTCATCACACAAAGTCCTCAGCCTGGTCAAGGTAACTTCTTGAATTTAATTTTTCTGCTCTCTAAACATAATTCAACTCTGAAGTTTCAATTAGAACACTTAAAAAAGGGACAAGTATCATATTTATCAAAGACAATACAGGGACAAGTATCATATTTATCAAAGACAATACAGAGTGAAATTATTGACATAATGGCAAAATAGCATTCTAAACGACATCAAAGAAGCCAAATACTACACAACAATGTTCGACTGCACCTCAGATGCCCCGCATATAGAACAAATGAGCCAGATAATTCGCTGTGTAAAAAAAAACTGGTGAAGTGTGTCTAATAAATAAAAGTTTCTTTGATTTCATAGAAGTTACTGGAAAG
Organism: Nemotelus nigrinus; assembly: GCA_947369275.1. Lineage (NCBI taxonomy): Eukaryota > Metazoa > Arthropoda > Insecta > Diptera > Stratiomyidae > Nemotelus > Nemotelus nigrinus. The sequence continues at coordinate 44,333,773 of OX376373.1, read as the reverse complement.
GCAGGAGAGTATATTTGTCAACAGATTATGGGAAAATTGACAGTTGATGGCCTAGATATTAGACAATGTCGTGGCCAATCTAATCATAAAGGGTCCAATATGACTGGCACCTATAACAAAGTGCAAGCCAGGATTGCCGAAAAGATGAGCTGTCCGAGTTCGAACCGTGTTTAGCTCACTCCTTAAATCTTGTCGGTGTCCATTCTGCCTCATCATGTCCGGAAGCAATAAACCTATTTGGAGTAAAGTATATTGCGTTAAAGTTCAAAAAGTATATTGCTTTATTGTAGGCTCCAATACTCGGTGGGATATTATGAAAAAATATGTTAAAACCAATTTAAAAGGAAGCAGTCAGACGAGATGGTCAGCGAAATGTGTCGCTGTGAAAGCCCTCTTAAATAATTTGGCAGAATTTGTGGAATCCTTGGAGGAAGTTGAACAAACTTCTCATGGTCCGGAAGCAAAGTATGAGGCAGGGTATCTCTTAAATGCTTTAAAGAATTTTAAATTTATTCTGAACGTGACGATTCGGGCAATTATTCTCCGCGAAATCAATCGAATAAACATTGAAATTCAAAAAGAAAATATGATTCTTGCGTGTTCCGTCTCTTTAAGGGGGGGGGGGGGGGGGGGGGTATGGTCAGAGCAGCACATTTTATACCCATTTTCAAGATTTTTTTTTAGCAAACTGTTAATATTTACTTGATTGTGATAATACTTACAGTAAAGAATAACCTTTGAAGAGTATCCAAAAAAAAATTTATTGAAAAATATCGAAAATTAAGCTCGTGACATGAATTTGACATTTTCGTTCATGACAAAGAGTTGATTTGCGGTGAGACACATAACTAATGACTGGATCATCGTAAACCAAAAAACCAAAAATAGTTCGTTAGTTTTTGAGTTTTTTGAGGTAACGCTGTCGAGTTTTTTCAAATATCTAGATTATTTAGTTTTTGGTATAAGTTTGAAGTAAAAAAAACGAAAAAAACCAAATTTTTTTTTTCGAAAATTCTGTTTTCAGTTGTAAAAAATTCCATAAATAAAAAAAAGCAAGAAATTAAAAAATATCTCGACAGCGTTACCTAGTAAATTGCCTACAGAAATAGTGTGCAAAATTTCAGAAAGATCGGTCGAGTGGTTTTCGAGCTACATGTCTCACCGACTTGAAATATAAAATTCCTCAAAAACGCGTTTTAAAATGTTAACTGTGTAACAAAAGTGCGTGAAAAATTACGAAACACGTGTACCGTAACTGGTCGATGAAATGAATGTATACTACTACAAGTCACTTATATAAGTGTTTTTACTCAAATATAGCACATACAGGTGTGGATAGAGTGGGAAGACTCTACTATTACGTATTTGAGAGCTGCGCGTGGCTAATAAAGCAGGAAAGGAACGTGATTTGCGCGAAAATATGAGTTTGAGTTATTTGTATTGTTAAGCCGATAACTTCGTTAATTTTGCTCGGATCGACCTGAAATTTTGTATGGACACTCCTGAGTCACTATACACTAGTCACTAAACAAAAAAAAAATATCGATTTTCTGACTATACCCCCCCCTTAATGGACGACCTGATGAAAACTTTGCAAGAAATGAGAGACAATTCAATTGAATATTGAATAGAAGAAGCTAAAGAAGTTGCTGGAAAAATTGATGTTGAATCTATTCTACCAAATAAACGAATTCCGAGGTGCAAAAAACAATTTGATGAGATGTGTCATGACAAAGCACAAAGACTTCAACCTGTTCAACTCTTTGCTAAGGCAACAATGATGGTATTTGATAGAATCTTATCAGAAATTAAGAAGAGGATTGATAGTGTTACCACTTTGAATTTGAATTTTGCGTTTTCCAATAGTACTGAAATTTTGGATATTTCAACTGGAGAACTTCAGAAGCATGGAGCAGATCTTGGACAAAAATACGAGAGCAAAATTTAAGTAAAGTTGAATTCTGCGAGGAACTCTACGTTTTTAAAGAGATATAAAGGTATAAAAAATGCTAGCGCTTTCAATCTCTTGCAACAGGTCTATCCGCATGATTCGCAGGATGCCTTTCCTAAAACTTTTATTGCTCTGCGAGTTTACTCTACGCTTCCTACTACATCCGCAAGTTACCATCGAAGTAAAAGCAAAATTAAACATATTACAAATTATCTACGATCGTCCATAAGCCACGAACGTTTATCGAGTCTCGCAATATTAGGAATCGAAAATCGAACTGCTCATGAGATTAATTATCACAAGGCCATAAATTTGTTTGCATAAGGAGAGTAAAATTGTAATTTCAATATGCAACATAATAATTACTTTTAATCTCACGTTTTATTTCATACCCTATCCTTTCCTATTCTAATTCAAATATATGTCCGACAGGTTTGTGTATTTTGAAATAAATATGTGCTTAACAGCGATAGAGCAGCGCTAGACAGACCGTTGTGGCGTTTTTTGGGCTATGTCTATCAGTGGGTTGAAATGATGATGATGATAAAGGTTAGCATTTTGGTTGACGGTGGCGGCATTTTTCAATTTTTGCCCCGCCTCGAAAAAATTCAAGATCTCGGGCTGCGTCACCGGTATAATCTACAATTTGTGCGTATCTCCTTACCTTCTGCCAAAACCTTAGTCGTCGCTTCGATATATATCCCCTGTAACCTTCCTCTGTCGATTTATGAACAATTCCTGGCGGAACTCTCTTCTTACCTCAACAGTCATTTTCCCACCGCTTACGTTCTGCTATGTGGTGATTTTAATCTCCCTACTCTAGATTGGGATGCTGACTATTCGGTTATCATCTCGACTAGTAGTGTTTCTTTAATAACGTCTGCGTTTCTCTCACTTTGTTCCCTCTCTCAGATCAACAATATACCAAATGCCAGCAATAGAATTCTGGATCTTGCTTTGTCCAATCTCCCTAAATCATCACTTTCGTTAAGCGCTGCTCTCTTTCCTTATGTTCCTCCTGATTCTCATCACCACCCTCTTATTCTAGAAATTTCTAATATTCGTTCTATGAGGAACAAAATCCCATCCTTAATACGTTACAACTTTCACAGGGCTGATTTCACCGGCATGGCGATTGAAATAAATAGAATTAACTGGGTTTCTTTTTTTTCGTGGCCTTGACGTTGATGATGCTTTGTGCAAGTTGTATAATTTCCTATCAAACCTTACTCAACAATTCACACCAACTAATCGTCCTAATAAACCGAGCGATGCCCCATGGTTCAGCGGTGAAGTTGCAGTCGCACTTGAAGCCAGAAATGCAGCTCGTTACTTATATAAAAGATCAGGTTCACCAGTTGACCTTCTTTTGTATAAGAATCTTTGCTCTAAAGCGAAAGAAGCTGTCAGACAGGCGATGCGCTCCTACATTGCTGGCGTTGAAGCATCAATTAGAACCAATCACCCGAAATCCTTTTGGTCATTCATCCGTTCCTTAAAAAATTGTCCTAGTATCCCCAATCGTATGCACTTGGGTGATACAGCTGCCTCCACTCCGCAAGAAGTGTGTGCGCTTTTTGCTTCTTACTCTTCCTCTTTTTTCTCACAACAGTCCTCTTCTTATTCCTTAAATCTTCCCTCCACATCCTCTCCTGAATTGCACTCATTTCGAACGAATCCTCTTGAAATTGAACTTCTGTTGAACGATATCGATGCCAATACCAGTAGTGGTTCCGACGGTATTCCAAATATCCTGGCTAAATCTCTTTCATCATCTCTGTGCGTCCCTCTTTCTATTTTGTTCAGCTTAAGTATATCTTCTGGCTCTTTTCCTTCTCGCTGGAAAATTGCCAACATCTTTCCTATACATAAAGCCGGTGATCGTACATGCATCTCAAACTACCGTCCCATTTCTCTTCTTCCTTGCTTTAGCAAGATCCTTGAAAAAGTGGTTTACAAGCGAGTCTACTCCTTCATCCAGCCTACTCTCGCTCATGAGCAGCATGGTTTTGTCAAAGGTAAATCTACCTTAACCAACCTTCTTTCCTTCACTCACACGGTCGCATCCGCTCTTGGCCATCAAAAGCAGGTTGATGTACTTTATACCAACTTTTCCAAAGCCTTCGACTCCGTCAACCATAACCTTCTTCTTCAAAAGCTAAGGTACGATGGCATTGCTGGTCCTCTTCTTTCCTGGTTTAACTCTTACATCCTCGACCGTACCTGTATTGTAGCTGTTAATTCCTCCTCTTCAATTCCTTTTTATCCTGTATCAGGTGTTCCGCAAGGGTCTATCCTTGGTCCTCTTCTCTTTCTTTTGTTCATAAACGATCTCCCTCCTTTAATCCATTCTTCTTGTCTTTTGTATGCCGACGATTTCTAGATGTTTCGAGTGATTGAGTCACGACCTCAACAGCCTACAGACTTGGTGCGCTTTCAATGCTCTCACTTTGAACATCGTGAAATGTCACAAAATGTCTTTCTCTTTGAAAATGTCACCTTTGATGTTCTCCTACTCTGTTTGTGGCTATCCTCTTAATGTCGTTGATAACTTTAGAGATCTTGGCGTAATGTTTGATCCTAAGCTCAAATTTGATAAGCATATTTCTTATATTACTGCTAGGGCCTCTAAATTATCCGGTTTTATTATTAGATCCTCTAAAGCATTCGTTAACATTTCCACCTGTGTACACCTTTTCCTCTCCTTTGTACGTAGTATTCTTGAATATTGCTGTCAAGTGTGGTGTCCTCATTATGTCTACTTAAATACTGCGTTGGAGTCCGTTCAACGCAGATTTACTCGCACTCTGTTTTATAAATTTCAGCTTCCTTACCGTCCTTATAGTGATCGTCTGTCGTTCCTTCATCTTCCTTCCCTCGAATCACGGAGACTTTTCTTGGATGAGTGCCTACTCTACAAATTGTTTCATAGGTTGGTAGATTCCGACATCAGCAGCCACGTTTCTGTCCGTGTTGCAGTGCATGGCACCCGCTCTTCGTTTGAGTTTAGTGTGCCTTTTGCGCGCACTGATATCTTTTTTTATTCTCCGCTGTTGCGATTACTGAGGCAACATAATGATCTACGGTTTGGTCCTCTACCGACGACATTATATGCCTTTAAAACTTTTTTGAAAAATAATGTTTTGCTTATTACTAATTCAATGTAGTTTTTTTCCTTTTCTTGTTTTTCTCTATTTTCCTTAATTTGAATTTGTACTTTTTCACTTTGATTTTGTTTTATTATTGCTCTTTATTTTGTATCATTATCATCTCATTATTATTTTGTTCATTTTTTCATTCTTTCATTAGTGAATTACTTGTATTTTATATCTTATATATTCAGTAATTGGATTTTATCTGTTGAATAATAATAATAGTAAATAAATAAATAAATAAATAAATAAATAAATAGAGCACATCATTCGGTATTTCGCGGCGCAAGAGACCATCATAAAAAATATTGCATTAGTCCGGCCCATGAATCGATCCCTGGGCTCCTTCAGCCGTAAGGATCTTCCCTGATTTGCCTCGTCTATCAAATAAATATCTATCAGCAAGTAGATTTCTACCTGATAATATCGCTGAAGAGAGTCCAACATGCAAGTCCATCTCGCCGAACTAAAAGCGTTATGGGCGTGGAGCGCTACTCAAAACAGGATAGGTCCAGTTCTACAATGGCTTTCCTCTTTTCTTTTTATTTGGGGGAATAAGATAATTCTAACGTCCTCAATTTTCTTCTCTCACATTGTTGGTGCCTTTGTTTCTTTTATTATAAGGAGGTCGAGGTGGAGTATATTGATTTTCAAGGAGCCTTTTAGCCTCACCGAAATTCTCCGCAGCCGTTTGTCAAATTTCGCGATGTGACGCCATTTTGCTTGTGTTTACACCAGCGTTGATATGGAGAGGCCTTATCAGCCCGCTTCTTTTTTTTTGTTCTGAATGATCACATTTTCTTCCGCCTTTTTTTGTAATGGACTCCAAATTTCCATTTATCTATGCTCAACCCCAGATCAGTGTTTGGATGTTTCCTTCTTAAAAGTTAAAATAAAATTATCACTCTTCGACACTATTTGACCAATGTTTGGCAGCATTTTTATGTAATTACTTATTCATTTAAAATTAGGAAAATATGCTAATTTTTTTATTGAATCAACTACATTATTGGCTGTATCAATAATGGATACATGTCAAGTTAGACAAAACAGTCTCAAATTAGACATATTGACGAAAATACCACTTTCTAAGTTGTGTGGACTTCTCAGTTTTCCATGAAAGTTTCACATATATTATGTTCGTTAAATTTTCGACCGACTCTTAACTAAAGAAGAGGAGTAATAACGACCAATCACAACTTTCCTCTTAATAAATGTTTATTGAAGAAATTTGTATAATTCTAGATTGTTCAAATTTTTTTTTCGTTTAGTGAACAGTTATCCACCCTTTTATTTAAAAGAACTGTGGACTTGATTTTTTCTCTGTGTAGAAATCCGAACACAAAATGCTATTTCTAGCAATATCTGATGTAAAGGTGAACTCATAAATGCTTAGCAGAATTAATAGTTCCTCCAATTCATTTATTTATAGTATTTTCAAAATTTAATTTGGCTAATTATATGAACAATTTAATTTGTCTTTTATATTCGCTACAGTATATTTCTTGATTTATAGATTTTTCTCATAAAGACACACATAATCCTTTTAGTTCCTTTAAATTAAAGAGTCACTTTTAACAATTGTGAGGCTCTTGTTTTTCAAATATGCTGGCAATTGTAAGGGAATTGAAGCTTGAATAGCCGAGTGAGTAGATAACCAGTTTCTATCCTGTGTGGTTCATTGCCCAAATTCAACCATGATAACACACCCGACTTTAAGTTCACCCAGCTCTGAATAGCTCCGGAGCTAAATCATCATAACTTCCAACTCGTATACTGCCCTACTAAGCGCAAAAGCGGTATCTCAAAAAAAATCGAAAAATTGAAAGCTTAAAACAATACGCACCTAATGAACTAAGCCTTTTAATGGTATCTTATTTAAAACATATGGAAAACACCTTAAGAAAATTTTCTAAATCTAAGTACTCGATGTATCCAAGAGCGGAAGACCGCTCACCGAGAAAAGTTGTGTAAAGAGAATCCTCCACCAGCTCCAAACGAACCCAGTTCATCGTCGCCTATCTCAATTTCACCTTAAGGGGGGAAATACATGTAAAATGGAAAAGAAATTACTAATTTCAGATTGACTTAAAATATATATACTGTTTATTCAGAAAATTTTTAATATTAAATCCTCAAAGTACATATCTTATAGTAAATGAAAATATTTTTTTAATAACTTTTTAACACAAAATGGAGGCGATGCGAGCAAATGAAATAAACACATCAAAAACAGCCTCGTACAACTTAACGCCTTTTCCGAGAAACTTGCAGCGTTCAGAGAAAAAAAAATATGCTAATGAGATCTATAATTCATAGGTGAACCAATAAAATTTAGAAAAAAAAATCAAATTTTTACATTAATATTAGATTTAAAAAAAAAATCGATTTTTTTTCAAAAAAATCACGTTTTAAACATTGGTAAACTAATTATTTTTCCGAAATTACAAGAAAATGTAGGTTCAACGATGAGATAATACTCTTTTGTACATGTGATATAAATTTGAGCCGAATAGGTTCAATGTTTTTTGAGATATCTTGTACGGAAATTGAAAAAGTACTACTTTGAGAAAAACGCGTTTAAAGTTCTTAAGCTCCACCAACCTGGGGAACGCCGCGCTGTCTATAACTGGCTATAACTCGAGAACTAATACGAATATCGCTTCAAAACTTCTTTTGGTATATTTTAAGAGTATTTCGAACACTTTGATGCAATAAAAAAAAATCGTTTTTGTTTTAGCAGTTACATGTATCTCCCCCCTTAAATCACTAAGGGAATTAGAGGTATATCAATATTACTACTTTTACAAAACTTCAATGATCTCGAAACTCGCTTTCATTGAGATACCGCTTTTGTGCTTCGTAGGGCAGTAATACATTAATTGAGACTGAAGTCCCTACCAACTTCAAATTATAATGCAAATAAATACTTTACTTTCATAGTATCATTTAACTTAGGTTTGAGCCCACATATTGGCCCTTGTAGCCTTTTTGAATTTTGACCCTGTATTCTCTGAACAGGTAAATTTTGAGCACCGATCACTTCACTACTATCCAAAAACAAACAGCAAGCCCTATATCATATCATTTTTCCATTAACGATTGCTTCTTAAATCGAAGAAAAAAATAAGTATTAGTTAATGTTTATTTAATATTAGTTATGAACTAAAGTTCGGTGGAATTTATTCTAAATACATTTTTTCTAAGATTTAATTTAATGTTTATTTCCGAAATGTTAATTTTCTTATGTCTTAGGGAAATTTGCTACTGAAATAATTCTGTTTTAAAATATTTGGTCAAAAGAATTCATCTTCTATTTAACGAAATTTTTTGCTTATCTTAGCCTTTCTGCCGAGAAATGTACAAAAAACAAAGCGCGTAAATACTACATCCTTGTCGAAATAAGTACACACCTTTGGAAGAAACCTCCACCCCTTATTCAACGTTGAACTCGTGCAGTGCGTGTATTTGAGTCCTCCCTTGTATGATAAAAGAGGGTATTTCGCCGCATAAGTTTTCCGGTGTTGAAGGTAGTGTGTATGTTGTTGCATTGTGGCTCAAAATTTCATGCAATTTATTACAGATGTCGCATGCGATTGCACAAGGATTTCTATTTATTTGTGTTCCAATACGTCTATACTCCATCAAACTATCTTTTTCTATGGAGTTGTCTAGAGGAATTCTTTTTGATTCTGAAGCAAATGTTGCATGTTCTACAGGAAGCTAATTAGCAGTTAATGTACCCTATTTCAATGTATGCCATATTGAACAGGAAACCCGAACCAGTCGACTGTGGTTGTCTCGCAAACTTAGGCTTTGTGTATGAAAACATTGGCCAAGTTTCTTCTCTGCATTCTATAGCTTATTGGATTCGTCTGCAATGAAGCACTCGAATTATTGTACGTATATGAAATTTCCGCAAATAGCATCATTCATCATTTCAAAGACTTGTTTTGACATCCATCTCATAGCAAGCATTGAGAGAGGGTCGATGAAATCCGTCCGAAGAAATTACGCAGACAGAGAGTATGATAGGAACGGGCTTTGTATATGCCAGGTAGAAATGCTATGCATGCCACAATAAAAGGACATACCAATACACCTCTTTAATTCAATTCGGAAAAAGCTCAATATTGCATACCGTCCGGGAGAAAAAACTCTTCAATAGCAACTGTATGGCTACGGCGACGACGACGACGATGCTCAATGTCGGAATATGAAGGGCAACTACTCGACTCCATGCCAAGCTAGTCTGCTGTAGACATGATACACATAGGGATACTTTCTCTGAAATGGATATTGGATATACGCTGATGGCTTCAGAAATCTTCCGAGCGCTGGCTCTCTTCCCGTACAGTAGTAGCAGCAGCAGCAGTTGTCGTATCAGCAGTATGGGAATAAAGTTAAGTTCTTTTAAAATGATGGATTACAGTCGCTTCGTTTCCATCTATCCCTTCCTTGAGGCTATTGACAAGCAGCCATGTATAAAAGTCCCGTATCCTTATTTTTTCCATTTTTCGTAAAGTTATTCTCGTTCGCTTGTGCTGCCAACATAGATATGAGGAGCCGAGCATGTGCATGGAAGCAACGGAAATATTTTTCAATTAATTTCAAGTTACCGAGAAAATTTATTAATAACTTTTAAGGTCTGCCATGGCCGGATTATGTGTACTAGAATATTATTACGGGATTATGGCGTATAAGTACGGACACGAGAGTTTCGATATATGCTACGGCAGCTGGATAAATTGTAGCTATTGTGGAATTCCAACAATATCTTGGTTCTATTGTGCGTAATTTTTATATTATGGCGAATTGCTGTGTTTATGATTGTTTATTTCATTTCTACTTGCAATGTTTTCGTTCAGGGTTAAAAAAGTTTTAGGAATAAAATGAACGTTATTAGTGCACTTTTCACAGATTTTAATGAATTCTTTCAAGTCTTTTGCATATGAACTAACTGGAAATTGCAGCAGATGGAGTAGGGCTTTTGACATAGTAGCTTTAATTATCATAAGATTCTTTAAAAGGTATTAGGTTCACAAAAATGGACTTCTCGTTGACTGGAATTTTCAGAGCTGCGATAGCTGATTTTTGAAAAAAATCAATCAAACGGCTGGGTTTTTCCGACCTTGTATATTCCTATTGGTTTTGTTGGTATTGGGAAATTTGGCACCCAAAGATGAAACCATTAATATTTTGAAAATTAACTTAACTCATGCTGTTAAGACTCTTGAAAATGGGTGACTTTGTTTATTGTTGATTGAACTTATATTTTTGATTGAACTCATCCAAATATGAGCAAACTTGAACCGGGAAAACCACAATCGGATATTTTAAACATTATAGTTAGGACAAGATGTGATGCAAGAAACAAAGGACGGTATGCTTTGCTTAAGAGGATGGAACAGACAACGCTTGCGCCTTTGCGCACTTTCTCATCAAAGGCCTAGCATTAAAGTTTATTCGAATACTTCAGGGGCGGCCCGTCGTTAGACGCAAAAGAAGCAGTGCTTCCCTTGTTAAAGATTATTTATACAAGGAAAGCATAACTTACAAATTCAAAGCAAATTATTTGATTTTATACGGCAATTATTCAAAATCAACAAAAATCTTACAAAGCTTCAATAATGCATTATGCGAAATAGTTTTACTTCCCAACATAAAAAAAGTATACTGCATTACATGTAACTTTACAGCAACGTAATGGAAACTCAAGCGTTTTAGTCACAACCTCAAGCATCTCCTACCATTTTAAGCCAGAACTCACAGCCCATTGCAATGTATTGAATATGCTACACAAAACACTGAAGTGATCTTGCTTCAATGCATGTTTTAATTATGTGTCCATACATCCTATAACAAACATTACACAATTGATGGTCATAAAAACTTTGCAATGAATGTTCCCAAATAGCAGCGGGGACACTCCTCAGCTCACAATATCTTCTTGGGTAGAGAAAATGCTTGCTTATCACCCGCTAAATGCCCCAGAAATCTTTGTGCATTTATTACTTATGTAACTCTACAGTTGAGTGTTTACTGTAGATTGAAATTCTTTTGATTTGTGTGTTTGCTTGTTTGTGCTTACAGTACGCAAGTTTGAATTCGAATGATTAAAGACATCAGATCATTTTTTTATCAAGTAATTCAACAAGAGTATTGAATTCATTTTTTCTTGGAAATTGACGCGAATTGATAGAAAATTTACTGCGGCAAAAATTTTAACCTAGACGATTTGAAGAGAAAAGGTACTTTGTAGATTCGTGGTGAGCAGGACAAAAAAAAAACGTTTTAATATCTTTTAACTATCTATGGCTTTTAAATATCTTGTACTCTTTAAACCTTAATGAGATTGACGATGATCATAGTGAGTAGGAAAATCACTGAATCAAACTATTGGAAATCGAATAACTTTTAATATATTTGCTGCGGTGTACTTAATTATTCTGGAAAAATGTGCAAAAATATTTGTTCTTCCCCAAGTCTCAAAGCCAAGAGCCGCCACTGGAATACTTTATTATCTCATCATTCTGGGAAGTGCAAATTTTGACAATCGAGACAAGCTGAAATTATACTGAGTACTGACTGATTAAATTGTCAGAATCTTTTCGGTGACACCAAACATGAAACAAAGTAACATAAAGAATCGGTAACTATACGTATCAAGGCAGGACTTTGGACTGGGTAGCGATGGATCGACAGATTGAAACAGATCTGATTTTTGAAATTGTCCATCTGACTGAAGGCTATGAGTCTTAAGTTGCATCCAAGAGTAAAATTCTCTGAGCCAATACAACGGCGGAAAAAATCAAGATTGTTTTTCAGAGGGTTCCAATTTCAAGCTTAAATAAAACAAAATGTTTGAGTTAGTACGCTTTTTTTATTGCAAAATTTGACTCTTCACATTTATTTATTGATGTCGAACTTGTGCAAAAGACCACCGCAACTACCTCTCAAGAAGCCAATTCTAGAAGTCCAATTTTCGACCAATCAACTGGAGCCGTATATCGGCAGCGACGCGAGTTATGTTGACTTTTAAAGCATCAATCGTCACTACACTGTAAAAAGTGGGTCTATAATTAATACTTTGATAATAGGAAATATATTCATTTTTTTCGTTTAAAATAACGAATCACAATTTTTTTTACACATTCGATGTGCATTTTTTGCTTTTACGTCATATCAGTTGAATAATACACAGCTTTTTGTAAATTGAAGCAAAAAGAGTGTAAATTTACTAGTTTGCTATTCACCTTTGCGCCAAAGCCATAAAATTGCATCATTTTTTAGGGTAAAATTACACGATTTGGTCATAAAAAAAATATTCCTTTTACGCACTTTTGTAAATTTACATCTTTAATAGTAGGAAACCAGTTTGCTACTACTATAAGGGTAAAATTCAACCAAAATTTTTTTGAGTGTATTTCGTCAGCGTGAACCAACGATTTTGCGTATTCCCACAGGGCAATCCAACAGAATCCAATCGCACAATATCAGTGGCCAACTGAAGGGTCCATTTCTCGAGATAAGGTCCAACCAGTCATTAGTCTGGTTACGCGGCGATGCATATGCGCCGAGGCAAACCACGCAAAGCATAGGTTGCACCCAAACACAACTTTCCGAACTGCCAGAAAAGTGGCATGCACATTGGGAAACTTTTTGCTCAATTGTTACTATGAGCTGTCCGTACGTAAAGTGGTGATGAGATACGACTTGGCATATGTTCGCTCCTGCACTGTATGGGCACTAATGTTCACACTTGTTTGCGGATGTCAAAAAGTGCCTATTTTGCTCATGAACCGGTCGGTTTTGACATGTTTGGTTAGAGAGAGTTATAATGTGATATCTGAATTTTGTGCTCAATTAGTCGATAGTTGCAGTTGCTGTGTGGCTCGTAGCGCCGTTTTGTTGAAACCACATCTCTTTCACATCCATGGGACATAAACTCGGACACAAAAACTGGTTTATGATCTCTCTGTACTGGTCATTAACAATAACGTGCTCACTGTGTTCATCTTTAAAGAATAGTGCCATATGATGCCACCAGCGTTTGCTGCAAATGTGGCAATTTTAATTGGTGACGTAGCATTCGATCGACTTTGATTCTTGCACCAATCAATCTTGTTGTTGGTCTGCGGGCTAGCAACGTAAAGTGGTTGCGAACATTTCCAATCATATGACGAATAGTAAGTTCTGATGGACGATTATCCGGTCCATAAAAATCCCGAAGCAATCTTTGAGCTTGCACAACTGAAAACTGATTTCGGAAATAAATTTCCACGATTTGTAGACACAGCTGCGGTGTAAATCTGTCCATAGCGATGTGAATCTGTCCATGAAATTGACAGTGATATTGACAGCTGTCACCAGGTGTCAAGGTGATTTTCAAAATGCTGTACCTGTAAATAACACCTTTTACAATAACCTTTAACAAGTGCTTTCTTCATTGGTGATGATAGCAGGCTCTTTGGAGTGGTTAATGTGTGCTAGGGAAATAATCTGCCTCTCTAAACCTGCTTCCATAGAAGCTAATAATATTTTCATTTTTAACATGAACGGTTACCATGAAACGTTTATACAAAGAACATGACATCAGTTCATGGGATCTTGCGTATAAGATAAAAGAGAAGAAACTAAGAACAGATAACATACCAAAGATGCAAAAGGGTGCTGCGTCCAATGTGGGCTGATGTGAACTTGCCCAGTGTGGGTTGATGTGAACTTGTCCAGTTTGGGCTGATGCTCTTGTCCTTAAGAATGCAGATGCAGAATGCGTACCTCAATGTGGTTTTCGCCACCATTTTGATAGCATGAATGCTATCCACCAACATACTAGTCGATGACATAAAGTGAGTCTACGATCGGTGCGTCAACTATTTGACGCGAAAAGCCATGGTCTAGAAAGAAAAGCAAAAGATCGCTATTACGAAATGGCGCTGACGTGCTTCGGAGAAGAGGTAATGGACGGATCGTCTAACTTCAAGCATAATACCCTGGTTAGAGGAAAAAATGGAGAAACGAATTAATTATTGACTAAGTTCGTTACTGGACACAGCTGCTTCCGCAAATATTTGCCAATTTTTGGGCTTGTCGATATAGGCACATATGGATGTAATCCAACTAAGTTTTGTTACATTCTTTAGATCATGATACTCTGGACGTGGTAGTTTACTTGCTTCAGAAGCTTTTCTTATTGTGTTTTTAGAAAACTTCAAACTGCAAAAAGATGCTTCTAAATTTTAACTTGTGTAAATTCGAATAAGTAAAAGTGTTACAATCGTGGACTCAATACAAGAGCTACGGAACAGTAATAGTGATGTGCAAGAACATTGACTATCATCTATTGCAGGGGTCTCCAACCTTTTTTATGGAAGAGCCAAATTAGTGGCTCCGAATTCTTTCAAGGAGCCACTTCCGTTTGTTGAAAAAAAATCACATTTTTTATAGCTATAAATTACGTTTATAGGGTTTCTTCTTTATTTTGTTTTATTCAATGTTATAATGAGATGGTTGACATTCTTTGAATTTAGCCATTTTTGAAAAATGTGGTTCTGCCTTGCACAATTCACAACGAAATTCTGATTCCAAGATCTTCTGAGATATCGTAGTACGATATTTTGACTTACGGCGTACAAGACTTGAAAATGTACGTTCATATACATATGTAGAACTGAACATGCATACATATTTTGGCACAACATCATTCAAAACTAAGAATGAATTTTCTGAAATTAACCGTTTCCACATTTCAATGTACGTTAAATTTTTCTAATGACTTTCTTGTGCAATTAACCCAATATCAAATTCAAGGTGTGACTTTTTAACTAAATACAAAAATTTCCGGTAATTCTGTAACTTTTGCTGAATCGAAATCGAATGGACTTTTGAGAAATTTAAATGCAAGATCATGGTTTTTGAAATCAGAAAAACGAATTTTATCGTTGTTTTTATCTTCGATGAAGGAAATATAAAAATGCTCATAGAAAATAGGAAAAAATAGGAAATAAAAATATAATAAATAAACAACGAAAAATAATAGAATGAATTTCTTTGGTTATTTATATGTGTGTATGAGGCATGAATTTTTCGATACTTTTTAACATCAATTCTTAATTGACGAGTAGTCACTCGACGATTTCAAGTTCAACTTTTTCGCATTTATATATTCATATTTCATTTTCTGAAGAGTTAAATTCGACAAGAAAATCAACGGTGAATCGTTCGAAGAGCCACTCGGAATCGTTCAGAGAGTCACATATGGCTCTGTGGCTCCCGGCTTGGAGACCCCTGATCTATTGTATAAGATAAATGCCCACTGACTGGCCGAAAGTAAACTCAAACGCAAAAAAAAATTTACCTAAATACCGAACGCATTTGCATTCATGATTAACATTCAAAACACAGGCATTTTTTCAGAGTCCAAGAATTTCGATATAATGCAGCTCGCAAAGTGCTACATCATCGCATCCATTACTGGTCGCTACTGTTGCATTTGAATTTTCATTTCCTGTTACTGCTCCGCCCGAAGCATTCGTTAGCAAGGCTGGACATTATTCAAAGTAATGGCTGACTTATGAATTTTGCCTCGTTCATTTTTCTTTTATTTTTTCCACCTTTTATTTCTTTCTTTTAAGTATTTCGCTCGGGTTTCGGTTAAAAAACAGTTAGACAAGCATTTTGACTTTTCCGCCGATGCCGATGAAAGATTACTGCTACCAGTAAATTATACTGCTGCTTCAACAAAAATTTAGCAACAACGAGCGCCAAAGTGTTGCATGATTTTTCCTCTTTCATTTCGCTCTTATTAAACTGCACCCACAGCGGCAACCAAAAAAAAGAAGCACTAATAATAACGAGCAGTAATGAAAAAAATGGAAAACGGACAACAAGTCCGCGAAGCAGAAGAAATATCTGCCCAGGGCAAAAATTAAAATGTATGATTGCCAGGAATGCGAGAAGTTTTTAATTTGAAATCGTCAGTTTTGTTGAACGTAACACTATTCTGTCAGTAGAACTGTTGTGTAAGTATTCGTATTGACTGGTGGTGGTGGCTGTGAAGAGGAAACTCATTAGCTTGTCGCTATTCGTATTGGTGTGTATGTAGAACGCTGAGTCTGAAAACTCCGAACATTTTTGTTTTACTGGGTTTATTTTGAATGAAAAACAGTAAAATAGAACACTGTCGAAAAACTGAACGTCTCATTGATATATCGTTTCAAGACAAGTTTTTCAAAAAATTCGGTCGCAGGAGGAGATCGTTTAGTTTAATAAAAATAGCCTGTATGGCTATACTAAGTGGAAGATTTACATAGAAAATTGCATGCACTACTCCTACCATCAAACTTTCAAAAACCACACTGAAAAGTTTATATCCCAGCCGAGTCTGCCTCGATATTTTCTTGTTTTGAATAATATTTGGCAATTCGTACTATTAAATTCAGACTAACATTTTCCGCAAATTCAATTATCATCGGTACGATCTACCACCACAATTTCAATATCTAGCAATATCTATAATTACCAGGCGTTCCAAAGTATAGCCATTTGTCTTACTTTCATAATTAGTGGTTTCAATAACAGATTATTAGTGACTTGACGGTAAAGAAAAACTGACGTTAAATCTGATTTTTCGCCGAGATGCGTGGTAAGCTATCATAACTTGAAAAAACAGCAACAATGGAAAAACTTTCGTCCATCGAATTAAGGGAAGCCGGCCATGCGAATTGGGGGTAATTAATCATGCCGCTTTCACGATGTATCATAATCTGTGTTATGTTGTTCCTTGAGAATCATAGTATAAAGCGAAGGCGATCCGATGAGCAGAGAAAAATTGGACTGTGATTTATGAGTGGCTAATTATTTTGTAAATAACAAAGTGAAGTGATAATTATCAATTGCTTTGTCATCAATTTTCTGTTTGCTCATTCTGACGGATATTATAATATAGCAGTGTGGGTGAGTGTTTCTCGTCGATAAGAAATTGAAAATGGGTAGAGGAACTGAGTAGATTGGCTGCTTTGGTTTTGAATTCACGGCTGAAAGAAAAGTATACTATCTTTCGATTTGACGCAAAACAAATTTCACCACATGTCTGATCAGTTGTCTGAACAAAACTCGAAGCAGACTCAACGAACACATTCTTGAAATCTGAATGTTTCAAATTTAAATATCAACTCAACATCGTGGCGGATAGTTTATTGTAGCAATGAAAAGCTGTTTACTAAAGGTGTACTTCCCAAAACAAACCATCGCCGTCCTAAAATTGAACAGTGTGACTTGTTTTGTGAGCTCGTGAGAAAACTAATTTCCATCACAAAATTACTTCAAGCTGTACAACAAATGCATTCTTGTGCACAACAATAACGAATAATTTTCTTATGCAAATCCTTTGCTGCGAAGTGACATGCTCAAAAAAGAAATTTAAATAAAATCCATTCCTTCTCACAACCTTTTCATGCTTTGCACTGGAATTCTTATGCAGCGAAACGAACTTGAGAACAAAATCAATTGTCCCGTTTTGAAATGAAAGGGATGTCCATGATTTTCAAAGATTCTAGTCTGCGTCGGGTATACACATTTGGAATACACTTTTTGTCCAAGTCGTCCAGAGCCAGTAAAGTTCTAAATCGATAAGACCCCTTCCCGTGTTTCATAGACGGGATACACCGATAGAATCCACAAAAAATAGTTTATTCAAATCAGTTCCGTGTATCATATTTGGCCCTTTTCATTGTCATTGATGCACTAAAAGTATTCTTCATTACGTTTTGCCCCTGGTTTACTCATTTGGCTGATTTGCATATTCCGGATCATAATCATTGAGTCGCAGGAAAACTGTGATGCTGCTTGTATGGGAATCGTTTTACTGCAATCCTTAAATTTCTCATACCCGTACCAAATTGAGTCTTCCGTCTTAAAAAAATTCGAAAGGGTTTTATGGGTTCGATTGAATCTGAAATCAGTGAAGTATTCGCTACATTCGGCTACTGGCCCCTTCGAAAATACTTTAATGTATGCAAATTGAAGGTGAAGATGCACACAGTATCGCAATGTGTTTTATCTTGAACGTGTGAAACAAAACGTAGGTCCTGTGTCTGTCTGATTCTATTTGGCTTCAAGTGCAATTCGTTACGCCTCGGCGATTCGTCGATTGTTATTTTTGTATCCCAACAAACACAAAACGTCGACCTTGGTGTGAATCGCTCTGTCAAAAATGTCAAATCGATAAAATATTGTTGATTCTCAATAAAGGGTTTTATCACTGCTTGTGTTGCTGCTTCGGTATTTTTTTAAAGGAGTAGTTTGAAGTAAGAACCATAGAGAATTTGATGAATAATTGTGTTTGTGATTTGGCATAAGTTGAAAGTCATTGCTTAGCCAACATTGAAATATTGATGCCAAGTTTTCTATTGTATGTTTGTGTGTATATTTGAAATTATCTCAGGCGGCTTAGAGATTTGCTGATTACAAAATTTTTCTTCTTTGACTATGGAAAACTGTGCTGTGACTGGTTTTAACCTATTTTTTCTTTTATATCAGTAATATATAAATATTTTTAGAATTTGTTTCAACATTGTCGTCAAAGTTAACAGATCGAAATTAAATTCACAACATCTACTGAAGAATTGTTTAAAAAGAAACATCTTTGATTTAATGTGCACATTTTAATGTTGAAACGCAGAAAGTTTTCGATCCAAAAAGAATTACGATGTTAATACTTGGTGGTCCATAAGTCTTGAGCTGGTTTTTTTTTTAAAATTTTTAGCTGCTTTTTATGTTAAGAAAAATAAGAAAATTCACAATGCAAAAATTTAAGGTTGTGGAGTGCATCAAAATATTCCAGTTTTTTTGAAAGTTTTTATTTAAATCATCATGACGCAACGAGCATACAGAAGATATTTTAATGTTAGAATAGGTCTCTGAGTATGAATAATTTGTCTTTTAGCTGGCCAGTTTCAGCTTTAGGTTTCTTTATGTGATCTTCCACGTGCGGGGAAGACAACGTTGCAGAAGAACCTAGAATTTCGACCCGCAGACGATGTACCAAATTAGGCATTGCTCGGGTTTTTAAGTGTACAATTTAGTACGCAAGAACTCCCCATAAAATTATTGACCCATTTTTCTTTCAGTGTGGTAGTCGTAACGCTGCTACTATCACTGGAGAAGGGTATCGGATCATGCTACAACATTTTTCACGATTTGCAATCAAAAACCACCTTAAGATGTGGTTTCAGCAAGATAGTACATTTCTCATACTGCTAAAGGTACAATGAAAATTTCATAAGAGTATTTCGGATATTGCACCATAATTTCGAGATCAGAAATTTATTGTTCCTCCAGATCTAGCGCCCCCTGACTTTTTTTGTGGTTTTGCTTAAAAAAAGGGGTACACAAATAAACGTTAGACGATTCCACAACTAATGAGTAACATACGTGCCAAAGTACGGAGCCTACGACCAGAAAAACTCACACCCCTTATGGACCACACCTTAAAAGAGCCGCCCTTTGCAACATATTATTATTCGTATTAAGTGCAATAAAATTTACAGACTTAAGAGCTAAAAATAATAAAAATAATAAGTAAATAAAAAAAGTAAGCTTTACTAAAACAAAAATATCATCGAATGTTTCTTCTCGACCCCGCACAATATGATGTAAAAGATGGGGCATTTCACGTGAAGCGGACAACGAAAAAAAATCGAGGTTCTGGATTTCGTTCATATTACGCATAATGGTACTTCTAGAGGATAAGAACTTGGATACACAATTTTTCGTTTCTATGAGGTTTAGTTGCCGAGTTATGGGCTTCTGAAAAATGGATGAAATTGATGAAAGGTTTTTTTTCGAAGCGGATTCTAGGACTCAAAAAAAATCGAAAAAACCTCAAAAATACTGATTGGTGTAGAAAATTAACTGTTCTTTTTGATTTTGAAATTAGATTTGAAAGCCGGAAGTAAAAAGTTATTTGGAACCGGAAGTAACAATTTCAACTCGTTTTTTGAATAATTTGGACCAAGATAATTTTGTTTATTTTTATAACAGAACAAAGCTTAAAGTATTCTTATTTTATCATAAAAGTTCTAGAATAGGATGGCCAGTAGTTTCAGAGGTAGATGAACTTCAATACATACAAGTCGCATGGGATGTGGTACCGAGTTCACTTTCACGAGCCTTATGTCAATTTATTTTTTCGTTATCGACTTCTCTACTTCTAATGGACATTATATTTTTAACCTCAAAGAAAGTATCATGCAATAGAAACCACTGAAAATTTTTTCAATGCCTTTCAGTTCACGCACAGTATTTATTGTATGCTTTACATATGCCCATTTACTTATAAGACTCTCTTGCGCACCAGTACTGCCGCTTCAGAACCAGAACAGAACCTTCACATTGTCTCCAAATTCATCAAAATTAATAAACCAAACCTATCCATAGTATCAAAAATTTCAGCAATGAGTATCAAATTGATACCTATGCATAGTAGCTCTACATGTCTCTATAAAATCATGCTTAAAGGAAAAATAAAATTTAACCCTCGAAAATTAACTTAAAATTGACGGTTCGTACCACATCACACAAAAAAATTGAACATATATTTTTTAAGTTTTCAGTGATATGAAATTCTTAATCAAAAAATTACATGCAGGCAAAAATACATACGTTGCGAAACATAGGAAGTCAATAAATAAGGGCGTTTCCGAATTCACGTCTTCGTCCTCATCTTCAGCTTGTTATGACAGATCATGACGTCAGCAGAGTAGCTGAACTATTTTAACAGTTTAAAGCAGACCAGGCCGAGGTGTCCGAAATCTATGGCTTTCTCTTCTGCTATTCCTTAAAAATTTTTTCATGACTCTCAGCTAAGTTTTGAAATGCATGCAGTATTGAAATAAAAGATTTTTCAGCGCGTCTTATGTGTTTTCAGGGTTGATAGAATTCCCCTACTTAGCTCGACTTAAAGATTATTTTTTAAATGTTTTTTTTTGTAGTTACTGAGCTACTCCTTCAGGTATATTTACTTTGTTGTCCGTTACTTGAGTCACACCATGTTAATGCCCATTTTGAATAGAATGAAGAAATGCTATTACTATATGCTATTACTTCAATTCGAAGTGGATAAATATAATAGATCTGATAGTAAAAATAATTCTCTATTGGAAATAAGTTGTAAGGGAAATTGAAAAAATGTAATTGTTATGAGCACAAATTTTTGTGAAAAAAATTACAGGCCATGCGAAAAGTATCCACTTTGGCAGCAACATATTATCGTATCATCTAGATTTTTCAAACTCGATTCGTATCCAAAATTATATGAAGATGTACTCCTTCCTCGAGCAATATCTTCATCTGTTTTTATTGATTTCATCATTGTTAGCTCAATGATCAGATCTGTTGAAGTTCGACAATTTAATTTAATAGAACGTGTAACAGTGAAAAATCAATCAAATTTTCCAATTGAAGCATGTCCTGGAGATATAAATGGGGAGATTTAGCATAAACAAACTGCCCTGGTGGGTGAAAATAATAATAATTCTTTAACGCAATTTGCACTCGACACCATATGAACATATTATATCCATAGTTTGAATGTGGATCCTCGTTCTTATCAACTTTCGAATGATAAAGTGAAAATTCAGGTTTTCCGCCACAATTTTCAATATGATTATATGGTTCGTTGTTATTTATTACATCTTCAATGGCTTGAAGACTTTGATCCCTATTATCATTTATAACGAGTTCTGTTGAAATTATTGTTGCTAAGGTGGGATGAAGTATTTAGTGAGCTCTGACAGCTCTTGCATAAGCATTTTATCAATCATTTTATCTGGTGAATTGAATACAACACTTCTTTGATACCACTTCTTTGCATAATATATCCAAGAGCTCCAAAAACTGACATGAGTAAACCAAAACGTTCAAGTCTTATGGTAAATCAGACCCCTAAGGTGCTGAAGATACAATTTCTCAAGCTTTTGATCAAAAGTAATACGTGCTGCATTCACCAAAGCGCATAGTAAAGTGTTGTATATATGTAGTATTGTAGTGACTCGCTGGTTGATGGTAAGAATGCTAGAAATACGAATTTTTGGCCAAATTGGTTCGAATCTTGTCATTTGGCACTTAATATCTTTTAGTGTTTGCAGTAAAAATAGACAATCAGTATTTTCAATATATGCAAATATTTCAACCATCGCACACGTAAAAATATTATCTTCAAGACTATCATCCCTGCCTCCTGCATTAGGTCTTGAAAAAGAATCATAGCAATTATTAC
The DNA here is from genome assembly GCA_947369275.1 of Nemotelus nigrinus. Classification (NCBI taxonomy): domain Eukaryota; kingdom Metazoa; phylum Arthropoda; class Insecta; order Diptera; family Stratiomyidae; genus Nemotelus; species Nemotelus nigrinus. Next base: position 44,311,389 of record OX376373.1, on the reverse strand, counting down.
TGCATGCCTGCAATAACAACTTTTGCTAAGTCATCCCAACGATCCTGAGCAACCTTCAAAATATGATCCGTAAGTGGAAGCGCAGCAAGTTCATAAATTGTTCGATGAATATTTTGCGGTATTTTCGTTTGCTTCAGCAACACAATTTCAGCGAAAATTGTTAAAACAAAAAATGGACTCACTTTATCGTCCTCTAGTACGAGGTGAAGTATTCTTGGACCAGCTGGCTTCTATATGTCACCGTTTTCAATATCTCGCTGTCTTTTAGCTGCAGCAACGCTACTCTTAGGAGTGCAAATTTTACGACGCCTTAAATGGATTGTCACAGATTGTTTGTCTTTCAAGCATTCAAAATGTCCATCATTACTTTCTTTCTATAAGAAAGCTAAGGTAGTACCCATTGGGAAATGAAACGGTCAATGGCAGGCATGTGATTTTATAACCCTAACTAGAAAGATTCAAAAAATATAAGTAGTGGACTGTTTAAATGGCTGTATTTGTAACAGGTATCTGACTCACACTGCTGACCAGATAGACAAACTAAACATTCAATTTCAGATTTTTTCTCTTGTCAGTTGGTCAACAGCTTTATAAAGACGTCTCGTATTCAGCTCTGTAATTTTTGCAGACTCATGAAAAATCCGAATAAATTTCTTTTTTATTTTAAAGACCATTGGGTTTTTCAGAACAACCTAGAAATAAAGCTCAACGTAAGAAGATAATAAATGAAATTTATACTTCTAAGGCACGGGAAATCTAATGAGCCTACAGAAACATATTTAGCTTAAATAACGCTTGATCAAATTTGAAAAACATTGAAATGCTACCACCAAAAAATTTTAAGCAGATGAAAATAGCCCACGCTGGGCGCTACAAACTGAAGTGCGTTTTTCGCTAATATATTGAAGAAAATTAAGTCTTTGTGGCTGCGTGATAAAACTATAAGGTTTAGTCAAAATTATATAGTTAAGTATTTTGCATCTTTTACTTCATGTTTCATGCGACTTGTTCAACTAAAAAACTTGTAGACTATGATCGAAAGCAAAAGTCGAAGTAGTGTCGATGGGGTTTTTTGACATTTCGTTGATAATGATGTATTTGAGATATGCTCTATGCGAATTATTGCGAAGTTTAAACTTTATTTTTCGTTTATTTTGGTTGACCTAACTTTCGTCACAAACATTCAAAAAAAAAAAAAAAAAAAAAAAATCCGACACAAAATACTCTGTATTAAAGTTGCACGACTTTTACGGCATTTCTATGAATGTCGAGAAAAGACTCGTACACAGGAAAAGAAATTCAAGTAGGCACAGCAAAAACGCTCTATGGATTTTACTAAAATCTTTTCAATTAAGATCCATAAAAATGGCCTACAAAAGAAATCGAAAGAAATCTGATCTTATGATAGGAAACGAGCTATAGATTTGAATCCGGGGTAAAAAAATGCTTAAAAGGACACTCTTGTTTCCTCAAGACCAAAAATTTACCGAAATTTGTACACTGGTATTATTGCGAGATTTTCTGACGGATGAAAATAATTACAAAAAATAATAAAAATGCTTGATTGAAATTGAAACCTGAAAAAATATGTATGGTTACATTAATTAAAAATAATTTCCCGCACATGTGCTTACTGTCAAAAATATTTCAAGAAAATTAAAACGAGTGGGTTTATGTCCTAAGGTAGCCCATCAGTCATCCTTTTCGAGTATCCAAACACATTTACTCTTCCATAATTACGAAAACATTCGCATTGACACTCTTGCATAGCTACGCACCATTTCAAAGGAATCCTTCATTGACATTCGTAGAACTTTGCAATAAATTCAACATGCAAATTGTTGAAGAGAATTTTCGCCGTCAGCGAAACTCTAATCAAGCAAGGTTGGTGGTCTTACAGTCAATCAGTCAAGATAGTTAACCTACTCACTTTATCCCACGCCACACTGAGAACACTCAAGGCTGCAGGATGAAACGGAATCGATTGACGCAACGAGCGAGAGGTGGAGATGTGCACTGATTCCGACGGTTTTCTCAGCTTCTAGTTATCTATTATAAAAGGGTTGGTAACAACCGAAAGAGCTCCGAGATATTTTCAATTATCTATCAACACGCTTGCTTATTCCACTCTCGTGCTGGCTCTTAGGTCTTCGCAAAAGCAGGAGACACCGTCGTCTGAATTCGTGTTTCGTCGTCACTTCATTAATAAAAAGCACAGGTCGACTAGAAAACGTGGCGCTGGAGCACAAGCAAATGAACAGTTTCTCAGAATATAATGAAAATTGGAGAAAGTGGCGGGAAACTTAATTAAAAGGAAACGCCATCTTCTTCTTCCGGCAGTGGAGGTTGAGTCGGGGGACAAAAAAGGAAATACTGAAATGTGATTTGGCGGGAGAGTTGAAGTTGTTCCTTCATCCTGGGAAGAGCAATTGGGGCGATGGCGATGCATTAACATTTCTACTCAGCGCCCATTCTACTCTCATCGCCACTTTGGCCGGCTCGACTTCGTAACGATAAAGTTGATGATGCTGATGATGATGAGCTATGTACGTCGTGGTATTCCTACTCATTGGCCACCCTCATTTCGTATTTACCAACCCCATTAGAACTGTGGCAGTGTTTTCCTCTGTGTGTTGATATTTAAAAAGTAAAGAGTCCTTAAAACAAGGTCAATGTTAAAATGTAAATGAAGTTTGGAGTCCGGTGCAGTGGTTGCCGGGATGAAGTGGAGTAGGCCAAATTGGAATTTTCATCGATTTTCATTTTGATAACGCAGGAGTAATGGGTGAATGCGACCCAGACGACGGCGACAACAACGTGCTCGTCGCCTTGCTTTACATAGACGCTAGACATTAGACGTCTCTCGTCTAATTAAGTTTCGAATCCTCTCCCCGTCCACGTTTCTGTGAAGGCAGAAAAAGGCAGCAGACAAGGTCACACGATTACGGAAGACTTTTAATTGAGTTGAAGAACAACATTTTAAGTAGGTCATTGAATTTTAGGGAAAGTGAAATTTGTTCTTGACATTTGACCTTAAAGTTTTTGAGGGCGAGGTGAAATCAATAGCTTTAACTTTACTGTTATGGCAATTGTTTGAGTTTCGTGAAATCCTACCGGGAATGATTTGTGAATTAGAAGGGTGTACGGTTAATGAATATAATTATATATGTAAGTGTTTTAAGAAACATGGGAAAGTCAATTTGGAAGAAGCAAAGGGAAGCATGCTGATGAACAGAGCTCCAGATCGTATTATGTTAGTAGCTCTCGAATAGTCGCGTAACACTCTAATTTTGGGGGAAGAAATTTATTTAACATGGTGATTGATTGTTATCGAATAGAGAAAATAAAATCAAAATGAATTCGAAGTTTTGTTTTAAAAACAAGTTAGAGGCCACATACCTTTGTTTCTTGGAAAATTCTGTAATTTTCTTTTATTTCTCTCAACTAGGAGAAGATGGTTGAGTAAAAAAACACTAAGCTCAAACATTGTAATAGTTCCCGTAAAATGTAGAATTGATTATATTCGTTACAATATAGAATTCGAAAAGTCGAGCTTCGTTTCTTTGTATTAATATGATTCCTAGTAAACAACTATATTATTTTTCACTACATAGTCTGCTTGTACTTTCATTTTGTGGCCATTATTTTGGCATCTGGTGTACTCGATCCTTATAAAACATGTACACTCTTCTAGAGTGTAGTTATTGGAATATTTTTGGGTAGTAGCTGCTTTCGAAACCCTGGAATGTAAGTAAAAAGTCTACCGTGCTCGTTCGGTCGTGGATACATTTTCATTTCACATTTTCCATTTTCATCCCTTATCGATCGTTTGAAAATTCAATTTATGTGTCCGACAGTCTTGGCTTTCAGTATTTTCTGTGAATGGCGCTGAAACGGCATTGCCAAGCGGATGTAAAAGTGTTTTGGTGTATCTTGAAGCGTTTTGAAGTACTGTAGAAATGTTCTTGCATTTACATTTATAATTGCTATTGAACATATACCTGTTCACTCACGCATATCTGGCTTCATTTTAAAGTAATAGAATTATTAAAGTGAGACCATATCAAATGAAAAACTCTTATCCGAAGAACCGACATGAATTTTTCAAAAGGTTTTGCCATTGTTTCAAACAATTTCTATTACATTACTTTCAATCCAGTAACGTTGGCAACCGCTCCAAAGATATTACTAACGTTGAACACTTTACCTTCGCCACATTTTTTCCACCGTGCACCCTGGCATGTGCGATATTTATCGCGAAAAACATATTTCGCTAGCTTTTGTTCGTGAGTAAAATAATAATACTGATTCACTGGATAGGGTAGGGGTGGAAGTTACCTCCACTGCCATTATGATTCCAGCTCATCGTAGGGAAAAGAGTGTTCGGCTAACGCAGCTATAAAATGGAAGAAAATTGTATTTCACGAGAACATCATGTGGGTAGTCTGCCGTTAGTGGTTTTGCAAATCCTCCCTCTACATGCTTTATGGTCGAAGCTCCCCTAGAGTTGTGTACAAGATGTAGGGTAGTTTCAACGTAGAGAAACTTAAGCCTCCGCCGTAACGCACAGTATGCAGATAACCGATTTAATATGTTGGAAACGATTCAAGTTTCCGCCAAGGAAATGAAGGGCACATGGTGTTCAGTCGTTGTCAAGTACATGGACGAAACGTACACTAACTCAGGATGAAATCATGGTAGAGTGCTTGGCGGACTTGCGCATATTGGACTTCTCGTGCCTGTTGCGGGCGTACGGAAAGAGAAGAAAGCAAAGAAATCGGAGTGGAAAGAAGTAACTCCTAGAACACAACTACTTCTTTGGATGTGTTTTCGTATGACTGGTTGAATACGTACGAAATTTCCGTACGAGTGGTTAAATAAAATATTTTCTTAGTATAAGTTGACACGAATGGAATGGGATAAAGTCTCGTTTACCTCATACCAAAGCCATTTTGAAGAGCATACATTTTGGGGATTGTACATAAGTAGTTCTTCCCCTTCAATGACTCCCCGTGGACATATTCTTGGGTGTGCAACATCACTGGTCTTACGAGCAATTCACTAGCTTCTTTTTACTGTTACAGAAATGTGATGTTTACGAGTACTGGTAAGAGGGACACTCTGAAGCTTTATAATCGATGTCGACGTCTTTTCGTAGCCGTATAAGCAAACGGTTGCCAGAAATGCACGCGCATACTCACCTCAACCTCGTATGAACCCTAGTTTCCGAAGGAATCTAACTTTATACATACGTGTGCTCACTAGCTTGTACGACACGCGGCTGGATATCGTCCTCTTTCTTTTCCCAAAAGAAATCCAACAGGAACGAGCGTCATTAAGGCGTTTGGATCCTTTATTTTTATGGGGGAAGTACGAGTATGTCTAGTCGAAGTATGGTAGGAAATCGTTTGCTTGTGTGTCACCGCGATGTGTACATATTTACACAAGAAGGACTAGTATATTTGCCCATGAGATTTTCGAAAGACGTAACTCGATTTTTACCGATTTTTCCTTTTGACGAGAGACGAAGAGTGGAAGAGAAAAGAGTGAAACTTGAAATTCAGTATATTATAGGAAATAAAATTATGAAAAGACTTGGTTCTGTAGAATTTCGGTATGTGGTTGTGTTAAATTTTGAATGGATGGATCTATTTTGGAATTTTGTGTTCTTTTACTCGGTTTTATACGACGATATTATACAAGATGTTGACACACGTGAAAAACTATATTTATCCTATGGATTTCTGATTTTCTCTTGAAAATGATGTATAAAAATCTGTATTGTCATTTATTGGTTTGTACCAAACAGGTTATCCACCCAAGTCATAAGCTAAATTGTTTTGTTATTCAATTTATATAAAGTCCATTAGAGTTATTCTGGAAGGCATCTATTGAATCTGGAATACCTGTGCAGTAGAATGCGAATATGTACCTGTTTAGTGTTTGAAAAGCATACATACTTATGGGCTTAGAGTTAGTTTAACGACCTTAGTGAAATCTAACACTATCCTTACATTGTGCCCGGCCTGTTGACAACATTTGCTTTGTAGTTTTGAGATATTTTGGGTCTCAGCAATTTTTCAGCTGGTTAAATATTCTAAACAATATCTTATACAAACTTTTTGGCTCGCTAAAAGTTTTAGGTGTCATGGATTTCAACTATTGGCAGGGATGGATATTTTGGTCCAAGATGGGTAATTCATTGATAGTTCAATGTGTACACACTAATAAATGAATCTTTCCATGTTCGCTTTCTAAGCATTTTAGACAACAAAACATTTATAACAATCAATCTTTGAAAATTATTAGCTTTGGCCAGGAATTAAAGCAAAGTGTTTGATCTTAGGTACACTGCTGACCATGGCAAACGCTTCAAGCTTTCAGCTTTCAATAGTTACTACTACAGTCACATTGTGTTTCTGCTATAAATCGATCTTAAACATTTGGTTCGAGCAATCGAGTCCAGCAACCGACTTCAGCAATTGAGTCCATTAATCGAGTCCAGCAATAGAGTCGAAAAATCGAGCATATCGATTGTTAATCTGAGCGTCGACTTGATCGGTGACTCGCTTGTTCACTCGCTTATTTTGTGGCACCAGGTGCGATTGTCTCATTTGTTAAAATATCTCCCAGTTACCCATAACAACGGTAGATTGAAGCTGACATGTTTAAGAAGATTTTATTGGCTTATATGGTATGGAGCCTGATCCTGGCAGTATAATTTTTGACATCTATAACGAAACAGGTCTTATTTTTGTTATTTTTTTATTATTTCGGCTCTTTTGATTCTGGTATGAAAATTCTCATTCCAAAAATAATCTTTCCTGTCATTTATTATTGCAAATATTTTCAATATCCAAAGTAATGCTACTGTTGAATTGTTTTACTCGATCACATAGGAAAAAAGTTTTCCACGATATAACAGCCACAATTGAATAATGTATTTTTGAATTATTTATTCAAGGCTTTGTTATAATTTCCACACAGAATTATTCATCATTTTATAAATGAAATGATAAACGAATGTGTAAACTTGATCTTATCTGTAATAAACTTTTCGTCCTTTTCTCATTTACGGTTTAACTTTTCAGGTCAGCATAAAGCATTGGCTTCGATCGATCTGCTGTCAGATTGTTTTAATAAAACTAACGTAATTTATAATGAATCATTGAAAATTCACGATTATTTGTCTTCAGTTTCACGATTATTTATCGGTAAAAAGGCAAAAGTTCGCAGAATACTTTCACGCCCAGCCAACCGAAATAAAATTCCAACCGACGTCTGAAAAACACTTTTGACACCATAAAATTTCCATTTTCAGGTAGTATGATAACAAAAAAAATATCATCAGAAGAAAAAACCCAGTATCGTATTATCTTTCATATCGCGATACCCCCTCCACAAGGTAAAAAAGGAAAATAACGTGAAAAAGTATTTTTCATTATTTTTGATTATATGGCGAGAATAATATATTATCCTAGCGCTTTGCCAGTTTCCTCGTCTTCGGAAGCATGAAATGCTCTGTTTTCGTAGTGAGCTAAAGAAGGAAAATATTTTCGTGATTTCTTGTTTTCGTCCTTGCTTGAGCGCTATGTGTGCAGTATTAGCCTGCAATGCTCTAAGTATGAAAAGTTTATGATGGAAATACCACGGTGGTGGTCATGTCTTTCTTGGTCTTGCTGTTTTCTCTTGGCCTGGCTCGGGAAAATGTATAGTATACGCAGTAGTTGGATAAACTGATGGCGATGAGCGCCATAATTCTTGATAACCACAGCGAGGTACGAAGCGCATAAATAACATAAATTAACGCCATTTTGTTTGCGCTAAGTCCTTGTTCTTTGGCATTCTTCTACAGTGATATCATACTTCGACTCCATTACTCTACGGTCTTAACGGTGATCCCGAAGATTTTCATTTTGCTTCCGAGATAAGTATGTCCGCGCTCAATAAGTGCTGTGCATATTCTCACAGAATTTGAATTTATCTCTGTCCGTGGATGCTGTTCGCTCTCCGATGCGAAACTGACAGGGGCTATATTTTATTGCTGAAGCTGCTTAGTGTTTGCAAGTATGCAATCATATTTTATATTTGAAAGGTGAAAATAAAAGTGGAATGAATTCTATATTTATTATGTAAATCCTGGAGGAGCTTTGTAGTTTTCTGGTAAAGTAAGTGTAAGTTTTCACTGAAAAATCTATTTAAATCGCGAACGTAGAGTCAAAATTAACAATATGTGGCGCTAAATTTACTATAAATCATTAATACTCATCTGAATATTCAATATTTTGTTTAGTTTTTAACTTGTTCATAACTTATGGAACTGTACATATAGTGCATTGATAATATTCTTTTTCATTATACTCTACTACGAAGGGGGAAAGATTTATATTATGTATCACAAGTAATTTATCAACACGATCTAATGCCCACAGTTCACCTAAAAAATTTCATTCCATTTCTCACATTAAATACTTGTGAAATACACTTGTGTAATTCACGTGTATTTCCGGCAAGATAAACATTCACCTAGGGACTATACTTCGTACCTGAATTTCTTAAATTCTATCTCAGAAAGTAGATACTTCTTGGAGAATAAATGCATAGGAATTTTCATATAAAACGAGTTCGAATCTCTAGAGCGTCGAAATGGAATGGCTTATGGAGAAAATTTTATGGAAGCATTACGGTTGACGATGAAAAAATAGAGCGATTACACTGAGATAAGGAAACCGAAATAAAAGTAAAGTAAACAAAATACGTAGCCTATTTACTAGAAAACGCTGGAAAGAAATTCCGAAATTATGAATCGATCATTATATAATATTGAAGTGGTTGCTGGTGCGAACACTGTAGCCGCAGAAGCCAGAAGTTCGATTGAAATCTTTTCTCATTTTTTCCATAAATATCTTATCAGGGCAGTCAATAGTTTTCGTGGGCCCCAGGACTCAATATTTGAGCGGGTTAGTTAGACTTGGTTGGCGTCCTTTTCTTGTCATCCTTGACATAAGCAACAAAATGTGTTCCTTGTTTTCGGCACAACATTTTACAATCGGCACGCATACGCTTTGAATTGAATTAATTACAAAGGAAATGTTGTTTAAACAGTAAATCTAATAGTTAATATTTGCTGGCAAATTCATTACAATCTGTATACTCTACAGTCTGTAATCTTTCATTACTCAATACCTATCAAAAAAATTAACTCAATGATTTAGATATTATTTATGTTATTTAATTTTATTAATAAGTTTTTTTTATTAAATATTAAATTTCCAGCATTGTTGGATGCAAAATCATCAATCAAAGCTTCTAAATTGACTTGAATGCAAGTTGTCTCTCCACAGTTAGCACACTTAAGCTGGATAGTCTGTCTTCCGACACAGTTCACCTCAGGACACTTCTCACTCGCCATAGAGTGGAAAACGCTTTCTCAGCACTAGTCACTGTAGCAAAAAGTGTTTGGAAGATACTGAGAGCGATCTATAAATCGGAAGCAGCAGCGTAGAGATTGCAGAGACGATTTGCTTAAATTTGACTGGGTTAGATTAGTTCACACTCGATTAGTTTATTTTTTTGACTTAATCCTCAGACAAGTACGCGATATTCAAACGACAGAAAAATCTTCGCAAAGATCGTGTGTAGCATTGTAGTGCCGAATCGCACAGATAAATCACTGGTCACTTGGTCTAAAACGCTGCTAAATTTTCATCGTTTCCGTTTCAAGTGTCGTCTGCCATTTTCTTCCTTTTACGGCGGCTTTTATTTGTCTCCCATAAAGATTTTGGTCATTCACTGGTTTTCTACAAGTTAAAGCTCCAAAACGCAAAGCTTGTAGTTCTAATATTAAGCCGGTCAGTTGCCAGCCGAATAGAGAGATTAACATGTAGTATATAAAAATATGAACGTACGCTGTATCTCCTCGGACAGGTTGAGGTATGCTCCATAATTCTTTTGTGGTGGCCGCTGGAAAAAATTCTACCGCTAGAGAGTCCGTTCAAATTAACGCTGGCTTTTTACGCTCTCCCGTAAAAAGTAATGGTTCTGTGACACACTTGTACAGCCACCATGTTTCTCTACGCAGTGGTGACACGGGAGCTTGATGACGGCTGGTAAATTAAGTGAAGGTCTACGGAATTCTGGATCCAACACTTCACTTTGCGCGGTGCTGGATCCTACCGAACTGTGGTCTACAGAGTAGCAACCTGTCAAATCAGGGAATACACTTCGAATGCTTCGGCAACAAGGTTCACAGGTTCAGCATACTGTGAAAGCTTACAGAATCCTCGAAAGGTCGAGAAGGAGTCTGCCTCACAATCTCAAGCTGGAGAAAGACGGTCGGAGTAGTAAGCTGTTCGTATAGGAGCAGATTTGCCTCGGCTGTGGTCCAAAACTCGAAACCCTAACCTGCGGCAATTAAAATAAAATTCATGATCAAAATCTTGGGCACTTTCGAAGATATCACAGTTTTACGATAGCATCTCCAATATGGTGCGGAAAATCGCGAAAATGTTAAGTATGTCCTTTCGGTGAATTAATACAGTACAAATATAGCTAGTAGCATTCATGAATATTTAGATACATATTTCTATCAATTTTGCTTTTGAAATTTCACGTCGCTTGAAGATCTGAAACCAATTCAAGAAATCACAATACCACACAAACAGCGACTCAAAGGCTCATATCATTACGTTATTTCTTTATTTATGCTACTTCGCTTATTGCGTGAGCTATATAAGATATTTAGAATTGAAAATGTAATACGTACAATACTTGTCTATCGTTACATCTTTTTTTTGAATATCCGAAAAACTCGTCATCTGAATTTTCTTTCATGTTCCTACCCGTAAGATATTTTTCTTCCTGTTCTCATTTGAAAGCTACAAGGAAGCAGAAAAAAAAACATACGAAACGGAACAACATGAGATTTCTATTCTACAAAGTTAAGGAAACAAATTTTGTATTTTGTAGCGTATATGTATGAATGTACATTTAGGGTAAGGAAATGCTTATCTGCAGCTCCTGGGCAAAGTAATTGAAAACGTTTGGTCTTGGGACGAGTCGTCAGCTACACAAGATAGCTCAGAGAGAGCGAGAAAGAGATTCGTCCAGGATCTAGTATCCAGGAATGAACGTAGCTATAGTCTGGTGGACGTAGCCGTGGTGGTGGAAAAGAACGAAAAATAACAACGAGCAACAATAAGAAAAAATTGAAATGAAATTATTTGTGGAAAATGAAGACACAAGTTGTTCGGAATGAGTGTTGTGAGCAGATCTTGTACAGAATTGAAAATTCAATTTGTTTGGCCTAGACGTTTATATTCCTTTCATTTTATTCTCTTTTTATTTTTTTATTATCTGGTGTGGAACTTGTTCGAAATTTAATGAATTCCACTTGTTCCATGGTTTTTCACAGACAACAGAAGCAATATGTTTTAAGGTTGACATTGAATGCATATAAACTATGAAATGGATTTCTTACTGGTAAATACTGATTCAGATTCATTTGATATCAAATAAGTATTTATAATAATTATAAAAGTAATAATAGTAATTCTGATTTTTATGTCGGGCTCTTACATGCAAAACCATCAGAGGAAGTACAAATCTCTTTAACAGGGATTGGAAAATTTTAGGATGCAAAACGTTCGCCCAGAGTTTGTACTGTCATGAATATAAAATATTCTTCTATTATATTCTTCTATTATTCCCTAAACAAGAGTAAGTAGGGTTTTAGTCATTCATATATCTTTAAGATAAATTCATGTCTTAACTTATTTCTTTATAAAATGTTTGACTCAAATGCATCATTAGAAAGCAATCGTCGAATCGCAACTTTCGTAGGGACATAGCAATATTTTAGCAGCAATATTTTAAACTAAGCCAACCATAGTCAGAGCTTTTGCATGAAATAAGAACTTAAAAATTGTATGTTTCATAGTATCTACAGCATGTCAAACTCCGCTAAGTAGGTTTAAAAAAATACCCATCATTTATGCTCAAAATCCAAGTTCCGAACACGAGCATATAGACCTTTTGTTAATTACGGCCTATTCTCATCACTTATTGAAAAAGTCACATTTGGTATTGATTTGATCTCATCATATATTTTTTACTTGTTCTCAAGCCTCATTTTTAAATAAAAGAAATCTTTCGAAATTGCTAGCTGTCCAAACTTTGCATTTATTAATTGTAAAATACTTAATTTTCATCTAACTCCAGTTGCAGTCGTTAATACTTTGAAATAAATTATGCATGATTATTGACCCTTCGAAAGGGTTGACGGAATAAGGCGATCAAGTTCATTTTACTGGTCATTTCTAATATGCTACAGGTCAAATACTCTTCTTGCTGACACTTTACAACTTCAGCTTGAATTATCGGCCGTACGATGCTAATTTGTAAGTACTCAAATGAATAATACACAAATAAATGACTTGATTTTACCTTTACCTTTTTGAATTGATTTCATCAACTTGATCCACCTAGGCATACCTAATCAGCCCAATATTGATGTTCGTGACAAACTTTATACCCCACGAATTACTAGGATAATTTTCAGTCTTCTGTCAACCTGCTCGCTTGAATTGTCAACTGTCGGAGGTTTTGCCACCGCATATTATTAAGACGTAAAACACTTCGTTCGAATATCTTCTCTACGAAACAATTTAATGCAAAAACTTTTCGAAATTACACACCTGTAATTTAATTACAAACTGGTGCATTGTTGCTTTGCTGTAAATTTATTCATTGGTTCGCATTTACAAGACTATAACAGACACCGGGTATGTGCAAATCGAGCATGGGGCTTGAATATGATATGTGGTCATGTCACATATTTTGCTCGTGAGCCATGGAAAGACAATGATATGCAATGGAAAGAGGTGCCGTTTATGTGCAACTAAACTTATGAAACCATTCCATTCACAGTGAGATTGTCTCTAGCAACAGTAATCACATTTAATCAAAATTCCATAGGAAAGAAAGTATTATTTTCCATTTTTTCAAAAATAAGCGTATTTTCAACATATATTCATTTATATTATAAACGACAACTCAAGATTTTTTCCGTAGCTGGTAGCTCTTTCTGTCCACTTCGCGTAGGCTGTCCTTGTGTCTTCTGCACGAGCAACTGCATTGAATGTGGGCCGTAGCGAGATGATGAGTGGCCAGTAATTGTCAATTAATTTCCACATTCGAGAATTAAGGAGGCTCAGAACAGATATGGAGTACGACAATTTCAACTGAATTTCATACCCTGTGGCCATATTTACAATTTAATAGTGAACAACTTACAATGATAATTTCAACTCATTGCAATTTAATTTAGTGCTATCGGTGGCTTGACAGGTGACTGGCTTGTCACCAAGATCTGTATCTGTTGGAGGTCTATTTCGGCTTGGAAGTAGATGTTTTACCCTCTTTAACGCGACATTTCAAACCGATCATTAATTTGATTGAATGTCCTGATAACAAGTACAACTTTCTTGTTAGTTGAGCTATTGGTTTTTTAATACTGAAATATGTATTTGATAGTATTTTGATAGTCTGTATCGCATTTATTACCTCACGAGCAAAATTGAAAAATTTAAGTATGTATTTATTGGAAGTTTTGATTGATAACAAGCCTGACGGATTTTTTTTCATGACATTAATTTGTTACAATTGATATTGGGCACTTTAATAATTAATGTTCTCATTGAACAGTAAGACTTGAATGTGATTACTCAAGATGAAATTAAGTTCAATTCTTTCAAATTCCGAGTATTACCGTAGGCATGCTGAACAGTAAATAGTTGTATGCCACGGAAATTGTTCAAAATAATTTCTTCATATGATCCTGGCCACTATCAATTGGTTCTTTCTTGAATCTCGATCTAGGGATCATACTCTCCTGTTTAAAAACTCGATCGAGAATTGGCATGTGTTGCTGATTGAACCCTTTGATCTGCATCGGGGTTTTCAAGGAAGTTTTCTATTCTAGACGAAACTCTTTTACTACCATGTTTCTGAAGTATTTTAAATCAATGCGTAATACTGATCTTTGGAGGGTTACACTATTGTAGCGAAGCGATGCATATTCATTCACTCAAGCATATTTTAGATTTTGTGGGTTTGTGTTTATAAAAATTTCATTTCATAGCAAAATTTGTGTATACATGATATAATTAGTACTTCTTTTTTGTATTTACTGATAGTGTTTTGTGCCTGTTTATGACAAAGAATTGGAAATTTGGAACCCTAAGTGAGCGCTGAGTAGGCAAGGATTTTCTTTTCAAATTTCGATTTGTCACAACTTCTGACCGAAATATTGGATCACTACCAAATTTTCAGAGCTCAAAAATGTTGATAAAAGTATACATGACCAGAACCATATATAGGCGTGCGGACAACCCTGCAGCTACGGAAGCCACGTGAGAAAAATTCTGCAAATAAATCAACCATACTGATTTTTTTTTATCTTCTTCTTTAAAAAAAAAATTGCGATCGATTGATAAACTTTATCCTTTGTCCACCCTGTCAAATTAAAGTTTTCAAAACTCCCTATTGCCCACGAACGACATCCCATCACCAAATTACCTCTATTTTAAGCATCCGAAAATTCTGTTCACGAGAACTCACGATCGCAGAATCAGATCAATCTGAAATTCACAGAATGTAGTAGCCTCAATAAAGAGCAGGACTGAAAGATATGAAATATGGGCAACTCAATGGCAGTGGTATCGTATTGAAAAATTATTGAGAAAAATATACTTTCTGCTCCATAAATTCTGATTCACTCACCAGATTTGAACGAAATTCACACAGTAGTACTTTACGCTGTTTGATTTCGTGGACAAATTAAGATATGTCTGCCAGCTATGGTAATATTGGTCTCTTCAATCTATCAAACTTACTCAACAAAATAAAGGTTTTTGCTGTATAAATTCCGGTGCAGTCAGAAAATCAATACAAAATTCATACTGTAAATGTGCCTTTTTGGTGGCTAAATTTGGTAGGAATTTGGTTGAAAAATTGAGACAGTGCTGCCAGCTATGGTCGTTTTTAAATTTTTTTGTCATTTGTTTACGAAGCGATGTTATTATAAAATTTTCAATTGTTAATAATTTTTTAGTGATAATAAACAACAAATATTAAGATTTCGAAAACATGGAAACTTTTTTGAGCTGCGACCCTGAGACCTTTCCACCATATGAGATTCAATGCAGTTTTCAGATCAAAATGGTGCATAACTTTCGATACAGGTTGGCTATACTAATCAGCACGTGTGATAGAATATACATATACTCAAAATCTACAAGATTCCTCTACTTTTCTTCGATTATTAGTGTTTCTAGCGTTACCAATTTGCTCGAGCTTTTTATGAATTCATAAAAAATTTATTGGTTCATAAATTCATTTAATTTTGGAAATTCACCTTCTCAGATTATCTTTCAATTTCAAACGTACAAAAAACCGTTTCTACATCAGTTCCTTGAAATCTAGTTATTTTATTCGTGATTTCATGTATCTTGATGGCACTGTTCAAACAACTTTACAGGTTATTGGGATCTATTATTTGCGAACTCTACAGGTTATTTGCGACTTTACTAATCGCTTGGAAGTGCAATTCCTAAAGTGCAACTTAGATTTCAGTACTAGTTTCGGTCCTCACGGTATGCCCAATATCTGGTGAAATTATTTTTTTATTCTCGCACTTTTACTCTTTCATTTCGTAAAAGAGCTGTGCCTCGAGTGCAACCCGTTCGTCATGGAAAGCTACTAATACTTCAACAAATTTAAAATCTGGTGATCCATCCATCGTTTCAGACTTACGTCGTTCCAGTCTCCAAAAAGAGCCTATTTTTCTTAAAGGCCAACAACGACTAAGCTTATGGCTTTCTGAAATTATGTCTCCTGAACCTTTCGTGCCCACGCACTTTTTTTTAAATAAAAGTACTTTCTTTTTTTTTTGAAGCTTCAGTAGCGTAGAGGGTAAAGCGCTGGCTTCTTGCGTGTGGAGTCCCTGGTTTGAATCCAGGTTCAGACGAGGATCCGCGCACCAAACTTTGAGTTCATCTAGCTCTGATTAGGTACCTGATTTAAATCAGGGGTAAAGTGAGTCGTGGAATTAATCACTCCACACTTGTATTCACATTGATTGAAAAAATTGCAATGAAGCTTTCTATCAGCTTCAACCCCTAGACCTGTGCGAGGGTTGTCGGGGGATTACTTTATTTTTACTCTCCAGTTTTGAGTACTAAACTAAAAAAAATTGAAGGCGGCACACTTTTAATTTGTATTAGAAAAATATGATGCGATGTTTCATGATGAAGACTTAAACTTTAAAAAATTATGCTTACAACTTCATTCATTGGGTGTTTTTTTTGTTTGTTTATTGCGGATTTATATGTTCAATTTGTGAAAATTTTGGGTTCGTATCTAGTATGCTTTTAAGTCAAAGGATAAATATTTGAATAACAAATCGAAGAAAATAAAAGACGGTGAAAAGTATTTGATGTAATTAATCATAAAAAAATATCCCCGATCCAAATAAAACAGCATTATTCATTATAAAAATTAAATAGTAAGGCAAAACGAAAGATTTTTTTACTAAGGAGCCGGTTGATCGGCAAAATTTAAAAGAAAACTATATTTTCAGGTTCTTACGATTTATTATACGTTGATATTTTGTGAACATTCTAGGCTATGCCCCATAATGAATATAGAATGAAATCGTAAATAAAATTGAATTAAAAATGCTTTTCCTGCGGTTGACGTATCCGGTGTCTCCGCTACCTCTGCTTCCAACTTCCTGAGGTGTTTGAAAATATATACATACACATATGAGACATATATCTGGTTCCTAAAGAAACAATGGTATTTAAATTAAAATATGTAGTTTAAAATGATATGCTTTTGAAAATGGTGTTAAAACATTTCCAATTTTGAAGACGTTTCCTAAAAAATTATGTTTTTTGCACTCAAAAAACTTTCTTTCAAGGATGATTTCAAGAAGTTTGTTTATGCATCATTTTTTCTGTGTTTATAAATAAATAGACTATTATTAGACCGTACTGTTTAAAATTCAGCAGTGGCATAATTAGGTTAGTTCAAAGTTAAAACAGCAAAAATTAAAAACTTCACATATAATTTTTACAAAAATTTAATTCTAGAACGGTGAAAATAACAAAAAAAAAGACGAGAAAGAAAAAGATATTTAGCGTGTGGTGAAAAAGGTCGATGAACATGGATAGTTTTCAATGGAATTTCGGGATACCCATTACCAAAATTATATCCATATATATCTCACGTCAGGAGAAACTACTTATTTTGTAGCCCAGAGCTCATTTACAATGTTTGGCGACACTGAAAAGGAAGAATGAAAATAATTGAAATACGTAAATTATGCTTAAGTGGAATACGTAATTATGCATTTATATATTTTCTCTATAAAAAAATTCTTCAAACTTATCCGGATAATAAGTTCAGTTTATTATTTTCTATTCACCATTTTCAATTGAAAGGACAATACTCTACTCTATCTCTCTATTCTTTACTTTGAATGTAGACTATTTTATCTTAAATTTATTCATTTTTTTTGCCATGAGAACATGATAAATGGAATTATGATTCAGAAAAATAATTATTAGATGAAAATTCTGAAATAAAACATCACCATAAACAATGACATACCTACGGTAATAAGATTTAGGAGTTCGAACTTCGACTGTATTTAATAAACAGTAATTATGAACCTACTATTTAATTAGACTTGTATGGATAAGAAGACTCCTGCAACTTTAACGACTTGGCAACATGTATAATTTAACTGAAGAATAGAGAAAACGAACGCAAAGGATCATTACTCAAAACTAGCCGCAAAATTTTAAAATTGCCATTCATTTGGTATCGAGTTATAATAATTGAGATAGTCACGTATATTTCCTGTTCAAACAAATATTCCGTTTAATTAAGATTTTTCCATTTACTTATCTGTAGATGATCTCAGATTTTTTTTATTGATACATCTCCATCCCGATTTCTTACTGAGCAATCACTTTAAACATCATTCGTGGAATAAAAAAATATTTCATATGAAACGACTTCTTCAATTCGCGGACAAAAACCAGCCACTCAATTATCATACTTGGTACTTTAACGGAGACTATAATAAGAGCTTTAATCTACCACCACAACCATAATAAAGTATTTCTTAATTGACCAATTTACACGCGCTTATGTCAAGAGGGTGACTGGGAGGACTACACTCGCAAAGAAAGAAAATGGAAAAAACACTGTTCGCGGCCAGGATTGTGTTGTTTTCACAGTCAGGACTTGTACTGGGAAAAAACATTTCCTGGGAGGAAACCTTGTATTTCGTTGATAATTTGCAGTTAAATAGATACTTTCCGACTTTTAATGGCTGTAACTCAAATAGAACGGAGGATTTAATGAATCGTACTGTTTTATGAACGGAAAACAAAACAATAATTATAGATATGATAACAGATCGGAGCATATGCCTTGTTTATATTAGCAGGAGAGATAATGGAACTTATTCATGGGCAGTATTGTTTGAAATTGTTCATCATCTGTTAATTTTCAACAGAAGAGAGGTAGGACGGAATGTTTTCTTGTCATCACGATAATTATTTCGGCCGGGAATATGACAGGCGGGATGTATTTCTTCAACATTAAATGACGTTTTTGTTGTTGTCCGAGATCAAGCGAGGCATGTGGTGTCTATTTTTCTACGAGGCAAAGTATCAGAGGCTTACGCAAAATATCTACAGTGTACCAGCAATGTCTTCGTACAGCAGCTATTTGAAACTTAAGTGTTAAAAACGAATGAATTGTTGCAAGAAATTTGACAAAGTTTTGATGCAGATTTATTCATTAAACATTTTTATTTAATTTGGGAACAAAAACTAATTCATTTGAATTATTCATTAGAAAGCTATTAACTAAAAACAAAACAAAGTCAACAATTTGCTCCAATAAAGTGTTCGTACACTTACGAAACAGTTTATGAAAAATCTTAAATACTATATATACATTTTTTGTTAATATTTAGTTGGGTAGCCTTTGTTTTTAATTACGACTTTAAGGTGGTGTGGCATCGATTCTACATGTTTTTTGCATAGTTTGGCTCTATTTTCGCCCATTCCTGTTGAAGAGCCTACTTCAACTTAGGTTTCGAGCTAATATGATGAGTCCTGATCCTTTTTTCCAGCATGTTCCACGTGTGCTCAATGGGATTGATGTCAGGACTTTGCGGTGGTGTTTTAAGCAAATGTGGAGTTTTGTACGCCAAGAACAACTTAGTATTATGAGCCATGTGCTTAGGATCATTATCTTGTTGAAAGTAAAAATCCTTTTACACACCCAAATTTTCGGCACTTGGCTTCAAATTTCTCTTGAAAATTTAAATATATGCCCGATGATCCATGATTCCTTCAATTATATCTAAGTTTCCAACGCCGCTGGCAGCCATACAGCCCCATACCATTACTCCGCCGCCATCGTGTTTTACAGTTTTGATGGTGTTTTTTGGGGTTGTAAGCTTCCCTGGCTTTCTCCACACTCTTAATCTCCCATGAGACCCAAAAATGTTGTGGTTGGATTCATCAGAAAATATAACATTTCGCCAAAACTCGAGATATACATTTTGGTATTGTCGAGCGAAGTTCAAACGATTTTTGCCATTTATTTGACTTACCAGAGGTGTACGAGACTTAAATCTGTAAAACACAGTGGCGGCGGCGTAATAGTATGGGGCTGTATGGCTGCTAGTGAAGTTGGAAACTTAGAAATAGTTGAAGGAATCATAGATCATCGTTCATGTATTGAAATTTTCAAGGGAAATTCGGAGCCAAGTTTTGAGAAATTGGGTGTATCAAAGGATTTTTGCCTTCAACAATATAATGATCCTGAGGACCTGGCTCATAATACTAGGATGCAGTGAACGAAAAAAAACCTTATGGTACCGTACCTTAGTGTACTGTACCGTACATTTTTGACGCCCGTACGCAAACACATTCACTACAAAAAGTACACATACCCTACCTCAGTTTATAATGTTTGCGTACATGTACACAACCGATATACCGAACGAAACAGACACGATGCAAATGTACGCTACGATTGAATACTGTACTGTACAAAGTACGCAAACCTTATCCTCTACAATACGGAATGTGTACACCTACACAACCCGTACACAAACGGTGTACACTAAACGCACTGTACGTTTAGTGTACTTTTGCGGTTCATTTATATGAACTGGGAAAAAATTACAGATAAAAGTGATAATGCCGTAGCCGAAATGAATTGATTATGCTCTCCTGTGAAGTTCAATATTTTTGACTCAGTGCTTTCACTTTAAAAGTGTTTTTTCTTTTCATGTAAATGAAGCGCAAAAGTACACTAAACGTACGGTACGTTTAGTGTATATCGTTTGTGTACGGGTTGTGTACGAGTACACATTCCGTATTTTAGAGGATAAGGTTTGTGTACTTTGTACAGTACAGTATTCAATCGTAGCGTACAATTGCATCGTGTCTGTTTCGTTCGGTATATCGGTTGTGTACATGTACGCAAACATTATAGACTGAGGTAGGGTATGTGTACTTTTCGCGTACAGTACGCTTAAGGTACGGTATTTTTTCGTTCACTGAGGATGTTCTTGGCGTACAAAACTCTACATTTGCTTAAAACACCACCGCAAAGTCCTGATCTCAATCCCATTGAGCACATATGGAACATGCTGGAAAAAAAGATCAGGCCTCATCATATTAGCTCGAAACCTAAGTTGATACAGGCTCTTCAGCCGGAATGGGCGAAAATAGAGCCACGCTATGCAAAAAAACATGTAGAATCAATACCACAACGCCTTAAAGCCGTGATTAAAAACAAAGGCTACCCAACTAAATATTAACAAAAAATGTATCTATAGTTTTTAAGTTTTTTCATAAACTGTTTCTAAAGTGTACGAAGACTTTATTGGAGGCAAATTGTTGACTCTGTTTTGTTTTTAGTTAATAACTTTGTAATTAATAATTCAAATGGATTAGTTTTTGTTCCCAAATTAAATATAAATGTTTGATGAATAAATCTGCATCAAAACTTTTTCAGATTTCTTGCAACAGTTCATTCGTTTCTAACTTTAAGTTTCAAATAGCTGCTGTACGAAGACATTATTGGTACACTTTATGCTCATACGTATTTGCCGATATATTGAAATTTAAAAATAATTTCAGTTTGACTGAAGTTTGGACGATGTCCATGGTATAAAATTGTACCTGTGCATATATGTATAAACATATGTAGTATGTATATTCACATACGAATATGCCGAGGTCTGTTAATCTGGCAGGGCTGTGTAATATTTTGACAGGCCTGTTGGGAAAATTCTCTGCAGCTACAGTGGCTCACAGTTTATTTGATACAGTGACTTTTTAAAAATGCAAATCACTGTAACTTTGAAATAAAGAACCCTATTCAAAAAATTTAAACGTATTTGACTAGATGCATGTTCGACAAATACAATGCAAACCAAAAATGTTCCGGCAATATTCCTCGGCGTCCCTTAAAAGAGAAATACCACTGGCGCAGAAAAATTGCAGCTCACAGCTTATTTGATACAGACACTTCAATGCGAATAAACTTCTATTTCTCGCGGAGTTAATCTGTCTTGTTTTTGTTTCTTGAATTTTTGATTGTGTTTAGACATTGGTTTAAGTAATTTTTAGCAAGATCTTGTAAGCTGAAGTACCAAAATGAGCCAAAATTGTAAAATGGGTCATCGCACCACAATTGAACAGCGCGAATTGGTATTAAACCACTTTAAAAAAGGATAAAGTGTTCGGAAAATTGCTGAAAGTGTGAATTTGAGTGTCTCTACAGTGCAGCACATAATTGAGCGCTTCCTACACGAAAATCGGGTAGAAAATAAGAGGAGAAATGCGCCAAACAATATTTTCACCGTATCCGACGAACGATACATTGTAAGGAAAATGAAAGCAAACACATAGATTTCCACTCCAAAATTGGTTACTGAGATTCATCGTGAATTAAGGAAGTCATGTAGTGCTGAATCCGTCCGACGAGTGCTTCGCGACCATGACTTCAGGGTCCGAGTAGCTCGTAGGAAGCCTTTCATTTCCAAAAAAAATACAATAAGCCGATTTGCCTTTGACAAAGAGCATGTGGGAAAGCCATCCGCGCTCTGGAATACGGTTATTTTTGCGGACGAGTCCAAGTTTAACATTTTTGGCTCCAACGGAATGTCATATGTCTGGCGCAAGGCAACCACTGAGCAAAACAAGGTGAACCTCAAAGCTACTGTGAAGCATGGTGGTGGTAATGTGATAGTTTGGGCCTGCATGTCTGCAGCTGGAGTCAGAAATTTAAAGTTTATTGAGAAAACAATGGACCAAACAAAGTACCTTGATGTACTCAAAAACAATTTGCTGCAAAGCACTGAAAAACTGGGTGTTAGCAACCAATTTCGGTTGTACCAAGACAATGATCCAAGGCACAAGTCGGGAATTGTGCAATCCTGGCCAATTTGGGATTGCCCTCATTTGATGTCTCCGCCGGCACAGACACCAGATATGAACGTCATTGAGAATCTGTGGACCTTGTTGGATAACAACATTAGAAAACACAAGATTTCTAATAAACAAGACCTGAAGAAAGCACTGCTAGAGGTATGGCAAACAATTAGTCCTGACATCACAAAAAAAACTCGTTGATTCAATGCCGAATAGGCTCCAGGCTCTGTTTAAGTCTAAGGACTATCATACAAAGTATTGAAATCAACTGAAAACCTCATAATTCACAACAATTTTAATGTTTAATCAAACTGTATCAAATAAGCTTTGACATGAAATTTGTTATTATTTTTAGTTTTTTTTTGTTTTTTAAGATGTAAAACATCAACTTGGTAACAAATATAAACTTGTTTAATAAACAACAAACAATTGCCTTCAAAATGGTGTTCAAATTTTTTTGATATTGTTATTATTTTTTGAGTTATTGCAACTTAATTTTTTAAAGAAGCACTGTATCAAATAAGCTGTGAGCCACTGTATATACATTTCCCACAAAGGTATTCATTCTTATCCTATTTGTTTCTGTTTAATACGACAAAAAGCAATAATCTAAGTAACAAAATGAAAGTAGTAGCTGCAGCAAGAAAAAATAAATTCCTATCAGAAAAATTTCTTGCAAAATATTTTTGAGTTCAATAACGGTTGAATGTCTGCTGTTAACGAGCAGGGATAGCAACGGCGAGCGTGGCAAACCACAAAAAAATAAACAGTAACACGATAACTGCCATCAGTAAATCGATTAGGACCTGTTATCTCTGTTCCTCCGTTCATTCACTCTCTGACTCGAGCCAACTGAAAGTTTTTTTTTCGCCTGGACTCAGTTCGAAATTCTCTTTTATTTCATTTTCGCTTTTTTACTCTTTTCTTTCAGTAAAATGACAGGATAATTGTTATTTATGGACATTCTCGAAATTGAATTGAGAAAGCTGCTTACGGTGCGATTTCGGCTACGCATTTGTTTTTTTTTATATGCATGCAATGCAGTACGATGAAGAGCCGGCAGGTTTAAGGATATGTTGCTAATTGTGATAGTCTTGATATAAAAAAGATGATCAAAGTGACTTCACGTGTAGTTTTGAAAAAAATCTGGATAAGAAAGAATCCAGAAACTGTTGAAATGTCGCAGAGTTAGTTTTCTTGCTAACGTAAATTTAACTATTGATATCGAAATTTCAAATGTTTCTGTAGTACGATTCCCTTAAAAATTGTTGCTGTCCTATCAGGCAGGACTCCTGTGCAAATGCTTACATATATTTATGTCAATAGATAAAGGCACGCATGCACTGCTCATCGATGCTAAATTACATTCTGTGCGGGCTCACAGTCAATCTCCGTTGATTTATGACCAGTTTAAATACAGGTATGGATGGTTTTAATTATTATCCACGATCCATTTAGTAAACTTTACATGTAAATTTCGAAGCCAATTATCATCTGAAAAGATATTGATATCAGTTGATTTGCAGGTAACGGAATAATTATGTCTTCTCATGACATCCAGAAGATAGAATAAATACAGTGACCATGACAGTGACGGTGAAACAATGTATCTTGGAGGTCTCCGATAAGTAAACTAGTGTGTTGAATATTTTCGAATTACCAAATGAATTGCAGCATAGCGGTATCCATACATGCATAGAACTAAGCAAACTCAGTGCTTCAATGATTTTCCACGATTATTTTCTTGCGTTTTAGGTTGGCAATCAATCTAGCTGTGTTTAATGAGCTGCTCTAGATTGAGTTAGATTTCATGAGCAATTCGACTGCTCTAACTTGCTCGAAGTTGCTCTGAATTCTGTTTCATGAGCCTGTTTTAAGTTGAATTAGAGCAATTTAGAGCACGATTTCTGCTCTACCTTTTTTTGTAGAGCAATTTGGGCAAGCAACCAGCTGTTTGTCAACTGCCGAAATTGTGACTGAAAGAGAGTTTTCATTAGTGAAATGATAGGTTGAACTTCCGACAAGCGATCCCCTTTGAGAATTGCCTCTCCATCGCTCTAACTTACTCAACTTTTTTTGTGTATCGATTGCTCGGCTTTTTTTGGCAGCTGCTCTAATTTAATTTGCCTTGAAATGCTCTGCTCCTTTTCAGAGTGATTAAACATAGCTTATAATTACATCGAATTATCGAATGACATTTTGGCTGTGACAATTTTTGAAGTACCACAGTATATGTATGTAAGTATGGATGCAGTGCAAACAAAATAATATAATGTTAGAGGTAGGAATCCTTTGCAATTGAGAACGCATTTGCGAATCTCATTACATTATGTGCGCACGGTTTTTATGTACGCATCTGGCTGAATCAATTCAATCTTGCGAAAATCCTAGCCGAAAGAAATCCTGAATTTTCTACTGATTCCGTGAATAGAGTATGATTTATTGTGAGATTACAGTACTTACATCGTTCGTTACTCCAATCCTAAATCAGCCAACAAAGAAAATGTCCATTACTGGAAAAGCCACAGAAAACCTTGTTGGATTTTGTTGCAATAAATTTTCTTAGTCTGCTAGCTATTCTCTATTCTTTGGGCTCTTTCATCTACTGAATCGCTTTCGAAAATAAAATTTTCTGAGCAAAAAAGTTTCAGTTTAGTGAATGTGGTGATTTGTCGATTTTCAATTTTGGTTCAAGTGAGAAATTGAAATTTCATCAATACATAAGATTAAGTATAGCATTATAATGCATAAGATTAAGTTCAAGCTTGTAACGTGATTGAATTTAGTGAATATGATCCCTGCAGCAGGTAGACGGACATGATTCCTACTCCTGCTTCGGACATGTATGTAATCCTCCTCGTAATGGCAGGGGCTTAGATTGCATCGATTCAAACTTGTGCTAGTGGGGGTTTTTATACGTTGTGAGATTTAAAAGCTTTGTCATGAAGAAGAAGATTTTCAAACCTAGCTTCGTAAGGTCACATTTTAGTAGATGATTATTGCAGACTAAAAGAGCGAAAATTTTCATCATATTTATTCCTTGATTAATTATATTATGGTTAATTATGATTAATTATATGATATAATGGAAATCAGTTAAGTCGATAAACTGACATTCTCGGTTATACACCAACACTATACGGATTGAGGAAACCGATCTTGTAAAAGTGGGGAGGTATCAAAATAACCACCTGTTATCAATGCAACCTGGTTTGAGATTCATTTCATATAGAAACCTGTTCGTTTGAAACATTGTTAGAAATCAAGGTCAAGACCAGTAAGTCGATTAGTTATCTGGGAGTGACGCTGGATACTAATTTGACCTACTGGGACAACATCCGTAAGGAATGTGACAAGGCTCTGACAGCCATCGGCTCGCTAAGCAGGTTGATGGCTTGCATCAGTGGCCCCGGCGGAACGAAAGGGGGGCTGCTGATGGCGACAGTCAACTCCATTTTGCTTTACGGGGTGGAAATTTGAGCGGACGCACTCCAAACGAAGAATTTTTGAGCGCGTATTGCCAGCGTAGAATTGCTCTGAGTATCGCTATCATACGGTGTCGGAAGATGCCGGGCTGGTAGTAGCGGGAGTAATCACGGTAGATCTGCTTCCGTAAGAGTGCAAAGAAGAGTACCTCACCTACTCTGAGCCAGACAGAATATGGGCTCTAACGCACACACGTTTACGAAAACTCCAATTTTGGCAACAACATTGTGGAGTGCAAGAGACATAGGTCGCTGGACGGCGAAACTTATAAGTTTTTTGGACCTTTGGGTCAGCCGTGGCCACGTAGAGGTAAAATTTTATTTTAGCCAATTCTTAAAAGGGCTTGATTATTTTTTTTAGAAAGTATCTTCACAGAATGCGTAAGGTGTTGTATATGCTTATCATACATTTTTTGTATGGAGTCGTTTCGCAAGTTTGATGATCACCCTCGGGTCCACGATTGGCTTGGTTACACCATAGTCGATTGGGTAAACGATGCTGCGTAACGAAAATACCTGGCGCTCATTCTCAACATATGTTGACAAAATACTGCGCACAAAGCGAGAGGAGGGTTGCCTTACCGACCCATAACCTGTAAATCCTGAAGTAAGTAGGCACTGATAGGTGAGGAAGCACGACCGGTTTGAAGTAATGCGAAAGTGGATTCCGATCCGGACTTTCGTGGCCTGTAGATGGCATTTTTTTAGTGAGTAAAAATCTTACATAGCCCGTGGTTTGTTGACTCGGGTATCTATTGAAAACAGCGGAAATTGTGTTTTCAGCTCGAGTGTTTGTTTGTCATTTCTGTTCTCGTTCTGAAACCAGGTCGTTTTTTACTTAAAAATTTTTTAATGGCAGTGGCGAAGCTCTTTATAACAATAAACATCCTTGTTTGCAAGTTAGAACAACAAGTTATGCTCACTCAACTTCATTTCTAGGCCAAGCATTTTAGAGTTTGTGTGGAAAAAAATCCAAGTGAAGATTTTCGGACGGAATTATGTTTGCTGATACACAATGTGAAAAGCTCATTGCAAAATAATGTCAAAAGTCATGAAAAACAATTTTCTTAAATGTCTCGTCAACTATTGGCTTAACGTGCATTTTTTCACGAAAACTGTCCAGCCCACAAATGTGCTCAAAAAATTCATATACAAAATACACGTGGGACTTTTAGTTCTCGACATATGAGTCTAGTCGAAATTTTGTCGGGCTCTTCTACATTCAAAAAAATTTTGGTTGAATTTTACCCTTCTGGTTTCCTATTATTAAAGATGCAAATTTACAAAAGTGAGTAAAAAGAATATTTTTGTTTACGACCAAATGGTGTAATTTTACCCTAAATAATGATGCAATTTTATGGCTTTGGCACAAAGATGAATAGCCAACTAGTAAATTTACACTCTTTTTGCTTCAATTTACAAAAAGCTGTGTATTATTCAGCTGATATGATGTAAAAGCAAAAAATGCACATCGAATGTGTAAAAAAATTTGTGATTCGTTATTTTTAACGAAAAAATGAATATATTTCCTATTATCAAAGTATTATTTATAGACCCACTTTTTAGAGTGTACATCCTCATTCATTTAATTCCTCCAATTCAAAAATGCCATTCGACCTAAGCGCAAATTGCTGGTGAACATTGTTCCAGATACGCAAATATAAAGTAGTAAAAGACTGATTGGCAGCTTCTATGCCTTTTTGTAGGCATCATGGTAAATGTTTCGTTTACGCATGACTTTTGCATCTACAAGCTAAGCTTCAAAAATAATTTTTTTTTATGACAAAATTTACTGTCGCTGGCAGCTCCATCCTAATTTTGGAACTATTTTTTTAGAGGTATAGAACTTTAAAATGAAATAAAATACGGATAAATTGTTTTGATTTCCATGAAATTAGTTTTACTGGGAAGATAATTCTCTGCCATTTTTACTTGAATATGATTTTGAGCATGTGAGCACCACGACTGGTGCGGAGGAAATCCAAACGAAAGGTCCAATTTTCGACTACTCTAACCAATAATTGGGGCCGTATCCCGCCAGTAACGCGGCGAATGTTTTCTTCCGAATGGTCAAGCGTCTCGGGCTTGTCGGCATAGACGAGTGGTTTGACGTATCCCTACAAGAAATAGTCCAGCGGTGTTAAATCACAAGATCTTGCAGGCCAGTTCACAGGTCCAAAACGAGACATATGGGAGAGATAGACATATGCGCTCATCAAATGCTTCTTTCAATAAGTCGATGGTTGCGCGAGCTATATGGCATGTCGCACTATCCTGTTGAAACCAGAGGTCCCCTGCATTACGGCAAGTCAATGCCGGAACGAGAAAGTCATTGACCATGGCTCTATAGCGTTCGCCATTGACTGTAATGCTATTCCCAGCAGCATTCTTGAAGACATATGGTCCAATTATTCCACCGGCCCATAAAGCACACCAAACAGTGACTTTCTCCGGATGTAACGGTGTTTGGACAACCGCCTGTGGTTGCTTACTACTCCAAATGCGGCAGTTTTGTTTATTGACGGAGCCATTGAACCAGAAATGAGCCTCATCACTAAACAAAATTTTCTTATGAAATTCGGGATCTGCAGCAATTTTTTCTTGGATTCATACACCGAATCTACGCCGTGTCGGTGGTCGTTCGGCTTCAATTAAAAAAAATTATTTTGAAAAAAAATTATTTTGAAACGCAGCCATTCATATTTAGTACATCCACATGATTTTTTTCCTACATCTCTAATCTACGAGGATATCCTTTTAAAATTTTTATGTGCAGAATAAAAACAATTTTTATTCTAAATATATATTTCAAATAGTGTTTAGACAGAGGAACATTAATCAAAATTAGTTTTAACGCTTTTCAATTCCTTCACTTTATATGAACGTGTTCTTATCGTTCAGTGCCACTGATTTTCTTTCAAGAGGCACATAAATAACAAGTTCAAAAGTGTCTCTGGAGATAGCATTCATATTTATCAACTAACTCAAAATATTTCTGCAAACATGGCTGGTAAAAGTGGAGGAAAAGAAAACATAATATCGAATTTCACCCATTACGCAGCAAGGCACTGCAAAAGAGGGTTGTCGAAAGCCATAAATTCTCCGTTTAGTGAACCGTTGACTGTTTCTTGCTGGCCATTAAAGGAAATCGAAAAAAATCTTGAGCCGAGTACTTTGGTTTGGGGAAGCGGCTCCTTCAGCTTGTTCATCCCGAAAGTAAAATGGTGAGTGAAATAGGGTGGCATATCTACAATCGCATTGTATTGTATTTTCGTACATAAGTACAGTCATCTACACACGAACATGCAGTGAGATACCCTTCGGCCATGACTCCCAAACCGGAACGCAGCCCACCAGCGTCATTTACCACGCTCCACACCATAAAGTTATATTTTTTTCGGCGTAGACTTTTGCATGGTACGTCCGCACCTTTTTCCTGGGAGACTAGTAAGAAGTGAGTTTTCTTTCCCTTCTTCATGCGATGATTATTTTTGCTGCTGAAGAATGGAACTCGTTCGAATTCCGTGAAAAAAACGTACCGATTCTATTTCATGTTGATCCCAGCTTCACAAGCAAGCAGGCGTAGCATCACAGCTACCATTTCATTTAACAGGAGTTCCGTTTTCGTGACACGCAAATTAAGCGCACTTCGGTGACTTTGCAAATATTTTTTTGATTGAAAAAGCTCAGAACGTGAGGATGGATGGAAATTTTGACAACGGAATCTTATTCTTCCGAAAGAACATTTCTCTCGGTTTTCATCTTTTGTGAAGAAAATCGGTTTGCTGATGATATCGTTGTTGTCGTCGACGTCGATGTCCGTGTCTACAGCTGATTTTCACCTGAATGGTTGAATTTCATATTTTTCGCTTCCGGGAAGCGGACAAGATATGAAATCCAATATTATTGAAATTAACTGATAACAAATGATGGAGTAGTGAATAGCGAAAATTTGCGATGGTAAATTTGAAATGTTGATGAAAAAGTCTTGATTGGACAATAGATAGTAATAAATGCAGATCATTTGCAATGATCAGAATAATATGCATAGCAAAGAACTCATGCCTGGCTTATGAAATAAGATACGATGGTATCGGAAAAAAACCCTCTTTCGAAAATTCGATTCAGGGAAGAGAATAGAAGCTTAAATGTGTCGCTATTTTAAAGAGAGATGATGTTAAATTTCCGGTACGAAAAAGCATCAAATTTAATTGAAATTAGATTTTTCCAGCTGAAAAAGTACAGCAAGCAAAAGCAAAAAACTTCAAAGATAAGTACACTAAGGTTTCGCGAAAAGATGTTTGGATTAGAAGATTGCTTTGTGAAAATTCGCCAGACTCTAGCATTGATTTGAATCTTTAAAATATTGGATTCTAAGCTTGAGTACAAATTGATTGCCGGTTTTAAGCTAGGCTCTGTCCTTCTAATTGACACTATTATTTGCGTTCCAGGAGCTCTCGCTGCATTTTTTTTTCACTAACAGGCGTTTTGTTAAACACCGAGTTAATGTATTTTGACATATCGCTTACTTACAAAATAATTCCATCCCCTTTCCACATCAAGTTCAGCATCTTTAAAATTGGACTATCGAAATAAAAGTTATTTTATTGCATTCTGGAATGATACCAACGTATTTGGAAATAAAATGAGTGATTTCAAGAAACTGGAACAATAATTTAGGTCTAGATGCAAATCAAACAGGTGAATTTGATTATTTATTTGTTAGTATAATCAAGGTTTCAAAATGAACTTAAAATTAAGTTTGAATCTGTTAAATAGATACAAAAAACAAAAAACAAACCAACTAGTCATAAGCGTGCAAATCGAGGTATGTGAAAAGCGGGTACAAGTATTTGAGCCATGATCAAAAACCAATTTCAGTGATGAACACCGTTTTTGGAATCAAAGATGAAGTATCAAAATATATGACAATTTAAGAAAATTGAGATTGTTATCGATTGCAGGTTTTATATTATTTTAGATGCATATTACTGCCATATTTCCTATTCCTCTTATGATGTTTTCCCCCTAAGTTAGTACTGTTCTATATTGACGAACAAAAAATGATATTAATTGACGATCAAAATAGTTTAGTCTTCTAATAGCCACCTTTTGATATGCTTAGTGTATTGTTTCTTATTATTGTTTTATAGTAAAGCTTATTATTATCTCCATTCTATGGATATAGTTTACAAAAATTACTACTTTCAAATGATTGCGATTTTTTTTTAGATTTGTAAAATTATTAGTATCACGTTTCACTTTGTCCCTGATTTGACTCCTTTAGAGTTACGTCGGTGCGTGTTCCATCATCCGTACTTAGATTCAAACCAGGGACTTCACACCTTAGCTACGTTCTATACCTACCAGGTTATACGAGTTCAGCACTTTAATCCTACGCTGTATTAATTTATAATCAACTAATACAGCGTAAACATAGTATTAGGTTTTGAAGGAGGTGAGCTAACAAGCATTTGGTAAAGTATAGGTTAATCAACGTAAACATTTAGTTTCGTAATTATTTCAACAATAAGTACTCCATCGTGAATATCGACTTTTGATTCAGACACGTAAAATCATTCTCACGCCCCATAGCTACTAAGTGTCAGTATTGTGTGCAATCAGCCAACCAATTACCCTAATAGACTCTTAAAACAATTTACGAAGATAATTTCGAAACTGCAAAACTCACAATGCTAATTTTTTACGAACTCGACTTGAGCATTATTCGACCAACAGACCGCGGTCGTCCTGAGGAAAAACTTTACTTTTTTTGTCTTTCTTCGCCACGTCGTTGTCGGATGTCCGGAAATGAAAATTTTAAGAGAGTGCTACTGCCGTCACGTCACCGCTACTACAAAGCTATCTGCGAAAAGAACGCGCGATTCCTTACTAACTAATGAATGAATGAGCCCCTGAGAAAAAAGAGCCAAGTGGGGCGTCGAACGAATAATTACTTCATGACTTTCCCCGGCACGGCTAGTGAAGAAGGATGCGGGGTGTCTATGAGACTGCACGTTTTTCACAAGTCCGTGCTAGAGAATCCACGGAACGAGGAAACTCTCGTTGGTTTTCAGAGCTGTTGGCAGTGTGAGTAGGTCACGATATGACATAAAATACAAGGAAAGAGTTTCGCCAAGTTTTTTTTCTTCACATTTCTTAATCAGAAGAAAAAGGAAATGAGAAAATTAAGCGAAAGAAAGTGGCAGAAGAAAGTCAAGCCACTTGGCGAACTGATACTGGGAAATGCTGCTCGAGGAAAAGGGAATCTTTAGAGTAAAGAGAAAGTTGAATGAAATGGAAACCGGCGAAAGAACGTAATGAGTTGTATTGCCCTGGATGAAGTTTGAAGTAAGTATCCTAGGTCAGGACTCTGGATCGTTGTCTTGTTAATTGCTAAAGTAGCGGCACGAACAGCTCCAGCCGTAGTGAAATGGTTTCTCTATGGTTTCAGAAAAGTTTGTGTCTGCTATGGATGAAATGGCATCGAGAGCAGAAGTGAGAGGAAGAGGGTAGATCTTTACTGGTCACTAGCATCTGGATAGACTTCTTAAATGAATGAAATGATTTTATGGACGAAGTGATGGTAATGATGGCAGTGGGAAGAGCCACGCTCGGGGACTCAATGATGAGCAAAAAGTGGTAAGTGAAAGGAAAACGGGCGGAAAGTCCGTTGGCCTTCAGACATAATTTGCTGTTTGTTCAGGGAAATCGAGATCAGACGTGGGCAGACACGATGTCCTTGGACGAAAGTAAAATTAGAGTGAAATTAGGACAAAAGTTGGATAATGAATTCGTTAGGGATGTTGGTTGAAAATTTGGAAGCGAAATGGTTGGTGGAGATTTAAAAAAAGAACGTTGGGTTGCTGCTGTTTTTCAAGTTTTTGTTGGCATTTGAATTTGAAAGCGTAAGAAGATTAATGTTTTTTGTTGCAGAAAATATTTTTGTCATATTTGGTTGATTGCATAGGTCGGTAAATGTAAGATTAAATGTAAGCTGGCACAAGGTTTTCACAATCATTTTTAGTGGTGTACTAATCAAGGTTTTTAGAACGTTTTTATAAATAAAAATGTAAAGTTGAAATTTAACAGCATAAATGGATCGATCACCATTACGTTTATTGTGAGATTAAAAATACAGCGTGAAAGGTACATAACGAAATTTTGTGCGCAAAAAATTATTTAACGCCGAAGGGCAGGATAGTCAGGGGTGTGTTCAATATTCTTTTCTCCGCTATGGCTGTTCAAAGTCACGAAATTCTCGTGCTTGCTATTTGACAATCGGGCCGTCCAAAATTCCAGAATAGCTGGTATGCTGGCAGCTATTTGCTGCTCGCAGTCTGGAGGATAGCAAGAAAGTAGGTAAGATAATGTGGATGTTCGTAGATAGATAACATATTATTCAAACGTTATTTTTGATTAGAAATGAAGATCGAAAGCAGTTTTTTCACTTTAGTGACAAAGAAGATGAGCAATAAATTTCAAAATAGTGCTATCATAAACTATACAGGCTTTTAAACACCTCAACTCTACTCAAGTTTTAGGTAGACTTTTACACAGCGCAACTCATCTTGAGTTTTTATAAGGCGGGAATGAAGCGCAAGAGGCCGAGTACAATGGTTCATGTACCATCAAATTTTCAACGTTTTTCTTACGCTCATATCAATTTTCACAGATATGACGCCAAAAGTCGTGAATTGGTTAAGCTTTTTGAATATTTGATGAACATTTTATTCGTTTGTAGTGCTGCATACTGAGAACTCAGAAATTTTATACAACTTCCAATGTGCAATGCAAGTGCTGAGCTGATCTACGTCAAAGATTAGATTAACTTTAAAAGAGTACTGAGAAAAAGGTTTGTCATTGAGTTGTGCTGTGTAAAATCCGACCTACGAAGCAGCTCTTGGCTGTTCAATATCTGTAGCTACTTCATCTTGCTACTGCGAATTTTGACAATTGCTAAAGTGGTGCTATGCTATCCTCTCAGAGCAGCTATAGTATTCACATTGAACACTCCACAGTTTTTCTTTAATATTTCGGTGTCTACTGGTTTTCTCTAAAACCAGTTTCACATTCAGACTAGTTCGCCCTGAGAATCCGATTTCTATAAGAATATAATGATTTTAAGGGTGATCCTAACCTGCCATTTTATCAAAATTTTCGATATTGAATTATTTGTTGCCACTTTCACTGCAAGACCATTCTCATTTGAAAATTCAATAGCAGCACCTTTTAGTTATGACAAAAATTATCGCAGCTGACAGCCCTATCCGAATTATTTAGCAGGATTCGGGACTGAAGCCACTTAGAGATCGAGTTGTAGAATTAACGACAAATATCTACGGACAGGCAGGCGGACATGAGAACGGACTAATTCGGTCACTTGGGTGTACAGGTGGACACTTGGTGTTCATTTATGCGTCCCGTGAAGACAGCGTGCCAACGGTAGCTCAAGGATGCACTATTTAGTTATGTAGGCCTCCCAGTGAATAGGAGGGGCTAGATTTGAGTCCTAGGCTAAGATTTAAGTCTATTTATAATAAGTTATTTGTAATTAGGTATAAGTTAAATCTAATTCGTAGCCAAGATGTCCCCAGCCACTGTACAGGCTGGGTATGACTATTACGTGTAAGGAGAAAAGTATTCCAAAGAAAAATAAATTGACAACAACATTAACTGCCAGCTATCCAATATAATATATATGTACATAATAATAGAAAATACAATCTTTTTTCATTCAATTCTTTACTAATTTTGTAGTCAAAAAACTATCTGACTTGTTTATTATCAAAATTTGCGTACCATGGTTGGATGGAAAGTTATAGAGCATTAAGTTTATATTCCCTTAAGCATTTTTGCAAGATGTCACTAGAGCCGCATAGTTATCAGCATATTCCTTAAACTTCTATCAGACCTGTTCCTACCAAACCCGAAATATTCTGGGAATTCTGGATTCTCGAAAATAGAAGATTTATTGAAAGATTGCCGCTTTTGTGGGACGCGAAGTTTTATTAATTCCAAACTGAGATGGTAGGCAAAGTATTAAGTTCGTATACTGTTCGTTTTTCTCGTAAAAAGTGAAAAGTTTTCAAGAGTCTCGATGATGTAGATGGCTTCTGTGCTTCTGATTGATGATGCTACAGGGTTGCCCATTCATCAAAAAGTACGCTAGTCAGTATCTTATAAGGTTTAATGCTGTTTGTGAATTTCCTTAGGACCTGGTGATTGCGTTGGTCAACCTACTTTTAGGCGCATAGGACTCACATTGGACTAAAACTATCCAAGGTGCTGCATACCTAAGTTGGAAATACGTTCCGCCTTCATTCCACATGCTTCGTTTTTTGAAAGTTGTTACTTTAATACCTGCTAACACAAGAGGACTAAATCTAACTAAATTTTAATAAAACCATTTCTTTGAAAATCAGTAACAAAGAGCTCGATAGTGCTTCAACAATTCCAATTACCTCTGTAAAATATTTTGTCTTTTAGAACATTCTGGAGCAGGTTTCTTTTTACCATAGCGCGTGAGCAATGCAACAAGTAGTGATCACTGGGCGTTTGGCGAGTGCTTTAGAAGTGTTCACTGGCAATTCATTGGTAAACAATGCGTGGCTAACGATCAATGACCTATGATCATATCCATAAATGTACATTCAGTAGTCTGTTGGTACGTGTAAAACTGCCGGTGAAACCATTGATTTACTGGTACGAAACAGTATAGTCAATCGCCGACCGAGGTTTTATGATTTGACTCCACTTGGTAATTTCTTAACGATTTATGTGAAGTCTTTGGTGCAGCTGATAAACCCCAAACTATTTAGGCCATAAAACTAAAAATTCAAAGTATTGGCGCAAAAGAGCCCCAAATTTTTATCAAAAGTATCGGAGCGTGTCCTGTTGGAATTTTAATTCAATAAGTAATTTGTGATAATGGACACATTTATTTTATTCAAACTTCTTTCAAGTCGTTGGTATTTATATTTCTCTTGAAATACTCTAGTCCGTTTTCATGACAACTCATCAGCGCAATAAGAAACAAATTTAATTGGATACAATACAAATAACGACTTCAGTTCAAAGTATACAAAATTGCAGCTCAAACATTGATTGAAGAGTTCGATAGTGATATAACGTAGGACAACTTGAATCAGATCGTTTCTACCGACGGCTTTGTCCGATATTTTCTCCTGGGCCAGTCATACAGCCTACGTGCATATGTTGTGCATCTATATAGACTCATCCATTCATATCAATATTTTAATAAATATGTGCTTTCAAGACGGTAAAAAGCTCTAAGGAAATGAATTAAAGGTAATTTCGTTTGATTATTAGAAACGGAAATCAACCCGTTCGACCACGATTCGTTTTGGGTCTTGAATATAAAAGCAAATGAGAACTTCGTTACGTAATTTAAAAAGTTCAAAAGTTGTGGCTATTAAGCCAAAGCCAAAGTTGTGGCTATTAAGCTAAAAGTTGTGGCTCGATACAATTAGAAACAGAAAAAAAAAACAGAAAAAAGTGTTCAATGTGCCCTTATAAGAGACATTTTCTGAAAATCGAAACATTCAAAGTTTGCATCAAAAGCCGCGGTAACTATATCAAACTAAACCAATCACTAGGAAGAATCTGTAGCAATCGAAGTCAGTGAAGTCCGTATTTAGTCAAATTGATTTGATTTTCAAATCGTAAATACACAACTGGTTTGCCATATTGTCACTTGTTCACTATAATTTGCTTCACTGTTCAAGCAGATTAAATTTGACAGACTATCATTTTGTCTGTCACACAGCTCATGAAAGCAGTTATATTTTCTAACAAAACATACAATTTATTAGTTGCATCACTATATTTTTCAAAACTTCAATTTTACTACAAATTATAACAAAATCTCGATATAACTGATATTATGCAATATTGCCACTTTCACCATGCAGATAAGTATATCCTAAAGCTTCGATCCCGCATAAACCATAGAACCAAACCTTTCGGATTCGACTAGCACCGTGGAACCTTAAATTGTCACTGAACATTTTATTAATTATTTAGCGTCGATGAGCTGATAAGCTGTCATTCCCTTGCTCATACACCAACATAAACCCATCCTGGACTAGACAAATCAAGCAGGAAATCAAACTTCAACCGTGAAAGCAAAATTGAATTTATAACGTACCGAAATTTGAATGATAATGGAATGTCAGCTTGAACCCTTTGAAAGCAAAGTATAAACACGACTGCGTTTTAAAAAAGTGTAAATCAAGGTGTGCACATACGTTTGAAGCTATATCTGAATCCGAGTGGGAACCGGATCGTCCTTTTTGGTCCCTTGTCTCCTTTTCTTCTTTTAATTTCAATCTGCATAAATTATAAGGTTTCCGATTCGGTGCTATATTCCACAACGTAGTCGTGGTTACGTTTGGCAGTAAATGTTCAACTGCGATTTTCCCCATGTATCAGTCGTAGAAAAACGCTTGACTAAAAGGCTTAAAAATTTCGCAGCTACTTTACAGAGTAACTTTTAAATGTTCAGCATCTTTAAGCATTGCATCAAAGATGGTCTTGCGGAGTGTACCGCATGGATTTTCCAAATGGAAACGATCTTAGTCACTTCGGTGTTGGCGCTGACGTCGTTGCTCCCGTGGCGGAGTCCAAAAAAGTATTTCTGATAAAAGATAAAAGAGTTTTAATAGACTTGGCGACAAAAAACCGTTTTGCATAAAAGCAAAGTGTAAATAATTAAAAAGCCCTGTGCTCGTACATCTGTCCTCGTGCTTTAAATATTACGGTTGTTCTCGATAAGAATGACAGAGGAAAAAGTTTCCCGACGGCTTAGTAGTACATATTCGGACTCACTGCTTTGGTGATAGTACTTTCGTTTAAAGATTTGCAGTATTATGGCACTAGTGTTGCCCGACTCAAATGAGTTCTAGATAAATGCATTTTGAAAGTGCATAGATAAAGTATTTCGCATAATTTAAGAGTGCGAGCTATTCAGAAATAAAATGGAACATTACATATAAAATGCATTTTTCTCAACCTCTCATCCAACGAATTTCGGATAGTATAGATAGAAAATAATATTACGGTTTTCACTAGCTTTTGTAGGGGATTTCTTAAAAAACATCACAAATCATTAATGTTGGGCAATAGAATTTCTTTATATTTGCAGAACATTTTCAATAAGTACGTTCTAAAATACATGACAACATTTAAGTCTCATTATGGCATGGCAGCACTACCGCCGACCGAGCAACGATCCACGGAACTCAAATTTTAATGATAAAATAATTACAAACTGGCTACAGACAAACATTATCCAGAAATGTCTGCCTTAGTATAATTTAAATTAAAAGGACATTTAACAGAATGGGCAGGACATTTTCCGGTTTGTCTGTTCACCCGTCCGTCCGCCGGACTCGAAACCGTTCGAGATAAATCCTTCTCAAGTTCGTTCCGACATTTCATTTATGTCACTGTCCGTAGTTTTTCCAGTTGGCATTGGAATCGACAACAACTTGGAGTAGAGGCGGATTTCGAAACATTTAATTAAAATCGAATTTCATAGCACCGGACTTGGCACATGTTGTCATTCGTATCAATATTGATTCTAACCAGGTAACCGGTAGTTTTTGGACTTCACAGTTTCTTAATGTCCCACGAGTTCGACCTAACTCTTTTTTTTCGGTCTGGTTGAGTGAGCCGGCAAAGAAAAAGGAAGCACATGTGCCAGTCGTTAGGGTGTACAGACATCTTGTGTACGGTGTTTCGGATTGTAGGTGCCAGTTTTTGTGTCACAACATCTTCAGTTCCTAGTTAAATGACGAATAAATTAGTGCAGGGATGCGCTTGTGGTTAATAGATATTGATGTTGTGGACTGATAATGTTCCACAGGGGGTCAGATCTCATTTGTTACTCGGTGGCAAAAGTTATTCCAAATGGATTGTTTTGTTTGCGCTGGAGCTTGACAAGGCTGAACATATGAAAGTAATTTCAGGTGGATTGATATATCACATGTACTCAATGTTATTGGATGCAAATGTTCTCGTTAGAATATTGTTTCCTGATAATAGTTATTTGGCAGCTGGTGCACTCATTAGTCCGTGCATCTTATGTAGAGCTATTACTGAGGCAAGAAACGTGGGTGAGATAAGATGTGCTTTTCGGATAATAGGATAATCTTGAAGCAATGCCAACTTCATTTTAGATTAAGATATCGGTTTATTATATAAAAATAAATTTGAACATTTAAATTTTACAGCCCTCCTAATAGCATATGTTGGTTAGCATATGATGTATGGGTCTTACGAATAAGTTGACTTTTACACGGAAAATTAATGTGTTATTAAGATAGGTACTATGAAAGAAAGGCGACTTGAAACCATGTGTCGAAAAATGGCATATTTATAAAAGCAAACGAAACTTGCCAGAATGATTGGACCGTTAAGAAACACCTGCTGATTATTTCTCCCATTTACTAATACTAATACATTTCATAGTTGAACAATCTGGAGCTTTGTTAGCATAGTACCGCAAAACCTCACAAACAGGGTGTCCTAAGTCGAACACCAGGCTTTAGCTATGATTCGACTGATGCTCCAGACCTTGGTGCCAGTGCAATCGTGGATACCACGTTGATTTCATCTGAGCCGTGATACACAAATCACAATTTTTTGTTGATAATTGTTTTAGTGGCACAAACCTTCAAATATGGGTATGTTCGTTAATTCAGTTTTGGATAAGTTTGAACATCCGAGTAGTGTTCCCTAACTTGTCGAAAGGTGAGGTAATTTTTCACCGCTTTCCATCTTGCAAAAATTTACCCGAATTTGTCTGCTGCCGATTTGTGGGAAACTGGTTCCATCTGTCAAACAGTAACAGAGCTGATTGATTTGACTTCGAAAAATTGGGAGGTTGAAAATTGAATCAAAAT
The DNA here is from genome assembly GCA_947369275.1 of Nemotelus nigrinus. Lineage (NCBI taxonomy): Eukaryota > Metazoa > Arthropoda > Insecta > Diptera > Stratiomyidae > Nemotelus > Nemotelus nigrinus. The sequence goes on along the minus strand of OX376373.1, from coordinate 44,271,441 downwards.
TTTTTAAATCAAACATTTTCAAATATGATTTGGTGCCATATACGTTTCTTTTTAATTCAAATAATCTCACCTCATTCCAATAACGCTGTATCAAAGTATGTCTTGTTTGTTTTAATGTTTTATTTTTCATTCAATGATGAAAAATTTTGATATGAAAATAAAAGTTTTATAATAAAGTGGAATTCAAATAAGATTCGTTTTTTAGTTAAAAGTGTTTCAACTTTTGATTTAAATTTGATTCTATTAAATGACATTTTTCTGAGTGTAAATTATCATGTTTCATAGTTAGTTCCTCCAAAGCCTTCGTTAATGTTTCCACTTGCTTACGCATCTTTATTTCCTTTGTGCGTAATGTCCTTGAATATTATTGTCTAGTTTGGTGTTATTTCGTCTGTTTAAAGAATATATTGCGGTCTGTTGCGGTAGTATTTTGTTCTTCAAATGTCGGCTTCTCTACCGTTCTAACAATGATCGTCTTTTACTTGTACATCTTCCTTCCCTCGAGACGTTTCCTGGATCAGTACCCCCTCTTTAAGAGTGCAGCTGTCTTATAGGACGGTTGAATCTGGTCTCAGTTTTTTGTCCGTTCTCCTTCCGTTTAACCGTTTTGTCCTTCTTTTGTGTTTGGTGTGTCATTTTCAGACGAAAAAATGCAAAAGTCGAATAAATGATACCGGAAGAGGCCAGACTAAATAAGAAACACCTTGCAGAAATGGTTACAGTATCAGATGCAACCATTTTAAATATTCTTCACGATCATTTTGGCTTGACTAAGGTCAGTGCAAGATGGAAGCCGAGAATTCTTACGGCGCTTCAAAAACAACAGCGCTTGGAGTGCTGTCGCGCGTTTTTGGCCCTCTGTAGTGAAGACAAGGATGGAATATTGAGTCAAATCGTTACTGGAGACGAGATTTAGATTGATGATTACGAGCCTGAGCTACAAGAAAAAAAGAAGTTGAAGGTGTCAAAGTCTGCATGGCAACCGGTTTTTGGGGGACTCAAAAGGGATCCTTTGGTTGATTTTAAAAACGTTTCTTTAACTAGAAAATACTAGACTTTAATCCCACAGTGATTGAAAGATGCCATCAAAGAAACAAAAGAGGGAAATTAACCAAATGCGTCCTTCTTCTGCACGTCAACGTGCCTATTTAAAAGAGTCGTTTTGTGCTGGCTGATCACCCACCCTTAAGTCCTGATGTGGCTCCCAGCGATTAACGGCGTCAGATATAGTCAAGATCCGATGCCAATACCACATATCGCTCACGTATAAAACCAGAGCAAGATCAAGAAGTAAGTTCGATGTTGGAAAGCTTCAAAGGAAGACGATGAAATCCAGGCACGCTTCTGCTCTGGGAATTGAACTAGCTTCAACGCCTAAAGCGGCCCATATACGGTCAATATTGTTGCGCAAAATATTTGGGTTTGTGCAATATAGTAAATCGTGTGTCGAGAATATTGAAAAGTTGTGCAATATATTGTACGAATTGTCGATACGAATTGAAATATATTGCGCAACCGGTAAAATACTGTACCGTCTATTGTCAATATTGCGTTGGTATCTATGGCGTTGGCATCAGTTGGTATCTATAGTGGTAGCGTTCGCGTCGTGATCGATAAAAAATTGATAAAAAAATCATTTTAGAGTTAATCGAATTTTACGATGGACTTCCAGCTTCATGGGAAGTTAAGGGCAAAGACAACTATAGGAATCGGGGAAAAAAGCGTGCAATATGACGTGTTGATCGAAAAATGATCGAAAATAGAAAAACATATTTTGTATGAGCCTTTAGTTTCGAAAAGTGTATCCAAGTGACTGGAAAGTTCATTTATTTTTATTGTACGAAATTTCAAAAGCCAATGGAAAAATTGAGTATTCGTAATTTATGGAAACAACGAATTGAAGTAGTACGCTGAAAATCAACCGATTTCTTTAGAGTATTATGACTATTTCTCTTACCGAATACCTAATAATTTTTTCCAGTGTAGGAGCAAACATTCACCAGTTTTAGGTGTAAATTGCATGAAATTGTATCCGAATCTAATGAAAACTTTAATCCAATAGGTGTTTTATTGTTTCCCTAAAAGGTATTTCGCCATTCTAAGATCATTGCTATTTTTTAGCAACGAACAAATGCGGAAATAATTCAGCTATCCCTATAGTGTCAACGAAAAGCATCCATCCGCTGGAGTATTTCTTATACCAACAAAAAAAAACCGGATTTTATTCCACATCAGTTCGGTTTCAGGGGAACACCGAATTTTTCTGTTTGTTGTAATATTAATTAAATTTTCGGATTATATAACCAGATTCATGTGACGATCTTGGTGAATTCCAAGCCTTGTACCTTAGCTTTTATGTAATTCACTATAGTTAAGAAAACTAATCTATATATTATTATCTAAATATTGAGATAATGTCCAAAAAACAATGAGAGCCATCAATATTTATTTCATCAATATTTAACTTTACTATCAAAAGAAACTATAAAGTATAATAAATTATTCCCACAATCCAGTAATATGTTCTGCTACTTCCGCGTATTCCCATATGAATTTTAACATGATCAAATAACACCAAACTAAACACTTCCGCATTCAGTTTGCATACTAACAATAAATAATAATAAATACAATACAATAAAATTTGCATGGTAATAAGTCAAAGAAAAAATGCAAATTTCTACCGGTTTCCCACAGCTTCATAATAGGGTTTCGTAGAGTTGGTTTATTCATCAAGGAACACACTCAAAACACCACAAACTTTTCCGTACGAGAATATTTGTTCGGAGAATCAAACTGTGTATTCTACCTGAACCTATATGCGCATCTTATACATTCATCTATGTAGGTACTTAACTATCGGATATGCAACTGTGTTTGGTGAAAGGGGTTAGTCCGATTAACAACAGATTTGCAACAGTTTGGAGATTTTTGCACCTCAACAATTGCAACAAAGAATGAATAGGGATGCTTATGATAATTTGTGAGGTGTAAAATGGGTTTTCGTTGCATCCAGTGAATATTGGCATGAATTGAGTGTAGTAAGTGATGGTAAGTGTTGGTTGTTTATTATGCAAAGGACAATATGCAATGTGATACGAATGATGTGCAATTTTATTGACTTCCCGGATAATTTATGCAAACATTGAATTGTTTTGTTTCGGTTGATTTCATTTGTTTCGAGGCCGTTTTTCAATCAGATTTATTACTTTTGGATTTTACGTTTTAAAAAAAAAATACCCAAAACATTTGAAACTGTGATAGGAAATTTATATGATCTAATAAAGATTAACAAAATATTTTTCAGACAATTACACTAATAACTTTTGTAGTGACGAAGATGAACTTTAGATTAGTGCTTTCTAATCGACACAAATCAGCTAGATAAGTTAAAATCCATATACACGTAATGGCTTTTCACTCTCTCAGAGACACAAATTAACATTTCAGCCTATACCTACTCTGTGTACAATCTATACCGAATCTATACCAATTTTAATTTGAGTTAGATTGCAAGACTATTTTTTAGCATAACTTCAAAACAATGCAACAATCAATAGTTCAGTGGTTGTTGTATTTATTTTCAGTTTATGTACGGAGAACATAAAGAATAGTCTTGCAATCTAACTTAAATTACTTCAAACGCTGGACCAGAATCTATAAATTAAACGTCAGGCTTTACAAGGCATTTAAAAACATTATATCAACTATGCACTTTTACGAAACTACGCAAAAAAAAAACCTAGTTTGGAGGAAATCGAGACGATAATTATTTTTATTACTATCCTTAAAGAAGTGCATGCAAAGTTCAGTTGGAAAATTTATCCCGTTGATTCAGCGAAGTGTTTAATAGGTTATAGGATAGGATATACAATTAGGTATTTTCGCTTGAATGCTAGAGGAAACTTTTTATAATTCACAGCAATTTAAAAAAAATCAGCACTGGCTTAATCTGTTTTGCCTGCCAAATTATGCTTAGTTGGTATATAAATGTGAATTTTCGGCAAATTCAGTAAAAATCTGTTTTTTTTTATTTTTCAAGGGGAACAAAATAAAATTAATTATTTTCTCCGAGGAGCCCTTACAGCCCCGACTTGAATCTGGTCAAATATGTCTGGGCTAAAATGAAAGTGAGTACGAAATACTTCGAATCAATATTGGCTTTAGAAAAGCTAGCGTTATAGCCTGGGATTCCATTCTAGAGGGAAATATTTTATGTCGACGTGGAAAATTCATCGAAGCTTACAAATCGAAGATGTGTTGGCATGATTAAAATCAAAGCAAGCAAGAGCCAATTGCAAGAAATGTGAATGAAGAAAAGAAGAAAATTAATTGTGCTTGCTTATTATTTATAGTATCCTTATAGTATCCTGTTTCTTGTGGGCAAACATTTTTCTAGTTATTTGCCTTTCAAATTGCAGGTAGAAAAATATTGCACACGATGAACATGTATGCATCCGTTGCTTCAATCGATGCAATGAAGCAAATAAAATCAAATATATGGTGATTTTCTCAACTAAGCTTGCTGTATGTGTGAAAAGATCTTTGAGCAACTGTATTTAGCTGATCTCAACAATTTTTTATTGCCAATGTAGATAGTGGTGGTGATGAGGGATCAGAAGCTCCGACCTCACTAAGCCGAATATCTTACGTGGTGATCTACTCTCTGTGGGTTTGAGTCCCGCCGTATACTGATTGTTTTTTGTCTCCGCCTTGGCCTCTTATTAAGTGTTATTCTATATTTTTTTGAGTGGAATTAGGTGTTACTGACTTTGTATAGAATTCAATTGATTTCTTTCATATGTGTCGCATTTGCCCATATGTGTCAAAAGCATGACGGTGATTGCTTGGGAATCTGATCTAAAGAATATAAAAACACTATGAATATACATATTTATTTTTCTAAAGAAAGATTTATACATTGATATCGGGCTCCAGACCTGGTTGAAAGTATAGCTTAAATTTTAATAATTCAGTGAGCAACACAAAGGAATTTGAATAACGTTACTATCTCATATAAATTTTGTGTCAGCAGTAATACCACTGTGACATTTTACAATGTCTAAGAATATTACCGTTCTTAGCATAAACCTTCTATCTGCATTTCAGTAGCTTTCGAGGTATTCAATGATTTTTGTTTTTCTAAATGCTGCGGACATCTTTAAACGGGGCGAAAATTTGAACATGGATACAAATACGTTTATTTGCGGATCATCTAAAATAAAAGCTTTCACGTTGAAAATATTTGTAGAAGATAGGTTTTGAGCAGCTAGAAAGTTTATGTTCAGGACGGCAATATGAAATCATCGTTTTTTTCAATTAAACATAGCAATCCTAAAATCAAAATGTGTACATTTAAAATATTTAGCAATCTGAAGAAAAACAGGAGAAAAATAATATGCTCATCACCAATACCTCTCGCAAAACCCTCCCCCCTCCCAAACAGACAGAACACTTTTAGGCCAAATCAAACTTTTCGGACACCTCATTGTCACCTACCACAACATCAACATCCCCAATTGAATAACAACAAACAATAATTAGTACAAACGCCCTCAAACAACAGCAACAAGACCCGTTAATCTTTCAATAATCACTTGAAATTTCAACGAAAATAAAGCAAATCCGCAAACAAAAAACGAACACCCCATTGCTTCCGTTATTCATTACACCCAAGCTTTCGGTCGTTGCCTTTCCTGGTATCATAAATTCCTCGCAATTAACTGTAACACCCTTAACAACAATCACGTTATCCATTACCGCTAATTGCTCGTAAGTCGAGCGCCCAACCTCTTCTTCCCGTGGTCGTCCCCAACATCGTCGTCGTCGCCACAGTTAATTAGTCTTCAGTTAAAAACGGAAACTCAACTGCGGTTCAAGAAAAGTCTGAGAAATTTCACTTTAAACGTCGTCTCATTATCCCCCAGGAACTGACTTCGTTGTTTTGTTTCAGTGCCTTCCATTTCATTCCTCCGAAGCTGCAGAGTAAACATTTTCAGGACTCGTCCATTGCTCACGTTATGCAAATAATATTTGATGATGATTGGGTTTGTGTACTTTGTCCTCATTACAGGAATTAAATCATATGGAGGTGTTAATTTGATCACGCCAAAATATTCAGTCATCTCCATACCATGATAGGAAAATTCTGTTAAAACTGAATTTCATTTCGTCAATAAGAATCCAGTAAGGAAATGTCATCATTAATTTCAAGCCGATTGGATTGGGAAAAAATATCTTGGCCATCTTCTGTCGAGTAGGAAAACCTGCGTGGAAAGCATTCCTGCTGCTGCTCGCAGCTAAGGTATGAGTGCATTCTTTCCGTTTTCCGTTGTCCCACAGGACGGAGGGCACATTTCCTTAGACGGCAAGGGATGAACGTGGTGTCACGCTCGACACGAAAATGGCAGAAGAATACATGGGAGCAGGACGTAGGATGGGATTGGTGCACGAACGACGGTACTCCTTGTGAGTTTAAAAGGAACACATCGCATTTTATCATGATTCTGACAGTTTTGAGGGTAAGATTACGAGGGTTGCGTTAAGCCACACCTTTTCCCTTTGGTGTTGTGTTGCGTACGTTGTGCGTTCGTTTAATGTGTGTGGGTTTTGGTGCTTGAGCGCGCGTATGGGCTCGGCCGTTAGATTTGTTGGATTTGATGCGAAACAGGTCGATTTTCTTGACATTCCAGGCTTTTATCGGAGTTTCGAGTAAGTCGTTTCGGGGGCGATATAGAAAATTTTCTTTGGTTTTCCCGCCCTCTTCAGATCGAACTCCTGGCCGCTCCACTGTTGAAAGAATGTTGCACGACGATGGTGATGGGCAAGGGAATAAAATTAAAGAAAATTCGATTTATATTAAAATCAGCAGAACTTCTCTTTCGTATATACTTTCATCATGTGTACCGAGACCATGCACTGTTACGACACAGTTTTCACCCTCGGCTATGCTTAAGCCAGCGCTCATCGATTCAGCCATTAAATACAGTTAGGTGTTCTGGCACGAGGGTTGTGAGTTTCCTTTTATATCTTGCTAAACGACTCGCGGGGTCTAACACAAATAGCGCAATCAATTCAAATGGCGGACAAACAACTTAAGGTTTGAGTTTCCTTTCATTTCAAATTTTTCTGTTTGAATTTAAGTCTTTTTTGTGTTTATGTATACAGTAGGTATATTCAATGTTTTTCTTCGTTTTTCGCAGAGGTTTTTGTTTGCAAGCTTCCTATGCTGCGATTCGTTTATTTCAATGGTTGCTCTTCTGAGCCATAGGGAAATATTTGAAACGATGTATTGATTAGCTTTGAAGAAATCATTTTGCTGAATTTTCTAGGCTCGCAGACTGTTACGCGCAGAGGAAGTTTTGCTGTGACTTTTTCAAACAATAACAACAAAAATAATATGAAATCGATAGAATAAATTTGAAGCAGGTGCTAGGTAAATAGATATATTGCAATGAAAATTGCGAATATTTACGAAGAATTTTTTTTTATGAAATTAGGCATTAGGCTTGTTCCTTAAGCTAAGTTTATTGTTACCGCATATACTTCCTGAATAAACAGGTGAAGTTTTATTTTTTATGAAATTGAGTAATAGTCTTTCATAAGCTCCAGATCCACACACGATTCATCCATAAGCCAATATTTTGAAAAAGTCCTCCCGATATTTTGATTGAAGAGCAAAATAATTGAACAAACTTTAAGTTGAAAAATAATTGCTGTCCTCATTAGTATTGTCAGTATGCAGCAGAGATGTTACTACGCTCTAAGATTTTTAAATTCGAATTAGTATAATTTCATTGCTTCTAATATAGCTTATTAAGTATCTTTTCTGCACCAATGTACCACAGATTCGATACACTACAGAACGTTATATTCCACAGTGCAAAGTTCTATAGGCGTTCTATAGAAGTATGTTGATAAATAAATATAAATAACAGCGAGAAGACAATAATAATTATTGTGACGACGTTAGACCTACCGGATCTTTTTACAATATATACGATACTGGAAGACCTTTCTTCGTGGATATTCTCACGATTGCTGAGGTTATTTAGATACATTTTAATAACTTTTTATTTCTTAGTCAATAGTCAAGTTTTTTCGTAGGTTTTGATTTGAGAAAGTACCGGAATATTTCAAGAATGTGTTTTGGGATTTTTGATTGAGTTCGTTGCATTTAATTTGCATTCTATAGACATGCACCATCCCATAGAGGTAGAAGTCACAGGGAGCTAGATCTGGTGAATAGGGCGGGTGTTCAAGCAGTTCGAATCCTGTTTCTTCAATTGCATCCATCGCAACTGCAGCCTTGTGAGCCGGTGCATTATCTTGATGAAACAGAACTCCGGCGAACTGCTACCATAGATTCGTAAAAGTTTGAGAGTGGAGTAAAAAATCAGTAGTTGGGAATCGAATTTTCAAGTGACTGAAGGCCAAATGTGTTTGTTTTGGCTCATTTACTTTAATCTTCCTAATTTCCAATAGTAATTCACAAAGCAAGATTATCCCATTGCAACACTTTTGGAGTGGAAGTAACTGCATTTTAGTATTTTTTTACTTATTTGTAGATTTGTTTTTTTGGTATATGCTGCAGATAGATGGATAGGACATGTTGCACTATTGATTTTAACATCCTTGCACAAAAGATAGATCGTTCATCTTTTGTAGAATGATGTAATAGATTATGTAATTTTCAAATCCGGTGTAAACTCGAAAATAAAAAAAAATTTCGTATAGAGCGTTTATGTTTCGTAAAGCAGTATACACAGTGTCAGCGTTAATTTTATGTATCATATTCTGTAAAGGCAAACATTATATGAAAACGCCTTATTCTCGGAAATTGTACTTAACAGAACAAAATACACAAAGAAAATATTTTAAATGCAAAAAAATAAAATGAAAAAGGAAGAACACAATACCTGATGTGATAATGAGAAGGCTAGCAGCAAGATGCGAGATTGAAGTTGTATTGTTCTATTTGGAAGTGTCCACGGCAATGTGCAGCTTAAAGTCATAGAAAATAGAGCCAAGGCTATATCCCAGTTGAAAATGTTAAATGCTTATTAACTTCTAATCTTTATCCCATTAAGCAAGTGTTTTCTCTCTTGAAAGAAATAGATAAGATGTAAAATATCTGTCATCATTGAACAAAAAATGTCATCATAGAATCTGACATTTACACTGAAAAAAAATCCACATGGCACGCAGAGCTATGTAACATAACGCATTATTTATGGCCCTATAAGCTATGTACATAGTACTCTGAGCTATATGCAATATGGCTCCCAGCGCCATAATGTGAGAATCTACATAGCGCGTGGTCCTATGTAAGATGGCGCAGCATTTATGGTCCTACACGCTATGTACATAGTACCCTGAGCTATGGGGTATGGGTCCCAGCGTCATAATTACATGGCGCAGAAATTATGGTCCCTCACGCTATATTACATAGTATCATGAGCCATGTAATATGGCTTCAGTTATCACTGCAATTATAGCTCGCAGCCATACTGTGTGAGGGGATTTATAAATGTCAGCAAGTGACGTTTGAGTATATCTTTACATAACAATGTATGACAATGATCTTATGAAATCGTATTAATATTCACAGTGATTTTGCTACCTGCTATTGATTTTTGAACGTAATAACAACTGTCCGAATGATCGATTCAACTGATAAATTCAACTTTGCAAGCGGATACAGAATCGTTTGCTATATTTGACTATAGTCCCCCACGCCATGTAATATAGTCCCCCACGCCATGTAATATAGTCCTCCATGCCGTGCACTATAGTCCTTCACGCCATGTACTACTATAGTACATGGCGTGGACGACTATACACTGAAAAAAATCCACATGGCGCCCAGAGCCATGTAACATAGCGCATTATTTATGGCGCCATACGCCATGTACATAGTACTCTGAGCCATGCAATATGGCTCCCAGCGCCATAATGTCAGAATCTACATAGCGCGTGGTCCCATGTGACATGGCGCAACATTTATGGTGCCACACGCTATGTACATAGTACCCTGAGCCATGCAGTATAGCTCCCAGCGCCATAATTACATGGCGCAGAAATTATGGCCCCACACGCCATATTACATAGTGCCATGAGCCATGTAATATGGCTCATGGCACTCCAATTATAACTCGCAGCCAAGCTGTGTGAGGGAAGGTATAAATGTCAGCAAGTGACATTAGAGCTTGGGTCTACATAATTGACTCATTTTGAACTGAAGTACTGGCTGCGATACTTTCGATACTTCGACCGGTGAATTTTCACACAGGAGCAGGAACATTCAATAGTGAGTATGTTGACTCGAATTTATCGAATTTATATTTGGTACAATTTATATTTGGTGGAATTGATATTTGGTGCAATTTATATTTGGTGCACTAAAAAACCACATAGCGCCACACGCCATAGTACATAGGAGCAGATGCTATGCTTATAGCCCTCCACGCCATGTACCATAGTCCTCGACGCCATGTACTATAGTCCTCCACGCCATGTACTATAGTCCTCCACGCCATACACATGGCGTGGAGGACTATAGTGTATGGCGTGGAGGGCTATAAGCATAGCGTCTGCTCCTATGTACTTTTCGCCATGTATTATGGCGTGTGGCGCTATATTTTATCACTATCCCTAAATCGACTATGTACATAGCGCCAGAAGTCTATAAATTATGGCGCCTGGCGCCATGTGTTTTTTCAGTGTAGTACATGGCGTGGAGGGCTTTAAGCATAGCGTCTGCTCCTATGTACTTTTCGCCATGTACTATGGCGTGTGACGCTATATTTTATCACAATCTCGAAATCGACTACATACATGGCGCCAGAAGTCTATAAATTATGGCATCTGGCGCTATGTGTTTTTCAGTGTACTTTATTTGAGAGATTTTCCCCCAAGAAAATGTTCACGATTTTGTCTCCCCAACAAATCCAAAAGAATTTCAAATGTCACATTTTGGACGAACATTCCTATACGGGCAATGATGGTTTACACGGGCTAACAGGCTGTACGAGCAATTACATTTGAGGCCAGCAAACTAAAAACAATTTCTGGGTCAGAACTAACATTTAATATTGTGTTTCATCTCATCAGTTCTGATTGCGCTTTCGCATCAAGGATGAAGAAGATTTATTCAACAGTTCTTGTTTATTTTATCGGAATGCCTCGTGTTTTTGGCAATTTTATCAAAAAGAGCAATTAAACCTCCAGCCAGCAATGTTTTTGTAAAATTACATATCGTACTTAAATAACCAGAAATAATTTAAATGTTTCAGCATTGAGTTAAAAGCATTCCAATTAACTTTAAATTATTAACTGAATCTAATCAATAATTCGATTGAACATTTCTTAAGTACCATCCAATTTTACACAGTAATTATACTGAGAATTCAATTTTCTGAAAATTCTTTCAAAAAATATTACATGGTAAAATCTTGCTTGGAATTTAATTTCATCCTTCTTGCTCGTTTATTTTTTTTTCGAAATATTCATTCGAAGTTGAAAATTCTATTAAACTGTGTGCTAAATTTTGCCAAATATAACAATCTTTCTATATTTATATATTATAATATAGATTTGCCATCGTCTTTTGTTTTCATTATTGAAAATGGCTGGTTGTGCTCGAAGCAAAAAATTTTCAGCGTATGGAAAGCGTTAGAAGCACTGATTTCGGAAGAAAAGTAGATGGATTTTGCAGATTTTGAATGCATATTCTACCATACGGGTTCGTTATTACAACCAACCTGTTGCGAAGGTCATGCACCACTTTGTTCCGATGACTCCATCGAAACTTACTGAGTAGAGATAATTCCAGTGCTACCACTGGGACGAATCGCATAAATTTGGAAAGTAGACAGACCACTTGTTAGTTATGTTTATTATAATATCATATAAAACTGATAACAGCATTTCCTATAATAGAAATGATAAAAATTCTCAGTGCTAACAACAACTGCAACCAAAAATTCTGTCACTCAATGTCATGATCAATGCACCCTGCGAATTTCGTTTTTCACTGCATCGAAATTTAAAAAGGTGGAAACATTTTTGGTGTTACCATCCGTGAAATTTCCTAAACTTGTAAAATTTAAACTTATGTTTCATATTTTAATTGGAGATGTCTATCATATGAAACTTTAATGGTATTATCTATTTAGAGGCTACATGCCAACAGCCCTGGCCGATCGTGTTTCTAGTGCCCCGAACGCTTTTAGTTCAGCGAAATTGGCAGATATTTTAGAGGCAAATTAGCGAAATTTTCAAGTAGATGAATACTTACTCGTATTAGCGATGTTTCGAGACTATCTGAATGTCGCCTTATATATAAGACGAAACAGGGAAATATCAGGAAAAATATTACTGCCGGAATAACTGAAGGGTCTATTCTCGGGCCAGATCTTTGGAATCTTGCGTACGACGAGTTTCAGCGCCTTGAAACACCAGAAGATATGCTCTTGGTAGGTTACGCTGATGATGTAGCAGCTGTTATTACCTCTTTGGAAAACTGTGGTCTCCGGCTGGCGATTTCGAACACTGAGATTGTCATGTTAACGAAAAGAAGCATACCAACCGTCATCCCCATGACAGTTGGCTTCGAAGTAGTCGAGACCAAAATAATCTGCGAAGTTACTCTTGACTTCAAGCTGACTTATGGGGAGCACATCCAGAAAGCATACGATAGCGCTTTGGGGATTGTAATCTCGCTAAGGAGACTCATGGCGAACGTTCGCGGTCCTAGTGCAAGTAAACGCAAACTGCTTATAACGACGGCTCATTCAACGCTACTGTAAGGTGCGGAGATGTGGGCCACTGCCTCAAAATTTTCAAAGTATCGAGCTATGACTAGCATAAGAACTAATAAATAGCACTGAAACTACGTGATTGATTGATGGAAAAGATTGGCAGGGAGTGAAGGATTTACCCATCAGCTGGCACGTAAGAAGAACCAAAACCAAAATAAGTTCACTTTATCACATGCGAAAGTGAGAAAAGCATACTGTCAAACGACAGGGGAGAATGTATACATCCGTGTTAGCTGATAGGGGAGAGTGTGTTGGCGTGCGTATAATCCTATCAAGAAATAGTAAGTGCAGCGAACATTCACACTGAAAAAACACATAGCGCCAGATGCCATAACTTATAGACTTCTGGCGCCATGTACATAGTCGATTTGGCGATTGTGATAAAATATGGCGCCACACGCCATAATACATGGCGAAAAGTACATAGGAGCAGGCGTTATGCTTATAGCTCTCCACGCCATGTACTATAGTCATCTACGCCATGTACATAGTCCACGGCATGCAGGTGGCGTGGAGGGCTATAGTACATGGCGTGGAGGACTATAGTATATGGCGTGGAGGGCTATAAGCATAGCGTGTGCTCCTATGTACTATGGCGCTATATCTTATCACAAATCGACCGAAATCGACTATGTACATAGCGCCAGAAGTCTATAAATTATAGCGTTTGGCGCTATTTGTTTTTTCAGAGCATCTGAAGATGATCCAGTTCGCATCTCACAAAAGGCCACGAGCCTTCTCAGTTCTGAGCATCTGGAGGTAGAACAGTTGATGTAAGGTGATGGAATTCTATCGACGAAATTCCCGGGGGATAAATTACATCTAAGACCATATCCTCTCCTATACTCAGGAAGCTTGCTGACATTTATACATCTCCACACACAGTATGGCTGCGAGTTATATTTGGAGTGCGATGAGCCTTACTACATGGCTCATGGCACTATGTAATATGGTGTGTGGGGCCATAATTACTGCGCCATGTAATTATGGCGCTGGGAGCCATACTGCATGACTCAGGGTACTATGTACATAGCGTGTGGGACCATAAATGCTGCACCATGTTACATAGGACCACGCGCTATGTAGATTCTGACATTATGGCGCATGGAGCCATATTGCATTGCTCAGAGTACTATGTACATAGCGTATGGGGCCATAAATAATGCGCTATGTTACATAGCTCTGGGCGCCATATGGATTTTTTTCAGTGCACTGGCAACAAATGAAATTCTCTGTATTGGTTTACATAAAAGTGTCGGAGATATTCCGTCTCCTCACCAAATGATATCGAAAGTAGTATTCCGCGTGAACTACATTATAGCTTACCATTTTAATACTCAGAACATGTTTTAAGAAAATCAATATTACATAAATCGCTATTCGTTAAAATTGTCTCTTTGGCAAAGCACATCTTGTGGGAATGAGAAACGTATCTGATCGTAGCAGTATTGCTTGGCGGGGTACTTTTACTTTAAGTGAACACATCCTGTGTATTTCATATTGGTCTACTGAACAGAAGTTTCGAGTGCTCAAAAATGAAGAAATTTGTTGAAGGGCTACCATTTTTGTGCGACTTGAAATTTTGAACATTTTAACTTGAAAGGGTGGATAACATAAGATTTATCAATAATTTGCATTTGTTCTCAAAAAGCAAAAATATCTCAAAAGTTTCGATGATTTGACGGATTTTCACGTATTTGCTGTAGCTACAGGACTGTCAGCACACTCATCATAAATCATACATGTCCATTTCTAGGCATTTCCGTAATGCTCTGAGGTTTCCGTCACAATATATTCTTTCGCCTACACCTTTATATCAAGTTGATTTGAACGATTAGACGGTCTTTTAGATTAGGTTATATGCGATTAAGGTCTTATACTTGCTGGTGCTTATGCAGTTCAAAACAACTCCCATTTGTCTAAAATATTATCAAGCGCATGCATATTATCGGTATTCAACTAGTTTGAATGAAAGTTACTGTAATATAGCCATGTCGGCACTGAAAGAATATTTTCAACCCGGTTGTCAAAACAAAAACTAATTGACGCTGTAGCACTAAAGGCAGTACTATTCTGTAAAGGTGCATCGGAGAATTGCTGCTTCTCATTTAAACTGGACTATGAGACCTTCAAAGCACTGGAAAAGAAAATTTATATAACAAAATAATATTTTTTTTTATTATTCTTATAACATATACAATAATATTCCTAATATTATGTTTTATGTTTGTTAAATAATACAAATGCTTTTAACTTAACTTATTGAAAAAATCGGATCTAGTATTTTAACATTTTTGTAAGTTTCTCTATGATATATACAGCTACCGTCTAATTCCAATTTCTCTAGTTGGTAACTTTTGCTCTAGCCTTGGCTTTGTTATATATTCCATTGCAATCATTTTGAACGCCACCAAACCCAGAGGCGTAATGGAGATTCCATATAAGACTGTTTCAAATTCACGATACGCACGTTCATGTCCAAATTTTAGACTTGGTCCCATAATTAATATATCAGGGACTCCACACGATCCACATTATTTTTTTCACACCACAAGCCAAATCTTGATTGCTCAGTAAATTGTAAAACATATTCATCATTCGTAATGTAAATTCCGTACATCAGTCCTGATGTATTGCACGTGCATGATTCATAGATTCAAAGTAACGTATACATGCTATAAAACGACCGGCCAGCATATCCCCGAACCAGATGGCAGCCATGAAAAATAATATGTAGTGATAAAAAAAAGTTGAATTATCATACGGAAGTTAAATAGCAGCCGCGTTTTTTATAGATACCCATTCTGAATTTCCCCTGTGACTATAACGTATGCAGCTTTAACTAGCCATACCGTATTCTTTGGATTGCTTATAAAAACAGCAGTCAATTTGATCCTTTCCGTAATTATATTAGAGCTCCTTCGTTATGAAAAAAGAGGAATTGCTTAAAAAAATCCCCTTCTAAATATGTCGTCTATTTCTCGAGTGGAGTTGGGTAAGAAAAGTGTACTGTCATCGTCAATAAACAATCATGCTCTTTGATGTTGTTTGTCGTTTTGAAACGTGAATGTACACTGTTTGATTATTGCTGTAAATTTTGATGTACATACATATATACAAGAATATCTATAAGGATAAAAAAGATAAAATAACTGTTGTTCGGAATGTTGTTTGCATGAAAATATTGACATTCACATTGCTGTGTTATAGGCTCTTTATACGATCGAACATGTTCTAGAACTTGGTTTGCGTACCAGTGCTTTTGTTGTTGTTACCTGCTAAAAATAAAACTGGTTCGCAAGCCGAGTTGTAGAACATGTTCGACCGTGTAATGAGCCTATGACTGTTGAAACTAAAATGGAGTATTTCCCAGATTTATTAACCATTCACTTTTGCAACAAAACTGATCTTAGTTGCAAAGTGGTTGAACTTCAAGCTCTGTAGTTTAATGCGTGTTTCAGATCAAAGCTTTCGAAAAATAACTGATGTCTTGGCTCGGCTAAATTTAATTCATCCCGCAAATCTGGCTGAGCTGAAACTACTAAACTTTGGCCAATTCGTTCAAAATTTTACATTAATATTATTACGTACTGAATTAAAAGTATTTTTTCTTTAGTTGATGAGTAAATTTTGCATTATTTACTAAATTCCTGATATAACGCCCAAAAACTATCTTTTATTTTAAAGTAAAAATCTAAATGAAAATTTAACATAGCGCTCTATCCTTATCCTATTCAACAAGTAAGCTCGCATAGTGTCCATTCTCAATTGCGTATTCTATTACTCAGGCAATTTGCATCCAGCTGCACAAAAAGTTCATTCTCTATGGTTGAATTGCATTCGTGAGAGTTGCATTTCATCGAAAATGACGGACAAGTGCAATGCACCTTGAGCACAGGTACAATTCAATAGCACAACGATCATTATATTGTTCGATGAAAAATCTGGAATGGGGTGTGATTGCCGATGAGGGTTCAATACCCGTGCGATTTTAGATTCATTGGCGAAAGGGTACTCGTGTTGAAGCACTGCCGAATGCACCACTGGCTTCGAATGAAAATATCACCCAATTAAGGTAGGCTGTGTGTTGCGAAAAGGACTCAATGCTGACATCGTGCTCGGAGTATTGCTTTAATGGTAACAAACAGGATTTTGGTTTATGTCACATTGATTATGAAGTGCCAACCCGGGAATGAATCAACACAGACCACTTATGAAACAATAAGGATGGCACGAATCCTCTGGTCTCAATTACTTTTCATTGCCGGAGAGAGATATTGCGAATAAACAGTGATGGTCTGAAAGTTTGATAGTTTTGAGGGTGATATTGAATGAATGAGCACGAAGTTGGTTGACAGTTTGAATTTTATTGAAAATTCACTGAAAAGTGGCGTTCAGCATCAATGATGAGCTATGACATTTGTATTAACAATTTTTGCAACAGGGGAAACAAAAATTAAAACTACGTAGCATTAATTATTACACTTACTGTATCTGTCGCACAACGTTTTTCCGACATAATTATTGCCATTCGTTATTATTATGGAAATCGAAAGTAGCTGCTTGATCGAGTTCAATTGGCAATGATTATTTGCAGTGAACTGTCTCTTTTGACAACGTAGTTGATACTTTGGTATTGTTGAAGACATTGAAATAATCTGAATTATTTCACATTGTGGTTTAGGGTATTGATGTTAAGGAGGTCAATTGAAAACTTCGTCAAGCAATTGATATCTGTATCGTTTGGAATACAATACAGGTATGTAGTTGAGTTCTCTGAATGAGAAAAGGGAGAAGAAATCCTGAACGAAAGGATCAATTATGCTCTATCTTCTCACGGTAGGCAAGATATTAACAAACCCCTGCGGTGAATAAATTATTTTGAAGGCTGTTCTAGGTACGATTGAAAAGTAAAATGATTTATTCTAAGATATGTTTATTTTGTGTAGAGGGCACTACCTCTGTGACGGACGAACCGGGAAATAAAATCAGAGACATGTGCTGTGTTAAACCGGAAGTTATTGCTGAGATCGAGTTTATTCTGATGCAAATTAATGTCGGACCTGAGACTGTATTAGTCATGATCATCTCTGGATACTTACTTATGTTCGATGGCAGAAATGATTCAATATGCAGATACAGTTTAAATTTAAAATCAGGAAAGCTCACATAAAGTAATAGACGAATTTATGATTAGATGCCTGGTGTTATTTCCTAACTCACTAACTCATTTTCCTTAAGAGTTTTGTTGCCGCGGCAGGCATTCATATCTTTTGTTTTCATTGTGTTGCTGATTAACATATTTATTTTCAAATTTCGCTCTGCACAAATAAAAGTATGTTTGGAACTGTCGGGTTTTAGCGTTTAGCACATGGGAGATTATGCTTTTCTGTCATTGTTTTTTTTTTATTAAGTACTAGCGACACAGCATATGTGATTTAAGGAAAGAAATTTTTAGTCGCTTGATTCTTACCACATATGTTTTTGAAGGGCTCAGGAAAACCCAGTTCTTTATGTTTTTCTGACTTCTACAAACACGATAAATTTTTATTGCTATGGAATAGATACATATGTGTAAATTTTTGAGAGTACTGTGTTGTTTTGAGACATGCCTATTTCTAAGATCTGATAGTTGAACATGAAGCTGCCACGCTAATTTTGGGAACGATTGCTGACACATAGAAAACAGCTTACTAAACACTCATTCCTATCTGGTAAACGATAAAGGAGCTTATTGCGCCGATTAAGCCACTAGTTGATTTTTATATTATATGTATTAGGTGTATGAAATCCGTGACACTATTATCGTTTGGGCGATTCACTTGATTGTAGATTTTGGGCTATCTGAAATACATTGCCCTGGTAATATAATTTAATAAATTGCTAAACGATCAGCTCCCCAAAGAATTGGAGGCTTTAGGAAGGAGAGTCATAGAAGAAGTACAAAGAGCCGTAAGTCAGCTGAAATTCAATCCTGCCTAACGGTATATCAGCGAAGCTGCGTAAGCACTCATTATACCAACCATTGCATAAAATTAAGGTGCTTTTATGAAGGACGCTTGCGGGAAGGTATAATATGCCCCAAAGTGCCCCTTATCACAAAATTACTTATAACTGACTGGAGGGCTGCAACGGGAGTTGCTTCAGTTATCGATCAAAGGAGTTGCTTTGAATCAGACAAATTTGTTAGTTTTGTTTTGTAGACTACCTGTTTGCAATAACTCTACAAGAAAATGTCAGACGCAGTAAGGTCAGGAGGAATGTGGAGTTTCTGGATATCACTTTATTGTGGAATTTCATTTTAATTTTTTATTGTCTGGTAATGTGGGAAGTTGCACCATCTTACTGAAACCACAAAGAACTGAAGATGATTCTCTTTCGGCGTAGTTCTGGAAAGAAAACCTTTCCAACATTTTTAAGTCATTGACCGATTGATTTTTAAGTTAGCTGTGTTTAATGAGCACGAAAAAAAAAGCAGAGCATCTCAAGGCAAGTTATAGTAGCGCGGCTGTCAAAAAAGTCGAGCAAATCAGAGCAATTGAGAGGCAGAAAAAAATCGAGCAAGTGAGAGCAGCTGAGAGGCAATTCTCAAAATTCATTACTTGTCAGAAGGTGAACCTGTCAATTCACTAACAAAAAACTGCACTTCAGTAACAATTTTTTGTTGAAAGTCGGTTCCGTGACAGTTGGAAAACAGCTGGTTGCTTGCTCGAACTTGCTCTACCAAAAAAAGTAGAGTAAAAATCGTGCTCTAAAGTGCTCTAGTTCATCTTGGAGCAGACTCATGAAACACAAATCAGAGCAACTTCGGGCAAGTGAGAGCAGCCGAATTGCTCATTAAACACATTTTGTTGAGATATCTCAACCTAGCTCAACCTAGAGCAGCTCATTAAACACAACTGTTATTAAGTTCATTGACCGTAAAGGCTCAGTTAGCGAACCTCTGTTGCGTGCGTTGCGTGCGTTCTGTTTTATGACCGAACGCATCAATAATTATTAAGAGTGCGAGCGTGCGTTCGGTCTGTCAAAGCCAAATGTGGTCAGTTTAATTATTTTCGTGTAGCTCATTTTAGAATGCGTGAGTTGTTTGAAATGTTGTTGGTTCAATAATCATTGTCTTATTTCCAATTTTAAGTTGAAATATACAGGGTTTTTCAATAACGACATAACAATTCTGTACTAAAATAAGACTACAGAATATATTATTGGAGTGAAATTTATTTGGAATGCAGTACAATATTACAATTCGATTTGATTGGAGCTCGATTTAGTTCATATGACCACCGCAAGCACGTTCGTAGCGATGGACGCTTTGGAGTTAATTTCCCACCTAGGCACCTAGTGCACACATAAGATTAAAATTTTCAAAACGTTATCATATGCAAGCTTGAAAAACGGTTAAAATTTATTTCGGATACTTCCTTTTTTGAAATTTTATTCGTTAATAGAATTGGATCTATTTCTGATATACACTAAATTTCGGCTCAGTTGGTTCGTTCACAAGAAACATTGATTTAAATACAAAATTGTTCACTGAAAGAAAAAGTCGTGGTTGATTTAACTATTAGTGAAAGTAATGCAACAATTCATTCAAAATTGTCGAATGAACTACGAAAAATGGTTCTTTCTACATTTGACCATACAAAAGTATTTGACTTTGCTGATACAAAAAATATCGAAATCTTCGAGGATTCAACTGTGCTAATTGGTTCATAAGTATGACAAATAGTTGAACTATAGAAAAATGAGCATCAATTCATTTAACGTTACAAAATATTGAATTATCAACAATTTTCATAGTAAGCAAACCACTCTACAATTGTTAAATTCAACAAACATAATTCCACACCACAGACTATAGTCATTTACTATTTCGTACTATGTACATTGTTAGAATACCATAATTTGTGGTTGCTTACTTTTTGGGACCACGTAAAATACTTGATTATAAAGTGTCCCAAATAAAAATAAAAACACTTGAGGGTTTATTATATTGTTTATTCGAAACACGTCTGTTTAATTCAATTGCGGTCTTAAGACTAACTTTAATTCATAATTACATGATATGGATCGTCTTCAAAATGATACAAAAATGCTGAAAATGCATAAATGCATTTTCCCATGATTTTCATGATTCCCACGTTCTGGAAATATTTAGATTCGCAGACTGATCAGATTCCAGTCTGGTTGGAAGAAAACTGACTCCCGAGTCACGTTGCTCAGACATGTGTCTGCATAGTTTTTCTCGGATGGTGGAGGTTTGTGTAACGTAACCCGTACGTTGTTTATCAATCACGCGTAATGGTACAAAAAAGTGTCAACAATTTTCTTATGGTTGTTTTAACTATAGTCCGTGGTTGACGCAAAAACAACTAAGGAAACTTGTTGATTTTACCAAGATTTTTCTCTCAATGTTATGTCATTATTCCATTCGTATGAATTTGTGAAGCAGTTTCAGAAAAAAGGTCAAGTAAATTGGCTAAGTAGACAATGAAAACGATAGGCAATCGACTCAAAGCATTTTGGTATTTTGTTTAAATTTGTTTCATTGGTGAATTCGTATAGTTAAATAAGTCAGATGCATAAAATAGCTTGAGGGACGGAATGCCCCGCGTCAGTGTTTCAAACTTATCAATTAATAAAAGAACTGCAATATTAACAAAAACTGCAAATGATGATAATTTCCATCAAACAATTTCAAATCGAATTCACCTCAAAAGATACTCATTCTAAACTCACCTTTCGCTCCCTCGATGCATACAAAGTTGAAATTTGCTTATCTCTTCTGCTTCGTTCCGTCCGACACTAAGAACGTTTTCTTCGAAAAAGTAAGGCCCGACAAATGATGATGAAAATGCACACCACACTGTGACTCAAAGCGGATGCAATTCTGTCTCATGGAGTATTGTGGGTTAGAGTCACTCCATGTTCAACAATTTTGTTTGTCCATATTGACCTCGTCAGACATACATTCGTATTTTTAGATGTTTTCGTTCTTTTTCACCATTTGACTGATCTTCTGGCAAAATTCAAAGCGAATTGGCAAGTTTGCTGTCTTCAGTTTGCTTATTAGTTAAATTTTATAAAGAAATAAGAGTAAATCTTTATGAAGAATGGTCTTCACTGTCTAACTGTTAGTACTCATTTGAGCAGATTAGCTCCTCATCGAAACTCGAGAATTGACTCATATGGCAGTAGCTGCAGCAACGATAGTTTCCTGTGGCTCAACTGAGTGATTTTGATGATAAGCCCTTCTTGTGATTTTCCTACGCTCTGCAGAATTGTTTACGAGCCTCATTATAGTCTATCTGTTCGGAAGAGAGCAGTCAAACGTGCCCCTAAATTCTCTTTGGATGAAAATCTTAGACTATAATCCGTGATAGTGGCGATTGGGATAATGAAACAAAAACTTGTTTCATTATCCTAATCGCCCATTTATCTTAAATTTACAGACCAATATGTATAAGATAAAATGGAACCGATTAAAAAGTGATTAAAGTTTTTGGCAGTGTATTTTATCAGCCACCCTGTATAAGAAAGAAAATATCTTCGGCAGGTAGTGAAAAAATGTCTGGAATTAAATATTCCAATGTACCATCTACTCTAGTTTCACCAGGGTTAAACTGTGTATGAGAGATTTCTACATCTCAAAGAAATATTACTCGCAACTTCTAGTATTGGTAGCAGTGGCGGCTCGTGATCTAATTTTATGGGGGTTCACAAAAAGAAAACACCTTTATTGGGCACATGAATATTTGCTTTGTACTTTTCCTAAGAGTTGCATTCATTTTAGTTGATTTGCCGAAACATCGCAAAACTGCTTTAGAATGAGTGAAAGAAAAATTATAAAAAACATAACAGCTTGCAAAATTCTTCAGAGGGCTATTTAAAAATCCTTGAACAGTGATATTTTGACGAGACATTTAAGAGATTTGAAACTTATATTTACAATAAACATTTTATTTTCATCAGAGTTTTCATGGTGAGTCTTGACCGTGATGGGCTTAGCATGGTTTATTACAGCATAACAGATGCAATGATATCAATAAATTTTATTAAAATTTACAAACAGTCCTAGATACACATAATCCCAGAATTTATTAAAAAAACGGTATGAATATTCTTGTATAAAATTTTTCATATATCCACACTCGAAAACCTTCGGTGTTTTATGACTTCATTAAGTTTCCAGACTATCTTTGCACAATCGAACCTGCCAATACATTCAAGTAATTGGATTTTATCTGTTGAATAATAGTTAGTAAATAAATAAATAAATATATATAGTTCTAGAATAGGCGACAAAAGAAATTAAACTCCCAAATCATTTCCAAGCATTTACTTTCTGCTAAGACTAATCTAAAATACTGAATATATTTTACTAGTATTTATTTCACAGCAAACATTTCAGAAAATTTATTTCTTTCTACCATGAATTAAATTCTAAATGTGTCTTGAAATTATAGAGACACAAATAGAGGTAATAGTAAAATTAAACCCAATAGTTGTTATAATAGTGCGCTACTAAGCATTAACGTTTTATCTGCATTTTTCTCATTTTTGATTTAACACCAGATTCAAAAATTACATACTCTATTTCACCATTCTATAAACATTTTTTGGTGAGGTATGTTAAATTCAATATTGAAAAATACACTCTCCATATACCTCCACTACAAATTAAAACACAAATCATTGAATATCTCGTAAGTACTAAAATGTTTATGCTTAGTAGGGTAGAATAATCGACATACATACATGTATATGTAAAACGCTCGAAACGGCAGCACGAATCAACGAATGGGGCTGACCATCGACAACAATGTCTAAATGCATCAAATTGGTTGTCGATCGCACATTCTGAGTGTGAACCCCCTGCTAGTACTGAGACGAGCTAAATGGGTGCACCCCTCGCTTCCTCGCATGCTCCTCTAGCCCCCTAATTCCAGCCACAGAATCGCACGTGCGATCGCTAGTGCAGAAAACAGTAGAGATAAGCAGATAGGAAAATTGTATGGCTTGTATGTAGGAATAGAAAGTTTCTGGGATAATAGATATGAAAATGATCGGCAGGTAGCATTATGTGCTGCCATAACAATTTGTTCAATGTAGTTCAATGTACTTGTTGAATATGTATATATTATTAGTTTTGAATAATTGATTTTTTGAGGGGGTTCACGTGCGAAAGTGCACATTAGGACAAGCCGCCACTGATTGGTAGTATTTTTCTTAAAATAACTTTCTCGCAAGCTTTGGAGACGCAGGACAAAAACTAATAGGTCTGTATGACTTCACTTGATAAGAGTCCTTACCAGGCTTGGGGACATTATGATTTCGCCTGTTATCCAAGCTTCAGGAAAATATCCGATTTGGAAGATAGCATTGAATAGATTAAAAAGCCAAGAGAATACGAATGGTGGCAAACTGTTTGAACATAGCGTTGGCGATGAGATCAATTCCCGGTGATTTTTGTGCGCATGTTTCCTGGATAATTATATTTTGCACTTCTTTAGACGAAGCTTTGATTGATTGTGAATCTTGTGCATTGATATTAGATGAAAAGTCGCATGTTGCTGAGGTAAAAGGTGTAAAAACCTGTTCTAGGTGAACTGCGAAGGTGGTGGCTTTCTCTGCGTCACTTTTGGCCCATTGTCCGTTGGCGCTTTGTAGTGGAGCTGATGGTAGGTTTGCTTATTTTTTTGATCGCTTTTCACAACGAATAGTCGGCATTCTTAATGGGAGTGTGTGAAACTTTAGCTCGTAGTCCCTCTCAAGGGCCAGCTTGAGTTCACTAAAAGCCTTGTGAAGATCAGTTTACCTAGAAACATATATAGTCACAAAGAGAAAGCTTAGTAGTCTACAAAGTAGGCTTCGTATGAGCGAGCCTGGTCAGAAAATCCAATGTGGCAGATTTCATGACAAACGATGTGATGACGTTAAACAGGACGCTCAGAGGTAAAGAAAGCCTAACTGAATGGTATCGAGTTCGATGGAGAGACTTGTTGGGAGAGGTCAGACCGAACCCCGGTTATAGAGCCGATGATAATGATATGTGCTAAAAATTGAGTTTTGTTGAATTTTATTTCATATTTCAACATTTTGCCATAGATAACTTTGCGGAAGCTTGATGACAGAAAAATTTGGCAAGAATGATGGTTATGGTTATTATGCAAAAAAAAACTATTTTAACTTAACCAGTTAAGTGTGGAATTGTTTTTGCGGGATGATTAAAATTGAAAAAAAAATTATTTACATTGTGTATGACACTGTGTGCTGGTGTCTGATGAGAATCAGTGCATACTTTCAAAACCACTTTGAAACCACAAAGTTGTCAATGTAAATAAAATTTTTTTCAATTTTAATCATCCCGCAATCCCCAATTTGATTCGGCTTCGGAGGCTTATTCCGCAAAACGATCGAGAAAAAAACTAAGTTTTTTGTAACGAACGTGTGGACTAACCAACTTGGATTGAATTGAACAACAGCAGTATCAACAGACACCTTCCATATCGTTGGAAGTAAAAGAATTTTCCTTGCTGGATAATCATTTTGTTGTATTTCTGAAAAAAATACCTACATATGTATGTATATCGTGATAATATCTTGATTCTTATTCCAGCGCAAATAAACTTAATCAAGCTAACGTAATCTTAGCCCACCGAAAGGTTGAACGTATTCATTCCATCGCTAATTTTGCGGACTATTTCTTTCATGTCAGCTAGATCCCCAGGTACTTAGTATATTTTCCTTGGAAAAACGATTTATGTTAATCAGAGTTTGATATCAATGTTTGACCCTACCAAGAAATGATTCATAGGATTTGGTGTAATATTTGTAATCACTTTAGCGATGTACGATTTATTGAGTGAAAAAAGAATCGATTGCCAGCCATCACCATTTTTTTTTAATCAAAATAAGCAAACTGTTGTGAGGGTGTTTCCAAATGGACCTCTCTTAGTTTAACCAATTCTTTTTCACAAAAAACCAGTTGATTGTTACTTTCTTTATTTTTTTTGAGTTTGCGATATGCTGGTTCAATATTGACTGGATTGGGCTTTCGAAGCTGGTTTGCAGATTTGATCGAAGTCGATAAAATTTGAACCTGCAGTATTCAAGTAGGCCTTTTTAACCCTGGAATGGTACGGTAAATTTTTGCATGATTTTAGGTACATGTTTTTACTAAAAAGATGGCAACAATAGTATTATGTACATTTTTTATTTTATCATTAAACATAAAAAGATTATATAGCTTCTATCCTCATGGCAGTCGGAGTGGCCAACTGGCTGGTGCGCGACGAAATGTATACCCTATGTGAGTAAAA
Organism: Nemotelus nigrinus; assembly: GCA_947369275.1. Classification (NCBI taxonomy): domain Eukaryota; kingdom Metazoa; phylum Arthropoda; class Insecta; order Diptera; family Stratiomyidae; genus Nemotelus; species Nemotelus nigrinus. The sequence continues at coordinate 44,245,298 of OX376373.1, read as the reverse complement.
TTTACTCATCTGTACCATTCTAGGGTTAAAATGAACTGAGAACTATCCTAGAATCAACATCATCATTGTATACACATCAAAATTCGAACATAAAATGCCATACACTTTTGAGTCGGCACCTTAAGCAACTTAATATTTAATTCGCGTAACCAAGTATACAAAACTAATCCGACATTAATTTACTGAGTAATCGACCACTTACCAAAAAATTGCATTATTTGCTGACAGCTGAATCGAATTCGGTGTGTGCAAACGAGAAACCGTTTTCTCATGTTAATGTCGTAATAAAATTTAACACTTCAATAGTGACTTGTATACAAAGTCAAATTGTCAACGCGACAGTTCCGGGTAATATAATGAATTGTAATCGTTACAATTGAAGCGAATAATTTTGGCAACATGCATACCCCTGGTGGTGCGACAATCGATTGATATGCAAATTCCGATTCACGCCGTACTTATGCCCTTGTGCCAATTATTCTTATTAATACCATCGAATTTCGTATTGACACGAAGTCAATACGGCACGAACTAATCAACACTAAGTATCGCGTTCGAGAAAGTTGCAGGACTTTAACTTCAACCACGTGTAGCTGGTGCTTACTAAATTTCGATATTCACTGCAGAGTTTCCTGAAGCAGTACACGAAAAGCAACATTCAAGTCGTTGAATTAATTTGTTCCCAGGCATCTTCAGGTGTCGCAACTTACGGCTCCTTACAACATTTCCCATAATAAGAGAGATCAGCCTCGAGCTGAAAAGACTATCACATCATAGTCTTTTGTTAATCCTTTTAGACGTTGAAAAGATTTCTCGTATGAATCAGAATCATGGCACATTATTTCCGTGGCAAAGGTCCCGGGCCGGGGAGTGGTATGATAATAAATTGAACGAGTTTGCTGGTCGGAGAGCATTCAGGAACGGGCGAACGGATGTTAATTTGCATATTGAAATTCAGAATTTTTTCTATTCCACGACTGCTGCTTAGTCCTTATCGATGTGGATGCTGAACTTTCCACTATATGCATAAAAAACTGCTCACAATGATTTTGTTTTACGTGCGAGCGGCTGTGGGACTATTTTTTGTAGACACGTTTAAATTAATATTATTTCTGGGTAAGGGTATGAGAATGAAGATCCTTTTTTTTCAAAATATCAATTCTATGTTGTATCCTAGGGTATTGGGGTATTGTTTTTTACATGTATGTAAATTCGTTAGCAGTGTGACTTGGATAAGAATATGTCCAAGAGTGATGTGGATAATGGAAAGCAGATGACGGAACTTGTATGTGAAAAACAAGATCTGATATTGTAATTGATATCCTTTTCGAAGAGCATTTATGGGAAAGGCAGCTTGCCAGTTAAAGCATATGATGATACGAAAAGTAGGAAATAAACCTGAATGCTTGATTTGGTTTTTATATCTGATAGTATCTTCGAGAACAGTTTCAAATTTTCAACATCAACTTGTGAACCAGAATGCTATTTCATATTAGGCTATTGGTAAATAATGTTGCTAAGTAAAATGCAATTCATCGAAATTTCAAAAGCCGAATTCGGGTCAATGTAAAATAGGACGCTGTGGCATGTTGCGTCAATTAGCAGGCTACGTCCAGATGACACGTTTTGAAGGCTGCAGTGACTTGGCATTATTTCGATATTGACAAAAAATAATGTCTGTCAAGCCTTTGCTGGAGGTAACGCGTGATTCACGTATGATTCATTTGAATATGATCAGATTTGTTTTCCCTCCTTATTTGTATGGCGTTGAAAGATTGTGAGTAGAGCACAGATCGTGCGTCTCATCGCATTTGGTTCGTTTTGCCTTTCGCGGGTTCCAAAGATCGTGGCATTCTATTCGTAGTTATAATTGGGCTCATGTTTCTCAGTCTTAGCCCTTTTATTCGGCATTCTTCTTGCATCAGTTGTTTGTATTTTCTTGAGACACAACGGATGACAGCTTTTTGAAACGATGATGGTTTTAGTGATGATTTTAATAGTTTTGGTTCATGATAAATGATGACATGTTGTGACACAGGGTTGTTTGTTCGGTTTCTTACAGCATTCTCTGTTTTCTGCCCAATTATAGTGAAAGTGATGCATGCGGAAAAGGAAGTTGTTATGAATTGTTGAGTTGTCAGTGAAAATAAGTGAAATGCCGGCATTGAAGTAAAGTGTATGGTGAAAATGATGTGTCTACGGTTGTTCTTTTGATGTGATGCTTAAACTGGAAGCAGTTCCAACTTTCCGTTATTAGCACGATTTTCAAGAATGGCTATAGCTTTGCATCACACGGGAATTTAATGTAGTGAAATTTAATTTACGTTGCTGCAGTATTGGCTTTCTGACTGTTTATAAGATCTTTTGGCTATTGAAATAATTGTGATAAACAACATTTTGAAACGTTCTATCCCTCATCATTCTATCATTTTAAAAGTTGGATAAGTTTAGTTATCAGCAAAGCTTATGTTGGACTCGTTCCACCATCTCATCAAAGGACTTTATTACTTTCCCGAGGATAAGCTCTTCAATAGAATACTGTGCTAATTATCATAGTTCAATACTTTGCGGGGATCGTTTTCTCAAATCGTGTGGTCTTATTTCATCCGTTGTCTCCATACGTTGTCTCCGACATGTCTCCATCGTGACTCATAGATTTATTTTTGCAAACAATCTAATTTTGAATTTAGTTCGAGTGATTTTAATGTGATTAGGATCTTGAGAAAAAAGAATGATTGTTGTATGAGCGTTAAAAGTGCGCTTAAATATCTAAGAAGTATAGGTATATGCTCTTGAATATTTAAAACGTAGGTCTTAGTAACTGGGAAGCTGCTTAAACAAATAATCTGAATGATAAGTTTTCTATTCTAAGCATTGAAAATGCTGATATATATCCGAATCTAAAACAGAAAGAGAATAAACACAATGAGGATTACTAAATAAAATGAGTTTTTAATGATTCGTTATCGAATGTGACTACAGTTCTGTTACTCTTAACAAATAATTTCTTTAAATCGAACTGAACTAATCTTCATATATGTGGAAATTACTTTGCAAATTGAAGATAGGGTCGGAGATATGAAACCACAAAAGCTGGAACACATTACCAGTATTTATGAGCTTTAAGAAGTTTATGGTATATTTGCGATATTTGTAATATATTCGCGATAGATAGATATCTTTTGACGAAAGGCTATGAAATTTGACAAATTCGATTCAAATGTGATGAAAAAACTAAATGATGCAAAAACTAAGTTAGTAAACAGTTATTCCGAATTTATGCAGCTTTTGAATCAAGGAAGAATGGTGAACTATGTCGAAACCTGTGCTTAGTTCGGGGTAGACTGCGCCAATTAGGTATCCTTCTCGATTTTACACAAAACATTGGAGACTAGAATTTTCGAAATCATGGTAGCTGAGTGACTTTCTGTAATGGTATGCTTTAGCATGTTTAGATGGGAGCTAACTTGTGGAAAAAGTTTATTCCAGACAAACTTTTTAAAAAGTTTTGAAATTGTGGATAAAATGACAATGCCCCTATAATTTTCGAAATATATCCTATCGCCATTTTGAAACAAAATTGTGGACATACATTGAAAAAATACATACATTAAAAACTCGTGGTTGGTTTAACTATTTTTAATAGTATTGCAACGATTCATTCAAAATCGTTAAATAAACTTTGGCAAATGGTTATTTTTACTATGTAAATATAGTAGTTTTAATGACATAAAAGTAGTTGGTTCTGCTAATACAACAAATATCGAAATTTTCAAGAAATCAACTACTTTAATTGTTCCATAACAACGAAAAATAGTTGATCTATAGGAAAATATTCATCAGTTCACTCAACACTACAAAATTTCGAGTTAACAACAATTTGTATAGTACTTGAACTACTTTCCAAAAGTTGAATTAAGCAAACGGAGTTTGTTTTGTTGTTGAACATCTTTAGAATTATTCTACGAAACGTCAAATGGTTTCGACACTTAGACATTTTTTTATGCTCAGAATGATTTCCATGCAGCATCCGATAGGTCACTTCATCCATCAATTTCTACGCATTTGATTGCCGTATTTTATGGGCCATTTAGACAAGCGTCCATGCGTCCACGCGTCCAAGCGTTTTTAGATTACACGAGTCAAGTCAACTCGAATCCAGTTTTTTGAAGGCGGGGCTAAGGCGATAAGTGAATGTATTTTACACGCTTATAATTATGTTTTTTTTGCTCCGTACAAATATATTGGTAACAGAAAATTGTATGTATTTATTCATATGACTATATATACCTACATATATATGCTTGTGTCTAGATATTCAGATGCATTCAATTTTTTTTTCGTAATAGTCATGCACGCAAGGATGCAAAATATATATTATCCACATAATTATATAAGAAAATAATCATCCACAAAACATATTTAAATGATCACCAACAAATCATCCACACATGCCACTGAGCGAAATACATCATGTTAAAATCTATTGTGCATGAATCAGCATACTCCACCTCCTTCGCTTTAGACCCGCCTATATAAACAAAATCAAATTGACTCGTGTAAGCAAAACACGCTAGATCGCATGGACGCGTGGACCTAATGCGTTTCATTTGCATAATTCATTAATTACATAAAAAGCGTCATCCAACGTAATATAAAGCCTTCACAGCATGACATGAATATGAATTATTATATCGAACAGCAAACCGAACACAATTTTGCCATGTAGCATATGAAACTTCTATGAGAGAATAGGAGTATGAGTATCAAGAGTATGAAAAATCAACAATTTTCCCTTGTTTTTTTTTAGCATCAACTACGGGCAATAGTTAAAACAACCATAAGAAAATTGTTGATCACTTTTATACACCATGACGCGTGGCTGATAAACAACGTCCGTGGTGCAAAAAAGTAAACAACCACAAACTATGGTATTCCAACAATGTACATAGTACGAGATAGTATATGATTATTGTCTGTGGTGTGGAATTATGCTTGTTGAATTTAACAATTGAAGAGTGGTTTGCTTACTATGAAAATTGTTGATAATTCAATATTTTGGAGTGTTAAATAAATCGATGCTCATTTTTCTATAGATCAACTATTTATCGTACTTATGAACCAATTAACATAGTTGAATCCTCGAAGATTTCAATATTTTTTGTATCAGCAAAGTCAACTACTTGTATATGGTAAAAAAAAACTATTTTAGCATAGTAGAAAGAACCATTTTCCGTATTTAATTCGACAATTTTGAATGAATTGTTGCAGTACTATCAATAATAATTAAATCAACCATGACTTTTTCTTTCAGTGTAGCTGATCTACATAATTGAGTTTTAAATTTCTTCACGAGATATTTTTTTATGGTTAATAAAAGCTGTTGAAGCTGAATAAGAAGGAAGAAGTGCGTGACTGATGAGTCAGGTGCGGTAAAACTGGAGACTGTCTGCAAATAAAATTGGGGACCATTTGCAAATGGAACTGGAGACTGTGTTTAGACTGCTTGTTTCTTTGAGATAAGAAACGGTGATATTCTTAAAGAGCATTGACGATGGCGAACCGATGGCTTTTCGTAAGGGTCGTAGACTTCGCGGGATTAAGCAAAAAAATCTTAAGCCCGATAATTCAGTGAAATTTTAGTTGGCCGTTAAAATTATTTTAGTTGCAGCACCTTAAACCATTACAATGATTCTAGTGTGGTCCACACTATTTTCCACGAACTACTTTATCCTGACCTAATCTGATATCGTTCACTCACATCGACTAGATGCTGAATTTCGCCTCCAGATGAGATCAATAGCCATTTGTTGCCAAAATACTAAATAGTCCTGTTAGCTACCTGATTCGATCTTTTCAGTTCTTCGTGTTCAAAAATGGTGATGACTAAGTTAATTCGCCAGTTTCATACATATTATATATATATTGTTGTATATATATATTGTTGAAATATAAATTCCTCATACTAAGTTAAATGTAACCTTCTTCTTTTCAACCTAAACACCCGCAAAACTTATAAATTTTGCAGTAACATGTTTTTTGAACTATTGCATGCTTCTCATGATTTCGAAACACTGCACTGAGAAAATTCAATAAATTCGAATGAAAAGTTATATGATTAATATTGCATTTGGCACCCAGAAGCTATTGATTTTCTATCGAAAATTGAATATTAGATTCGCACCAAAGCGAATTAGAAAGTTTTGTGAATTAGAAAGTTTAGGTGAAAAATTCGAAGCATTTTATGCGTGCATTTTCACGTGCATCAACGATGAAATGAAAATTTGCCGCTTTTTGTGGGGTGTTAAGAGACGCAGAAAATTCAATTCGTCGCTATTTGACTCATTTTATGATCTGAAGCTGACTGAAACTCTATAAGATCATTTTCGACGGAAGCTCAAATTAATGGTTCATCGTATATTTTTGCACAAAACACGGAAATAAATGTATACGTCCAAGTAGAAGATATTTAACTTGGTAAATTTATATACTTAGCTTGTACCTACTTACAACACTAATGTGCAATAAGTCTTCACTCTCGCAGATGCCTACCTCTTCCAAATTATGAAACATCAATTTTCCTTCCCACGAGCAATCTTCCGTTTAAGGTTCCAAATTGTATTCCGAATTTAATGAACTATAATTTGTTTTGTAGCCATTAGCAATTTGCGTTGAACTCCGATGGTATATATTCCGTCAATTTACTTCCAATATTGAAACTCGATTATGGCAAATCACGGCGTGGATTCATCCGTAGTTGAAATGACGAATAAGCGAGAATAATAAGAAATTTGGCAGGGAAATGACAAATATCTGGAAAGGATGCTGCAACCCAAGACAGAAAAAGACAGGGTAAGTGAGGATAGAAGGAAAATACATGATTCGTTGCGAGCGAGGCAGCGGTACGATTCGATGAAGTGAGAAATTTGCACAACAGTGCGCTCAGGACGTCCTCTTGCCTCCAAATCAAATCACAGAAAATTTTAAGTTGATTTATTCAAATCATGCGAAGTTCGAAAGATTTTCAATTTTTCCACTATTTGTATGGAATCGGATGTGACGGGACGTTCTTCTTCTTATCGTCCCTATTTCGCCTTTTCGTCTCTATTTCGCCTTTTCGTGCTGCTTTTCAATTCATGTTGATCTATTTTCAACGTCCTCAAATGATTTTTCCTGTTATTTTCTGCCAATCTCCATCCTTCATAAATCTTACAGGCACATTGGATTATGGTCTTTCGCTCGTGCTTAGTTTGCGTGGCCTCGGCAGTTTTGGATTTTATTTTGGACTTTCCTCTTATATAGGAATCACGTTCATGTACGCGTATTTGAATCAGATCTGGAAACGACAAGACGAAATGAGAAATAAAGTCACAATGATGGCGACAGGAAAAAAAATTCAGGAACATTTGGATAACTTGCAGCCTGTTTGGTGCTGGAGCCCCTTTCCATTAAGACGAATTTCATTGTTGTGGTGCATGAGGCAAATTTCTTGCCTTAACTATACCTTACTTTACTTTATACCATGTACTTTAGTTTGATGAAATTAAGAGTTAATAGTACAATTACGTAACATATACCCAGCGCTTGAAACCGGGCAATTTCGTGAAGTTTTAGTCTCTCTTTCATCGTGGACAGTAATAGCTGCAAAGATATATCTGTAGACTAGTTGAAACCGTTCCCACATACACATCACCTGCGACGAAACTTTTCTCCTCCAGCTACAAACACTCCTGGCACGTGGTATATTGTATCTAGAAATTGGTTCTAGCTGTACTCAGTTCTTTGATCGAATTCATTTTTTTTATATACTTTGCATTTTATCAGGTATCGAGGCATTAGCTGTTGAATCCCCAACCATTTTTTTACGCATCTATCATGGTGGAAATAAAATTGATCAAATATAAACCTGTATGTGGCGTATGGCCAACAGCCGCTATACAGTATTCAAGATAAAACGGAAAGCAGTAGCAAAAATACGGGATAGAACGAACTCTCCGGTTCTCTGGGTCGTCTTCCATATCCTTTGGTGAACCTTCAATTTCGCCACAATCGAGGGTGGTTTGCGACTTTTTATGTCGCCGAAGTAAACATTTCAAAACGGGGAACGTGTACACTATGCCTTGTTTCACCGCCATGTTTTTTTCCTGCTATATGATGTATGAGAGTGATTCTTCCCTCAAACTCAAGCCGCGCAAGGACTACAACTCACCATTATCGTTAGACACCCTCGTTTTTTTCGTACCGCTTCCTAACGCTGGATATTAAAGCTTTGTCCCACAAAAGTATAACGATTTTCGTTTCCTTGATGGATACTCGTTCGAGGGGGGTGTTCGCCTGTGGATTTGTTCTTAATGCAGTGGGGTGGTGTTGTATGGCTGGCAAGGTGAGAAAGACGCTATACTTTGGGCATAAGTGAGTGTCAGATCTTTTCGGCCATCAACATTTCGGATTTGCGGCCCTCACGAGACTTTCACTACGCCTGGCGAAATCGTCATTTTGTGTACTACGTCAGCACACTTGCTGATAGGTACGTTAAAGTGGATGTATTGGTAAACAGGAGATTCTCGTTATGAGCACGAGCCGAAGCGTCTTACGAACGCAAACAAATAAATGGACGAATGATTAGAGGAGATACAGGGTTTATTCTGTGCGGATAAGATAATGGAGAATGGGGACCTTTTGTAAGTGACGAAAATAACAAGCATTGATTTGCGCTGGAATGAAACAACATAAACGAGATTCGAAGAGGAAGCGTATGATGATCGTAACGATATGTATATTCAGTTTGTTTGTTCTGAATATCAAAGACTGTGCGCCAATTGTTCAAAGCATTAAGGGTATCGACGTTTGACATAGTAGGATATAGTTTGATGTATACTGTTTGGTGGAGAATATATAATTTAAAATATGTGATGGTTATGATGCATGAAAAATATCCCGTTCGAATTGTTGACAGAAAATAATAAGGTAATTCCAAAATCATACAGGAATTAAACTCAAACCAACTAAACAATCACTGGAACGACAATGAAACTCGTTCCCTTGTTTTTTAAAAGTCTTAATCTAGTATTAATCATGATACAAAGCTTTTACTAAAATTATTCTAATTTGTATAATTATTTGTTCACATATCAAGGTTACAAGATCAAACGGATTGAGTTGATAGTTTCGTTATATATTTTTAGTAAAAAGGTGGCTCTTATTTAGTCTTAACAAGTAGTGGCCAGGTAACAAAAAAGTAGTTACAAAAAGCGAAGTTCAAATGCATCAAAAATCAAATGAAAATGATACTGGATCATTGATGTATAATAGTAGATTTTAACAGAAAGGAATCTGGTCTAACGTTTATTAGACTATTTTTCCAGGCTCAGAAACCATATCAATTAAATCTTTAGCATAGTTTTTGTTCAGCTTTAGCATACATTTTGCATAGTTTTAACATTGCTTTCGTCTCAGAGTTAAAAATGCAATCATTGGTATTGAATTTATTGATTCGATCTAGTCCAATCAAAGTCCTGCAAGCTTCGAAGCCTGTGAAAACGAATTTAATATTTAGAATATTTTGGAGTGAGTGTGAAGTAACAAAGTTATGTAATGATAAAACATGTGATCAGTTCTACGGACATCATAAAGGAAAAACAATGATTTGACCAGGCGCCAAGCGTAAAAGTAGAGAATAAAAATAGGTATGAGAACGAGCAAACGGTACGTTGGGGGTAAATGAAGACCTGGTAAAATGTACCAAACTGCACACTGGGGGTATATGACATAGTAAAGGCTCTGCCATTAATATTTTTTTACAGGTGACACTCGTCTAAATGCATTTTGTGTGACAGGCAGATAGGGATCTCAACGATTGAAAGATGCATACACTCAGAAAAATGTTATTTAATAGAATCAAATTTAAATCAAAAGTTGAAATCTTTTTGAAATAAAAAGCGAATCTTATATGAATTCCACTTTATTATAAAAATTTTCTTTTCAAATCAAAATTTTTCATCATTGAATTAAAAAGAGACGTATATGAAGCCAAATCATATTTGAAAATTTTTGAATCAAAAATGTTCAAATATGATTTGGCGCCATATACGTTTTCTTTTTATTTTGTTTATTTTGTTTTGAAAAGAAAATTTTTATAATAAAGTGGAATTCATATAAGATTCGCTTTTTATTTCAAAGTGATTTCAACTTTTGATTTAAAGTGATTCTAAAAAAGTGATTTAAAGTGACATTTTTCTGAGTGTACTATACTAACAGTAGACAGTATGGAGATTCAACAGCATCAATTAGGAAACGACAATGAGGACACGAAATTTGAAAACAATATGCGAGGACGCTACGCACGTAGGAGATGTACAAGCGTACACACGAGGAAATATCAGCAAAAGGTCTAAACGCTATAAGAACGAAGCCGCACAAATGAGAGGCCTATGTGACACGCAAGATTTGGACATGAAATGTTAGCTTTTTGTCAAACACAACACTAACATCCATGATATTATCAGTAGCACTAAGGAAAGAACCATTAATGGAATAGGAAAATGGCATGATTGGAAAGGAAAGAGGAGGAAAATGTGGGATATTTTATTCCAAATTTTCTTTTAGAAGCATTTAGCAACATTAAAGTTTATGAGATTGACAGAGCACCAGCTGGTCAAAGCAGACCAGTCATCCTGCAGCTAGGAGCAGTCATCCACTGGCTCAATCAACCTGAATATTTTCAGATATATTAATGAGAAAATAGAAGGAAAAGCAGAGGTCCAAGAATCGAGCCTTGCTGAACACTAGAAGTAGGATAGAACGGGAAAGAGGGCCAAAAGGATAAAACGGGCTAGTAGGATAGAACGGGGAAGAAACAAGCACGATCGTGAAGGTATGAGGAAAACCAGTAATAGAGTTGACCCGAAATATTGAAACCATCGAGCTTCGAGAGGAGGATGTCATCGTTTACAGAGTCAAAAGCCTTGGCGAAGTCTGCATACAATACATTGGTTCGCTGGTCGATGGTGGATGCAACAGTATTACTGAATGAAAGTAAGTTTGAAACTTTTGACTTATCTTTGACGAAACCATGTTACTCAGAAGCGAGAAGAAGTTCAATTTATGGGTATGCTCTATTTTATCATACATCAGTTCTTACACCGCTTCAATCTTACATCAGCTCTCTTTCGAGAACTGATGTAAGATAGAAGCGATAAGGGGCGGTAATTGGAGACGCAAGATGAACCTTCAGTTTTAAGGATGGGGAAAATATTTCCGGATTTCCAGGTAGAAGAAAACATACAGGAAGGAATACTTTGGTTAAAGAGGACCGATAAAGGAACACACAAAGATGATGACAATGGCTTGGCAACGATATTAGGTAAGTCTTTGGGACCAAACTTTCGACCTTTAACGACTTCGTAAAAATTAAAAAAAAAAACTATTAATATCTGAAGAAGAATTATTGTCAGAGAAAGATGAACTAAGTTGAGAGGTATTAGAAGAAAAGAAAATGCAAACAGTTCACATATTTCTTGTGGCGAGAAAGCATTTAAATGCAAGTTGGCTGAGAAAGCTCTGCAACCAACTCAAAAATTTGTACATGCAGTCTGCCCCTGTTATTTTAGACAAAAAAGACCATTCTACGAAGAACATTCAAGTGAAGGCTTCTCAACAGAATTACCGTAATTGTGGTTTGCGAAGCACTATGTAAAAAGTCCATTACGTAATCGTGTTTACAAAAAAAAAATATGGATGCACAAAGGACACGAAAACTTGTTTTTCTGAAAAATTTACGTTTAACTAATAGTTAGTTTGCACGTGAATTTTTCAAAAGTCAATTTTTGTGACAACTTGAGCAATAGAATTTCGTAAATAAAGCTTTCTTTCGATATGGTCAAAATTCAATAAATGACAATAACTTAATGTACAATTATGCTTGTATAACCTATAGTAAGCTCGACATTAAAGCAAAAATGCTTTTTTTTTTGGAAAATGAAAGGAAAATTATATGAAAAAATTAATTTTTCGAGTTGATATAGGAAAACAAAACAATCGGCACTAATTATTAGGTACCCTCACTCAAACTGGGTGGCTGATAGCGGAAATTTTAAAATGAAAAGCGATTAGTTTTCACTGCTCCACTGATACGGTTAGACTATTGTTTCAGTTGCTTTAGGAAAGTTGTAAAACTAGATTTTATTTAATAGTTGTATTCTGCACAAATACAGGTTCAGAATTACATCTAATTTTACGGAACTTATTTGAAGGGAAAGTTTTAAAATCATACTTTGAAAAAAAATTACAGTGAGTGCACATTCAGTGCAATACAGTCCATGAAGTATTGCGGTAAAATAATTTTTCTAACGATTGTGCACGAATTTTATGCAAGAAAGAGCCAAAGACTAAGTAGTTGAAAGGATCTCAACAATGTTATTTGCATATATAGTGAGAATAGGGCAAATAATTTTCATGTAAGTTAGCTATTTCATTGATTTTTCAAGTTTTCAATCAACAGGTCCTGGAAATCATGAAAGTGATTTCATATTAGCTACACAGTTTAGTGATTTTCATGATTTTCTGAACAGATGAAAAACATCCTGCAGCAACAAAAATTATTATTCATTGTTGGCATTCAAATTCTTTTATACTAAGGGCTTAGACATTATACTTGCTTCCAAAATTTCAAGGATACTAATTGATATAATCATATTTCAAGGCACTTACAGCAGTCAATATTTATCAGCATAAGATCAGCATTTAAATTAATTCGAACCAGTACATATTCAATGTCTTCGCCATTTGCTTCATTATGCTGCATTATTCGAGCTCGCAGATAACGAAGTAGCCAAGTCTGAGTACACGATGCACGACGCTGATCAAAATAATGCTCATCTTTATACGTATACTCATACAATTTGCAAACAAAGTATCTTTTGGCCAATTAATTATTAATGCTACCGCCTCAAAATATTTCACAAGCCACATTTCAATCTTCGTGTTTTTCCGATGAGTGAAAACTACAAAAAGCCCTAAAAATGGTACTTCAAATTAATATACAATTCCTCCCATTTCGATGAAGAACGGATAACTCTCATTACCATTTACCAAACGAACTGACCATTCCTTCTTACATATTAATTTCCAAAGAATATTAAGTACTAGTAAGAACCTCCCTATTTATCCCTGGAAGAGTGGCAGTAATTCATAATTGTGGTATGCAATTAAAATCAAGGAGCTACTTTTAATGTAGGCTTACTGAAATTTATGTAAATTTGTTGCATTGAGATGCGAATGAAAGGCAAGAGGCTACTGAATTTTCATTATTATTAGATTGTATTTGACTCCAGGTTGTTGAAAGTGAGATTTTTGCTATTCCGCTTGGTTGAACTACAATGGTGGGCTGCAACCATGTTTAAGATTCACCATAATTTCTTTTGACTGCTACAAAAAGTAGTGTATTTTCTTTGATATAAGATCTCAAAAAAATGTTTATGCACTTATAGGGACCAACGTTTTGTACGAGTAATTTGTGCAAAATTATTGAACAAAGTAGTCGAGAAGGAAAATAGTTTATTTTTCTTCGTAGTATTATTACGTACAGTGTATTTATTTGTGAAATGGTGTTATTTTGTTAGTTTATGCAGTGAACACGTCCGCTGAAACTGAAGACAGTACAATGTTGAGAATAAATTATAAGGTCGAACACACAAGTAAAAATAACCCTTTTGCAAACTGGTAGTCGTAGTTTTGGTTAAGGAACAAGGGTAAACTCATGGGCAAGAATTCGAATCTAGAAATTGTATTGTTTTTTGTAACTGCTGGCACTGCTCCATATTTAAGACTACAGGATGCCAAACCTCCTATTAGAAGTTAGCTGCGAGGCATTTGAAATCGCAAAATGGTTTTTTTTCTATCACAATCTAAATGATTTTTAGATGATGAAATATTATTATCAAGTGTTAAGCTGACACCCAACATACATCCCCATCTGGATCCCCAAACCACGGGTTGTAGAAGATTTTTACTTAATAAAATTACGAAGGTCCGGTTCAAAATTCGTTTTCATAGTGTATCGCACCTGTTCAATTATCGGCGCCAACGAACTTCAAAATCTACGCAGCTTATGCATCGATGAGGCTGCCTTTCGTCCTCTTTGGACGCATTAGGGTACGGCCAAGTCGGAGCGACGAGAGCGTCGAGTCGAGCAGTGCGCCGAAACGGTTCATATATTTCCATGCCAAAGCAGCGACCAAATATATGAACCGTTTCGGCGCGCTGCTCGACTCGACGCTCTCGTCGCTCCGACTTGTCCGTGCCCTTACTTTCGTAAGGTACATTTCAAAGTTTCATCTCACAAGGTATGTCTCAATTGGAATTGTTTTTGCGGGATGATTAAAATTAAACAACTTTTTATTGACATTAAAAATTTTTAATCTACATTGAAAATTCTATTTTGACAAAGTGGTTTCGAAAGTATGCACTGTTTCTCATCAGACACCAGCACACAGTGCATACTTGACTGGCGTGACCACTCGCAGTTGGAAATCATTACATTTGTATTTATGCTAGTTGTGACAAATTTTAACATCTCCGACTTATATCCATGGATATAATTTTACTTAGTAAAGGTGATTGAATTTGAAAAAACGATCGAGTTTCCCGTTTCAATATGCTCGGCTTCGATGCTGTAGAAATGATATACGTTGTCTATGCTGATTTATAGACAAGAAGGGAACCGTGATCAAATTCAATTACCTTTACTATGTCTCAACTTAATTATCTTCGTTGCCCAGCCTCTTTCTCATGAACGAAACCTGTGATCCAACTGTACATAAAGAATGTATGGTGAATATGTTGATGTTCATTGATGTAATACCAGCAAAATTATGTGCTCACCTTACCCATTCTGTCCAGATATTTTCTGAAGTAACTGTGTCTCATAGGGAACTGGGACAAGAAGAAATCTATCGCCTCACAGCCATGTCTGACCCATAGGTGCAAAGCCACCTCCCGACATGAGGATGAACACTTTTGCCGAATGTGTAACAGCGAAATAAAGGAGCAATAAACAATACGCTAAAGTTGGCCCTGTGCTCGTATAAATAAGGAAGATCCGGCCGGAATATAAGGCATCAGGATTATTAGAATAACGCACCAAGGTTGACAGTATCATCGAGGCGATGCTGATAATTTGAGGCTGGATGACAGTGGGGCGAAACCGGGACGACAGGGAGTTCCTAACGCAGCAGGTGCATACCAGACTACGGGTCGGGCAAATCCAAACATATTGCCATACTCCAAGCTATATGTGAAATTTTCGATGGGCTATCTCGTACGTCATTTTTGTCCCTAGTACCAATGCGTAACTTGACGTAGGTTTTCCTTGTGTTTAACTTGAAATTTGGCGACTTAAGCTACGGGCGCTGTTTTCTTTTTTACATAACATTTCATATATCGTTCATATTGACCAGGCTCCCATTTAGTTCGTTTCTCATTTCAAAATCAGAAGGGCTAAGAATAACACCTCTTGATGGTTAGAAGCTTAGGTTAGGTTAGTGAAGAGGGCTACCGGGAACGTGGCCAGCATTAGGCCACCAGTTTGGGCCCCTTTGCCACCATCATAGACAATCACACGCATTCACACTTACAGCCATGGCACTGGCGGGATTCGAACCCGCAGGCCCCGTAGCACGCCCCTTTTCGGCCTGACGCCTTAGTGATCAGAGCTACCGGGCCCCCTTGGTTAGAAGCTTAGAAGGTGAAAAAATTAATTATAGACTCCACTACTCTTGATTATTTACGTGCATTTTGCGATTATTGAAAGCAATAAAATGTGTTTATTATATTATTATATATATATATATATATACATATATATATATATATATATATATATATATATATATATATATATATATATATATATATATATAAATATATATATATATATATATATATATATATATATATATATATCTATATATATATATATATATATATATATATATATATATATAAATAAATATATTTTATGTATAAATAAATGTATTTTCTCGCTCAATATAGTATCGTTACCTAGTCTCAAACTCTTTATTCTGTATGTTCATTTAACCGAATAATGGGATCAATTCTTTCGATTTCTCAGAGCGAAAATTCAAGAATCTTTTTCAACTCAACTTGTTATTCACAACGTCAACATTACGAAATAACGAAATATTCTATCATCCGTAAATCAATAGCTGCTAAAAACGGAACAGCCTTTTGACGATTTTTCGAACCGTATCCATTTTAATAATCCACTTGAGTGTTCTGCCAAGCCCTTAGGTTTCATTTCGTGAAAGGATTTGAACATTCTCTTTTTCACATTTTTCATTTTTAATTTATCTTCATTTGTGTACATCGCCACAATTTGTTTGTGTTAAGGGCAAAAAAATATCCTAACCTCTTGTGGAAAAATTATCTTCGTACTCGAACACGACCTCCAACACTTGAGGACGCATTCTTTCTGCTTGTAATTATCTGCAAACTGAAATGTGAAAGCAAGCAGCATTACCAACTTATTAATGCTGCATCGTGGATAATTCGAATGCACTTGATACCTGAACGGGTTGATATCAATCTGATTTTATTGAAAATGATTAATGATATGATAAAAATTCGACGGAGTATTGGCACATGGCAGTAGTCATTCAACTGAAAGAACATGGATGTGCAAAAGTCGAGCGAAAGTGGCATTCCACTTTATGCAGACTAGAATAGGATTTTGCTGCGGAGCAGTATGAGTTAAATATGTAACTAACTATATTTTTTCATTAATTCCAGTCTGAAGCACCCTCGGTCGCTGATTCCAAGGATTAGAGTCGAGTGATGTGCCTAAGTTGCCACGGAAATAAGAATGGCCACGATGCGATTTGGGGGATTATAGAACCAAAAGACGTAATACAGACGAATAAAAATCATCCAACAAGATACATTTTCCTAGCACTGTAGTCTCAAAGGCCGATATTTTCATGCTCTATTGGCGGAGATTCTGATTACTTCTTTATGCGAACATAAGAGGATTACGTTCATTTTCAGAAGGTTCTCATTTACATTTTCTACATTTGGAGTGCTTTCTCCCCATTGAGTATTTGGGCTAACTTATTAGAAAATTTGACTTTATGGTGAATACTTTTATATTGAAAATGTTACGTTGGATAGGCTACTTAAGATTCAAAGGAATTAAATTTTCGTTTTGTGGGCGTCCATATTTCATTTTTTAGGAGAACAACCTGGATTAGAAGTTTATTTGCATTATTTAACTATGTACATTAGTTTGGTTTTATGTTCACTTATTTCAAAACATGTTAAATGTAGATCCAAATATTTCTAATAAATTAAGTTTATGTGAGTACTGCCACTATAAACTCAATAATGAGCCATTCACTTCATTGATTACAGAAATATTCGTGTACATAAACTGTTATCACTAAAAGTACCAAGACTCATATCCATTTTATATGCATTTTCGCTCCTTCCGCGTATTCTGTTTCGGTGAAAATGGACAAATCGACTGTTAGATAGCACACCTTTCAAAGTTAAATTTTAAATTTTACTCTATTCATGAATGCATGCAACGAATAATTTGACTTTACATCATACATTACTCTATCGATTCGAAGCGATAGTATTTTTACTCCTCAATGCCCACAATAAATATGGTGAATTTGTTGGCACATTTTTTTGCAGCTATACGCTTCTTATCAAATCCAAGCCCAAATCAAAGTATTAGCAATTTTCGTTAAGATTAAGGAAGCTTTGCTCTCCTCCTCGTTCTGTGGTTTAACAGATGGTATCGTTGATAGCTGGCAATTTAATTCCGGAGAAATCTTTTGTAATTAATGGAGGGAATTAGGTGATGCCAATTTAATGACTGGCTGGTAGGAAGTGATGCTGGATAAAAAATTGTTTGGTGTCTGAGAAAAATGTAGTGCTTTAAGATGATAAATTCATGGTGGACGGTATGGGTTTACATCATGATGGCAAACAGCATTCGTCATTTTCTATACACGGATTAATACTGGTTTTAATTCAACATTTTAAATGGGGTCATGTATTCAATTTGAATGTGATTTCATTTGATGTTAGTATATTTTAAACCATCTATTCGGTAAGGAATTAACTAATTCATAACTATTTTTTGCATGTTAATTAAGCCATTCAAATGAACGATGGTGTGTAATAGCAAGCGATGATTTATCTACTGTCCATAGCTGTAGACCAATGGATTTTATTTAAAATCTTCAATCGAATGTTTTCTTGCTCGTATTTCCGTAGCTCCATCCTAGACTTTGGTTTTTGCGTCCATTTATATCCCTTGTAGCAGTTCTGTTTTACTTTAAGAACACTTTTTGCAAGTTCCTTCCTCCGTTAACAATTGTTTGCCAGCTACTTTCCTACTGTAGAATGTAGAATGTATTGTTTCAACTGTATACTGCGCTTTTGCATTATCGGCTCTCATATCGAAGTTTCATATCTTACTGATTACCTCACCTTATCTCTCACTGTGCTTTTATTTTTCAATCCAATGTGAACTCAAATTTTAATACTAAGATCTTTGATGTTGTTTTATCTAATGCTGCACAGTCTTCCGTTACGCTAAACCTACCTAAATCATGTTGGTTCTACATTTACTCTTTAAAAAAATTCCTTTTGTATCCTTAACTGCACGAAGTTCGAGGATGTAACCACTTCTAACTCACAAGATATTCGTGGGGCTTTCGCCCGCTACTTCTCATCTATTTTTACTCGAAAGTCTTTGTTCTCCCTCTACTTCTTGTCGCCAATACTCTCAGACAATGTATGCGCCAAATCTATTCATGTAACTTTGCTGAAGTAGAATTCTTAAAGTAGTCCTATGAATCAGTTTTTGCTTAGTATTGATGTTATTCTAAATGTCTTTCAAAAGTCATTATCTTCATATTTCTGTGTTCCGTTTTCTAAAATCTACGATATGATAGTTTTTGCGTTTCAAAGGGCAAATCTACCTTAACTAGTTTCTGTTCTTTCTTCTACGCTGATGTGTCTACTTTGGATCAACAAAAGCAGCTAAATGTAAAATATACAAAAGTTGAAATCACTTTGAAATAAAAAGCGAATCTTATATGAATTCCACTTTATTATAAAAATTTTCTTTTTAAATCAAAATGTTTCATCATTGAATTAAAAAGAAAACGTATATGGCGCCAAATCATATTCGAACATTTTTGATTCAAAAATTTTCAAATATGATTTGGCTTCATATACGTTTCTTTTTAATTCAATGATGAAAAATTTTGATTTGAAAAGAAAATTTTTATAATAAAGTGGAATTCATATAAGATTCGCTTTGTATTTCAAAGTGATTTCAACTTTTGATTTAAATTTCATTATATTAAATGACATTTTTCTGAGTGTACGCGTAGTATTAGATATTTTGCGTTTATTCGGACCAATTATCATTTTTCCGTATGATTCTCACAACATGTGAAATTCCAAGGGCTTATTTTAAAAAAAATTTCATGTCAATTCAGGTGTAC
This sequence comes from Nemotelus nigrinus, assembly GCA_947369275.1. Lineage (NCBI taxonomy): Eukaryota > Metazoa > Arthropoda > Insecta > Diptera > Stratiomyidae > Nemotelus > Nemotelus nigrinus. The sequence continues at coordinate 44,225,757 of OX376373.1, read as the reverse complement.
CTCAAGGTAGACTTGTCAGAGGTTTTATCTGATGTACCTCATCTACTCTATGCAGACGACCTGAAAATGTATTATACTATAAAGTCGCCTTCGGATGCCAGCTTTTTTCAATTAAAACTAAATTCCCTCGAAAATTGGTGCAGCGTGAATAACCTACCTCTCAACATCGCAAAATGTCATATGATTAGCTTTTCTAGAAAAATTAAGCGCGTACATTATACGTACCTTTTAAGCAATACGGCACTTAGTAGAGTGGACAATATTTTAGACCTCGGTGTGGTGCTGGATGAAAGGCTCCGCTTTAATTTTCATTACGACAAAATGATTTCTCAAGCAAGTAAACGACTTGGCTTCATTAAGCGACGCGCCAGGGAGTTTCAGAACCTTTGGGTTACAAAATCACTATACACCGCGCTCGTATGCTTGCGTTATCTGGAACCCAGTTTTCGAAATTCACAGGCAGAGATTTGAATCTATTCAGTAGCAATTCTTGCTATTCGCTCTTAGAGGTCTTTACTATCCAGGTGATTTTTGCAATTTACCGTCGTATGAATTTTGCCTTAGACTTCTAAACTTATTACCTCTTGGATCCAGAAGATTAATGTTATCTGCCTGGTTCAGTTTCGATGTCATTAGAGACGCTGTTAATGTCGACTATACACAGGAAAGATTCAACAGTATGAGCCAACATTTTTTCCCACGATATCCAAAGTGTCCTTTAGAAATAGAGTTACCAAGGCTCTCTTATCCTACCCTCCCTAGTCTACCGGCTTAGTATCTTCTTATGACTTAGGACTATTTTTATAATTGTTTAATTTCGTTTTGCGTTTTGCGTGTTTAATATTGTGACCTACATGTAAATTAGCTTTATGTATTTATTTATCGAATGTTTATTTATTTATATCATATTTGTTTGTATTTTATACCTATTTTGAACCTGTTTTTTTTTTAAATTTGTCTAGTTTTTTTTTATGTTTTATATTTATTTCATTTATATGTATTATTATTATACCTTGTTTGGCAAATAAATAAATATTGGTTTTTCGTGTAAAGGAATGAATTTCTGGTGTTTTACCTCGGATACTACTTGCATACTAAAAACTGTTAATAAAAAACGTTAATGGAATTGACATCAAAAAGTTTACTCCGGCACTGAAATTAAAAGCGTGTCAGCGCAACTTTGTGAAATATCCGAGAAAAGAGCAAACATGGAAGTTTATTGAAAAAGGGCGTGATGATTAGGTAGTATCAGAACAGAGAAAAACTCTTAAATAAATGAAATTAAATCATTTGAATGTTGGTTGCACGGCACGATACTTATTTGGTGTTAATTTATGTAGTAATAGACTTAAACGGCCCACAAACACAGAGATCTGGTCGTCGTCTTGGTTGCAGATATTCAATATCTGCGACCAAATTCATTGTCTGTGGGCTAGTCTCAGATCATGTCTCAGATCTTGTTTGTTCGCAAACATCGCAAGTCTCCAACCAAGTCGGCAACCAGATCTCTGTGTCTGTGGGCCGTTTTACGCGGCCAAGAGCTTAGAGTGGAGAATGGGGTTGTAGTAGCAACATCGTAATTTGTTTGTTTGGAGAAGGTGACGTAATAATAAAAGTGCACGCATTAATTATGGCAAATTGAAAATGCAATTTTCACATTAGTGTAGGATTGTCTTGATTTCTATGCTTCTTTCTTGTCAAGGAAGATATTATAATGCAAAAAGTGTGCGTGGCGGACATCCTTTGATATTGTAAGTCGACAATAGTTTTGTTTTAGTCAAAACTAAATTTTTTTTAAAGAAATATTTACTGCTAATAAATTAGATCTTAAATTTGCTTGCAACATCGAAAGAACCGTAGAAGTGTGATAGGGTCTTGTTGCACATTTGATCAGCTTCATATACATAAGTATTGCTGGGCCATCTGCTTCGAAGCTGTAGCTGCTGCAGTAACATTCGAAGATATTAAAGCTTGTAATTAGGAAAGGAAAATGATACCACAATAAATTGATCCATAATTTCAATCAGATCTACATAATAGCATATCAGCAATGTTAACTACGACCTCGCTCTGGAAATTACCTTGCAGCCTTGGAATTCATCTCGTAGTATCGCCCTGATGTCGCTTCTTCAAAATGCATAAGCTCAACATCAGATGCAAACAAATGAACAAACATATGCGGACAATTAGTGTCATGTCATTTGTTTCAATAATATGCTCGAGTGCTTGCTACACCATGATTCGCATTACCTATTCTGTATCATTTGAAAGAAGCAATTGCCTTTTCCACTTAGCCTTCAATGATATACTTGTACATATAATATACGCTTTTTGTTTTTCAAAACAAGCTCTCGTTTCCGAACAAAAGAAAACTCTCGGCCGGCTACAATTGACCGGAAACCTTGAACCTCACATTAAAGACATCGTTTCGATGAAATCCGCTATCCTTTCATATTTTGTCATCGGGAAGAGAACGGGTAGGACAGCATTGTTCACAATAAACACACAATGCTTGCCAGATGGGGGATATACATCGAGACAAGGAGTCTGGAGTGCAATAGTGCGCCTACTGAGCGCGGCTAAGGTCGGGGCATACCACATGTGCGTTGTATATCGGTGTGTATGCGCGAAGGAAAATCCATAAAAATTCATAGTGAGGGTTGAAAAAATACTCGGGGAAAAGTAGAATTCGAAAAAAAAGTCGTGGAAATCGTTAAATTCTCGCAAATGACGATGGCTATACTTTTAAATAGACGTGGACGCGCGGGTCGGGCGGGAAAGGAACTCAGGAACAGCTTCGAGACAAGCCATCCGTCAAGGATATAATGGCGGCTGGAAAGAGCGATTCTATTTGAGCTCGTACGCTCATACGCAACGGACGGATATTTATCGACTTACACATTCAAAATATCCTGCTAGGGATATATTCTCTTGCGACAACCACGACCACGGGGTCAATTGCACTGATATCTGAGGGTGTGGCTTTTTTTCTGAGCTCGCGACGTGCAAACAAGGAGACTGTTCGTAAATGGAAAGAAATATCGAACACATGTGGAATGGAATAGGGTGGTGTTGTCCCTGGGATTCGGCTAGGGGTGATTTTTTGAGCTCAGATATGAAAATTCCAGAGTCATCTGGTGCAGAATAGTGGAGAGAAACATATTTCTGAACAAGTTCGGATTAATTGGAATCATAGTGGAATCATATTTGACTGCACTTGTCGTCCTAGACTGTCCCAGTGTGAGTATATGTGTGTGTGACGTTTGATAATTTATCGAACCTTAGCTATTATCGAGTTGCAGTCATTCTGTTCTTTGAATATGTAGCATATGCGATTACTACATTTCAATTTTGAAAAAAGATGAAAAAATATCCAAATATAAGCCAAAGCATTATATCGCCTCAGTGAAAAAAATTGAATAGTGTATATATTGCTGCTTCATCTTCTATAAATATTTACGTTTACATCATTTAAGCAACATTTACGTGGTTCGTAATTTATGTTCCAGGATAATCCCTCCATTCAAAGACCTACATATCTTGCTTGAATCGTACCATGTGCACGGCCAGTGCCTACTACCAAAACTATTGCATTCATTATTTTAATGAAAAGGGTGTCCATTTAATCGGTTTTCAGTTGAGCCGTAAAGAGTCCTGATTACGTCGAGTTGCTTGCCCATCAGTGGTCTACCGCTAAAACACACAATAATTATGCAATTATCCTTAATTTCATGCATTCGCTACATCTGAAGATGTTGCGCAAAAAAGGCGAAGACGTAAACTCCCATTTCACTGGCTGTCCGATGAAGAGTTGTGGCTTCCGTGCTCGGTGTCCGAGTATGTCGACTATGTATAATACCATAATTGTGTGCGGTTCGACCCAACTTCGAAAATAATATTCGGCCATGTGAACTGTGTTCATCACAAATTATCGGCTTGATGCGAAAATATTAATTTTGGCAATTGGGCCGCGCACAAGGGCTGTGTGTATGTGCTCTATCATTATATAGAGGCCTGACCCTATTATGCGTGTTTGAACAGACGAAATATTAGGTATCAGAGGAAGTTTTTATGAAATGCTATTCGTTTTACGATTAAGTTTTATGACAACTCGTAAAAACAAATGGTTATGATCGGACTTTACAATCATAATTTGGCAAATTGTGTTGCATTGGGGTTTAGTAAATTTGGTGGCTCCGTTATGTCTTATTTTACGTTTAATGTATACCTTGGACGTGATGGTTTCAAATAGGTCACGGGCTGCAAGTTGGAAATAGTTTTCAATTGTAGTAATTTACAGAAGTAATATGTATTGTGGTTTCCATGGTCTGAATTAATTTCGAGCATTTCTTTTCAAAAATTTCATTCCATATCACATACTTGAGGCTTGCGTTGCAAACAATTTCGAGGGAGGATTGGAATCCAATTGATGTCTTCTATTTATTTCAAGTATATTCTTTTAGTATCAAAAATGGAAACAGGTAATTTTTGTGTATTACCAAAACATGGATCATGACAATATTTTACGATGAAAATACACGACATACCAGGTTACAATAGCTAAATAATTTCGCGATGTCGCTAAACGTTACGCCAAAAACGGTCCACCCCAGAAAAACTACTATCCAGGTGCTACCCTACACTCAAAAAAAAAATATATCGCTGACAGATATAAAACGACGGAAATATAATATATCTCACATGAGTATATGGGTGTATTTTGAAAGACATAATATATTCACGGCAGATATAATATAAATTTTTATCGTATGTAAGCAGAAAAAAGCTCATGGGATTGCTCTTTGAAGCGAGCGCTTAGCCAGGGCGGTAAGGAGACACATATGGAAGAAGCCGATCACAACTATTCCATTATTCTTCTAAGTGCCACATTTATTTCTCATTTTCTAAAGCGCTAATGTTATTCTTAGTCGCTACTAAAGCTTTAATGTGGCACTTAATCAATGGAGCGCTGGTATTATGCCCAGTCGCTGACTGTTAAGACAACATAAGACGAACAAATACAGCCATGGGCACGGCGGGATTCGAACCCGCGGGCAGTAGATCGCTGCTTCGGACTGACGCGTTAGCGAGCTAAGCTACCGACCCTTTTGAAAGCTCAATCTCAAACTATAAACAAAAGATGCCCCATAATTAGAAACGATAATAAACCATATATCTACGCAAAGCATATTACATTGTTCAGTGGTCATTTTATACCTGTCGCGTATATAATATACCAACTGTATGGATTTCATATCTTTCGCTACCAGAAAACAGAGAAACCCATATAGAACTTATCCCTGTAGCGTGCATAATTATGATTGCTGTGTGCATATTTTGTGTACCCGAGTTATATTTTTTACGTGAAAGCCAAATTTTACTTAAAATGAGTATAACTCTGGATTTCCATATACTCATAATACCTTTTAAATCAATAGTTATACCTGTTGCTAGTATATATTATGTATCACACATAAATAGAACAAAAATATATTTGTAGGGGCAATTTTGTGCCCACTACAGTTAATTATGGCTATTACGGATATTATTATTTTTGCTACATATATAGCAGAGCGAATTTTTTTTTGTGTGTATACAAAAAAAAACTTAGCTGAAAACACAAATGAAGAAGAAAACGCGTTTTGACATTACAAGGACACTGCAGTGTTGTGACTGCCCATATATCTGTGGCACAACCGTCGCAAATGATTTTCATAGCTGCTAGCCAGAAGGCTGGCGTGAATGTCCATTGCTTAACTGTGACATTTGTATTTGATGTATGTGAATATTGTATTTGATGGATGACAAAGAGTTTATCTTGTAGAATAATTTGTTTAGATCAACTGGAATTGGAGAGACATCTTCAGTTCTAACACTGTCTTTTAATACTGGAGTCCTTATTTTGAGGTTAGATAAACAATTTTCATTGTCTAAAATAATGATCGAACTTGCCAATTCTGGAATGGTGGGCGAAAGCGAACTGATCCACACAGTGTCTGCAATGAAGACAAGGAAGATTTGGGCCCTATTGGAATGCCAGTCGAAGCACTTAAAATTGAAGTGGCGAAACCTATGACTACTACTTGACTTTTATAATTCCCGCTACACTGAAAAAAATTCACATGGCGCCCAGAGCCATGTAACATAGTGCATTATTTATGGGCCCATAAGCTATGTACATAGCACTCTGAGCTATGCAATATGGCTCCCAGCGCCATAATGTCAGAATCTACATAGCGCGTGGTCCTATGTAACATGGCGCAGCATTTATGGTCCCACACGCTATGTATATAGTGCTCTGAGCTATGCAGTATGGCTCCCAGCGCCGTAATTACATGGCACAGAAATTATGGCCCCACACGCTATATTACATAGTGCCATGAGCCATGTAATATGGCTCTTGGCACTCCAATTATAGCTCGCAGCCATGCTATGTGAGGGAACATATAAATGTCAGCAAGTAACATTAGAGCATATGTCTACATAATTGACTCATTTTGAACTGAAGTACTGACTGCGATATTTTCGATACTTCGACCGGTGAGTTTTCACACTGGAGCAGGAACATGCAATAGTGAGTATGTTGACTCGAGTTTATCGAATTTATGTTTGGTGGAATTTATATTTGGTGCACTGAAAAAACACATAGCGCCAGGCGCCATAGTTTATAGATTTCTGGCGCCATGTACATGGTCGATTTCAGTCGATTTGTGATAAAATATAGCGCCACTCGCCATAGTCCATAGAAGCAAACGCTATGGCGTCTCGCGTTATGTGTTTTTTCAGTGATAAGGCAGGGATATTTCTATCACGGTTGAGTAAGTATTTAGACCAGCTGGTAATCTGACATAATTACTGTCAGCAATTAAGTCAGCTAACAACGACGGTTGCTATCTTTTTTGCTCGACGCGGTAGATGTCCAAAATGCCTTCCATTTGATAAGTTTGACAGATGAACTATATGAGGTCTCGAGCTTAGCTTAAAACAATCTGAGAGACCGATGGCTGCTGTTCGAAAGCGACGAAAGAGTTCAGTGGAGTTTTATCACACTAGTGTGATACCTTGAGGCAGCATATGGTTCAATAATCAGACCTGAACTATTGAATATCGTTTACGGTGGACTGTTGCGCCTGGGAATACCAACGAAAGTGTTTCTGGTGGGTAACGCTGATGACGTAGCAGCACTAGTCACTTCTATAACTGCGTAATTTCCCCAATTTAGACTTAGCCAAGTTATGAAGAGTGTTGAATGCTGTGTGACCTGCCAAGGCCTATAGGTGGCGCTGTTGACGACAAAGGTCGTCAGGCTGACGAAGCTGAGGGTACTTATTGCTATTGTGATAACAGTATGTTCTCCAGAGTCCTAGACAAGTAAGTCAAGAAAGTCGAAACGATACGGAGGGTGCTGATCGTAATGACTAGCTCCATACCACTAGATGCAACGGAGATTTGGGCAGACGCACTTCAAACGAAGAATTTTTTGCCAGCATCTAGCATAGAGATTTCTTGCGTTCCACCAGTAGCTTCTGCAAGGTGCCAGAGGATGCCGTGTTGGTGGTACCGGGAGGGGTGCCGATAGACTTACTTGCGCGAGAACGCAGAAATGAATTGACTGCCGTTGATATATTAACGGTCAGTGCCTGCGGAAATACGCAAGGCCAAATTAACGAAAGGCGAACAAAGCGAGCAAAAACCAGACCGTGTTTGCCGATCATTTATTCACATTATCAAATGTGGACCCGAACACAATCCGCATACACAAACTGCGTATACAACGTGATTTGACTGTGGATCTAGATTGATTTAACTGGCATGTAAATCCCCGTAGTGGATTGATTAGGGATCTAATAACCCAAACAGGAAATTTTCTCGGATCGAATTGAGTTTTATTGAGAAATTTTGGGATTGGAAAAATCCGAATCCCGAATTGAGAAATTTAGGGATTGAAAAATCGAAGCCTTTTAAAATTTGCTTGAATGGAGAATGTTATCATGTTATGAAGAAATAAGAAATGAAGTTAATACTGGAAAACATTCAGAAAGTTTAACGTTTTTATTGGTACTTCAGAGTTCTTTATGAAGGGAAGAAAGATAAAAGATAATTAATTTGTATGCATAGGTATGCTGAATCATGCCCTGCTAGTCTGGGGACTTGACGGTTAACTACGGAAAGTATTGAAGTGTGGGTAAATGAGCGATTTTAGAATATGTTTATGCAAATGCGACCACTTCTAATAAACTAGACGTTTATGGTGCTGAAGTCTGAAAAAGCATATGTTGAAGAACATATTTATGATAAATGTGCACCTGTTTGGAAAAAAATTATAATGGTACTTATAATCATTAGATGTTTGTATTAGATGTATGTAATCATTAGATGTCTGTAAAATTGTTCTTCACTCTCGAATTATCAGGCCACCGTCGCTATTGCCATGTGAAAAAGTAACTTTTTCGATATAAATATCAAACTCAATCCTGTTTCAAGTCAATCTGTCGATTCGATCACGCTGAAAATCAGCTTTGACTGTTAAAAGATTTCGATTCCAATCCCTACCAATTTTTTTGTTTTGGAATTGTATGCTCAGCTAAAACACCGAACTGACTTAGAATTTAAATTGAAACAGTATATGCTACCGGGTTGTTTAAACGTTTCCATCCCAATGTTTCAATCTCTATCCTGTTTGATCCTGGTATTGCATACGCAGCTATAGATGTGATGTTCGCTGTTACGATTAGACATGCACTTCATCGTTTCTAACTCTTATTACAATGCCAAATTAAATCAGGATTGAGATGGAAATAGTGTAATCAAACATTTTAATAAAACGTTTTTATTTCACTCTTGCTTAACAAAGAAGATTGCGTAACAAAAGAAAACTGTATTAGCAATTGGACTCTTATGAACAACTTAATTTAAATCTTTTAAATCTTTTTTCTATAGCTTTTGCATTAATAACAGTCCTGTATATATTGAATCTGAAAGTGTTTAAGAGTTGATTAAAGCTGAAGTAAACTTGTTTAGGACAGTCATTTTATTTGATAAAGGGTACATGCTATGGGGGGCTAAAACTGAGCACGGCAACATTCTTATCAAAAAGTAAACCATCCTGACCACAAACAAAGTGAAACTCATTTCATTGCGATTAGTATAGTAATGTCTTCGTGATTTGAAATACGAACAAACTTTCTGAAGTGAATAGAACCATGCACAAATCGATCAATTTGTGTATATTTGCAAGTATTTTTACAACAGTCAACGTGTCCACAAGATATTGACACTGAGTTGTAAATAGCACAATCTTAATAACGACAGCGACTTTGCTAGCGCACGACTAAAAACGTAATTTCCTATTCTCATAAAGGTTACAGAAACAATTCATACATACGCATGAAGCTTAACCATAATTTTCATTGTACTTTTTGTTTTGGAAATTCGCTAAAATAGCAAATAGCAAATTAATTATTCATCCTTGACAAGTTTGAGCACGTGCTTTTTTGTCATTATTTATTTCATAGAAAAAAAAATGCCGTTACTCAATCGACACTTGTCAGCTCTTGAGCAAGTTTACTGATTTGAAACAAAATTAATTTGCCTTCAGCTGGTTTCAAGTGTAACTAGCAAATCACTCGCTGTCTGGTTTCAGTCCATCTGCAAAACGCTAAGTACCTACTTGTTCTACTGCCCCTTAGGCTTGAAATGGACACTTTTATTTTTCTTACCATTGAAGGTAGCTGCTTACGATCTTCTTACAAGCAGCAGCTTCTTGGATTTTTTTTTTGATGATGTGAATGATGAAATGAAAGCTCCTCGGGTCAGTCAGGTGTATCACGAGCACAATACGCCTTGCCCGTTTGCTTAGCTTCGAGATGGGAATGGAGGAGCGCGTTTGCTTGTCAACGACACAAGGGTAGTCTTGACGAACGCTAGTAAAAACTGAAAATAAGAACAAAGAGAATAACGAAAAGTACACACTCTGAGATAATTGAGTCGCCTTGAGGTAATTTCTCTACACTGTTCGCTTCCTTAACAATTTTGAAGCATATTTGGCCACGTTATTCTCGCGAAGCACGGCCTTGTTCGACATTGTACGACCTGTGTCTTCCTAAAGACAATTCCGGACTTATCGTTCATTTTATTCTGCTGTAAATACACATCACAAACTGCACGCCTCGAGATGTATTCCAACCTTCGTTCAGCTTTTCTTTTCTTATTTAGCATTACTTTTTGTATGATTTGCGAAATTCTTTTTCGTTTCTCGACTCAACCTTTAGTATTAATTCACTCCGATAATTTTGGAAGACCTCTTGCGTTTGGACGTGAATGCTTTGAGTTATCATCAAGCTGGCAATTCAGTCCGCGAGTTCCGAGAAGATACCGTAAGTGAAAAACAGTAATTACTTCGGAGGACCAATTCACTAGTTTGCCTTTTGGGCAATGAGTGCGGACTGTGCGAGATGCAGGAATATGTATCAGATGCAGCAAGACAAATGAACAAGTAATCATTAATTTTGAACACTACACATAACGGTTCAAATTTCCTGGAGAAAAAAATGAAAAACAAATTGTACTTACATTAACTTATAAGGATGTTCACGTTAGGAAGGAAATGTTATGATACTAGAAGTAAATAAAGCTGATTTTTTGAAAATACATTCAATGAGTAATAATTGGAGATGTAAGTAATTCTGAAGCTTATGTAGCCAAGACAGTGGAGCGCTCGCTTTTTCCGTAAAATACCATTAAAAGTTCTAATGGATCGGATTGTGTATATTTGCAAGTATTTTTGCAACATTTGACGTGTCCACAAAACAACCAACACAACCTTAATAACCATAGCAACTACAAGCTTAATAACCATAGCAATATCGCTAGCTAACAACTAAAAACGTTGTTTTCTATTTTCATAAAGGATACAGAACAATATGGATTTCAGGTGGTGGGTATGGTTCCTGCCTCAAATCTGAACAAGAGCACCGACATCTGAGCTAACCTAGCTATGAGTAGATACCATATTGAGCCATTGAACTAATCCTCTAAAACTCATACTCATTGATTGCTTCTACCAACTTGACCAATGTATTCTTTACCAACTTCGAACATAGAAGCCCACAACGGGTAGTTGTGAGACAATATCGCTTTACATATGCAACAAAATTCAATTTAAAAATAGTAAAATTAAGATTGAAGTATTTAAATTTCTAAAACATCGCACTTTAAAGCAGACTTAGATTCATAAAACCCCGAACCTAATCAAATGATCGTATAATTAATCGGGGAAAAATTTCCAATTTGAATATAAAATAACATAGACATTACAAACTAATTCTCTTAATTTGCATAAACATACATATGTATGTACATATATGACGCGTCAAATTTATACATTTGTATGTATCTCGTTTATCATTTTTTTTAAATAATTAGCCTTTATTTCAGTCCATGCAATTAATATTAACATGAATTATTTGCCATTAAGTTTGATATTCTTAACGATTCCAGAAATCGCATGGACATTTACATATGAATGACCCACATGTCTCGGTAGCACGTAAATGCGCTCGCACATCATCTACATGTTAATTATACGAATTACTGGAATTTTCACAGCAGATCGTCGCGCGACTACGTTCTTATCGCGGAAGTAATTTTTTCAATGCATTCAACCAAAAATTATAGCATACTTTACTCTATAATGATATGAGAAAAAAACGTCTGATGATCGGGCACAGCCCCTCGATCACAAGGAGCAGCTATTGCAATTTTCCCAATTACAGGAATTGCCAGTGGCATATTTAAGTCGAAAATTCGGCTTACAGCTCAAGTGTGAATCACTTTGTATGGATTTCAGGTTATGCTAATAACAGCTCCCAATTCTTGTCATTACCCTTCGTCGAAGAATGGAAGTGGTTAAACTTTCTAACGGAACTAGCTAACTTTTTTTAAGCAACAGGTATTTGCTTTCAATTATTTCTACCCCTCTCTACCATAGCTGGAGTGAATTGGTATTGCGGCGAAAAGGCGAGCGGATTTCACTCATCAGAAAAGGACATTTCGAATGGCGAACTGTATAATCGCAGTATGCACTGCATTATCCGAATCCTTTCTGGTGTTCGACTAGCTGCGGATAGAGGGTGCGGCGCAGAAGGAAGAAACTTGAGAAAGGATGTTATTTTTGGATTGTTATGGAAAGAGCTTTCAGAATAAAACGCTATTATTTCATTATTGCTTTGGGAATAGAACGTAGCTTTTAAGTTTGAAAGAAAACCTATATAATGGATGCATGTAGGTAATTTTTAGGTGTTTCTATCCATTTGATTGTTACCTTTATAAAATTATTTCAAAATATAACATAGTTTAATTAAATAGATTTGGAATTTAATTTGAATTGAAAAAAGATTTTATTTATGTGCTGATTTGTACATTCTTAGCCTAAGTATTGTTAACAGCCAAAAATTACAAACTAGTGGCTACATTATTTTGGCAACTATTTTGTTTTGTTATTTTTACTTATAAATTTTTTACGTTAAGCTTAGTAGGTACTGTCTTCACGTGAAATTTGTTTCGGCGAAAATTTGCTTGAAAATAAGTAAGAGTTGTATTCACTTCTTAGGTTGAAGAATTGCTTGGAAGTTTGAAAATGCAGGTGGCATTGACACATGTCTTCAATCATTTCACGCCATTTTATTATGTGTAAAGAACTCTCGAGCTAAAAAGTGATATTTGGTGTTTGAATTTGTCTTTTCACTAACAATCTCGATCGAAAATTGAAAATCTTGATATTTTACCCGTTAGAAATGAGCAGGGTCTCCGCTTTTTTCCTTTGTCGAAATTATCGCTCAAAAGAATAACCAGATAATGGAGGCTTGTCAAAATTTAGCTTCACGATTATCTCAGTACTGGGCTTTTGGGAAAAAAAGTAAACATTACTTGCTTAATTTTTTCAAATATATTTTTTCAATTTTCATTTATTTTTTCAAAATGGTTAGAATTGGACCAAGTTGTCTATTTTTTGGGCATCCAAAATGTACGTACATCAATCTGCATACATCAACTGCAGCTACGAGTCTTTCGTTACAACGACCAACCATGAACATGGTGCTGTTATTGATACATCCGCAGCTACAGTGGAACGCTACATCTGCATGAAGCTTGGCTACACCATTCATATTTTTGACTGTGTCGAATTTATGAAAGGTAGCCAGCCTAGGAGATACATGGCTTCTTTTAAAATAACCTTACCTAACAACCTGGATATTGTCGTTGATTTCAAATTTTGTCCTCCTGGTGCATTTGTCAAAATTTTTGAAAACCGACGAAATTTGCAATATTCAAACAACCGGAGAGTCCGAACCTAGCTCTTAAGCGTAAACACATTCCGCTGTATTATCAAAATGTTCGTGGTATGAGGACCAAACTTCAAGACTGTAAAACTGCAGCTTTACCAGAAAATGATCACCTGATGTGCTTTTCGGAAACTTGGCTCATTGATGAGCCCAATCGTTTGGCAAATAATAAGTCTGATGGTGGTGGCTTCCTTATTGCTCTGCTTAAGACTTTCAACAGCAAACTTTGCGCTGATTTTACCCCCAGCCAACCTGTTGTCTCGTGTAAGTCTCTTTGTCTCCTAAATCCTCGCTGTTTGTTGTGTCCTTACATAGCCCATGTAACACTCCCTCCTCGACTTATGATCTTTTCTGCTCTGGACTTTCTACATATTTAACAGCAACTATGCCTCCTCGACTGCCATCATCTGTGACATAATTAATAAGCTTTCTGTACAATGGGACTCCTCTTTTTTTCGCATTGTGTTTACCAACAATCTTTCTATTGCCTTATCTTCTTTTCTTTCTTCATGTTCACTTTCTCAATATAACTGTTTCCCTAATGCTAATAACAAGATCTTTAACCTCATCCTCTCTAATATTCAGTCTTCTTCCTTTCTCCTATCCCCTGTCTTAATAAACCAAATGCGTTCTGACCCCCATCATCCTTCCCTTTCTATTAATCATCTTTGCTATATATTTTTCTCTGTATACGATACGCCACCCCGTCGACTCTTGCTTCTGACTGATTTTTTTTTATTACCCTGCTTGTTTCTCCTCTGTTGTGACTAACCCTGTTGAGGTTAAATTGCTTCTTTCCTCACTTGACTCCAACTGCTCCCCTAGTCTAGATGGCAATTTCGTAAAAATCTTGCGTCTTCCCGTTGTGTCCCTGTGTCCCTGTAATTAACAGCAATAATCAAGCTAATGTCATTTATACTGATATTTCCAAAGCTTTTGACACTGTTAATCATATTCTGCTTCTTGTCAAACTAAAGCATTATGGTATCCATGACCCTTGGCTTTTCTGGATCACCTCTTTTTTAACTGATCGCACTTGTGCTATCTCCCTGTTTGGCTTGTCGTCCTCATTTTTCTCCCGCTTCTTCTGGTATACCTCAAGGTTCCATCTTAGGACGACTTTTGTTTAATCTGTTTATCCATAATCTGTTTATTAAAAATCTTCCGGGTGATCAAAAATTCTGCTAACTCTCTGCTTCTTCAGGATGCTCTCTCTCTCTGGTTGGTGTTATTTGAACTGTTTGTCCTTTAATGTTTCCAAGTGTTTTTCTATGTCCTTTTCACTTAAGCTTCACACTCATGTCTTTCTTTATGCTATTGATGGTACTATCCTCTCTTGAGTCGAACATTTCTCATATCTTGGGGTCATAATGATAGCAAACTGAAATTCAATATTCATGTCCTAATTGTTACTAGAAGGGCTTCTCGGATTGCGGGCTTCGTGGTTCGTTCCTCCCACAATTCATTTAGTATTTTTACTTGTGTCCACCTGTTTCGTAGCCTAGTCCGGTCTGTACTTGAATATTGTAGTCATGTGTGGTGTCCTCGTTTGAAAGACCTTCTTGACGCTGTTGAATCAGTTCAGCGCAGACTTACACGGACTTTACTCTGAACGTCTATCTCGTTTTAGGGGCGTTTCACGTGAAGCGGACAATAAAAAAAAGTCGAGGCTCTGGATTTCGTTCATATTGTGCGGAATGGTACCTCTAGAGGATATGAACGTGGATGCGTAATTTTTATTGCCTATTTTTCGCATCCCAGAATCCGCTTTCAAAAAAACCTTTCATCAATTTTGGCAATTATTCAAAAGCCCATAGGCTTAGTTGCCGAGCTATGGGCTTTTGAATTGATGCAAGGATTTTTAGCGGATTCTGGGATGCGAAAAAAAATTTAAAAAACATTAAACATACTGATTGGTATAGAAATATAACTGTTCTTTTTAATTTTGAAATTAGATTTGAAAAACATTTTTTTTTCCTTGGGTAAAACCGGAAGTAAACACTTCAACTCGTTATTTGAATAGTTTGGATCAGGTTAATTTCTTTTATTTTTATATCAGAACAAAGCTTAAAGTGTACTTATTTTATGATAAAAGTTCTAGAATGGGATGGCTAGTAGTTTAGGAGGTAGGTGGATTTAAATACATACAAGTCGTATGAAGCGTAGTACCGAGAGTCCCCAAAAGTGACCTTTCCTAAATATATCAGTAACAATCTCGTCTACGGAAAAACAATGTATGACGAATTTGTAGCTGAGAAAATTTCCGAAAAAAAAATTATAATTTTTCCTTGTAGCCATAACCGTTTTTCAGATATATTGATCAACACATTTGTAACTAATAGTATTCACTTTCTCAACTGCATGTTGATATTATCCGATTTTGATTACGACTTGGAATATTTGTGAGTTTGTTTTTCTATGTTTAAGAGACAATACCGTTACTGAGATATTTAGGAAAGGTCACTTTTGGTGACTTTTGACCCCGTATAAAAAGTAACGCAGCACTCGGATCGATGGTAACTTTTGACATTTTGTTCAACCCGCCAGTATCAAGGTTCACACCAAAATGCAGCTTTCCCCTAATTTTTCCGAAGCACCATGTTAAATTTCCCCTGACTATCACGTGAAATGCCCCCTTAACATTTCTCTCCTTGAGCAGCGCAGAGTTTACTTGGATGAGAGTTTCCTCTTCAAAATCTACTGCGGTTACCTATCTTCTTCTTTAGCATCTTTGTTCATTGCGCGGCAGCCCGTAAGGCTAATCAGGTCCTCAATTTTAGTTGAAGTATTTTATTCCACTCTCCTGTTTTGCGACTCTTACGCACTTATAACAGTCTTCAACTGGTCCTCTTCCACATTTTATTGCCGTCTTTAAAAATATGTTTCCCTGTAAATTGTTTCTAATTAATTTTATTTCCGATTCTTGTTTATAATGTTTTACTTTATTTAATTATTTTTTTAGACACTTCTGCTTTTATTTCCTCATTTACTTCTGATTATGTTATTTTTTCATTGTATCGTATCTGTAATTGCGCAGTTTGCCTTTTGTATTCAATACGCACCAAATAAATTGTAAAATTGTAAATTGAATTTGGATGCAGTGCTCGGATCAATGTAGTATGTAAAGTATGTAAATGTAAATTCAATATAGGTTGATCATAAGAAGGACAACGTATTTTTCTTTCGTTCATTAATTCGAAATCTCGACATCCATTCCAAACACAGTATTTGTAAGATTGATGTCGATACCTAATTCACATATGCTTACTCCTGCTAATAAGTAAATGCAGCTTTTTACAGCTAATTAGTTTACAAAATTGCAAGGTGATAGCAATCAATGGATACGAATTGTATTTTTCTTTTTAGCTTTTTTTTATAATTTCATTTTTATTGCATAGAAACTTAGTAAGTAGAAGATTTACTTTGACAAATCTTTAGGTTGGATTTCTGACATTCTGCCAAAGTTTGAATTTATGATTAATAAGTGATTCGTAAAGGTGATTCGTAAAGAAAATTTATTGAATTTTATTTAAACAATAAATCTGTTGTCTGGGAAACATTTAATTGCATTTATAAAATGCCAAATATTTTTAAAAATCTTTTTGAGAGCCAAGGTGATGTTCCCAATTAGTCGTGTGTGGTTTGTTGTGAAGGTAGGTTGTGCGGTCCGGGCAGCACTTAAACTAGTTAAATTAGTCCTATCCAGTTGTAGGATGTTACATGTGGTTTCTTAGAAAGGTAAATTTCTTTGTAATTGAGCTTCATGAACGCTCATGAACGATCTAAAATGTTTAGATAATTAATTAATGACTGTTAGCCAGAAACTTAGGTCCGTTTTCTGCAAGAATTCTACGTACAGTCTTTTGTTCTGAAGAACTCCTCGACTTCCTTTTGAATACTGAGCTGTTGGCGTCTCTGGTTGACTATCACTTTTGAACCGTGATTAGACGGTAGGCCGTTATTGGCATTTAGAAATGAGTTGATACGATTCATAGCTAGTTTCTTGAATATTTTCTTAAGTAATTACTATTTGCTTATGGATTTGTAACCGTCGGACAATCAAAAGGTATTATCCAGTTTATAGTCAGTCACCTAATTTCTTCTAATTCAGAAAGTATGAAATGTTTATGAAACATGAGATTCAACTTAGCAGATGCTTTTCTGGCCATGTTTTACAGGAGTTTGATATACAACTCGCACGCACCGCTCTGTTGTTATTTAATTTGTGGAAGATAATTCTGATCACTGTTGAATAGTCGCTTACCATATGCTGAAATAGGGAAACAAACATGATACCAACCGTACCTTCGATAATACTTTGAAACGAATCAAGACTATTTAAAATTGATACATTTATAAACCTTAGCTACAAATTGAAAGTTGTTTGGCCAGTAAGTTTCACAGCTTCTTTTCACACAGTTTTCCAATCACATAGCAAACGCCATTATCAATAGTAAAAAACAATTGAAAAACACATTTCTAAATTGAGTTTCAAGATTCCTCGTTCTTATTATGGTTATTGCTATTTAAACCCATTTATGACCTGTCATTTGCTTGTAAAAAAAAACATGGTGATATTTAGATGCCTGCGAAGTTGCGTTGCCTGGCACGTTTCGCATACTTTGTATGCAAGTAAAAAAGGCAGAACATTTAAAGCGATCTGAAATGGGTTTGAAAGCAGAAACCAGAAGCACTGGCGGCGGCATTCTCAACTAAATGCGATGCAGTTAGTTTGGAACGAAAGAAATTAATTGCAGTGGTGCAGCGGTTGCATCTTTCGTAATTTTTATCGTGTGATGCCATGTGATGCCTCGAAGGCAGGCTATAATATGCCTTTGAAGAAATTCCGGACACTTTCTCATTCTGTAAATGACAATAATGAATTACGATACTAAGGTATTGAGAGATATAATTCCAAGCGATGATAAAAAACTTTGATGATACGTTCCATATTTTTCACCTTGACCACCTGTTCTGTTATCTGTGCTCGGATGTTTGTAGAGGAGATATGGGTGAAATAATGATTCTATAGATGCAACTTTAACCAAAAATACATCAGAGTTGTTGATGGAGAGCTTCATAATTATGCTTTATTGAAGATCAAACCAGTTAGCCAGCAACATAAAATGAGTTGAACTTAGATGAACATCATTAGGTATCTAAAAAGTTGAATTTAATAGTGCTCAATTCTTCTTTATATATCATATAAAACTACGAATTAGGTTTATAAAACCAATCTCACGTACAGAGATCGTAGCATTATGTGCAAATATTTATTGCCGTAGCGAAACTAAATATGTATTAATCGAAAAAGTACTTTTAAAATGCAGAGGGTACTTTTAAAATACAGGCAGCTCAGGAAATCTTATGGTACTTTGCTGCGCAATGAAAAATGTTTGCTATGCCTTGTGGAAGCTCTTCGTAAAGCATTCACAGCATTCTCCGAAACATTGTTCAAGTGCCGCTAGTGGTAGAATTGCGAAACGAACGTTTTCAATTAAAACGCATATATATTTTATAATTCGGAAAAAAATATTGACTTGACTGACCGTATTAGAGCTATGTTTCAAGTTTCGTTCGAGAAAGATGAAATGCTATTAGTTGCGAATCTCGATTGGAATATTCGTATATGCAATGAGTGAAAATTCGAACATTTTTAAATTTTTCACTTGGAATCGCACGCCAGAAAAATTTGCAGAGTACTGAAACCCTGCGCATTCTGCATTGAAATATAAATCCAACGGCTTTGATTTCGGGCCCTTCAAATTGATTTGCATAAATTTTCCGAACATAATTGAATTATCGTGTTCGCAAGGAATGATCGATTAGACCGCCAGGATCTATTTGACCCAGAAAAGCTGTCCTTTGCAATTTCTCACACGGATTCAAACGAGCGAACAAAGAAACATCATAAATCGTGAAATTTGCCACTTTTGTTCGTTTCTCAACCCCATCCAACTCAGAGTCACCAGGTAGTCGAAAGGATACAAAGAAATCAAAAGGATAATCAAACGCTCACAATCCATATTCAAATTTTTCATTTCTCATATGCAAAATAACTGCACGGAATCAACTGAACTGAATTCTCTGCGACAGAGGTCGATGTTGTCTGCCCTTCGAGAGAAATTGCTTTGAAAAGGTTCACTGACTCCCGAGGCTTCATCGTTCGAGCGTAATTTTTCGTGATGGGTTACTACTTTTACCCTTTTTCGATCGTTTATCAATCAAATGAATGGTTGCTTGCTCTACAGGTAACATACGAAGATCTAGGATCTGTAGAGTTGCACAGGTGTTGCGTGAACATATCGAATTTCTGATGTGAACATAATCTCTGAACGTCATCTGATGAACATCGTGAGTAAAGTGGAAACATTTTAAATAAAATGAATTTGCTAACTTGGTTATGAGAGTTTGAGTTAAAACAAAAGAATAAATTCCAAATCTCTTCGGGCACTAAATAAAACATTAATTTAATTAATGAGGCCGTGATGTTACAGCTCCATTTTCCAAAAGCTATGAAATAAGAATACTGCGTAAAAATTATAATTAAGTTATGAAGCATAAAACCAAGTTGTTGCGCTTTATTTAATAAAAAAAATGAATGCAGTTTTTACTCAAAGAATTCTATCGCATATGATATACTGTAAAGAGCTAATACCGTTCTTTAGTTGAATATTATATTTTCACGGATATATTCTTTCCTGCCGCTGAATTCTAGAACTGGAACTGTTTCGTTCTATTAAATTACAAAATATCTAGATTATTTTGGTTGCAG
Organism: Nemotelus nigrinus; assembly: GCA_947369275.1. Taxonomy (NCBI): domain Eukaryota; kingdom Metazoa; phylum Arthropoda; class Insecta; order Diptera; family Stratiomyidae; genus Nemotelus; species Nemotelus nigrinus. The sequence continues at coordinate 44,205,639 of OX376373.1, read as the reverse complement.
ACAAACTACCTGTTGAATTTTCAATGCACTATCTTTCCGAAAAATAGGGTCTCATGAACTAGGAGCAATCTAATTAGGTATCAAATCATCATTAAATTGTGAGAATGGTTACATATGGTTTGTTTTCTGCAAGGATAATGCCATTTAATATCAACGCAATCTACTTTTATCCCAAATTAATCTTAACCCACATACACCTTTTACTCCAACACATAATATCACGTGCAACCTGGTGGTGTACTTGATAATCCGCCACGAGATTCCACTGTTACGAGCTGTGAAGGAATTTTCGCAACCCACTAATAAGCACTGACCTGCTCAACGCATGAAAAGTACATACAATTCTAATCATTCCCTAGTCAGTTCTCCACTTATTAGTCCTTATAATTAGGTGTACCACTTAAAACAAGATCTGACTGTTATAGAAGGCCGCATACTTTCAATCCCACCGGCACCAATGCTACGCGTCGCTCCAATACAACTGCAAATATTCGCAGAAATGGGATTCAGGATTCGACGACATGCTTGGTAAGTCAGCCTTCCCACCCATCCCACAAGGAAAATCCACCCCTATTGTTTCCCTTTGAAATGCTTGCTTATCAGTATAGTACATAGGCGCTCCCGTCAGCTTGGATCCTGAGCGCGGAATATATAGAGGGTTTTCTCGCGATATCAGTGCGCAGGCTTCATGATGGCTGAAATAGGATATTCGCTGTCCTGTTTCTCCTTTCGTTTGGAAAAGTGCTCCTGCTCTGTCCGGTTCTATGTAAATGAACTCATCAAACTGAAACTTAGTGTTAATTGCGTTCATTCCTAAATGCAAGCCGTAAGTCAACTCATTTACAGCCGAGACCTTTTGCGAGAATTACACAGCTTCCCGAAACGCTGCGTTTTATTGAAACTAGAGGTTTTAATCTTAAGTTAGGTTGATTTTACCTCAAAGTGGTGTAATGTTTGTTTCATTTGTGTGTTCCTTATTATCGTGACTGTAGTTTGAGTTTCATAATATTTGACAAAAGAATGTCATTGTGCTCTATTTTTGGAAAATTTCGTTCGAAGAAAATTTTTAGTGTCCTTGTCGCCGTTGTATGTGTACGGGGCTGATTTTATCGAGCTTAGACGCAATTTGCATATATCACTGGATACATCCCTTCTGTGAGCTATACATTTTGCTCGGGGAGATTTCGAGTAAGGGCGCCGCAAGACGAACAGAGGAACTGGTGGTTAGGATACAAGATGAGGGAAGTAGGGAAATCCGCAGCAACAACGACGACATCATGAAAATCCTTACATAAAAGATAACAAGAAATTCAAAAAACGACGATGGAGAACGTGGAAGAGTTACAATGGTTGTGCGAAATGTGTTTTTTGGGTACCGAGTCTCAGGACCAAAGACCAAGGACCGATAGGAGTAAACCGCCCTGCTCGTCTCGTTTAGCAGGGAATTCGAATGGAGTCCTTCGGATCAATAAAGGATGATTGATAGAAAATTGTTGCAAAAATATTCAAGGGAACATCCAGGGCTTGTGTCGTCGTTTTACATCTCCGTCGCTTTGTTGGCTCATTTGCATAAAACGAGTTACGTTGGCAGTATTTCGTTTCAAGTGACGGGAGGGAGTGCTGGCATACAATAATACATGTTGGGAGGACGACACCCAACCCTATTAAGTTTCACGTACGGAATATTCTATTCTGTCAATAGAAAAATATGAATCCAGGGCTTATTCGTTATGCCTTCGCTTCGATTGAGGGTAGAATACCACAAAAACTGCATCGTTCCACATTAAATTCAAAACGGGTTACAGAATATTATATTACGGTGTAAAGCGCACAATTAAAATAAACTATCTATCTTCGAAGCAAGATCACATATCGAATTCGTGTTTTGGTCACATCACATGTCTATTGGATTTGACTAAAAACGTGTAATCTAACTTCAAAGATGTTTTGGTGAAGATTACAGTTTCCAAGAATCAGTAAGATAAAGATTTGGCATCGAGCTATGCAGGAAATTTATTATTCATTACCAAAAATCAAATGTGGGCTGGGATTTGTTTCATTTTTCATCAAGGAGCAGTGGTTGATATTTTCAAGCCACAGAATTTTCCTAGCATTTATTATGTGCCTTTTTTGTCTGCAAATGTTAAGAACACGTTCAAACTGAAGAAACATATGTAGACAAAGTCGATGATGGAAATGTTTTGCTAGAATAATATCAGACTCCCAATAAAGCAGCTGCGTGTCAAGAAAACTATAAATATACAAATTGTGATAGCAAACAAATTAGTACAATAAAAATGAAAAATTTATTTTCAGAAGGTGCTGAAAGGATAGTAATAATCCAAATAACCCATTATTAAGATTCCATTACCCAAAACATAAAATAAAATCTTACGGATTCAAGCAGAATAATGAAATAAAAGCGTACAGAATAATTTTACAGAACAATTCTAATAAATGTAATAACTTGAAACCGTTTAATAGGGTTTGATTCAGTTACTATACAAACACGATGCAGAACTGTAGAATTATATTGATAATGAAACAACAATGATAAGAAGAATAGAAGGTATCAATAGGTTTGAGAAAATCCTAACCATAATCATAGTTTTGACAATTCGCTGATAAAAATTCACATAGCGTGAAGTCTTATATATTATAGCGTGTAGTTCTATGTAACATAGCGCAGCATTTAAGGGCTCGTACGCTATGTATATAGTATCTTGAGTTATAAAATTTAGCTAAAAGCCAAATTCCTATGCATTATGTGATTTTCATCTAAATGCAGAATCTAAACTTCTATGCAACCTTACCACAACAACTATGTTGCATAGCCCGCATCTGCTATGAACATAGTCATAATCTGAGCATATGCCTTTAAAATAGGCAAAATATTGTAATAACAGCATTCTAAAAGGCTTGAGAAGTTTTGTGGATAAACAGTCGGCTCGGTTATAACTGTATCACAGGATCGAATTTGGATTCAAGCAGCATTTATTTGACATAGTTTTTAAGTTAGAAAATAAACTTTAAGGAAAATCAAAATTTCCACAATTTGCAATTGTCAAAATACCGAAATTGTTGAAAACGGGACCAATTTTAATTTTCCCAGGATTATACTGCAGTGCTTAGAGGGCTTACATGGCGTTGAAGGTTAAAATACATGATGTTGGTAGCTGTTATACATGGCATTGAATGCCATAATCCATAGCGTCAACTCCTATGAATTCTGCGCCGTGCGAAATGGTGTCAGGCGCTATGTTTTATAACAATTGCGAAATCAACTATGTGTATAGCGCCAGAAGTATATAAATTACGATCTCAGATTATACAATCTACACTGCATTTGAATGAAGTATGCTTTTGCAGTGTGAAATTTTTAATTTTAAAAATCAATATTTTATAAAACGATCCGTGAGAATTATAGTAAGAGAATCTGGCGGAATCTTTTAACAACTATCTTTATTTGAAAAAACTAAGAGTACTCTCTCGTAGGGGAAAAATTCATCGGAATTCTAGGATCAAGTTCGTTTCCATAAAAAGGTTTATGGCTTTATGTTCATGATTAATTTTGATAAACAGAAATTATCGATACAATCTAGGGCGGATCCAGACTGCGATCCAGAACAGAGTCGTAGGCGGGTTTGTCAGGTTCCCTCTCGCTATATCTCCCAAATTTTTTTAAAAATACCTCAAAATCTACTGCATTGCATGAAAAATCAAGTGAATTTTTTTATTTTAAGTTTTGTATTATCCAGTTCACGTGAAATTTTCATACAAAATTTTTTACGAGGATTGTTTCGGCTAAACTTTAGCTCAAAACTCCACAACAGCGGTACTGATGTTTTTGTGTGAAAAGTTGCATCGATATGGAAAAGTACATGACACTGGAGCGTCATATGGTCGTCGAATGTATCAACAGCTCTGGAAAAACCATAGAATAAAGCTTTCTGTCATCTTCTTTGTATATTAAAATCATAGATAATCAAAGAAATTTTTCGATAAAATAATTACTTGATAAATTCAATAGTAGTATTGATTATATCAAGAATAGAACGATGTTAGTGAAATTTCGTTGAAATTTTTGTTTTCAAGATATGTGCAAACATTTCAATCATATATTGTGCAATTGTATTTTCTTTTACTAAAGACTTAATAAATAGACTAAGTGACTGATTGGTTTGCAAAACCCCAAATATCCCCCATAATGTATGGCCACATTCTGTCACCCTAACTTTCACTGCCGAACAGTATAAAAAATACCCCATTTTGGAGAAAAATACCCCCGCGTGTTAGTCTAAGCCTTAGGTACTAAAATGTTTACTTTTTGACATATTTATAATTTTGTTTTATTTTACAGCGTAAGAAATTATTCCTGGCGCTGTAAAATAAAAAATATATATTTTACTTCTCCGCAATTTTCTAAACTAAGCGAGTAGCTATTGGATCCAAATTCTAAATATTATTTTAACTCTACTTTAGAGATTTTCTATAAGTTTCGCAGAGCAACACGCCAACCTAGGTTCCATACGGTCTATATTGCTATCCACCTCACGCATAGAAACATCTCGCAAGCATTATAGAAAGCTGTGGTCTTCTTCTTCTATTTTATTGTGAAAATATCTCAGAGCCAAGCGTATGAATGGTGTGTGCGATTTTTCATTTATTTCACCAAATAAAATTTAAAAATATTTATCTGTTTCACGACCTCAAATACTTTTTTGAATGATTTCCTTACAACCATCAATTCATTTAATCATGCACTGCCTCGCTAATATCATATATTTAACATTAAAAATCCAAATTTCCAAATGACACCGTAACGCTAAGCCACTAGATTCGATACGAAGTTTTAAAAGGGCTTTAAAATCTTCTTCATCATTAACTACGCCGCTATCAAAAGATTCCCATAGCGTATGTGGCCAGATAAAAAATATCTTTATTAAAAAAAAACCGTTTTTGTTGATGGCCCGCGATCTCTAGTTGCTCTTACTTGGAACATTCATTAACCAAATTAATTCTAACTAATACAGACAAACTTGTGAAAACTATTAGAAAGCTTTCTCAAGTTTTCACAGCTGTTTGGTGAAACCTGGACGAAAATGCTACAGTCCATAAAATCCAAGATTTGTCTTTACTATTTCCGAATGTTCTAAACCATCCGTAGCAAAGAAAACTCACCCTTGAAATTGGGCTTCGTATTCGAATGTTAAATTTTACTATAGAGCTCCATTAGCAGGCATTCCATTTGGTGAATGCACAACATACAGGTATTTAATCCTATGACATGCCAAACTGTATACCTGTGGGAGCAACTGATAACTGATAGTGTGCTAATGATCTATTTCAAGTTCCAATTCTACAGTTGCTACCCAATTTCTTTGAATAATTTTTACCAAACGTGAAGATTATACTCGTATATCTTGAATATCGTAATTTTAGATTTTACTGATATGCCCAGTACCTAGTCCAAAGCTAACATTAGATGCCGATCAATATGAAATTCGGTTTAAACACTCTTTTACTTACTTAGCGTAGCACTTACATAATGTTAAGAATTTTCCAAACCTTATCATATCAAATCTAAGAAAAATATTCTGAAATAATTTTTTGATTTTTTCAAAATATTTATTGATAGAAATATAAGGATATTTAAAATATTAATAAAATGCCCACCGGCGCCAAAGGGTTAAAGATAACGAAACAGTAACGAAACATAGCAACTGATGTTTTTCGAGCATGCGTTTATACAGGGTGTTCTTAGTAAGACTGAAGTGTTAAGGACTATTCATATTTTTTTTGTTCTTAATATATGTGTATTATTTTTTTTTAATTTCTAAAAATAATTACTTCACATAAATTTTTTTACAACTAAGTATGAAATATGACATCTCTTAAGAAAATGGAAACTATTTTTTTGCACAATATTTCAGCATAAATGTTCTGCTTAAGGGGTTAGTCCACTGTTAAACTGCTCAAAATGAACTTTTTTTTAAAACAGCTACCAACAAAAAACTATTCAAGATATCGATTTGAAATTTTACATACATCTTTATTGAAGCTAAAAGTTAACATTTTTATTAGAAAAAATTATTAGAAAACAAAATGGCGGCCGCCCCAATTAATCGCCGCAGCACCGCCGAAAAAAAAAGCAAATTGCGCCTCGTAAATTCCTGGACAAAATAAGCGTCTGTGAACAAATTACCAAAAAGATTTCATTAGTTTTGAGTATAAAGGACTGCACGGGCCTAAATTTAGAACAAAAAAAAAATTTTTTTACGATCTGGGAAACATTTTTTTGATTAAAAAATTTTTTTTTAAACATTTTTTTGATTCAAAAGTATACCACATTTTTTTTAATCGCTTTAGGGCTCTAAATTTAGGCCCGTACAGTCCTTCATACTCAACACTAATGAAATATTTTTGGTATTTTGTTCACAGATGCTTATTTTGTCCAGGAATTTACTAGGCGCAATTTGCTTTTTTTTTCGGCGGTGCTGCGGCGATCCATTGGGGTGGCCGCCATTTTGTTTTCTACTAATTTTTTCCAATGAAACTATAATAAAGATGCGTGTAAAATTTCAAATCGATATCTTGAATAGTTTTTCTTTGGTAGCTGTTTCAAAAAAAAGTTCATTTGGAGCAGTTTAACAGTGGACTAACCCCTTAAGCTGTTAAATTGTTTGAGGTTTACTGATGTACATAAGCCCCTTCAAATAGCCCAAGAAAAGGAAATCAGGATGAGCCAAATCTGGTGAACGAGAAGGTCAAGCGATATATGAATTTCTTGAAATTATTCGTTAATTACGAAGAAGTTCCATTGTGGTTTTTGCTTTATGCGCAGTAGCTTCATCTTACTGGAACCATATGTTCGAATTATTCTCAACTTCCGGCCGCAAAAAACTATTTTGCGTGTTTTACAATAGTTCTATACAGAGTGCCGTTAGTGGTTTCTGGTTGAGTCTCCCCAGTTTAAAAAAAGTCTACCGCATCAGAACCGCTAGATAACTAATTTTCGAAGAAATATTCTTTGAGTGACCAAAAAATGTGGAAAGACGTAATACACTTTTTTGTAGAATCATATCACCCATTCCTTATCCCAAGCAACAAAACTCAACTATAACACAAATGATGAAAATGTTCAGTGTTGGCAACACTTTCCCAACGAAGCAGCAATAAGTTTACCTTATCAAGCTCATACTTAAATCAACTTGTCCTTTAGATTTCGGTCTAATCGGAGGATTTCATCGAAAGTTTCAGCGGTTAAACGTTGTTTGAGGCTGCCATCCGAAAAATGTTCAAATCTCGGAAAATTGAAAAATTGGTTTCTTATTTTTATGGCAAATGCTTTGCATATGAGTACATAATTTGAAGTATCTGTTGGTGCAATATTTACAAAAATGGCTAACGCTGGCTACCCTGTGTCAGCAGCAGAGCAAGATATATACCAAATCTGCTTCACGTTAAGTTAAACCCAACCAGTAAATTTCGTTTCTATTGAATCACTGCGCTGGACGTTATAAAGGTGAAAAGAGTTTTAGGGTTACCACCCTCAAAACTTTTCAAATTTTTAAAGCGTTAATATTTGTTGTTAATTTTCATTGCAGGATCATTCCCATTTGCAAATCTAATGACAAATTCGCTCAGTAAAGAAATTCCACAAAATTACAAAAATGGTCATAGCTGGCAGCCCTTTCATGATTTTGTACGAAATTTCTACGACATTTAGTTCACATTAAGGTCCATTTACTGCATGAACTTCGTTTTGATTTCTGCCCTGGACCGGAAGTTATAGGGAAAAAGCTTTTTTTTCTTAGTAAATTTGCAAGATTTAAGAGACAAAAATCACCATAGCTGGCAACTCTATTCCAATTTTTCAACCAAATTTGTATCAAATGTTAAGATCCAAGTACTGTGTGAATTTTGTTAAAATCTGATGGCTGAATCGGAAGTTATAGGCCAAAAACCGGTTTTTTTCTCAGTGATTTTTCAAGATGGTACCACTGCCGCAGGGTTGCCCACATTTCAAAATCACTTCCATTAGACTTGGTCCTGGCTAATGCAAACATGTCCTGTAAATTTCATTATGATCGGATAATCCGGTCATCAGTTCTCGTGAACAGAGCTTTCGAGTGCCGAAAACAGAGGCAATTTGGTGATGGGCTGCCGTTCTTGTACAAATCGGAATTTTGAAAATTTCAATTTGACATGATGGAAAAAAGTCAAGATTTATCAATGATTTGAATTTTTTGTCAAAAATCACAATTTTTTTAGGAGGGTCAATGATTTGAAGAATTTTTTTTTCAGGAGCATGCCGTAGCTACAGGGTTACTCGCACTATCTTGAAAATCCATGTGTGTTAAATCTTAGTCAACATCAATATGCTCTGCAATTTTCACGATGATCCAATGTTTTCGTCAGAAGTAATGACAAATCAAAATTTGAAAAAAAATCCTTGCCTACTTTTAGGCACGCTGCACTCTCACACGGCTCAAAATTTCCAACTATTTAGCATTGACAACATAATAAGTTTTCATTCCCAAACATTTGTTTTACCAAAAATTTACACTGCTTGGAAATATAGGAGTACCTCAAAATTCACTAAAACACTCGCCGCCGCCAAAAGGTTTAGGATATTCTACCTACTATACGCATCTACGTTCTCCGAAAATTTCAGCTCAATCGCATCGGCCACTCCAGAGATTATATCCCTTAATCAATATTGCTGATATATATATATATATATATATATATATATATATATATATATATATATATATATATATATATATATATATATATATATATATATATATACATATATATATATATATATATATATATATATATATATATATATATATATATATATATATATATGTATATATATATATATATATATGTATATATATATATATATATATATATATATATATATATATATATATATATATATATATATATATATATATATATATATATATATAAAGAAGTATGAATTTTCGGCGAAACGAGTTTAATACTAATTTTCTTCGAAAATTAGTAAAAAAAAATATGGACCGATAACCTTATCAATCATAAAAAGTACAATAATCATCACGCGTTGAAAAATAAAATAAAATAAAATAAACAAAAAAGCTATGAATAGTTTTAGCCCTTGAGTTTTGCTTGGGCCGGGAAATGATATACGTCCATGAATCGACATACCAAGACGAGAAGCTCCATGCCGAATCAACGGTCGCTACTTTTACGAAAGACTTAAATTACACTTACCTTACTTACAGGTTACTTACTTTTGACGAATTGTTGATGAATAGAGATTAACATTTTTTTTAAAATATTAGCAAATATGTGCATACATACAAGAAGTTTTGTCATTTTCAATTTAGGCTACTTTAGAGACCCTGGGATTATCTTACCTTATACCGCAGCAGCTTCAGAAATATCACACTCAGAAATATATTTCTACTTTTTGAGGAAAAATGAACACATCAAAGAAAATTGACAACGATTTGGCGACAAAGAAATATTTACTCAGTGGAAACAATGGAATGGAACTGATATTGAACTTGCCCTCAGCAAAATTTGGTATAGTTTCAAGGAAATGTTGCCATAATTCACAAACAATATTGTTTTGTTGATTAATATTTTTCCTTCAAAAAAGCAAATAGTTTCCACGTGCCAAAGCAGTATGGTTCGACTTCGAGATAAATATTGAACTAGCCACGAGTAAAATTTATTTTGTGTCATTGAAACTATCCATTTTTTTGTCATAAACCAAAGCATTATGGTATGACACCAAGCAAATATTTCACTTAAATTTTATAAAATTTGTTCAAACTACAGAAGTAAATTTTATTTTGACCAAAAAAATGTTCTTATTCAAAGAATATCGCTCTATTAATCGAAAAAGTTTCTTCGATATCTAGAAATATGCGGAATGATATTGAATCCTATTCTATGATACCCAATAATTGAGTAAAACAATTTTTCGTTTTCTTATAATGGCTTTCTTCGATTTAAACATACTTACCCATTCAATAAAACAAAGAACCTGTCTACCCCAACTAAGAACATATCTTTAGCTATTAGTTTACAATCCCGAATCAAACGGGATTGCGATTGAAACAGTCGAATCGAAACCTTTAAATAACATGTTTACTTTCCACTGTTTCAATCTCAATTCTCCGTATCCGTATTGTATCTGAGGCTTTTGGTTGCTATACAGTTTTGAAAGGCGAACAGATCTCTTCAATTTTAATAAGGGAGATGTTAGTATTTCTTGGAATCGAAAGTGGTTGATGTTGAAACATGTATTAGCGTTGTAGACATACTTTACTTAATTTGAGGAAAGTTACTTGCTTGAAATACGGTAAAGTAAAAATTGTATTCTATTGAATGGAAGGAACTTTTACACAATATTTATTCAAATAAAAGTTGATTTGATTTGTGGAATAATAAACATCTCGTAGACAAGTAAATATTTTCTTCGATTCTCGGAAACATATTTTTCTGAGTGCAGCTGTTTTGCCAAGGCATAGAATGAACCTACGCATTTCACTTTTTCACACAAGGAACAAGCAAAGTTTTTATGTCATTTATACTGGACACCGACTACAATTGGATCTCGTTTCGCAACCCTGATTGAGTTCTTTGCATCTCTTTTACCTTAGTATGTCAAGGAACGGAAATTCAAAAGCTCAAAACTCATTGGAGGTTCGCGAAAGCAGATTCGATGGGAGTCTGTCTCCAGTACTAGTCGATGGTTTGTCCACTAAATTTGTCGTGACTCTGGAAACTATGAGGTTTCAATGGAAAAATTTATGCATCCGTACCATTTTTGCTTCGCTGGCCCCTTTTGGCTGATAGCTTTTCATGAATGTTAGCGATATTGACAACTTCTGGAATTTCCCTTAGTTACTGTTTACTTCAGTATGTTCTGCAATACAAAATTTGAACACCGATTCGACTCCTCTCTCGCATTATCGAGTTAGTTTGTAATGATTGGCTTTTACAGCGATGATTCGAATGGTTTTTGGAGCTTCCATCTGTTAGCAGCTACTTGAACCAGAAACCCTCTTTATAGGATTCAATTATTATACAGGGCATAGTTGTTGTAACAAGTGGGATAAAAAACCCCAACCACCGATAGAAACCATTCAATTGAACCTTTGGCTGTAAACAATGGTAATTTTTTATCGGTAAATACAAAGCAAAAAAAAACCTACAATGAGTTTCGATTCTGGACCAAGCCAAACAAAGCTACTTTATTCTTTATTATTATTTCTTCAGATAACTACGTTCTGGTAACATGCATATTTCGGAATATTCAGAAGATTCCCAGGATATTGAGTATTGATGGCCCGGATTCAACGGCAATGAATATTTTGGTCTCACCTTTCAGGACTAGTAACCATTAGCAATTATTGAACTATAATTTTCAAACAAATGAAAGATATACAGTTTGGTGTTATCAGCTTTCAAATTAACTGTGACCGTAATATCAGTGATAGTATCGATTGTACTTGAATATGAAAAAGTTAGAGCAGAAAGTAGTATGGTAACAATATCACACAAACCACTCTTCTAAAACTTAGCAATCTTTATTCGTATACAACTACATCAAAGTACTTTTAGCAAACAACTATATCGAGAACGGTATTCCAACTTTTTCCGTATCTTAACTCTCTTGCGACGTACAAGGAAAAATACTCTCTTCGACTCATCAACAGCTGTTCATAGCGTTGAATGAATCAGCGCACAGAGACAAACACTTAAGTCATTGCCCTATATTTTCATGCTAATGAGATTAAATTATCTTTCGCTCTTATTTAGCGTGCTACCACTTCCAATTGGCATACAGCGCAAGAAGGACGATACGCCGGCAGTAGCGAAGCAAGAGCATTAGTACGATGGGAATTATTATCCTGAAGGAGCCATTTCCTTGCGCTTCACAGTCTACCCAGTCAAAGTATTCTGGAAGATGCGAGTGAAGCGAGAAACAGGCAAAATACTGCCTGTTGCCCATTAGCTCCTTCTCTACAGTTCTTTCTCATTTTCTTTCTCATTTCGAAATCGTCCTTGAAAGGTGGTGCTCTTTGTCTTCCTCTAGCAGATTTTCTCTCACGTGCCTTCATTTAACGATAGGATGGAAAGAGGAGTGTAGATGGTGACCCGCTTAAATGAGGATTAAGCAGCTCCTGTTAACTGTTTCAGGGTCAAGGTGAATTTTAAGTTGAATAACTTTCGCGGATTTAATCGCGTACGCGAAGCAGGAGGGTTTTGAATGAAATGAAAGACGACATGCAGGGAGGTTGGAACTGTATAAAAGTATTTACGTGGGACGATAAGATACATTTGAATACATTTTATTTCCAGTTTACAACACGCAATGAGAGGCTCATTCATTGATATATTAATTGGTCAATTTCGAAGATACTTTCGGGCTAAGAAGAAATGTTTTTTAAGCAAGATAATGTTTAAGGAAAATATTGAAATACAACCAGGTACGTATATAGTTATCAATCGGATTTGGCTGCAACAGAGGATAATGATGGATTGAAATTTATCAGTTGGCATAATTGAACAGAAATACAAAGTCAACACATGCTCAGATTCCATTTCTCAGAAATATCATTTTATGGCTCACATCAAAATCGAGGACATGCGAATTCGTTTTCTTGAAAATCGTATGTTGTGTGCTGTATTTACATATATACACATCTAACATCGACAAGCTGAAGTAGTATCGTCAAGAGATTTATGTACCTACATGACAGGATTGCAGAGGAGGGAGACGAACCACAACTATGCCTTTCTACTGTATATAACTCCTTCGGTAGCTTCAAACTTTATATGTCAATGTGCAACACATACACGCGGGTGGGAATATCACAGCATAACGACAAGGGGAGTTCAGAGAAAACTGTATCGGAACAGTGCGAGGAGCTTCGCCCAATAAATGTTTTTTATAGAGGCAAGTAGAAGTAGCAGTGGCAGCAGTTAAAGGAAAATTTGAAAAGAAAAAAGTCGAAGGACAGAAAATGGCAAGGAATTTGTGCTTTGATAGAATGCTCCCCATCGTGTCGTGCCGTATCGTAGTTGATGCAAAAGCTGGGAAAATGGAAAATACATCGGGGCCTTAGAATCCAGCATTCGTGAAGCGCTCGTCCCCAAAAACGGACGTGAAAACACTTTTCCATACTTGAGATAAGGCTTAGAAACTTTAGATCGAAGCTGAGAAAATTCCGCTCCACTTCATTCCTTGCGTTCGATTCTTTTTAGTCGCCGCATTCTCTTATCCCCGCGCTTCAATCCTTTTACGACTCTAACTTTGTATCCTTGATGGCGAACTTTCCTTTTTGCCAGCAGAAAAATTTTGTCGCGAGCTGCCTTCTTTTGCATCTTCTTCGTATTCTGCTTTTGTTGCTTTGATCTGGAAATACGAGAAAAGTTTTAAGTTTCTTGAAATTATAGGAGTGAGTTTTCTACTTGTCTTTATTCTGTCGTTTTAACGAAAACTTTAAATGCCAAGTGCCAATAAAAGTCAGTTTTTCTTATCATTTTATTTGCCAACTAAAGGGAAACTGTTTTTGGGAATGTTCGGTTCGCTGTTGGGGATGAGCTGGGTGCGAGTAGTTCTTATTAGTGCTTTATTGTTGCGAACAATTTGTGTTGAATTTGGTAGAGTTGAATGTATTATGCATATTGTAAAGAAGAGTGGATTAGTTGAAAGTGTGAAATTTGTGCAGTTTGCAATGAAGTTAGTGTTTGTGCTGGGTAAGTAGCGATTATTGTTCATTGATTGTTGGGTTTCTATCGACTCAAGCTAGTTCTGGTTTATATGACTTTGTTTAGTGTCCTATCGAGTGTAGACGTTAGTGAAAACATATGCTCTAAATTCATCATCAAAAACGAAAAAGGTACACCAACACGATCTGCATTGATACTTTTAAGATCATTTTCAAAATACTAACAGCATCCACATTCAGCTATTTTATAAATTTAGTATTTATGCGAAATCGAAATACAATCAACATAATATTTTGGTGCGAGAAATCAATTTTTAAGTATTAACTTTGGAAATTATTTACTGAATTGTTAACGCTTCAAATTATTTCAAATGAAGTGGTATGAATATAAAAAAAAATCGTTTTTGGTTCATCAAACAGTACCTCCTGATCGCGTTCGTTTCGCTTTTTGAACCACGAGCTCCAAACACCAAGACCGCCAAATAACAATCGCGATCACAACTGAAGCAATCTCAGCGAAAACATCGCGTATTATGGATTTTGTGTAAGCTTATTGCTGTGAGTGAGGAACTGTAAAAAGTATGAACATAAATTAAAATTCTTTCCGGCAGGAGACGTCTGCATTGCCTATTCTGTAGAGTTGAAAAGGGTTGATGAGCATTGTCTATTTTTCAGTGCGTGAAATATGTAATTCCAGATCCCCTCATCGGTTCTATCAAACGATAATTTACATATGCTTACATTCCTACCTACAGATGAAACTACCTTGACGGGCTGAATAATAGGCGGGCTGTTGTTATTGAAAAAATATGCTAATTTTTCGTTGCTATGGATTTGAATTGTTGTAACCGTTTTTTTCGTTTAATCAGTGCTCACAAGCTGGTCACAGCTTTACGATGGGGTTAGATTTTTTCGTGAAACTTTTTTAAGGCAGATAAACCGTTTGCGATGCCCTATTTTTTTTTAATAAATTGTTACGGTAGGAAGTGCTTCTGAAAATCGTTTTTCAAACGTTATTCATGCAGTGGATGAGAATAAGTAATTCAAACCTTCTACATTGCCATGTAAATATGAGTTACACAGCCACTCAACAATTTTTTTATTCAATTCTCGATTTCCGTATGTCTTCCTGTCGCAATTACGCAAAGTACTTTCCATTTCATCGTTTAAATACGGCGACATCCTGTTTTTATGCAAGAATTATGTGAGTTTCGTCTTGCAAACGTTTTTTCTTTCTTATTCATAGTCGATATCGTACTGTTGGTATTACGGGCGCGTGGGTACAGGTAATGCTGCGAACATATGCTCATATGAGGAAAGATGCTGAGTGCGCATCCTTGAACCACTTCTTTGATGAAACGAAAGGGTGTGCAAGCTCAGATGAACATAATTTTCGAACCCTTTAGGTGCAGATGTGACTCACATCTTCATGGTTTCTTGGTTGCTGGTCCAGGTGGTATAAGATAAACTTCGAACTTACCAACGCTCTTGTGGCTAACGACGGGTAACACTTTGTCAATTTCTAGTACTTGAATTGCGATTTTCGTAGTTTCATGTTTTTATTAGTCAGAATTAAGGTTAGGCAAGGTGGATTGAGAAAGGTGTTTATTTTGATATTCTCTAATATTTTGCACTTCTTAATAAAATTCAAGGCGAATTTATGCTATTTTAATCCAAAACAATAAATGTCGTTTTAATACGTTTTGTGGCACCATGTATACGATCTTTGTCAATGGAATAAATTTTGCAACGACAACGGTCGAATCACCAGAATCAAATCTGAAATATGGCTGTCATTTCCACGACACGGTAAAAATTATGTTTAATCGTCTGTAAAGTTTTGCATATAAATTTGAAATTTTCAATTTTTATAATACGTATACGGGTACTGAAAAACTGAACGACTCTAAACCGCCGACAATAATTCACAAAAAGAACATTAGATCAACATCGCATACAGACTGCCGGCATGGATACGCCTCTCAGTTGAAATATGCTTGGGTATTCGAGTCGTGGTGAAAAACAACATATCCTTTTAATGCATATTATCCCCGAATAAAATTTTTATTTGCTCGGGATTTGTATGCAAGCTTGAGATCTATGCTACAAACGGTACCATAAATGCGTTCAATAACCCTTTTTATATTGATGCCATTTGATCTACATAAATCGTTGAATATATAGTTGGTGAGGTGGTGAATCGTTGTTTGTGAGGAGTTGTCTTGGTTGAGGTTGATAATCCTTTGTTTGGAAAGTAACGCTCCGGATTCGTAGTGTCCGAAACAAGTTGGAGCTCATTGATATGATATGAGTAAAAGCTTATATATTCGGATTTGTGAGCAACGATAGTAAAAGACAATTAAACACAAGATTATAATCTCAATTTTGGAGCTTAGTTTCTTTGTTTCCTATTTCATAGCACATAATCTATGGGATAGTTTCGACAGGTTGGATGGAAATGAATAGTAAAAGTTTAACCAATCAATTAATATTTTTAATTTTTAATCATATCAAAATATTCTGCATGCATGCGAAGGATCTTGTGTATTTTGGTTTTGTGTATTACAGGATATAACATGCAGATTTTAATATATTGCCTTTTTACTGCGCAAGAGTATATGATGACAATAAGTTTCTGTAAAGTCAAAAGCAAAGTATTAGTGCTCCAATTTCAGGAATCAAGTCAAACTTGATACTTGATGCATCATTTGCAGTCGAATCCTTGAAGGTTCAAGACAAAAATCCAATATGGATTTCGAATCCATCCTACCACAGTGATTTAGTTAGCTTAGCATCCATAGCCTGGTTCGTTGAAAATTATTATTATATCGCACCGGGAAAAAAATTGAGAGCCGGGTTTGGTAAGATATCCAAGAATTATTTTTGTTTCGAATTAACTCGTTGGTTAGTTTTCGTTCTTTTTCAAAACCACGTGTACTTGAAGAAAAAAGATTGACGAAAAGGTAATTTTTTGGAATGAAACATTTTTAATGATAAATTAAACATTAACTGAAATCTATCAAAATTGACCAAAATCTCGATGGGGCAATTTATTTTTGGCTTTGCCTCTCATCGATTGCAGAAATCAAGTTGACAACGAAAGAAGCTGACTAAGAATAAGTAGCTGAAAAGAACGAAAAAAACGAGGTAAAGAGCATTTGAACTATCTGAGAAATAATCGAGGTGTTTGTTTTTCATTTCCTAAAATATTGTCATTTATTATCTTTTTTTCAAAATAACTGACAAACTAATAAAATTGAATATTTTAATTCAAAGACCATTTTTCCTTTAGAAGCTAGATATATTTTGTTTTCCTTTTTCATTTTGATATTTTGTTGCTTCCTGGAGGCTTCCGCCACCCTCTCATTGTGGCTCAAAATAAAAAGGTGGGTAAAAGTTCCCCCGGTATCTGGAAACAATGTGTATTAATGGACTATATCCCAATAATTAGAGCAATATGTGCAACTTTAGCTAGTCATTATAATGTATTTTACTCACATATCATATAAATCAATTTTATACAATTCTAGCAATTCAAAATCAAATATTTCAATTTAAAGAACAATTTTTGATACATTTTACTTTCTTGACAGATCGATAGTTCGAGGGTAATTTTTCTCGTTTTCAGTGTCTATTGGTGTCCAATTTAGCTCCCTTTCCGAACAAATGAGTATCTCGGCTGAGTCTAGCTAGCCAGCTCTTACCTGAGAGTCTTTGCGCAACTTGTATTTTGTATTATATTGCGGCTATAGCGTGTTTAATTCCGGACAGATGATAACTCGTAGCTTTCTTTCTTTCTTGAAGCAAATTTACCGGATTTTTAAAGGACCCGTTTGCTCCACTAAGTTGAACTAGATACTTTCACTGTTATTTCTTGTGCCTACCCCTCGGGCAATTAATCTTTTTTTGTCTCATTGATATTTTTCCATCACACCTCTGCCAGGGATCTTGCTGGGGCTTTAATTTAGATAATATACGCTGTCATCGGCTAGCTTCCAAATCACATACAAACTCAGTTTGAATTAAGAATTGAAAGATATTGGAAGAAACATCAATCTAGAAATATCTTCTTGTACTTTTTGGGTCCTGTCAGAATTTGTCCAGCCTAATTTATTATGTTTATGCATTTTGAAGAGCTTATATTATATAAGTAGCATGAGTGACTGAGTGCTTGTTGTAACAGCATTGGATTTGAAAATTTACTTTATAACAAACTGTATATTTTGGCGCAGGAATCTCCACCGGATTCCAGTTATTATCATTTGCTCTTATATTGTTTCGCGAAAATTGTGGTTAAAAAGGATAGTACGTGTAATACGTTTTTTCGGCTATTCTGTTGACTACCTTTTCTGAAAGCGAGCAAAAAACTCAAGCGTTGATATCTAAGGGCAATAATTTGAAGGCAACGATTTTTGACTTTTACTTCGGGTGTAATTTGACGACATAATCATGAAGCTATTTTAGAAACGGTTATACTCATTTCATATTTCTAGCCACAGATGCTCTGAATCAAGGTCACTTACTAAGTGGTCGCACATAGTTAAATAGAATTTTTAATATTCATTGGAATGTTCAATTTACTGTCTCCAAGACCGTACATAAAAAAGAGAAAAAGCCATACAATTTGACATCATACAAACTGTAATTGAAAAACAATTGAGAAATCATCCATTCGCTCTCATACTTAGACACAATACTTAACACTTGGACTACATGTCTTGTGACTTACATTGTTCATTGTGTCATCTTTTTCTTCATTAATTCGTTTGGCATACTAGAGAATTTTCATATATCAATGCTTGTATTCTTTTCGTTCAAAGTTCAACTTAATACAAACACCCCAAATATCTTAAATCATATCTACCGCATTCAAACTTAAAATAATATGAAACAGTAATAAAGCACACTCAAGCAAATTACAAACACTTTCATTATACATGTGCTCAAGCTCGTGTCTTTCCATTCATGAAAACGAAGACAAAGTCGTAAATCAATTAAGCTCCTTGTCTAGAAGTTGTGCAGACATTCCTCCATTCGTTTATTCTGTCCGAAGAACTTCCAACAAACAAACGTCCTTGCGTCGCTAATTTACCCGTCGCTGACGCTACACTCAAAACAAGAGAGAAAGAGCAACAGACTTCGGTAGTAATATTCCTAACCAACCCCAACAAAATCTTAATTAATTGAAACCCTCGAAAATGAGGTGTTGCCCCGGTTTTGTCTGCTGAGTGCCGGTATGTCTGGCACAAGGCCATCGGCTAAGTAAGATTTCAGTTCATTTCAGCAAGAAGCAGAAACGGCTTCGGGATCGGGACCGGGACAGAGCTCCAGCAGACTTCGCTCCCCCTCATTAGGATTTCCAACTCAGGAGTTTTATGAATGAAAATTTTCATTTTAATGAAAGCACGAAAGAGGAACGAGAGACATTGAAAGTGAAAGTAACACCGTAGTACGCGAGCGAGTGTGATGAGCGCGCTGCAGAGGTGGTTCGGATGGTGGGCGCCCGGGATCGGAATGGAGCAGGCAGAAGTGGAATAGCAGGGGTCGTTAGTTAGTTGATGAGTCAGTGGGGTGGAGGTTGAACGCAAAATGGAAATGTTAGCTTTGTACATAGACACGAGCACGCGAGGCTCATGCTGATGGCGCTCGAGCAGTTGAATCCCAACGAAGTTACCTTGTTTAATTTCCTGGTGAGGGTAGCATTCGCCGGCAGTTGAAGGGCATGGGATCTGCTTTATCATTTGAATGTTGGAATATTGTCTAAGAAAATAAAAAGCGCGGGTATGGCACAGCGTCGAGTGTTGGAATGAGGATATCTTCATTTTCTCATGCTGATCACTGTGTGTCGCCGACTAGATATCGAAGACATCGAGCTGAGGAAATTGATGTTCAGCTTAGGAAGTCGATAAATTGACGATAATAAAGTTAATTTAGACTAATCCTTTAGCCGTACGTCACGTCGCGTCACGTTACGAATGACGAATTAGCATGAAAACGAATTATCTCTACGTTAAGCTCTCACGAAAATTGGATATGGGGGTATGGATGGTGAAAATGAAAGTTGAAGTGTATTCAAAGCCATTAAATTCTTATCCGTTTTGAAAATATCAACAGTCAATAAACGGAAACCGCATTGATAACACATTCAGGCAACGAAATGTGGTAGCCAGCACTTTTAGATATAAAATATGCTACAAAAGAACAAATATGAGGTACACTCAGCGCTGATGTGCTCGAAAGGGTTGAATTATAGCGAAACAATACGACGATATAGAAAGGATTCACTTTTGCATTCCCAAGCTCTGTAGATCCGCTAATAAATCAACAGTTGCGGCAATTGTAGTCACCCCATACCTGAAATCGCTGTCATAACGCACTCACCGAATGCGATCCCTTGGAAACTCATTCCTGTTCTGAATAGAAGAAGCATGACGTTATTATTCAAACTATAGGGAGTATTATTTTTGCGGTACCTGACTTTTTGCGATAATGCCGAGAACACGCATAAAATTTTCGTTAAATATCTTCTCAGCGATTGTGTTTGCATGTCTGTAGGTATGGATCGAAAGGAAGAGTACACGCGAAGGTACAATGGGTAATCACATGAGCCCATCATCTTGATATTATTTATCTGTTTTATGCGTGCATACAATCACTGCGGGTTATTTCAACCCTTTTTTCCTAACTGACTTACGGTATTTGTACGGATGTATTTTTGCACTCAAAGATGAATTGAAGTAGTTAATTTCGGGATTAATGTTTGATAAAGAGAAGTGTATGCAGATAGAAGTGTATGTCTGCAATTTCACTCGTTCACATGAGATACTATAATGCATGGTGCGCTGAGTTGATTCGGATCAGATTTCGCATCTGTTGTTTGAGAGTATGAAATAGGAAAACTTATCTGAAAATTGTTATTTGTTTAAAATTATTCGTTGTGGCATTTGATATTATTGATGAGAGTCAAAAGATAATCAAATAAAATGCCACTGGCATGATTTGAGCCTCGTTAAAATTGTACATCAATAATAACTGGTATTATTAATACATGCTTAATTTATTTTTAGTTAGCTTAGCTAATATTATTTAAAAATTTAAATTTATAATTTTATCGGCTACAGTTATTGGGCTGTTGGGGCAATGTGTTCCGCACATTACATCGTGTGAAATTTCCATTAAACTAGCAAAGTGAACTAAATGAGGGAAACTATTTTCACTGCGGACGCTTTTTATGACGCTCAAATCCACTTCTCGTGATTGTGAAAACTCCATGGCGTGAACGGTTCCGTCCGTTGTGTTTTATTGAAACTATACGATTTAATAGATAGCCATCTCTGCAAAACACAGCTCGCACTTTATTCCTTTTCAGAAATCTTATCCAAACTTCAATTGAAAACGGAGTACGAGTGAGAAATTCACAGCACCATGAGAATCGTCCAACGATTCTACTCAAAGCGTTAGAATATGAGTCGGACCATAGTCATGGCATACACACACGACAACGCATATTAGTATGTGCATTCGAAATACAGCCCTCATGATCCTGCCAGGCGGGATATGGGTAGAGCAAAGAGTATACTACTCAAAATATGAGATGGAATTTGTATCATACGTGGAATCGATGATAATAGAGGAAAGCCACGGGTGCACTAAAAGAGGGAGGAGTAGTTACAGGGGCTATTCGTTCCGCTCATATTCTCATGCTACCAGCAACAGCAAGGAGCAAAGTGCTGATGCAAACGCTTTTCGAAGTAGAAACTGGAATAAGGCAAAACGACACGAAAAGCAGGCAACAAAGGGTACAGGACCGAAAAGACAGACAACATACCAACGAAAGGGATGAGATAGCCGAAAAATCCTTTTCTTTATTTCTTCCTCCGTTCGTTCGCTCACTCACAGATCCTGAAGAGACGTGCACACTTCTGCCTACTGCGAAGCATTGTACGCGAACCGAGTGCAAAAAGGATTCGATTCACTTGTGAGAGGAGGGTTGTGCGATGTACTACCACCACCTCCGCCCACCGACGTATATCCATGGCATGTGCTACGCAGCTGAGCTTGTCGCTCGTATTCGACTGTATTGCGACATGGTTACAGGTCAAAATTCGTGTCACTAATTTTATCCTTTATTGCAAACGAAACATTGTGTCGTTTTCAGTAGCGACAACGACGACGATTGTCAAGTCAACGTGGATGAAGGGAATAAAAATACGAAATAATGTTTAGGGATCGTTACGTTTGAGGGCGGAGTACGTGGCCCTAAGCCTTCGATTCAATCGATTGAATGGGATTATGTATATTGCTACGTATTGATGTCCAATTGTTGACGATATTCACGCAGTAGCTTGCGTTTTACTAGAGTAAAGTTAATATACTTTGCAAGGTAAACATTCGTCTATGTGTCCTGTTGTAGATTTAAGCCGCCAAAGCCAAGCGTTATTGAATTTTCTAAATTTGAGAAAACTCTCGAAAAGTTACATAAACGTGCATTTTAAGAACGCTTAGATCTTTGGCTGAGACATCTATGACGAAAATGATCTACGCTATGTTTTTGAAGAATTCGGGGTCAAGTTTATTGATCTGCGAGTAACAGTAAATTGAATTGCTTTGCTTGATGAGCACTGTATTAGCAGCAGAACGCGTGACATCGATTTTGAATCAATCTAATTGGAAGTCGAATATACAGTTCCTTTACTACTAAGTCGAATCAAGAGAGAGGGAAGGCCACAATGATTTATCTGAATTGACAATCCACCGATTCTTTGCGCAAATGAAACGATTCGTAATAATCAGTAATCAACAAAAAATCTATTAGTTTCGTTTTTTTAAAGTATCTTTGGATTAGTAATTTTCCAGATTGTAGAAAATATACTTGGAATTGCAGAGTGCATGTTCATTGGCAAGCATTTACCTATGCATTGTTGCTTCTTTTTGCTCCAGTATTGATACTTTGTTTCATCCAAAAAAATGATAATCCGATTCGTTGTGAACTCTTTGCTTGTGCTGAAATTTTGTGCCTTCATACAGTTTCATGTCTTCATACATTTTCGAAAGACAATTAGTTTGCGATTCACTTTGCGCGATAGTTGATATTTCTTTACACAAAAAAAACATAGAAACAATTCAGTTTGGATTTCTGCATATTACGTTCTAGGACATTTTGTAGGCGATATGAATGTGTATGCGCTTTAAAGATATTTTCAAAAAATTATCAAAATCAATAAAAAGAATAAAGGGATATTTTATCTTACTACTTTTGGCGGTAGTGGACAATTTAATGTATTTAATATAGTTACCTCTATATTTCTGTGGAAGCAGGATAGTCAAAAAATAAATGAAAGATGATATATTTTTAATCAGCCAAGTGGGATAAATTTCAGTTTATTGTAAAATTTCAAGTTGCGATAGCCTTCCGCAGAATATGATTGCAACTCGTAGCTATGGCAGGAGAAATCCTTTAATCCATCAACGTTCCTGAAACATTTTCGTCATTTAGCAAAAAACGAATTGGTTGGTAAACTGCACGCATTATCTACTAATACAGCCAGTTAAAATTTTTTGAAATTTCTCATTACACTGAAGCGGTAGCTCTTCACCAAATTCATTATTTTTAGCACCCAGAATTAGTAGTTGTGCGAATTCATAGCCCAACACCATGGTCAAAATGAAATGAATATAATTTTATTATTAGTACCAGATTTAATAGAATTTTAATAAATATGCTGGCAAACTATGTCGATCGTGCCATTTTGAAATACTTTTCAATAAAATCAAAACTCTATGCAATATAACTTGCGATGCAGTAATCAGGTTAAAAAAAATATCGCAAATCAGGTTTATCTTAGTGTTGGGCTGATATTTCTCAAAAAATACATGCAAAAAAATAGTGACTACATATTGAAAATCGAAGCAAAAATAATCACACAGGAAAAAATTACAGTAAAAAATTGTCACAGAACTAACTATCTGCGCATTTCCTTTGTCATTTTTTGTGTTTGATTTGATGCGATGTAATATATTTCATGTTGCATATTCAGTAAGCTAATAAAAATGTGAAGTGAAAAATATTTTCTTCCATTTATAGCTTATTTTGAAGAATTCTTAGGGTGTTTGATTATTGAAAATAAAGCTACTGTTATAAACATATTGTGCGTTTTCAAATTAAGTTCTGTCAAATCACAGTGCTTTAAATCACAATGAATTGAAAAGAGCAATCACCGTTTCACCGATTCAAAAATTACGTTATATTCCAATACTATAAGTCACATTTTACAGATATTTGGCCGTTAGATACAGATATTTGGATAGTAAAAAAAGTAAGCGTTTGAATTTAAAAAAACGAAAATTTTAAAAAAGTTAATCCGATAATTTTTTATACCCCTGTAAGTCATTGGATCAATCCTTGGATCGGAACGAATTTCACAGAGTGTATTGACCTCAGCGTGGAGCGAGTTTAGTGTTCTTTTAGCTGTGGTGCTGGCAAAGGGTTGCCAGTACCAGAGTATTTTGATTATTTTCGTACCAGCAAATGCTGCCAATTACTTTTTTGTATGATCAACATATACAATGAAAATACGTAACGCCTGTTTGATGAAATTTTTTCGAACGACGATCCCAAAAAAATTATTCTATTCCTGCAACTTCCGATTTATATGGATGGTTGTTGTTTTCAATCTTCGCTTTTGGATTTTTGTTTCTCTTCTGCTGCAATGACCAATTTTCTTCTCGTCATTTTTGTTGTTCATGACACATAGTTTGAATCTCATTTTTAAATTTGATCTTGACTTTTTTGACTAATCCTGTTATTAGTTTTTACTTACTGAACATGTCTATTTTTTCGAGAAACACGCATAGATGTACCAAAAGAAAGTTATGTTTAAAGTCAAATTCGAATGAATAAGTTTATAAATTGGTAAACGGTTACGTATCATTTCTGTTTCTACATTTCAAATGAAAATTAATTCAGAACAAGCTAATTCACAATAGTAGATTAAAAATTAGTGAGTGCAGCCACTATCCAAACACATGATTTTTAAATCGCTATGTTATTACTACATATTATTTCACCAAACTCATATTCCGATAGGCTCCAAGCAGACTAAGATAAATGTCTCGACAAATTCTAAGTCAGTCTTTTCATACCCTGTATATTATTTATGAAAAATGATCGAAAATTGTTTTTCTATTTTCTGTTACGTCAGTGCTGCGAGGAAAACAACAAACTTGAACTCCTCAAGTGAAGTAAACTGACAGCAACTCAAACCCCATTCTGCTATCGCCGCCATCAGGCCTGCTCAACTCCATTTTTACACCAGTTCAACCCCTTGCTGATCGACGGCAGCGACATGGCCGCATTTTCCAAGGCAAATCTACCATTTCACCACACCCGGCCACCCACTATTGCGGCATTTTCAAGAGCGAATTCGAATGCAAATGCTGAACACGATTGCCACTAGCAATAACGACAAGCAGGCGCGAATCGGAGGATGGTGTAGAGAAACGTTGTGACAGTAGAACATGGGAAACACAAAGCTACAATACTGCGACACCACCCACCCTCACATTCCCGGGAAATAAGAATAAGACAACTTGGAATCGAATATTTTACCATGCTCATGTGTATATGATTTTGACAAAAAGAAATGCGAGTGATATAAAGCAATCATTCATCACTCATTCGTTTGGATCGGGTTGGGGCTGAAGAATGGGATTTGGTTTTGAGCCCTTTCGGATCATTCTTCATGTCGTCCTTTAAGATCCTGACAGTGGTAGCGATAGCACAGCGTATTTTCGGGAAGGGAGGTGTTTAAAAAGTGAAATGAAAGTGAACGCTCCTGTTATTTCCTCCGGATTTGGCGCGAACATTACGCACTATAAATATAAAGCCCTTGCAAATACCATATTATTTCCACACTTAGCCGATTCCGAGGTGAATAGCTGTCTCTGACCGCCAATCGGTAAAAAGCCTGTTGTTCTTTTTGGCAACACCACGGCTTACCATTTTGAAATTGTATGGATAGGTTTTAGCCCAAAAATTTGTCAAGTTTGAACTTTGTAAAGGTAATGAAAATGACCAGATATTGCATATCTAGCACTAACCTGCAGGTAATGCAATATGCAACATTTTCAAAATCATAAACGGAGAGATTCACCTCGGCAGCACCGTTCTCAATATTTCATTGTTATTATAATGACACCGAGGAGCATTTCAGTGGTATGAGGTTACATGGAGGTAATCATGGTGTCAGCGATGCACCCACTGTTCACAGTAACTTCTTTCGAACATGACGGATAAACATCTCGTGAAAAGTGATTTTCCTCAAAAACACACTTTGCTCGAACGCAACTTCCTTTCGGCTGACGTTTGGTAAACTTGAATCGACCAGGAAAAAAACGAGTAACATACGACTACGTGGCCGTTGTCGTCGTTGTTGCTGCCTTGGGGTACGAATCCGTCCTTGTGCCAGAGTACGAGTACATATGGGCTTGTACGAAATATTTCGGGACTACAGGAACAGGATAATGGAAAAACGAGATATGAGCTCGCGGGCTGTGGAGTGTGGGTGGCGCGTTTTGTATGAGTACGCGCACGGATGAAATGCTAAGAAGGGCGGTTTGGCTCGGCTCAGCTCATCGGGCTTATCGGCAAGGATATGAGGAGACTCGCTTCTGAATTTTTTCCATCAAACTCCTTTCCGATGCTCTGCGGCGTATCATCAACTATTCCATTGCGAATTTGACGTGGTGACGAGAAAGACAACCATTTTTTATGTGTGTATATTTGGATGGCGCGTCTTGAGAATCGGCTCCCCAGCAGCGATGCCGTGAAAGATATTCACTCGTTGTTCACAGTTGTTCCGAACCGGTGCCGCTCAGTGGAATGTCCGTAAGTGTGATTTGTGTTCTTTGGCCATTGTTTGAAAGTGAATACTACAGAATCGATGAACGCTTGGACAACACGAATCCGGTAAGTCCACATTGTAACTCTTCGTATTAGTTAGAACGTGCGATTTGAGTCCGCGAAATCACCCGACTCAACTGTCTCCCTAAACTACCAAACGACAACTGAGAACTTGATAATCTGCTCGTTGACTACTACAAGGAATTTTAATTGTGAATCTGTGTTCGGGGGGTGAATCCTCATAGTGCCTATGGCTGTGACAAACACAACGCTACCAAATTAACTCATTAACATATTAAGTCGTTCGAGAGCAGATGCTGAGTGCAACAATAATAAGGATGAATGGCATTTCCTCTTTGCCTCCTGCTTTCTCTTGGTGGATGTATTTAGGCATTCCAAGTGGTTTGTATGCAAATTAATGAGAACGGCGAACTCAAGAGTTATGATGGGGTTGAAATGATTTTTGGTTACCGTACCATACTCATTGGGTAAATATTCAAATTAGGCCTTTTGTACGTGAATATTATTGTGTCACGATAATCCAGGTAGAATTGAAATTGAGATTAGATGGTTTGCATAACGGTCGCATGCGGGGCATATGTACCTTGGATTGAAAGTGATTTTAGTTTTTCATGAAATCGTGTTTATTGATCTATCAGCAGAATACTTGATTTAAATTAGTGAGTTTCAAATCTAAATATACTAAATAGAGTAAAAGAAATACTGAATTCTACAAAACGTGCAATTGAAATTTTTTAAATTTTTTGATTAATTGTAAAAAAAATTGATATCAAGGATAAGTAATATAGCTTTGAAATAACAAAATGTGTCCGTTCAAGGTGTCCGTAGAAAATCGTGGCTTTCAGCTTTTCTTACGTTAGCCGGTTGATTGTCATTCCAAATTATCAGTGTTGGTTTTGTCATTCCAAATTATCAGTTATGCACTCGCTACATAACTGTATATACACTTTATTCTCTCATTAATATGGAATTTGGTTCTATTACTACAAAATTTAAAATTTTGAAAGAGAAATATTTAATGGACAAATTATTTGAACTTTGTTCCCAATAAATATTGAAACCTGTAGTGTGGTCTTTCAAAACGAATTCATGATGCAAACATATTTAAATATAAGCAAAACAAATGGTCTCATGCATTTTGTCATTGCATTTCGTATCGCAATATATCAATCCATCACGAACTTTAGTGTTTGAAGCATAGCCTTCGAAGCCACCAACGATTTCTAAGTTTCCTTACTGATTCCTGCCCATTAGTTGGTTTTTCCATTGATGCAGCTTATTGACACGTCATTGAAACAAAGTGAAATGTTTTTACAAATATCCGCTTTCATTACAATTTTTTTTCAATCCATTTTATTGAGTTATAAATCATATTTTCATGAGACGTTTTTTAATTATTTATAGTTTGTGACATATTTTCTAGTGGCAGTTGCTTCCTATTCCCTGTTTACTATATTTTACTACCTTGACATAGTCGTTAATGCCAATGATAGTGCTGAATATCCGTTAAGTGCAAACGGTGCGACACCAAGCGCATATGACCAAACCAAGTTTCAAGATTGAGTTCATTCCATTTCTGCAGCCAAAAGATGAATCTTGAAGAGCAATGGTGATAGTGGAAGTAGCAATGAAAAATCACCTGACGTGCGCCTACTTACTCCGGGTAGAGCCATTGGCATGCTATGTAGTTGCTGACCTTTTTGCTTATTGTATTTATTATTTATTTTAATTATTTTTCAATGTTTCCATTGAAGTTGAACACATTTTGTATGGCTTAAAAGAAAATTATATAAATAATCCCGAAGTTTTACAGAATATTATACAGCTATGACAGTAAAGAAACTTATATGTGAGAAACCGATTACGAAGTTGTTTTTTCAATTGCTGGTCAGCACTTCAAACAGGCATACGCGGGCAAGTACAATCATAAGTGTATTGCTAGACTCAAACGTACCAGCAGTTAATTGGTCCTTTAGACTGTTGCTTCAGCAAGTAGACCTAAATCCGCCAATAGCGCAGCATTTATGATCGCATGCGTTAAGTACATAGTACTCTATTATATAAAGTATAGCCAAAAGGACTAATTCCTATAAATAATGGGCTTTTGTGCACATAGCCTCAACTCCTATGCAACAAAGCACCAACTTCCACGAACATAATTTATTTATTTATTTAACCGTGAACCCATTTACAGGTAAACTGACCAATAACGAATATGATAGCTTAAAAAATATATAGAAAATAAAAATATGTAATCCAAAGCCACCAGTGACAGATAATAGAAGCTGCGAATATTACTTTTAAAAGTGGCTAAAAAAAAATGTGGAAGAGGACCGAATTATAGTCTGTGATAGCTGCGTAAAAGACACAAATCAGAAGAACGAAAGTATGCATCCATACGAGCCAATAGTACTTGAAAAAGAACAGAGGATCTAATTTCCCTTTCGTGTTATATAGAAGAAGTTAGATAGCCCGGGCTGATTTAGAACACAAAACATTGGTTTGGTAAGAGATGGAGACTAAAGAGTGATAAACTTTCATTATAAGAAATATAGAGAAGATAATAAACTTCCGCTTAACTGATTCAATAGCATCGGAAACGAGGACTCCAGACTTGATAACAGTATTCGAGTTTTGAACAAATAAGAGTAGCAAACATCTTAACATATACGAAAATGCTAAAATAGAAAATCTTGTGGTAGACACGTATGGTAAGGCCCGCAATCCGTGAGGCACTCGTAGCATCGGTTCGAACATTAATATCAAATTTCTGCTTATGTTTAAAGTTGACCCTAGGATCAGAAAAATGTTTCACAGATAAGGGAAAGATAAGCCTGAAACTTCAGAGAAAAGTACATGATAAAACTTTTGGAAACACTTAAAAATAAATAATTAGAGGTACACCAATCAGTGTGAAGATTCAAATCATCCTGAAAAAGCAGATGACCAACAGAATTTTTGATTTCCCGAAATATTTTTATACCATCTGCCTAAAGTTGACAAGATGATAATAAAACATTGGAAAGATCGTTGGAAAATAAGAGGTCCTAAGATGGATCATTCAGGTACACAATAGGAGGGGAAAACCGGCGAGAATGGCACACCAAATCGGGAGATAAAACAGGGACGATTCATTAAGAACGCAGAACTCGCAGAGAGAAAAAGCTCAATGATACCATGGTTATTTAATTTGATTAGAAGCAGCTCAACATTAGCGGAGTCAAATACTCAGCACATATCATTAAAGTAAACGAAATAAAAATAAGTTCTCAATAAGCTCGTGTAGCTTAGTTGGAAAAATAGGGCCATGGGTTTGCATCCGGGTTCGAGCAGGATTTACTTAGTGTAATGTGACATTTATGAAATAAAATAGTAATAATGAAAATAGTAAATCCCAGCATTTAAAATTATCAAAATACTGAAATTGTATAAAACTGGAACGATTTCGCTCTTGCGCTGACTTTTATCGTCTTCAGGTGCAAAATACACAATGAAGTGAGTATGATGGGAGGAATTAGCTGTGTAAGTTAGTTGACTGAAACCTTTCAATTTCAAAATTTCTGCTTAGATATGAGCTGCAACGCTCAAGCGTAATGTTTAGCAAAAAATTGTCAGCGTAGTTTAAACGGTGATAATCTAAATAACAATGCTATCAGCTCTAAAAATTTCATGTATTTATTTCTTAGCGTTCAAATCACTTCTCTAAATCTAACTTGGCATTTTTTTTCTTGTTGCTTCAAATCCTTTACTCGCCAAACTCTGTAAAAAAAATATAGGTGAAATATGTTGTATAGATGAATCCAAATAATGCAGGAAATTTCCGTATAACACATAGTAAATGCTACGGTACGTTCATTCTCCTTCATTCGAGTGTAACGAGAAAAAATAAATCCGAGGAATGCTTTCGTGCACTTGACACCTAGCCAATATGCAGTAAATTTGCTTGTCCCAGAACTGCTACGTTGCTGAGCGCCATGATCCAAATATGTATACAAGAAAATCCAGGAAAATGTAAAGCAGAGGAAAATAGCAGTGAAATCCTAGAAACAATTGAGTGTTAATAATCCGACAGTAATGATGTTTGGGAAAGGACGTATTGTATAAGTACATAGCTACCGAGCCGAGTGTTGGCGAGTAAAATATCAAAGCGATAATGGAAACAAATAACTAAAGATGCGGATGTGAATTTGGCTAAACAAAATAAATTGGAACATTTTTTCCATTTGCGCACGCTTTTTCCTGCAGCATATTCTTATTAGTCACGGGAAATAAGTATTGTTTTCCAGTCGTCATTTTCTACTTAGTATTGATGGGATGTTGGAAATGTGATGTAATTTTTTATTCAAGTTAAGAGCGAGTTTATATATTTCCAAGAGATTATGGATACTCAAGCAATTTACCAATAGCCTTTTTCAACATAACAGTATCGGACATTAATGACATCTTCCTATTTCAGTAGTCACAGGGCGTTTTTTTATTATACTGATAGTTAGCTTTACTGTTATAATTTAGATAAAAAAAATTTTAAATTGTGCAGAATATAAGGTGAATAAATCCAGTTCAATAAACAAATCTCAATAGTCGACTCGTTTCGAAACTAGCAAGCTTGAAATTTCCTTTTCATTATTTGCTTACTCATACTTTTGGTCGCGTCTTATTATAAATCGGAAACCGGATCGGAGATCGACAGCAGCAAAAGCAGTCGGAGAAAAATATAATCATAAGAACAGAATCAGGACTGGAGGCATAACAGTCGGAAAGAGATGAGTTTTCGTATGCAAATCACACGGGTCGGTTATTTTTTGAAAGGGTTGTTCCTTTCTATTTGCACACAATACTACAACCGGCTCTCAGTACCCAAAAAAAGACGACATGTGCTAGTATGTGTGGAGCTGTACTGGTCGTAATAGGGTCGTACGTTGTCGGGCTTGTGTCGTGTCACATTAGAAACGAGCCAAAGTTAAAAGGGAAAAATTTGCATAAGAGTATTAAATTGCCACAGCTCGACGAACATATAAACGTAGCTTGGTCCTTTTTTTCAGTCCGGAGCGTGCATATAGTAGTTTTTCCTTGCGAATTTATTGCTGTTTCACAAATAATCCTTAACAAGGATTCAATAAAGCCATTTGGATGCTTTTGCATGGATGCTATGGTATTGTGGCATCTTTGTAGCAGTTGATGTCGTTGTAGGTAGCGTATAAGATAATATCTATATGGTTGCTAACAAGCACGCCATGATGCTTGCTATACATAGAGTGTTTGATTGCATACCACAATAATATTATTACCTTGTTTATTATTTGAAGTGTTTATACTGCAGAATGCATAAATGTAACTTGAACAAGAAACTTTTGTGCATTAAAAACTGTAGGCGCTATACTGAACTGCTAAGCATAAACGTTCTATCAACATTTTAGGTCTTTCGATATGTTCAATGATTTTTGTTTTGATTTGTACTGGAGAGATATATGGAGAGTGCAATTTAACATACTTCCAGAAAAGATAGGATGTCAAATTTTGTAGAATGATGTAATAGAGTATGTAGTTTTCGAATTAGAGTTAGCGGGGCAGTATACATTTATGCCTTTATTTTTCATCAGTCTAAAGGCGGAACTATAATAGACTTTAATTGACTGAAGTGAATTGTGATTTGCTAATTTGCCTATAATGGAAACTTAAGTGATTTGCTAATTTGACTATAATGGACTTGACTGAACGAATGTGAAAGTACTGCCAAAGTCGAATTTCGTAATCCAATATTCACACATTTAAAATTGAGACCACATGAGACCAATAGCGATCTAACGTTTGAGTTTTTCGGCGGTTCGAACTGTCAACGTTTTTTATAGGCGATGTTAAATTTGACTTAAGGGGTGTACAATTCTTTCGTGGTTCACTTAATTGGCTTAAATTGGACGAAACTTGACGAAACCGACCAAAAAGTACATTATGGTCAAGCCAATTGGTCCACTTAAGTCAATTTAAGCTCACTTAATTCCATTATAGTTCAGCCTTAATATTGAATTCGACAAGTTTGTCTTAAAAAATTATTTCACGTATTTATTTGATATTTACAGCGTCTGCAGCACACGAAGTTCGACTTCATCTCTAACATTAAAATAATTGTGAAATATGCTTGAGCTTCGCAAAGTAGTTTTAATCATAGATCGGATAATAAGATCAAAAGTTATGGAAACGAGTTATTTGCCAGCCGATTTTCAATGAGTTTGTCTTTCTTAATATTATTTTAGACAAACTTTTTTTTGCTTTGATGAAAAGTGAATTAATAGGAAGTCGAAGTCAAAAAAATCTCCGAAAATCAGGAAAAATAGAATAGGTAACAAAAATAATATTTTCAATTGAAATCAAGGAGGTGATAAGCTTTTAAAGGCAATTAAAAGAAACCCCACAGTGTAAATAAGTGGTTTATTTATTTAGTGTCCAAATTAACAGAAACACGTCCAATTATATAAATAAACAAAAAATATAAAATACATAAGAACTGAGAAAACGGATAGCATATTTAGATAGCAAAAACGAAATACAAAAAAAAGAATCCAAACCTAAAGTAACTGTAAAAAGAAAGTAATATGTACAATGGTTTTTATCAATACATATTCTAATTGTATGAAATCACTTTATTTTACAAAGCACTTTTGGACAGCAGATAACATTTGGACACGAGGAACAAAATTAAAACTAATTTTGCGTTTGCCTCATCAGGAGATGAGGCAAACGCAAAATTAGGACGAATGCTGGGGGAGGAGTAACTAATAGGGCGGCCTGATTCTCGAATAGAAAACCGAAAGCTGGTTTCAACTAATATAAAGCAGTTCAAAAGTTTAAAAAGAGGGCAAGAAACACTTTGCATGACTCTAGGGAACACATTTTTAGGATGGAGAGGCGCAGATTGTAATCACAACAAGTAATACTGAACTTCCAGAATAACAAGCGGCTGAATCGCCATTGCACGGATTCAACCGCATCGATCGAGAATGGGGACACCAAATTTGTCAAAAGTAGTCTAAACAACTACGGGCGAAGCAGAAAAAGGTCAAAAAAAGTTTTAGATATGATGATCGATTTTCAACTTTTTTTTTCGCTGTTGGAAGGTGGAAATCTTCTAAAAGATGTTTCATGGCTCCTGCCCTTGAACATACCGGATTTTCACCAACTTAAACCACATCCTTCTCCTTCCACACTGCCCAAAGGACTACTATACAGCATTACGCGAACGTGGATCAGCCCTTAGCTGCTTAGACATCTTTGCTTCTTCCTTCCTCCTGTCCCGTTCCGCGTCACGCAGTTTGCGGTGTATGTATTTTAGTGCTGTTTTGACGGCATTTCACGCTGTTTGTATGCAGTGCGCGATACTTTCCACTGATATCTTTGTGCCTAATGCCGTCTCTAAGTTACTTCTGTATGCTTTAAAGCGCGGACAACTGGACATAACGTGTTCCGCCTCCTCAGGTACATTTCTACAGACTGGAGAGTCCGATGAGCTGCAGTGTACAAAACGGTACAGATAGTAACGATACCCGCCATGTCCGCTCAGAAATTTGGTTAGGTCATAGTTCGTTTCCCCGTGTCTTCTTGGAACCCATCGCCCAACGTTGGGGCTCCTAAACCTTCTATCTATATTTTAGTATCTTTCGAGGTATTCAATGGTATGTGTTTTGACTTTTTTGAGATATATGGAGAGTTCATTTTTCTACATTGATTTTAACATACTTCCACAAAAGATAGTTTTTTCAAATTTTGTAGAAACATGTAATGAGTATGTAGTTTTCGAACTCAAAAATGAGAAAAATTTCCGATAGGTTGTTTATGCTAAGGACGGCAGAACACACGTCGCTTCAAAAGACGTTGTTCGAAAGTTGCAATAGGTTTGAAGTGTAATTGGCTTTGCTTCAGGCCGCCAATATTTGTAGTATTCTAGCGAGTACTGACCCAACAACTGATGTACTTGCTTTCTCCGGATGAGATTTGAAGTTCAGTTTATTGTCGATACTTACACCCAGGTATTTTATAGTAGACTGTGGGGTAATTATATAGTCGCCAACCCTTTCCGCACTACTGGTAGTTTCCCTCACTTCGTGATTAGTACCATTTCTGTCTTATGATCGTCTAGTTAAAGCCCAGCGCCAGCAAGCTATGATTTAATCACCCAGATTGCTTCGCTTGCATAAATTTCAAGGTCTTCGAGTTGACGGGCTGAAACTATGATGCCAATGTCGTCGGCGAAACCTACCACAACCACATTTCTGGGTACACGTAATCTTAGTACCCCATCGTACATTATGTTCCAAAGCAGGTGGCCAAGGACAGATCACTGTTGTACTGCCGCCGTTACCAGATAAAGTTTTAGTGCATCGTCTTAGTCGAAGCATTAGGTTTTTTCCCTGAAGTAGTCGACAATTTTACATGTTAAATAGCGTGACACTCCATTATCGACCAGCGCGCATATAATAAGGCTCCACCTCACGGAGTTTAAGGGATTCCTTACGTCTAGTGTGACCACAGCGCAGCAGTCTTCTTTATCTTTAGCATTCGTTGCTAACTTGCTGACAGTGCCCACAGTTGATCAGCCTTTTCGAAAACCGAATTGTCCCTTTTTGCTTTCGATTTCCAACAGCGCTCGCTCATATATGACCCGCTCGAAAACTTTCCCCATCGTATTTAGCAGGCATATTGACCTATAGAATGATGGTTCTCCAATAGATTTATCCTGCTTGGGGAAGAGAACCAGTTTTTGCTGCTTCCGCTGCTTGAGAAAAACGACTTCGCGTAAGCACGTTGGAAATACATCGTCAAAGACTTTTCAAATCCCCTTTACCGCCAGCTTAAGTGCTTTATTCGGTGGCAGGCTTTCGCCCCAATTCTGTGGGTAAAGCGTTGTGACTATTTCGTGGAGCGTCTTCGGAAATTTGATTTGAGGAGAACTCTTTGGCTTCATAGTAGTCATAACGGCTTTGTACGCTCTTCCCCATGGATTGGAATCGGCCTCGTTACATAGCTTCTTAAGGCGCTCCCTCTTGATCTTAGCGATTGCAAGTTGTAGATTCTTTCGGGCGTATTTATACTGGCCCTGCAAGTTTTCGTACTCTGGGCTATTCCTGCGGTGCTGGCTACATCGCCTAGCTTTGAGACATTTTTTCCGGAGCTCCTGGGCTTCTGTATTCCACCAATAATTTGCTTTTCTAGAAGACAACATCGTGGCATGGAAGCATCACACGCCTGCTAGATTTCGCTTACAGTTCGCGCAGTCTTCATCAAAGCAATTCCGTCCAGTTCCATATCAGGGGCTAGCATTTATCGGAACGTTTCTTGGTCTAGCCTATATGATGACCAGCCAACCATGCTTTTACTCTGGAAACTCGCACACATTGTGATTTTACTACTTACGCCGTTCACAGTGGCAATTATAGCCTGATGGTTACTGTGGGTGTAGTCAGTGGCGGCCCGTCAGGGTGGGCCCGGCCCGCCTGGCCCACTCTGACGAGCCGTCACTGGGCCCGCTCGACTAAAAAACACTATTATAAAGTATACACGGATACCAACAAGAAATATCTACTTTACTTTAACTCAGTAGCGGCTCGTCAGTCTGACGAGCCGCTTTTTGGTTTGAAAAAATTTTGGTTATATTTAACCCTTAAAAATTGGTTATATTTAACCCTTATAATAGCAGGAAACTGGTTTCCTACTCTTAAAGATGTAAATTTACAAAAGGGTGTAAAAAGAATATTTTTTTTTACGACTAACTGGTGTAATTTTACCTTAAATTATGATGCAATTTTATGGCTTTGGCGCAAAGGTGAATAGCAAACGAGTAAATTTACACTCTTTTTGTTTCAATTTACAAAAAGCTGTGTATAAAAAATGCACATCGAATGCGTAAAAAAATTTGTGATTTGTTATTTCAAACGAAAAAATGAATATATTTCCTATTATCAAAGTATTAATTATAGACCCACTTTTTAGAGTGTAGATGAAAAGCAGGGAGATAAAAAAAGAGAAGTAAAGTCGTTAGTAAACAAAAGAGACAGCAAAGAGCCAATAAGGGATCATTGCGGAATTCATGAGATAAGAAAAAAAAAGTATGCGTAAGAACAAGAATTAACAGTAACAATACAAGAACAAAATGAAGGAAGAGCACCCAGAAATAAGGACACCGTAGAGACCGAACTCAGGTAGATTTGATCCAAGAATATCAGGTTCATATTACGATTAGATTGATAGACACTCAAGAAGAGAGCAGATTATCTTCAAAATCGCCATATCTATCAGGAAATCAAAATACATCTAACTTCTAAAGGAAAATTTTGTCTTTAAATTAAAATATTAGTTATGGTAATAATAAATACGAAATATTAAGTGTTACTATGTAACGGTGAAACGGCGGAAAAATTAAATTTAGTAAATATCTAGTAGGTAATACAAAACTATGGACGAATGCAAAGAGTCTTATGTTAATTCGAAGCTCCAACAATGAGCTTTCGATGGCTGGACTCATTTATATAATATAAGGTCACCAAAAATTTTACAACTGTTTCACTTGTTTTAGTCTGAATAGCAGGTAATATCATTTTTATCAACTATTTCCTTCGTATTTGACTATGTGTTTTACAAGTGACCGAACAATTTATTTCAAATAATATAACGTGATTTTTTTGGACTTTATTTGGCGTAACTTGCCAGAACGTTTCCGTCAAACTACATGTTTTCGACATTTTCTACAAATTACTGCAGTAATCACACTAATAATGCTCATTGGCCAATTTAAGGCTTAGTTTCTTTTGGTGTTATATTAAAATATAATGTAAGTAATAAATTTAATACAAGTTTTACTACACATATTGGCTTGTCGAAGTGAGATCGAGAGCATCAATAATATGCCAGCAGATGCAAAGCATTGATATGACCATGGGAAAAATATATATTTTATTTTGCTTTTATCCTAATAACATTTTGTACTTTGGGAATTGATAATATGTCATATTGCTGTAATACGCGGAATTCGTCATCGTCATTTTTGCTTTTTTCTTCTTAAATTGCTCCCTGGTATCCATCTAAAGCTCAACCATGCGATAGGTACAAGGTAGATATATCAAACGTGCTATCAATTTGATCCATTTTATCTTTTCAAGTATACTCCCATGCGATTGGATCTGTATCTGTGAGAGTATGTGTACTTCTATGAGTAAAATCGCCTTTCGGGTATATGTAAGAAGACCTTCGCCAAGAAACATTTGGGGATAAAAAAGAAGAAGATGAAAGTGCTTTTGACTTTGGTCTTTGACTTTTCAGTTAAAAAATATAAACCGAGAAACACTTTCCCGAGAGATATATGTTTGCCCTTTACTTCTTCGGTTTGTACTTATCTCATGGATACATTGCTGCATACTCACCAACCAGTAAGCCTTGGTGTATCGCTTACGTTTTTGATAAAAAGCAAGAAAAAAGCTAAACTTCTAACAATAAAGCTGGGTAAGAGTATCGAAAATTCAAAAGACAAGCGGAATGGCAGCAGACGTGACTGATATCACCGATGATGAAGACAGCAATTCCATTCGCGTCAGCCAAAATCGAACAGAGTTATGCTATAAAGGATTACTGTGTCTTGACGGAAGGATACATTTCAAAGCTATCAGTTTCGGTAGATCTGTCTTTGCCATTCTCCTGGCGTTCGACTACTATTTTTTGATCTTTGAATATTCAGTGACTAACAAATTCGATCAACTCCCACATTGGAAATCGGTAATCGAGATATGATAGCATTGAACGGAGGACGCCTTATCGCTAACTACTACGTGATCCATTTTGCGGTTCGACGTTATATACTCGAACATCGTGCAACAACAACGATTAGAAAAAACGGATGGGCTCCGCTGCTCACTTTCACTTTCTTGCCGGTAGTCCTCGGCTAAGACCTTGCTTCTTTTTGTTACTATTACGCTTTCGTTAGCTCGTCACACCCCTTTAACTCGGAATGAGAAAAAAACGAAAAAGGATGAATAGCTGCGTACATACTTAAATATAATTTGCTCCCACATCGGGTTAGACGTGTATACTGTGCGAAAGATAAGACACCCCAAGGATATGAAGCCAGTGGTTTCAACGAGAAGAATGAATATAGCGCGAGGCATATGTGCTTTTTATAGCGTCCTTGATAAGAGTAAATTGGTGCTTGGTTTAAGTGGATGATAGATACGCGTTTAACGCTAGAGCGGCAAGAACATTTCCTGTATACTCTTCGGCGAAACGAGATTTTAACGTCATCGGCCGTTAAATATTTTTTGCTAAGCCTATTGCATTTCGAGAAGAAAATATCCGCTATCGAATTTTATCAGCTTGCTGATATTTTGTGAGCTTCGATATTTCAGTACTACATTAACGATATGCTTGAAAGAAAATTTTAGCTTTAGTGCTGTAGAAGCCATATTTGAAGGCTCTACGTAAAGTAGAAGATTTTATACATTTTTTTTGAATGCAACACGAACCGACGTTTCGCAAAAACTTTCAGAGGCCATATTACCGCAAATATTAGAAATTTTTTAAAAAAAACTTATTGGTGCACAAAACTCAACTACTTATATTCACAGTCAAAATTTCATTGAAATCTGACGACAGCGATCAAAGACCGTTGGTCGATTTTCCGTGGAATGACCTTATTGAAGAAGGTATAAGTGTACAAATATCTAGGTCTCTTTTAAAATAGAGATTTAAGCCACAGAAAAATAAGAAAGCGAATTAGCCAACTCCTGGAATTTAATATCTCCATTGAATGTGACGTCCAGGACTAAGATTCTAAAAAAAATCCTTCGAAACTGCAATAGAAACTAAATTTCGCTCGAAAAAATCAGCATGTGTCAAGAATTGGAGTTTCTTTTATCTACGAGTGACAAAGCTTAACATATTATTGAAATATTTTCAAGCACATCGAACAAAGATTTCATCTAGATTATTTTCAATCAAGATTTAATCTAGATTGAAAATAATGTAAAAACGATTGGTAAGGATATGTTTCAAACAGAAGACACTTTCAGTGCCATAATTAAAATAAAATTGTACAGACTACTACTAGGTTTGTGCACAATCGAAAGTGACTTTTAAAGGTGCCCAGCGCTTTTCTTATTTTAAGGGTGAAATTTGTCAAAAGTAAATTCAGGGCGATGTCGAATTATTAGCACTATTTATTTGCACAAATATAGTTACTGCTATAAGAACGTTTTATTTTTAAGCCACTTAAACAATCTGCATTCAAAACTACGAATATATCTTGAAAACTTATTATGATATCATACCTTTGCGACAGTTTCCTTTAATACTTGCCTCGCATTGCCTTGCTTCGCCCGTAAAATTACATTCAATATGATTTTCATCTGCATATAAATGCTGACGCCATAAAGCAAAGCTGTAGGTTTTTGTATTCGTTGAAGCTCGAAATGTGAAAGTGAAGGATTTAATATGCCTGGTCTGGTGTAGTAACACCCGTGGGATATAGCGAATGCTAAGGCAGCGAATAAGGATATGGAAAGTCTTTCATGCAGAAGGACATTACAGTTTCACATTTACATGTACAATTTTTATGTGGGCACATATATTTTTGGTAGAAACGAAACGAAGTCTCAGTAGGTACCCTCTTGTACGAATGGAAGTTAATTTCCTGTGGCTGCCGTGTTTGCAGATGCAAAGGATTTTCTATTTGGAAATGAGCATTTCAATATTTTTCGATTAGATTTAGAATGAGCTGAAATTTTCAAATCATTGGAGTGCTGATCATTACAAACAGTAGATCGGATTTAGAGATAAGAATAAGCTTTTTAGGGTATCCACGTTGATTTTCCGGGAATCTTCGGGAAGTCTAACCATATTTGTAGCAGTATGTGATACGTTAAAGATCAATTTAGAGTGTTCAGTGAATGTAATACATATTTGCATAGCTAACTAAAATGCGACCAGGAATACAGATGTGTTTAAGAACATTTTGTAATTCTGAAC
This sequence comes from Nemotelus nigrinus, assembly GCA_947369275.1. Lineage (NCBI taxonomy): Eukaryota > Metazoa > Arthropoda > Insecta > Diptera > Stratiomyidae > Nemotelus > Nemotelus nigrinus. Next base: position 44,164,965 of record OX376373.1, on the reverse strand, counting down.
AGCATTTTTGTATGGCCAACTTAATTCAGTGTCGGGCGGGTTCTATATTGAACAAAAAGTTTCAATGTAAATTTTTTCTGCTACTATCCTTCTAGATCAACAATATTCGGATTCATTTTGAAGTTTAAACTAACTCTCATAAATTTGCTCGCTTAAGTCAGTTAAATTCAACAAAAAAGTGACACTTGAAATCGGGAGTAATTTTGATGTTTTGAGTGAAATAAACTAAGTAGATACCGCTACAAAGACTTTCAATTTCACTGATGGTGAAATCGATTTTAAGTCTCCACATCACTCGTACATAACGAACCAATAGTTTAAGAAATTTTCAATGAAAGATCTTTTCGACTGTCTTCTCAAAAATTGCATGATTTTAAGTAGTCCTTGCCTGCACGTTGCTGCCCGTTTCGAACAGTGAAAAGGATCTGATAATAAGAATGCTACGCACTGTTTTTCATTCCCTCACTCCTTTTTTTTCGTATCCATTCCAGCAGCTACTTGTGTTTCCGTCGTTGATGATGATGATGATAAGCGTCGGTACTTCGAAAACAGGCTCACCTCTTGGGGGTGGTATGAGAAGCTGGCAGAGTCGGGATACATCGCTATGTTTGTCTTTTCCCACGCTCTACTAATAGGGGAGTTCCGTACGAGCCGCAGCAACAGGAGCCGAAGGGGATGCTGCTCATTGCTTGCATCCATTTCACTAAATAGCTTCATTCATGTTGTAATGAACGTGCCGGGCAAAGTTGTGTCTACAACCCAGCAACGTACATGCTAGCATGTGGATATATGTATATCTGTGCAGATGTTATAATTATAGGTTGGTCTGGAGGCACGGATTTTTCACGTTTTCACATTACCATGACCTACACCAAGCGCTTGGCGCTACTTAATTATGTCATGACGTGGCAGCACGTGAACCTGCTTGGGGTGCTAAGGTCATATTAGCAGTTGGCTGGTAGTTAGTGCTGTCGGTGGAGATATGACGTCATGGGAAAAGTTTCTCTGAGGAATTTCGATTTGGTTGGGTATGCATATGGGATTTGGGGAAATTGACTGAAATGCGAGATAGAATGTTTAAAAAGTAAGTGACGTTAAATAGTTAATTGACTAGGTTTGCAACAAAATAAGTTAGGGAAGGAAATATACGGAGAGAAGATAATAGAAGCATGCTGTCGGCATGAAATTAATATGATATTACTACCTACTCAGTCGATAATTTTTAGCTTCGTACGCAAACTGTGAGAGGGTGCCTGAGCCTGTAAAGTCCACTGGTCTTGGCTCTTTGGTTCATTGACTTGTACATAAGCTTACATACTAGTCTGGACGTAAGAGAAGCATCAGCTATAATTTTGGTTTAGCTATCTTTAACCCTTTGACGCTGGCGGAAATGTACGTTATATTTTAAGTTCCCTTATAATATTATCAACAAATAGATTTTCAAAAAAACTAAGCTTTCGAAATGAATTTCGAACGATTTTCAAATATGCATATGATAACGGGCATAGGAGTGGTGGAAAATAAGCTCCAAAGAATCTATCTCGCCGTTTAAGATTATAGCAGTTTCGATAAATGTACACTCTAAAAAGTGGATCTATAATTAATACTTTGATAATATGAAATATATTCATTTTTTCGTTTAAAATAACGAATCACAATTTTTTTTACGCATTCGATGAGCATTTTTTGCTTTTACGTCATATCAGCTGAATAATACACAGCTTCTTGTAAATTGAAGCAAAAAGAGTGTAAATTTACTAGTTTTCTATTCACCTTTGCGCTAAAGCCATAAAATTGCATCATAATTTAGGGTAAAATTACCCCATTTGGTCGTAAAAAAAAATATTATTTTTACGCACTTTTGAAAATTTACATCTTTAATAGTAGGAAACCAGTTTCCTACAATTATAAGGGTAAAATTAAACTAAAATTTTTTTGAGTGTATACTGATCATAATTAACTAATTGAATAGAGAACAAATTCGGGAAATGATTGTGTTTTAAGATTTTGATGATACACTTAGCTTCTCCAGTGCTATAATTTATAATAATTGGATGATTTAAAATAATACAAATTTAATTTTCTACTAAGCCCTATAAACTGTAAGCTCTTTTTTCACTCCTGTCTGTACTATTTTTGATGAAATTAATAGAATATGATCATAACTTGGGGCAGCAAAATAGAAAAAAATGTCTCAAAAATGAAAATTTTCTTTCAAAGAAATTCCATCTTATCCATGAAAATGTCGTATCTAAGAAGAATGTTTATAGATTCTCCCCGCATACCGATCCTCATTGCAATCGTCTCACAACAAGGCATTTTCCAGCTTGATGCGAAACGAAGCAACATTGCCAGGACCTTGTTCAAATGTGGATTTGTCACATATGTATCTATTCAGGCGAATTGTATTTTCGGATACAAGGGAAACACAATATTTACATTTATACATATGTATGCATGTCAAAAAATTTCATATGCTACTGGTTTATGGCAGCAAACAAGCCACCCTCACAATGGGATTGCTCGGTGACGTGATTGTGATGGGGTGGAAAAGGATGAAGTACGTGTCGGTATGCTGAAAAACCCCTTGAGCATAAAATGCTTATTATGTACTATGGCTCTCATCTGAAACTAAATACGTAGGTATGTATATAGGCGAAAGCAGAAGCCTATTACATGCACAATCCTTCATCCCATACTAACCCATACATGTATGTGAATGTAATCACCTACACTTTCATATTTTAATACTTTTCTCATCTGGATTAGGAACGGTTGAAGCGTGGAAGAGCCATCTTTAGTGCCATCCATCGTGGATTGAGATCAACTCTTTCATCAATTGATTTTTTTTTTTTTATTTCAATTGAATTTTTCGAAAATCAGATTTCACATTACTTTTGATGCATAGATTCCGTCAATTTCAACTTTTCGATGCCATTATTTTCGCAGGAATTCTCTTGTAGGTTTTTCAGTTGTGCGAAAAATTGTGTCAATGGTACTATATATTGCAGCACCAATGACTTAAAAAAATATCAAGGCATATATCAAAACAACGATATCCATTTCTTTTGAAGTAAATGAGAGGCGAACTCTCCAAAACTAAATTATCAGGTAAAGATAATATCTAGCTAGTTGAATCATTATAAGAAGTGGGCTTATCCATTCTACTAATATTTATTTTGCTGCAATATTTCGACCATTCTGTTTCGTTAGCCATTCTAATTTATGATCTTGAACTAATTAATTTTTCAATGAACTATTCAGATGAAGATAAAATAAATCGCATTGAATTCTGAAAAGCTATTGTTTAAGTAGAGTTATGATTGCAGAACTCAGATGTCGAAAATCGTACATAAAATTGGGAGGATTCATGTCTCATTTATGATTCAATCCTTCACTTCCTGATACATATTTAGCAATGGTTTGGAATCTGTAAGTGCAACCTTAAAAAAATTACATTTAGATAATATGCTTCGCTGTAAAAAATACCACATTATTATGCAGTAATATATTACCAAATACTAAATATTAGTGAATACCTTAGTGAATAATATTCTTTAATCATTTGATATTTTCGAATATATTCTTTAATATTATTATAATACACTTATTAAGGTATTTACTAATATTTGGTATTAGTTAATATTTGCTAATATCTAGTATTAACGAGTATTTTGCAGTTAGCGTATCTTAGCGTAAAACAACACGGTATTCGTTGCGGTACATATTGCTAATACCCAATATGTCATGATATTAATAATACCTTAACGAATATGAATATATAAGTCTGACCTACGTAGTTTTATTTTAAATCCGAAAAAAAACTATTACCGTTTATGATCTTGAGTAATGATCATTGCACTTACGCTATCAAAATATCCACCAATACAAAACCAAAGTTGAATTTTCCACAAAAAATGAGGCAGGGGGTAAGTATCATCATTTTTCCGTCTAGTTCAAAGCAAGCGTCAATTTTTTGCCTGTCAACGAATCTAAATGTGCGTCGTATGCGAATGAGATTCCGGCAGACATGTGAGCAAATTGAATTGACTAAACTGTATGGTAGATATTGTCTAGTATCCACTTACAGGACTAGTCGACTAACTTCAAATGGAGAGTTTGGATCCAGAGAACTATCGTGCTGTTCATACTCGATGCCATTACACAACATGATGCATTCAATGGAAATCTAATGAGGTCATGATATCATTTTATTTCCTTCCTGTTCATCTTCGTATGTTCGTATTCATGATTTGCTGTATGATTGGTACAAATGCTGCAAGGAGCAGCATTGAAATTTTCTGTTGTAGAGACACTCAAGTCTCGGGAACCCGGTCTGTTCGTTCGTTCGTTCTCCTTTCTCTCTCACTCAATGAGAATGACTAATACGAAAAGCTTTTATCTGGCAAGGACCTAGTCATGTATGCTGTGTATTCTGTTTGAAAATAGATATATCCTAAGCACGGATAAGAAGAATTCCCGGATCCTACATGTGTGACTATGAGGACAGAATAAATGCGACTCCATTTCTAAGTCCGGACGAGATACACTTCAGCGAAAACAAATTTGATAAAAGACACCTTCAGGTACCCGCGCTTCGAATGTAGCATATTCTGTAGATATTCGTTCGTTTGTCGTCTATATCGCAATAACGAAAGTCATTCCTACATGTGAATTATACTCATTTCACAAATTGAATGCTTTCTACGTTTTCTTCAATAGTATAGAGACTTTCAGAAAGGCTATAGGTTCATCTTGAAGGAAACCGAGCGTAAAGGATAATACATACCCAGTGTATGGTGCAGAGGTTGGAACAAATATAGTGCGATGAATATTCTATATATTATATTCAATTGAATGGAGGCAAAGTTTAAGATTTGAGCTATCAGTTACTTCGAATCATCAGATACTTCAACTAGCCAAACAACTTCCAAATTAAAATGCCTGATTTAAGCTTTCGCTTCGTTGCTATTACCTAATCAGTATTAGCTGGATATTCAACAATATTTTTAGATATTTTATGAATGGTGTATAGCTTCATTATTTACCACACCTCAATTCGCTCATGCATCTCTGTGCTAAGTATATTTTTAAATAAACACAGCAACACTAAAGCTTTATAAATACATATTTCCTGGTCTATTGCGCTTTGCTGGCTCAATACCAACAACATGTGCACACAATGGTGCCGTATGAATTGCAAATTGTGTGATTTCTATGCCGTCAATGCACCTGGTATTGCATTATTATTGCAATTATAGTTAATGTGTGTATCGAGCAGATATTCAACCAGAGCAAGATTTCAAAAATGTTGTTCCGTATAGGACGGCGGATATGCAAGAGCCACCCATTTGATTTCAATACAATTCGTTGAGATGTAATGGAGCTGGGTCGAGCCACTTATTTTCAAGCTCCTAACCATTTGATCATAATAGGAATGGTACCTATAGCATTCATATGCGACGTAGATGTAATATTGTGATTTGTTGATCAATTATCTGCTCTACAGGTGGAAGTGCTAATCGATTCTATCTCGTAGTTGAAAGCAATGGTAAACATCAACAGTTGCTTACACGGAGAGAAATTGCGGCAATGATTTTTACTACAGTGGATAATAAAATTTACTATTCCGAAAATTCGATATGAAAATATGAATGTTATTACAAATTTGATGAAAATTTACTATTTTCCTGCAAATAATAGTCAATTCTACTACATACTACAACTCACACATGTTCATTGCGCTGTAGTAGAGACATTCATGTATACATAATTCACAACAAAGTAGTAAAATGTGTAGTGCAATTGATTACAAAGGTAATGGGGCAAAAAATTATTACTATTGCAATAAAATTAATTGCAAATTTTGTATGATTTCATTACACTTTTCTCTCCGTGTACTGAAATATCAAAATAGGAAAAAAAACTGTATTAATCGTTTGTTTCTAATATTATTTACCTTTAATACGTTCAAGCTATCTGTTTATGTGTAAAGTGCGTAAAAATATATACCATAAAAATTGAATTTCGACAGAAGTAGATACATTCACTAGTTTTATGCGTTCTCTAGAGCTCTAGCTTACCAGTCAGTGCCTCAGTCATATGAAAACATGTTAAAAAACTGTTATTTTAGATTAAGTTTATGACTTTTGTATTTAAAAACTCACTCTAATGATGAAAATTTTATTTTCAGACAATTGCAATACGTTCATGATATTCATGCATTCAGCAAGATCAAGGTGGGTGAATTATTTGAATTGATTTAATCAAATTTATTTTTTTCTCCCTTTTAACGCCTAATATTTTAATTTAAATCCTAGCATGCATACATTTTACCATAGATATAATAGAAATTAAAAATGTAGCTAATGATTTCGCCAAATCAATACGGAGATTGGAGAAAAAGCTTTTATTAGCTTTTATTTAGCCACATATTAGTCCAGAGTGATATCAGAGAAGTGGACCAGGAGATAAGAAGGTTCAGCCCAAGTGGCCATCGAAGGCCTGGAACCTTTTCGCGAACTCATCTTCTGCTGCGCCACGTGTGAGATATCTGCCAGCCAGGGCTCGTCGAAGCAGTGCTGCCTGGTTTTCCCAGTGCCGAGCAGCGATACAAGAAAAGCTGAATTGTTTCGGAAACTCCCGGCTCTTGATAATTCCTACAGGTGTCGCTGGATAAGAGCCCGATTTTCATGGCATGTGTTGCTATTAGACAGTGGCCAGCAATGATGCTGACCAGACCGTGTTAATTCGACCAGGTATTTAGTCGCTGCGAGTTTGTATGACCCCCACATGATTTTGGTTACTCTGCAGATCTGCGTTGCTTGCCATCTGCATATCGCTCCTTGCATCATTTTTGAGTCAATCGAGTACTTGGTCGTTTAGATAGAAGTTGGGATGTCTGCCGATCCTAAAAGGGAAGATTCGCACTATGCTTGGCTAACTCATCCGCCCACTTATTTCCATCAATGCCCTTGTGATCGGAAACGCAGAAAATTGTACTACTTCTGTAGTTGCTCAATCTATTTAGGGCCTGAATGTCGTCGAGTATGTACTTCGATTTGAATGTGTGGGACATCAGTGCTTTTACCGCCGCTTGACTATCTGTGAAGATGTTGATCTCCGCACATATAGTATCTTTAGCATATGCAAGGTCTTTAGGTATCGCAAAAACCTCCATCTGGAAAATACTACAGTGATTAGTACGCCTCAAAGCGGCTTCTATATCGCGGTCTGCAGAATATGCTGCATCACCTACTCCTGCAGCTTTTTTAGAGCCTTCAGTGTAGATGCTAAGTGCGCTCACTCCACTGATATGGGGCTTTGCTTAAGCATGTTGCTTGTCCAGCTACATACTGTGGGATGGATGTGGATCGCGTGGAGGCTCTCCATAATGGCTGTTGTATGCAAATTATTGAAGGCGCCTTCAATATCTAGAATAGCCCCCAAAGCATACTGTTTGTGATGGATTGCCTTTTCTATTTCAAGGACTGCCCTATAGAGAGCAGTTTCAACAAATTTCCCTTTTATGTATGCGTTTTGGACTCTCGACAGAGCTTGAGATCCAAGTCTTTGCTTGATGTGAAAGTCTAGTACTCTTTCGAAAACTTTGAACAGTCAGGCTTCTTGGCCTGTAGAAGAAAATGAGAGTAAAGCTTGACATTTAGCTAGAGCGAAGCTGTCATAATCAGATTTTGTGTCAACTTCACAGTTTTGTTATAAATTTTAATCTAAATAAAAAAAATATAAATAAATTTTAATCTAATAAATTTTTAATCTAAACTTAATTTTAAAAAAAGAAATATTTGTTATAAATTTTAATCTATTGAAACTAATAAACTTGACAAGATATTTTTTGATGGCATTCACATTAGTTGTAACGCATAAATTCACCGTTGAGGATAATTATATTCAATTCCACTGTGCACATAATTTTACTGCGATGATTGGGAGAGTTAGATCCTTGTTTTTGTTTTATCTTGTTTTATCGTTCTTAGCTTAAAGTCCAATTTTCCCTTTAGAAGCTACACATATAGATATTTCAAGGGTAATCTGTCTTCTTTTTCAGTGTCCGTTGATCTAATTCCTAATCTAACTCTTACTTTGTATTTTAATTGCTTGCTACTCCGCGTTAATTCTAAAATTACAGAAACTTGAAGTCACCATCAGATTCGGTTCGATACCACAAGTCCTTTTAGCCATCTTTTTCAACATATTTCTGAAATATCTGACTTTTTATTTAATATATCTCATTTGCATCATTCAAGATATATCACATGAATGAAAGTCTTGTACAATCCTTTTTTAAATTAAAGCTTTACTCACTAAATCAATGAATAAACGTTTATAATCTCCAACCCTACTTTTGAATTGCACAATTATAGACTGTTTTAGAAATAAAAACATTTCACAATATTAGAAGCCAATGAGCTGGTTATCAGAACCACAGTTTCCAAATCTACCTTTCCAATCAATCTTATGTGAAGAGATCGATTTTATGCTCTAAAATTTTTTCTTTAAGCTATCAATTCAACTGACGCTGAAGCCTCCAAACTGACTGAGCCTACTTGAAAAAAGACTTTGATATTCGTTTCCATTATTAGTCCTGGCCAAGCTTCTTTCCTTTCGATTTGTTTTGGAACTGTATTCATTTATGTATTAATTTGACAAGTTGAATTCAAAGTGTAAATGAAAATAGAAATAGTCATAACCCTTCAAGGTATCTGGTTATTTACTAGTAGAAGCACAACTGGCGTTCTACCAGGTGGTCGCCTGGACTTCCTACTGTTCACTTAATTTGTGAATGTTGTAGGTCTACAGCCATCCTCTATTTGGCTGCATCGCGATGACACTAATATTTTCTAAGTTATTCGAAATTATGACGATTCCAATGGTTCGCAGCAGGATATAAACACATTTGCCAGCTAATGTTCTGACAACAATATTTTTACTAAGCTAATAAATGTGCTATAAAATCTTTGGTTTTTTTTAAGTGCCTACTGTACCGATAAGGTCTCCTGCGCATTCATAAAAAAGCTCACATATATCTATTTTTGATAAATATCAATATGTCCTGCAAATTTTGTGATGGTCTAATTTTTGCCAGAAGCTGTGACAATTCGAAATTTAAAAAATCCTTTTCTGCTATTAGACACTCAGCGCCCATAAGTTTAAAAACTAGAAAAGCGATGGATATAAACTAACCGAAACGAAAAGTCGGCGGACACGTACCTCCCCTAGAAAAGTGGCAACATTTTTAACATTTTCAGATTTCCCAACCCATTTCTAAGTAATGAAAATATGATCATTGCCTTCTTACAATGAAACTGAATTATAATAAAGTATACTGTAGCAAAGCTATTTAACATTAAATATGGGGGTCAAGCTATTATTACAGCATTATCTCTTTGGGTTTTTAAATAAAACACTTTGCTCAAATAGAGGAAAAATCCTTCAAATCCACAATATCGCTAAAAACTTTTCTTTTGTTTAAAACCAAACGTCAAATCTTCAAAGAGATATTCAACCTATCAACTCATCAGATTGAATATAATGAGATCTTTAGAATTATTATTTTGCTCTAAAGTCCTGAAATATATATTATCATACTTTGGATTGATTGATTGAAAAGATTTTACTTTAAGTTTTTGTTTTGTACACTCTTACCCTACCTTAAGTACTATTTACAATATAAAATTACTAACTAGCGGCTATATTATTTTGGCCTGCTTGCTCTTGATAATCTTATTTTACTTTTGTTTATCTTGAATTCTGTTTTAATTTTACACGCTAAGTATCATACCCACCATTATACAGTGGCTGGAATTATCTTGGCAATAGGAGTAAACTTAAGGAGTAAACTTTGGCTAAATATATTCATAAATTCCGAGTATTTTAATCAAGAGTCACAAAAATATATTGTTATTGCGTAAACCAAACCATTTGCATAAACAAAGATCCATAGATTTTTTCTCAAAATAATTTGACATGAGTAGTCGCTTGAATTGTCGCCTAGCTTATACAAATTAGTTTGACTACCCTTAAAATTATTTCATCCGGAAATAGGTATGTAGCACGAAGAAAATAGTGTGGTGAATTGATTTTGAATCACATCATAAAATCCGGAGGCAATGTATTGGCCGTATATTAGTTAGTAAACAATTTTATGAGTTTTTAGATTGTGTACGGCGCAACTAATAGATTATTAAGAAAATCAAATTTGTCAAAAATTGGCTGAAATCACATACGAGTAGTCTTTCATAGAAAATTAGCAAAGTTGACTATGAAAGTCAGTTGACTATGGATTGAAAATTAGCCTGGTATCTCTTTTCCAATCGATTTTAAATCTTATTCAATTTGTACTTGCCTAATGTGAACCTAGTTAAACATCTTTTGCATGTTACACACATGCTTAAACGTCTATATGTGAATGTTTAGCCCCGAATTTTATCGAAATTTGAGGACCGCTATAAACCAAAAAAACTAATTTCCGTACATCCTACTGTAGAAATTTTCAACACACAATGCTAATTCACCTTCTTCTCGTACGACGATTTGTTCCAATTTTGTTATTAGCAACCAATCAGTTTTAATAACAAAGGTATTAGCAAATCTTCACAATGAAGCTGTTTAACATTACGTTAAGCCATTGCTTGTTCAACATGCGAGAGGAGAGTAATTTTTCGCTTTACAAACCCCATTGAAGGACGTTGCTCAAATCCCCTATAATTCCGGATCCATTCTGTTGTAACCACGTTCATATAAGAAATTAAACAAGCAAGCTCACCCCCAGCTCACCGGTCCGTCCCAGCGACTCAGCGAACTCACTGCTACGCTATTAGAAGGTGGAACATGGAAAACGACAAGATACTCCCAGCGTCTATTGACAATTCGGCAAAAATTTATCCTCTGGGGATTTTGATCACGCAATATTGCAAACCTATGAAGGATGTAGAGCCAAAGAATCGGTCTATTCATGAGGCATTTTTAGTATTTTTCCTTCCCGGCTTAGGCAATGCTCTCTCGTTTGCCTATACTGGTACACAGGCCATGGTACACATATGATATATTTTCGCTATTTTTACCATGACTTGATGCTGTAATTCTGTAAACATTCTGTTCGAAGAATGCAAACACACTAGAACATGTACATAGAACATACCGTGCTATGTGTCGAACAAGACAGGCGGGTCGACCACAATGAATAAGGATATTTCACCAGTGTATTGAATGCAAGCCAATATGTGTACTTAGTGACGGTTTAGTAGCACCGAAACCAACCATACGTGATTTTTCCAACGGAACGAATCGGATGTCGAATGCGAAATATGAATTTTAATACATAGTTATGTTGATAGACTTGGAGAGAAGCTTTATGTTAATTTTTAGACGTTTACACCTTTTCTATTGATGCGACTTTTTTTGAATATTGTTAATTTATCAAATTTCGAATACGGTTACTATCGAATTATAAATTAATTGTTCAGTTAAATTGACATTTTAAACTGGTCAGCTTTAACCCACGATTTTTCACGACATCACCTACTGGCAGGAGGCAGCTAACTGTTCTCACTGCAACTACATCACCTGTTGTTAGCTAAATACCATGGTCCACACGTACAGAAAACTTGAATGCACGTCTTACACTAAAATATGCAAAAAGAGCCTACAACATGACCTCTGGAAGCCTAGGCTTGTTCACAATCGAATATTGTTCGTTATCGTACTTGAATGTCGCGAATTAATAATGATCTGTTAAACTAAAACGGTACTCTGCTGCCTACAAGATCTTATTGACCTACACGCTGAACTGTGTCCATAATACTCAACGCAACATCCCGTGCTAGGGTAACGAGATTCAGAGGAGGTGGATAGATTACTAGGCTCCAGCTGTAGGCAAAGTCTTTCATTCAAATACCTTAAGGCAAGAGCTCACGTAGTGGAGTCATACATGCAATAAGTTTAAGACCTAGAAATATTGGAAGTTCTCTTATTTGATATCAATTGAGCGATTGGCAAATTAATGAAATCATGTGGTTGACAAGGTATTAATCAGAAACTCGAAATTTATTCAATTGTTCTACTTTCACGCAAACAATTTATCGAAAATTGTGATTTGAAAGTTATTTAATAAATTAAATTTAAAGCTGCTCACTTTCGCAACTATAGTTTTACATAGCTTACGTTTCCAACTACACTATGGTAGTGCCATCGACTCTAAATTGATTTTGTTTCATGAAATAATGTATTGGCCAATCAGCAAACGAAGAATTCTATTCATTCTTTGAATGTACATAATTATGGAGCGTAAAGTAGATACGTTGGCAATTTCACTCGTAAGCCGCCGCTGCGGCGTCAAAAAAAAATCTTGAATAATACTAATGCTCATGAGCGGCTTTTCCAAACGTTTTTGCATTGTATCCGTATCTACACCACAAGCTCAGCTTATTCTCGCGTGATAGATGCAAGATACGGATATTACACGGGATTGTCGTTGAACGATGAATCGCATCAAGAAGATCTCTGTGACCCGAAATTTCAGAAAATGTTCAAGAACTGCAAAAAGCCAACGAAGCCGACAAACAAAGACGATATACGATGGATGCATGCCGTCTATGTCTTCAGCATTCAACGGAACATTATCCCGCTTGAATCTTTCAAGTGCAAGTACTTAAAGTTAAGTACGCAAAATGTATGGAATGCATTTCTTGAAACATACACCTGCAATCACAGACACTCGGCGATCGTAAAGTTACTCAATGGCACAGTCACCTGGCTTTCCGTCATGACATGCGTCGTTATTATGGTCGGACCAACACATCTCTGAGCAGTTAAATAATTCTGTCCACTTGCAGTCAGCTTGGTACTATTCATAAATTCTAGTAATATATTTTCGAAAATTAACATAATAACTATACCACATAATTAAATCTTTGAACGGTACTCATTTGGTGCCCTCCCATTGGAAAATGCAATTCCTCGAACGGAAGTTTTCCACTTTCAAAGTCATTGTGAGAATTATTCAGCTAGTGGTGAGCACTGCACCTTTATGTTCGTTTCTGCGGCTTTTTGCAAATTAAATCTTCTTCTGGGTAAGTGTCGGCTCCAAAGGGAAGCCAGACTATTTTAAGAAGGTTACATTGTTACAAAATCGGAAACTGCTCAATCGTGTAAGTTATTGTTTTTCCTTTAGAAGCGAGATATATTTACGATAGTTTTTCCGTGCGAATTATAAGCAAGAAGTCCAGAAGATTCACCTTATCACCGGTCGTGGAAAGCATAGAATCTTTAAATCAACTTTATTCTGTTGAAATTCGACCAACCAAAATTTTGACAAATAATGTGTGCTGAATCGAATCTGCCTCTTATCTACTCAGTTCGCGAGTCACAAACCAAACCCCAATACTTCAAGCGTATCGATTGCGTTCGCCTCTCCGCCTACTTTGCATGTTGCACTGGTCTGCCCTGTGCACTTCTCCAATTAAAATGTAACGGCCATTCGATGCTCACGTCAGTTGCATAAAGTATCGAGATAATCATAATTAGTGAAACTAATGGCCTTTTAAAGATGCAAATGAGACACTGATCGTTATTTAAGAGGAACCATACTTTGGACTTTCCAATTGCCTTTCTTCACGCCTCGAAGATGAGTGGAGTTAAGCTGAGTTAACCGACCATTGTTTTGCTGATGGTAGATTTACACATGACAGATTTACGGTTTTTGATGTTAACAGTCAGATAGATGACGTTCTCCTCATCAAGATCTACAGACCTTCGTCACTGTGATTTATTCTCGTTTGGTGCATGGTCGTGCATTTCATTAAATTGTTGGAGACGTTGTTGATGATGACACGACGTTTCCACCAATGTCATTATGTGTGTATAGAAGCGCGATATTTTGTTACCATTCAATTGCAAGAGCTGTTACTTGTTGCATTCTCAGCACTAGAATGCATACGCATGATACAAACGTGTACATACATATATGATATTACTATGCTCTAATGCACTTAAGCATTATGGAAGTTAAATTGAAACCATAACACAAGATCTATATCATATTTTTTTAATTTATTTTAAAACTTTATATAGTTTGGCAGAAAAATGTACCCGAATATATTATTGTGCATTCGATTGAATAAACACTGAAAGTAATCTGCATAGTGCATTATGCTTTGTAATATAGTGCAGCATTTATCGTCACCTACGCTATGAATGTAATACCCTGACCTATAAAGAATAGCTATTTCCATGTATAATTAGTTTTTCCATGTATAACTAGATTTTGCTACTATGAACATAGTCTCGATTCCTATGTAACATAGCTGCAACTACTATGAACATAATCTCTGCATATATAATGAAAGTGAGCTAAATAAATTTAGTTTTCCAGTATGATCGTGCAGTCTAGTGAGTAGAGCGTCCATTGTTGAGGAATAAGGTCAAGAGTTTGAACCCAGATTCAAGCAGGATTTATTTGTCTTAACTAAAAAACTAAGAAAGAAACTTTCAGTAATGTTCATAGAAATTTCTATAACATACAATCGTCAAAATATCGAAATTTTCCAAAACGATGATAGTGTTGCATTTAAAGTAAAGTAATCCCACGACAACCCTCGTACGGGTCTGTGGTGGAAGCTGGTAGAGAGCTTTATCACAAACTTACAATCCATGTGAATACGAGTGTGGAGTGATTAATTCAAACTCACTTTATACCTGATTAATTCAAGTACCTATTCTCAACTAGGTGAACGCAAAACTTGATGCGCGGATCTTCGTCCCAACCTGGATTCGAACCAGGGATCCCACACACAAGAAGCCAGTGCTCTACCTACTAGACTGCTCAATCTTCAATGTCGGATTTACTTAGCTCTTAATCCATGTAATGATGCACGACATTGAGACCCATAATACATTGTGCCAACTCCTATGAATTTTTCACCATGCGCTATGATGTCAGGCGCTAGGTTTTGTCACAATCTCGAAATCAGCTATATGTATAGTGCCAGAAGTATATAAATTATGGTCTACGGTGCTATGTTTAAATATGTTCAACTCAGTTTAGCCCAAATTATTTCAACATTGGTTTTATCGATATTTTTCAAATAGCTTGAATATTTCAAGTATCTTAACTCATCGCAAATTAGATTTTATTCATCAAGAGTATAAAGTAGAATTCAGTAAGTAAAGAGTTAAGAGTATAAAGTAGAATTCAATTGTTAGTGAAAGACAGTGCTAGTGAAACATAGCGGCACAAAGCGGCAAGTTTCATAATTTCTGAATTTATTATCTACTAAATAAATTCAAAAAGCTGTATATTTTTCAATATTTCAAAGAGTTTTATTATTGTATCATATATCTAAAATTTAGACGAAAATGTACCATGATAGAAATATATCGAAAATGCGAAACCTGATCGCTGTACACGGAAAAGCAAAAAAGGTTGGGTCTAAAGCTGGTGAATAGTATTTCCCGTGAATAGATATAGATATAAATATATATAAATATAATAGATATAAATACTAGGTGAATAGTATTTCCCGTACAAATACAAAACAATAACGCTCTTGTTCTCGCGTGTACTATTTCTAACGCTAAATTACATGAGCTACGGTAACAAATCATCGTTCATCAACCGTATTCACCCGACCTGGCCCCGTATGACCTCTTGTTACTTCCGTAATTAAAGACTCACCTCAGCGGTGACAGGTTTTCATCCAATGAAGAATCGACGACTCTGTTTTTCAACATTATGATCCTTTCCGAATTGACGTCTTTGCCTTCGTCTTCAGCTTGTTATAACAGAATGTGAAGTCGAGCTTGTCCGAATCCAGTTATCTACGTCTTGGCATTACTTTCCTGTATAACAGTTAACAAAGTCACCTTCTGATTTGTTTTTTTGTTGGCTTGATTGTGTTTTAAAACAAAGTGACGAAGCAAAGCCAACGATTTCGGACACCTCGTCTAGGTCTACTTCAAACTGTTAGAACGTACAATCTGTCATAACAAGCTAGAGATGAGGACGATGACGTGAAACGCCCTATGAAGAGTGCGATGAATTTTTTTTTGCAAATGTTTTGAGTTTCAGGGAGATTATGCCGAAACATAAAATAAAAATAACAAAAAAGTTGTATCTCATATTTGAGTCGTCAAGCTGTTTCCATTTCTCGGATTACCAGCACATATTTTAAATTGTGTAAAAAATATTTTTAATACAATCTTCAAGAAAGATTATGAACCTTTTTGGCTTAGAATAATTCCAAATTTAAGAGTAAACCTATAAATTTAGTAAATTTTGATTAGCTTTACTAGTTCTAATCATATTTAATTAACATGAAAACATTACATAGAATAGATGGAAGATAATCCGAAATAATTCACACACTTGCTGGCGTATAAATTTAAACATAAATGATTAGTGATCAAGCCAATACTGCCTGGTGTCCTCGAAACTATTGGAAGGATATTTTTCGGAGACGTTGATTTAACTAAGGTTATGCGATCGCGAAATAAAAGCTTTTTCCAAACGATTCAAACACAGAGAACCACTTACATATGTCTGATACGAGCGAATAATGGCAGAAAATACTTCGATGATTTTATGTTCTATGGAATGAAAAATCGGTTTTAACACAATCAATTTATAGGTATTATTTCTTGTGAAGAGGAATCGATTCTATATGAAATGTCGATAAAATTGTCGGTGCAGTTACAACGGTTGAGAGAAGACACAAAAAATTTAATCGGCATTTTCGATTCGAATCGACTTGGCACCAAATGTAAAGGCGGGATGTGAATAATCGCCTTACTATCTATTTGAGTTCGCTAATCATCCTGCTTGTAACTCTCACAAAATTATGCTCACCTCTTATTTGCATTTCCTCTTAATGAATCTGAAAGCTGGGAAATCGTCCAAGCAGCGTCTTCAGGCCGTGTGGCCTGCTGATAGTGGTCAGCAGAGTGTTGGAGGGGCTAGTTCTTCAAAAAATGCGGCATTAAGCTATCTTATATGCTATTATTCTTGATCAAGAGCTTGGTTTGAAGAGGAAAATACCAGAATAAATCAGGTATTTCAGCATTGTTGAATTTAGAAAATATCAGCAAGAAAAAAATAAGTTTGTCATGATCAGCTCATAATCAAGATGAAATATCTTCTTCTTGTCACTACTTTCGGTGTCTTTGATAATTATACTTTGAATCGAAATATCGACATTCAATAAAAGATTTTCATATTGCGTCATTACTGTATTTTACAGCCTGATCTAGATTTCAAATATACTTTAAGACAATCACAATATTTTCTTACAACACTGCAATGTTTAACGTCCTCAAGGAAAATTGATCTCATAAAGGAATAAAGCTCCCATTTCGCCTTTCGCCTTTCACCTTTCAATTCTAACTTTCAACAACATAACTGATATTGAAATGAATTAATACAACCTTCTTCACTTTACTGTAATGGCTACGTCAACATGTATTTTTCAACAAAGTATTTAAACAAATGAACTGGATTATCAACGTCCAATTATGATTCACACTCAGAATTAGATTTTAACGACGAATTAAACATGCCAGACGCTAGGTTTTCCACGACGTTTTATTTGCGCAGTCAAAACGTTGCGGATAACTGCAACTGTACCGTTCTCAAAATTGCAGAGTTTTCTTATTCACACGCAACGTTTTGTCTGCAACATTTTAGACTGCGCAGATAAAACGTTGTAAAAAACCTAGCGTCTGGACCGGGCTTAAGAACAAGCACTTTATTTACTAGATATCAACAGCTTTGTGCCGTTTAGTATCAGATTTAAGTATTACAATTATTATTCGCATACAGATTATTCTAGAATATTAGCATGGAAATTGGCACATTTAATTATTCCGTCTACAACTCTCTCGTTTTTTCTTGATCTACCGTTTGGAGAACGTATACACATTGATATCAACTAATTTATCCGCCGACTTTTTTTTCGTTTATTTTCAAAATTAAGCGTACTTTTCATTTCATGTTACAATCAAAATGTTAATTAGTCGCAAATACACAATAAACAATCGCGTCTCTTAAACAGCTTGCTTTCAACTTGTTAGTGCTTAAAGCTCATTTTAGTGAATTTAAAGAAAGTAAATCAATTTTAAAATAATTTTAGCACGGTAAACATAAAATGAAAGTTGAAACTTTCTATTTTATTTAATATTCCTTTCTTAATGTGTTTCTATTTTCTTCAAACGATTATGAAAATTCGGTCCTGGAGCAAGTATTTAAACTATACTATGTAAGGTACCTCGTAAAATACGTAAATTTATTCGCGATGCTAAATCCAAACGAATCTCTTCTATCGCAGTTACGAAACTGAGCTGCTTGCTAAATAATTTTAGCTCATCACAAATACATCCTCACCACGCAACAAACATCTATCGGGCCTTCGAACAGAAGCCCTTCAACCCGGTGTGCCACGACAGTGCGGTGTAATAACATATGTATGAGAAATTGCATAAAATTTTCCGATTATCTCTCACGGATCATTGAATATAAAAACAACTGTAAAGCGACAAGGCCCCTAACAATGGGCCACGAAAAATTAATAGCACCGTGAAATTTCATCCGATGAGACCTTTAGGGTGCCATGCCTAGATCAACGTGAAAAAAATGCTACCTCTGTCTCCTCGGAACCCAAGGAGGAACACATCTTGACACCGAAGATGATCCTGTCCGCCGAAGAATATATGGCCTAATATTGCTACGGTCTTGGCGATCTTATTCCCAGCCTTTGAACTCTCATTAGATAAAGTCAAAGATTCGAGGCAGACAAGAAAAATTGAAAGGGTTAAAGTGAACTTTCCTTGTAACCATAGGAAAGTAAATTCAAATAATTGTTTCCCAAACGTTATTCGAAATAGCGCAGATATAGAGGTAAGTATTGATCTTGTGACGTCATGCGGAAATTTATGAATATATTTATAACCATCGAATTTCGGGAAGGTTTAAAGGGGTAGCAATTTAATAACTCATTCAGATAAAATCTTTTCATGTTTAGGTTGCATAGTCTTAGTTTGGAGCTACGGAGAGGATTGCATCGCATTATGAGTGATAACAGAAGAGGATTTTATGTAGATATAGTCTTTTGAGAAGCCTGCACGATGACATGATCTCGTTTAATACGAGAAAAGTATGTGAAACACTTTTGGAAAGAATCAACAAATCACTCTTCAACAAGTCTCATAGCTTTTGATTTTTTGCTACAGTCAACCTTGTCGATATTTTTCACATGAACATCTTAATCCGAAAAGTGCTGTCTTGCCATAAAACCGAGTTTCCATATTAATTTATAGCCTAATCTCGTATATTGCCTTTCGAATCGAGACAAGAAATAAAATGAAATCAGCAAAAAGGATCACGTAAGCTTTTTTATAAGTCGATTCGATTCGTGTGTATGTCATTTGTTGGCTCAGAATCCTTGTTGCTTGTTTGGCATTGGCATTGGCTCTGGTCTTACTAGCAACAAGACCAAGAAGCGCAGCCAGGATAAAAACAATGGAGCCCAATCGAAAACAAAAGACAATTACATTAGCAGAAATCACATTGGAACAAGAAGGCGTCGTCTTGCTTATCCTCTTGTACATTATTTCGTTAGTGATGTTTTTCCTGTCATTTGCCTTCACGGAATAGAGTGCTTTTCTACCGTTTTTTCGTCTTCGATTCGATTCTCACAAATTGATTTTATTCGTTGTCGCAATGATCCTTGTCATAAGAGAAGGGTTATATGCGTTCGCTCTGTTTTCCTCGTAGTCGTCGTCACGTCATTTATTGGAAAGAATCACGAATAAGAAACTGAAATTGAAAAATATGAAAGTCGCAAAACGAAATCTATTTATTGATATGTGAGTAAAAGGTTTTTGTTGAGAGATCTGGGGAGAGGGTTTTCGATTATTATATTATTATGTTTTAAGATATTGCTTCTTCGATTGATATCGAACTCAATATTCGTTTTCATAAAAGTGGATAAATTACGGTAGATATGCTGTCAGGTGTTTGAGTAAGTGTTAACGCAGTTCCGCTTCAATACTTATTGAATATATTGTGAAAGACTATAGACAATTTATGTATTATACATTTTCTAAAACATTTCTTGAGAGCTTCGTAGCCAGAATCTGTCTCAATCTCGGCTAAATCTATTGTATTAACATATAATGAAGCTAAAATCAGGTCGCTGTACGATGCAATTAATCATTCCTTTGCTGACTCAATTGAATGCTATAATTAAAAATCTATAAATAAAAAATAAAATGCTGTTACAATACTTACAACTTTATTTAAAATATTGTCGCAAGTACTGTGGCTTGTAATACAGCTTAGCTCGAACTAATTGGTTCACCTTATGAGTTTTGAGGGCAATCCAACTAAAAAATGGTGCTCGGAAAAAATTCCGAAGATCGAATTCTGCCTGTGATCTTGCCGCATTTTGGATTTTGCGATCTTCGATTGAAGTTGAAATAAAGCTGGCAATGCACGATTACTTTGCTAGACTGGAATAATCTATTTCTTCTTACAATACTAAACCTTATTGGTCATCGGTTCGATCCATGACGAAAAATACTACCATCCCAAACTACGTAACTTTCAAAAGCTCTACCTCCTCATCTCCGCAAGATGTATGTGAGTTTTTCGCAAACTTCTTTTCTTCCTCCTTTAAAAGTGTTTCCTCTCCTGTACATATCCGTGATTTTCCTTCCCTTCCTCCTTCTCTTTCTCGAATCCATACTAATCCGATTGAAGTTGGGAGTTTATTGCTCAGCATTGATTATATTCCCAATTTGAGCCTATCATCTGGTGTTTTCCTCTCAGCCTGGAAAGTTTCTAATATTTATTCAACTTTCAAAACTGGCGATGTTTCCTCCGTCTTCAATTATCGTCCTATGTCTTTTCTCCCTTGTTTCAGTAAAATTTTTGAAAAAAAATTGTCTTCTCTAGAATGCAGCCCATGATTCATCCTATCCTAGCTTCGGAACAGCGTGGGTTCGTGAGTGATAAGTCTATTTTGACTCACCTCATCCTCCTTTCGAACACAGCTGCCATTGCCTCAGATCGCCATGAACAAGTGGACGTAGTGTACACTGATTTATCTAAAGCCTTTGATACTGTCAGCCATGGAATATTACTGAATAAAATTAGACAGTTTGGTTGTTTCGGGCCACTCCTTTCTTGGTTTCCGTCCTAACTCAGTAACCGTGAGTGTAAAGTTACTTTTAACACCCTCTCCTCTTCTTCCTTTCACCCTTCTTCTGGTGTTCTACAAGGGTTTATCCTTGGCCTTTTGCTTTTCTTGATTTTGATTAATGACCTTCCTTCCATTATCGATTCGCTTTGTCTACTGTATGCTGACGATTTGAAATTGTAGCGAGTCATCAGGTCAGCTAGTGACTGTAATATTCTTCAGAATGATATCTGTGCTCTTCTCAATTGATGCAACCGCAATTCTCTGTCCTTAAATGTTAGCAAATGTAAAGATATGACCTTTTCTCTAAAATCTTCTACTATTTCATTCTCTTATTCATTTGCCACCAACTATCTGTCGTCTGTTAATCAATTCAAAGACTTGGGTGTGAATTTTGATCACAAACTAAAATTTAATTTCGATGTTGCGGAAATCACCGCTAAAGACTCCTGAGTCTTTAGATTGGTACTTCGCTCTACCTCTAAATTTGTCGTTTCTACAAATTACTTCCCTAAAGACACACTGACTATTGTTTGACGAGTGCTTCCTATTCAAATCGCAACGATGTATTATATCTGGCTTCACCGATTCATTCCAACGTCGCAGCTCGTTACGTGACAACGGGTCTCAGGCAGTCTTCACCGTTTCGTTGGCGCGTATAAATGTCTATTTCTTTTCTCCCTTTGTGAGAATCCCTAGACGTCATAATGAATTGGGGCTTGGATCCCTGTCACATTCGTTCTTTGCTTTTAAAAGATTTTTAAAAGTATTTATACTTGACCTGAGCGTTGGCGTATTAGATAGCTGAAATGTATTTTCTATTATCTTTTTGTAAATTTTAAAATGTGTTTTTATTATTTCTAATTTCATTACCATAATTGTAATTTGTTTTCCGCTAAGATGAATTCTTTGTAAATGAATACATAAATAATTCCGATAGAGAAAAATTACTAAATTTAATTTTATACTTACATTATTAAATTTAAGATCAAATATATTTATTCAAATCATTATAGAGTTCAACAAAGTCAAAATGTACTTATTGACAAATGCTTTCAACATGTGCAAATGCTAAAATTTAGCTTTTAGATTATATGTTTTTAGCGAGAGTCGGTGACCAATGCAAACCCTCATCCGATTCTTTCATTCAGATTTAATACAGTATATCCTTAAGGTAATTTTATTTGAAGTGCGTCACCAAATTTTGTGTGACAACTAGAAATGGGCAAAATGGCTCATGATTCATAGCTTACCACTGATCGCTCTTTTTTACAATATTGCGTTGTACAGTCAGTACACTATACGTTGCACAGTCAGTACACTATACGTTGCACATTTCATTAAGTTTATTTAAACGAAAGCTTTCGCTCGCAGACTATGCTGTGCTTTATTCAACGTCTGCACTGTAAAAAAGAACGATCAGTGTTGGGCCATAAATCATGAGCCTCTAAGGGTACGGACAAGACGGAGCGACGAGAGCGTCGAGTCGAGCATAGCGTCGAGTCAAGCATGGAACAGCTCAATGAATTGCGTTCATGTAGACGCGACGAGACGCAAAATTGTAACCGAAATTTTACAGTGGCAGTCGAAATAATGAGTTCTTCAGTGTCGGATGAAGAGTTTTTCTCACCACAATACACCAAATTGAAATCAATAGACTGCTGATATATATAAATCAATAGATTTTCCTAATCACTGGTAGAAATCTAATTGACTGTGTGCAATTCCGCACCTTTCATTCATAAAAAAATGTACCCAAAATTTAGAATTACCCACGAAAAACCCATTAACGCAATTCGTCTACTTACTGTATGCTATCAAAACACATTTTGCAACAACAACATACATTACCGTTGCGAGCAGTCGAGCAACGAAATCGGTTCGAATCGATGTCGTCGCTACTATCAAATTTTCACTCTTTGGTCGCTGCTTCGACATGGCCACTTCCATTTGAAACCATAAGACCGATTTCGACGCGTTGCTTGACTCGACGCTCGCGACGCTCTCGTCGCTCCGTCTTGTCCGTACCCTAATGTTGGGCAGGGTAAGTTAAGGTAAGTTAAGCTCTCGATGACAGAGCTTTAGGTAAGTACGTGGAATACAACAACAATCGCCGCCGCAGTGAAGTTACAGTGGCAGCGATTGTTACTGTATTCAATGTACTTACCGAAAGCTCTGGCATAAAGAGCTTACCTTACCTTAACTTACCCTGCCCAAGAGTGCGAAAAAACGCATCTAATCAGCGATTGTTGTTGAATTACCTAAAGCTCTGCCAGAAAGAACTTAACTTACCTTAACTTACCCTGCCCAAGAGTGCAAAAAACGCACCTATTGCTACTTAGACGCAGATATCAGGCATATTCATCTTATCTTTAGATAGCCATGTTGTCACAATGTTTAGAATTGGTTTGGTTTTAGAATGCTAGTCAAATCAACTTCCTATCTGAATATGTTAGTCTTGTTTTTAAACAAAATTATAATATCGTATTCATTTTTTCATCAAGAGAGGAGGTTCTCATGTCATTCAAATTTATGTCAATCAATGTTTTGGACTGTCAATTTAATTTAATTCTTCGTAATTCTGCTTTTCGTTTGATTAAATTTATAGATTTACTTAAGAAAAAATCATCTAACCAATTGAACTATTTTTCTCAATGAACATATCCTTTTCAATTTTGTTTAGCGTTGAGAACAGATTGCAATGGCTAAAAGATACCAATAAGCAAAGAATTGATTTTAACGTTAAATTTTTCTTTCTGTTCCTCGATTCAAATTGGTATTGAAAGTAACGAACAATCACTAAATCGAGCTTTCTGTTACATGTGGAATAGCCACATATCCTTTAACCACGTCACGCTCCATAGAACACAAGATGGCTCTTTTTAGCCTAGACACATATGCTGGTATTGCAGTGAAAAATCCACTCAACTTTCATTTCGCCTGAATTTTGAGTCATCATATCCTAGGTTAGCTGGTTTGAACATCCGATTAAAGGGACGAATTAGTTTTGAGTGATTTTGTTGGTTTTGAAAGTTGGTGAATTAGAAAAATATCCCATGCCCAGAGCATTGCAAGCGACGAAAAATAGGCGAAAATCGAGTGAGTCGGATTTAAAAGAGTTTCCCCTCTAATTTGTTTTGAGTAATTATCACGCAAACATGAATTTCAATAGAATTTGAACGTGATTCTTTGAAAGATATAAGCAACGAATTAGATGGATCAATGTAAATAAATATTTATGACTTTTTATCATTCATAATAGTTTTGTTTTGATTTTAAAATGACATCATCGCAATGCGTCATAATGAATACAAGCATTTGTTTGATAAGTTAAATGTGCTACAACTACCAAGGCTAAAATAAAGTCCTGATGATATTTCGTAGTGCAAATCAGAACCAACAGTTGCTTCCACTTGAAGTTCGCGCGAATCAAATATAATTTAATTCAAGACTAGTCGTTTCCGCGACTTTATTCAGAAAATTTGATACCATAGAAGACATGATTACGATCTTATAAAAACAAAAGGATAAAAATTCGCATGAACACCTCTGAAATCGGACGGAATTAATAGTATTTCGATCGTAAATGTAATAGGATCAAAATTATCAACCGATTTCTAATTAGTAATAGCATGCATTGCGTATCTAATGGGATGATCTCATCATGTCAATAGTATCTACTATTAGCAACAAGCAGGTACCATCTTTAATCAATGATAGACAGAATTGAAATATGGGCTCGTATCATACGAAATTGTGCGTACTATAGTGCACGAAATGGTATATGAATGGTATAAATTATAGAAATGATTCGATCGTCTCATAAAATCGTGCTACGTTGTATTGAGTTTCCTTTGCAGATTGCATTAAACGATTGAACATTAAAGTGCATTGGTCGTGCTTCGCTTTGTTATTTCATTAAATATCAACTAAAAAACATTGGAGAAAAGTTTACTTTTGCTCGGTGTACTAAAAAAATCGTTTTTGGGAATTACTTTATAAACATGGATTTTATTTGGTAAAAATGAAAGAAGAATTTCCCTATTGATATGAAGTGGTAGATATTTAACAATTGGCGAAGAAAGTGTCATATATTTTGGTTGCAAAGAGGGGTCTCTGAAATGTTTTTCTAACAATTTCCGATCGTACATAGTTAAGAAATTCCTCAAAAGAAGTTAGAAACTTAGATTTTTGTAAAGTTAAAACTCATAATTTTACGCATTAAATTGAAGTATATACCAAATAATATATGTTGGTTAGTGTACTAATTAAGTTTAGTTTATTTTTAAAAGAATTAATAAACATTTTGTTACTAGTGAAACGCTTTATTTTTTTCTTAAATTATTTTTAAATGTATGTGATTGATAGATTTAGATTATGGATAACAATTTTTAATTTGACTACACATCATTGATATAATGAGATCATACTACAAGAGTATATAGAGTTTTTTGTTAGATTTATAGGCTTCTGCGTATTACTTTAATTAGAGATAATAATAGAAGATATACATAGGTTGTTTATGATGTACTTAATAAACCTCAACATTATTTCCATGAGGTTTTCACGTGATCTTTACAGGAGATATACTTATTGAATTAAGAAGAAGTAATAATAGATAATACATTTTGCATCTTTTTAAATTTATTAGCTTACCCATTGTTTCGGTGAGCTATTCACATTTGTTCTATGGGATATACATTTTTGACCATTTTTGATTCAAAAATTTTCAAATATGATTTGGCTCCTACGTTTCTTTTTAATTCAATGATGAAAAATTTTGATTTGAAAATAAAATTTTTATAATAAAGTGGAATTCAAATAAGATTCGCTTATTATTTCAAAGTGATTTCAACTTTTGATTTAAATTTGATTCTATTAAATTACATTTTTCTGAGTGTGAGGATTCAGGAATTACTTTCTTTTACGAGTGTTTTCCTCCACTCGCCTCTAAAATTGATTTTCAATTATGAAAACAACTAACAATGGACTGCAATCGCTGATAAAATGACACATTTTCAATGAAAAGCAATTATTGCATCACTTTTTCTCGGTATGTTTTAAGCTAAAGGTTAATCTGAAAGCGTAAACAAACTTTCAGAAACCGGTTCTTGGGAAAATGATGCAGAAATTTTACCTCCGAAATATGAATTTTGCCGATATTACTTTTGAGAGTTCGCAAATAAGCTATCAAAGCCGAAATTTTGTATATTTTCATCTTTTTGCATCACTTCTTCTCGGCACTGTAAATATCTTTTGAACCAGCTTCATTGGAAAAAAAAACAACGGGGAAATGGTTCACCTAGATATTTCCCAGAAATCGAAACAGCAAATAATTCGCATTATTCATATCACAGTAAATTTCGCTATCATGTTCGACAAACATTTGTAGTCCTGCTCTACTAGCCTATCAATTTCGGATCATGATTCTGCGAAATGCTTACAATTGCCAATGATAAATCTCCGGCTGATTTTTCATTAGTCATTTGGTGTCCAACTAAACGATTATTTGTAGGCTGCCGTTGTATAGATCAGGTATGCCGTTCGACGAACAAAAGCAAACACGAAAGCAACATTAAAGGCCTAATTCCCCGCGACAGGATTTCTAAACACTAATCGGATGATTCAATTTTAGTGCAATTTTATTAACACACATTGAATCTAAAATGAGTCCTGACCGAGTCATTATGGCTTCGTCATTCATTACAGAGACTTTATATTGTCGTCGTCGTTGTTGGCATTGTTGGTGCTGTCGACAGCTTCGACCCTTGTTTTATAGCGTTTAGGACAAATCTTAGTGTTGGCTGGGTGCTATCGGGGGCCCAACATGTAGAAAAGACACACAACTGATAATGTCAAGAAACTACGTTCAGCAGGTGGTCTCCCTTGACTAATGGCTTTCTGCCTGCCAATCGTTTGCATTTTCATTTGCAATTTACTGGGATTACTGATTTCTGTAATGAAAGTCTATATCAAGGATGTTTACGTTGGAATTGATTTGAAGAAGAGAATGATTTCGTTAAAGCTAACTTGCAAATAGAAGACGAATACTAAATTAATAGTTTAAGGGGCAAATATACATACCCGGCATATAAAAATGTATATGTTTTGTCTTCTAGCAGAAGATACTTTGAAGCTTATTAAGTCAATCCATATTTCGATACTTTTGCTGCTAATGTAATAAAGTTCATTAGTCGAGGCAGCCAAAGATGTTTTCTTATTCTGAAAGTCGCATTGAAAGAAATATATTTTTCTATTGATCATGCATTGGAAAATAAGCACAATATAAAATTGAAATCAAATTAAATTATACACATATTTTCTTAGTACGATGCAAAAGAATTAAAAAATTCGGTCTAAACAGAGACAAAAATGGAATTAGAGCGAAATAAACATTTTCATTACATCGGCATTTTGGATATTTTTATTTGAAATACTTAGCTAAATACGCAAAAATGCACGCTTTGAAAGATGCGTTGGCAGAGTGTCTCAAAGTCTCGAAGTCGAATCAAAATGCCTGCCTGAGGTGTGATGGTAACTCATCAAGGAGGTAAAAAGAAAGAGTTTAATTCCCTTGTGTCAGAGTACCCTAGAAACAGCCGTGACGGCCCTTCGTTTCGCATTAGCAGAGTATCCTCTAATCCACACTTGACGGATGGTTGTTTGCTGCTTTGCTAGTTCTAAGTGAGTGGGTGGGTTCTTTGGATATGGATTCACTCCAAGGAAAAAGTTACGCTACTTATTTTCATCCGTCATGAAAACCCACAGTAGCCACAACATTACACAAACAGATGGAGAGAGGCTTTGCCCATAAAGCAGGGATGACTCCAAAAGATAGACCATCGGATGCTAACAGTTTTCGGTCTCGAATGCTGTGGGGCCTATACTGGCCCAAAGAGGTGTCCGGAAGTTTCATTCTGAAAAGAATTAACTGATCAACCAGGTCAAACGGAACCTGAAAAGAATACCACTTCATCATTATTTTATCACACACACTTTTAGTTGTTTGTTTGTGTTTGTGTTTTTAGTTGCTTGTCACAAGCTAATTTGGTTACATTTGTTGTTGCTTGGATAGAAAAAAAGGATTCAAAGCAGACACGATTTCCACATATCGGACATGAAATTCAACACCATCTCTGAGTTTAGCGTCGCCTGTAGTCCAAATTAATGCAACCTTGCAATATTTTCCGGAAAATCAATTTTAGGTGACATAACTGACACGACTACAAATTAAGTCTTGTATACCAAGATGCCGTTATTGTTCAAGATAGTTAGGCAGCTGCCTTCCTGATAGATACTCCAAATAACACTATTCCTTGAATCCTCCAATGAAAATCCCAAATCATCTTCAATAATCGTTCGCGTTTCAAAAATAGGTCAACGGATTCTTAGGGTACGGCCAAGACCGAGTGACGAGAGCATCAAAATCAATCGATCTCAACGATACTATCACATTTTTGTACTTTGATTGCTGCTTCGACATGGTCACTACATTTGCATTTGAAAGTACATGAACGATTTCGGCTACGCTCTCGTCGCTCCGACTTGGCTGTACCATTTTTAAAATAGCATCGTCTGTTAAAATCGGCTATCAAAGCTCATAACGATGCGCTCTGGAGCAAAACGCTGCCAAAAATTCTTCTTGGATTAATCCAAAAATGAATTCATCGCATCACCGACACAACTCAAATAAGAAGATAATCTACGTTCAAAAATCCTGTTTTTTATAAGAAAATGCTGGTAAGATCAGCCAAGCCAACTTTGCTTCTGAGCTCTTGGGAAATATGGGAAAGCTCCAGTTACCAAAAAAATTGGCTACTGACACCCGAAAATAAGAAAGATCAATCATCAATTTGAAGTACGTAGCCAGTTTGTCATAAGCCGCGTATACAGATCCGGATTAAAAAAGAAGTTAGATCGAAATAGTATAATGTAAACCAGTACCATTGCCAACCGTTTGCATTGTAGATAGCTTCCATTCAAAACTTCATTTGCATACTTACTATTTAGTTGGGTGGTCCGTATTGAATTTTATACCCCGCATACATCGCATACAGGTTAGGCAACGAAAATATCTTTGCGGCCAACCCTGATATGATGGAACTCTGCGTAAGAGCAGCGTGAATGCTGTTATGTCACGGTGTAATCACTCTTATGCCGGGTTTCCACCAAAGAGACAAAACAAGAAACACGGACAAAAAATGTTTTTCTGAACAAAAACACGAGTGTTTTGTAAAAATTGAACAGTTTCGAGAACATTTTTGTCTCTGAAAACTGTTTTAGTAAACAAAACACCTTCCCATTGCGAGTCGGTAAGATCAAAGGAAAACATGTTTGTTCGCAATTTTTGTGTCTGTTTGGTTGAAACATGCATTTTTTTTCTGCGAGAACACTCAGTATATCGATTAATGTACTTCGGTCTTCAAATTTGGTTTTAAATCTATATTCCTGTCTTTTTCATATTTGTGTAAACAGAAGAATTTTTCATATTTGTGCTCTGTTATAATGAGCTCAAAAAAAGTAGTCACGATGATCTCATTTCTCCATTTATGCCCACGTCGTCAGTAGATAAATCTTCCAATAATTCTTCCGTGCTATAATCAACTCTCCTTTTTAATTGAGAATTGGCCCAATATCTCGGTTTTTTTCTTTTTTAATATCATTTATAATCACAGTTAATTATAAAATCACCGTCTTCAGACATTTCTCGGACACAAGATAAACAGAACTGAAAACAAAACCTGTCTGTTCAGTTGTACAGTCTGTTTACAAAAAACAGAACTGTTTTCAAAAAACAAAACAAGTGCTTTGTTTTGTTTTTTGAAAACAAAACTATTTTTCAAATTGTCTCTTTGGTGGAAACCCGGCATTAGGATGCTTTCAGTTTTGGAAGAAATTTGGTTTCTGTAATGAATAGAAGATGAATATGAATAGAAGAAAGTCGTGTGTGAGTATTCTTATTGAAGAATTCCAAGTGTTTGAGGATAGTAAAGCGATGGCGACATATATTGATAAAACGGGATCGTATCAAAATCCCGAATCACGAAATCCCGAATTAACAAAATTCCGTATGTTTCAGAATTCCCGCATTCCAAAATCCCGAAATACAAAATCCTGTACTTAAAAATCCCGAAACTCAAAATCTCGTGGAACGAAATCTCGTATGAAACCTAATCATATAAACAAATTACAAAAACATAGTGATTTAAGTTTTTCTTTAGGAATTAATAACATAAAGACATATGGTGCGCGATTCTTCTCAAATAATCGATTTTTTCAGTTTTAATAAAATTTTTAATTTTTTGGTATCTTGCCAAATTTTTCTTCTTCATGGGTACTGATTCTTCTCCATCAATTTTTCCTTATCGTCGTTTTAGCTACGATAAAAAAAACAAACTGAATGAAAAATCCCGTAGTTTTGCATAATAATATAATATGTTCTGCAAAACTACGGGGTTTTGTATTACGGTGTTTTGTAATACTGGATTTTGTCTTATGGGATTTTGTGTTACAGGATTTTGTGTTACAGGATTTTGTAATACGGGATTTTGTAATCGGGATTTTGTAAACGGGATATTGTAGTACGAGATTTTGTATCCAACCCGATAAAACAGAGAGAACAAGGTTTTAATTGATTTCATGTTTTATGTAGGAGAGTATAGTTATTATAAAGCATTAAATTATTAGCACAGATAACGTTTTTCGAAAGTGTACTCATTGAGGACTGAGCTGTGGAGATAGTAATGGCGAAACTAAAATTTATTATAGATACATTTTTTCGCAGAAAAAACACGTTGTTGAAAAAATATGGGAAACATTTCAACTTTTACATGCATTAAGTTTATAGTTCAGCTCAATGTCGTTCCAATACTTTATCATTACCTACGTATAAAATGTGATTTGAAAGTGGGTTCAAACTGATTCGAAAGTGGCAAGAGTGAAATCGAAACCTTTTAACAACCCGTTTCCACTGTTTCAATCCACATTGTTTACAAGGCTATTAATAACAATATAACGAGAACTAGTTAATGAAAAACGTAAAATAAAAATAATTGTTACGCTTATGTAATCAATTATTTTGAGGTAATTACAACCACAGTATGAAAGAATGAATAAAAAAAAATGATTGCTATGTGTGTTCATTTGGGAATGAGTTTTTGCGCTTGTGGGTTAATTTTAGTCTTATTAATTTGTAATACATTTATCTTTCTTATCATTTCTCGTTAACTGTCCTTTTTTTAATATAAGACTCCCAATTATTTTCTCGAATGAACTACTTGTACTTGCTATATATATCTTTAATATTTTTGCTTTCATGGTGTACTGGCAGCGTTAATAGCCGGTGAATCATATAGTTGTCAGGACCATTTTGTGAGAAAAACAAGAGTCAGACGTGAATGGTATTGTTCGCTGTATTTTCGTATGGTTTCGGTAGATATTAAATCCAAGAGAACCATGTTTTCTGTTGCTTTTGATGTCTATTGAAAACTGAATAACTAATAATTTAATTGGCTAATGTGTTTTGTTTAGCTTTTCCAAAGTTTCTACCAAAATATATTTCTTTCTGAACGCCAGGATTTCGTCGGCATATTTCTCTCAGAATCGGGGAAAATAACCCTTCTTCTTGGAACTTCTTTTCTACTATGCTCACAAATATGAGGCTCATTGGTGATGATAAAGGATTTTCCATGACAAAACTTTTAGCAGCTTTAAAGCACTTCCCTCTGAAAGTGAAATAGTTTTTACTAATGTAAACTGAGACAAGTTTAAAATAGTTACTAGACTTCTTACTCTTCTCCTGCAATGCATTTTTCTCAATGAGTCAATCCTCAAAAAAACTCAATTGCCTACTTTTTCTAGAATTGCCGACTTGAAATCAAACAATACAGTTAGCCTTCATGAGAATACTGCGCATAGGAATTGTATAGTTTTAGTTATATTTTATAGCTCAGAACACTATGTACAGATCGTATGTGACCACAAATGTTGGGCTATATTACAGAAGTCTACGGCGCTATGTGGATTTTTCAGTATTAAGGGAATAGCTATTAATTTGATAACGCAACTTTGGGTCAACTTCACCACTTACAAGCCATGAAAAACAGCAGATATAGAACCTTCGATTATGACTTCTTTTTAGGCCATCAGATCTAAGACCCGATAAGAGCTGTAGACTATTTTTCCAAATCAGCAATTTGATTTCTGCTCTCATTCTAAATAATAACTTTTTTTAATGTGCATTTTAAGGACATGGTCATTGCAAGAATAAAATATGTACCCAAAACAATTTGCATTTTATTGGCCTAAGTTTATTATAAAGTTGGTTCACTTGGCAAATTCACTATGGAAGTATGCAATATCTCCCAACTTCGTCTATGGCGCGAGATGCGATATAAATCATGGGACATGATATTACAAATAAGTTTAATGTATAAAGCTCGGAAAAAATTACCTAAATCCGAAAATTCGGCCAGGCATTGAAGAAACAGCATAATCGTTCATATATGTGTACATACACATCATATATAGTACATACACATATGTACATCAGGCTCACTGATTTTGCGTTTGCGATTAGTTCACTCTATCTGTCTGATCAATAAATGCAATTAGAGGAAAAAAAGCTGTTTTCTAAAAATAGTTTTTTTGGCCTTCAATCATATCTTGTTCCAAATAAATTCTACTCATCAAAAATTGGATAGTAAACTGAACCAAATTAATTCCGATACATTCTCTAGTCAAATCAATTTCTAAGTAGATGTCAATAAAATTATCAACGAAAATTCGCTTCAACTTGCATTCAATTTTCCTTTCTTCGGACGACAAACAACATCGGGCTCATTTGTCGCTTTCAGCTGACTCTGCAGTGCTCAATCAACGAACTCACGCAATACAATAGGTCACAATGGCGAATCTCTGTGTATCGTAATTCACCTACTGTACTAAAATCTACCCTAGACACATCGAGAACAATTCACCCTGCAATAAATACGGAACCCAGTTCATTCGTTATTTGTTCTAATGGCCACTAGATGTCTCAGTACGTGCGAAAATAAAAATCTGGGCGGAGTTGTTTTTTTGCTGCATGCAACTGTTGGATTGGGAACTCCCAAGCAGTCTAGGCGTTGTATCTTAGATGCCACCTCACACCACGGCGCTTGGGTGCCGACGGCAATAATTTTGCCATTTCTTTCCGATGCGGGGGGAACGTTCTTGGAAGGGTCGAATGACGCCTATGCAAGTTTGTTTGTTTGTGGTATTGAATAAGGGGCGGGGTGCAGGGTCTCAATGAGATACTGCCAAACTTTCTTTCTACCGAAGACGGAAGTCCTTTGGCCGTTAGCGGCCGTTTACTAGTTTCGGTTGAGTTTGTCGCGATGCGTGTGCGGTTTCGTGGATGTCGACTGAAGCGGGTGACTTGCATTCGAAAGAACGGCAGGTCTCGTGGAGACGGCTGGCGAGCAGGGTGAATTTCGCAATGGCAGTAGCAGCGGTCGAGAATGCACAAAAGTGAGTGAATGGTGATTGATGGACGGCGCAGGCGTCACTCATAGGCGGAGTTTTTTCCTTGAATAGAATTGATTCAGAAAAACTGCTTTCGGCAACATTTTTTCTGCGAGCACTTTCCGTTTCTTCGCGTTCCATCCATCTTGTCAAGGACTTTCTTGCGCCACCCAGTCGACGGGCGAAATGAAGCGTTTCTTGCGGGTGGCGGGTGTGGGTGACTTTGGGGTGCGTGAACTGCGACGGGCTCGGATTTTTTTTGCGAAAATTTTCTTTGACTTGGACGGAGTTTGGCGCTGCTGAGAACGAGATGGCGGCCTTTGTCGCGGAGGAGTGAAAGTAGCGTGAAGTGAGCATACTGTGATGCGGAAATCGTGTGCGAGGGGGTGGCGAAGAGGTGTCGATTACGGCGACGCAGCAGTACCTATACGATCATGGGGTGGGGGCGGCTGTCGCTCTTGAATGTTTTTGGGAGAGGAAAGAGCTGCAAGGACATCGCGGGGAGGTGGCGGACAGTTGCCCCGGTGGCCTTCGCGTCGCGACAGGAGCCAGAGCAGCCTGTGCTGGACGTCGGCACTGGCTTTCGGATAACGGCTCGTAGTTGTCCTTCGCCAGTAAACCGGTTCGCATCAGGTGCGCTAGTCCGGCTCTTGGCTGTCAACCGTCGAGCCTCGTCCTGTGACTCTGAGCAACTTGTTCTTCTCAACGGACATTACCTTGCCTTGTGCACTTTGGAACTTTGATGCATGTAGTACTTTGCCCGCCTCGAAAATTACAAGCAATTAAAAGTTGCCGCCTAATCGCATCTGGGCCGTTTTCGTGCCTCCGGGGTCGGAGCAAGTGTTGCCAGTGAATTAAAATTATTCATTGTCGGTGCGGTGTGTTGTTGGTTTCTTGTGGTGTATCGACGAATTCCTGTGGATTTTTGATCTGTGGATGAACGAGATTTGTGCAGCGTCCAACTTGAAACTTTGTGCGATGTTCAGTTTCCGGTCGAAGGAAGTGCAATTGAGTTTGTGCGGTGTTTTTCGGAAGTTTGTTGTGATTCGCACCACAGATGAATGGTAATTATTGGATTTAATAAATAAATGCGTTTTGATTATTATGTTTTTTGACCGGCTCAGCCGTTAACTTGTCTCGTTTTTCTTCTCCTCGATTTGGCAGACTCCGTGCTGTCAATGACCCAGTTTTGGTCCAGCCGTGTGTCCGTTCGTTCACCGGATCTGGTCGGTCGGACATTCTTCTTGCGCGTATTCACTGCAGTTACTGATGCTGCTGTGTACCAGTGTCCGACCGGCCGGCTGATGCCCTCTTCGATGAGCTCCTTGCTTGCTTGCAATAGTCTTGATGCGTCTTACAATTTGGTCTGGTCGTGAAGTTCTTCCCATTCTTCTGTGCCTTTTTCTTGGCATTTCTTGTGGGCTCTGTTGTTACCAAGACAGAAACGGATGCTCTCAACATTACTGCCAGAGATCAGTTCGCGGCGAGATTTCTTGGACTTGTTGTTTTCGTCGTTCGTCGGGTTATTTGTTTTGCAGAAGATTCGCGGCAGCGTTTTGCTAGCGCTGGACCGATGAAGCCGCCGACCATTTGACTGGGAACATAAGAAATAGGTTCGTTTGAATGTTTTGTAGCTGTCAGTTTTTCGAGATATGAATGTCTCAGTTGGTAGGTTCGTGCTTAGAGATTGCGATGTGTAAAATTGAAACTGTTTCGATACAGCTACTGATTTTTAAAACCTTCAAGGCGCGGGATATTAACTCTGAAAATAGTGACGTTTATCATAAATCGAATAAATTGAGTTGAAAATCTGAAGTTTCTATAAATACGTTTGATTTTAATTTATCTGAGCTTAAACCGTGCGCGTTTCTTGGTTAAAAAAAAATATTATAATATTCTGATTTATTTTACATACTTCCAATATGTAACATAAAACATGATATTCTGTTTTCTATGAAACTTGGATTATCAGCTCAGGTTCTGAATGCAATAACAAGCAATAGCTTATAATATTTTCAAGTTAAATTAAAATTAAAGAAGTACAAGTACAATAAGTAGTTCTGTCTAGTTTTCAATTTGAGGTGGAAAATTGTCATATTGTCATAGTCAATAGCCAAAAATTGTCATAGTCATATTGATTGATATCAGTCTAACAGTAGGTTGAAACTATCTGTTTTGCTATTGTTCTAATTTGAGATAATTTTTGAAACTTTTGATCAAACACATAAATTGTTTGATAAGTAGTCTAAACTTTTATTTCAAACAATAATACAAAGCTTCCGGCTTAGTAATGGAAAATATTGTCTTGTAAATGACCTTTTACTGCCTTACGGAGAGCTTCGAATCCTTAGCCAAACTTTTCGCCAATATTTTGATAGACCTACGGCTCAATTTCTTGAATACAATTAGGGTAACTTCGAGAGATATAGCAAAATTTTTTTCTTTCAAATGTAAGTTATAGCATAAACGAGAGATTTGATCAGAACAAAAACATACATAAAAAACAGATCTCGTGAAAATGAATATATACCATATATATATGAAAAAAGAAATTAACTAAAGATCACGACATTGAAAGTACTCTGCCTCATTCGCATAAACGTTATATCTACATTTTTAGTACTTTTGAATTATTCAATGATTTGTGTTTTGATTTCTACTGGAGACATATACAGAGTGCGTTCTTCAATATTGATTTTAAAATACTTTCAGAAAAGATAGGTTTTTCAAATTTTTCAGAATGATGTAATAGAGTACGTTGCTTACTCAAAAATGACAAAAATTTAAATAGAAAGTTTATGCGAATCAGGGCAGTACTGTCCACCACTAGCCACTACTTCCTCCTAGCCACCGGGTAGCACACGAATACCAAGTCAAAATGTTGATTCATCTTTTGCGGTTATCCAAAATCCGACTCATTTTTTGGTATCTTCATGAAAAAGAAATTACTAAGCACCCAGGTCATGCGTCATCGATCAAAACAAGTAGTGGTCTCCAAGAACAATGTTAGGTGGAACCGGCAGATGCGGTAGCACTTTCCATTAGAGCATTCTCAATTAGTTTTTACTAGTTTTGCAACATCTTCCGTGATGGTTTCGTTGAGTTTGACGAGCTTATAATAAACTACACCCAGCTGATCCCACCATATACAGAGAAATATTTAGTTTGGAACCATGGATATTCAGGTTTGCTGATTCATGCCCGGGTTTACTGAAGGATTTTCTACGCTTTGGGCTATCGTAGTGAATCTGCTTTTCATTACCAATCACAGTACGACGCAAAACACTTTCCCTTCCCGTCGTCGGAGTGACTAAATATTCGATGAAAAAACGCCATTCGCCGTCGCTGGCGCTTATTTCGACCAGCATCCAATTTTCTTTCTTTAGACCTATACTTTCAAACGTTTCGAAAATATTGTGCAATCAACTCTCAATGATTTTGCAAGTTTATTTTGTGTGTGACCTGTCTTTATTAAGTAATGCTTCCAATTCTTCATCTTTAAACTTTTTTAGTGCGCCGAAGTGCTCATTATCTAATTCGTTATCATTATAACCTATTATTTTTAAGCACCTAAACCAATCTCTACGTGTTGTTTTTGATAGAGCGTGGCTGCTGTACGTCTCCACAAGAATTATTTGTGCTGCAGCTGCAGATTTATTCAGATAATAATAATGCATTAAAATCCCTCAAAAATATTCTTTTTTGGCACTAAATTCGGCACGTTTATGTGCATGAAAAAAAATTATTGCTTACACCTCGGCAGAATAATGAGGAGGAGGAGGTGTCCAAGCTGTTTTTTAGAAGGCGGCAGTGAAGTGACAGAGGTACGTTGATTTATACGGATACTTCGACTTCACTCCCGTCTTCTGAAAAAGCAGACCTTGCAGACTTTGAGTCCTTTATACTTTTGTCTGTATCACTCAGGAAGCGTTTTTTTCATGCCAGTGTATTTACTCTTAATAGGATAGTTATGCATAGTGAAAATATAAGAAAACATAAGAAAGCTTCAAACAATTAATGAAACAAATTACAATGCAATTGGATTGCGCAAGGTAATGCCATTCAAATCGTCACTATGCATTAGCAGCCACATTTAAATCCAATTAAATTTAATTATAATAAAAAATATATATTTGTCTCGTGAGTTTCAATAGCCATAAAATTTACTCTTAGATTAAGAAAGGTCCATGCGAGATTAAAATCCCCTGAAACTTGTCATATACCTACCGTCTGCAATCTTCTATTTTTACGCTGAAAAAACTCCACCTACGTCAATCGAACAATAATTATCAACAATTATGCCCAAGTTAAATAATTATTTTGAAAACAATAAAAATGTATTTTGGCATATTTGTATAGCAACTGTATATTGTATGCAATATTTTATAGATTGTAATTAGGATTTTTAACTTAAATAATGTAGATTTTGAAAATTATTACGAAACACCATTTCACTTAGGAAATTATTGCGGGGGCGTGAGCTATGATGATTTGGTTTTATTTGTCGTAACAATTATACTGTCGAGCTGGAAATCAATAAATTTGATTATTACATTGAGTATAAATTTTTTCATACGATTATTTGTATTTACGATTTTTTTTTCATTTGAGTTCATTTGTGGAAACTGCATTAATCATTTGCGCATTTTCGCGCAGCAGCTATCACATGTTAAGATGTATTAATATTTTGACAGGCGCACGTTTTACAACAAATTTGCATTTGTCCCAGCATTTTGCACAATAGGATTACAATAAGGCGGGACTATTGTAAATGCAAAATTATACTCGTTTACCTCGTCATCACTTGCATACATTTAAAGGCATTTTCAAATTTTTATAACGGCTAAGAAAATTTAAAACCAAATATTCCTAGACTACCAGCAATAAGACATATCACAATTAGTAAATGAAAAGCCAAATGAAGTGATTCAGATCGGTAGACGCGGAAAAAAAATCAAACCACTCTGGCGAACAACCGTAGAAACCTGATATCATATATTCGTGATTTCGACAGTCAAAGTGTTAATTTTTCGTATCTGAATTGAAAATAAAAGTAAATTTAGCGGCATAAATCTAATCCTGTCAAAGCTCTGATAATTTAAATCATAAATATGTAAAAGTGGCAAAAATAAAAAAAATCTGTGTGTTTTCGTTTCATGAGCTGTCCATTAGCCGGGTGATTCTATGATTCGAAATCTATTTTTAATCTTGTCTCATTCAGTTTAATTTAAGAGCGCTACAATAAACAATGATTAAAAAAATTGTAATGAAGCTTTCTACTAGCTTCAACCCCTAGACCCGTACGAGGGTTGTCGTGGGATTACTTTACTTTTTACAATAAAAAATTCTTTTGAAATGCAGATTTCTAGCTCAGCATATACGAAAAAAATATTAAGTGCTCTTGTTCGTCGTTGTTGCTATGACTGTTAAGCTAACGTACAAAATAATATATATATAATAATATTTTCATAGAAAAATGCAAGGATTTCGACATTTTTCTGAAAATAATCGATAAATATTTCAATATCCTGAATTTCGAAACCTTTATGGGCGGTAGCCCTAAAATAATTCCTGCGCCTATAACTTCCGATGCAAATAAGTCAATCCAAACGAAATTTAACGGATCAGCTGGTCGCAATGTAAAACAAGTCTGATAAACTTTTAGTTGTGGTAGTAGCAAAGTGTTCGCAGCACCGAGCATTGTGGTCATTCTTGTAAAATTCTTATATGAAGAACATCCGATATTTCAAATAAGCTACAACTATTTCAGTTTCAAAATTTTGAAATATTTGCGGGTGGCAAGCCGAAAGTTTTTCTAACTCTGTGCCTTCTGACGCAATCATCGAATTAAAACGAAATTGACTGAAAAGGGTTGGTCTCATTTTGAGGTATATTTGGTAGACTTTTCGTTGCGATGCTAGTGAAGGACTGTATGCATCAGGCATTTTTACCCTATAGTGTAAATAAGCAACAAATGTCTCGATTTCCGAAATTTTGAAACTTTCATGGGTGGTAGCCCTCGAAATCTTACCAGCCATATAATTTTCAATTCAGCCAGCGAATGGAAACGAAGTTCGTTGGACAGGTTGGTTTTGAAATAGGACTAGTCTAATAGAATTTGGTGGTTTTGATCGCACGATTTGTTTGTTTTAGTCA
Organism: Nemotelus nigrinus; assembly: GCA_947369275.1. Classification (NCBI taxonomy): domain Eukaryota; kingdom Metazoa; phylum Arthropoda; class Insecta; order Diptera; family Stratiomyidae; genus Nemotelus; species Nemotelus nigrinus. The sequence continues at coordinate 44,125,096 of OX376373.1, read as the reverse complement.
GCTGCTGCAAAAAAAAACCGAAAAAAAATGTTTTTATGGTGTGGCGACGCTCATCCCGATACGAACAAAAAAAAAGTCTGGCATTTTTTTTTTTTTTGGAAAATTTTCGATCGGTTTGTTTTTATTGAAAAGACATCGGCTCAATACAATTTTTAAATTCACTTTTTAAAAGAAGAAAGAATGAATGAACTGCACATACTAAATTGGCGTGAAATGAGTGTAGACATGTATCAATGCCATCTGGATTTTCAAAGCGAAAGCAGCTTTCAAGCAATTTTTCACGCTAATAAGTGAGTACCAACCACTCTAGCTTATTTTCAAGCCAAATTTTCGCTACCAGCCTTAAAACATAAACCTACATCCATGCGCCCACAAGAAGGTACGTAGTACAAACGCCCATATCGAGAACGTGATCTTTCACACGTTAATTTTTTAGTTTCTGTAAATAACGGCTTGTGAGCGTGATTGAAGTCGCGCTTCAAATCAAAGCTTTAGAATTTGTTGATTCGCGTTTGAATATACTAAACTTTGACCACATGTGATCTATAAGCATATCCAACTGATTCCTACTATCTATTTTTCCAACTGACCAACAATCTTCAAACATATTCCAAAAACTGTCAAAGCAACATTTCTCATAACCTCCTTACCGCCTCCACTACACCTAAATGCATCAGTTATTTCTCAAAGTCTGCTCTGAAAAGATGTTGTTTTCATGTTTTCCATTCTTTCGTTCGGACAGACGACCGTTCGGAATTTAACTCGGAAATTTATTATTGTTGATCTTTTCGGGCGACAATGCAACATTGTTGCTTCAGGTTTTCGCAAAGTATTTTATTTTTCGATTTTGTTGCATTCTCGATTCTTTAGGTCGTGATTTCAATCAAGTTTGGCGTATTTAGCATGATCAAACTGGCTTAGACGCAGACGATAGTGATAGTTTTATATCTATTTTTCAGACGTTTCATTTTTATTTGCAATTGATTGTCATTTGTAGATAGGTTGGTAGTCGAGTCGCAGATTGACTTCTTGAACAAATTGTCTGATTAACGAAGTGACATTTAATCTGAAATATTGTTCGTTGTATGATACAAATGTGGACGAAATACAAAGCTGCTATAACGGTTATAAATTATATAGTAATACCGGTTGAAGAACATGAAAGTGGCGTTGGTGCTATTGTGTTTCTTCTTGTTGCTGCTAGTACTTACACTGTAGAACAGAAAAGCAAACAAATACTATGTTTTCATTCTGGATGAGGTATTTGCCTTGATCGTGTTGAGGTTAAGTAATCAGGTAAACTGCATGAGTAAGGAGTTTGGACACTTTTATTGATTCTATTTTCGTCGGAATAAAAATAAATCTTGATCGCAACGTTAGTGATGGATGTGTTGTGTAAAGAATCATAAGCGAATCCCCAACCACACTTGCTTATTCACACATCGGATAACGATATGTGTGCTTTCAGAAACCGTTGATTAAATTAAAAGAAAAAATGCATCTGTAAATAAGTAGTGCAAAGGAAGATTTGTTGGCGTATGGTAACCTTGTAACACGTTCTCTTCCCAAATAAAGTGAGTTAAAGTTAATGTTTTCGCAGCAGTGGCTTAAACCCACATATTCCTGTTGATTTACCTAAATAAATACAATAATATTTTAGCGCCCATTGTGGGCCTGAGTGTGTGGAATTTTAGTAATAGCCAAACATCTTGAATTACAATAATCTGCCCAAACAGTCTACTTTCAATGAAATTCAAAATTATTCTATGCTTTTTGACTGTTCAGATTGCACAAAACAATGAATATCGCAAAGGGCGATTTGAAAATTGACACAAAATCATAGAGTTGTGTAAAATGTTAATTAGTTGCAAACATACTTATGTGCTATTATGATTGTGAGAAGTATAATATATTCTAGGCTAGAAACACATATTTTCCATTGAAAACTACTATGTCAAAGTTAAGAACTGAATCAAGAACTGACAGCTCAAAAGGCTCGTACGCTTATTCTTCAGGTAACATGGCGGATTTAGATATTTCATGTAACCTTTTTTGACAGCGACTGTTTAAGAAATTTTTAAATAAGTTTTGATTTTTATGTAAGTCCTTCGTATTCTAAACAATGTTTTTGCACACCAACAACTATTGCCAAGTGTGGATCTTTCTCATATTTTTTTAAACTCATGTTTTTGCTCGTTGTAGGTTATCCCTTTAGCTTCAGCATTATCATAAAAAAAGAAAAATAATCAATGAAGCATTAATTGTTCTCTTCCTGAAAAAAAGTTTACGAAAAATTAGCTATCAGCCAAATGAGCTAAATAACTGACATGAGAATATCTGCGTAGGAAAAAGATGATGCAATAAAAGATAAAATGTCAGATAGTTCCATATTCCAAAAAAAAACCGATCATCTATTCTGCTCTACTAACCATAAAGATTCTATCTATATTTTTGTCATTTTTGAGTTACCGGATTCAAAAACTACATTCTCAAATACATAAATCTACAAAATATGAAAAACCTATCTTTTGTGGAAGTACATATGTTAAAATCAATAGCGAAAAATCTCCCCATCTACAAAAAACGTCACACTACTAAGCATAAAGGTTCTATCTACTGCAGATAGAACCTTTGTGCTTAGTAATGTGTAGATATAACCTTTTTGCTGAGTAATGGGGCCAGTTTTTCGTTTCATGCTACTACAAAAAAGTCTTATCTACATAAAACCTATCTTCCACAACTATTTTCAACGGAAAAGCTTTTACTTGAGATGTGTCTCAAGTAAAAGTATTTGTATTCATTACGTTTGAAAGTGTCTGCAGCATTTAGAAAAAAAAATTCATTAAATATCTCGAAAGTGGTAAAATGTAGATAGAACCTTTATGTTTTAGAGGGCAGTATTTTTACTTTGTATTCAAGATATTACATGTTCCTAGCATTTTTTTTTTAAGTTATCTAAGTTAAGTTATCTCTTTCTTTCATTTAATTCTGCCATATTCTTTTTGTGAGATACTCGTGTCCATAATATTATCATAATTCATCATTAGAATTTCACTATGCTCGAGAACGAACCGATTTGCGTGATAGCGTATGGGATGAAAATCGACTCGTGGCATAACATCATTGCGAACCGAATATGATAAATTAACTGAACTTGGCACTGCTAGTGTAATACCGGTTTCAGACATAAATAGAATAGGAGATAAGATCAATGTTCTGAAAAAAATTTGTTTCGTAATTATATAAATTGATATGTCTAGCGAGGATCTGAAATTTTTCTGTCTATAGAAGAGGTTGATGGTATGGTATACTTGCTAATAGTAGTTAAATTTTAAAGACTTTAGAGGTAAGGTGAGGTATGACAGGTAAAGGTCTTTGAACAAGTTTTGGTGTCAAATTTGTGATTTTAGCTCGAATCATAAGTGTTCTTGCTTGGAATCATGCCTGAATCATTTGTTACTAAGCATATCGGATAACTAAAAGCAAAAACACTTAAAATCCTTAATATGGCGGGATTCTTAAGGTCTTATAGATCTTTGCTCTATCATATAATTCGACTAGATTATGGGCAATGCATCCAGTATCGCCAAATACCATCACTTACCAACTGAAAGGTTCCATGACCCTCATTTTTTTAAAACACAGCAGTCCAACAAGCTGGCAAAGTCTTGTCTCAACCAATCTCACAAATCTGATTAAATAATTCACTGACCACTCAGTATTAGTTGCTCCTATCTCATTAGACGAGTTAATTTTGAATATTTTGCTTGTTGTAGAAGCCGTAGAAGTTGTTCCACATTTAAATTTCACTCTTATCGCTAAATATAATAGTTAAAGCTCATAGTCAAATATCTATTTGTAGATTTCCATCTGATTTCCACAAAATTTCCAAAATGTTTCGACAGAAAATACCATAAGCATCTACAAATAAAACTAAATGAAAATTACATGAAACAATATTATTATATTCATTTTAACAAACCCCAACGACGTTGCGATTATCCGTTATGCCAAGCCAGCACTGATAAACTTCAAACCATCCGAAAAATAAAGAGCAAAATTAATTGTCTGTCTCATTTGCCACAGTTTGTCGAAAAGCGAACGAGCCAAGGTGAAAACCTGACCCACGTCAAGTTATCGCAAAACATCAATTAACACCGAAAATTACTTTCGATTAAAATATTGACCCCTCTCGGCTCAGCCAGAATTGGCTCTCGATTGTGGTTGTGTTCGTTCGCGAATCCGTCCTTGGTCCCGTTCAATTTTGTATGTCCTTCCCATCGCACCTCGTCCCGGCGTCGTTGTCACGTCTTCCGTCCGTACACTGCGTGCATTCATCCTTCGCTTAATTGCAAATGCAACGCGGAATACGCAGCATCTGGCGGAGCAATGCAAACGCACGTCGCGGCTCGACCTCGCCGCTCCTGGCAAAGGTCACTCTTAAGTTGTTCTTGATTGAAAAATTTGGGAAAATGATTTACATCGTTTGCGCGACAACGACGAGGAAGAACAATGATAACGACTTTTCGTGTTTTCTTCTCGCTTTCGCTGTAATTGTTGCTGGTTGAGTGGATAGAAACGAAAGGGGTGGCAGTCATTCAGTCACTTGTACATACAGCCCCCTGATGTCATGACGGAATACACGGTAGAACTTTCCCCAGCTACTTGCCGTCTGGGAGGCATGTCTCATTCGAAACCGTCGTCTTTGTCAACCCACCGTTGGGCGCCCCCTGGCCTACCTCGGTCAGTCGCCACCACATAACGTTTTCCGCCCAACAAACCAACTGAGCTTAAGTGCGCAACCGTAAGAAGTCACAGTGGGAGCCATAGCAGTCTTAGAAGTCGCGGGATGGCGGCGACTACATGCGACGTCGGAGAACGATATTGTCAAGCGGAAGCGAGTCAGGCTGTAAAGTCGAAACGAAGGGGGGGACCATTCCTCCCACCATTGCACCCTAGCAGCATTGGGTCGGTTCATAGGGTGTGAGACATCGTGAGCTTCCTTCGTACTCAAGTTGCTATGTGGTTTTGAGTCGTCTAAAGGGATGTTTCCTCGAGCAAGAAGAGGGAATGTATCCTTGAAAAGACTCGTGTAAATAATGTAACAATGCACAACTCACCCTTCTTTTGCACGCGACTCAGTTCAGTCGAAAAACTCTTGGATTGTATCTTGCTGATGGAAAAGCGAAGAATATGCAAGTGGAAAACTGCATTTCCTCAATTAAAGTGGGGAGTGAACACAAACAAATCCCGAATACATAAACGCAGGAGGAGAAGTCAATTGCTCACCTCGGTGTTTGTATTCGAGCACATAAAACATGGCAATTACAGCGTCGTCTCCACATTCTAACACCCCCAGTTTCGCACACACTTGCAGTTTCAGTCGACTCCCCATGGTCATATCATAATGTAGCATAGCATAATGTTGTGTGTTCTGAGGGATCAATCAAGCTTGTGTGGTAGTAACGTGCGATTTGTTTTTTCGTATATTTTCAGATCAGTTCAGTGGCAATAGGAAAGTGGCGGAAAACCAACGAATTGTCGCGAGAAATATCGCGAGGCGAATAAGCGCGGTTTCATGGACGAGAAGAGGAAAATCCACCACGTCACAGTAGAACACCGGCCTGGGGCACCTAGTCATCGAGTCGAGGAGACGGTGTGCGATTTCTGCACCATACACCTACTTCGGTGCGGATTCAATGGCAGGCTGAAGTTGAGGCGCTGAAGTACAAGAACTGAGTGTAAACTTTCCATGGGCCGTGTAAGGTGTCCATCGAATTGAGCGGCGGTGGCAACGTCGATGACGACGACGACTGCAAGCAGAACGGCGGCGAAAGAACGAAACGGGAGCGCATCGAGCCGCGCCGTGGCGGTTCAATACGCGCCAACCAGCAGAACAGTGGTTCCATAGCTTTTGCCAACGTTCCGCAGCTCACATTCGCTTTTTGACTCCCGGACAGTGTGGCGGCGGTGCCTTGGCGAGTCCCCGTCTAGCTCTGGGTTGTACCCGGGACTGAACATCGTTGTCTTTGAGCCTTGTCAATTACAGGAGTGCTTCATAGTGCTTTAGTGATACTATCGGTCTACAATACTAATTGAAATCATAATTATCCACTTTTCCGCCTGGCATTAAAACTAATTGCTTTGGGGGTGAAATACTTAACATTTTCCAAACAATTCACCTGTATGCAGTCGTGAGCGTACGTGCATCTATTAACCCTCGAACTCACCTGTGCCCAAAAACTGTTCAACGACTACTTCTTATCGCCGCGGAACATCCAAACGAAAATGTGAAAACCAGTGTTACCTACTGCCGCCTTACTAGCTCCGTTATCGACTTATCGGCTAGCATTACTATTTGGCCAAGTTAGCGCGTTTAGTTCGTACGACTACAGCAATTCCATTCCAAGTGTGCGTTAGCTTCTCGCGTAGTTAAGTTTTCCTACTTTGGCCGTGACGCGTGTGTCCAGGTATTTCAGTGATAATAACTACCTAGCCGCGTAACTAAATTAGATTATGAACTGTGCGGTACAAAACATGCAAATAGGAATTCGATAATATGCTATAGACGTAATTTCGTAAATATGCGATGTGATTCGAATTGTGTAGGAAAATGGAAATTTACAAAATTCAATTTTGAATTGAATTGAATTCCATTTCGGGTGATGAATCTGCTGATGAAATTATAAATAAATACGCACTTTTATGATAAATCTCGTTGGTGGACTCTTATCACTTGGGTATAAAATATGCTATACCGGAAGTTTTCATCTAATGAAATGTGGTAAGATTAACTTTTACATAATTATTTGTAATCAGTGATACTCGAATATTAGATATTTTATGTTTAAAGCATCGACTCTATCGTATTATTAAAAGAGGAATATTTACAGTTAGTGTTCCTTTTAGTTTGAAATTGGAAATTCAGTGAGATACATAGAAAGTGCTGCTTTGATGAAATCTTTCGGTTCCGAATTGAAGAATCATCAAAAAGTCCTCAACTGTATGAAAATCAATTTAGCTTTTATTGAATGCAAGCAAAGATGGTTATGTAAATGGTCTTATATCTCTAGACTAGAACAGCTTAAAAATTATTCAAATTAAGAATATACCACTTCAATAGAGAACAGAAATATTAACTATGTTTTAAAATAACGACCAAATATTAACAGTTGCCAGCGTTCCAAAATACCTGAACTTGTTAGCATTAATAGTCTTCAGCATGTGCTCTTTAAAAAAAAACTCGGTGATGTGAAAATCAAAACTTAATTTGATAAATTTCCTGGCGCTGATTTAAAAAGGCAACTAAACTCCTTTGAACGGTTATATATCTTTTTTTCTGAACCGCCATCGTTCGCCAATTGTAATTTTGAATAGAATAAACAGCCAGTAAGAATCGGAAGACAAAGGATTAGTCCATATATTTTCAAAAAAAAATAATAGTCCAGTTTTTTCCAGCTATTAAACTATCAATTTCTAAACTCACAAAGGCATTTATTTGAGGCTAGAATCTATAGTTTTTACGATACTAAATTTGAGAGCTTAACAGATGTTTGGCTTACAGATTTACTTGTTTTTAAATTTTCTCTAGCCTTCAAAACGAAACATTTTAGTTAGGCTCGATATATTTCAAATTCTTGGCAGGTATCGATATTTGAAGGATAAGCTGCCTTCTTCTTCAGTCTCAGGACTTGAAGTACTGTGCATCACATAGTTCAGGCTGATTTGAGTCGTTATTTTGTGCAAAGTAGTAAAACTAGATGTAGAAAAGCTAATTCATCATACCTAAAATACAAATACTATTAGGAAAGTAATAGTCTTTTAAAGACAATTAAATAAGAAAAGCTTTTAAACCATTGCTTGTGTATTAGGGATTTCGATTATATTGGGATTTAACTGATAAACGGTGAATTAGAGGGCGGATTACCATTGAAATATGGACATCTGTGAAAAAATTGAAATTTATATGGCTGCTAAAAGATGTAATTGGTCTTTGAATTAATTTTCTAGTAAATTGTTAGGAAAACATTTCATATACACGAAACATACAAAAAGAAAAAACAAATCAAGTCAAGTTATTTTCCATTCTCTGTTACTTTTTACTAATGAATTATTTTGGCAGTCCATCTTCTTCTATAATATAGACTACTAGACTATTTTTGATGTAAATTGGCAGTGTTTGCATTTAGGCTACACCATTTTACAAATCTAACTATGAAATTCACTAAAAACTGATTTGACCCTTCAATAATATTTCAGTATCTCAAATCTGATCGCTGCTGACAAAACAGCGTTTGAATAAAATTCCTCAAATGGGACTTTACCCGAGACTTTACACGGGACTTTACCCGTGAATATGTTAGTTACAGTACTGAGTGTTATATTTAATCCGCACTAAATTGTAAAAAGCTTTCCGAATTACCACTACTTACTATTTTTTTAAAATTGAAAGAAAAAAGAAAGTAATGACAATCCTTGTTGAATTTAGGGTTGGTTGCTGTTAGAGAGCTTCATTCATAAATTTACAATCAATGTAAATACGAGCATGGAGTGATTAGTTTCAGGACTCACTTTGTCCCGGATTAACACAGGTAGCTATGCGAACTTAAAGCTCGATACGCGGTCCCTTGTCTGAACCTGGATTCGAACCAGAGACTCCATACACTAGAAGCCATTGATCTGCTTACTAGACTACACGAGCTGAAATCTACATAATGACATATCGTTATCGCTTTCTACTGATCTGTGACATGACAAGTGCTGCTAGTTCTTTTTGTTACTGCGAGGACTAGTTGCTTTATTTTCCAAATAGTGTTTACCTCTTTACAAACCGAATTATTTTACTACGCCCATTATTAGATTTTAGATAATTTAATTTATGGAGGCAGATTGAAAGTATCAAGATAGTTTAAAAGCACTTAGAGAAGGTCTAAAAATAAAATAATGTGAAAGTTGCAAAAAAACTCATTCGTTTTCTCTTCACTCCATCATTTTCAGTATTAGTATTACATTTAAAATGATCAGTTAACATTTCTTAAAATACAAAAGCTTAATCAGCATGCTATTATCATCATAATTCATATTTATTCGATTTAAAACAAACAATGAATACATAACAAATGTAGATTCCTCAGCACCCACTACTTTTAGCCCGACATACGTGCTAATTTTCATGTAGCACTGCTTGCAAATATTAATTTAAAAAAAAAACAGGTGATTCAATAAAAATCGAATGACACAATTTATTATATAAATTGTAAATAAACTCCAGAAAATCGAGTTTTTGAAGTTAATTTTTAGCGACATTATTTTTAATTTCGTAGGTTGACTATGAGAAATATTAAAATATTGGCTATTATTGAAAAATGGAGTACCAAACTATATTTCCTATCGCCACTTACGCAGCGTATTATTTCCATTAAATCTAGCGAGCCGGGTCATTGGTTCAAATCCAGGTATGGACAGAGAATTGCGCATCGAGTTTTAAGTTAATTTAGTTCTGTGTAAGTATCTGATGCAAATTGGAAGTTTGAAACTAACCAAAAAACAAGAACTCCAAAACAAACAAGACTCCAAATAGGTTGTAGTGGGCATAGCATTTACTTCATTTGAATAAATACTACACTCAGTACAAAAAAAACTTATAACGTACTCCAACGTACTGAATTCGGCGTTTTTTTTTACTAGCGACTAACTGCTATTATCCAAACAATATTGGGTAGAATGAATTATTATTATTAATGTCGAATTTAATATGAAAATTGACGAAAATAAAACTGAAAATTCCATACCAAGCATTAAGCGAACCCAAATAACATTTTCCTGATATGCTGATGGTTCCTGATCTGTTATTGGTTCCTTTAATCGCATCATAGTGATTCAAGCCCAAATTTCTACCGCCCAGTTATATTTTTTCTGCAGTGAATAAAAAAATGTTTTGCCATATTCAAGTTATTTAGGTGATAGTGCCAAAACCATAATTATCGTTTTCTGAGTTCTGGATGTTTTACTGTCCTTTCTGTTGATCTTATCTTAGACTTATCTTAATTACATCATTTGCTCAGCAATTAAATTTGACTCTGATAAAAAATTAATATTATTTTTGCTGAGTGGTGAAAACTTTTCGGTTTTTTTTTTACTCAATCGATTAAAAGTGCCGTCAATCATGTTCTTCAATATTCCGAATAGTTATGCAATGGGCTATACTTTGAATGAGCTAAAGGCTAGAACAACTGCATCCTACCATTCATGCATAAAAGCGCATGTTGATCCTTGGAAAAGGCCAATGCAATGTTTGTAAAAACAAGATACATCACACTGATATATTAAAAGTTGACCAGAAACAATGCACACCGTTAATTCTGGTTTGCTTCGAAAAAAAAGTTTGGAATGCAAGCAGTGCCACCGTATCCTTAAAGAGTCCTCAAGATGCCCGAACTAAAGGGAGGTAAGAAACCTTTCCAGACCCCTTTGTCGCATAATAAAAATCAGATTAATTTCTTTATTTTGGCTTTCTGCTTTTTAATATAGGAGCTGATCAATGAGCTCTGACAACCTTGTTTCATTATTTCTAGCACTGCAGTAGTTGTACAATTCTACTAAACAATAAGACGCATCGAAAATTGTTACGTAAACTTTCTTATATGAAGGATTCTTTCTTTTTAAAGGATAACGTAGTGTTAATATCTACATCTAACTTTAAAACGCTCTGTTGTTGACAGTTTGAAAGTCGGTTGTTTGTTCTACCCAAGCATATTTCTACCCAAGCATATTTCAACGTCATACACGGTTTAACCTTCTACAACACTTTTTTTTCAAACCACTATTGCTAACTAGAGACAAGACTTGCCCTAATTTAAAGGACTAGTTTGAATTGACTCTAAATATTTAATGAAGACACTGCACACTGTTTTCACCATTAGCAATATCCAAAAGCCTGACTATTAACTCATTACTTCAACTCTAATCATTGGTCCCATTGTTTTTAATATTTAATAGCAAAGTCAAACTAATTCCTGATCACTAAGCCAGTAGTTCTTTCTTTGTTTCTTTGTTTAATAGTTTTTGGTTTATGGGTTTTATATGAGTCACATTTCATTTTGATTCAAAGATCCAAAAATATACTTATGATAATGTTTGGTTTCTTGGATTCTAATTCAAGGTATTGATTCTGTAAATGAAGGAAAATTAAATAATATAAATAAATTAAAATTAAATAAATTTACAACTTCTGCATAACTTTCATATATGTATCTTTCGATATTTCCTCCTCATAGAAGAAAACACTCAATTTATTAAATGACCTTTACATGTAAATTATTCCGATGGATATAAGTCGGAGATGTTAAAATTTGTCGCAACTAGCGTAAATAAAAATTAATGATTTCCAACTGCAAGTGGTCACATCAGTCAAGTATGCACTATGAGCTGGTGTCTGATGAAAATCAGTGCATACTTTCGAAACACTTTGTCAAATCAAAATTTTCACTTTTTTTTTTCAATTTTAATCATCCCGCAAAAACAATTCCAATTTAAATTTAAAGCTTTATTTAGCTAAATAGAATCAAGTAGTTTTTTTCTGCTAAATCTAAACTAGAAAATTGTGTTACCAAGTCGGTAGAGCACCGATTGTTAACCTGTGTGGTTTCTGGTTTGAATCCAGCCATCAACAAAAGATTATGAGCAAACATCGCGTTTCACGCTTACGTAACTCTCAAATGTGAGTCAAGTCAGGGGTAAAATAAGTCGTGAAAAGATTAGCAGTAAATATGAACGAAGCAACGAAAACTTTTTTACTTTTACATGTAGAATAAAACCATTTGGTTTAAAAAAAATCAAAAAGCAATAACTAATTAGAGTGCTAATCAAACTATAAAACCTCTTAAGAATTCGCAGTAAAAATAAAACCATTCATTCTAAATTGAAATCATAAATTCGCAAAAACTGCGATGCAATTTTAAGTGCCCAAAAACCTTTTTCCGAATTTAAATTAATAATGACCATGCATCTGCTTATAGAACATTATGTACTCGTCTCTCCATCCGTATTCATTCGTTCACAGACAGATCAGCTATGTACGGCTGTGACAATGAGATTAAACAGTGGTCAAAGTGTACACATGCACATATTAATTCGCATGGTCATCGAGTGCTAGTGCTGAGATCATATATTGCCTTTAAAAAATTAAATACTTCAAATATATGCCTGCATATACATACGATAAAAGCTAGTAAAATAATCTTTAACTAAAAAAAATTGAAAATATAAATCGAAAGTTAAATCTTTCTCTAAATCTAAACTAAGAAAAAAAAACAATTCAAACTCGACGCACAAGTGGTGAAAGCGTCATAGAAATTACTTTATCTGTGCAAGTGCCTTATCATATCAGTTGGGTCTGTGGTGGCGTTGAATGCTGCTGGCTGGCGCGCTGGAATTATTCTTGTCGACTTGCGTCTTTATAATATAGCCGCGCTTGCAAGAATTTGCCAACTCTCTGACAAGCTGTCTGAGCTGATGAATCTCTTTTTTTTCTCGAACAGCAAGCGTACAAATAACAACCGCCGAAGTGAAGTCATGAGTAGTCACATCACGTCTCATCACATCACATACGAAATGCTTTTTTTTCGCGGTTATAAGCGAAGAATTGGCGAGCGTATTTCACATTACATTCACGTAAATCCATCGATATAGATACATCTGCTTGACTCGTTGCGAGTACGTCCGTACGTAGATAAATACATAAATACGTGCATGCATACATGTGCGCGTATTATCGCGAAATTTTTGCAATATCGTACTCTAAAACGACAGTGGCAACAACGACCAAAGATAGTAATAAAAATCGAAGTGAAAGAACCATGCACGAGTAAAACGCAACAAATGAACGTATTTTATATATCGCTATATCGCTTGTACAATAATATCGCGTAATGCCACCAAGCCCAATCCTCCGACATCATCAACATTATCGTCGCTGTCGTGCTGCAGGGTGGTTTTATTTAGATTGGAGGGACTTGAAGTATTATCAGGCATAGCAACCGAATGCACATATTTTCCGCAGAAAAAATATAGAAAAGAAATGATTGTGTATCGCGCTTCAACGTTCTGACAGTCAATATGAGCATGTGAAGAGTTAGAATATTCTGCCCTGATTCGCATAAACTTTCTATCTACATTTTTGTCATTTTTGAGTTAACACCGGACTCCAAAACTACATACGCCATTACATCATACTGCAAAATTTGAAAAACCTACCTTTTGTGGAAGTATGTTGAATTCAATATTGAAAAATGCACTTTCCATATATCTCCAGTACATATAAAAACACAAATTATTGAATATCTCAAAAGCACTAAAATGTAGATAGAACGTTTATGGGAATCAGGGCAGTATTACCTTGGGCTTATTTCATTTTCCATACGAACTGCATATAATTTTAGATACATGTATTAATTTAGATACATGCATATGTAATAAGTTAAATTCTGGTTCGACATGAGATAGCACTGGTCAAGTTTTTTTTTGCATTGGCGTTAAGGTTGGTTGCCGCGCGTGTGGAACTTGTGATAAAAGCGTTTGAAAAGCCTTTGAAAAAGCGTCGCATTTTCATATTTTAAGGCTTATATCTTATGTGATATACGCATAGTTTAAGCAAATTGCTGCTCCTACAAAAGATAAGGTGAATTACATTCGCTTGCAATTAATAGATGTGGTGCACTTATTAATTGGAGTTCAAGCTTCGCGCATCAGATACACCTTAATGAGACTCTTTTCTTGAAAATCTATTTTCAGTATTTTCTTCGCAAATCTTGACCATAACCTAAATCGGAAATGATTGACGATAGCTGAACTGTATTGTTCACGTCAATGTATGTTCCTTGTAACTGTCCTTTTCCCACTTTATCTTAAGGTAAACTTCCCTTCCACTTTCATTGTCATCTGTGCCGATTTTAAGTTACCTTCTTTTCCTCATTTCTCACTGTGGAGAAACGTATAAGAATTAAGCAAGAGACTTAACAAAAACACCAGGAACACCATCATCATTCACAGAGGATTCCAAGGGAGAAATTAAAAGTTAAAATTAAATTTCTACCTAATGAGGATTCAAAGTTTCAAGAGAAAACGTTTGAAAGGGTAAAGGAAGAAGCGAAAAAGCTATCAAACATGTCACTAATATCTTGTGTAGGGAAGCGGTGACTCTTTTAAATGTAAAAGTTTCAGGAAATCGTTTGGCAGTTCTGAGAGAAAGAACGTACGACTGGACAAAATTCGAGTCATTAGAAGAGAGACATGATTCAATATGGGCAGTTACCCGAATTCCCAAATCGCTTCTATCCGACCTGGTCCTACTTAATATCAATTCATTCTGTAAATTTCAACTGTATTTGATAATTGGGTCGTGAGTTCTCGTGAAGAGAAGTTTTTGATGCTTAAAATATAGGTAAATTGGAGGAGGGTTACCGTTCTTGTCCGATGTGAAATTTCAAAAATGTTGCATAAAATGTTGCAAAAATGTTGCAAAGCATAAGATTTTTATATGAGTTGATTTTCAACGTAAAAGACGAAAATTTTTCATGAGAGTCGATGGTTTGAAGGTTTTCAATTTCAATGCCTGCCGTAGCTGCAAGGTTGCAGGGCTCATAGAAAACTACACGAGTCTACAACTTAGTAACATCAATATGTTTTTGAAGTTTCATAATGATCTGATAATTTGGTCAAAAGTTATCGCAATTCAAAAAGTTTCAAATTTTCCCAATCTCATTTTAGGCGTCTAGCGCACACATAGGGTTAAAACTTACAAAAATATTATCCTATTCACATTAAGAACACGTTTGAAATTCATTCCATAAACTTGGTTTTTGCATTACTAAAACGGTAATCGAAAGACCATTTGAAGGCAAGATATATAATGATAAGATAGTCAAGGTTTTTAGGTAAGGCAAGATTAAATCACTACACACAGCAATAGGAAAATGGGCACAGTAAGACAGAATAAACTAAGGTTAAAAAAACATTCATGCGTAAAAACAGATGCACTACTAAGTATATACACGGAAATAAGTAATAAACAAATCTTATAAGAGGCTGCTATATTTGATGAGCTTCTATATCACATCTCAAGACACTCTGAATGGTAAAGCCCCCATCACTAGAAAAATTAATAAATAGCCAGGATTCTGCCAAACAAACAAAATTTCGGAAGCAATTATAGAGAAAAGCCAAATTTGACCTTCAGTCCACGAGTATTTTGGTAGTCCAAGAGAATACAATTATCTTGAAGCAGACAGAATTTGGCGACAATTTCCACGACGACAGGATTCAAAGTCTTGAACAGGAACTGATGAAGCGTTAGCAGGAATGAGCCGTTGTTACAAATGGTGCCGGAATTGTTGATTAGGTTCTTACGAGTTAAGTTGACAGTTATTCCTTGCTTCCGAAAGATATACGTCAACAAGCCTTCTTCGAACGAAGTGAAGTCACTCTTTTTAGTTGGTCTTGGAAACACGACTCAAGTCCACCAACAGCTCTCTTGGATTAGAAGAAAACAAGCATTATACTCTATATATTTGTAAGAGAAGGAACTTCAACTTAAATATAGAGTTTGTTAAATGTACCTTGGGGGCCCGGTGCATCTGCTCGCTAAGGCGTCAGGCCGAAAAGCGGCGTGCTACGGGGCCTGTGGGTTCAAATCCCGCCAGTGCCATGGCTGTAAGTGTGAATGCGTGTGATTATCTATGAGGGTGGCAAATGGGCCCAAACTGGTGGCCTAATGCTGGCCGCGTTCCCGGCAGCCCTCTTTACTAACCTAACCTAACCTAACTGTACCTAAATGAGAATTAGTGTCATTAGAGTTTTCCAAATTGCCTATGTCTTCATAACAGGTCACACTTCCATCTGTAACAACTATGTCACCCACGTGTACTCACAGGGTTAAGCTTATAACTAGCATGGACCCAAAATGTCAAACATTTGAAACAAAATGCAAAAAAAAAAAATGTTTTACTGCTTTGACAAACTAAACTGTCACTTTATTTAAATTTGGTTTGCTTAAACTTGATTAGAGCTTGAGCTCAATTACAAAAATATAATCAAATAACAGGTCTACAATTAGTTTGATACGACAAATATTAAGAAAATCTTATTAAGGGAATCCAACCAACCTTTTGGCGTTCACTGGAAGAAATGTCCCTTTAAAAAAGAAGCAATGAAAGTGATCTGCATCAAACCTATAATCTTTTAATTACCCATACTCTTAACGAACCTCATAGTATATTTTTACGAGAATCAACTGAAATCGTTGATCGCTCATCGCATTCATTCTTATTTAGTATTCTCGTCCACCAATCGAAGTCACTCATTTAATTCGTTACCGTACAGTTAATTGTGGCGCCCTATTATCCCGACTCGCGAACAAGATCATCTTTGAACCTAAGTTACTCCCAAGAATACTACGTTCAGAAACAAGACGCGACTTAGTGCCATCAATTGTATCAATACCATTCAAACGGTGTTACCACTGCGAATCAATTCAGGTAGTTAAAGCTAATGGGACTCCACACATAGTGATCACTTTTTCGATTTTCCTAATTTGTTTTGTTTTGCGTTTATTTTCCGTTCTTCGCCTCTTGTATCCAAGCGAAAACAATCACAATTCAAGTGATCCAAAGTGGTTTGGTTAGGGAGAAAAGAATGGTTGGTTGGCTAAGCTAGTTTGATTTGAAATAAAATCTAGTATTCACGATTCGCCGTTGCGCTAACTGCTACGGTTGTTACACTGAATGTGAATGACTTAAAAGAATGTCGACCCAGTACCATTTATCCATTTTCCTACATACTGGCTTGGACTGTATAATAGTGGTGCATGATGTTACATTGTTTCTTTAATTTCGAATTGCTGTTTTTCACTGACTAACGAATCTTTTTAATCCGTCATGGAGTCGAGCCATGATCTGATTGCATAATTCTGTAATAGTCAATGATTTTTTTTTCTCTGATTCAGGGAAGGAGGACATTGTGTCTGGTAAAGTTGCTGTTGTTTGTAAAGAGAAACGAGATAAATGAATGAATTTAGATGCGAAGTGGAGGATAATTTGTGGCAGACATCTTTTGTTGGTGTATGTTAAACTATAGCGATATTGATTGCTTTGGTTTGCTTCGACGACTGGATCTAAGAAGAGAGTGATGAAATTTATCAATGACACGGTATATTGTATCGTGCCAATAAAAGACGTGTTTCGCATTAGTTTTTAGATTTCTCTTTGCAGTTACAAGCGTCTGCTCTTGATGCACTGGTTATAATTTTCGATTGGAGCATGGATTAGAATCAAGTTGTGGGGAATTGAAATGAATTGAAATTTTTCGTCAAACGTAACACATTTTTTGGTCGTTCAAGATCAAATCATCTCAGATTAGAATAAAAATAAACAACGAGACTCACTGAGAAACAGATGGAAAACTATTCTGCACATAGTCAAACAGCCCTTAGTCACCTTGCGAGGCCAGTTGATTTTCCACTATGCACTCGACATTTCGGTCATCTTCATTCACTTGACTTCAAGTCGCAGACTCTAAATCAACTAGGCTATCGCATTTTTTTTTTACCTGCCTGACAGTCATTTTTACCTTTAACGTACCACTCACCTTTCGATCTTATCCCGCTGTGCCATTTTATTTTATTCCTTCTTACGGTTCAGTCAGTTAAATTCATCTCCTCGATATAAAGTCACAACTCATTAGATAATGATGTCTAATTTAGGCCTCACGGTTTAAAATAAAGGTGAATGCCACGTATAGGGTCTTTTTCGGTGTGAAAGTATATGCGTAGGTAACTCAAAAAGCAATTCGGTGAACTCTAAGCCAAACTATAGTCCCGAAATGAATAACAAGTAGACTAAAATAGATGAACCACAGGTGAGATGATCGTAAAAGTCAAGATAAAAATTTGATGGATGGTTTTTTATGTATTTGTTGTTGTACAAACATTTGTAAATTTTTTGATGTTTTTGTTATACATCGACTGATCACGTTTTAGATATTTTGATAGAAATTGTTTCTATGTCCCAAACTAATGAGGGTTTCAATGAAGATTTTACGTAGATTATGTCGTGAATATATCGAATCGGTATTCAAATTTCATTCTTTGACTAATTTTGATGAAAAGTTCAAGATCTTTCTAGTTTTAGTATTCAATGGCTTTCAGTAAAGGTTACAGTTATAATATTAATATTATATAATATTAAAAATTATTATCTGTTCAAACCAGATACACATTTTAACGATATTGAAGGTACAAGCTGTCTGTAACTATAAGAGTTGCTTAAAATTGCACTCTATTAAATGGCTTATGTGTGTATGAATTTGTATCAATTTTATCCTACTAATATTCATCCGCCAAAAATGAGTTTATTTCCAAAATTATACATTTCAGTGTACAAGCGCGACATGTATCGACACTATTAAATCACTATTAAAGTTTTGTTATAATATTAAGAATTATAATATTGTAGCTAATATTACTGATATATTTATGTTAGTTAAGATATTATAATACGACAAGTATTATGTAATATTACGAAATATCAATTCTGACCCACCTCTAAATGTAGTCCCTTCTCCCTTTCATTCCGTTTTTCATATAAATCGGCTGATCGTCATCAAAAGACATTCAACTAACTATATTTATAGAACCCGCTGATTTGTTTGAAATTTTCCTTCGCCGCCTACATATACCATCACACGTCCAATAAATACTAAGCACAATTACATAATTAACTCATTCAATATTTAATTCTAATCTCCTTTTCTCTTATTTATAGATTTTCAAGTCCTCACACATCGTTTGCTTTCGATACGCTCCTGGCAAATTATTTTGTATCCGCGAAATTCTTCAATTCATCAATGGACATCTGCCAATCATTTTCGCATTTTGTTGTGAATTAAAATTGTTCGAAATGGAACTGAACGCAATGAAGAAGGTATGTATAATAGGCACTCTCACAGTACATTTAAACATACATGTATGTAGATATACTCGTTACGAGTAATGCAGCATCTCTCGATCTGCAACATCTGCTTGAGAATGTGAATGCAAGCCAGGGACCAAATGTTGATTCTTCTCAGCTTTGTCTTCAGCGGGTTCGAAGTAGTTGTGATGGCTTTGCTATTTGACCTAGATAATATTATATTTTTGGTGGATACATTGCTAACAATATTTACTACGAACAATTAATCTCGAAATATTTTTTGTATGAGTCTTTGGCAAAAAAAGCAACTGGCCGAGCTAAAACTTGGGTGAGACGAATCTTGTTGACATTTATCTGTTTAATGTTTATGCGCGTGTGTGCAGCGTCAACATAAAATTGTTTGCGTGTTATTTGAATTAAATTTTCTGACCACAGCTAGCTTTGACTTCGAATTATTTTAAATTTATTATAAAAATGTCATGCTCCAACCAAACTTGAGCTCAACAAATTGGCTTCAAACTAAAACTTTCCGCTACTACATAGACAATATGAGTCACCCGCGGGGCATATGGAGGCGAGCAGTCATTAAACTGAACAACACTTGCTCGAATACACTGAACCTTCTTAATTAATCGATTAAGCCATTTCACTCTTGCCTCAGATGTTTTCTCCTCACGGTGCTTGTATGCACATGGTCGATTCGCGTCGATTTTTATGTATACACTTCCAAGATGCAAACACGATCGTCAATCTGCAGCTGTTTTTACTTGGAAGCCTAGGAGGAAAATTGAGCTGTTGAAATCGTTAGAGATTAGAGTAAGAAAACAAACAAGCAACTACAATAGCAGCGACAGAAAACAAAAAACACACCACAGCTGAAAATTAAATAAATGAGTAATAAAATTGAACGGCAAGTTTAGAGGTATTATCGGGGCCTTAAAAATGCAAAACCGTGACTCGAGCTAATCGATTTTCGTGAGTTTATTTAGCTATCGTTTTAAATGGTGGCGGCAGACCAATTGCAATACAACGTGGAATTAATGCTTATTTCTGGGCATGTGTGTTTTCGTAGGTGAGTTGGGAAATCCCATATTCAGTGATTCTAGTTTTCATTTTTACATTCCTCAACGAGTGAAGTTTCTAAAAGGCTCGAACTCGTGAACTTTCGGTCCAAGGGGGGTCAGTCGTGATAATGGCAGCATAAAACTTTTCTTCAATTATTCGGTTACGATACTTCTGACCTTTGTTTCGTGCGTTGCCAAGCATGTGGCTCTTGTCAGCCTTTGTTGCGGTGTGAGTTTTACTAGCTAAGCTAGTTAGTTCATTGTATCCTGTAAATTAATAGTTGGAATAATTGAAAATACCGAACCAGTCACGAAATTCATTTGTTTCAATAATTGTAATTTTGTGTCTGGAGTATGACGTGTAGTGCAAAGGGCAGAGTGATGTATTTGTGGAGTCTTTAGACTAGGAATTGCTTTTAGGAAATTTGAATGGCAAGCCACAATCTAATGTGTGTCAGTTAGTTTTTGTTAATTTGTACAAAATTGAGGGATATCTGAACGGATTTTGTATGCGACAGTAATCTACTGAGCTGTCTTTTAAACACTGAGGTCAATTATTTTTCTACTTTCTAACTTGTAGGAATGTTGTTGTCAATCTCATAGCGCGACGCATGCACCTTCGTTTCATTAAGGGGGAAAATGCATGTAACTGCTAAAAAAAAATCGATTTATTTTCTTACATAAAAATGTTTCAAATGCTCTTAAAATATACCAAAAAAAGTTTTGAAGCGATATTCGTATTAGTTCTCGAGTTAGAGACAGTCAAAGGCAGCGCGGCGTTCCCCAGGTCGGTGGAGCTTTAAAACTTTAAACGCGTTTTTCTCAAAGTAGTACTTTTTCAACTGCCGTACAAAATATCTCAAAAAATATTGAATCGATTCGGCTCAAATTTATACTACATCTACAAAAGAGTGATATCTCCTCGTTGAACCTAAATGTTATTGTAATTTCAGAAAAATAATTTGTTTATTAAAGTTTAAAGTGTGATTTTTTTGAAAAATAATCGATTTTTATGTTTAATCTAAAATTAATGAAAAATTTAATTTTTTTTTTATAAATTTTATTGGTTCACCTATGAATTATATATTTCATTACTATATTTTTTGCAAGTTCCCCGGAAAAGGCGTTAAGTTGTACGAGGCAGTTTTTGATGTGTTTTTTTCATTCGTTCGCATCGCCGCCATTTTGTGTTGAAAAATTATTAAAAAAATATTTTCATTTACTGTGAGACATGTACTTTAAGGATTTAATATTAAACGTTTTCTGAATGAACAATATATATATTTTAAATCAATCTGAAATTAGCAATTTTTTTCGATTTTACATGTATTTCCCCCCTTAAGGTGGAATTGAAGATAATCAAGATGTTTTTTCATACGTTTCGCCAAGATCAATTTTGCTTTCAACTGAGATAGCTAGGGTTAAGTGATATGGATTGGTGGCAGCGAATGCTTGTTTGTCAGTCATTAAATATTTGCATCTTCAATCTTTCCAATAGACTTGACAAAACACACTTTTGCTTAAGATCGGCGAATGCTAATTTTGCGCATTTACCGTTGGAGTTATGCCAAATTTAAATCGATGTCTATGTTTACGCATATTTTTCGGCAGATGTTGATTCAAAATTGAAAACTGAGCTTGGGGAATATTTGTGAAAATTATATTATTACGTTTAGAACATTTTCAGACATGCAAAATTTTTAACAATCAAGTTTGTCTTTAGCGTTTGAATTAAACTTTTTTATTTTCATTTTTAGTTAAACAACAATCAAACGCATTTCGAAATTTTTCATTTTTACATAATTCACTTCACAATAAATCAAAATGAAAAAGATCACGATCATTTAGTAGAATCGCGAGACCCTCTAATATAGCAGTGATCTACATCGCCGTAGTTTACCCGTAGGATATGTTGAATTAGTGTTGGGAAAGAGGTCTTCCCCTCATTCTGAGTATGCATGTCGACTGGAGAATGATCAGAAGCGCATCAAAGATCGCTCCATGAGTAGTTATCATAGCACCAAAATACCTAGGCACCCATTCCTTCGTAGTGTGACTAACTTATTTCGTGAATACACAATTTTCGCTCTAGTCCACCCCACCACGAATGAGTACGTGATCGTAGGTCTAAATACTGTCACGTAGATCCACAAAATTTTAGATTTCATTTCGTGTCGAAAACTCTCTTGCACTGTCCGATATTAGATTTGATCTAACAGTTCAAGAGTTGCACCTGAAAGACCGTACCACAAACACCAACTGTCCATGCCCATTGTGCATTTCTACATTCCACATTCAGATCCTTGTTAACTTCTAGCACACAAATCGGGGAAGTTCCAGTAGTCGCAGTGTGTGCGCCAGAGAGCTTATAAAATCAAAAAGTTGATCTCTCTGGTGCTGCATTTGTTGCTGCCCCAACTGGTGTACTGGTAGATAGCATCGGGACCCACTAAAAGTTCCAGTCTATCTGTTTCAGTCTACTGAACCAATTAACTTAACTCCTGTGGTAGCGGTAAGAATAAGGAGTCAAAAGGGCGGTAAGCTGAAGTAACAGTCGAGCTTTTCAGCACACCTTTTTCCTAGTACTGCACGATGACCACTGACAGGTTCCTACTTGAAAATAAGGACCAAGAATTGGCGTGTTCGAAGTGGATCTGAATAAATCTTATACTGAATGTATAGAAAAAAAATTCATAGAAACGTTGAAAATTGCTACTAGCTGCTTTCTTGCTGGGATTTTTCTCCAATGTCCACCTGATCGCAGTGAAAGTAGTTATTTAAGGGAAGTTCCAATGGATCTTTGGCTTTTACTCTAGAGACATACTCATGGATGGTCATATATACTTGATTTGGTTAAATTTAACCACATACAATAAGAGCTCAACATCATTCCATACTTGGTGGTGTCGGGTATCGAGTCTACTAAGAACAGGTATGACTATTTACACATTCTAAAACAATGTTCTGACTAAGGGATTCTTTATTTTATTACTTTATGCATGTCAACGACACTAAAAATTCACCCAAATTGCTAAATTTTGGCAAATCTACCGACTCAAATCGCATGGGATTTAAGCCCACCTATGGGATTTATTGTGGTGAACATTTTTTAAAAAAAAAGCTAAAAAGATCGGAAAAAATTAGTGTTCGAGAAATATCCTTACTTGTAAATCCTACGGAGAAAAATTACAGTAAGTTCTTAGAAGAAAGTGTATCCTAAAATTCTGACTTTTCTGTTCAATTTTTGTGATCTTTGTCGTTATTATTTATAACATATGATGAAAATAAATATTGAACTGTGTTTAGAAGTATTTCTGCATTTTGGTAAAAAGGTACCATTTTCGTATTGTTTGTCGTACGCAATTTTTTCCTAGCTAGTGTTTATATTTGTTTGGAAAAAATTATACTTACTTGCAATCATACGATCAAATACTCATAAATTTTCCATCAATGTCATATAAATCGTGCACATTCAAGTACTACTATAAAACAAGAATCTTATCTTAACAAGAATTGACCTGTTCAATCATGTTTCGACGATAAGCTCCCATGCATTTTGCCCACTAAATACCACAATAAAGATCGATTTATTATCGATACGATAAAAATCATCCTTCATAAAATTGAATAATATATTTGAAAATAAGATCATCATCATCATTACGCTTGTGGGCAAAAGCCTCTTTAGGTATTTACAATTCTATTTATAAGTAATTCGTTTTTGTGTGCTATTTATTTTGTTTTATCGCCGGAGAAAATCGACATCGTAGCAAAACAAACAGTAGATGATCGTCAGCGGCAACGATGACAATGTTAAAAGAATGAAACTGAACTGAGATATTGGAAATGCCATCGGAATCATTAATTTAAAATAACTCTTGTTTGCTTGCACGGTTGCCTGCTGCAGATAATCGCACAATCTATTTTTATTTGAATCCAAAGACTGTTTGGATTGGATCGTTGCTGTCGATAGTGGAATGGAATTGTGTATGCTGTAAATATGGTACGTACATGCATCCCGCAGGGGGAGCTAGCCAGGCAGCCTTTCACTATTAGACTCCTCTATTTTATTACCCGTGGAATGCAGCGTAAAGCCATTTGGTGGATATTTCTGATCACCTGCTCCTGCTGCAGTTCCTTATTTATGGCAATGCTGCTAACATCACGCTGATGATATAAATTATGCGATCATTTCGTTCAATTATATTTTGTTTTTTTTTCAGTCGATTTTTAGCCTATCGCAAAGTGTTACTGAAACTGTCGACCAAATACATATTTCAATGCTAGCTGTCATCGAAATGTCGAACTTGAGTCAGGACTTAATTAACCTTTTGCGTTTCTGTCAACTGGATGAAAGCTTCAATCCGCACTTGCTCAGGATTTCTTATCCTGGACAGCAAGTCGCCTCTTACTTTTCAAAATTAATGCGCAAAATGTTTTTTAAGATTACTTTTTTTCAAGTTTTTTTTGGCAATGAGGCTTAAATGGCTTATTGTTCAAGTTATAAGTGGAACAGGTAACGGCACGAATCGTGGCTGCAGTGGCGAGTAATTTTGAAGGTCACTGCAACTATTTAATGATCGCGGTGGATGGATGGATGACTCTGATGTACGGATATGAATATGAATATATTTCAGATTGCTTTGATTGGAATTCCAGATACGACTTCCATGAAGTTGCATTTATTGCAGTTGCAAAGTGATTCGACAAATGTTGTTGTTTGTTGTGATCGCAGTTTTTGTTTGAGCGTTGGGCTATTAAGTGGTGTGGGCATAATGCGATAATAATGGCACTGATGTGATTAAATAAGCTACTTAGTGGGAAGTGATTCAGTCATCGGTAATTTATTCGTATGGCTTTGTGCATCCAGGCATTAGTCAGCTGCAAAGACAAAGAAATAATTGCGCATTATGAGATGCATCATAAGCTTGGTGAATAATTGAGTCTTTGTTGCGGGAAATGGGGTCAGAACAGATTATATTCAGGTAACAAAGAGCTGGCGATTAATAGGATAATGGACGTTAAGAATGAATACCTTTGTCATTTGTTGGCAATGTTGTTTTTTTCAAATGAAAACCTGCAGTGAATATTATATAGTCACAACCAACGCCAAATTCAATATCCTCCCATAAATTTATCATACTTTTATATGAATCTAAATTTGGAAAGTCGATCTTGTCTTTCATCATGAGCAACATGTCGAACAGATCAATATCAATGCCAAGCCATTTGTCACCCAATCAATACCCTTAATTCATAATCAACTGCTCATTTCTCGGTTTTTATTTATTTCATATTGTGAAATGCGACAAACACTGAGAGACATGAGCACGTTTTTCAGCAATAGCGCGACAATTATTAAGTGAAAATCGTGCTAATGAATTTGTACTAGAGCTTGTGGCAATAGATCTGGCGGCATCTGAGCAAGCTACAAACTGAATCAATCTGCAAGTAAAGATTCAAATCTGTTTTGAACTTAATCCTATGATTGATAATTCAATGTTATTTTGCAACGTTATTTTGTATAATGCAATCGAATATGTTGACAGACAAAGACCATATTTTAATGCATTGAAATTCCACCTTGATACACTTTGTGCTATATAGCTGTTCTAGTGATATATTTAAGTCTTCGGTGTATACGAACTTCGTGCTTTCATTTCTACTTATCTCAAATTTCCCCTCCTTGCAAGTGATCAGTGCTGAATATCAAGAAAATGTACTAAATTAGCATGGCTGCAAATACCTATCGTTGATAAAACCAACAAAAAACAATCATGCTTATAAATAAAATACCTTATGCCCGATGTCGGACGATCGGACGCAAACCAAGTTCGCGATAAAAGTCATCAATTAAGGAATATGTGGTACGTTCAAATATGCAACGTTCCACAGTTTGCCAACCGAAAGAGTACTGAATACTGTGTAGATGCATATTTAACAGTTATAATTTTCGAGAACTTTGCTTATGCGCACAGATAGAATTACTGAAGTGTGAGTGTTCAAGTTTATTTTTGACCAGAAACTTGTTTTCATCGGCTATAAAACTGTCAATTGTAGCTGCCATGAAACTATCTGAAACGATAGCAATAATTATAATGACTCTGGGACAGGTGTATTCACGGATTAAAGGATAGCATCGCGATCAAGGTGATTTTTAAAAAATCAAGTTGTCTTTAGATGTAATGATTGTAAGAAAAATTGTTTATAAAATGTAAAGCTTCATGCACATAGTAAGGTAGACCACAAGTACATTTGATATAAAAAGAAGTTGGTACATCATTGCAATAGGTGACAACACGAAATCTTATATTTTTGAAAGAGACGAAGATCGAAACCAAAGTAAGTTAAAATAAATGTCACCTGAGCTAAATTAGCATTTGGTTTCTTGCAGTATAGAAATAGAATAAATTGCACTGCAATTATAGTTTGCTGCCTATCTTTACCATACATTTATCCATCAAAATGAATTCAGTTTCATATACTTATAATTTTGAATCTGTACACTGAAAAAAATCATTTGGTATTTCATATAAAGAAATAGTCATAATTTACTAAAGAAAATGGTTGATTTTCAGCCTACTAATTCAATTTGTTGTTTCCGCAAATCATGAATCGTTAATTATCTCCGTATAATATTAATCATTTCTTTTACTGTCTTTAGACATTTTTACAATAAAAATAACTAAACTTTCTATAATGCAGACATTCATGCAAATTATATTGGCAAAATTTTCTATTTCAATAGTAAGAAACTCTACAAACAGTTGATCCTTTTTTAACTAAAGAAGATTAGTTATATCAACTAATCTAGATTTCCTTATTAATTAAAGTGTTTTGAAGAATAAATCATACTTTTAGACTTTTCTACCAAATCAAAGTCATCTATTTGCAATTAGTTAAAATTTCGAATTCTTTTCGTTCAGTGTACTGTTTCCGCCGTGCTGTTTGTGCAAACAATAGCTTCTGTTAAATCTTGAAAAGTAGTCCGTGACAAAAAAATATTACTTAATTTTTTCACTCACATTATACCCAAAATCGTAATTTTTTATGTCAAAATGGTTTTTAAAAAATTTCCTAACTGCGAAGGACTTCACGAGTCCAACTTCGCAAGCTTTTCTACTGGTATATTTTCAGCCGTCCAGAAGAGCGGTCAGTCTCAAGCTTGGAATACTTAATATTGTCCGTATTAAACCTTCGAACTCTGCACATAACGTAGTATTACATGCTATAAGCTTGATAGACTTCGAGCTCCCACAACGTGCCCAACTTTTAACAAGGTCCAACTAGATTCTTAGATTGTTCTGAATTCGGAAGTTTTCCTTTTTATGAAATCAAATTGTCGTATCACTTCAACCCTTCTTGCAGATTATGTGTTGGTAACGATTGCATCCTTCGATTACGAGATCTGAGTAATGAAATGTAGGCTTCGTCGAAAGTGTCGGACCAGCATTTTCTGGGTTTCGACCTAATTAATACCTATTTTGAATGGATATACAATGAGCTTTCAAAAAATAGTATTGTATGAATTTTAAACCAAGACGTGTTTTTTGCGGCTCTATCGAGTGCTGTTTAGGATCAGATCCTGCCTCAGTTGTTGTTGTCTTCAATTACACTGGTCTACAAAATGTAACTTTTTGTGTGCCTTTCAATTGAATACTTTATTTTTATATTGCTTTGAGGTTACTGAATAGGAAAACAAGAATATGTTTTATTAATTAGCTTTTATTTTGGAAATATACCTAATATACAAAATTTGGCTTTTAGTAACACGTTAAAGTACAAAACATTTTATAAAAAAAAAACTATAATAATTATTTACTATTATTTTTTGCTTTTTACTTATATAAAATTGGAAATATTACAATTAAAAAAAAAAAACGTATTTAATTAAGAATTTCTCTTCTTTTTCGTTTGTCTCTTGTAATCACTACTATTGGTATCTCTTTTCAAATTCCAGCAGTAGTCCGCTAACATTGACGCATCCCATCGGCCCTGGTATCTCTTTTCCATTGTCGAGATATCTTGGTGGAATCGTTCACCATGTTCGTCACTCACATCACCGCAGTTAGAAGGGAAAAAATCAAGATGAGAGTGAAGAAAATGAATTTTTAGGGACATATTGCAGCCCAACTGTTGATACTTTTGAAGGAGATTGTTCACAAGTTCAACATAATTTTCATTTCTCTTATTGCCCAAAAAACCATGAACGACTGCTCTAAAAGATTCCCATGCTTCTTTTTCAAAGCCCTGTAAAACTGAATCAAAGTTTTGGTCCTTTAGAATCTCTCTTATTTCAGGTCCGATAAAGATTCCTTCTTTAATTTTGGCGTCGCTTATACGTGGAAATTTACTTCGCAGGTATTTGAATGCTGGTCCATCCTTGTTGAGAGCCTTCACAAAGTTTTTCATTAGTCCCAGTTTGATATGTAAAGGTGGTAGAAGAATTTTTTGGGAATTAACTAGAGGAAGGTGCTTGACGTTCTTTTCTCCAGGATTCAGGCTTAGTCTACGATTCCAATCTTTTTTTATGTAATGTAAAGATCTAGCCCGACTATCCCACTCGCACAAAAAACAACAGTACTTGGTATAGCCCATTTGTAAACCCAACACCATTGCTATGACTTTTAAATCACCACAAATCTGCCATTCGTGCTCTGAGTATGATATAGCATCTAAAATTAATTTCATATTTTCGTATGTTTCTTTAGTATGCACAGCATGGCATAACGGAATCGATGGTTGTGTGTTACCATTATGGAGAAGAACAGCTTTTAAACTCAATTTTGAGGAGTCTATAAACAGCCGCCATTCCTGTGGATGGTATTCAATGTTCAAAGCGTTCATCAAGCCATTTACGTTATTACAGAATGCAAGCTGGTTTTCGGATTTGAAATAGGGTATCAAATTCTTCTGACGATATCTGTATATACTGATTTTGACATCCGATTGAAGCAAATTCCATTGCTTAAGTCTCGATCCTAGTAATTCCGCTTTATCTTTTGGCAAATTTAAATCTCGTATAAGGTCGCTGAGTTCATCTTGCGAAATTCTATGAGGTTCGTCACAAACAATATTGTCACCCACAAACTGTGGAGATTGTGAGGTTGTAGGCTCATTGTAGTCAACTTCCATTGAATTAATCGCTTCTTCATAATCTTGCTGGTATTCTTCGGGAGGTCGAGGAACAGGTAAATCGATTCCGTGTGGTACAGGTCGCGATACAGAGGCTACGTCAGGGTATACTACGCTTCGTTTCTTTTTTCGTGAAATACCATGCTGGATGGGTGGAGTCAAGCAAAAGTAACAGTCATTCGCATGATTGGTAGGTTCCCTCCACATCATTGGTACACCAAAAGGCAATGAACGTTTCTGTTTGTTTAGCCACTTAATCAGATTTGTGTAGCAAGTTGTGCAACTAAAATGTGGTACCCACGATTTGTCTTGGTTTTTAATTTTAATTCCAAAATAATGGAAGTAAGCAGTTTCTAAACGTTGTGTTATTGAGTATCTTTGGTTTGTAAGGGTCACCTTACCACAAATGTAGCAAAAATTGTCTGCACTATTAACACATTTACGCGACATAACGAAAACTGTAGATTTTTCACTAAAAATGTCAAAAAAACCGTAACAATTTCACGTTTTAACTGTTGAAGAAAACACAGTCAGCGTTAAACGAAACAAACAAATGTGAAATAATAAAATTTCCGCGGGTAATTACTAAACATTTTGAGTTATCATCGTTAATGTGATAAGTCTGTCGCGCTACCCGCTATTATATTTATATGGCATAAATCCACAATAAGAGCTAACTGTGAATTTTAACTTGTATATTTATGTTCAGCGAGTGAAATACAATCAATATAGTGTATTTTCATGTAAAAGGCAATTTTGATGTAGACCTGTGTTATCAGCTATCGATAGAGGCGGAAAAAAACGAAGCTTCAATCGAGAATTATCAGTCTAAGCTGTTGGTCCCTCTAAGTATCAGTCGAAGGAAGTCTAGAAAAGCCCAAAAAAACGGTATATTAACAGTGTGGCCTAGCATCAACGTCGTAGTTCATATTACAAAATTAAGCTTAACCTTTATTTTTTTACTTAATTACCTTTAAGTTTTTGCTAAGCGATTTCAAATTCCCCTACTACCATCAACACCATATACCCAGTACTTATTTTCAACACAACAATTATATAAGCAATTCCGAAATGAATTTATATCATTGTTCCGACCACAATCAAAGTCAAAGTAAAAAAAATATTCAAATTAGGACAATGGCACAGAACTCTAATGTCAGCCAGTCGGTACTCAGTCCCAAATATTCACACATCTGCGCGCATGCTGAAAAAAAAAAACTGTGTGTAACTTTGGAAGACTTTAAATGCGCGTCAGGATTACAGTTTTTCATACCTCTATACAATTTCAAAAGCCCTTTCTCAATTTTTTTTTACTGCCCGTTACGAAAATCTTGGTAGGATGTTGTTGCCTTTTTTTCGTTATCATTTGCGTATTTCTCGCGCATGTTTGCAAATAAGTTTCTCCGATGTAGATTTACTGATTGTGAAGCGACGTGAGTACATATGTGTGCATGTATATGATTGTCTGTATTCAAGGCAATTTCGCTTGCATTTTTCTTTTGTACTCTCCTGTACTTTGACGTAGCTCCTGTTTCATGGGCGCACAAAATATCGCGATAAATATAATTTGATGCTCCCGAAAAAAATTAACATTTCGCGATCATGAGTGCCAGCTTGACCGATTCCAACAATAAAAACAAATGGTCAAAGGAAGAACCTGTACATGGCTTCTAGTCATTTTTATCGATTTGTGAAGCGAGACACATTGTAAGGGTGCTGATGTATTCTTACCTTTTCACCGGGCTTTAGAAGCAGTTTTATGTGATTTTTCACCTCGTATGCAAAAATTAGGGCGGTCAGCACTTTTTCAAGTGTGTTGCGACCTAAAATAGTATCGAAAAAGGATTAAAATTAGCCCTGTTAAATTGATCTAACTGTAGTGTTTATATTGATCCCTGCGTTGTGCAAACTATCGATGCTCGAAAATCATTCAAGCCGTAGGCGGACAACTAAATTTCAAGGGATTTTATTCGCCACCTTCTTTTGAGATTATCTAAGTCTTAAAATTACTGCCCGCAGTTGTTGAAGAAATAAGTGGTTAATTCCACTTCATACGAAAGGATGTAGTATTGGTGTTTTAATTATAGACAGAAGGTTTCAGAACTGCCTTTGTTAAATGAAACGAGCATCGGAAAGACTTGCTAGACATATCCAATGCACAGCCAGACGAACACTTAAACGTCGTGAAAACCTACTAACTATACATTTGTAGCGTTTTGGCGGAATCGGAAAAGTCGAAACAAAATAGATAAATTTCTTTCCACAGATCGAATTCCCTGTACACGAGAAAACACCTACGTAAGACTTTTAACATGATTGCGATTGTAAACAAATTATAAATGCTAAGGTTGCAAGTGTGTCTTCAACCTGCTGACTGACTAACTGCACCCTTCTCGTATTCAGGCGCGGCAAGAAGTCGATTGAAGGTAGAGGAAACGCGACTTGAGGAAAAAATAACCATCTATGCTTGTATCTGACTACACATCCGACACACTTAGTCATCAACTCCGAAGTTGCATGTCGCCGAGGGATCAGAATGACATGTTAGAATTAAAGTTAATCTGTACTAAGCTTCTACGGGTTGTATCGCGTTACCTACGAAATAGCTTATTCGAAACTTGTATGCTCTCTAATTGTGTGGGACAAAAGTCTTTGAAGGCTTTGCAGTCCCTTGTCATCTCTAGCGAATAAGAATTATTGGACAAGTTCTTTTCGCTGCAATGTTGTCTCGATTAGCTAGGCTTACTGGAAGAAAAAAATTTCGACGACTTCAACTCAACGTGTCGTCGTTTGCCTACGACCGATACATGGCTGAATCATTTGGAAGTTTATTAGTTAGCAATGTGCGTCAATAAGCAACCAATAGACTTTCGGACGATTTAGATTTCATAATCTAAAGTAGGTTCTTGGTTTAAGAATACTAGCTATGTCAATATGATGGAGCCTACGGGCTAAAGCATTTTGACAGTAATCTGTTTGTCATTTGATCTGTAGTCTTAGCAGATAATGTGGACAATATTGATAAGGACGAAGCTATGGATTTTGTCTGATCAGATGCGATAAGCATTTGTAGGTTTGAGTTTTGAATGCTTAATTTTATTGACATTTTTATTATACAGAATGTTTTACTGTGCCGACGCTTGAACTAGCTCATGAAAATATCAGTTCAAGCTCAAATCCTACATGCAGCCAGTACAGTCTGTTGTATTTAAAATTGTGACAAAAGATTCCATTGAGCCAAAATAGTTGACGTAGTCCTCATTCTAGAAACGTTCCTTGAACCCGCAGACCACCTCCGTGTTCCTAATTACACGTTATGCAGTAACGTTAGATTCGCAGGCTTGCTTGAATTCAGTCAAAATATCTCTGAACTCTTTGAGCAGTCTTAATAGCAGGAGATTAAATGCCTATCACCGGCTCTAGGATGGCAGAATGACTAACAGAGCGGGGATCAATCTGAAGTAGTTTGTAATGGTCAAACAGGTTAACCAACACATTCGTACCAAGCTTACCCTCTTCATCATCCAAAACAACCATACTCTTGACTTAACCTAGCATACCAAGCGATTCGCTAAAGAATCATCGAGTCACTTTAATGAATATTTCGTTCGCGAACGGAGTCATCTGCGGTTCGCTAATGACAATCACCATTTTCAAAATTGTAGCGAAGTTGATAAAAACATATTTTTTAAATAATATTCAATAAATAAATGGAAAAAAAACTTTAAACGCGTTTTTCTCGAAATGACGTTTTTTCAAACTGCGGACACTTACTCTCCGGACTGGCCGAACCGATTTAAGTCAAATTTAGTGCACTACTTAACTCAA
Organism: Nemotelus nigrinus; assembly: GCA_947369275.1. Classification (NCBI taxonomy): domain Eukaryota; kingdom Metazoa; phylum Arthropoda; class Insecta; order Diptera; family Stratiomyidae; genus Nemotelus; species Nemotelus nigrinus. Next base: position 44,092,107 of record OX376373.1, on the reverse strand, counting down.
GTATCTTGTGTGGTAATCTACCACAATATAGGCCAAAATATAACCCAAAAAAAAAATTTGGCAAGCGAAACAAAGTGAAAAAAATACGATTTTCCGAAAAATATTTTCAAACACCCGCCATTTATTTTTTGATCATATTTTTTTAAATATTGTGGTAGATTACCACGTAAGAAACATTCCTCTTTAAAATGCGGTTTGCTTTTTTGTGTCAGATTCTTCATTCCTGAGATTATCTGCCCGCAGTATGACGAGGCATTTTTCGAGATGTCAACTTTGGCGCCCTCTAAAAATAAATGGAAAAATGAAAAAAATTAAAAAATATTTATTTTTGTAATCTTCAAAACGATTATTTTACCCATGCAAATTTTAAAATTCATGCAAAATAAAGGAGGTGAAAAAAAATATTGAAAATTAGGCTGTTTTTTAGCATTCTCACCGGTACTACCCCCTTAAGCAAATAACAAGGAACTGCCCAATATGCCATGTACTGCAAGTATCGCCAAGTGAAGTGAATGTTCCTAGTCCCCAGTTCCCTTCAGATTCGCTTAAAGTGAATATAGGCGAGAAATGCTTTGAATCGGCACTATGGTCTATATGAGAGAGGAAAAAAAGGGTTGGCAATACCTTCGCTACAGTGTCTGCTGGAAAAAACTACCGTCCAAATATCATAGTTGAGGCTACCAGTTTTTATCAATAGACCAGTTGAAAAAAGATTTCACCGCTGAAACTCCGGTTGAAATGTATAACTTTTACAAGCTTCCGAGGGACTTTAAAAAGCTCATTACAAAAATAAGTTCGGAGATGATGACGAAGCTTTTACAGACACATTGGATCTACAATTCATAGAAAATCCTACAGTGAAAAGGGTTCGGACCAGGGTGAAGACCCGTAAAGACCGATCACTGCAAAAGAGGGCGTCAAAGTACAACTAACCTTATTGTCAAAAATAAAATAGTTACACGCGTTCACGCTCTTAACTCTTCGAAAAACGGGCGCCCCATCCTTTTTTGCCTCACAGCAAGGATCCACCTAATTAAAACGACACAATGATAGTTTAGTTCAAAATGTTGCACATGAATTTCCGTTTTAACGAGTTTCATATATGTATGTTATAGATTAAAGATTCGTTTGGTGGATGGATTTTATGTTAATTAACGAAGAATTTTAATTGCTGTAATGAGTATTTTGACATATCAAATGGGAGTATTGACTTAATATGATTTTCCTTCTCTACGAAAATTTTGTATAATGATTAATATGCTGCGATAATATTACGTTCGTCTCACATAATATGCATTTAAAGTCTTACTAGGGAATTCCAAAATTGCGCTTAACCCATCAGAATTTCTGGAAAATCATATTTCCATCGAATCAATGACATCCCGAATTTCAACTATCCTAGTGCCCTTCAAACTGAGCAATCTCTGAACGATTTCGCTGCACTTTATTCGTTGATGTTCTCTATCCTCGTATTTACTCATAAATAATGGGATTTGGAAACTATCATAAATGCAATTTTCCATTCAATCGATATTTCAATATTTCATGTTGATTTCACCAAAGGCAATAAACGATTTCCCAAACTGTTGGTCTAGAGTTTAGGTGAATGGATTTTCTAGAGAACAGTTCTCATTTGTAATGAAACGAAATGAACTCTCAGATGTGTTTATCACAAATTATATGACTCATCATAGCTGGTGGCAATCGATGCCACCAAATTGAGTTGTTGATAGATGATGGAACTATTATTTTGATGTGAACTGATTTCATCAGATTAATAGTAATGAATCAACAGTAAAAAAAGCTACTAGATAAAGTATAACTGCACTATTTATTTAGCATCGAATGGGAAAATAGAGTTATTAAAAAGTTAAATTATGGCTTTGGAATTCATTTCCTAAAGCAGCATACACTTAACGTATTGCATGTCTTGATAGCCTGCAGATCAATGCAACTGCTACCTAAAATATTTCTTACAATCTGTTTGAGCAAGTAAATGTGGAGAATAAAAATGAATACTGTGTTATTATCGGAACATTTGATTCCTTCAGTATCATTAACGTTTAGTTTATTCGAAATAATGAGTTTTTGGTCCATAGATCTCGCTTAGTGTTTGGTATCGTTCATAGTTTTACGTATATATAGTACTCATAGTTTACTATCAAGAAATCTAGTATATTATTCTGTTCCCGGTAATAAATATAAAAGAGACTGTCATTTTCGCGTAAAAATTATATCAACCAACAAGCATATATATATTTACATATAAATATGACTTAATTTATCGGTGTAAAAAAAACCTCTTAATATTCTTTAAATATAATTCCGGTTTCTCTTGCAATTTCTGCTCCGATTGCATCAATTATTGATGGTCTTTTCACTAAAAAAAAAAAAAAATCTTTTACGTCCCAGAGCTTGCTCTCGGTTGACTTGTTTAACTTGATTCGGCTCTGATCTTCTATTTTCAAAGGGTTCTCTATGGATTTTTTTTGTTCATAGAGTATTATTTGAAATTTAAACTACTGTTCTGCCTGGATGAGAATAAATTACCCATATGCAAATGTATCGTCTAGTATGTTGTCTATGTGCGGCGGCTAAATGATATAACCAGGCCAGATACCAGCTGAGCTAACCATCAGCTCAAATAAAATCGTTTTGCATATGCCGTCGGTATCGAATTCCTTAGTACCTTCGATGCATAGTAAAGGGTTATTCGGCTAATGAAATGCAAAGAACTGGAATGCTACCATTGCTCAACATTTAATCATAATCCAAACTTCCGGGTTGCATCAGAAAAAGACAAGTTCTCCCGAAAATTGGGAGAAGATATGCATTACATTTAACGGATAAATATCATCTAATCCTCAAAGACACAACCCTTTTATTGTTTACTGATTTTGGTCTGCTCGCATAGAGAGCATGTCTGCAATTCATTTATCTGTAGGTACGAATGTTAATGCGACTGATGACGCAGATCAACTATAAAACGCGCCCGCGAAAGATGAACCCTCTAAAAAGTTCTGGATGACGAGTTTTCTCACCCCAAATAAAGAACAGGGGACACTTTCCGAACGAAACAAACAAATGCAATAATCGGAACCATTGTCAGAACACAAAATTCATTCTGACGTTTATGCAAAAATATTAGATTCCCATTAATCTATGCGAATTTGATTTCATTGCTTTTGATCGAATAGGCAATGGTATCGATTGGTTTTGCTCAGGTATTTTATTTGCAAAAGGACAGGTATCGGATATTGATGGGAATGCGAAGGGAAAACAAGCCATGAAAAGTGTGTGCGAAATTGCGTAACATACCATAGAATCAGGAGTTAATGGCCTGTACCCAAATTAATAATGTGCCTCTTTCGTTTTGGGTTTTTGTGATGCAAATCGGAAGTTTAAATTGTTTAGAAGGGGTACACGTAGATCGGTGAATAGTATGCGTTTGCCAGGTGCGTCATAGATAACTGGTTTCTTCTCATAGAGCGTTAAGGTTGAGTGTTTCTTGGGTTGCTTTTAATGGAGCCGTTGGTTAATCCTGCGTTGGTATTTTCACCGTCTCCGTTTATCATAAAATCTCTAGGTACAGTAACGGGATCGTAAATTACATTAGTCAGCAGTAAGAAAATGTGCAAATAAACTACTGTGCACGTCTGGGTGATTGTAGTAGAAATAAAACACAGCGGTAGTCTTGTTTGAATGGAATAGTTCAACACAGCCTCTCTAGTTTGTTTGGGTTTCTGACTGCTCAAGTGATCTTCTAGGCTTTGGTTGATATAGCACAGACTTTAAGTGGTCGGGTAGTCACGAATTCAAAAAGAAATTTGAAATGTTTTCAGTTACAGGTTGGAACAGTTTTTCGGTAGCAACTTAAATTGTCGAATTCAATGAAAATAAATAAAGCTATAGACATACGCTAACAAGCATAATATTAAATGATAATTATTTAATTTCCGTATTATCGGAAAAATAAATTCCCTCGTAAAAACCGAGACACTATCCAACTAGTCGACTTGTTTATTTCAATACGAAGCGAATTCTAAATCTAAGGGGCTCCATAGGCTTCAATTTGCTTGGTGCGTTTCGATGCACGTTATATCAGAGTTGGGTAAGTGTGCCTGCCAAATCTGTAGTGTGCAAACGATTTTGTTCCTGGTGCGCATACACGTTCGTTCGATGCCGCTCGAATCATCATTCGAGCTGCTTCCTTAAATAGCATCAAATAGATTAAAGCAGCACTGAAAAATATATATTAAAAATAAACAATATCTGGCATACGCCACACACTTCTTGGTTATGGTTTGACGTCTATAATTAGTCAAATTACAGATAGTCCTAATCGTCCATAAGTCAAGTACCCACAACGAATAAGGAAAGTTGTGCCAAAATTAGATTTTTCATTTTGACAGTAGTCTCGGAGCCTAAAAATATAATGAGAATATAGTATAGGCCATTTAGCCCAAACAAATAAGCTGTGTAAATTGAGTCTCGTATAATACCCCCAAGGTCCATAGACAAGACGTCCCAGCTGTAGGGAATGTACCGTGCACTTCGTTGCAGCAGTATGCTGATCGTCATAATAATGACGGTGATATGTATGTTTGTTTGTTTGTTGTGTGTACCGTAGCCGAAGACAGTGTGTGCTGTAGCCCGCAAGATTTTCCTTATGCAAACAAAACCGATGGTCTAATGTTTTCTTAACATCAAGTCTTTTTCTATTTTCCAGAAATATTATTTGATGAGGATCGCATGCGTTCAACAGCACAACAAAGCAAGACTATAATGGGGACGAGTGTTATACGTGTGCTAACAGTTAGTTCTTGTAGCCGTAGCTCGTGACCAGATTTGGATTTGGTTTCAAAATTAGATCGAGTTGACAGAATATGTTAGCTTTTGGAACGTCAGATGTGTTTTTCACCATACGTGTAGCAGTGATAATTATTATTTCCATCGCAACAAGCTTTGAATAGGTAAGTAACCTTAATTATGGTAACAAGATCTGAATATGGTGTTTGAAAGGGAACGTGCTCGATGTATACGTGCTCCAACGAGTAGTTTATAATTATGTTTGGTTTAAGGTTTTGAAGCATGCTCCACATATCTTCGAACTCAAAGCTGTAGATAATTGGTAAGACTCGGAAAAAGAGCACTTTAGAAGCTAATTAGTTTCTGAGGAAAATCACATCTAAATCTTACATCTGCTAATATGTGGCATACATTTTGTTTTTTATTCAGATTTTTATTGAACTATAGAACCAGGTCTCTTATGCCGGGTTTCCACCAAAGAGACAAAACAAAAAACACGGACAAAACATGTTTTTCTGAACAAAAACACGAATGTTTTGTAAAAACTGAACAATTTCGCGAGCATTTTTGTCTCTGAAAACTGTTTTAGTAAACAAAACACCTTTTTTGTCCGTGTTTCTTGTTTTGTCTCTTTGGTGGGAACCCGGCATTAAAGCTGCTTCACGGCGGACAAAGTACGATTACTATTTTAAAAACGAAAATGCACCTTAATCTCACTGAAACAAACATTCCAACTTTGCCAACATTTTGTGTTCCCATGAATTTCGTAGCAGCCGATTAGTTTGCGGCTAAGAAAATCGACAGATGCTTAAAATACTCGCATCTCTCCACATGCCGTGTGCGATGCAGTGCCATGGCACGCGTTCAAATATTTCAACTTTTCAAAAGAAAGGGCAATAATTATTGTCAGAGTCTTAGCCTACGATCACGACTTATTTGACACAATGCCAACAAAGGGTCATAAACGTGTGGACTCCTTTAGTTGTTCTTTGTTTTCGGATAAGTGGTATCGCATTGGACCGAACTAAAAGTCCAAGTGACGTTTGAGAAATTTATTGAATTACGATAATCTACTGATCTCGCGCATTTAATCGATTTAATTGAATTTAATTATTGTGGGATGTTGTTGACGGATGATGGAATGTTTTTTTAAATTTTGCCTCGATTTGGGTAACGTTAATCAGATTAGCTTAAGTGACAATGAGTGGGCTATTTTTACTTTAAATTTTAAAGTTTCCACAATTGATACTGATTTATTAGAAGGATTTCAATGAATGTGTGGATGATTTTCGAGGTTATGCCCTGAAGCTAATAAAAAATCAATAAATGAGTACTTAAACTTGATGACATTCTATTAAAGTAATAATGTGAGCTGTAGGTTTTTTGGTATCTTCGAATTGGAACGTGCTTTTTAAAGTTGTAGCTCAGGTTTTAATGTAAAATGACTCAGAGCAAACTTTATGTTTTTAAATAAATTCGAACCAGACAATGAGTGCCTTTAACGCGCATCACCTCGCGAAAGTTCCTAAAGCAAAAATATATGTGACTCTCTACAAATAGCCATAATTCTAAGTTTGACTCTTTTCAATTCTGCATTAGAATGAAAGTGAATCGATTGGTTTAAATTTATTTCGTAAAATAATTTCCATTTAGGTTCTTGGTGTATCCATGGAATGATTCTTATCATTCATTAGGTAACTATTACTAAGCCCGAGCTGAATATTCCACGAGTGTGCATAACTAATCACAAAAGCAAAAGCCATCTAAAAACTACTTAAAAGCTGATAATTACCGTCTGATAGGCGTCAGCCACTGACAACAACCAAACCATCGTCCAAATTCTTTCACCCCGAAAACGTGGTGGCTCCTTGCTCTGCAGTCTTCTGTGTTCCATTTGGAATCGCATAAATTTTTAATGCCATGTTAGAGCCATAAGCCCGGTCTCTTTGACGGACTCATTGCAGCGATATCATCAGCCTAATTTGTCCTTTTATATGTAGCAGATGCGCCTCACCGTCCACACCTAATCGTATGGTATAGAACGTGGTGTACAATGCTCTTCAACCTTCAATTTTCTCCTGCTGCATTGTTTTTCATTCAATCGGGCGATCCGGCCAGCGAAACGGGCATACTATCGCAATCGGAATTTCTGGTTTTCGGCAGAAGACCGATATATTTGTTCGAGGGTCTCTCGATAGAGAGTCTCAGCATTTAACGAAACATTTTTCGTTTCAATTTTACTTTGCTCAAACTGTAATTTATTATAGGGCATTAATAAAACAGAAAATATTCGTGATTAAAGAGACATTAATTAGCCGTAATTTTGGTTATCCTGTCTCTTTGACTGAACGTGATGTAAGCGGCATACTTTGCTGTCCAGCCAGTGTGTGAAATTTGTTGTTATGGGAGTTTGAGCTCGATTCAATAATCAAGGCGAAGTCTGAATGTCCGGATCCAGGACATGTTCCAACGGACTAGCTAATAGGCACAGAGTGTAGACTTGCTCGACTGCACTTTTCGGCAGGATAGATAATAATAGAGTATATTAGAAAAAAGGCATAAAAATTTGAATTAAGTCTGTGGGTGTGTTGTAACCGGAGGGGCTATTTGTTTTTTTGGCAATTAGTGCATTTCAAGGATCAAGAGAAAGCATTAATATGAAAAAATGTATAATTAGAAAGGTAATTTAAAATGTTGATTAGAAAAAGTGTAGCATAGTTGCACCCTTAACCAAATTTCAATCTTCGGCCCAGAGTTTTCTAAGTACGAATCTCGCCTTTGTGTGTCTGGTTTTTACTTTAACTCTCACTATATTTTCTGGGTTTTTACGAAAGAAATTTGTATTAAAATTATTTATTATACCCGGCACACGAAACGAACTTATATGTATACGAAATGTGGGTTTTCGCCGGATTGTGTTATCCGAGCTGAAATTTTTTTTGATTAAGACAATAGTATATTTAACCCTTTGCCAAGAGCGGAAGTTTCAGTCTAATTTTAGGTGCCCCTACAAAAACAAAGGTAAAGTTTTTTTTTAGCTTGACTATGATTATGTTTTAGAGATTTAAAACTCAAGGCTGAGTACCTGTCACGAAATTGACAGGGCACATTGATATGTTTGAGAAATAATCTTGTGTAGCTTTTGGGCAATTTGCCGGCTACTCTATGTCTAGGACAGACACTTAAACAGAATTCCTTCAAATTATCTACCCTGCTGTTTAGGAAAAAATGCAAATTTTTTTAATAAATACTATGCTCTGCTCATCTCGGCGAAATGACATTTTCAAAATTCTTGATCGCAAAAGAACGATAACTCAATTTCTCAATGATTCACTCAATAACATATTTCTAGCACTCCAATTCGAAGAACTGACGAACCGATAATCAGATCAAAATGAAATTCAATTGAAATTCAAAAACAAAAGTTTAAATTTTATAAATTTAGAATTTTCGCGGATGGTAACGCCAAAAATCTTCCTGTCCCTATAACGATGCACTAAGCAGACCAAAAAATCACTGAATAGAATGAGCTTGACGTCAAGCAGATGATTGAGGTGCCAGCAAAGGGTTGTCAACATTGGCAATTTTCATTATTTTTGTATTAACAGATGGTACCATCAAATTTCCTATCGTACACATATCAGAACAAAAATAAGCAATATGTGTTAAGATATGCAAAAATTTAAATTTCCGCGGGTGGCAACCCTAAAAATCTTCCCACTCTCATAACGTCCGATGCAATCATCAATTCGAAAACTATTTCCCAGGCTAAGTTGATGATAGCGTGAGTCAAGTGTGTGTGGTAGACTTTTGGCTGCAGCCAAGAGTTGCCAGCATTGAACATTGGTCATTTTGGCACTGAAGAATCCTACCGTAAAATCTTCAAATCTGTCTACTTCTATAACTTTTCATGCAGTCATAGGATCAAAACAAGATTCAGAGGACAGGTTAGCTTGAAAAAAGCGCACTTTTCGTAGCCATGTCTGGCCAATTAGGCCAATAATTTTCTGACAAATGCTATCATTAGATTTTCATAAGCAAAATATCTAAAGTGATGATCCAGTTGTGAGTGAAATTGGGATTTCGTAAACAAATCAAACAGATAAAATCTGAATCGAAACATTTAATTTCTCCGAAAATAATTCTTTCCAGCGCCTCCTATGCAGTCGAGCTGTTTCCTATTGCTATATACTTTGAACATTTCTGCGAAAAAATGCTGTTTTAGCTCCTCATTTTTGCATTATAGCCTGTCGCGCTTTCTATTACTTCTAGAAGTTTTAGTACACGACGCATTTTTCGCTGTGGTTAATTTTGTTGTTGTACGATCCAAATCACTGCGTGGAGCACTTCATGCATATTTTTCACAGACTGAGCTCCCTATTATCTTGCTTCTTAGGATTGTGTCTCTGTTGAACTCACTTGTTACTGACACAGTTGCATTTTTAATGTCTTTTTTAGTTTCCGCTGTGTTCAGTAAGGTGCGAAATTAGTAAGTGAAAATGCTGTGTCATCGTATCTTCCAGACAAATTTCCATCAAACAGTCAGAATTTATCAAGCATAAATTATTATCAATAGACATTAGCCCCAAAATATCGATATTTGTCAAAAAATAGAAATATACGGTTTCCAAAGGCATAAATTGATCTTTCAATAACATCTTTTATACATTATGCTTGCTAGATTCTAAAATGATCTGAAAAAAAAAATTAATTCGTATTTTTTTCAAACCAGCTTTCCGTAGTTAAAACTGATGGAAAGTTCGATTTTTCCAGAGTTTCAAATTAGTCGAATTTCAAAAGAATCAAATTAGCGAAATTTCATACTACTACTGGATGTGCATAAGCAATAGAAAATTAATCGTTACTATCACAAATCGCCGTATATATTCGAATAAATAATACTAATAATAGACACGGTCTGAACATTTTCCAGTGAATTGGATTTTATAGCCATAAAATTGAGTTTGAGTCTGTGCTACGAATATCATTTTCGAATTTGAATACAATAATTCATTAAGATATAGAGTCTGTATTATTAATTTGCATTTTAATAGCACCGGTTTAATTTTCGATAACGATGAAGCTTTAACGATCATCTTGGCTGACTATGCATGTTTTACTGCGGGTTTGTTACGCAGAATATGTAGAAGTGATTGAACTTAAATAAATAAAATAAAGCTCGTAGTTTATGATGGTTTAGTAGTTACGTAGATTAAATATAGGTAAAAATATACAGCACATCTTCGATCATACACCGATTTTTTCAAAATTCCATTCTGTTTGAATAAAATTTACACGTGCTTTTCAATAAAAAATATTTACTCAGTTCATGACCATCTACATCAAGTCATAATTTACGACGCAGAACTTGACAATTTAACTGAACGATGCGAAAAGTCACATAAAATTAAAATTGAAAAAAAAAAATTCACAAGAGCTATTCGAATTCAAAGTTTTGTTTTACTGTCGCTACGGCTTCCAATCTCTACTCGAGCCGTATGCACTGACGCGACTAAACAATTTTTCGGAACATCAAAAATGCTGAAAAAATGAAAATCGATCACCAAAAGTGTTATATTGTGAATAAACGTTATATTTTCGAGTTTATGATTGGAAATTGAACAAAGCATCGTTGTATATGTACCATATCCATAAAATCGTATTTGTGTGGTCATAAAATGTAGGATTATTCAATTTTTATTCAAATTGCTAGGGAAACCGTAAAAACAGTATTGCTGGGATATCTAGTAAAGTTTTTAAATATCTGATTTCGAAACGTGTCAAATTGTTTGACTTCAATACGTTTAAAAAAAACTTAATTACAACGAAAAGAAAAAACTAATTTATTTCATAAATGCAAGTGATATCAGAGTTTTCTATGAAAATTTTGTAATGATAATACGTATTTCAAGCAACACAAAAGACATTACGAAATATATATACTTCGCTGACTAGTAAAACATTAAAAACAAGCGCTTTAAAAAAAAAATCTGCTCAGGAGGAGATATTCGTTTTCCACTTACTATGAATTTGCATATTTTCCATAATTTATATTTCCTCTTTCATATTGGATGTTAAACGATTAAGAATTTAGCAAATCTTTAGAAGCGACTGCAAATTGTTTAGACTATGCTTTGCATATTTTTCTAGTTTGAATGTCTTGTGTCAACTAACAAGTGACAACAAACAAGGTAGAATTTGTATTAATTATGAATTCTAATTAATCTTCGAATCGTAATAAATGTTCAAGTTTCGTTTTGACAGTTTTACGTGACTATTTGGACCAGAAATAAATGAAATGCTTCAGGCCAGACGGCTGTGAAAAAAATTACTTGAGCTGAAAATGTTTGCTGATCTGTTGATTGAACTACACTTGATGGGGGGTTAAGGATTTAGCGTCTGATAATTTCATTTCTAGGTTAATAGTTTTCTATGCAAGCAGAAAATTATAATTCCGTCGTTTATTTTAATTAATTAGTTTTGAATAATTAAAAACAATCCCAAACAGGTTGGTTCTCATGCTGTTCATATTGTTTCTTTTTTGACTGCAAGCTGAAATCGGAAACCTAATCAGTGGTGCACAGAAATTAAGTCTATATTTGCTTAACTAGCCTAGCAGCAGCAGCCTCTGAGAAAACTTGAATATAAGTTATATGTAAACATGATCCGGACATGTTCTCTCGCCCGATAATATTGGGATTATGTACCCATAAGCTCAGGTTGTTTGTCGAGTCGTACGTGATATAACCCTTGGCCTAACAAGCACGAATTGTATAATTATAATTGCTGAATGGTAAATTTGCGATTTTCATGTTGCGTGGGATCAGAAGAGCAAGCTTATCCGAGAATTTTTGAATGGGTCGCTTCATCCGAATACATTTAATTTAACTTTCCAAAAACTTGACAGCATTTAAAGAATGAAAATAATTTATCTTTCTTAATTTTTAATTTTTGCAATAAGATGTTGAACTCAATTCATTCGATTAGCGGATGCAGTACACTATTTCTTCGTATCTCGCCTAAAAAACTTGTTATGCAATGCACACTAAATACAGGCCTATATACAGGATGACTGATGAAAGTTTACAAAAATGAGTCACATTCACATATCCGGCGTTAAAGTGTTCCCCGCAGATATGCGAAGTAGGCGAGTTCCTGTTACGTTTCGTGTTTTGTACACTATGTTGCAAGAAATGGGGAAGGTTGGCCCAAGAAAGACTAAGTCTCGAAGCAAGAGCAACATACGATACGCGTACCAACAACAATCGAAAAAATACTTGCTACACATTTACGTTCACTTTTGCTGTGTTATTATTCAGTTCACCTGGGTATGAGATTTGTAGCTGTGGTTTTGGTCTTGAAGAATCTCAGCGGTTAGTTACATACGATCTCCAGTCGATACTATGAAAATTCCCAGCTACAGGCTAAGCTACGAATATTTAAGCACAATGATAGAGATATGTTAATGCTATACATGTATAAGTTTGTATTTAGATTTGTTGTTCTGAGGGATACTTGGGCGCTGCTCCGGTTTCGTGCAGGTTCTTACCTTGCCAGTTACGATACGAAAAGCTGATAATTGCAGCTTTTATTTGGTTGTGATGGCGAGACTAATTGCGAAGGTGGAGCCTTTGCTGGAAGTGTGATTATTCCTGATAGTGGAAAGTGGTTATGATTGGATTTTTGTTGGCTACTGCAAGAGTTCGGTTGCATGCAAATTAGATTTCATGTCAGTTGTTATAACTGATGGAATCTAATTATAATATGTTGATTAAATCAAAGACCGTACTTAACAGAATTTAGTATAATAATTTCGCGTTTAAAAGCGAAAAATGTTAAATTACGATATGTATCAATTAATTGGAATTCACATATCAGCAGACACTTCTAGAACTGACAACTGCTTCCATGTGAATGTGTGACCATCAAAGGGTTCGACCAATTTATAGATTGTTCATCAAAAACTATAGTATTAAGTCATAAAACTCCAAACAAGTTTCAAAGTACATGTTTTTGTATCTTCTAAAGGAAAATTACAAACCAAATGTTAGTCCGCCTCTGTCGCCGTCGGCGAATCCCCTCAAATTACCTCTCAATAAAAGAAGAAAAACAAAATCCCAATCATAGTTTTTTTTTATTGTTGTTTTTTTCGCGCCCGCATCTTAAACTCAACTTAAACTTCTTAAGATACATCGCTTCTAACTGCCTACGATCATTTACACATTACATATCATTCGAGTTTGACGTAAACATAAATTTGACGATATTGTTGATATGTTCGTAGATTTTCTGTGAATCATGATAATACAGGCAACTGTGAACGCTAAACCGTTTTTGTTTACAATGAGAAGTGTGGCTTGAATTCTTGTATTCAATCAAAGGTATGAACAACACTTGCATATACACATGGACATGGATATCTAGACTATATGTATTCGATATCTCCATGTATACGCCGAGCTTTAACGATATCGAGGAGGTGACCGTAAAGTACGTATTGGCTAGCTATGTCAACACATTGTAATCACAAGTGGCCACTTGACCACTTTGTCATGATAAAACATCTTTTTTCCCGTCTCGGGATTTATTTACTCAACAATATCTCGATAGGACAAATTTAAAATCAATGAAGTCATGTTCTGACAATTTAAACTTGTCGTAATATGTATCTTGAGTTGAAGCGAAGTGATTGTTGTTGCTATCGGACAATGATAGGTACTTGTTCAACATTTAATTTTGTTTACTGAGTAAAGTGATATGGATGATCGAAGTAATGTTGTTTGTTATGAAATATGACTTCGTTTTGATGATAAACCTGAAATTACTGTAAGGCAAGTGTTTGTTGAATTTTGAGTACATGATTATGTTACATAATATACAAAAAGTATATTTTAACTTGGAAATAGTGAAATTAGTGAAAAATATTGAAAGAATGAGAGAAAGAATGCTTCTTGGCAAATATTTTCTGCGATATTATTGCTTCATGGACTGATTCCTCTGATACCTACTTGATCCCTCTCAACACAGCGTCACCTACACCACACTCACTGCACTTAAGTAACCGTCAGCTATTTCTTCGACTTTTTGTCTCCATTATACGAATCGCCTGCAATTAGATAAGACATACTCCGTATTATAGATGAAGAAAAAAGGACTCTATTTGGTGTGTAGTTCGACTCATTCATTCGGATGATTCAATCAGTCTGAGTCAATCAATTGTGTCAATAAGTTTTTGATTAAAGCATTATGTAGGCATGAAAAAGGGTTACAATTGATGTATTTATTTGAAGACAATAATGTACAAATGCAACATTATTGTACAAAATAAAAAATCCAAAGATTTCTAAAAAAAAAAAAAACAAAGCGTATCTGCACAAATTATTTTTGTTGTCTTATAAATTAGCATTTAGAAATAATATTTTCCACATTTTCTGTGATTTTTTCCAAATTACTCTTTCACAGGAAACAGAATTGGTAACGACCCTTAGTCCGAAACCCGAGAGTCATCCAAGCTGAATCTGGTGTATATAATTTCTGTATCCGCCATCGCCGTAATGAGCAACATTACGTTCGTTTGCCATTCGGGCATTATTCCCACATATTTTGTCCTGCCTCTTCAAAAATTTGATGTTCCGCCTTTTGATTTGATTTTTCGTTGAGATTGTTTCAAACCAGTACTCGTAATTCCCTCTTTTATAGCACGTATCGTCTCATATACGAAAAGTTTGATGTAATTATATTAGTTCTAATATAACCTCAAATTCAATAAACCTCCTTAGAGTGAGCACATGCTAAGCCAGAGTAGCGGTCATAGAATAGATCCCTGTGGGACGCCTGCTTTGTTATTCTTAAGTCGGCTACACAATCAACAATCGGTGACTTGAGAAATGTAATTGGTCGAGTGTTGCGTGAGAAGCTCCGGAAGACTTTCGAAATTGTCAGGAAAGATCATTTTTACGATCTTGTCCAGCTAGTAGCTAACTTGTAGTGCATTTGTGCTCTTTATACGCAACAAGACTACGCAATTCACTCTGTCTTATGCATCGATATTTGCTCCACCAAAAAGTTTTATGAAGCACTCCTTTTAACTTTTTTGGATTTCTTCTTACTTTTCGGTATGACTGCAGAAGTCTATCGAGATTGGATCTGTTCTTGCCACGCTTGCACTACCTGACGAGTTAGCTTACTGAGTACGTAGGTAAGCTAACTCGTCAGTCCATAAGCAAGTTGGCGCCCCATGTGGGCGTGGTGTTTAGTGAAGTAATTTTACTCTCTATGTACCGTGAGCAATATTAGCTCTCAAAACCAAAAATATAAAATCTGAGTTAATAATTTTTAAAATCGCAAGCTTCTGTAATCCAGCAGGGAAAGCATTGGTAGACGAGCAAATCAACTTTGAGATAACCTAGCTCTGAGTGGGTGTCTGAGTCAAATTAAGGGCAAAGTGAGGTGTTAAATTAAACATTTCACACACATAAAAAACTGATTTTGAAAATAGAGTCTGCACTGCTGCTGCTAAAAACGCATGGATAGAACTTTGTCATCTGTCAACACTAATCATTATAAACTCTCCCAATGCATGGAGATACAATTAAAATAGTAGAAATTAGTATCGTAATGTTTAAAAGGATCGTATCAACTTAAAAGTTCGGAAAAAAACTATCACCGCAAGTCTGATGCAATGTGTATTAAACATTTTTACGATTCAAACACCTTATCCTCATATTTAACAGCTTTTACCAACGTAAGTATGATTTTTAGAAGCTAATAATTTGCTGAAACTCACTATTACTAATGTTGGCTAATCTATCTCACCGTAGCCATGAAGATTGATAAACGTGTAGTCGACTCAGAGACGTCAGCATCGAAATACATGGCGATTGCATTCATTTTATTCTAAATTCAAACTAATTTAGTGATATTAATCAATTTGAAATTGCTGATGGATATCATGCGCTGTGATTTTCATCAACCTGTCCGACTGATCAGTATCTATTTTTTTTTATGGCAAACTATTCGTATGGTTTTTTACCGTTCCGTTCCTCTTACGAAAAGAAATAGTTTACCAGCATCATCATCTTTATGTTGCATTTCCATCAGGTATCTTTCTTTTATATACAGTACATTAGTGTCAACAATGAAATATCAGGTTTTAATTTTACAATAAAAAATAACTTATTATTTGCTTCGTCGATTTTGTGATGCCTGAGTTCCACTTTTTGTAAACTCCAGCCAACTCTGATGACACCACAAAAATGATCAAACAAATTATTTCCAAATAAATTCCATTTCGGAATTCATTCCATCCAAGAGAATCGGAAATAAAGAATTTGAATAAACTTCGCTTAGAATCTTTAAAGTGTCATCTTCTTTTAGTTTGCAGCACATTCACAAGAAAGAAAAATGGCAACAAGCACTTTATTCGATCATATTTCTTCAAGTTTACGACACATTAAACATCATTCCTGCAATGTCTATAGATGCATGTGTAAAGGCGGAGGCCAGAGTATAAAAAGAAAATAAAAGACAGCTCGAGCTCGAAATGATAAAGTTTAATGTCCCAAAAGTGTTATGCGTTCTGTGTGTTCCGATTTGTTGCAGTGTTGTGGACGGTTGTTGGACTTGAAAAAAAAATGAATTACTTAAATTTAGATAAACGAAACTTTTTATTATAGCACTGAATAGTATGTTGTTAGCATTGACACAGCTACAAACAGCGCCACTTTTTTCTCAAACTTGACTTTTATGAAACGTGGAATGTGATATCACGAGTAATTCCATAGCACTTGCATATTTGATAAACTTCTTCTGGTCTTATGCCACCGATTATTTAGTTTCAAAGAAACAGTGATGCACCACACTTTCAATGCATCAAATTAGATTAAAACAAATAATAGAAATCGTTTCATCAATTTTATAGGCAGAAATGCATTGTTTGTTACGTTTCGAAGCTAGGCTACCGGAGTATGAATGTTGCACTTGCACGCAATAGGCTGCACGTGACCCAGTGAGTGCGGAAATATTTTTGAATGCGTATGCGAAAACTTAGCTGATGGGGAGGTACTTTTAATGTTTTGAAGAAAAAATTCGTTGAACCAGCTGGTTTTAAAAAAAATACTCTAAGATTTGTAAAAAACGGTATAAAAATTATAATGCGTTGAACTGAGTCTTAGACAGGTAAGAAGGATAATCAGACTGTGATCCATTCATCTCAGAAATTTACATTATTGCTCGAAGCCTTCCTAAATTAATCAATTTGAAATGAAGAGCAATTTATTTAAACTTTATATATGATTTCAACTCATCTAATGAGTGTACATTGCCATTTAAGCGTCAACAGCTTAAATGGCAAAGGGCTAAATATCAACATGTGTTTTAACTTCAAAAAGCAATTTCTTTAACCAAATAGCTCATACTCAATCGCTCTCATTCATTCATTCATCAACTACATGCTTCACATTGAATTATCTCTCCAAAACGTCTAATCCACGTCGAGCTGCCTAAATTCGAGACATATTATTTGTGGACGTATCCACTCGTTCATGTTCCTATTTGCTGCAATCTACTAGTGGTATGTCATCCATATGTTGGTTACCCATCCGTCATCAGACAATAACAGTTTGTTGAAGCCTAATAGCTTGATGGGAGCGACCTAAGTTCCAACGCTGTCGTCGTTGTCGTCATCGGAGACTTTTTGTGTATTGTTCAGTATTTCGACAAGAGCCACCACGGTACTTCGTTTTCCTTTACAACAAGCACAACAATCGCATGTTGGGAATTAACTCGAACTCTACGCTATGTTCGTCCCTCTGCCCCATAATACCAGTACACACTATATCTGACATATTATGCATGGGTATCTCAAACCTATCATTACTATTGCCAAGAGTAGTTGCATGGACGTTCGTGTATGTACGATGGATCGAGCATTGACTAGTTATTGTATCAGCGCGCATTGTATTATAAAGTTCAAACCATTCTTACGTGGCGAAGAGTCGGCTGGTTCAGGAAACAAGGTGGAATCTTTGTGAAATTGGTCTACGAAAGATCGTCGGCTTTTGTTTTCAAGTTTCAAACACATCTCTTGATTCAGCAGGCTATCAGCAGGTACTTATAGAAACAAACTTATTTTCACCGAAAAAGCGTGCCAAGAATTCACCAAAAAAGACATGACACACATGCACCAATCGACATGTGAAAAGTACTAAATAATTCGAATGTCGTCGGTAAATGAGGGTTTGTGGTCAATGGATGAGAAAAAATATTTAAAAACGATAAACGATTCTCTAAATGTCACTTGTGGTTTTTGAGTAATTTAGGGGTGATTAAAGTGGATTGTAGCTAATAGATGGCTATTAGTGCAATTGAAAATATATTTTTATTGTGAGCTTTGAGGGTTTCGATTGTTTTCCAAAAGAGTTTCAATTGAATTCAAAAGAAATTCGAGGGTGACCTTAAGAGAAATATTACCCTGCAATTGAAACATTCTTGTTCTTTGGGAAATGAACAGATTTGAATTTTCGTAGCATATTTGCGAAATCAGCACAAATTTTTCGTTCAGAGCATATGATTTAATTCGGTGTATGGATTTTAATGCATGTAAAAGCTCAAAGGCTAAAAAGTAATTTGATTTTTTCACTGTAATATTATTTGGTAACCGAGTAAAAAACATTTATAGAGGCTTGATTGGCTTTTAGTAAAGGCATGTTTTGATTTGCTGCACGTCTGCCGATTATTTTTCAAAACGCTTGCGAGTCTGAAGCTCGTGTAGTCTAGTGGCAAGAGCACTCATTTCTAGTGTGGTTCAAATCGTGTTTTGAGCGAGGATCGTCGCACCGAGCTTTGAGTTCGCAGTGAGGATATCGTAATGTTATTCAAAACTTCCGTTCAAGTTGCATTTATAAACTTATCTACATTATATCATCAAACTTCAAATATGAGTGAATATGAGTGAAAATGAGTTGAAAATGAGTGTAAGTGTTATCTTGCTAAAACAAAAAATTAAACTATTTTTTTTGATAGATAAGTTAAGCAAGTTTTGGAAGTATTTACATAGTCAATTGATCTAAAAGCTACTATTTGCTGGAAAAATAGCAAAACTCCTTAAACTAACAAAAGTAAAAAGTATTGTATTGACACAGTTGATATCTATTTTTTATATTCCAATGAATGAGTCAGAAATTATACAAAAGTTTTCAAAATCTACGAAAAAATAGCAAAAGCAACCCATTTTCGTTCCATTCCATTGCCCATTTTTGCTACACCTTGTCTCCAGTGCCGCTTAATAGCTTAATTAGACTCTGTTTCTTTCATGTATTCGCAAATCACAATCACCGTTGTCATTAAAACTGAAAAACATTTCCCAAACTTTACCAATGCCAATAATTGGTCCCCTAGGTTATATCATGGCAATCAAATAAAAACGTCATTTATTTAATTGGATAAATTCTGTTCCCGCTAATTGCTTCTCATTTCGGGCTTATCATGTACACGCTAGCTTTATTCCTATTAGCTTAGCAGCAGCAGGCTGCAGTTTACCTACTTTTTAGTCGACATGTCTTGATATTTCTAAAGTTTAATTCTCTTGTTTTTCAGGTGAAAACTATCACTGTGCATTTGCTGGCAGGGTTGCTGCTGTTGCGGGTATGCTGTTGCAGATGCTGATATGCACGTGGAGGACAATTGATTGTAAGTTGAATTAGAGCAAAATTAAATGGAAAAATTTCAAAAAATTTAGACGAGAAAAATATCCAGCTAGTTAATTAGATGCTTGCCAGCTAACTAACAAAAGAACTAGTCATGATTCTGTTAGATTTCGTTATAACATATGAATTTAGGCTGCGCTGCTATCGGAATGCTCAAATATTCGTTTGCTTAATGTTTCGGGGTACACATCAATATTTTAAAATCAAATATTTATCTCAACTTCACATGAAATGCACTATTGGATTGGCATTGCCAGTAGGTAGATTTTAGGCGGTGGTAACCGTAAGTGCTGCTTGCGGTCGCCCGCAAAATAGCCAAAAAATGTTAGTCAAATTTATGTATGTGATCGATATTAATGATTCTATTAAATTTTTCTGTAATACATAAAAATTGGCTGCTATGGAAGATGTCGTTTCGACTCATAAAATATTTATCTGCTGAGTATGGACGAATAAATGAGCGTGTTTTGATGTTCTTTTGTCACCAAATGCACTTTTAACAGTGTTAATTCAAAACTTATCGTGTGTTGATGCGATACCATGCAAAAGCCAGCAGGGATTCCAAGAGTGAACATGAGACATAATTTGCACGTTTGCGAATTGAAAGGGTAACAAATACGCATTTTGTGTGCATTATACGTACTCATTTTGCACGCACGTACATATGTATGTACTTATGTGCATAGTACGTGCATGTTATGATATGAGCATATGTGCTTTAAGACGGCAAACGAAAACAACACACGCCAAAGAAATGCATGAAAATGCAAGAAAGTGGTCTTGTGACAACCGTTGCATATTATGTCCGCTATAATGGCAGGTTTATTGCCCCAAGGCAACAATGTAGAAATTCGAACGTATGGTCATACTTGTACTGATGCAGGAGTATGTTCAATTGAATTGTACGCACCTTATAATAATTTCAATGGGCTGTTTTCGCATGAAACATGTTATCCTTGGATGCTGTAAAGTTTTACAATTTCTGTTACTGCAAAAATGTTGCGGTTTGCGTAGTGTTAGTTGTTTATAGATTTTTGCAATTTTCAGTGTCAAATATTATTGAATCCGCACTGTAGGAAATAGTGAGGGATGGTCATTTGATCTGCACTCTGAAAAATAATATAATTTATCAACTCATAGCACAAAACTTATTTATAATCTAGGGCATGTTTATTTGGTTTTGAGAGCTATTTGAAATTTATTGAAAATATAAGATAATTTCTGTAATATTTACTATGGTTTTGTCAAATATAATGTAAGTTTAGATATTGACTCGCAAGCACGACATCTGCTTCAATGGTGGACATAACACCCTCAGTTAACGAGCTAAAAAGTTTTATTAGATGTAGCTGCCTTTTGCTAAAATTTAGGCATTTTTTTAGAAAGCCAAAGTGAAACACATCCATACAGTGCCTACTCCTATGTAGCATAGCGTATCATTTGTGGTCGGACATAGTACTCTGAGTTAATTCAAAATATAGCAATAAAACCTGCCAGAATAAAAGATTTATAACAACATTGCGATATTTTCTGCTATATACATAGTATCAACTCCCATGCAGATAGTCCTGACTCCTTGCATATATTTATAGTGAGTCATAACACATCAAAAATCAAATAAGATCGTGTAGCTGAATGAGTAGAGAATCGGCTCTTAGAGTCTGGAGTCACTGGATTGAATCCAGATTCGGATAGCTGAGAAATTTTGACTTTTATCAGAGCTCACAATACAGACTGTTGATGGCTTAATCTAAGTATCATTAGACCTGCATCATATCATGTGCCTTAAAAGCAACCAAAAATCACTGCAAAAAATAAAATGTATCATCCGTGTCAAAGTATCTTTCCATGTGCCTCAAATAACTCCAAAACCAACTCTACTTCATCATAGTTACTAAGCATCTATTCCGAAACTTATCTTTATTTTAATTTAAGCATCTTCCAATCAAAAATAGGTACTTTAATCGTCTCACTACTTCTTTATCAAAGTCCCAACCATGAGTAAAAGTCACCAGCAGTAACAACTTTCACGAACAAATACAACATTGGCAACTATCTTCGTATATTCAAAACTCAACTTGTCATAGCGTTATCAATATGAATTTAATTGCAAACTGTACATATTTCAATTTATACGGTGACATCATTCAATATATGATCTCCTGACATCTTCCATGCTTTTGTCCCCATTCTTTCTTCGCAAATGCTATTATCTTATTTTGATCGTTGCAATCTTTCTATAAAAATTAAAATACATACTGACCGAGTTCGCATTAGACAGCTACAGTACGACAAAGCGTTTTACTCCTTGTTATGTATTTACAAAAACAAAGAAGGTCTCGTAAATGACGAAAAATGTGAAAAACAAGAGACAAGATCATATCGCTTAATTAATTTTGATTAAGTGCAATCTAAATGAGAATGAAGCGAATGAAGTCGACGCCATAGGCCATGAAAAATGATTGTATCTATAGTATGATTATGCGAAATGTGTGCTGAATGTGAAAACTAGATGATTTGGTTAAGTTCGCATCCAATGTCTTACGATCTTATTCAAACTGTTTTAAATCTAGACTACAAATTGATCAGTTTCGCAAAAAATACTAGCGATATTATTTATCATTTAATGAGATAGTTCTGGAGCTGGATTACTAAACCAAGCAGACATCGTGTTTGAATCTGGAACCAGATGTAGATACTGATCAATCTTTCAGCTTACCTAGCTGTAAACCAACGATGAAATTGAGTCGCAGCTACGACTGTTTCGTACTCGCATTGGACATTGAAGTCTGTTGTGCAGGATTTGGCGAGTTAGGTTGGATTAAAGATGAAAAAAAGTGCTGTATCACATCTGAAAAATTGACTAGCTTCACCTCTTTTACCTTATCTGTCAGTTTTTTTTGCGGCTTTGTTTTTATTATTATGCCTTGCAACAATATCACTAAAATAAAGATTAGACTTAACTATTGCAGAGTTAGTGATCTAACAGACGGAAAGATATATACCGGCATTGTTCGCGTCAACATCGAATATAAACAACTTTAAGGTATATTACGCCAATTTATGTTGTATGATTTGCAAAATGACAAAACTCAATTTCAGTCGTAGCAGATCCACAATATTTCAGTTTTTTGACATTTTAATACTATATATAATGCGTAATTGACCCTTTTTTCAATAGCTGTGACGTTAAACCCTAAGTAATTCTTGCAGGTCGGTTTCTCTTTTAAAGCTACAATATTCATATGGTGCCATTCAGCACCGTCAAACAACAAAATGACTCAATATCCAATTATTTCAAAATGTTGAAATTTAATTTTGAAAATAAATTTAATTTTATTTTCATAATTTAATTTTATTTAATTCGATTTTGAAATAATACTTTCTGTTTTCTCTGAGTTAGCTTATCAACCGCTTTTCGTTTATACTACGCAACGCGATTAATCGCAACACCCGCAACCGTTTGTAAAATAACTACCACCACAGTTTGTACAATAAGTTTGAAAAGTGAACATCCTCAAAACAAATGCATAGATCTGAAACCCTGTTGATTTTTTTCTATGTTTTTCATTAGTCGTTTGGTCATATACTTGTTTAAAGTCTAATAACATTTGGTAGACATTGAAGTAGAAAATTGGTAAGTCGTCGACCGTTGAAAACCAAAATCTCTGATATGACATTGTCAGCGTAAACTTTAATTATATAAATATATACTCAATGTACCTATATTATAGTACGTAGAGGACTAATTTCTAGTCTAGTCCTGGTTTGAATCTACGCTCGGACGAAGAACCATGCACCGATCTTTGAGTTCGCCTGGCTCTGAACAGGTACTTGATTTAAATCAGTGGTAAAGTTATTCGAGCTAATCACTTCACACTCTTATTTACATTGATCGTAAATTTGTAAATGAAGCTCTCTACCAGCTGCAACCCCTAGACTCGACAAGAGTTGTCGTGAAATTACTTTACTTTACAAAGTAATTTTATGCCTCTGCAATTTTCGGATCATGATTTGCTTCCTTTTTTGTGGATAGGGTAAATGGTGAATTTTCGCACCACTCTTGTGGTATTCAAAATGCAGCTTTCATAGTGCAGCTTCTGCCACATTTGATTAGTTCAGCCGGAATCACGTTAATTCCCGGCTCTCAATTATTTTTCAGGCTTCTAATAGGAGCCTCAATTTCATCCCGTTAGAGAATCTATGACGACTTAATCAGTGTGACGTCTAAGGGCTCTAATATTATTGAGCCATGTGCAAGAATAAGAGATTTTTTAAAATACCGAACCCATGTTCCCTTAATCTGGCTGTTTTCGGTGATGATATTGTTGATTTCGTTTTAACAGAGTGTCGCCTTGGGCTGATATCATCGGATTAAACCTTTCACTACTTTGAAGGCTTGTCTAGTTTAATGGCATTCATCAATGCTTGTTAATTGCTTATATCTAATGGCCTTATTTGCTACTCGTCTTAGGTTTTCATATCTTTTTCCCTTCCTCTTGGTGTTCCTTTCGAAAAATTGTCCGCACAACTTTGTTTTTATTTTCTAACGTATCTTGATATTTGTCGTCAAACCAGTTATTTTTAGCGCCCAGCTTCAAATCCAATCACTTCTTCGGGTACGGGTTGGATTCGTACTCTCATCTCCATCGGAAGCGTCGACTGATCTTGCTGTGCTACTTTGTAGGATGGAGGTGCGTTTCGTATCAAGAGTTATTGCGAAGTTTTCAGAGCTTTTCGTTATCCAACTTACGAAGAAGACTTCGTCACATACGGCTTTGACACCGATATCAATGATTGGGTTTAACCAGGTACTAATCCAAGTAACACTTTGGGTTTATGTACGGATGTCAAGTATGCTAGAAACCCTTCTCCGATGAGTAGGGGCATGGTAACTTTGCCTGAAAGCAATGCCATCTGTTGATGTCCATGTTCTTTGGTGGATGTTTCGATGTGCGAAGCACGCTGAACTTAAGAATACGACTATCCAACGCACAGAGTCTATCAGGCGTTGGCCGTAGACATAAATTTCATCGTGGAGACTCTGCTCCCCAGTCATTCCCTGTTGTATCTCTTCATATTTGACTTTAGCTTTGAAGTGACCGATTATAATTTGATGTCATTTGAGGGCGAAAATTTCAATAATATTTCCAGATAATTATATTTCATTAAAAGGGTAAATGATGAAACCGGTAAGGAAACTAGACTTAACATTCTGCAGTTCCCAGAAGAATTACCTTGAATGCGATTTTCAATGCTCAGATTCCGTATTGTTTCCAGGCTTGCCAGAATTTTTTTGGAAAAATCGCCCAGCTGGCGATAATTAGTAGCCAAAAATCGCCCACTGCAATGCAATTGGAGCGCAAAATTCAATTTATTAGCTGGATTAGTCAAACCATAATAAATTGCCCTTAATAATCTAATATGCACATGTATTGCAATTTGTAAGGCACTTTTCGTTAGAAATATACCAAGAAATCAAATTTACGATAATTATACTTCGTCAGAAATCAATAAGCTACTGCACTCTTATATATCATAATCATTATCATCTTTATAATTGTTATTATTCTTATACATTTTTTAATTAAGTAATGAGCATTTTTATTTAAGTATGCTTCACTATTTTGTAAAGATTTGTTAATTTGTTCCCAATAGTTTATGACGAATAATTTTCAGTCATCGCAAATCAACAAAATTTCGCATATTTTTGGTTAGCAAATTAATACAATTATTTTTGTTTTTATTTTTTGTTGCACTAAGTTTAGTCAATTGTAATCAAAAAAAATGCATCAATTGTAACTTTTAGAGTATTTTCCACAGTTCACTATTGTTAACAGATTTTTATTTGCATATGAAGCTGATTCTGGTTTATTATTTTGATGAAAAAAGATGTCAAACCGGTGACAGCGTAGACTGAGAAATAGATATTTGTGTCTTTTGAAGAGACAAACAATAGCCCAAAGTAGCAAGCGATTCGCCCAAATAAAATGTCGCACAATGATAGAAAAGATAGCCCAATTGACGATAAATTGGCCAATCTGACTGGTTAAAGCAATAACGTTTGTAATGAGTAGAATCTCCGTAAAACGAGCTGTGTTCTGATTTTCATTTTGACCATCCAATCCGATTTTAATTATGAAATCACATGGATTTAACATTGAAGAATGCGTTCCGCTACAATTTAAACTCATAAGTGCAATGTAAAAACGTAAAATTTTAAATTTTCTTATGCAATACGCTCGTTTTCGACTTAAATGCAAAAAAGTCAAAGTTTCATTGCAAGACCAATCCAAAAAAAAAGTCTTACGCGTCAGAACCGCTAGAAAAAATTATCTTTGAGGGACTTACAAATGTGTGAAGACGTAATACACTTCTTTTTAGTATCATATCAACCATTTCTTACTCAAAGGAACAAATATTTTCTGACAGCATCTCCTATAACACAAATGATCAAAATGTTCAGTGCTGGCAACATTTGTCCAACACAGCAGCAATAAATCTACCATAACATGCTCGTGCTTAATCAACCTATCCTTTGAATTTTGTTTTCATCCAAGGATATTATCGAAAGTTTCAGCGATTAAACTATATCTGGGGTTGTCATCCGAAAAATTTCCAAAACTCGGAAAATTTAAACATTGGTTGCTTATTTTATTGTAAATGCTTTGCTTATGAATACAAATTGGAGCATCTGTTAGTGCAATATTTAAGAAATTGTCTGGTGCTGGCAATCATGTGTTAGCACCATAGCTGCTTCACCCTGTGAATTTCGTTTCGATTGAATAACTGCGCTGGAAGTTATAGGAGTGAATAGAATTTTAGGGCTACCATCCTCAAAACTTTTCAAATTTTCGAAACCTAAATATTTGTTGTTAATTGAATTAATTGAATTTTGCTAAAATTTGTTAGCTAAATCGGAAGCTATAGGCCAAAAACCATTTTTTTTGTGTTTTTTTTCAATATGGCACCACTGCCACAGTGCTGCCCTTATTTCAAAATCACTTCTATCAGACCTGGTCTTAGCTAAGACCACCATGTCCTGTAAATTTCTTTTTGATCGCATTATCCGGTCTAGAGATGGGCAAAATGCCTCATGACACACCACTGATCGCTCTTTTTTAGAGTATTTTACAGTATTACGCCGTACTCTCAGTACACTGTTCGCTTCGTATTTCATTAAGTTTATTCAAACGAAAGCTTTCGCTCATAGACTAGCTGTGCTTTTTTCAGGCGCTGCACTGTAAGAAAGAGCTATGCCTCACGTGTCATGAGGCATTTTGTCCATCTCTAATCCGGTCGTCAGTTCTCGTGAACAGAAGTTTTGAGTGCTGAAAATAGAGTTAATTTGATTTGTGCACCGCTGAATTTTGAAAATTTTTATTTGACGTGGTGGACAAACGTCAAAATTTATCAATAATTTGAATTTATTTTCAAAAATCCTAAATTTTTCAGGATGGTCGATGATTTAAGGATTTTTTTTCAGTAGCCTGCTGTAGCTACAGGGTTGCCCGCACAGTTTTAGTTTATGGCAATAAAACTTTGCAAATTTCACGATGATCCATTATTTCGTTAGAAGTTATGACAAATCGAGATTTGAAAAAAAATCCTTGCCTACTTTTAGGGACTCAACGTCCGCACAAGGCTCAACATTTCCATTTTTTTATCATGGGCAAGCATAAAACATAATAAGTTTTCATTTCAAATGTTTACTTTTGGCAAAAATGTACTCTGCATAGAAATATAAGGGTACCTGAAAATTCACCAAAATACCCGCCGCCGCCAAAGGGTTAAATATATATCAATTCTAACAAATCATGGACCTACCAGCTATATACATCTATGTTCAGTAAGATTTTCTTCGAAAATCAATAATAACATCTTATTGCAGCGATATTTAGATTTCACAGCTGTAAACATCAATATGTATGCCTGATTATGACGATTGAAAACAAAGATTAATATTTTTCGAAATTCAATCCTGTCAGCGCTATAAAGCTACCAGAATTCTCAGAACTTTATTGTTTACTACATTGAATCTTCGATATTTTTGTCGCGTATCAAGCGCTTCTTTCGTAGAATATAGAAAAAGTAATCGTAAATAACCTCGATGACAAGTATTTTGTTACAATCTCAACGTTCTACGTGAAAAAATTCAAATGCCTACTAATAAACGTCCACACTATACATTAATAGATTTGATAAAAACCTGAAATAGAGAATATACGGAACGCACATACATACATACATGTCTTCAAGTCAAGCGTGAAGTCTCAAGTTACCGCGCTAGAATCGCTCTCGAATTCAGTGCTAACACCCTAGCACAGCATGAGCTTTTTCAAGCTTGTTTGTTTTGCAAATTTTTTCATCTACGTTAGATTGGCATTACGTCTACAGATACGACCTGCTTTCATCTATTCAAGAAAAACAAGAATATATTTGAAAAAAAAAAAAAACATTTCGAAGGCATTTTTCTTGTGCGTTTTAGCGCAAGCCAGCTACTATTAATGTTGAGCTTACTGCTATTTACGGCCAAAGTACCTATACGATTATGAAGCAAATACTCGCTCTAGCGTATCCATACGAGAACTTCAGCCTATGCTAGGCAGTAGTAGGAGCATTGTCGGTTTGATCCACGGATTTCTTGACCTCTTGTGCATTTCTAATCAAAGTAGACCCGCGTGCTGTAACACTTTGACGGTTCTAATTCCGATTCGTATCGCCAGGCTAAATCTTAACGGTAGCACTAAGCCTACAATGCTTAGTGTTGAAAAAAATACAGTGAATTTATAGAGCATTATGAAGCAAACGAGTTCTGAATATAAATAGAAACGCGCGTTTTCTTCGGATTAGCATGGAACGGCAAAAACGCGTATTTAGTGCTATACGAAGCAAGTGCTCCGTAGTTTTGCATAGATTTCAGTATTTTTCTATTGCCAGTAGGTAAGCAGCTAAACTGTGGAATTTCTCACAACTGTGATTTAGGCTGATGAAATCCGTTTTTGAAATTTCAAATACGGTAGAAAGCTTCGGCTTGCGTTTTATAAATCTCTCAATGTGCTGCGAAGAGCACGCTTGATTGTAGCAAGCCCTTAAAATTTTTTTTTTTTTTGTATTTTCAAAAATTCAATCATCGGAAACAAACATTTAATGGTTTTTCAGCTCCGAATAATAACCGAAATTTATCATTCGATAACTAGATAAATTCAAAACTTCACAGCACACACCCTGTAAATAAACTTTATATTAGAAAGAAAGATGGGATAAAATAACAATTTTTCATTTTATTATTGCTTCAAGGTCCATAACGCGTTGAAACATCTCGAGAACTTTCTTAAATTGTTCAAAGACTTTTGTAATAGATTGCTCGCCCTCTATGAGTGTCATCTTCACTCTATCGGTGAAAATTGTCGTTGTTTCATGGTCATTTCCTTTCATCGCTATAGCATGCATCGTTCATAGAGCTAAAATTATCACCCAAAACTGTGTTAACTGGAAGCATTTCATCCATAAAATGTTTCGCCGGAAATAAATCATGTCCACCATAATCAAATTTCGTCGATAAATTGATTTGGGGGAGGTTGTAAATTACATCGAAAATGGCTACGGAATTAAATTGGGGGAGTTTGGGGAGACAATAAATACACAACTTAAACTAGTGTCGTGATGGTTCAACATAGGATATATTTTTTTCAAAAGCATTTTCGATTGAAATACAAAATATTCAAAATAAATCTGTTTGAATTCATCCACTGACAATTTTCGAAAAAATCAATCTGTAACATTCATATGCTCTTCAAAGCTTTGCATAAGCATTTACATAAAATTATGGTATGATTTTAACTGTCGAAATATTTATTAAATAACATCCAAGCACTATAAAGAAATGAAAAGATGCCATATTTGAAATCAAAT
Organism: Nemotelus nigrinus; assembly: GCA_947369275.1. Taxonomy (NCBI): domain Eukaryota; kingdom Metazoa; phylum Arthropoda; class Insecta; order Diptera; family Stratiomyidae; genus Nemotelus; species Nemotelus nigrinus. The sequence goes on along the minus strand of OX376373.1, from coordinate 44,062,678 downwards.
TCACCCCCGACTTTCGAAACGAATTATCTATTGATGTATTTTTATTGAACGGATACTTATTCGGCCACCCTCGAGCACTCGAGCTCATTTACCCTAGTTTTTTCTGCTCGCCGAACAAGAATACCACAGTGGCGGAGTGTGTCAACGGTTCAAAACGAAATAAGTACCCTATCCAAATGGAATGTAACAATAGAAGACTGGGAACTCCACCCCGTCACCTATCAGCCACTCGGTTGCATAGTAGCCTTGCCCGCGTGTCGAAGCAATAAATTTTATTAACAATTCGAGGAGGCACGAAAATGACTGCTGGCGCTGCTACTCATCGAACAACCCTACCTTTTTCGTGGCGAACTTTCTCTTCTTTCTCCATCCTTTTTTTCCGTGACGCCAAACTTGTCTTGTTTGCTTTCTATGCGTCCACTTTATTCAGAAGAAGTGAGAAAAGCTAGAGTTGGCTGTCCAAACGAAAAACGGTAAAAAAGGGGTTAGTCCGGCATACGTCCAGTCGATTTATTGGAGGAAATATTAAAGTAGTATCTGTTAGAAGCCAGCACTTTTATGTTCATATGTGATGCGAATGAGCTCGTATTTTTAGTGTCCCAGTTGCATGAAGGCGGGCCAAAATTACTGGAATGGTATTTTGCTCTTTGATAGCGCTGTGATTCATACATGCATATGAACGAAATTCTTTTTACATCTTTTATATAAAATATGTGGTTTGTAGCAGCGAGCTGCTTCAAAATGTTTGTATCCGAAGTGTAGGGTCAGCTGAAAAATGTCAAAATGTATCAAATTTGACATTTGGAGGCAAATTCCAACATTGCGTCTTACGAAAGAAACATCATATCCTTCAGATTGTTTTTGAATAGTACCATTAGAAGAACCGAATATTCATCTTTTATTATTCTGATAAATAATACTCATCTTTTATTTGCCTCGTCATAAAGCACAACAGCCACAACAACCTTTGTAAGGTCTAGGGGTTGAAGCTAGTAGAGAGCTTCATTCACAAATTGACAATCAGTGTGTTCGAGTGTAGAAAGATTAGTTCCACGACTCACTTTACGCCTTATTTAACTCAGCCTCATTTAAGCTATTCAGAGTTAAGTGCGCGGTCTCTCGTCCGATCGTGGGCTCAAACCAAGCAGCATATATACTAGAATCTAGTGGTCTACCCATTAGACTACATGAACTTAAAAGAATATATATCTAATTGACTGCTGTAATTAATTACTGATAGCTATAATTTTACTATAAAGTACATTTTCTCATTTCATATTAGTGTAGCAAGTTGTGCAACAAGTGTCTTGTCCTGGCTGTCTGCTGTAAATTAGATCACCAGATGCGTGCTTTAGAATCATTTTGCCTTGGATACATCTATCGTTATTCCTATGAAAAATACTGTATTAAGTGAGGGTTGCAATGAGTCGAATATATGAAGTCCGTCCTAGTGTGCACACATCCTTAGACTTTCAAAGCGCAAACTATGACCCATCTATCGACTTCGTCTCATGCGGGAAGCAGATAAATCTATGAAAAATCAACAGACCTCACGTAATAGCGTTCATGCAATAATGTTTACAAATTATTTACTTGAATTGTCATTTAAATCACGTGCGTAGCTAAAACAAAGCCACTTTACCTATCTTTATCAAAGGAAGTTGGTTCGAAGACACGTCGCCGTGTCGGTCGCGCTATCCATCTTCATTGTTACTTGTGGCCGCGTATGACATACCGTCTAACCATTCCATTTGATGGCATTGCGCAACCAGCTAGGCTAGTCAATCTCTGTTCATTTCACAGATTAATACTATTTTCTCGAAAAGATATTCACAGTCCGATACGTAGATAGGCCGCTCCTGAGCCTAAACAACGTACCGCCACTGCCGCCGCGTCATAGCATGCGATCAGGTGCAAGCAATTCTCGCGAGCGCGCTTGTCGTACTGTACGTAGTGTAGTCAACGAACTCCAATTGCATATACCTCGCCAAGGTGAGTGGATCGATTTTATTTTGAAAATAACACATGTTTTTTGTTCCGTTGATCGCCGACTCTATCACAAGATCAACGTGTCTTGGTTCTCGTGGTCGTTGTTTTCTTGCTTGTATTCTTGATGTTATTGTTGTACGTTTTTTGTGTGAGAATCGCTGCGCTGCCGCCGAACCGAGCCGAGCCAACACCTACTAACCAGTTTTGTAAGCCATTTGATTTCATTTTCCTCAGGTGTGTAGAGAAACGAAGGTCGCAGTCTTAAGACGATCGCGCGACAGCAAAAAGCAATAAATCTTCGAAAAATAGAAAGGTAACAGTTGAGTAGTGTACGTGTGCTCGGCGCTTATATGAGTCGAGCAGGGGGCTGCCAGACAGGGCGAACATCGAAACAGTTGGAATATGAAAACAATCTGATCGAAATGGGAAGAGGCGAAAAAAGATGTTTACTAAATCTCGTATATGATCCGAAACATGCTGATCATCAAATCATCCCCGTACGCTGCAGCAGAGCCCACGAAACTTGACAATGATAATTCGAGTTTGAAAACAGTGCGATCTCGCCACGTATCGCTCGAAGATGATTAGTGGGCGAGCCCACTATTGCAAGCTCTTGGTAGTTTCTCACGAAGAGATGCTGAGATTGGAGCAGACTGTTTCATTTGAATGCGGTGTATGCTGAAAGCACGATACGAGTAGCTGAATTTTATGCTCGGTTTCTTAGAGTGAATACCAAAAAGCGTAAACAATTCTTGAAAGGATTTAATGATAGACATCCCGAGCCAATGATTGTTCGTTCCCCTCAGTTTGAAAAACAGTTTACATGTAAAGCGGCTTCAGACTCATGTGTAATGGATTTCTACACAAAGCCTATAGCCTTCAGTTCGCGTCTCGATTCAGCATTCACTTCACATCTCATTCGGAATCCATTAGGCCTCGCATAGTACCTGCCCAGACTCTAGTCGGCCTGAACTATGTGAAAGGCATACAATGTTTGTGTCCATATCGAAATGCCGCTTTGGCTTTGGAAAACCTTTTCAAGAATATTTGAATATCAAATTCAATGTGTGTATAGCTCGACTAGTGCGTTGGTTTTCTCTCCGACCAAGAGGCATAATATCGCTTTACGGCTTTCTGCATACGGAGCACAGTGCTGCCCCTCGATTGGAACGAAAAAGCTGTATTGAATTGAGGTGAGGTAAGAACATTCGAAGCTGGAACTTGGAACGTTAACTCCACTACAAAACCTACGTACTCCACTTCATCAGACACTTTACGATGAAGTATCTTGTGAATGCATGGCTCTGGATTAAGGGTAGGTTTCGGTATGAAGTTTGAGTTATTTATATTGTCGATATCGATGTATGTACAAGCTAGTTTAAACGTTTAGGAACTTCTCATATCCTCAGGTATTTGCCTTATTAATCTTCAGCAATCTTTTATTAAACAGAACAGAATATAAACTTTTTGATCACACACAACATTAATTTGCAATGAGTACGTTCACAGTTTTCAAGTCTTACTTACACCTCTTAATTATTTTTTCAGCAAAATGAATGAAAACCTTAGCTGAGGATTTCGCATCGTGATTGCACAACAGTTCATCAGACGTTTTGATGACCACTATTTTCTTTGCTATTGTGGCTTCTCAATAGCGAGAGTTTTTTTAGAAAAAAAATATTGTGGAATATACGCAATCGTATGGTAACTTTCCTTTGTATCTTTGTTTGCTTTTTCATTTGTCAGCTCTGGAATGAGCAAATAATGCCCCAGTACGGAATACATACGTGGAAAAGTAAGATATCTATTTGTAGATACAAACAACAGAGTTCGACATGAACAATCTTGAATGGTGTGGTGTATTGGTATAATCAGTGATTATAGAATTTGTACGCAAAGTTTGACTCATATAATTTTGTTCCTTCAATCAGCTCTCGGGAATTAACCTTAAACTGCGATGCCACTAACAAGAATCATCGATTAAAGATCGCTAAAATATTGAATTCAAAGTTTTTACTAGTGACTCAGTCCATCACCTTAAGACACACTTAATGCTTTTTTTTTATTCTTTTTCCAGTTTTTCTTCAGTTGCTTCGAAATGAAACGTGGACGTGGATCTGACGACATGAATTCGGTCTTAGTTGGCTCCAGTCGCCACTCGTGCAATGTGTTTTGGACCTTACGGAGATCTGCCAGCACGCATGCGTTCGTGCGATGGTTTCAATCGTTTACATATTTTCGGGTGAACGTATAGTGTTTTGTGGTGACTATGTTCGCGTATGTAGCATGTGGAAAACGTATATCGTGTGTGTTGATTTCGGCTCCCGGGCGGATTACTAGTTGTATTCTTCGAGAAAATTTTGCTGAGAATCTATTGAAGTGATGACAATCTGACCATATTTGCTTGAAAAAAGTTCGCCAAACATTTATGTTTTCAATAAACGAAAATTACGTGGTACCCACGTTGGTGCGCCCAGTGTGGTTCGTTAATGCTCCTACGTACAGGTTTCTGCCATCAGCGAGGTATAGAGTTCCTACGTGACGCATTGCAAGTGTAGGAACTTCATACCGTGCTCTTGGAGTGCCTATTATCAACAATGTGACAACATTCTCCGCTAATCTTCATCTTAGTGACATCATGCTCCGCAAATATTCGTTGCGTCTTGGTCAATCGTGTAAATTGCCAAACGCAACAATAATCGTTCGCGGCACTCGTAATATACATTTCGTCGTACAGGAACTTTATGTTTTCTAATAAATTCGCTCTTGCTACCCCACGATGATGAGATCAGCACCTAATTGATGAAAAATATGCGCGAACGTGTTGATCTCTCTTCGACTCGGCATAGATGATGGCTGCTGAAGGCAATGAATTCAATGCGATCGACGATGACTTTAATGATGGTTATGATGATGATGGGCCTTATTTCATCGCCAGCACAATGGTCAGGTTAGCGTCTGTACTGATAACTATCCCGAAGCTGGGGAAAATGCGACACGTGAATTGCTTTGGTCCAACAATGGGCCTACAGCATCAGCAACGACAGTAACAATAATTTTCTAGCTCCCTCGCGACGCACAATCGCACAAGAGTACACTTGTTGTGTTTGTGACGCCTAGTTTACGCGGGACCAAATAGATAAAATTAAATTGCGCGCGCAAACTCACCAACACAAATTGGTAAGATGTACTAATATATTTGTCTGCTTTTTTGTTTATGCTGTTCGGCTGAATAACATTTTGATTGATTTGGATGAAGAAGGTGAGACATGGCTGTTGATTTTATGAATGATATGTTTGCTAAAATATCATTGGCCAATCTAGGTAGGCTAATGACAAACCGCAAAGATTGGCAACCAGTTTTATTGAATTTGATTTGCAAAAGGTAGTGGGGCGATTAGCAAATTTAATTGTATTTGCTAAGATGATCTTCGAGCAGCATGAAAATAAGTGAATATCAAGTATGTGGAAATTTTAGGTTAAATTTCAAATAAAACCCGAAATTTTGTCTTGCTAAGTGATACATATGTATGTTTGATAACATTGCAACATCTCCATGCTGTAGATTTGATGCAGTTTCTATGTAATTCGAATAGCCACCAGCAAAACGCACAGCAACCTGATGATAGTGGTTCAACAAACTTTGCTTCGAAATTTTATTTTCATAATGGTGGAGTTTGAAACTTTGCTTAGAAGTGTTCAATATTAATAAATTGAAATCTATTTAAAAACAGTCATGAGTATTTTTTATACTTCTACCGAATTTGTCAATAAAATCTTAATTTATACGTTGTCAAATTTAATCTCAAAAATAAATAAGTATTTAATAATTCAATTTAGTTTGTCAGCATCGCAATTTTTTGTGTGTACTGGAGTATTTGTGTGGATTGAATCAAATTAACTCAAAGCAAATACATTTTAAGAATAAAAGCAAAAGTCTTCGATAAATAAATAAAATTGTTGAAAAATTGATAACCCAAGTTCATCAGTTCAAAGAGTACTGGAAAAATTTGAGTCGACGAGAAATTTCGAACTCAAGTGCTGATCTGGGCGTTCGAAATTACTAACAAAACGAGAAAACTGTGCTCTGTAAACTAAAATCGAATCTGAGTAAGTACCTTGAAAATAGCAAAATAGCAAACGGAGAGCCGGGTATTACGGTCGCTCTGCAAGAACAAAAAAAAACAGCCGCAAAAAGCGTATGGCTTCTACCAAGGAGCATATTGATAAGCCACATAGTTTCTGGGAGCAATTTCTGTCCACCGAAGCGAGCAAGTATTGCATTTTCGGGATAAATGGGCGGTATTTTCGGTATCGTCTGGTGAAAATCAGCTGCAGAATAGAATAAAGAGATGAACTTTACTGATTCTATCTACTGAATTTATTTATTTCTTGTGCCATATGCATAGTCGACTTCGGCATTGTGATAAAGCATAGGACCTGACACTATTATGCTAGGCTCAAAATTCATAGGAATAGGCACTATACATTATAGCTTGCAAAGCCGTTCATTATAGTACTTAACGCCATGCAATGTAGCCATGATAAAAAGCAAAGTAAAAGATAAATTTTCCTCGTTTTATACATTTTCGGTATTTTTACAATTGCAGGTAATAATATATTCATTGGATACTGACATTTTTTCCTTCGTACATAAATTATTACAAAAAATATCTTACTAGAATCCGTGATCTTCAAGAAACGGTGCTCTACTCACTAGACTACATGAACTTGCTGAAAAGCTATTGTTATTTTGATATGCTATGTGCTGAGATTATGTTCATAGCAATCGGGTCTATATTACACAGGAGCTGAGACAATGTGCTTAGCAGAAAAGCCCATAATGCATAGGAATGTGGCCTTTTAGCTATATTTTATAGCTCAGAGTACTATGTACATAGCGGGTGCGACCACAAAAGCTGCGTATTCTACTTAGAACTATGTAAAAAAAATTTCAGTGTATACGCACGTCCCTAGTCATCTAACCTAAATTCTGTAAAATATTCTATGATTGAAATATTGGAACGCAAGCTTGAACAACTGAGAATAACTTCTGAAAGCGCGTCTAAAGATTAAAAAGATTAAGCTCAGCCCAGATTTATTGCAAATCCAGTGAAGTTTATGAAAAATTGACTAGGTTACACACGGGGGATGATATCGCAAAAACTATCAATAATAAATTATTGTATATTTTTATGTTTTCTCAGCTCACGTTTTTTAACAAACTTATTTTTCGTTTCAAATATTGTATATAAATGAAATTCATTTTATTTTTTCAAAACTTATCCAAGAACGAAATTTTTTGAATTTCGAAAACACTACGAATATAGAAAAATTAAAATTGTGCTTTGAAATGTGTTCTAGTTTAAAGATCTTATTCATATTTCATTTTATGAAGCACCCACTACATTTCAGAAACTGCATACATGTAGCAGTGATTCTAATATTAATATGATTTGAAAAGTAGTAAATAGTTCTAACATATAAATCACGGGGCAAACTGTATGAAATATCAGTTGATTACACAAAAATTTGGCTGATCATGCTCCCAACGACTGAAAAGAGTTATAAAGATACGAGATAATTTAAAGCTAGGGAATAAAAAATACTACTTATTTTGTATACATACTTTCTGATTTCTATTGATGATTTCTATATGTTTCTATTTAAATATATAAGTCAAATTTAAATACAATATTTTACCTTTCTTCATAATTTTACCTTTCTTCATAATTTTACATTTTTTTCAAATTCAAAATTTTTATTTTCAAAATTACCACTATTAAATTCAAATACTGGAACTCATACAGATAAATTTTCTGCTGTTGACCGAGAGTAAAGGCTAATTGTAATATAAAACTTACATTAACTTAAAAATGAATAAAAAGTTCACTCAATTGATGTCGACTGGTTAATTTGCAATAAAGGACGAATTTGAACGTACTAAACGAATTTGAACGAACTATCCAAGTCAAATTTTGTAATCAGTTGTGCACACATTTAAAATGTCATAAAGTAAATGTATGCTCAAACGAGTCACATAGGTTTGAATTTTTTATCAGTTCGAACTACAAACGATTTTTTTATAGGCGATGTCAAATTTGACTTAAGTGGTGTACGATCCTACTCGTAGTTCACTTAAGTGGCCTGAATTGAACGAAACTTGATGAAACCGACGATTAAGATTAAGCCATTGGTTTGTATGTATTCGAACATCTACTTAAGTTAATTTAAGCTCACTTAATTCCATAATTTAATTAAAAGTGGTAAAAAAAGAGAAAAATGTGATGTCATATATATTTATTATTTTCATGAATTTACTGATAACCAACCTGAGTTGTACCAAGGAACCAGAGCACTTATGTTTCTCTCATTAGAAATTTCAGCAATAAGTTGAAACCTTGCAATCGGACCACCTAAACGTCGCAAAAAACAGGTTCCATTTTGCAGGTGGTCCAATTTTAAATATTCAAAAAGGAACGGTGAAGATATTTTCCCTAATCTCTATTTTTATCAAAGGTTTATGTAAATTATGCTAACATATTTATTATTAAAGTATTTATTACAGGAAAATAAAGTGCGAAATTCCAGTTTTTCACGTGAATGTTGTGTAAATGTTATACTTTTGTCATGAAAACATGTTCAGTTTAAAGATTTAAAATAATCAGATATAGAAGCTTGCCGCTTAAGTTATGCAAGCTGCATTAAAACTGTGCAATCATTAATTTTTTCAAAACTTGAGGTATGTTCCTGTGGAGAGTGTAAACGTTGATGTGTCGTATTTTCTTGATTATTAATATTCTGCTGACAAGCTTCATCTTCTGCGTCTGAATACTGTAGTTCGGATTTGATGTCTTAACTATAGGAAGCTGCTATTGCTTCTTCGGTTGATACCTATTAGAAAAAGACATATTTCCCCTATTCCCCAATCTTCCGGGAGTGATTCGTTTGTGGTTACAAACTGATCGACTTCTGCTAAATTTTGAATATCTGGCGGAACATCACTTTCGATTCCGCTTCCGATCCTCAGATTTCCAGGGAACGCACATTTCCAAAAACACTTTTGAATTATAAGTGAAGACACTATTTCCAGCAGATCGCAAACAGCAGAGAGCATCAAATTTAAAAACTGATTTGGTTGGATCTGAACTACGCTCAGCATTTTCCAGTGCACACAGTATGTGGTTTATCATATATGTGGGGTAATTATGTTTCGTATAATCTCCTATTCTAAGGGTTGCAAATGAGAAATGTAGTTAGGTAGAAAAAAATGTAGCTTGATGTTTTCTACACTCAAAAAAAAAATATATCGCTGACAGATATAAAGCGACGGAAATATAATATATCTCACATGAGTATATGGGTGTATTTTGAAAGACATAATATATTCACGGCAGATATAATATAAATTTTTATCGTATGTAAGCAGAAAAAAGCTCATGGGATTGCTCTTTGAAGCGAGCGCTTAGCCAGGGCGGTAAGGAGACACATATGGAAGAAGCCGATCACAACTATTCCATTATTCTTCTAAGTGCCACATTTATTTCTCATTTTCTAAAGCGCTAATGTTATTCTTAGTCGCTACTAAAGCTTTAATGTGGCACTTAATCAATGGAGCGCTGGTATTATGCCCAGTCGCTGACTGTTAAGACAACATAAGACGAACAAATACAGCCATGGGCACGGCGGGATTCGAACCCGCGGGCAGTAGATCGCTGCTTCGGACTGACGCGTTAGCGAGCTAAGCTACCGACCCTTTTGAAAGCTCAATCTCAAACTATAAACAAAAGATGCCCCATAATTAGAAACGATAATAAACCATATATCTACGAAAAGCATATTACATTGTTCAGTGGTCATTTTATACCTGTCGCGTATATAATATACCAACTGTATGGATTTCATATCTTTCGCTACCAGAAAACAGAGAAACCCATATAGAACTTATCCCTGTAGCGTGCATAATTATGATTGCTGTGTGCATATTTTGTGTACCCGAGTTATATTTTTTACGTGAAAGCCAAATTTTACTTAAAATGAGTATAACTCTGGATTTCCATATACTCATAATACCTTTTAAATCAATAGTTATACCTGTTGCTAGTATATATTATGTATCACACATAAATAGAACAAAAATATATTTGTAGGGGCAATTTTGTGCCCACTACAGTTAATTATGGCTATTACGGATATTATTATTTTTGCTACACATATAGCAGAGCGAATTTTTTTTTGTGTGTAGATTCTCAATACTATGACAACTAGCATTATCAAGAAGGATTATGCTATTTTATGGTTTCGTTTCTGCATTTCAATATCAAGCGTGTGCAACAATTCACTAAAAATAGCACCCGTCATCCAAGGGTTTGTGTTAGCTCGGCAAGTTGTACCCAAACTTCGCTTAATGTCAATTCTTCCGGGCGATCTTGGTCTTTTGGCTTTTCTTATGACTAGCAAATCTTTCTTGTCGACGCTTTTCCCCCCTAGTGTAAATGGCAAAAAAAAAATCTGCTTGCCAGATCCCCGGATGACCTATCACCACAGGGTATGTTAGGTTTGGCTCACTAAAAAAAAAGAATTATCTATTAGCCCATGAAGTTCCGAGTCGGGACCCGCCTAAGCACTGCTTTGACCCAGTCGAGCTGACTCACCTATTGGCAACCACGGACTTCAAGAACTACCACAGCTTACGGGTCCATAAGGCAATCCTCTTTCCGCTTTATGCGCAGTACTTTCTCAACGTATGTTGAGACTGCGCGCCAGTTCTCCTCGTTTCGTAGCATTGGATTCACTATCGTCTCAGACGTTACCAGGCTGATCGTGGACTCAATGGTGCACCTCAACCTTACGAAGCGCCTGCACATAGAGAATGTATGCTGAGAATCATCGACCTCAGTAAAGTGTTGGGTAGGGCACGGTTTTAAAAACAGTTTGTAAGAGTAGCCTCTATTTTGTACTGAGCCAGTACAATGTCCCACTTCAAAAGAGGCTAGGTGTTTTATATGTGCGCGGTACAAAAGAGGCGATAGTACAAAAGAGGCAATAGTACAAAATAGGCAGTAGTACAAAAGAGGCGAGAGTATATTTCTGTTCTACCCTTACGACTGCATGAAGATTTGAGTTAGAAAATTCTCAACACTCTCAACTCGTCTCTACTCAGTAGTACAAACTGATTGAACGTACACACATCGCAATTTCGTACGAGACATTGTGCTAGCTTGTACCCGCATCGTACAATGTAATGCATCTCTCTGTCATGTCATGTTGGTCGTCACTATCGGCTCTTTGTCTCGTACCTTACAAATCGCAAAGTGAAGAGTAGCATGACAAAAATTTTGAAGTGGTACATTTCATGAATTTGAGCCGTCATGACAATTTTCGGTCTTGTACGGAACAAATGTACTGGTTCTTACAAGTCCTACTCAACACTAGCTCAGTGACACATTACCGGCAGTACGGTGTGACCACCTTATCCATTCTGTTCCGGTATTTCCTGAAGTAACCGTGCCCTGTCAAGAATTGACAAAGGTAAAAGTTTACCTCTCCATGGCTCCGTGACCAAAAGACCAATTAGCTTAGCCGTCCAGCGTCCTATATCACTTTCACTCCAACGTTGTTGCCAAAGTTGGAGGGTAAGTGTACGCGCGTGCGTCAAAGCTGCTCAGCTCTGAGCGAAAGAGGTACCCTTCCTTGCGTTCTCGTGCTAGCAGATCGACCGGGATTGCTCGCAATACAACCACCAAAGCGTCCTCTGAGACCGTGCGCTAGCTACAGGTGATTCGAAGGGCATCACTGCGCTGGACACTGGCAATGCGCTTCCGGAACTTCTTCATTCGAAGCGAACTTAGATTACACAGCACTGCAACTGTCTCGCGTCCTTTTGAACGTTTTAGATTTGTACATTTGTCGTATTCAAGGCATAGTGATTTTGTGGTGTTACTCTAAAAAATAATCTTGTCTTATCAAGATCATAAATATTTGGGTCATCATAGCTATCACATAACATTCCTAGCTATGACTGAAAGTCCTGCACTGTGTCTAAATCAACATCAGCTCCTTCGCCACAAAGTGTGCCGTAGTGAATATTGTAACGGTTTTGAAAGTATTCTAGTCATCCGTTTGATGCCTGGCTTGATATCATATAATTCTAATTTTGTAGCGATTTCAGGGGCTTTACTCTCAAGTAAGGGGCCGGATATTAACAAATTCTTGGTTCGTGCCTTAGAGAACCATTGTTATAAAAACTAATTTTTCTGGCAGCATGGTAAATTTATGTTGAACCGCTATCTTCCAGTAGTTTTGAAATTTCCGAATGACCGTTTTATTTGGATTTTATTTTTTCAAATACTTTGCACTAATTTTCTGAAAGTCATGCAGAAATAATCCGGGGAATTTCCTTGACCTGCAGCTGTTAATATTTTTCTGGAAGACTTTGTTTTTTACACTTTTTCATGCCGGTTTTAAAACCGTTTGGTCTGATTGCCAAATACTACTGGACAAATTTTTGCGCATCTATTCTGGTCCACGGTCCGATTCCAGCGGTACCCCGCTTAGAGAGTGAATTTCCTTCTAGAGATTGTATGTGGGGTAATGTTATGGTTCAATTGTTCAGGTGCATGATTAGCAGTTTTTACTGTATTGTCATGGTCATATAACCAAAGTAACCTTCCGAGAATTAGTCAAATGTCCGGAGAGATGATCGACTTGTCATAGTGAATCCATTTTAACGAATATAGCAAACACATTTTAACGCTAATTTAAAGCATACGCACTGACAGTACCAATTTAAAACTTAACTTTTTGCACATTATTCGCATCAATGCTAACAATCTGCAGATTGACGCAATATTGATGTTTGTCAAGATTGAAATTTATTTAGCATCAAAACGAAAAATTGGACTTTACGTTTTAATATTTGGGTTTGAACGCTAGAAAAAATTGAATAAGATTAAATTAATCGCATACGTGCATTCACATGCATTAATGTAGGGGCACAAATAAGTTGCTAACGTTATCTGACTTCTACCAAACTTCCAACTCACTATTTCCGTGAGTTTTTTTTTGTTTAGTCACAAAAACTCCATAAATTACGTACCGCATAAAGTAGAAGGCCAATAATTCAAAACTTTCGCAACCAGAGCATAATGCAAACATAATGTACATATGAAAGCCTCGAGGACACGTAACGATAGTGCCGTTGTTGCAGAAGCGTATGGTGTGGAGTTAGGTACCATACGGAGTAATTGCAATGTGCGTGTGCACTTTTAATCGATTGCAACGAATGCACTTTCTAGCTAGGTCTGGCATCGGATTAGAGAGAACCATACGAGCGTATATGAACGGGAAGGGGTCGAACGAAACAATTCGAGCCGAATACTAAGCAGTAATGACTGCATTGTTAGAATACTTAACAGCGTACAAATACGAGAATGCGAGTGCAGGCTAATGCAAGCCAGCAAGCTGAGCCAAGCAAATTGAACCGTTCATCATCGAGAGGGTTGGATGGCTGGCTGCATTGCAAATAAGGGGAATTTCATTTAATAAATTTGTCCGACAATTTCGAGACTTATTACAGATGATGACAACAACGGTAAGTTGTGGCCGAATTTAAATTTGTTTGAAAGCAATAAATTATGTTGAGGCCAGTTAAATTATCTGTTCATCTGGTCAGTGAAAATTGAGTTTAAAATGTTTTAGGGTTAGTGGGTAGGCTGATTTAAATATGTATGTGCATGACGTGTTTGGCGGGCTTTCAGCTGCAGCAATATCAGTTCGTGCCGGAATGTAGTGTAAAACTTGATACTTAAACAATGCAGTCAAATGGGAGAATTCGACCACTAATTAATTTAGTACATAAGAACAAAAACCGTAAAATCAGAAAACATAAATTATCCATCTGTCATCCCCACAGTCAGTTAAAGGAAATATACAAATAATTGATGTTCATCTGACCCTGATGGGAACCTATTATCTAAATTCTTTTATCTATCAAACTATCTACCAAACCTAAAAAATCTCCCCTATACTCAGCAAAAGTCAGAAATTATCACATCACCACATTACCACCAGAGAATTCTTTGATGATTTCTTCACCAAATAAACATCTAACATTTTTATGTGCTCCCATGTGATATCTATACCACAACGACATACATGCATTAATTCTATCGGTCCGCGTTGTCATTTTACACTTTTAATTCGTTTTGACGGTAACTTCTTCCGTTTTCTAGGTGTCACTGTAACTCTGCGGGCTCGAACCAGCTACGATTTTCCACCTCAAAGGTATTTCCGCTTAGTCTCGCTTTCAGTTGGAAGTCAGAAAATCCTATTAGTTAATCTAGTTTGGTTTCAATGTATCAATAAGTAGTTTGTTGTCTTCACTTCGGGGTTGGAAATGGACACATTGTCCCAGACCAACAAGCATTGAGTGCGAGTGTTGACAACGCACGGTTGATCGATAGCACATAGATTACTCATAACCACACTCGTAATTTTTCAATGCAACAAATGCAACGAATGCCAAAGGTGGTCTTGCTTTAGATATTTTTACAAACATATTCATAACAGTTCCATAGTAGTTCGGACAGACAGTCTGTCGTCTTCATCGGATTTCTACGTTTTTACTTTTGAACACATTCAGCGACTAGAAGACATGTCAGTCTTTGATTTCTGAGAATGTAAGGAACACAACAGGGGTCTCGTGCTAAATTCGTTGAGTAGGCACACTTACAAAGTCGAAATACTATGAAGTTCCTAGCCAAACTTTTATTCAAATCGCTCTGAATTCCTGACATTTTATCAACTGGAAAAGCAAGAAGACAAATAAGAAGCATTGTGTGCTCACCCCACCCCCCGGATATATTAAAAGACACGAAACCAGACCCCAGACTTAAAAGTTGTACAGCAGAATTTGTGGAAATAAAATATGTATCTTGAGTTTCGACACATCTTATTTAGAAAACAAAGCATGAAAATAATAAATGTAGTAAAGCAACATTTTGCCTTTCTCTACTATCAGGTGTTAACCTATCATCAAAAAATAAGCAAGTATCATCGTAAACATCCCTGAGCTGAGTGCGTTGAATCGAAAGCACTAATCATAACATATCGCGTAACGTTTACTTACCTTTTATCTAATTAAAGGCATGTGTTGGTTGCATACTGTTATGTTTCCGTCTTCTAGGATTGTGGCATTTTATAGTACATTTTGTTGTACTTGTTTCATCGACACGCTAGTAACTACCTAATTTTCTCAATGCATCTAGCAATGCAAAGCTCATTCCTTGATGGAACGCATTTGAAAATTAGTATATTTTTGAATATAATACTACATTGACTTGACCACATTTCCTTTTGTCCATTTACAAGAATAATTAGCAGAATCGGCGGTGATTGTATTTGCATTCATCAGAGCTACAGTGGCTCACAGCATATTTGATACAGTGACTTTTTAAAAATGCAAATCACTGTACCTTTGAAATAAAGAACCCTATTCAAAAAATTTAAACGTATTTGACTAGATGCATCTTCAACAAATACAATGCAAACCAAAAATGTTCCAGCAATATTCCTCGGCGTCCCTTAAAAGAGAAATACCACTGGCGCAGAAAAATTACAGCTCACAGCTTATTTGATACAGACACTTCAATGCGAATAAACTTCTATTTCTCGCGGAGTTAATCTGTCTTGTTTTTGTTTCTTGAATTTTTGATTGTGTTTAGACATTGGCTTTAGTAATTTTTAGCAAGATCTTGTAAGCTGAAGTGCCAAAATGAGCCAAAATTGTAAAATGTGTCATCGCACCACAATTGAACAGCGCGAATTGGTATTAAACCACTTTAAAAAAGGATAAAGTGTTCGAAAATTTGCTGAAAGTGTGAATTTGAGTGTCTCTACAGTACAGCACATAATTGAGCGCTTCCTACACGAAAATCGGGAAGAAAATAAAAGGAGAAATGCGCCAAACAATACTTTCACCGTATCCGACGAACGATACATTGTAAGGAAAGTGAAAGCAAACACAAAGATTTCCGCTCCCAAATTGCTTACTGAGGTTCATCGTGAATTAAGGAAGTCATGTAGTGCTGAATCCGTCCGACGAGCGCTTCGCGACCATGATTTCAGGGTCCTAGTAGCTCGTAGAAAGTCTTTCATTTCCAAAAAAAATACAATAAGCCGATTTGCCTTTGCCAAAGAGCATGTGGGAAAGCCATCCGCGTTCTGGAATACGGTTATTTTTGCGGACGAGTCCAAGTTTAACATTTTTGGCTCCGACGGAATGTCATATGTCTGGCGCAAGGCAACCACTGAGCAAAACAAGGAGAACCTCAAAGCTACTGTGAAGCATGGTGGTGGTAATGTGATAGTTTGGGCCTGCATGTCTGCAGCCGGAGCCAGAAATTTAAAGTTTATTGAGGAAACAATGGACCAAACAAAGTACCTTGATGTACTCAAAAACAATTTGCTGCAAAGCACTGAAAAACTGGGTGTTAGCAACCAATTTCGGTTGTACCAAGACAATAATCCAAGGCACAAGTCGGGAATTGTGCAATCCTGGCCAATTTGGGATTGCCCTCATTTGATGTCTCCACCGGCACAGTCACCAGATATGAACGTCATTGAGAATCTGTGGACTTTGTTGGATAAAAACATTGGAAAACACAAGATTTCTAATAAACAAGACCTGAAGAAAGCACTGCTAGAGGTATGGCAAAAAATTACTCCTGACATCACAAAAAAACTCATTGATTCAATGCCGAATAGGGTCCAGGCTCTGCTTAAGTCTAAGGACTATCATACAAAGTATTGAAATCAACTGGAAACCTCATAATTCACAACAATTTTAATGTTTAATCAAACTGTATCAAATAAGCTGTGACATGAAATTTGTTATTATTTTTAGTTTTTTTGTTTTTTAAGATGTAAAACAGCAACTTTATAACAAATATAAACTTGTTTAATAAACAACAAACAATCGCCTTCAAAATGGTGTTCAATTTTTTTTGATATTGTTATTATTTTTTGAGTTATTGCAACTTAATTTTTTAAAGAAGCACTGTATCAAATAAGCTGTGAGCCACTGTAGATACCTACTCAGAAGCGACGGGTAACATATGAGAAAACTAATAAAAAGATTGATTTTCGATGTGTTGAGTTCTATAAATTAAGTAAAGTTCTCATTTCTAGAATAGGAATTTTTTTCAGCAACATGTTTAAAGTAAAATTCCAATATTTTTAAGCATAAATATAAATGAAGCTATGCGGTTGCTTCTGCATGATTTGCATAGAAATGGTCGTCGAAGAATAAATACTTTTTCAGATTTATTACAGTTTAAGTCGAAAATTCGGTTCAGAAAGTTGAATTGCTAAAAAATGGGAAATTTGAATTTTAAGTTATTTTTGGAATTTGCGAATCAGATAGGTTCTTTTGACTTGAAATAGAATTAAATCACTGAATCAACAGAGTTGACTAATTCGCTTTCAAACAAAACGGTCTGGAATACAGGAAGGTGCCTAAATTGATGAAGCATAGAGGGGAAAACGCTGGCTCCTTTTTCAGTGGAGGACCACCCACTGAGTTAACCTTGCTCGGAGTTGGTACACATATATTATAAAAATAGAGTAAAGTGTGGCGTGCTCATAGGTTATAAAAATAAAGTTTCTACATCTTCCAATCCTCAACACCCCTAAGGGTTATAGCGGGATAATTTTACTTCGCAATTGCTTTTCCGGGTGACAGGAAAAGTGTATCGAAGCGTAATAACCAATTAAACTAGCGCAAAATAATAATAATATAGTTGAAGCGTGAAATAATCGGTTAATTAGACAATTTGAAAAGTCAAACAGCGATACCTTTTTAATTGTTAATTCAGCAGAATCACTATCTACTCTTATTTACTTCTTATGCTAAAAAATCGTAAAAGTAAAAAAACTATCGGGTTTTGTTCGATCAAAGAAGATACAAACAATACAAAATGACTGGTTTATATAAACAAATAAGTTATTACTTATAAAATCAAATCGGAGAATCTGAAACACAATAAAAATATTCCTATTCGCCTGCTATTGTATGTATGATTTCTTCATAGAAAGTGCATTAAATTCTTTATGCATCAGGAAGAAAGAGGTTCATAAACATAATTTTTCTCTTTGAACATTGAACAGCCAAAAATGGGCCCATTGAGACCTTCTCGTTGTTCGTATTGGCAGTCAAGCTGTGCTGCTGGCACTACGAGTACGTCGATCGCAGACTACTTCGAAAACTGCCCAACAGCTTATTAAACTATGGTAGTTTGGGGTACGAGTACAATGGGTGTTTTGACCTCAGTGGTTAGAGGTGCCAAATTGCTCTCTCCCAGAATCCACATAAGTAGATAGAGAATGCCGGTTCTGGCGCAGGACAAGGAGCAATAGACAGGGAGCACGATGACGTCGACCTTTTGCATTGGCGAAACAATGTTCTTTGAGCTGATAAATAGCTCAACAGGGCTGTTCAAAAGCTCAATATGGCTCTTTATCAGCTCAACTAGGCTGTTTAAAAGCTAAACAGGGCTGTTTATTAGCTCAACAGGACTGTTTATCAGCTCAACTAGGTTGTCTATCAGCTCAACCGGGCTGTTTATCAGCTTAACTGAGCTGTTTATCAGTTCAAAGATCATCGTTTCGCCAATGCAAAAGGTCGCGTCATCGTGCTCCCTGTCTATTGCTCCTTGTCCTGCGCCAGAACCGGCCTTCTCTATCTACTCACATACATGATATTTATGTGAGAAACTTAAATTAATTATCGGTTGCTTATCTTACAAAACTTTTAAAGCAGCATCTCTTTTAACATAAATGAAGAAAATACTCAGTGCTTGCAACACTTTATCAGTATCTGGCTAGTAATTTGCTTTCGTACTTCAATTCATTCTGAAATATAACATGAAAATCGAATATGCAAATTGAAAATCGTGAATTCGATATTGCTTGTGATTGTGTTTCGATATTTACTGTGATTTTGATATTTCCTGTTTACTTTTCTGGATAATTTTCATTACAACTTTCCATTTGATTTTCTATGCACATTTAGGAACTATCTAATGAAATTAATTGAAATTAAATTCCAAATCTATATTTTTCAAACATTTAATGGAGTTAATTATCCAAAGTTTATAACCAATGAAATTGTTATACAATAATTATATATATAATTAATAACTGATACAAAAAACTCCCAAACAATGTTTTGTTTTTTCTCTATCTCAACTGTAACAATCAAAAATGACAGCTCTCTATATATATTAAATTATTTTTCTACAAACTTCAAACATTTTTCACTTAGTCTACCTGATGTACAATTTTTTCGTGTAGTGTGTTAAATGTCAAGTAGTGTGGTGAGTAGTGAATATGTGAATGATATGAGTATTTATGTATTCACAAATAATTCAATTAAAAGTCAAAATTACCCTACACTATGAATTTCGTTCTGATCCGATGACTTCATCTAAAGTACAAAGATAGAACAGAGTTTGGGGCTGGTATTCAAAAAAACTTCAAGAACTTAGAAAATTTAAACGTTGGTTACTTATTAATAAAACATTTATTAATAGGAAAATAACAAAAATGCTTTTGTGCCTGCAACCCTTAGGTAGCACCAAAGCCAAAAATGTATCACATCCGCCTTAAGTTGAAGTCAAGCAACCCGTTCCGACCCAATGATTGCATTGGAAGCTATGGAGGTAGAAATAATTTAGAGCTACCACTCGCAAAAGTTTTCGAATTTTCTTAAGTCCTAATATTTGTTATTTATTGTCACTACAAGATCATTACCACTTGAAAATCTTATCGCAAAAATACAAAAAAAAAACATATAGCATTTTTATCATGGTTTTTCAATCAGATTCCTACTGAATATTGTCTACAATAAGGTCCATTTACCAGATTAATTTCGTTTTTATTTCATGACTGCACTGGATGTTATATGGCAAAAAGCTTGATTTTCTTGAGCAAATTACAAAAGACACCAAAATCACCATAACCTGATTTTTCAACCAAATCTCTATCAAACGTGGCTTAAAGTAAGATTCAGCTACGGTGTGAATAACGTCAATATCTTATGGCTGTATCAGAATTTATAGTGGTAAAGCGGTTTTTTTGTACATCAAAGCGGTTTTTTTAAAGTTCTTCGAACATTAGTAAAAATACCCTCAGAAAAATCACAGGCAGATATTTTAGTTCGCGATCCCTATGAAAGACAGTGTGAAGGGGTAAAATTGCATTGCTCTATACTTTTGTCTTTAGCATAAACACTCTATCTGAAATTTTTTGATTTTTCAGTTAACACCGGATTTGGAATGATGTTATAATATCATCCTGCGGAATGTTGTTATAGTATCATCATTCCGCAAAATTTGAAAAACCTATCTTTAGTGAAAGTATATTAAAATCAATATTGAAAAATGCACTCTCTATATATCTCCAGCAGTTACTAAAGTGTAAATTACTAAAATGTAAATAAAAGGTTTATGCTAAGCACGGCAGTAAAGCCGACTTCTCTACTCTCCTCCAGACGCGTTTATGGAGGAGAGCTTTACGTGATTATCTTTGGTCCTGAGACCTCAAACGTTCTAATAATAAATTTATCAGATGTCCATTCAGGCTTTTTTTATTCGATAGTCTAGAATGGAAATTTCTGGCGAGAGTCTCAGCAAATTCCTCAACAAATATTCCAGTCAGCAAAAAGTTTTTGATTATATCAGTGTTGAGGTAACACTCAATGAAAAGGTTTGTTGATAGTCAAGGCTGTCCCGCGTAAGCTTTCGTCATAGTAATAAAGGCAAATTATGCTCGAATTTATCTCAGACTACGGAAAATCAGATTTCAAGTGAGTAGATTCGTACATTATTTAGCGTTACTTTTCTCCGAATCTCGAATTTATCTCAGACATGTAGAAACTTGTTTCGCTGTAGATTTATAAGACATTCGAGATGCAAATACTTTGAGCGTAGGTGTCATCATTTCTACTCAGGGAATAATAGAGGCATTATCAATGCAATCAGGCAGATTGTACAAAGTACATGGTTAGCCAGAAATTTGTTCCGGAGATCGCAAATTTCGACCTCAATGCTGTATCGCCCGGAGAAAATAAGCCAAAATAAGAAAGAATATCACACCAGATAAGCCAGGTTGATATGAGATATGTGAGATTTGTGTAAATTGCGGAGCACTTAAAAACATTATATATTATCTCACGAGCTGTTTGCGGATACCAGTTTGCACCAATTACGAGACGCTACTCCAATAGAAGATTTTTGGTCATGCTGAGCATCAAGCCTTACACAGGTCATCAAAACATCGAATAACCATCAAAAAAAATCCTTCCTGCATGCCTTCTCTATTCCATGTTGCGGCGTCAATAAAGTTCTTTACCTTTACTATTGTTTGTGTTGTGTATTATAATTTGAATGACCTATGAAAATACATAAATACGATCATTAATTAGTGAATTTCAGATGAGGATCGTCCCCGAAGAAATTGTTAGAAACTTATATCAATACCCACGTTGGGGGCAGAAATTGTTTTTGCGAAAAAACTGGTAAAACAATTCAGAGACCTCATAAAAATATATGATAAACAAATAATATCATTTGCACTGATAACATTTGTTTACAACGATTGCATTTGAAATATACTCCATTGTAAATTTAATTTCGGCTTTTAAAAGGCTTATAAAAATTCAATTGAAGAAGTTATCGTCGAGTACCATCTTTGTGATGTTGGTTAGTTTAATACTACTTTTTTTTAAACCTGAAAACGTAAATTTTTCCAAGACAAGAAGGATCTCTTTAACTACGTAAGTAATTCGATAGCTACAGAGTTGGGCAGATTTATGTATAACTAGCTACTAGCATGATTTGTTCCTACGCCTGCTTATCAAAAGCACTTAGTTTCGACTAAAAGTTATTCCACTCTTCCACTGAAGTTGTGAGATGAACATCCATGAGTTTCACGTCTCGTTTATCCCTGATCTGCTGACTCACTTCCCTGCTAACAGCAAGGTCAATTCAAATCCCGTCGTGACAATTTTTAGATTCGAACCAGTAGCGGCTTACTCCCGGGTTATATCAGCTGGTGCTTGGTTCACTTGGATACATAAATCTTACGTTTCTATTTGCCGCTTTTATAGCTTCACAAATATTCGGCATTTTGTTAATGCTTTAAAGTTGCTCAGAATTCTATCTTTGTCCCTATTATTTATGGCTGAAAGCTTTTTGTCCGTCCAAAGAGAGATTACTTGTTACTTGATGGGAAGAAAAAGCATTTTAAATATATTTCCAGCTTTTTACCCAATTTCAATTTTTCTAAAATTGCTTTTGTCGATTTTGGCAATATCTTACAAGCAGTTCTGGGTTTCCATAGCCCGACTTCTGAGTCCTGATAGTACTTGCAACTTGTCTGCAATTGTTCATAATTTCTTTCCATCTTCCTTTCGAGTTTCGACTGATCGGTAGTCAATTTATTTTACATCTCGCAATCAGTGCCTACCCTGGTATACACCCACAACTTTTCCGTTCATTTATGGTTTCCAAATCATTCTCAAAACAACGAGAGGCAATTCTTTGAATTAAAAACAGCCAAGTTAGAGACATTAGGTAGTTAGTTTTTATATTTGTGCAGCATTTTCTTTCAGAAATTGTTAACTAATTCAGATTGTATTAACTGGCTGTCAAGTTGAAACACTATCATTACCTTTGATGTTTAACGATACGAAATGTATTAAATTTGGTATTAATTTTTTTCTAAATGGTCTGTACATACTAACCTTTCTCTTTCGGAAAATCTATACAAATGTAACTTAAACGAAATATAAATAACAACGGCAGTTCGAAAAAGACTTCTCTCTTCCAGATGGGTTCCTGCTACGTCTAGCCAGCACCAACAATACGACTAACTGATATTTCAACAATATTCTTTACAATCGCTAAGTGTTTATTAGAATAACAATCAGATAATTTTAATTAATCAGAATTCCTACTAATCGAGCAACTTGAGAACAACCTCATAATAACAATGCCTCGTTGCTTCCACGCATTGATTGAAAAGCTTGATAAAGGAAAACTACGTGAACAGCGACGAACAAAGCGCGTCTGTGGTATAAGGGCGGTAATTATGTTGGCGACTACTTTCAGAAATTTATTAATCAAACATTGTCACGTACGGCCGCCGCGTAAGTGTACGCGTTTCACAGTGGCGTAAATGTCTTCACTATTTATGCAGAAGCCACTTTCTATTCATGCACGGGAGGGTTGATTAACCTGCTGAATGGCTAGGGCATCGACGCAAACCGAACGTTCGGGTTGAGAGCCCCCCAGTTTTCCGTGTTGTTCGCACTAATACTTTGGAACGAAAGCAGGAGTTTATTTGACGAAGCACTTTAATTATTGGTCCCAGCAGGACGTGCATCACGTCATGTCTAGAATATTGAGGTATTTAGGTCTTTGGGTTAAGTTGATTAACTTACCTTCGTGCGATCATGTAAATGGCTTAGGCGTGTGAAAAGCTAATTATTGAGCTAGTTTTAAGGAAAATCAGATTTCAAGTGAATAGATTCGTACATTATTTAGCGTTACTTTATATTTTATATGCTTTATATTTTCAATGGACAGTGTTCCTTAGCTACTTTGTACTGGTATATACACATCATCTTGAAATTTTAGAATAACCGGTACCATCTGCCCTTCGAAATCTGTTAGTTTTGTTAAATGATATTTACTAGAGTTGACTCAATACAACTGCAATTGCAGAAATATCAAAGTACGATAAATGCTCTTATCGTCGAAGCGGAGACAGAGTTGAAAATACTTTAAAGCCGTCTGCGAACCATTTTCAGGATTTTCGAATAATGTAACGTCGAGGACCATTTCGAGTAGTATCGCTAAGTACCAAGGCCTATCGGAAGCTTCCGTAATGTTTGCATCATTTCCATCATTTCAATGGCAAACAATGATGGGGGAGGAGGCTACATTATGGAAACCACAGAGTTGAATCCGGACTGCTATACGTTGTCGTGTGCAGAAAAATGGGTTTCATCGTATCGTCCCGGACGTTTTAAAATTTGAAACCCACAATTTTCGTGTTCACGGTAGACAGAGCGCTCTATTGGGCAAACACACAATTGCACGTTTGGTTGGGCGCATCCAATGCTATTCGAAACATTCTGCAAATAAAATACATACTCCATTCATGTATGGAGCGAGAAGTGGAATGCATGCATACTTCTCTAGATATATGAATAGGTCTTTTGCATTCTCCAATCATACTGTTATTCACATTGGGGTGATGAAATAAAACGGAAGTGGGGTCAAAATATTATTTTTTTCGATATTGCTCGAATGCATTTATTATGTCTGGGTCTTGAACTTTTATGTGCAGTCATTTAATGTTCTTACCAGAAGATGATGTGCAATATAGAAAATGCAGAGGGAATTTTAGTAAATGCTCTGAATCGCGACAATGTTTGGATGAATACCGAATTGAATGATATTGATATTTTATACAATTTTTTAACACGTATTTTTTCACAATGTGGCAATCCTTATGGCCCAGTCATTTTAGCATAAAATAGGGCACAACCTTGGAATGGGAGATAATAAGCTGAATTTTTGTATATACCTTCATTTTGGGGTCCTCAAAGTTGTCTCAAAAGTCTCATAAGCACTCGTGTCTGCGTCGAAAGTTATTCAAGGTCAAAGGTGAGAAAAAACAGTTTTTCGCGATTATCTTCGTTTCTTTTGCTCCAATGAAGTCAACACATAGATCGCAACTGTAGAGCATAAAATTTCCAACACATTTTATTTTACGCATTTTTTCATGCGCTCAACCGTTTGTCCGATATAGGGCGGTAAGCGCGCAGCACTCAGCCGTATGTACTGTAATGCAAGGTCAACCGTGAATATTACCTTCAGTTTTGAATTATTTGTATTATTTATCAGTAAATACATTGTATTTAATAGTATTTTACCTATTTGTAAACAATGATTGTGCCAATTAGCCAAGAAATTTTTTTAGACTTTTTTAGTAATAAAAAGAAACTTATTGGTATGCTCATTGAAAATTTTAAGAGTGTAAATATCACAACAAAACAAGCGAGAGATGATGCTGTTGTTCTAATTATAGAAACAGCTATCGAAGAATCCAAACATAAAAGGACTGCCATCATTATAGGAGAAGACATAGATTTACTAGTTATTTTAATTGGACGCACCCAATAACATCAAGAAGACATTTTCTATAAAAAAGTTGGCAAAGGCAATGCCAAAACATAAATCTTCTAAAAAAACATGTTTTTTTACATGCATTCAGTGGATGTGATACAACTTCTGCGCTGTTTAAAAAAGGAAAAAAAACTTTCATAAAAGCACTAGAACAACTTGCCAATTTCGACGAACTAGCTCAAGTTTTTCTACAAGAAAAGTGCCCTGTCCAACAATTATACGATACTGGCATTTGGTTCTTACTAGCTATATACAATGCTCCAAAATCTGAGGATAATATCGATCATCATCGATATACTCAGTTCATGAAATCTACAAAACTTAATAAACCTGTCCAATTATCTAATCTTCCACCGACAAGTGCAGCGACCCATCAGCATATAAACCGTGCCTATTACCAAGCTCAAAAATGGTTAGGGCATGATTTAGAACCCCAGAAATGGGGTTGGGTGCGCCAAAATGAGTTCCTGGAGCCAATGATAACAATATTACCACCAGCTTTCGATGAATTACTGAATACTCTATTTTGTAATTGTAAGAATGGATATCAGGCACGGTGCCGATGTAGAAAATCGGGGCTGCAATGCACTTCAGCTTGTGGCCAGTGTAATGGGCAAGCTTGCCTCAATGCTGTTTCATTGCAAAGTGACTGTGAGCAAGAGAGTGCTTTTGACCATGAAATTAAGGAAGGTCTGGAAACACCAATTCAAGGCAACGAAGATGATGATAATGATACAGAAATTCCCGAACGTCCAGAAGATGACGATAAAGAAGAAGAAAGGTAATACTTTTGTTATATAAATTATTACAGATTGATAGATTAAAAATATGTTAAATATATATGTTAAAATAAATTAAATATATGTAAAATGTTGTTAAATACAATGTATTTACTGGTAAATAGTACAAATAACTCAAAACTGAAGGAACCACGGTTGACCTTGCATTACAGGACATATAGCTGAGTGCTGCGTGCTTACCGTCCTATATCGGAAAAACGGTTGGGCGCATGAAAAAATGCTACAAATAAAATTTGTTGAAAATTTTATGCTCTATAATTTCGATTCATGTGTTGACATCATTGGAGCAATAGAAACCAAGACAATTGCAAAAAACTGTTTTTTCTCACCTTTGACCTTGAATAACTTTCGACGCAGACACGAGAATTTATGAGACTTTTGAGGCAACTTTGAGGACCCCAAAATGAAGGTATATACAAAAATTCAGCTTATTATCTGTCATTCCGAGGTTGATTGCTAAAATGACTGGGCTATTATGTTACAGATTCTTTAATCAGAGTGAGTTTATATATACTCACATAGAAATTGGAATAGGATGAGAAAGGAAGTTTACGGCCTATATTAAAACTTCTTCTTGCTTTTCCGGTCAACTTCAAAAGGGGATCGTATCAAAATCCCGAATCACAAAATTCCGAATTAACAAAATCCCGTATGTTTCAAAGATCTCGTATTCCAAAATCCCGAAATACAAAATCCTGTACTTAAAAATCCTGAAACTACAAATCCCGAAATTCAAAATCCCGAAACTCAAAATCCCGAAACTCTAAACCTCGTGGAACGAAATACCGTATGAAACCTATTCGTATAGTGAAATAACAAAAACATAGTGATTTAAGTTTTTATTTATGAATAAATTTCAACATAAAGACATATTGTACGCGATTCTTCTCAAATAATCGATTTTTTTCAGTTTCAGACCTTTTTCTAATAATTTTTTTTATTTTCTGGTACCTTGCCAAATTTTTCTTCTGCATGGGTACTGATTCTCCTCTATTAATTTCCCTTATCGTCATTTTAGCTACAATAAAAAAAAATAGCTAGGGATTTTTTATTACGGTGTTTTGTAATACGGGATTTTGTCTTAGGGGATTTTGTAATACGGGATTTTGTAATCGGGATTTTGTAAACGGGATATTGTAATACGAGATTTTGTACCCAACCCCTTCAAAGCTTCAGCAGATGATGCTAGCTCTCTATGACCACCTTACCGACTTGCGGAGTAGGAGCCTTTCTGAACATGAATAACAACACATTTAATATGGCTTAAGTAGGTGATTTTAAGTGAATTCAAAACTTTCCAAGCAAAAATCTCCTAGCCCAGCCTTTCCATTTTGCAAATTTTTCTCAATTACTGAGGTTCTTTAAAAAATAATAATGATATTAAAAATAATATTAAAGCGATCTTGCTCATTAGGTGAATCATAAAAGAACTCAAATGCAGATCTATACTGACGCTACTCTAAGTGAGGTTATTAAGGGGGAGTAGAAAATATTTTTACTTACACAGCATGAAATATCACTAACAAGTGATACTCCATCCGCCATATCAGTCAGTTTAAAACATACACTATTTCAAAGACGCATGTGAAATTGCAACATTTTCACATTTCGACCTGTATGTACCTATATTTGAAATACACATACATATTACCTCTCCCCAAAGCGCCAATCATGCAACGGAGAATCCTTAGAAGTTTCATACGTCTCATTGGCATATCGCTTCGGTGTCAGAAGACAATGAAAAAATAAGCATGAAAATGGTCAGCCATCGCCGCCTTGGACATATTGACACGATTCTAAGTGATCAGACATTGAGACAGCATGTAAGCATTTATGTATTCTGCCGGTGGTCAAGTGGGTGTTTCATTAAAATCGGTTTCGAAAATCAACACAAAGAAATTAAGATAAAAAAAATGAGACACATACCACATACAAATTTACGGGAGCATGAAAGGTAATTGAGATAGTATTAGTCAATCCTAAGCAGCCGGTTTGAGGCTACAGTGTATGGTGTCCGGGCCTACAGGATGTCTGCAGCTAGTGATATTTAACATGGAATATAACACGTTTGCTTCGTTCATATTTTGGAGAAATTGTTATTTGCTTTTACATTGTTCTTTGTGTCTTAACCCCAGGTGACTGATAGATACAACTCATCAAGGTAAGCACAAGTTTAATGGCATTCTGCATACCATTGCAGATAATAACCCATTTACCTGACAGTGCAATTACATAAGTTGACAATTCAAGAATTGAACATTGTTTTAAATTTAAATTGGCACATGATTCATAAACCCTCGTCCCGATTTTCATATTATAATTTCTTAAATTCTTATAAATTAAATGGAAATGTCACATTAACAGGGTTAATGCTCTAGAAGTGATACGTTGAGCCAATACTGCAACACATGTCTTTTCGTCGATACCTAGAAATGATACAATTTCTAAGTATGAAATATGAGCTGTTACTGGGAAAAAAATGCTCCTTGAATTAAGCCTGTCTACTGTAGGCGAATAACAGCTACGATTAGTAAGCAGGCTTTTGCTTGACTTAAGTTTAAGGCAATACAAGATGACATGAATAAGACTAGAATAGAAACAAATATTTTGATATTGGAATTGTTTTTGCGGGATGATTAAAATTGAAAAATTTTTTATTTATCTTGCAAATTTTTATTTGACAAAGTGGTTTCGAAAGCATGCACTGATTCTCATCAGACACCAGCACACAGTGCATGCTTGACTGGTGTGACCACT
Source organism: Nemotelus nigrinus (assembly GCA_947369275.1). Classification (NCBI taxonomy): domain Eukaryota; kingdom Metazoa; phylum Arthropoda; class Insecta; order Diptera; family Stratiomyidae; genus Nemotelus; species Nemotelus nigrinus. The sequence continues at coordinate 44,033,877 of OX376373.1, read as the reverse complement.
TGCAGTTGGAAATCATTAATTTTTATTTACGCTGGTTGTGACAAATTTTAACATCTCCGACTTATATCCATGGAAATAATTTACTCATAAAGGTTATTGATTTGTGATCACCGTTCTCTTCTTGTCTATAAAATAAAAATAAAAATATAAAGATCATGTAAAGAAGACTTTAATATTCATGTGTATAGAGATATTTTGCAGCCTTTACTAATTTGAGGTGGATATCATTTATGCTCTAGCAAGACTGACTTCTTGCTATGAATACAAACTGCTACAATGTAGGAGCATCTCATAGATTTTGAGCTTTTGGAAACTATTTCGTACTATTACTGAAATGCTGGCTTCCGCGCACTGCCATCATAATACCAACTCATGCATACTCGATGTAAAACTGTTTTTAGTCAACTATGCCAGGAAAAAGCAAATGAATATAAAATCGAGGCATGTTTTTATTATTTGGGAAGCAGATTTTTAAACTGAATTGAATTGAGAATGCATATAGTATATACTGATTGATTCATGTCATTGCTTTGTTCCTAATTAATATGGCAAACCAACTATGGCAATTTTAGTATTGACTTAGAGCAATGTGCTAGTATTTTGTAATTGTGTATTATCAGTTAAATTTTTAGCCCACTTATCGTTGTTTTTTAACTAAACAAGTTTTCGTTATAATTTATATATTCCAAACTTGTACAGTTACTGTCAACTTTTTATACTGACAAATATTTGATACAGACCACAAAAAGCGGGAAAAAACTTTTATCGGGAAAAATTTTCCTTCAAAATGTTGAGTCCCTCTTTAATTTTTCTTAAACCTACGCAGCATTAATTAATGCCCGTATAGAAATAAAGTAGAAATTTCGCAACAGCAGTGCAACTCCGAAGAAGGAAGTGTGGACTAGTGATGGGCAGCACCTGTGCGTGCTAAGCACAGTGTGCTTGCACACTTCGGTGTGCTGTGCGAGTGCGACACTTTATAAGTGTGTCGGCAGCACACTGACACACTGTTACGACAAAGCCCTTCTATCTGCTCAAAACCTATTTTCCACAAATATTTTCAACGTGAAAGCATTTCTTTCAAATGTACCGCAAATAAACGTATTTGTATCTGTGTTTAAACTTTCATCCCGTTTGAAGACGTCCACAGCATTTAGAAAAAAATAAATCATCGGTAGTGTACTCAAAATTAAAACTTTCACCCAGCAAATATACGAATAACAAATCTTATCTGCCTTTTTTCGTTCCCTAATTATCTCATTCATCAGCTAATGCATTCAATAGCTAATGCTTTCGAAACCGCAGACAACGCCTTGTTACCGAAACACATCATATTAATGGGCAAAATCAACGCCACTCGTACAGCATTCGTTCCCAAGCACATCAGTGTGGAGTGTGCCTGCCAGTACAAGTGTGCCGGCAGTGTCAGCGTGTCAGCAGTGCCAGTGTGTCGGCACTGTGTCAGTGTGTCGGCAGTGTCAGTGTGCCGGCAGTGTCAGTGAGTCGGCACTGTGTGAGTGTGTCGGCACTGTGTCAGTGTGTTGGCACTGTATCAGTGTGTCGGCACTGTGCCAGTGCTCGGAGCACAGTGCTAGCACACTTAAGTGTGGTGTGCGAAGTGTGCTAGCACAGCAAAGTGTGCTGGCTTTGGCCATCACTAGTGTGGACGATATGGAAAGAAGTGGCCGACCGTCGGTACTTTACACAGGACAAGGACAAGGACATCATACTAATTATATATTATGTTACCTATTGTGTGTATTTTATAATAACGGAATGTCAACCGCGAGACTGCAGAGCACTTCCATCTTTTCAAGTTGGTCCGCTTCACAGCTCTTCTTAATGTCTTTATGTCCTCCCACTCAAAGGAGCTGCATCATTGACATCTCATTAAAAGACGTACGGCATCAGAATCTAGCTTTGAGGAGGTGCAAACTCCAGCTAGGAATCGTGTAGCCGCTTGGCTGTCAGTGAAAATTCAAATATTTACTCCGAATATCTGATTACATAAGAGTCAATTGGTAACTGCAGGAATCGCTGTAACCTCCACTTGAAAAACACTGAAGTTGCCCAACAGACGGAAGGAAAGCTCCAAGTTAAGGTCAGTGGAATATATAGGACATCCCACTCTGTCGTTTGATTTCGACCCACTACCGCGTCTGTTCCTAGGGATAACCCCCACGCCCCCTCCACACAAATTGCGATTTTGCTTTCAAACCCCTAAAATAGCTATGGCTGGGCAGTAGTACAATCGATGTTCGCTGGAATAGGAATATCCTGTGCCAGGGTTTTGGCATAAAGTACACCTGGCCACTACACTACTGCTCGGTACAGAAGGGCTGGTTGTACTTTCTAGTGTAAACCCAGAAGTACTAGTTTATTAGTGTAAATCCCATAACCTTCTTACAGCTGGAAAGAGCACACAATGAATTGCGAACCCTCTTTGCTATATTTTCCTTCCATAGAAGCTTGGTGTCCAAGATAAGTCCCAGATATTTTACTTTGTTACTAAGACCTGTAGGAGTTTCATTGAGCATCGATAGGTCATAGAGTAATAGTTCCGTTTTGTTAAAGCTCACGCTAAGGCCAAACTTTTGACACCATAGCGAAAGAATGTGTAGGGAATGATTTAATATCCTTAATAGGGTGGAGATAAAATTCCCTGATATGCCTTCCCTATTACTTTACATCCCTTATGTTGAAGTTTCCTTAGTAGCCCGTTGACTGTTATATTCTAAAGTAAGGAAGGCAGAACACCACCTTGAAGGAGCCCATACTGATGACTCTCTTGGTGGTTGAGTCACCTACAGACGAGTATTATACCCGGTTTTTTAGTTGCTGATTTATAAGTACTACTAGCTGAATTGATGTCTAGGTTTTGGAGAGCATTCACAATCTCCTGACGATTGATGTCTATAAATGCAGCCTGCGTATACTCTTTACAAACAATGACTGCAAACAAGTGATTGTCTGTTTCGGCATGCTCGACTAGGCTATGCATCACTGTTCCTACAGATTTGTCTCTTTGGAAAACATGCTGTGATATAGAGATCAAAGTAGAATCTAAGGCGATGAATATCCAATACCCCACAACTGTCTCTAAGATCTTCAGTAAAAGGCAGTTGAGAGGAATAGACCTATGGTGCTTTGGTGTAGCAAGTCATGTTTTCCCTGCTTTAGGGATGAATTCTTCCATCGTTTCCTGTCGAATGATAAGAATATACGAAAGTCTTAGCATGTATTGTATATAACCATGAATCAAGGCAAAGCAAAGCGATATCCGCTTATTATCAGCCGAGATGATACCGTTCAGGCCTGGTGACTTAAATGGGGCAAAAGAATAAACAGCCCATCTTAGTGTGCATATGATTCTAATGTTAATATTGGAGATATTTTCTCTCTAATAGGAAAGTGAGTGTCCAGCAGCGCCCCAGGAGTCTCACAGCTACTTCGAGTCTGGAACAGTGGACTTTAAACTCAAAAGCGAGACATCTGGCTTCCTTCGATGTTTTCGCACATTGATTTCCATGAAGTTCCTTTAGCATTATGCCCTTCATTTTTGAATTACCGTAATTTAATCATGTTGACCCGTTTAGCAATATTAAACTCCTTCCATTGATTTTGAAGGGATGCAATCTCACTATTCTACCACTTGGCTATAAATTTTCCCATGAACCTAGTTGAGTTGATGAGCCTCACAGCGGCCCCAATTTATAGTCTTTTTGGCAAGCCAAGAGCCTTCAACGCAAACAGAAAATGATACGAGGGTCCGAAAAATGTATTTTATAAACTTATTCTCACTGCCTGATTGGCGTTCATCAGATATCTGTCAATGGTCATAAACGCAATTTATGTCTACCAGGATTTGACGGAACTAATTCGAACTTTGAAACGAGTAATTTCCTAATGTAATAAATGTCAGTCATCTCTAGTAAAATAATATTAACAACTATTGTAAAACAAGTTTTCATATGACCATGAAAATACCTGTACCTTGTCAAATCTTTGATATAACTCATAAGTGGAATAAGATATGTCATTCAGAATTTGAGATTTTCTTTCTTTCCCTCATGTAAAACTAACCGTCTTTCTAGTTAAATCATAATTAATCTTGAAACCCTTTATTTTTGCTAGCAAAACAAAATCCACAATATTAGTAGCTAATGCTATTGTGATTATGCATTGTGCTCCGTGTTTCACGAATAATGGGGAATAGTTATATACTTATTTCGCTGAAAAGTTTGCTGCGAAAATTTGTGACACTTTCATAAGACTGTCTTTATATTTTGCGGAATGATTCATATCATAACACCCAAAAAATTATCTATATTAAATGGAGCCCGGCACATTCTTTCTACTTGCCAGATCATACTATTATTCATAAAAATTTCCACTGGTTTTCCAGCAACATTAGTTTACCCAAATTCCTAATTATATCGCAAACAGTTATCTAGAAGCCTTAAAGAATTTTCCTCATGTTTCCAGGCATTATCATTGCTTTACGCGAAAAATTAGTAATAAACAAATAAGGAAATCACAGATGATGCACAATTAAACAAATGCTTTCACTTTTTCCTGCTTTATGTACCTTAACAATTCGCAAGAATTTTATGTGCTACGCAGGCACTTGTCGAATCACGACCACGGGATCTGCTCAGCGATTCAATGATGCATTTTTTAGCGTGCCATCATTAAACAAATATCAGCTCGTTATTTGTTAGACGAGACTTGATTTAATAGTCGGTTCGTGTTGCTCTCATATTTGTACTACACAAACGAATGATAAAAATTTTAATATGTGACGTACTACAATTTCATGAAATGATAGCTAGCTTCACAAAAAGGAAATTACGATAAATCATAGCAAGGACATTATTTACCATCTGGAAATGTTTATCGTATAAATTTCAAAAGTCAAATTCTACCTGGACTCTGCAAATATTTGTCACCTTCCTCTGACCAGGTTTTCAGCTTAAATTAGTTTTTTCTACCAACAACTTTAGCGCGTGCAGTGAGATGAACTCATGCTTCTCTGCTTCTCTTGGAATCTAGACCGTCTTCTTTGACCGTTTTAGATTTCAATAAGGAATCATATGAAGGCCTACGTGAAAGTTCACATTCATCGCTCGAAAATGTGGACAAAGTTGCCAATTTGTTGCCGCACCATATAACTTCGGGAAAATCAATTAAGTGGAAATTGTATTCGGCCAAAAGGTATTAAATTCATCGAATCTATGCATGTTAAGTTAAAATTTATGCGGTCCGTCTGGCAACAGGATGATAGATCGGCAGTTCCATACACAATCTTGTTGTGGTTTTCATATGTGGACATGTCCAGAATATCTAGCGTCGCTTAGCCGCTATCCGATATGCTTAGATATTTGACGAGTATTTGCGTACCACTGCCTGTGACATATAACGATGACGGCGATGAAAAGCTGCTTGACAACGTTTCGAATTGAAAATAAATAATTTTAAAAGGTTTCACTTTAAGAATTATGTTTTTGCAAATCCAAATCATTTGGAATGAATGGTTATAAATTTATAACGAACAATTTTACTAAAATGTTTTCAAGAAAGAAATGGCATTTATGTTGATTGGCTTACAGTGTGGCAGTAATAAATTCCATTTATTGTCAGTTGAGCAGGTTTCATTGAGTGACTCTCCGGAACTGACTTATGTAGATGTTTTTGACAGGCTTCGGAATGCGATTTTGTGTTATTATAATTTGTAATTTCATAAGTTCAGGTCGATACGCATTGCCGGGTGTTTGGGATTTTACGCTCTGGCTTAATATTAGAGGATGGAGCGAAAGCAAATAACTAATCATCAAACGTAGTTAAAGGTTGGACAAAACTGAGTAAAAGTAATTTTTCTGTAAGGATGAAAATCAAATTTGAAACCACGACGTATTATGAAACCCGACAAAACAAAGTTAGCAACATTATGTGAAATTTGTCATTCACAGATGTTTCTTGACTATGAATTGTGTACCAATAACCTACAGATAATAGAAGCATTTCAACAACAAATCAACTTGCATCTATATTTTCATTCATTAAGCTAAACATACAATCTAAATACTACATTGCTGTTGCTAAACACGTACTTTTCAACAATATACCGAAGACCCTGAGATAACGGGCCAAAAAAGGAGCGGACATAACGAGCCAGAAATGGACCGCAAGTTGCTAAGCTTCCTGCAGCCCACGCGTCAGCGACGAAAACGCTAGATGGACGTTCGTTGCCAAAAATGCCTCAAGTACTCCTATGCAAAAATGCCTTCAGTACTCCAGTGCACAGACGTACTTTGGGTCTTGCATCAAAGTTTCCGCATTTCTGACTAGTTGTTGGTTATAATGCGGGACTATCTTAGTGACCAATGGTTGCGCTGTAACAAGGGCCATCTTAGCGCATGGGCACACTGGCAAATGCCCAGGGCGAAGCCATATATGGGGCCCCTTATTTCCAGACCACCAACCGATAAATATATTTATTAAAATTAAACTGTAATTACCTGACTATACTTAATAGCTATTTATCTGCTTTTATAGTATTCTCATGAACCATCGAGCTAACACTGGCAACTCTATTTGCTTACTAGTAGGTGATTTTCCTAAATTATTTGTGAATGAATCACTCTTATGTGTTATTATTGTAAAAACAGTTGTTGTTGCAAATGCACATTTTGGGTTGTGTGAGTTTGGGCGTGACTGGAATAAATATAAACAAATCGATCTGTGACCCCTTCAATGTATGATGAGGGCATTTTAATTTCTGCTTTCCTATTTGAAAAGCACGGGCGAGGTGTTCGGGACTAAAAAAAATTCAAATCATTTCACTGAAGATTGCACTTTTTTATTTTGAGTTTGCGATTGTTTTTAGTGCAATTAAATAACATATATTGAGTACTATATCTATATATACAAAATGACAAAATGGTCATATCTTTGTGGCTGAGATAAAAGGAAAAAAGCTGCACATCAGAATGAAGTAATTAATAAATTACCAAAATTAACATCATATTTTATACCAGGAGCTTATGTGAGTAGTAACCACATAAGAAACCATTCACATAATGAATCATATCAACAACAGATTGCGGGATTTCAGGGAACTTCACAATCTACTTGTTCTGTGTGATTGAACTGTAGTGATTGAGCTATATTGTATAGAAGGCGTCCGTCCCTACGGAAAAAAAAATGATATAACTTCACCAACAACTGTTTTAATTGAGTAACAGCAGTCATCAGATCCAGAAAATATTTCACACGACCCTACCGATTATTTTAACGAAAATTTTACCGAAAAAACCGCGAAATTTGAATTGGTAAGGGCCCACATGTCTTCAAAATAAAGATTGTGACTTTTCCGAAGCGTCCAGAAACTACAAAGACAAAGAAGATGGCAAATTAGTAATTAGGTATTTCAATAAAGCATTATTTATTCGTAAACTAAAGAACAATGAAAGTGTTGAAACAAAATGGTTGCTGCTTTCGCCTTCGAAGAAATCTGTATTATTTGTTTTTCTTTCTGCTTATTTAACCCTTCTGATGTAAACCTATGCTCTTCAGGTGGATGGGATGATTGGAAAAACATTAACCACTTAATTTTACATCATGAAAATAGCCCTGCACATAGGCAATCTATGGTGACTTATCTGGCACTAAGTAAAGCAGTTAGTAGAGTAGATACAGACTTGCTATGTCAATATCAAAAAGAAGGGGATTACCGGGAAAGTGTACTTAAACGGGTAGTTGCAGTTGTAAAACTTTTTGCATCAAGAGGACTTCCGTTTCGAGGTGACAATAAAATCTTTGGATCTTCCAACAATGGAAATTATTTAGGATGTGTGGATTTATTAAGTTAATTTGATGAATTTCTCGCAGATCACCTGAAATAAATTTGGGAATCCTGGAAAGGGACGCCCGATCTGCCTCATACTGACCAGTTAACTTTTATAATTCGATACGTAAAAGACCGTGTTCCAATTGAAAGGTTTTTAGAAATGAATATAAATCAGAATGTTTAGCGGAAACCATCCTCCAATTTTTAGAGAATCAAAGATTGCAAAGGCCAAAACTACAACAATGCTTGAAATATGTCAGGGAAGTATGCTAGTCTGCAAGCGAAAATCAAGCAGAACTGTGAATCTGCTAGCTACTTTTGTGCCATGTGCAGGACATTTTCTAAACTTGGTAGGCCTTCATGCCACTGGGTGTGTACGAGAGGGAACAAGTTTTTTTTCAAATGGTTCAGAAACTGTACAATTTTTTCGGATTCTACCCACGGATGGAATAAATTGACTAAATATTTAGGTTCAAAAAAAAGTCTTAAAAGTCTTTCTGAAACCAGATCGTTTGCGGGAGCTGATGCAGTAAGCGCCTTACATCAAGGTCATAAACAAATTATAGAAGCAGTGAAGTCTACCGCGATGCAGAGCAGCGACAAGACACTAAGTACGAAGCTCTTAGTTTGTCCAAAAAAATGGAAAATCTAGAATTGATTTTACTGACAGAAATTTAGAACACCATATTGGAAAGAATAGACAGAACAAGTACTTATCTTCAGAAAAAAACTATAACAATGGACGTTGCAACAAATTTGTTAACTTCACTTGATGATTTTATTATTAACGTCAGCGATAAATTTGATAACTTCAAATCGTGCGAAAAATCTGGAGTGGGACTAGGGCTGCCAACTCTCCCGGAATCCCGGGATTCTCCCGGCAAAATACAGTTCACTTAAAAAATCTCCCGGCTCCCGGAACGCAGTTTAATTCTCCCGGAAATTTAACGAAAATTGGCTTCACGGTATTTTTAAATTTTTATTTATATTTTATGCTCGCTTTTATGTGCTTGTAAATAATACAATATTAATGATGAAAATCCTTAATTGCACTAGATTTGTACAATTGATTAAAAAAAAGATATGAGTGCTTCTCTAAACGTGCCAATAAATGAGGATAAATTGTACGACGATTACTGTTTGCTGCGAGAAGTACGTGACCTTGTGGCAAGTGAAACAAAGAGGGTAGACTTGCGTTGGGCTAAAATCTGGCAGAGAAATAAAAAAACTAGTTACATTCGCTCCATCGATCCCTATTGCAAATGTTGCCGCTGATCGTATTTTCAGCGTAGTAAACGACCAGTGATCAGTAGATTTATAATACCAGTTCTGGCGCACTTAAGAGGAGCAAAGAGGAGCAGTAAGGACATGGCGCCTTCGATCATTGGCCCATGCATGACGTAAGCGACGATCTTTGAAATAATAAACAGCTCAACAGGGTTCTTTATTAGCTCAACAGGGTTGTTTATCAGTTCAGCTAGGATGTTTATCAGTTCAACTGGGCTGTTTATCAGTTTGAGATCATCCCTTACGTCATGCGTCGCAACCACCATGTCCTTATTGCTCCTCTTAAGTGCGCCAGAACTGGTATTATATATCTACTGTGGTTAAAAAATCGTAATCGACTTAATGAAACACAAAATCAGAAATACAGGTATGCACAAATTTTAATTTCACATCTAAAGAATTATATAGCTTTATCCTTGCAAATTAAAAAGCATTACAAGCAACTCCTAGTGTAAAGAAATATCATTTTAAATAAATAAATTAGGTTTTTATTAATTTTTTATTTTCCTCCCGGATTTCCGATCCACTGAGTTGGCAACCCTAAGTGTGACTACAAAGACCTATGTATATCCGGATAAATAGGAGGTAGAAGCTCACGCCAGGCATTATTTGATGGCTCTGCGCCGTTAGTTCAACTAAATGGATAAGATAAATTCAAAGTAGAAACTTTTATTCCCATAATTGGTACCTTGATCGTTCATTTAAAACAGCGATTAAATTCGTACAAGGAAACAAGTCATCGGTTCGGTTGTTTATCTCTTTAACAGAATACTTGAAAAGTATTCAAACTAGTGAAAATGAAGAAACTAATAGTTTTTCAGGAATATATCATCTTTTGAAAGAAGAAAAAATTGAAGACATTTTTCCAAATAAAGAAATTGCATTGAGAACCTTTTTAAGCATGATGGTAACTAACTGCAAAGGGGAACGTTCCTTCTCAAAATTGAAAGAATAAAAATGAATTGACAAGTACAATGCTTCAATACAGATTGACCAGTTTGTCCCTGATGTCCATAGAATGTGATGTACTCAAAGAGATAGACTTTGAAGAAGTGATTAATTATTTTGCTTGTCTAAAATCTTGAAAAGTACCCCTTTAAATTACCTATTGATTTAATGTTACTTTAAATATATCAAAATAACAGATAAATATATCTAGAATTTCGCTTACTTGTTCCTGTTCTTTTATATTGCGTGTTGCTAATAACCCTCTGTCTTAGGGGCACAGTTTTTAATGTGCCCAAGGTCCCAAATTTATCAAAGACGGCTCTGTCTGCAAAAGGTACAGAATCTCCAGGAACGAAGGAAATTTCTTCATATGCTGCTCGACATTTTCATCAACAATCTTCAGCAAAGCTTCGCATATCGTTCAAAAGTTGATATTCTGAGCTTTCCTGGTTATGGTTCGTACTTTATCATAGATGCCTTCGCCAATTCCTTCACCAACACAGGTAGCTCAACGGGATACTATAAAATGGCATGCTGTGCGTTGTTTCAAACCTCGCAACAAGCGTGATGAATTTCGAAAGGATTTTCGCTGAAGTTTCAATTTTATGAAACTGAGTCAATTTGTGTCGAAATTCCACTTGAGATTTTTGGAAAAGAATTTTTTTAAAAGTTAAATGTCGACACATATGATCTGCACTATCAAACCACAGGCTTTTAATAGCTTACCAAATTATAGCTTATACTTGACTGTGTATTTCCGAAAACGTTAAAAGCGTGTAGTCTTTTGCTAGCATAGCTTAAATCAAAATAATCTTACATAGCTTATTATATCAGAAATGAAGTGCATTTTATGCATACAATATGCAAGAACTATAGAAAATTAACCGTCAATTTGCTTTAGTATTCACCGGCACATAACCTAGTGTTCATAATGCAAAGCGGGCAATGGTTCCATCCGTTTGCCTTATCTCGGCTGCATCCTCGATTTCATCGGTTCCCAAGATTAGTCTGGCGCTTTTTCCTTCTATCAATTCTCAGCTCAGCTCACAGCGAGAAACTTATGCATTTGCTCAAGATAACTTTCAATAAGCGAGCGAAAGGTTACTTTTTGGATTACACTTTCAGAATGTAGAACGGAATTTGATGAGCTCCAGCAGTAACCTGGAATTAGTTTTGCCTGCCTGTTACACCTTCTTCCTCTCGGCACAAGTCATCAATCTTAATTACTATCAAGCGCAACATGTGGATCGAGCGGTGGTGTAACGACGAAGTGTAGTGTTGGATGTACTGTTCTGGGTACTACAATGCATAGTTCCCATCATTTCTCATTCATGCTAGAAAGTAATAATAATAGCAGTTTGATGGGACTGGCAGTAACGTATTATCATAAATGCTTCAATATGCTGGTACTGCTGGTAACTTAGGGGTGATCCAAAAGGAGTTGAGAATTGATTCTGAAGCTCTCGATGATTTATCTGAATGAAATGCTAATATTTGATGTTGAAGCAAAATGAGTTGGAAATAACTTCTTGATATCAAAATTTGTTCTTTATTTTCTTAACTCAAAACTGTATTCACGGCGCGCAGTAGGAATTTAAAACATGTATTTTTGGATTCGATAATGTATCGTTTCCTGCTGTATATTCGGATTAGCATCCCTTGAGTGATTTCATCTACTACTGACTGCAAACTCGCGGAACTCTCGATCAATATGTACCTACTGCAGTTTTTTCTTAATGAGTTTCATTACACTGCATAGTACGTATTACGGACAGGCAATCAAATCGGACGAGCTCAAGTCAATTGTGATATACATTTATACATAGTTTCAGTTGCAAAGCAGCCTCCAGATTCAAGGATCAATTTACGCAAGCATCATATTGCATTCTATAACCATTAAAGCCTACGTTTGGCGGAAATTTATGACATGTACCGTCGGCATCAGTGTTATATGTCTCTGACTTGGACATTCGACATCTGCAGCGGCAGCATCTGGCCAATAAAACGGTGTTAGTGGAACGGGAGGCTTCTTCTGGACTCAAACACTTACTCGAACTAATCCAGAGACAATCCTAAGCCATTAAAGCTCATATCTTCATATAAACGAATAAATTAAGTAGACAGTTATGGCTGTACAATATATCTAATTGCAGCCAACATGCCCACACTCGTTACTCGGTCAGGTCATTGTCATTGATGCGGAAAGCAATGTGATATGCTTTGGTGACAGTAACAGACAGCTATGGCAAATGTAAGGATCATTATATTAAGATTGTGTATCTTTGAACGGAATTTAACTCTGGAAAATAAAATTCATGAAAACTATTTGATTTAAATAAAAAAATATTTTTGTCGATGGTAAATGTTAATACGATCCTTTGTTTTGCGATTTCAACTAAAAAATTAGATGAATCTTGCAGTCTCTCTAAAATTGTATTTTCTCGGTTTAATTTTTGTATTGGATTCAATCTCATTTGTTCTCAGGCAAAAATAATCAAAAATACTTGTGTGTCAATTTTTTATTTTACAAAACACAATCGGTGCAGAATGGTTTTTCAGGATCAAAAATTACATCAAAACGTGATCAATTTATTTTGATAGCTAGTCTTAACGTGATGTTTTGCATTCAAATTATCCACAGTTTTTAGATTAAAATACCAATAATAAGACATGAAAATCGGTGCATGAATCGACATAAGTCATTGACAAAAAGGTTAAAAGAATATTAAAAAAATTGAATATGATCTTATAATATAAGTGGATGCGAGTCAAACCTTGAACAATACGAACACTTAATTTGACAAAACGCATTAACGTGCATCAAAAATAGAATGATAGTTTATTTGAACTGTTAATTGGCCTATAATAAGCAAGTGGCGTCTGTGGTTTTTAAAACCAGGTTTTGGCTTACGCTATTAAAAAGTCTTTCCAGAATACTAGAAGTAAATTTCTTTTAAGCCTTATCAATATTACTTCATATGAAACCAGCTTTTGCTAAGCAAAGCAAGGGTTTGTTTTCCATATTGCCAAATTGCCAAAGCAAGGGTTTGTTTTCCATATTGATATTAAAGCCAATGACACTGTTTAGCTCGTAACCAGCTTTGTTGATCCTCTCACTGGTGGTTGCAGGCAATCAATTCTTCCATTAGGAGAATCGAATGGAGACCGGTGTGCCGTAACCAATCCGAGCTTGAGAAAACTCGTTTGCTTTATTATAACGGGGGCTTCTATTTTCCTTAAGCTGGTAGTGAGAACCGGACTGTGTTTGCTTTTTCTTCTCATGACTGTTTCGGTACTTCTTCTCCTTATTAAATCAATTAAAAATCGCATTTGGCCAGTGAGGAATTCGCATTCTACGTGAGAATCTAAATATCGTTAGTGGGGCTCGTTTGGATGTATTTGGTGGGATGATTAGTGACTTTGCTTTACATTTCGCCATCAGGTCTTTCATTTCCGTATGAAGTTGTTTTTTTTAATTTAGATTTGGCTGGGGGATGATGGTGGCTTTGGAGGTGGAGTAGAATTTCCACGTACCACTTGCACAAGGAAACTCTTCATGTTCTTTGGGTTTCGTGGATAGCCTACGTAGCTTGCAACATGTTCGTCTCCACAGTTAACGCACTTTGGCTTTTCTCCGCTTGGCTGTTTTGAGTCTTTCAAGTCTGACAATGGCAATTGCTGGCAGTGTGATCAAATTGCTGGCAGTTGCACTGACTTTGAATACTCCGCTCATTTTGTGCTTCCATCAAGCACGTTAAACCGAACTGGCCAGCAATCCATTTTATGTTTCTCGAAGTAAAACTTTAAAAATTTTGAGGAACCCGACTTCATTCCGAGGAATAAAGTTTTAATTAAGTGGTGACGTTCTATGATTTGTTTTACTTGCATTGGCTTTAAACCGTAGCGTACTCAGAAAATAACGTCACGTTTCTCTCCTCAGCAAGGAGGAGAGAGTTCATTTTCAGTAATATCAGTAGAAGATACAGAGGTAGAAGTAACTTGGAATGAGTGGGATGTATTTTGATTTCCTTTTATTTTGTTGGGTATTTTGAGAATAGTATCTTTATTCTCTGTTTTGTATTATCATTATATGTGAGATGAGTTTTGTTTTCTCTTCATTATTTTTCGGTGCCACGTCGCTGTTCTGCTAGCTCATTTAGTATGTCTTTGAGTTGATGCGCTATTTTCTTCATTTGGTCGTTTATATCTCGTTGGTATTCTCCAGTGTGTTATTGTTTGTCCGTCTCGTCCATTTTCTTAGTTGAGTTTGATCTCGCCCTTTGTTGATCAACACAAAAACCCACCCACACACACTAGGTGGCTCCATTTCTTCGATAATTTATTTTGATTAAATGTAAACTAAAGAAGCGTCGAAACCAGCCAATTACTTATGTGGTCAATTTGTATTTGTATCTATTCTTCTCGTTCATTTATCGTTTCATTAACCGTTTTTGATCTTTTTTCGTTGTCGATGTCACTTAAACGATCTTTTTATGTGGCTTGACCACAGGAACTACTAGCAGATGCACTTTGATATCTTTTGATATGCTCACACTGCTGTTTATGCACTCAAAGGAAGAAAATATTCTTAAGAGATTAAATTTAAATAAAGTTTCGGAATGCAGTGTTGTAGCTTATGCCTGGAGTTCCAAGAAATATATCTTAAATAGACATGAAAGTAACCATAATCACCGTTGTCAAACATGAAAAATATGAAAATTTCAGTACTGATAATGGTTTAAAAACTTGCGAAAAAAGTAGTGTAAACCATGATCATTTTGCTTTTCGGCAAAACATATCACTTCTGTTAAAAACATTAAAACATATCACATTGCTTGCATTAAAACATATTACATATATTTTTGCTTTCAAACATATCACAGAAAATTCAGTTGAGTCCGATATTGTACCTCCTTTCTATTCCAAACTTGCCAAAACAAATACAAGTCGGAGCGATTGCATGCGTGTATGATCCGGTTATTACATGTGACAAGGATTCTATTGAAGATTCGATCGAAATACAAGGTGCTTTCGATAGTATAAGCCAATTGTATGAAAAATACAAAAATGAATACTAAGAACAGAAAATCGCTTTGAATCAAACTGTTCTCATAAAGGATTGATGGCTGCCTTTCTGCTCGCTCAAATTCCGTGTCTGGAACTAAAAAAAATAGGACATTACTGACTTATGACCTCAGAAGAGAGAGATTTAAGGAAATGAAAACAGCAGTGAGAAGTGAAGTAATTTGTCTGAATCTGAGCGTTAGTAGTAGTGAAGAAAAACTATGGGCACTATGGGCAAATTCGACAGACTTTTATTTCGCGAACAGGAGGATAGAGATAGTAGGCAATTTGACATGTTATAACCAAAAGCTCGTAGATCTTAGGTATCGGAGACACCAAAGGGAATATCTGAAGTAGTAATTCTCTCGATTTTTTTCTAATTATAGATTTTAGTTTTTTGTTAAATAAAAAAAACAGATTTTTTCCTTTTGAAGCTAGATACATATATGTTATTTTCTGACAAATATCGATATTACGAGGGTAATCTGCCCTTTTCTTCAGTGTCTATAGGTCACTGACAGACACTGAAGAAGAGGGCAGATTACCCTCCAAGCATCGATATTTGTCAGAAAATAAAATATATCTAGCTTCAAAAGGAAAATTCAGTTCTTTTTTCAAAATATTTTTTACAAGCTGGAAAACAATTGGTTCAAATTCAAAACAAATATATTTTACCTTTGTAGTAAAATTGTTTCGCTAAATTTAGTATATGGATACGCTTATTTCATTTCCTTAAATCTCTCTGCCCTGAGTTTATAGCAGACAAAAGCTTTGGAAGAATTGAAGAATTGAAGAAGAATTGAGAAGGTTACAGCATATAGTAGTTGTGAAAAATGGGTTTGGTGATCGAATAAAAATTAAAAATAGATTTGCGAAGATAAACTCTGTCACACAATTTGCCAAGATATGTATATTCGATACTGCAATCGAATATTTGCATCGTAAGACGTTTGAGGATTAGGAACAGTGCCTCCTATGATCTCCAAGAGATGAAAGCTGTTCAAGCCTAAATTGGTTTATATGTCTTAAAAAATTTTACTCGTGATAGCGATGACTACAAATAAGCTATCTGGAGAATTAACCCTGCAAATCTACGCTGCCACTTACAACTTGTGAACATCCGCTATTATACTATAATTCGCCTAAGTTCTTTAACGCAGCTCCATTTATTTCTTACTCGTGGCTCCTTCAAGCTCTTTCATTAATCAAACGTTTTATCACTAAATGCACACATCCATTGGTCATGATCATCTAAATGCTAATTTCTCCACTGAGCACTTACAAGAGATCACCAACTATCTACAGAATTTTAACCCGAACTGGGCCGCGAGCCGATCTTCAAGTTAATGATGATAAACGTTCTTTGATGATGCTAAGGAGCACAGTTTTCATGACACTTATGTTTTGTCTTATAGTAAGTGCGTGGCTTTTGCATCATTGCTGTCGTTGTCTCACTGCACTGCGAGAACGCGAGCCGTGCTGCCGTCACTAATTACGAGCGAAGTCATTAATATAATTTCTTCGGCCGGGGCTGTAATGCAATCGGTCTGACCCTCGCTGTAAAAATTGGAAATTTAATTGAAACAGTTCTCCAAGTTAGTTGCGTTGCGAAGGCGCCAGTTGGAGATATATAAGATAATTTGCTTGTTAATGGTTCAATGAAATAGAAAAGTGGCCGCACTGCATCACTTAGGGAATCGAACTATTCTTACTGGTCATATTGGGCATGTTGTTTGCAAAGCATCATTTCGGTATAAAAAGAAGATTGGAGAAAGTCGTAGCCGAAAATTTGCCGCTTCGTGAGTGTATTTGAAATTTGAAGCACTTAAAACAATGCCTAAAGTGATTTTTGTGTTCAGCGTAAAAGACAAGCGATCTAAACGGAACTTTTAAGGCTACAATTAACCGTAATTTATGATAATTGACAATATTTCTTGTTTGGCTCAATTAGTATGTCCATTTTTGTAAGTTTAAATGGACTGGATGAGACGTCAATTATGAGTTTTTTTTTAAACTTAATTGATCAATTTTAAGAGATGCTGATTTTTAAAGTTGTAATGACACGAGTAATCAATGATTGACTCGAAAAGAAAATGAATGGCCATTTTTGTAAGTTATGCTCCACAGAATAATCAGAAATACAAATATAGTCTTTCAATTGACATCAAGTGCTCTGAGTCAATTGAGTAAACATATTGATGTCTGTATTCAAAATTATATAAAATGTAGCTTCATTTAAGAAAATGCTAAACAGTTCATTTCCTGTAAGTCTCATTCGAATTTTCAGATGAAAATCCAGATTTTGGCAGCAAAGATGTTCAATTTAGTAGAATTTGATTCATATTTACATATGTTGTTAGGAAACATTTGTGAGCCTAGGATGCAATATGGCGCCATATTCAGAATCATTAAATTAAAAAATGTCTGCTGTAAATTAAATATTTCCGCTAAAGTTATTCTCGAGGAATTTAAAAACTTTCTGAAATTTGTTTTAACGGACCATTAAGGTAATGAGGCTACAAAATCTTCCAAAGAATTTTTATTAGATGAGCTTCAAGAGCATAGGCTTTAACAAAAGAAACTTTCAATTTTTGTTTTGTTTTTACTAAACCTATTATATCCAATTTTCGTATTTAGCCTTAATTTCAGTTTACTCAATGGGTTAGTTTTGCTCAAGTTTTGCCACTGACGTATGTTTTATCCTTTGGTATAACAGCTATGGAGTTTACCTAATATTCTCCTTTGCTTAGAACTCCTGCAAGTGGTGAGTATTTTCTTTCCAATCCTATGTACCAGAAACAAACTGTAAATAATAATTGGCAAACCAACACAGAATATATAATGAATTTTAAAATTGGATGCAAAAATAATGTCACCCATTTTTTGCACAGGAACCTCAACCCTATCCGCTGCTACCCAACAACTTTTTATATAGAAAATGGGGTTTTTAAAAGGTTCAATCAACTAGAGCTTTTTCAAAATTATAGTTGAAAACTATTTAGCGAAAATAACATTATCGACAATTCAAAATGTTTTCACGTTAATTATTGCAAGTCACTACGTGCAAAGAGTAATATTCCTACGTTCAACTCGGATTGCCTTAAAATGTCAGAATCAAGTATAAATAATAAACCGATTTCTACATTCAGTTGTACGCGGATCACTGAATAACAGAAAATTCGCTTCGCTGAGCGCCGACATGACGAAATCTGATCGTTTCCACATTTCCATAGTCAGAGCTCGGTCCTGCTGCGATTGAATAAATCAAGTTCTCTGTTTTCCAACTGTGCTCAAAATAAATCATCTGATTGATTTCATTAATCCTTTTAGTTTCCTTCACATCATACCTTTGCGGTGTACCTGGGCTGAGGGGAGACCATTCGACGTTCTATTCAATGCATCAACATAGGTTGGCTCCGGGCTTCTTCGATCCAAGTACTGCAACTACGAAGAGGGAAGTGAATTCCTTTTCAGTATGGCGAATAGGCTTCCGCGCGCAGAACGCGACAAATCAACGGAACTTACGATAATTCATCTGCCGTCGGTTTTTGACGACCTCTGTTATTCAAATGAGTTGAACCCTTAAGGAAATGTCGATATGTGAAGAACCCTTTAGATCGCCTAATTTGCATACGTCGACTTAAGATGAATCGAGAGTGCATCTTTTGTGCATCGGTGCTTTCGACGTGAACTCATTTCGCTTTCATTGAATCGTATGCAAATGGTAGTTAAGATTTTGAGTAGGTTTATTATATTTTTGTCCCCATCTGCTGGTTGGTTTTAAGGCTGTCTAGTTTTTCGGCAAAAATTTGATATTGAAATTAAATCATTTCCCAGCATTGAAAGTAATTTCGGCGAAAATGACTATTTTAGACAAGAGAAGCTCTCCAATAAATTCATGGTAGGAGTAATTTTTGCCTTTCAGTTGACGCGTTCGTTACATCAAACTTTATCAATTCCAAACCTAGTAAAAATAACGAATTCACTTCTTCATGGTGTAACGATACCCTTATGCAAACGATTTCAATTCTCAAAGGTCGCTAGCATGGACCCCAAACGGGATCGTGTCCGATTGCATTTATGGAATTTACGAATTTCATTGTGAAATCAAATCGAACGAGGAGTGTTCCATGAGAATTAATTCAACTTAGTTCTTGTGTGCTACTCGTAAATCTTAAGAGTGTATTTAGATCCAGGTGATGCAAACAAAAATGGATACCTGCAATCACACATGTGTACATGCATATGCAGATATGCTTTTCGAACAGAACAAATTGTTAAGCTATTTCGGTTTGAGCTGTTCAAAGCGTGAGAATCGAGGATTAAATCGGGTCGGAATGTGTTGTTGCATAAGAGAAAAATATAGAATGTAAGATTGGATGGCTTTGAATTTACTCAGGTGTGAATGTAGCAGAATGATTTCGATTGATAACTATGATTTATGGTTTATGTTTAAGAAACTTGGCTGCGTAAAGTTAAGTGCATAGTCAGTTTGTTAAGCGTTTGCATATTTTATATTTGTTTAAGCAATGGCATGATCGATTGTGTCCTGCATAAAATTTTTTTTGGCTATTTTCATCGAAAAAAGAATGATGATTATTACAAAATTAATCACATTTAATAATTTCTGTTGCGTTACGAATAGCCTTCTACACATGATAATGCTTCTCACATATGACTGACAATTTTCCTGATGGCAACAGAAGGAGCTACGTGGATAAAATGCCACTGTCGAAAAATTTTATTCGTATCTTTTTTACCTAGGATCAGCACCGTCGATATGACCCAGGAAGGTGGAGTAAGCTGAGAGGCAAAGGTTTTGCACTTAAACAAATCGGTCATGAAAGCAAAACTCTAGCGCTTTGGTACCCTTAGAAATTGATTTTCGAAATAAAGCAGAAGAAATTTGGAGATTTGGCTTCGTATTGATCTAAATATTTACTAAAACATACCAGATGCATAGCAATCGAAAATTTAATGCTAGTATTTCTCAATGAATAATTGGCAGACAATTTTAGGGATGGTGCCGGTAGCATAAGAACAAAAAGACTTAAAATGTTGCTGGAAGCAAAAAATTTTAATAATTTAGAGGCTTAAAGAATTGGTGCCTGTTTCAGTTGTAATGAATTTATCATTTGAAAATTCAATGGTAGCGCAAAATACATACAAAAATACAAAATACATACATACATGCTGAGAACATGTTAAGATGCTAATATTAAATAATGACATGCTAATACAGGCGTTTATATAATATATTGGCATGTTAATGTTAAATGTTGCTATACCAATATAGTATTTTAAGACATTAATATAAGTTATTACCATGTTAATATTAAATATTGGCCTACTAATATAATGTTGTAACAGATAAATTCACCACACGCATCTCAATATATAAAATTGTAAGAATGATGTGTCCTGGCAATATGTTTTTGCTAGACCAACATAATAATGCTAAGAAATGTTTTTAATATAAATATATTAGCTGCAAAATATATTGAGGGTAGAACAACGACTTTTAAGCGTGTAATACAAAAACGACAAAACTTTCGGCTCTGATAGCCCATTGCAGTCATCGACATCAAAAGTATATCAAGCTTGCTCCACATTGGGACCAAATTACTTTGTCAATTACGTTTTGATCCGACTATTCGATCGGTAGTTATAGTCATGAAACATTTTTTTTAGTGTGGCCGCCCGAAAAAAGTAACTAAATTTTGGGAAAATGAACCCTTCTTATTTCCATATTCAAGTGCTTATTATAAGAAAATTGATTGGTTGCCAGGGCTCCCATTTTTGATACATTTAAATCATTTTGATACATTTGTATCATTTTGATACATATTATTTTAAACATATTTTTGATGCAGCCTGCTGAAATATACTAAATTAATATATTTTGTCATCCAGTAAAAGAAATCAACTTTTTAATCTTGATGACATGTTCCAACCAAATCTGCTCTCTTTAGCAGCAATAATTGCAAAAAATTGCACAAAAGAGATATAATATAATATGTGGTGAATTTAAATGTTTTATATATAAAAATAACTTCCGGAAAACGAATTTGAAATATTTTCCGGACAAACTGAATTTAGCTAAAAATAAATTCAGGTGAATCAATTCTGCATACGGCCCTTCATACTAAATTTGCATAAATTTATAGCTGTATCTCATAGTTAAGCTGTTATCAAGTGTTTTTGGGTATAAAACTTGGTTGAAAATATAACAAAGAATCGAATAGAGTTTGAAAAAAAAACTAAGATAATGTTGGAGAGCAAATAACCAAACATAATTGCTAAAAACACATTCACTTTTCAATTCTTCTTCTTTAGCAAAATGAATGTATGTGTTAAATTAGGATTGCTCTGAACATTAACATTCTTCATTGGTTACAAATGATCAGTATTCTAAATTTCATATATTTCCTTTTTAAGGATTTCCTATTTCATATATTTCCTTTTATTTCCTATATTTCCTTTTAAATTTGTATTAGCCCAGCCAAAACAAGTTTAACCTCCGGAAAAATCCGAAAGTTTTGGAACTTTGCACATTGATTTATACGCACCTAGGGATGAATATGAGGCGAACTCTAGTGGCAATTATTGAAAACAGGCAATTTTTTTGTTTTTCGATAATTTCTCGAGAACCGTTGGTCGAAGGCACAAGTTGACCATAGACATAATGAACGCTTAATCAATTTGCAAAAATAAATGATTGTATTCACTTTTCTTGTATTCGCAATGGCTCCCGAATTATAGGGCGCTAAAGATAGCGTGTTTTTTTTTTTTGAAAAACCACGTTAGCGCGGTACAAATATGGCATGTCTAATTATGTTTGATAATGGTTTACTTACATGTTTGGATACCAAGGATGATTGAGGAGATTAACTTCACAACTTTGTATAAAAATAAGGACATAATATATATATTAAACAATGAAATATACAGTAAAATCAATCAAAGCCTTGCAATCTGCTCATCTAGGTCAGCTTCTGTACTTGCTACCTAAAACACAGTATAAAGAGGTTACTATGCATGAGCTGAGGGTATGAGACAGCCATTATATAGATAAGAACATCAAAATATCAAATATATCAATAAAATATCAAAAAAATACAAATGTGCAAGCTCACCTAACTTCTGGTTCAATCACATTGTTTTATTTTCATGCACTAAATGTTCAGTGTTTCTTATTTGGACTGAATTGTCTGTTTCTTAAAGGTTTATGACATCGGGATCATCAGAGTCATCAAAGTCTTCTTCGAGGGTGGAAATAACACCATTCAAGCATTCGCCATGTAGTTGTGACAAATGCTTGTGCACATTATTCCTGGCTTTCGGCAGCCACATCTGTTCCCACATCTACCTGTACATTTGCAACAAATGAGGTTGAGGACAGCTTCAGGTGCTGCTGGATCTTCTGGTGAAAAAGGGATCAGCTGATCGCTTTCCAACTTCCAACCCCACTCTACTTACATACACAAGCCAAAATTCAATTTGGTGATACACTCAAAAAACATGCTGTCTTGCTGCTCCTTCTGTGGGCGGCAGAGCATAAAGGTCGGGTTTAGCATTGGATACCGATTGGGTGAAAGCGTTATAGCGGTGCATGTTAAGACAAGAATACTTTATTTCCAGCAGCAGCTACAGCCTCACGGGATGAATATAGGCTGTTAAATATTTCAGCAGCACCTTGCAGTACAGCTTGTTTCTTGATAAATTTAAAACAGGAAAGTTTCTCTTTTCGATATGCAGCTGAAATCGTATCGCATCCACTGAACGCATACACAAGAATTATGCTGTCTTTCATTCCCAAATTGCTGGTTTGAATATTCTTTCCTTGCTACTTTGCCATGGTTTGGTTTCACAATTATATGTTTTGTTCAGTTGGAGTTAAGGTCATGAGGAGAACAATAAGATCTACATATTCACCGACTATTGCTACTTTGTCACAAATGAAGAATTTCATGAGTGCTGTTCGAACGGTCAGCATCATTGGATGCTTGTTCTGTTTTAACTCCATGGGTTGTAACAGCAGTTATGAGGAATAAAATTATTCTCGATTTATACTTTTCGTTACACGGTTAGGAATTTTCGGATAAATTTGATAAATTTTGGAATGCATATAGGTCGAAACGAAAGTTGGTATCAATCCAATAAGTTTGTTTAAGATCAAACAATTTAATCTGATAAGATAAATTTTATCTGATAAGATAAAATCAATACCAATTATTCATATAAATTGAATAAGACGCTCTTATAAACGGTATCCGAATAACATATAAATGAATACACCACATTCTTATTAAATGTACACCATTTGGAATAAGAAATATAATATTCTAATTTCGAGGTCACACGATAAATTTAACCCATTTTCAAAAACCCAAAATCTTATTCTGGTTTTTTCCCTCCTTTTGATTATGAATATAGATATTGGGAACAATTATCCATTATGATGAAAAAAGAATGAAAACTATTGAATATTTATGCACCCAAAGATAAAAGTAGGTGTTGTGAAAACACTTGACATAGTACACCAAGTAAAACTTTCGAGCATTAAATTCAATTATGTACTGTAAGATGGATAACGATTATTTGTTTTATTATTTGAAAAAAAAACTTGATAGATTTTATTCATATATACTTTATTCACCAAAATCAAAGTTTTACAATATTCCTGGAGTGATTAAAGTTGTTCCTTATGGCTACCAAATAATTTTCACAAATAACTGTAGTAAATACTTTAATAAACACTTCCAATTAACTTCACTTACAAACTCGAAATGCTAATTGCACGACTTGCGACGCAAAAGTAATTCTAAACAATCCGTTTCACGAAAACACTCCCGAGTAAATTTTTGCGTCCAATGCAGTTCACTTACCAACTTTAAATACGAACTTTACGACTTGCGACGCAAAAGTAGTTCTAAATAATTCGTTTTATTTTTTATTAATTTTTAATATGAATCTATGATAAATATTATCTGATCTTGGTATAAACCACCCGTTTATACGAAACTCGTACAAAAGTTATTCCGAAATAGGGTAGAACAATTTTATCCAACGTCAACATATATAATCTATACGAATATTAGGATACATAATAGTAAACCATTGTGAAGATCAATTTTATCCGAATATTTTCCACCGTGTAGAAAGAAAATCATCCTGTTTGACTGTTACTGCTGTTTTCTCTCCAAAGTTTATATCAACTGACCTTTTTGTTTTATACCTTCGGCTCTGATCAGCTCTCTTTGAACTCCTCGACAGTTTTAGAAAAAAACCGTATCTTTAGCGCCCTTTAACTCGGGAATCATTGCAAATATAAGAAAAATCTATAGAATAATTTTTGTTGTAAATTTATTTAGCTTTAATTATGTGCCGAGTCAACTTGTGCCTTCTACAAATGGTTCTCGAGATCTCAACGAAAAACCAAAAAAATTGTCCTGTTTTCGCTAATAGCCGCTAGAGCTCGGTTCGTATTCTCTCCTAACGTACAATACTAGCATTGCACTTTGTTGTTTCACCATCAATTTCACCACCCTTGGTTAATACATTTATATTGGCATAGTAATATATTTATGTTAATATGTTAAAATATTTTGTCGAAATATGTTCACAGGTATTCTTAACATAAAACGTTAACAACCTTAATATATAAAACTTAACTGCAAATAAACATTGTTACTTCATAACATAAAATATTAAGCCGTCGAAATTATGTATTAGTGGCAATGCTGTTACTATAACAATATTAAGATGTTAATATATTTATTTCGGTCATTTCACAGCGTGTAAGTATTTATCGAACTTTCTTTCTAACTCAAACTGTGAATTTCATTTAAATCTGATGATTGCTTCAAAAGCTTAACGTTTTACAACATTATCTGCACTCCTATAAAAAATATAATATGTCTATCTCTATTCAGCAATAATATATCCTGCGTATTTGTCAATGATCAGAAGTTTCTGACGAAATTTGAAAAATAAATCTTTGTTTTCTTTAAGGCACTCTCCGCCTGCATAAAGTTAACAATTCCCAAAGCGAAATGGAATCGTTTGAAGGATTTCTGTGGAGCAGAATTTTTGCAAGCGTATAAACTTATCACCAAATAAATAAGTTAGACCTCTGTACTCCATCTCAATGGCGGGACACGATGCAATTGCAAACTCTAGCGAGCAGGAGGACGATGGTGGTATCGCAATCACGCTTCTGAGGAATTTGCAAGAGTGCTTTAGCCTGGGACTCATTGTCACTACTTTATGTTTAAAAGATGTACACACAATTTGCAACGTGATTGTAGAGTAAAGAGTTGCAATTAGATGAGTAAAGAGTTGCATTGGCCACATGGGCTAAAATAAAAGCCGAATGGGAAAATAGGACGAACTGTAGAGTTGGGCATCATCCGAATTAAGCAAAAGCAAGAAACGACTCAAGCTCAGCAGAAATAGCTTGAGTGTGCCGAGCGATTTGCTCATAAGGCATTGAGTTACGGCATCTCATGCAAATACAATAGGACTCACATCCAGTAGATTTATGCAAGAGGTGTGAGATGGAAGAGACCACTAAGCATACTCTCTAGGATTGCCCCCCATAAATCATAAAAACTTCAAGATTTTAGGTTTTCACAACTATCAAGAACTAGCAGAGGTGGCAAGTACCATGAAACTGAGTCAGCTGATTCAATTTATGGAAGTACTCGCTTGGCTGCATTAACTAGCCAGCGCACTGAAAAAAATCCACATAGCGCCCAGAGTCATGTAACATAGCGCATTATTTATGGTCCCATACGCCATGTACATAGTACTCTGAGCCATGCGATATGGCTCCCAGCGCCATAATCTCAGAATCTACATAGCGCGTGGTGCCATGTTACATGGCGAAGCATTTATGGTGCCACACGCTATGTACATAGTACCCTGAGCCATGCAGTATAGCTCCCAGCGCCATAATTACATGGCGCAGAAATTATGGCCTCACACGCCATACTACATAGTGCCATGAGCCATGTAATATGGCTCATGGCACTACAATTATAACTCGCAGCCATACTGTGTGAGGGGATCTATAAATATCAGCAAATGATACTGGAGTATCGTCGATAGATCGAGAACATTCTCAATCGGCTAAGGGCGCATATTATTGAATGGATCCTTCGGTGACTCTAAAAGCAGCCAGCGTCTGTTTGTTGCAAGCAAGTGACTTCTCCGTGTGCTCATTTATGGTAAGTAGTACTGCTTTGACTGATTTGCTTCTTGAATGTACTATAGTCCTCCATGCCATGTACTAAATTTCTCCACGCCATGTACTATAGTTCTCCACGCCATGTACTATAGTTCTCCACGCCATGTACTATAGTTCTCCACGCCATGTACTATAGTTCTCCACGCCATACAGTATAGTCCTCCACGCCATACAGTATAGTCCTCCACGTCATGTGTTATAGCTCTCCATGCCATGCACTATAGTTCTCCACGCCATGTGCTATAGTCCTCCACGCCATGTAATATAGTCCGCCACGCAATGTACATGGCGTGGAGGACTATAGTACATGGCGTGGAAGACTATAGTACATGGCGTGTAGGCCTATGTACTTTTCGCCATGTATTATGGCGTGTGGCGCTATATTTTATCACAATCCCTAAATCGACTATGTACATGGCGCCAGAAGTCTATAAATTATGGCGTCTGGCGCCATTTGTTTTCTCAGTGCGAAGGGTGGAAAAGGTGTTAGAAAAAATGAAGGGTCATCAACAAAATAGTACCGTTCAGTAAAAATGACTTAAAACACATGTATTTCTATTTTTCATTGTGTGACCTTTTTTGAGATTAACTTCCATTATATATAAAAACTTTTATTAAAAAATATTAATGTAATTAAATTTTGCTTCAGGTTTTGGAAGTTTTATATCAACTTGACCATAGCTTACATACATTCACTAATTAAAAATATGTGGACTCAGTAAATCATTTGGGATGTGATTAAAAAAAACAGCATTACATAGAATCATAGAACAAAAAACAGAAAATTGTAAGCAACTTGCGACGGACATTCTTAGCATTTCACAGCTGCAAAGATAGCTAACAAGCAATCGCATTGAAAATGGAATCCACATAAAATCAGATTACACTGTCAGTTTTCAAGATGGAATTTCTTCGTTTCGAAAACAGTTCAAGTCACTTTAATAGTTTATTTCGATCATAAATTTTCATAAGAGAAATGATTCGGTTCATTTCATACAAGACGCAATAAAAATGCAATGCCCAACACATTAGATTCGATCAGCAGTAAATTTATGTATAATCTGGATGATTAGGTATTTTTATGATCTACAAAATCGAATTGTGCCCCGGCCAATTCGGAGCCCGAATTGATCACGCTCCATCGAAGCGAAGCTAAATGAACAATTAAAACGATCCATCCGAGCAATGGACTTGGAATTTATTTCTAAAACTGCTCGAAAATCTCGTTATTTATGTCGTTATGATAATCATTTCCGAAGCACGTCCAAGTGGCTAGATTTTATTGAGTAAATCATTGACTTTTCAGAACCGATCCATTCGTAACTACCACTAAACGATTGGACAAAGTAGATAAACATATTAGAGACACATTAGCCGTTTTTATAGCTTTTTGCATGAAATACACCAATCAAGCTTTTCGTGGGTGGTTTTTTTTCCGGATGGCAATCATGAAAATTCAAAATTAGGTCAATAGTTTAGAATGTTCCTCGTGAAGAGACAGATAGAGAAATTCTACTCCAAAGAAACAATTGATATTTTTAAATCCACTACAAATAAAGCATAATGTTGAATTATGCTTTATTTGTAGTGGAAACATCTGCTCGAAAGAACGCTCAAAGGCTTAAAAAACTTGAAAAGGAGAGATGCTTCTGAAGGTCGCCACGCAACGTATTCATAAATCTCACCCTCAAAACTATAAATTTTCAGATAACACGATCAATTTTTTTCGAAACGTAGCTTCCAGTATTTTTCAACCGAACAAGACGCAAAGGTACAGCAGGCGTCACTCAATAACTAAACATATGCGTTAATTCTCATGAGTCAACTCGTTTCAGGCTTTATGGAATACATAAAAACGCATTCAAATCATCCGTTTTTTAAATTATAATTCAAGTTTTTTCACTCAGTTTATTCAAATTAACAAAAAAAGTTGACACGCGGAGGGTCAAATCCATTTTCGATTCTAGACTGCACGAGACAGCATTTCGAAAGCACGCGCAATTGGTCATGTCAACCGTTCTGTTTTTTGCTCGAATGAAACGAACTCCTCAATGTGGGCTCGCCTGCAAGAATCCAAACGGTGAACAAAGAAAGCGGAAGGGTACCATCACTTCGACTAACAATAAGGTGGGATGTGGCCGCAAATCAATGGAGATGCCGTTTGAAAAAAAGCCCCAAAATTACAAAGGTTCTATTATCCTTAGTCGATATTCGGATAACTTGAATTACTTTCGATTTTTTGCTCCTCGTGTGCGCATATGATGGTGCATGTGTGCAATGACAGGCAGACGGGTTAGATAGGAATCAAAGAGATTTTTTGTCTTGTAATTCGAGTTAATTGAAAATGCAGGGGTTAAGTGGAATAACTCTTCGCGTAATAGGGTAGTGACGCCGCGGCGCTGTATATGCGAATGCAGCCTTTAAATTATTTGAATGCGTTATTAGAAAAAGGTGGCAAAAAACTGTCTGAAAGAGCAAATGCTGTCATGCTGACCGAACATGAAATATAACTTTTCATGAAAAAGGATGCTGACAGTATGACCTAAGCCAGGCAATATGGTATCGTAGTAGATGTTAGCATAAAAAAATGAGTTTCATTCCGAGTAATGTTTTAAAAAAGTTGTATCACATA
Source organism: Nemotelus nigrinus (assembly GCA_947369275.1). NCBI lineage: Eukaryota > Metazoa > Arthropoda > Insecta > Diptera > Stratiomyidae > Nemotelus > Nemotelus nigrinus. The sequence goes on along the minus strand of OX376373.1, from coordinate 44,004,846 downwards.
TACATATGAGGATTATGTAAAATCTGCCCTGACTAGCCGTAATATAATAAGAATTTCAGCCTTAATATAATAAGAAAAGGTTTCTCGTGTCAACCCATTTGAGGTTTTGTGGAGTGGAGAGGAACTCCATTTTCATAATCGAAATTTTTACGAAAAGAAACGATTATAATCATCCCTCACATTACATAGGTTAACTCAAAACTCATTTTGCCGCCCCAGTCCGTGCCTGGATTCGAACCAGGGATTCCACGCTCCAAGAAACATTGTTCTACCCACTAGACGTGAATTTCGTATCGGAGGATTTGTGCAGATTTTCATGATAAAATGATAATGCTAAGCATGGTAAAATAAGAGCTAACGAGATATTTCAGAAAAACTGATTATCATGAACTTTGACCTTAAACAACTTTTAAATGCACACGATTTCGCTGTGGACTTTTGACACAATATTTCTGGTAACAAAATAAAGAGAATTCTTTTGGAAAACCATGCCTTGGATTTTATTTGCAGATTAGCCTTTTTCGTACATAATTACTGTTATAGTTAGAACGATGAAATACTCAAATAAAGTTTCAAGTTGGGTTATTTCACTGAAATCTGAATCGTTCTATATTTTCTAATAATGTTGAAACATGTAGTACTGTGATAATATGGCCTCACGGTGTTTTTTTTTTGCCTGGATGCGCGACTCCATGTAATAAAACTGCCCGCCTTCCGTACAGATTGAAGGAAACTATTAAGGTCTAAAGACAAGGTAAAGTGCAGTTATTACCGGTTGGTTTTTCAGAAACCAGGTGTACATTTTCTTGGATCGATTCTGACAGTCTTTCGCTCATTCTGCTCCATTAAACTTTACAAAGCACAGAGGTTGTGATTGCATTCGTTGTGCAATAGACAATGGAAGGAAAACGACCTACATAAATAGATTTCGACAATGACAGGAACGAAAAAGAGAAAAGGAGAATGGATCGCCAGCCGTTTACTAAGTTTGAGGCATTTTCGATAAGAATTTTTCACGTACAATGTACGTACTATGGAACTCAGTTTTGTGGGCATCCTGCCGAATACCGAATTGCTGGCATTCCGGTGAGCACTGATAATTGCGGGCAATTTTCCTCTCTGAAAGTGATTATTTCGCATCCAATTGCATACCGTTTTTTTTTTGTCCTAGCTCCGCCTTAGCTCACTTTAACTTTAAACAAACCATAACCGCATTCTGTTTCGGTTCGGTGACATCCAATGTTCTTTCGCCGCCTTGGACTGGAACTTCCATTTTCCTTTTGTGAATTTATTCGAATCATACGGAGCAAACGATTGCATATTCATAATATGCAATAGGTACTTAATTGTGCAAAATGAAATGTGAGAAATAAAGGCGAAAAATTCATATACATACATATTTACTAAGAGTAAGGTAGTACTTGTTACGGGACATATTGTGTGTTGATTGCAACGATTATGAACTGCATCGTTTACGTATGAAAATAGGAATGGACAATGAGAGGTTCCTGCGATTAATTTCATTCTACTTTTTCCGGAATGCGAATGCAATCTAGCATATAGCTGCAGGAAAATACATTTCAGGGTATACAATGAGTACATTTGTCTCTTATTCGCCGGATGTTTTGCTATATATTGGTGGAAGTGCAGTAGGCTTCATTATATTTGAAACTATAGGAAGAATTTGAGCGTTAAGTTAAATATTTTCGATAGCCTGTTGTTCTTCATTTTCGGCATGCGTAGAGTATAGAATTGACCCAATAACATTGTTGGATGTTGGCCAAGTGATCGAAAGGGCATTGTCATATGCATATTTATAGTTCACCCAACTGCATTTAGATTGAGCAAATACATCACATTTTAGGCTTAATGCAAAAGAAACCAGCTTCGGTGCTTTCTGTGCTCATGACTTGGTTTCTTTTCTAATGCTCTACATAGTTCAGGAAAATAACCACACTCGTTGAATCCGACCTTGATATAGGAATTCTAAAGGCTTCATCACTGGAACATTATGCCATATCACCCATAGGCATCACATATCACTCTACAAAAACTAATGATGAGGTTCAAATCCAACCCCAAATAATAAACCATGATTCAACGTTCGGTTTTAAACCGAGCCATATGTGAATAGAACCCTGAGCAAAATTGTTGGTTAAGTAAGTGGTCGTGATGTTCAACCTCATCTGAATACCGTCTGGCAGCAGCTAAGAGACACTATTATTGATGCAACCACAAACATTTAGACCCAGTTGCAGAAAAGATCAGAACGACATAATCCGTAGGTATAAGGCAGTGAAACTTCACTTGATAAGTAGAACCTGGGACTGATCAGTTCTGTACACACAAAGAGAGGCACCACAGATTGCAGAAAATATAGGGACATCTCGTTGCTGAGTATTACTTGTAAGGTGTTACTACTTACTAGACCAGGTAGCCTCATTTGCTCGAAAAGTAATTGGCATATACCAGTGAGGCTTCATTCTAGACAAATCAGCAACATTTCGCATTTGTCTCTGAGGAAGTCAACGGAAAAGTTTTAATACTACGACCTGAATCTAAACCATCTTTTCTTTGACTTCAAAGCTGTCTATGCTAGCTTATCCAAAGTAAATTTACACGACCACGAGAGAGTTCGATATCCCAACCAAACTGAGAAGGCTCACCATGATGCATGTGCTAAATCAAATCAAGGCAGCTGGATCCTCATCATGACCATTAAGAATCAAATACCCACGCTGAGAAATAAATGAAATAAATATATTAACATCTTATTATTGTTATAGCATTTTCACTAATACATAATTTTAGCAGCTCAATATTTTATGTTAGGAAGTTAGAATATTTTATTTGCAGTTTAGCTTTATATATTAAGGCTTTTAACTTTTTATGTTAAGAATACCTGTGAACATATTTTGACAAAATGTTTTGACATCTTAACATAAAATTCTACTATGCCAACATAAATGTATTAACCAAGAAATTGTTGTTGACCAAAACAGATACAGAATTGAAGCTTTCAAACGCAGTGCCTCACTCTGGCCACAGAAGTAACTCGGTGAAAGTTCACGCTCAAAAGACCTGCAACGTAATTTTGAAATAATCTCGTCTGTTAATGAATAAATTTACAAATTGTTTTATTTCAAAGAAAATCCAGAGCAAACAATCCCAACAACAAAGCACAATGCTAGTATTGTATGTTAGGATGTTAATATTAAATACGGCAATACCACACTGGAATAACCGGCTGTCGTCCGATCACCGAAGTTAAGCAGTGTTGCGCGCAGTTAGTACTTAGATGTGGGACCGCTTGGGAACACCGCGTGTCACTGGCACGTAAAACTTTGTGCTGTCCCTTATACCAACAAACTAGTTTTCTGGACATGTTAATATAGCTGTGCTTCGTATAGAATAAATTGGACATGTTAATATAGCTAATAAAGGCGTTAATATTATATATTGGCATTATAGTGTACACCATACAGCACTGCCAGTCGAACTTTCTACTCCAGATTCCACCTACTTAAAAACTTACAATAACTTAATTGTATTTGACTTCCGTAATGCTGATTATGAAAGCATTAAACATGTTCTTGATACTACTGATTGGTCGGCTACTCTTTCAACGCAAGATCTCGAGACAACCATTTCCTCTTTTTACAATAAAATATTTGACGCCGTTGAAAGATATGTTCCAAACATAAAAAAAAGGGGAATAAATTGATAGGGGCCTTAGGTATATGCGAAATCGTAGGAACAAACTTTATAAGCTGATTAGAGAAAATACTGATGTTAGTCCTGCTATTCAGGAAGAATATAATGAAGTTTCTAAGCAATTTTTAGCAAAGTCTCCTGAGGCTAATGACACTTACATTAGAACAACCGGCGAAAATATAGTCCGCGACCCGAACAAATTCTTCGATTTTGTTAATGTGAAGCGAAAAAATACTGGCTATCCATCGTCGATGTTTCTTAATAATATAACATATTCCTCTCCTAAAGAGATATGTGACGTATTCGCTGATAGTTTCCAAAAAAATGTTTAATGCACCAGATCCATCAAACTCACACCTTTCTTCTTCTGATTCAGCTTCAACAGCTTTTGTGAAATTTCCCGTGATGAAATACGTAAAGCTATTTTGGATTTCGACTGCAACAAAGGTCCTGGGCCTGATCTTCTTCCTCCGACCTACTTGCGCAAGTGTGTAGAGCAGCTTATAACTCCCTTGCATATTTTCTTTACTAGATCACTTTCGCTGGGAATTTTCCCATTCTGTTGGAAGCTTTCGTATGTCACCCCCATATTCAAAAATGGTGATCGACGCTGTATCGGAAATTATAGGGGCATTGCCATTTTTTTTCGATTCCGAAACAATTCGAAAAGGTGGTATACGATAAACTTTCTCCGCTTGTTGATTCCCGTTTGAACGAGCAACAACATGGCTTTAGAAAAGGTCGCTCAACTACCACGAATTTGACAATCCTAATCTCTGACGCTCTATGCAAAATGGAAAAAGGATACCAAATTGACGCAGTCTACACTGACTTTAGTAAGGCGTTTGACAGAGTTGACTATTCTACCTTAATTCTAAAGCTTCAGAAATTCGGTATCGCCGGGTCTTTACTCAGCTGGCTGACCTCCTACCTTCGCGATCGAACACAATGTGTAAAATTTCAGGGATTTTTATCGAAAAACGTTAGTGCTACCTCTGGTGTACCCCAGGGTAGCCATCTTGGCCCACTTCTTTTTAATATATTTATTTCCGACTTATCTGACGTCCTAGCAGGCATAACTCATTTACTCTATGCAGACGATCTCAAACTTTATCGACTATTGAATCGAATTCGGACGCCCCCTTTCTGCAACCCAAGTTTGATGCACTTGATCAGTGGTGCAATATAAACAAGCTCTCTCAACATTAATAAATGCCAAGTTATTAGTTTTTCCAGGAAATACACGGCCACACACAATACGTACTTCCTCGGCAATAATATGCTAACTCGAGTTGATAACATTGCTGACCTCGCTGTTATCTTAGATGAAAAACTCCGCTTCACCTTACACTTGGATAAAATACTTTCTCGTGCGAACAAACGGCTAGGTTTCATCAAAAGACGTGCCAAAGAATTTCGTAGTCTGTGGGTCACAAGATCCTTATACACTTCACTTGTACGTCTTATTCTCGAATACGCTTGCGTTAGCTGGAATCCCGCTTTTGAAACCCACAGTGACAGACTCGAGTCAATACAAAAATAATTTTTACTTTTCGCCTTGAGGGAACTGTACAGCCCTTATGATTTTAAAAGCCTACCCCCTTATGAGTTTTGACTGGGTCATTTAAACCTATCGACACTAGCCTCCAGAAGAATGGTAATATCGGCCTGCTTCACATTCGACGTCATAAGAGGCGCTATTAATGTAGAATTCCTGAATAGTAAAATTTTGATGAATATTTCTATGAGGAACACCAGGTCCAATCGTTTCCTAAAAGAATATTCACATTCGACCACATATGCACCTAATGAGCCAATAAATAGATGCTGCAGAATATTCAACAACATAAGATATTTATATTACCTACGATTACCCTACGATTTCCAAATAATGCTTCAAATCCTCTCTTTTGCATGCCATCCATACCCCTAAACCTTAAGCTATAGCTTTTATGTCAATGTTTTATTTATTGATTGTTATTTATTAATCTATTTGTTCCTTTTTTCATTTGTTTGTTACTTATTTAACTTGTTTGTTTTTACCTCTTACTTTGCTTTTCAACTATATTTTTAATTTGATATTTTATATGTGATTTTGTACCTTGTTTGGTGAATAAATGAATAAATATTAATTATTGGGATACCAATATAGTATTGTAAGACGTTAATATAACTTATTGCCAAGTTAATATTAAATAGTGGCCTACTAATATAATATTGTAACAGACAAATTCACCACACGCATGTCAATATATAAAATTTTAAGAATGCTATGTGCCGGCAATATAATGTTGTTGCAAGGTCAATACAATAATGATAAGAAATGTTTTTAATATAAATTTATTAGCTGTAAAATATATTAAGGGTAAAACAATGACTTTTTAGCGTACAATCTACCGCAATGAGACACCCTGTTCTAAGCCTTAATCAAACAACAAAAATGTAGAAAGTGGTCCGGGATGACGGGGGGATGATGAGGGAGGCAGTGGCTACCGTCTTCATTTAATCTACCTAACTGCTGGGGGAGACAAAAAAGGAGGCGAAAAACATAGAGGTACACGTATATGAAGGAAAAATAATATATGATCTTACAGCAGCTCATTTTATCACCTCAATTTTTCATTGCATATTCAGTCAATCCGGGCTGTATCTCGACCAATACTCTACATAAGCTCATGATTCGTTGTATCGGTCTATAATGGCACTCCGCAAAAAAAGTTCAACGGTATCAAACCAAAGCTTAACGGCGGCCATTTGACATTTCTATGGCCAATTACACGATTTGCGAGTGAAGAGCTCAAAAGAGCGAGTATTTTATGGCTTGTGTAGCATCCTGCTGGAACTGAAGGTTGTAAAAGTCTTTTTTTTTCAAATTTTCGCCACGAAAAGTCACATTGACTATAACGACCGCAATGATGCCACCTCTCCAAAAACCACAACTATCTTTGATTAAATCACATTTTCTTTCTTTTCTCTGAAGAATAAGTAGATCAAACGAATTCATAGCTACTCCTTTGGGGCTCCAATCTGTTTAAGCTACCAGATTTTGGATGTGAATACAGTGCGGTCTGGAAATGGAAAAAACGCACCTATTATTGCAATCTGTATGATGATGTAAATTTATTTTCAAGAATCGTTAGACAGTGAACCATTGCTCTAGAGAGCTGAAGTCTCCTGTTGTTTTACCATAGGCCAAGTGAGATGAATTTTGAAATCATACATTAGCTGTGTTTAATGACCCCGAAAACAAGAGCAGTGCATCTCAAGCAAGTTAGAGTAAAGCAACTGTAAAAAAAATGAGAGCAAGTTAGAGTAATTGAGAGCACGAAATCTAATGGAACACTTTTGAGGCAACAATTCTGAAAGCTGATTGCTTGTTAGAAGTTCAACCTTTCAGTTCACTATTAAAGTCATAATTCAGTCACAATTGTTTGTTGACAGTCGGTTCTGTGATGAATAGAGTTTTTTTAATCGAGAATGAAGTACGTATTTGGTATGCTTAAAAAAACCAGAGAAGCATGCAAGTTTATTTTATTCCTACTCGTTTGGCAGCAATGTGTTTTTCAGACATTTGTGAGCTCAAAATTCAAAATTCAAATTTCAAAATAGCAAATGTCTACGTATAAAATTAGAATCAGGTTATTTTTTTAAAATATATATAGTCGAAGAATATTCGGACTCATAGGATGGAAAATCTATTGTCAGTTTTGATTTTTTAAGCATATTCATCCGTTTTTTAATCATATTCATCCGAATTTATCACTGCAGCCTATTGTTTCAGTTGACATGACTTATTGAAATACGTTTCCCAAAGTGCAAGAGTGTTAAATCTACTGATTTTACAAGAGTTCGTTGTCTGGATATTGTTGTTGTTTCGCGTGCATTACCGTTATCCTGCACTTCTCTGGATGCAAAAAACGCAGCTATTATGTAGTCACGATGTATACAATTTGGTGCATTTAAATTAATCAGCAAACGAAAGATTTACTAAAACTCTCGAATTCAGTGATTCTAATAAGATTTTAGCTATTGTGCCAAGAAATACTGGTCTCTTTTGATATATCGTTGAACATCTTTATATTCCATGTGGCTGTTCGAACGTGACCTATACGGGCAATGCCTTCAACTAATCGCATGAAAATTCATTGCACTAAAGAACGTAATGAAACGTATTACAGTCTAGTCTTCCAAAGGATTATCACCTACGGCCGTCTTCTAAGACAGACGGATATTATCTAGTACCCAATTGTCGTTAACCGATTAAACTTTCCGTATATGCAAATATACTGACTAGTTAATCTAGATTAAATGAAGCCCGAGATAAGTTGTTGCACACTAAAAATATTTCTGGAAGAACACCTCTTATAAATTCGTATGGTAATGTTAGAAAAATGCCAGTAAAATGAGAAGGAATGTCATATGATATCTCTACTTCCGGATGGAAAATCAATGGATCAGCAAATTTATGATATTTAAAGTTATCGGTGTCATGTTTAGTATGATGATTATACCCTATTAGTTTTTTAAAATATCATTTAAATGAAGAAATTATAAATCGCTGGAAATAAAATAACTATGCGATGAAAATATTTATGAATGCGCATACATTTCTTGCATAGAGAGTAAGCAATATCCGCTGATCGTTGTCAACGAACTTCTGCTTAAAAAACATAAACGAGCAATATAAAGCCACGACATAATCATGTCAACACCAATTTCATTTTTGATTCTGAAGCGTACACTCATCAACACCTTTCACAACCACAACTCTTTATTTGGTAAGTTACCTCTGACCTAAACCTCCACAAATAACCAGGAAAATTACCAAGCAAACGGTCTTCATAGACTGGGTGTTAGTATTTGACTCTATCTGAGGAGCTTAAGATACTTAAAACTGAAAAGATGAAGTCAAGATGCTGATGACTACAGTTGAAGAGTTAAGGTAAACACTGAGACCATTACAAACCTACCATAAACGGCAAACATAAATGAACTAAGCAAAGTTAGGCTTAGTCAAACTGAACTCTGTACTTTGCTCAGCAGATGTACGGATAGTACGTTACGTACTCGTCTCGTGAGTCGTCAATATGGTTTGTCGACTAGACAGTGCTGGAAGGAAATATCATCGAGAGAAAATCACTTTGTGGCACTTAACATATGGAATAAATGTATTATGACCTTTATGAAAACTTTTCCCTGTTTACACATTGTGTGAGCTCTCGGTGACCACACCACACCTCGTTAGATAAATATCCGTTCAGTCAAGTGGATATCAGCATCGTCACTTGAATGCGAAAACTAAATACTTCATGTGCCATTCGTTTTGTTAGAACTACAGTCGGCTTCGTAATCGATATCAGTACCGAGTAAATATTTTTTGATGCTATGTACCAGTATACCATGAGCGCGGACGTTAAGTTGAAAATAACTATTTATTGCCGCGTAGATCATGTACTGCACATGTGCCGAAAGAATTCCGCAATTAGATCATCTCGATAACAGACTTACTTAAAAGTCGGACCCGAATCCTTCTCTGACTTCGAATGGAGTGTCACCCATACATACATATATCTTAAATGTTAATGCTATTTGAGTTTTAAGTGATTGACTGAGACACGCTAAGCTGTAACCAAATTACATATTTTAATATCGGGAGAATCATGTGTGGAATTTTGTGATTCTCAGTTCAATTTTTCTGGTGATTTGACGACCCATTCTGTCTTCTGTGGAGTTAGTTGAACTTCCTGAGAAAGCAATCCGAGACTTTAGCACGTCAATGGGAGCGGTTATCGTCACCAAGCCCAGCCAGATACTGGCTTATGCAGATGATATAGACATAATTGGAAGATCGGAACTAGCTGTATGAGAATCCTTCATCCAGATCGAGCGAGCGGCACAAGAACTGGGGCTGTACATAAATGAAGGAAAGACAAAGCCCATGGTGGTAGCATCTGCAGGGAGAACACCTAGAGTTAGTCAAACTTTCTGGGTAGCTGAGCGTGAATTTGAAGTAATGCCATCCTTCAACTACAGGGGGTCCATAGAAGCAGTCGATAGCATTGAGGAAGATATACGCGGGTGGCTGTTCAAATCCAACAAAGCCAATTACAGTATAACAGGGCTCTTCAAATCCCGAAATCTCACCCGAACATCAAAGTTCCTGCTGTACAAGACCATGACCCCAGTGGAGGGAAATAAGCGCTAGATGCAGCAATTATCTATATCTGGTAAACCCTCACTGGTAAATTGTAAACATAAATAAGTTCATATATGTTTAAACATAATATATTATGAGACCTAAAGTGTTACATTAGGTCCTGACCTTAAAGCACAACTATGGACAAGTGCTCCAGAGTACATCTGTATAAATAAGGATTTCATTCCTTCATACAAAAAGATGTCAGCTTTCCACGAAAAGTCACTTGGTTTGCACGACCTATGTGACTAAGTATCGGTACTGCGGGGGCAGGTATAGCCCATATCTGCTTCGAAGGTATATCCTGCCACTGGAAGAGGCCCCCTTAGTGGGAGCTCCGCAGGGGCTGTGGTTTATAGGCTATCTGCTATAGAATTGTTATGCCAATATGACCAATCATTTTTGAATGCAGCGCTTGCTTAGAGGTGATGTGAGCGAGGCACACACTCCACCTGGACCCGGATTAATGGGCTGTAAAAGTCATATGAAGATAAGCTTGCTACCTTACCATTCATAAATTAGTCTCCATAGGTATGATTAAAAATGGTAGTATTGTAGTGCACAATACGATGTTGCTTATTCAAATTAATAGATACTGTCCTAATGTTGGACCATCGATTTGAGCTTCATTGCAGGTATCGATGTAAAACACTAGAACGATCTTGTACAAGACCGTGGTCCTACCAGCACTCACGCATGGATCCGAGACCACTCTGAACTTTAAGCCACGCTCAAGAGGAAAGTCTTGCCCCTTATGTGAAAAAGGACGATTTCGTAGACGCTACAACCATGAGTTGTAAGCTATCTACCTGGAAGAAGATATAATTACTAAGATAAAGTTCGGTAGACTACGGTGAGCAGGACACCTAGCTCGAATAAGCAAAACACACCTACCTCTGAAAGCCCTTTGCGGGAGATTTTACGGCAGAGCACATCATGGGAGACTTTGCCTGCGCTGAAGTGATGGTGTTGACCAGGAGTTTAGGGGGGCCAATTTCCAATTGGATGCCATCGCCTCGAGATCGGCGTCGTTGTAAAAATATGCTGGCGGAGGCCAGGACTGGACCCCGATTTTAGCGCCGGGGATGATGATGATAGGAATATGCAGCCAAAGCTATCAGTCGAGTGGAGGGATTAACATGAAAAGTAATCCCACGGAAACCTTTGCTGAGTTTAGGGGTTGAAGCTGGAAGAGAGCTCCTATAATTGTGATGACAAGTATGAAATGATTGGTTCCACGATTTATTTCCCCCCTGAATAGCTCATGTATATTTTTAGCTCAAAGCTCGGTCCCTTGTCCAAACCTGGATATGGACCAGAGAGACCACAGACTAGAAGCCAGTTAATTGATCCTCTGTTTATCTTGCGGTAACTTCTTCGTTATATTTACTTTAAACAATTTTTCGTAAAAGAGCGGCTGTCTAATATGATGAGGCTATTCTTCATGAACATCAGCGTCAACCACAATGAAGAACATACTGGAGAATCTGCTGAGGACAAGAAAGAAGTATATTATGAGTAGGTCGATCGGATCCTCAATAAATGTCCAAGATATGATGCAAATATCATCCTTCAGGATTTTTACGCCAAAATATACCGCGAACAGGCAACACACAAGCACTTAAAGTTTGAATGAGAACACTATTGACAATTGCCTAAGAGTTATAGAACCAGCAGCATTGAAGAACTAAGTCGTTGCGAGAAAATATTTATAATGCCACCTGAGTACCACCTGGTTGAACCACTCGTAAACAGATAGATAAAGTATTGAACGACCGCCGCCATTACTTGAGCCTGGTGACGGTACGAGCGTACTGGCACCCTTAGACTTAAATCACGAGTTTGGCATTCCGGATGCGGATTGGTGTGTTTAATAATTACCTATTGAACAGTACGTAAGCTATTCAATTTAGCTTCATGAGCAGATAGGTAGATATAACGCAGGCACATGCACTTTCACGAACGCTGTGCATAGCTAACAGAAGAATTGAATGAAATTAGGGGAAAAAAAAATCGGATGTCTAGGTTCCTTTGAAGAAGACGACCGTGGCCAATATAAAGCTCCCCCTCCCTCCTTTGAAACTATATTTTAGTCTGGTGATATTTGATTGAAACTGTATTCTGAGCTATACTTCTATGTAAATAAATTTCAGAGAACGAAGCCTTTGTGAATCTGAAAATAGTTGATCCAATTTGATATTTATCTTTTTGATAAATTCTTTCAATCCTTCGCATGAATCGCAGCTTCAAATTAATAAAAGAAACAGAATTTTTAAACTATTCAAAAAACCCAAGGCAAACAGGATTTTCACATAGAATTCATGAAATGCCAAGTTTTATCGAATCCAAGCGAATTCCACTCCTTGATTACAGGTAGCGCAGGTATCCTCCTAAATTGCAATGCATCCATAAATAAGTGTATTAAATGCATTTTAACTCCTCCGTTATTTCTTTGCTATGTATTCAGTTGAAATGTGGCATTTGTCAATCGCTTTGTAGACTACTACTGATTTCGTAAAATAGTTGCATGTAATTTTCGGCTTTCATTCATAAGGGTGCCCAGACTCGGTTCTGAATACACTTTTCTGCAGACGAATGTCAGTGAGTGAGTGGCTGATAATTCAGAACAAAGTATTTGAGCCAATACCCAACAATAGATACGAAGGATCACGAAACACCGCAAACATCGACATTCAAACAAAAGCGAAGGTTATTCTACAGTTGGGACGGCTAGGGGTCGAGTAGGGAACTTCGACACAGAAGTCCTCGGCTCTGAGTCGAATTGTCACGCATTTATCACATCATTACGGCATATTTGACTTTTGCAATTCATCGCTGGCTCTTAAAAGGATATTTGCGAAACCAGAGTGCAAATATGTAATTCATATCAGATACCATTGTTGTGCTCGTCCTCTGTTCCCTTGCTGGGTCGTTCATCCTGGGAAGTGATGTGTAGTGAGTCGTCTGCGAGCTGCGACCGGGAGAAGGAGCGGATGTGCGGGGCTAGGTCGTTGGAAGGTAGTCGGACAAGTAAATCAGTTTAAAGGATTTTTCATGTTTGCCATTGTGCGTGATCCATAAGCCTGTCATTGTCCTCAGTCTGCACGCATTATTTGCCTTTCTATACTCGTTTATATTCGCTCTCATATTTATCGCATTCATGATTTCTGTTTGTATTTTGAAGGGAATAATGATGTGTTTCGATATAATTGCGAATATTCATGTCCGTCATATTATTTTGGTTCGGCTTTGCTGTTTGGATTGAAATGAATGACAGAGCAACTGGATGAATGAACAAATGGATATGTGCGAGCGACCGAACTGATGGGAATGTTTCCGAACGGGATATCAGTGCAAATGACGAGGTGTGATTTGTGGTTGCAGCTTTTGTAGTTTGTTTTATTTTGATTGACCTGCACTGTTGCAGAAGAACTTGAATTAATTTAATTATTCGAATGGTTTGGTTAGCAAAAATGAATAGATTGACTCATACTACTTAAAAACCTGCTACTGTTACTTCCGTTTTGATTCATGAGGTTTGTGATTTTGGTTATGAGTTGTGGCAGGTAAGTCCATTGCTTGTTTCCCGTTTTAATTGTTTTTGCTGTCAATAGTATTGCCTTAAAGATCTGAGCCAAGTTCAATTTCGCAACAAAGATCGGAATAAATTTATATCTAAAACCTTATCCGTCATTGATTATACTTGTCTAATATTTTTAAGCTAATATTTTTGAGTTTCAGATAGTTGTTTGACTTTGACGATAATTCAGTTGGACGATAATTCAAATTCACAATTTTTCTTTCTATGAGTCTAAGTTTCAATCCAACACATGAGGACTGGAAGCTTCAATAGGCTGGAAAAGTGTTTGCTGGTCTCAAAAAGATTGCAGCACTTATTCAGTTACTTACAGTGACTCCAGCGTAAATGATGTGAGTACTTGATACGAATAAAATCTTTAAAAACTACCAGAATATGAAAAGTGCATGCACAGAAATTCGAAAAATATTTCGTCTCGTGGTCTTCTTTTTATTTTCAATGACAAAAACAACACAAAATTACTTCATTAAACAATGAAAATCGAATTCATGTTAAATTTAGAAAATCACCTCACAGCTTAAATGATGCGCCACTGCAAAATCATTTGAATAACGTATGTGTGACATAATATTCTGTATGTTTCACTGGTTTTGGGGTTGTAGAATATTGAAAGCACTTCTAGTATTTTTATTTATTCATATCGGTTAAATAGAAAGTAAAAAAATTATTTTATATCAAAATGGGTCGACGAACTACTATTGTACAGGTAAAGAAAACGCGGAAACTCAGTGCACCAAAACTAGCGCAGGGAGCTGAAGAATACCTGGATAAGAAGTGTAATCCTAAAGCTGTAAGGACAGTTTCAAGAAATACAAAATACTACGGAAGCAAACCGATTAACGCGAGTCAACTTTGTTCGAGAGCATTTGGTGAAAGATTTTACTTTCTGCAAAGTATATTTAGTAATGTAAATAAATTTAACATTTTCAGATCCGATGGAAGGGGCTATGTGTGGTGAGAGCCAGACACAGAACTTCAGCCATAAAATTCAAGCAGCGCTCTTAAACACGGCGGTGGCTACACTCTAAAAAGTGGGTCTCTAATTAATTCTTTTGATAATAGCAAATATATTCATTTTTCTGTTTAAAATAACGAATCACAAATTTTTTTACACATTCGATGTGCATTTTTTGTTTGTACGTCATATCAGCATAATAATACACAGCTTTTTGTAAATTGAAGCAAAAAGCGTTCAAATTTACTAGTTTGCTATTCATCTTTGCAACAAAGCCATAAAATTACATCATTTTCTCGAATTTGACTTATTGTTGGTGTAATATTGTGACGAAAAACGGTAATTTGGCAAGATTGAACGAGTATGACGTTTGGTCATGTACATTTGAATAGTTGCAGTTAAGTGAACAGTGCAGTCATTTTTTTCGTTGTAACAAGTGTAGAAGTGTAGAATAGTAATTATATTATAAGTTTATGTGCATATTTGTATATAACAAATTAAAATAAACTATAAACTATAATATATATATAATAATAAAAATTTTTAAATTTTACTTCCTTGACTTGATCGGACTCTCGCCTGTTTTGGCTTTTAAAGTTACCAATTTACAGCTTTTTGTTAATTATATTTCATTTGGGGCAATATTTTATATTACAGCATTTCCCTGATATAAGTGGCACTTTAGATCACTGAAAGAAAAATCTTAGTAAAATCAACAATTTTCCTTAGTTGTTTTTGCGTCAACTACGGGCTATAGTTAAAACAACCATAAAAAATAGTTGATTACTTTTATGCACCATGACGCGTGGTTGATAAACAACGTGGTGCAAAAAAAGTAAGCAACCACAAACAATGGTATTCCAACCATATACATAGTACGAAATATAGGCAGGGGAAGCGTGAATGCCGCAGTTGAATTTGGTGAATCACAATGCAGCGACAATGTCGCTGTCAATGCAACCAAGGCACCAACCAAATTCATTTTTATTTTCTTTTGTATTGCTAAATCCTGTTGCACGAGGATTAGGTTGGCTTATCACAATACACATCAGCCATCGCTTGTCTATTCCACCAGACCATTCAACCTAATTCAAACAAATTTAATTTAACCTAGTGGTGATGCCAACCTATGGTAGGTATCACTGCTAGCGGTGCGGCAAAATTAGAAATTTGGCAAATTCTGCCCCTGCCGCAAATTCGGCCGCAGCCATTGTGCGCGTTACCATACAAAACAGTGCATTCTAATTTTTTGACTGCGCTTTGCCGCAGCCCACTGCTTTGCCACAGCGGAAAACGCTGTATTGTGAGCAAAATAGCGTCGTACAACGTAATATAAAGGCTTCACAGCATAACAGGAATATGAATTATATCGAACAGCAAACCGAACACAATTTTGCCATATATCATATGAAACTTCTATGATAGAATAGGAGCATGAGTATGAGGAGTATGAAAAATCAACAGTTTTCCTAAGTTGTTTTTGCATCAACTAGGGCTATAGTTAAAACAACTATAAGAAAATTGTTGATTACTTTTATGCACCATGACACGTGGTTGATAAACAAAAAAAATTTCATTCGGAGCATGAAAAACGTCCAAATGTTGAAACCATTCTACTTTGCGTAGAATAATTCCAAAGACGTTGCTCACTGAATTACGTTTGTTGAAATCAACTATTGCAAAGTAGTTTAAGTACCATGAAAACTGTTGATAATTCGAAACGTTGAAGTTTGAACTATTTTTCGTGGTTATCACTGAGAAAACACATGGCGCCAGACGCCATAATTTATAGAGTTCTGGCGCCATGTACATAGTCGATTTAGGGATTGTGATAAAATATGGCGCCACACGCCATAATACATGGCGAAAAGTACATAGGCCTCCACGCCATGTACATGGCGTGGCAGACTATATTACATGGCGTGGAGGACTATACTGTATGGCGTGGAGGACTATACTGTATGGCGTGGAGGACTATACTGTATGGCGTGGAGGACTATACTGTATGGCGTGGAGGACTATACTGTATGGCGTGGAGGACTATACTGTATGGCGTGGAGGACTATACTGTATGACGTGGAGGACTATACTGTATGGCGTGGAGGACTATACTGTATGGCGTGGAGGACTATAGTACATGGCGTGGAGGACTATAGTAGATGGCGTGGAGGACTATAGTACATGGCGTAGAGGGCTATAAGCATAGCGTCTGCTCCTATGCACTATGGCGTGTGGAACTATGTGAAATCGATTATGTACATGGCGCCAGAAGTCTATAAATTATGACTTCTGGCGCTATGTGTTTTTTCAGTGCATCTGAAGATGATCCAGTTCACATCCAACAAAACGCCACGAGTCTTCTCAGTTCGATGCTCCGAACTGAAAATTCCCGAGGGATAAATAACTTCAAGAAACTTGCTGACATTTATACATCTCCTCACACAGCATGGCTGCGAGTTATAATTGTAGTGCCATGAGCCATATTACATGGTTCATGGCACCATGTAATATGGCGTGTGGAGCCATAATCTCTGCGCCATGTAATTATGGCGCTGGGAGCTATACTGCATGGCTCAGGGTACTATGTACATGGCGTGTGGCACCATAAATGCTGCGCCATGTAACATGGCACCACGCGCTATGTAGATTCTGACATTATGGCGCTGGGAGCCATATTGCATGGCTCAGAGTACTATGTACATCGCGTATGGGGCCATAAATAATGCGCTATGTTACATTGCTCTGGGCGCTATGTGGATTTTTTTCAGTGATGAAACAATTAAAACAGTTGATTTCATGAACCTTGCCATATTTTTTGTATAACCAGAGCCAGCTACTTTTATATCGTTAAATTAACTATATTAACATAGTAAAAATAGCTATTTGCCGTAGTTCGTTTAACGATTTTGAATGAATCGTTGCAATACTATTAAAAATAGTTGAACCAACCAAGAGTTTTTCTTTCAGTGCATGAAATTCACGCTTAAGTAGTGCGAATTTGTTAAAATTGGTCACAATAAATAACTTTTGATGTAGAAATTTACCAGTGCTTGATTGTGATTTTTACACATTTTTGTTGAAATTCACGAACCAATGACGCATATAATTTTAGAAAGCGCTTAAAAAGCAACCAATTTATGTAGTATTCCATCCATTGGAGTAGGAAATTCGGTGTCCATCGATGGAAATCTGGATAGATTTCAGTATTTGAACATCTTGAAGGCGAATCTACTTCAGAGTGCTGAATACTTTAATCTAAAGGACACTTTTCGTGTTTATGAGTCCAACGATCTGGAACACACCTCTTAACTAGTGCGAACCTGGTTGATTTGGAACTGCCCGCATCAAATTAAACCACCTGCTCAGTCCCCGAATTTAAATGTCATGGAACATGTATGATCTAAACAAGAAGAATTAATCAGAAAACATAGGATAAGTAACAAGGATGACCTTAAAAGAACACTACAACATACACCGGACGCTCATTCACCCAAGTACACAAAAAATTTGGTACATTGACATTCAATGCCAGCCCATCTCCAGCTGCCAGCCCATCTCCAGCAAAAAACACAAATATTTATAACAAGAATTAAGGACTCGTTAAGGCGAAGATGATTTAAAATGATTTCGATTTCGTTGTTGTTGAATGAAGTGATTTTGGGGTGTTTTTTCTATGGAAATAATAAATAAGACCACGAGTCAAAATATTTTTCATTTATTTATATATTGACTTTCCATAATCTGGAAATTTTTAAAAGCATTGCACGTATCAAGTACTCACATCATTTAAGCTGCGAGCCACTTTATACATTCACAAATCAAAGCTATATCGTTACCATATGTAGTTATGCCGTTACGCATTTACAAAACATTTATTGCTCATGAATTCAAAATTGTCTTTAGCAATGACAATTCGCCAAATGGAGTTTTAAAAATTGCATGATATATTGAATACGCAACTCAATAAAAAGCCTTCCCTTTATTCTTCTCTACCAAAAACAAAAATCAAAAACTTCCCAGAGTACCAAAATCAATTTACTCATGCAAATTACAAATGGCCAAGCTTACAGAAAGATTGTCAATCAGAATTCTTCAAACCAAGACCAACAAGTCGCAGTAAATAATTTTATGAGGGCATTTCTCCGCATCTTTGCTCGTTGAGATGCGAACGATTTTATCTTTAGGGCAGAGCAGCCTTGTGTAGAAACATGTTGAAACGTGAGTGTCCGAAAAACAATATACGAAGAAATCATTTGTTTTCAGCGATGCAATTGTCTGGATTGAAGTCAATTTCAGTCGTTAAAATACAATAAAGCCAAAGCTTCAAACAGGAATATCTTAATTCGCTTGGGTGAGATCACGCGATTATCGTCATTTTCGACCTTGAACCGCACCACTAAACGGTTAAATGCACGCTATCGATGCAAACTCAATGCAACATACATAATGGAAATTATTGGAGTCCACAAAATCTGAAGACGTGCTCGGACATTGTTCCGTTTCTTTGAAAGAAATGAACTTTTCGGTAGCCAAAGTTGAAGAGAAATTTGTTTCGAACGAACCTCAATATATATGTATGCTACATTGGTCTTGTTTTAAATGTAATTTCTGCATCTTATCTTGATCGTTTTCTTTCGCGTTTTTCCAGATAAGGGTCAACCACATTTGTACCTTTATCTGGGCGATTGGCGGATTGGCTGTGCCACTGCCTTGCCCAAAACCGATTCGGAATAACAGGAAAACTGTTTACATCAAGTTCGTTAACATTTCGTGGTGGATTTTCTGGTCCGACCGGTACCAGCATGTGAAGCATTGCAGTCCATTCGCTTCGAGCTTCTTAATCTTTTTATCTCTCTGTTTTCGTCTTGTGCGGAGATTTTTACGTTTTCTGGTTTTCAAATGACCGAATCCGGTCACAACTTTTGTTTTTACGGCTGCACTTGATGCAGTCGTTGCACTCACCTGAGTTCGCATTCAGAAGCTTGTTGGATGGCTAACAAAAAAGGCACTTGTAAGTGGCTACGACGATGGCAAATACTAAATTGAACGAGGTTTTGATTTGATTGCTTATTTTGTGAGATTCAGTCCGATGAAATGACGGTCTGTGCATTATACTGGAATTGCCTTGATGATATGTACTGGGAAGGATATGAGCGCAATTGACTGGTATAGCATTTACTATACTGACGGACGCAATAAAATTTATCTCCGATTCAACGAGAAATGATTGTTTTGCTGGTGGAAATAGGCTCATTTGAAGTTTGTTGACTATTTTGCATCAATGTAACTTATAATATTAAGTATTTATGGCACGAATAGCAACCGTGGATATTGCAGTAATCTTTGTTGGATAAAAAACCCATAATTAGCTCTTTCGAAAGCATCTAATGATCTTTGTCAAAAGCTCACAGTTATATGACAAAATGCCTTTTTGTTTCACAAATGGATTCAAGAATTAGTATATGTATATGTATGCTGTAAGATTTTATATTTATAACTTTATTGGCGCTATTTAATATATTTAATTATTACACTTATTACTAAACCGCTGATCTTCCCATTCGGGATTTTAAGCTTCTTCAAAAAATCAAAACAGAAATCGTGTCAATTTAAAGATCTCTAAGGTTTTGTAATACGCCAATTTTTTCCGTTTCAAGGAAATACCTAGAAGGTTTCAGATAAAATTATACTTATTTCACTCGTCATTTTCACAGACTCGAATAAACCGATTTAAACGAATGAACTTTGGATTTCTTAATCGGCAGGTCAGCGGCAGAGTATTTTATATGATACTCAATCGGAACTCAATCGGAACTCAATCTCACTGCCCTACTAAGTATGAAGGGCCTATCTATATTTTAGCACTTTCGAGATATTCAATGATTTGTGTTTTTCTAAATGCTGCGGACACCTTCAAATGGGACGAAAGTTTGAACATGGATACAAATACGTTTACTTGAGACACAAGGTTCTATATGCAGTAGATAGAACCTTTATGCTTAAGGTACGCCGCGGCTGGGAGCTGAAACTAAAAACTTAAACTGAATTTAATTCAATTTTAGAATGAGCCGGAGTATTTCTATACAGCTGCTGCAATAGAATGCTAAAACTGAAAGCTTTAGCTAAAACTGAAACTTCTGCCAAACTGAGCTTTCAGAAACTATAAGTGAGGAATAAACATGTTCGTTCTTTTCAGTCTTAGTTTTGGCGCTTTGTTGACAAATATTAATGCCAATATGTTAAATAATTTAAAAAACGCATGGGAAAACATTTTGATGCTCATTTTACAAGTTTTGTGTCTGTCATATACGTTTTAGCAATCGGCGGCAGCATTTAGCTTTTTCATTAAGCTTTGCACGCCAAAAAATAACCTTAATATATTTTGCTTGCAGCAAATATATTTATACAAAAAGCATTTCTTAACATTATTTTATTGACCTAGTAATAACATTATATTGCCAGGACATAGCATTCTTAAGCTTTTATATATTGTCATGCGTCTGGTGAATGTGTCTGTTACAATATTATATTAGTAGGCCAATGTTAAATATACTTATGTTAAGATGTTAACACATTTTGTCAAAATATGTTTACAGATGTTCTTAACATAAAAAGTTAACAGCCCTAACATATAAAGTTAAACTTTGTCAAATAAAAATTTTCAAGATAAATAAATTTTTTTTCAATTTTAATCATGCCGCAAAAACAATTCCAATTTAAACTGGAAATATAATATTGTAACTTCCTAACATAAAATATTGAGCTGTTAAAATTATGTATTAGTGACAATGCTATTACTATAGCCATATTAAGATTTTAATATATTTATTTCAGTCATTTCTCAGCGCGTGCCAACCTTAAAACAGAAATAAGTTTTAGTTTCAGCTCCCAGCCGCAGCGTACCTTTAGTAATGCGACGTTTTTTTAGATCGGGGGATTTTTCATTATTGATTATAACATACTTCCACAAATGATAGGTTTTTCATATTTTGTAGAATGATGTGATTGAGTATGTAGTTTTTGAATCCGGTGTAAGCTTAATAATGACAAAAATGTAGATCGGCCCATTATGGCTAGTAGGGCAGATCAGATCTCAATCGATAATCTTAAAATGAATTGCTGTTATATTTTGAAAGCTATAAATTATTGATTTAAAATTAAAATGCATATCTTCGACATAAGACACAGGTCCACGACAAGCTAAAATTATATCCTTAACCGTTTGGCTGTGGTTAATTTAGTGCATTTCCAGGTACCCCTATATTTCTATGGAATTTACAATTTGCAAAATCCTCCGTTGCACTTTGCTAAATTTCCGTTTTTTTGCTCGCTTTCTGCTCGCTAAGGCGTTAGGCCGAAAAGCGGCGTACTACGGGGCCTGCGGGTTCGAATCCCGCCAGTGCCATGGCTGTAAGTGTGAATGCGTGTGATTGTCTATGAGGGTGGCAAATGGGCCCAAACTGGTGGCCTAAGGCTGGCCGCATTCCCGGCAACCCTCTTCACTAGCCCAACCTAACCTAGCCGGATCATCAGTTCAATGTAAAATTCAAAGAATGTATTGACCTGTGGATAACACAAAAAAAAATTTTACTTTATGCACTATACCTTCAGATGCAGCCACTAGACCTAAACGAAATTCACACAGTTCATGGATCTTATTCTAAACCAAATTTAGTAGAATTTTGATTGGAAAAATAGGATAGCATTGTTTTTTACGAAAAAATATTGCCATTAAATTTTCGATCTATCTTGTATTGACCGCAAATAATTCATGTTTGGATTTAGAGAAATTCAGCGCGAAGCAGATTTGGTTTGCTTTCGACGGAGGTACGAGCAAAGGATTGCCAGACCCATTAATTATTATTTTTTTTTATTTTAAATTTTCTTTGATAAACAGAAAGACTGTGTATCAAGTTTGAAAAAAGGTAAGACGATCATTATAATATAAACGGGAAATACCGAGCTATTAAAGTAGCAAACAAGTGAATTTCAAATACATATTGAGGAGCCTACACAATAGAGGCATATTCCAGAGCTAGCCAGACAAGGGAAGAATGTAAAAGTAAGGTTGGTCGCATGAATTTGAATATTTGCGACAATCTTAAGATAAAGCCTGACAGTTTAGAGGCTTGATTGACCACATTTGAGATGTGAACATCAAATCTGAGTTTGTTGTCAGTCATAACCCCAAGAAAGCGCCTGGGTATCCAACGAGTGATGGATTACAGTAGGCTGCCTTTTATGAGAAAAAAGCAGTGTTTGGTATTTCTTTGTATTCAAAAGAAGCTTGTTTTAGTCACACCAGCTTTTGTGACATAGAGTTCCAGATCATCGGCATAAAATAAACATTCACAAGAAAAAAGCGGCGGCAGATCACTCACATAAAACAGGAAGAAGAGGGGATCCAGAATATACCCGTTCTAGGCTCGAAAGGATGGGACCGATCGCATATGTATGATTCTATCCATTTAATAATAATACATAAAGAAAAGCCAAGTCTGTGTAGTTTAGAAAGAAGATGATTTTGATGAAGTATTTGATAGGTAAAGAATGCTTTCATAAATCATATTCGGAACATTTCAAACTTTCTGGGCCCACAGAAACTTCACGGAAGCAATTCATAAATTCAGTTACTTCTAACCAATTCGCCCAAAGTAACTGCTTTTATTTTCAGCTACTTCGCCGGAAAGTATTGTAATATCATATTGTTTTTCAATATTGTTCTGAAGACAAAAGGGGTCTTCAATTAATTTCTTCAATATATGAATAAATGAATTTTACCCATAAAAAATAATTCCGAAAACGAAATGAAAAGTATGAAATGTTAGTAGTGTCAGCAAGAAATTGATCATATCAACGGCAAAACTAATTGTTCTACTTCTTTTCCATCACAAAGAATATTCCACTCGCCGCTCACATTGATTACTAATAGTAGACAGAGCAGCCTCCGGCGGCCAAACTTGAAGTTTTCGAAGTAAGTGACAGTTTTATAAGAAAATATAAAAACTTCAAAAATCGGTTGAAATCGGTAATCTGTACCGAAAAGTCGGAAACCGGAGGGCCTCACTTTTAAGTTGCTCATTATTCATTGTTGATTTCGTGAAATGTCGCAGAGCATGCATTATTCGGACTTAATGACACCTCCTTTTAACATATTGTCCTTATGTGAAGAGGTAAAGATGAATCTGAGGTAGACTCTTGTAACCTTACATGACTAAATAATAGCATCAAATGAAACATGGCATTTAGCCTTTGAGTAGTGAGGTTGTTTCCTATACTAGATAAAATAGGATACCCAGTTTAATCACAATTATTTAAAACTAATTATTTGAGTACATAATGAATTTGCTGATTCGACGATTTGTTGATTTTTGGCGTACATTTTGATTTTTCATGTAAATGATTTGTTCAGCTTTTCGATTCAACTTCAATATAATTTAGAGCATATGCTCACTTTATACCATGTATTTATGGAGGGTTTCCTTGCGATTACGATTTAAGTGCACACATGTAAACGTGCATATTTAAATCCTTCTTACAGCTAACAGCAACTCATCGAACATACAGATGATGATAAACTGATTATGTCCGATTGAAAGAAAGATTTTCCCACTGTTTTACCACCGGCCGCGACAAGACCACACACATCATGCTCATTGCATCGATAATTCCGCTGAAGAGTATACTTTACCTGCCGCAACTAATCGTACATGCACTGATATCTACTAATCTTGCTTGCACACGACCTGAACATACACGTCATCTAATCTAACAGGCATTAAATTTACATGGCGATTTAGCAACAAATGAAAGTGAGAAAACTATTATAATTTCACTAGACAAATAAATAACCAGTAAATTATCTTGCAGCGGTATATTTTTCTTAAGTGCGGTATTAATATTATCTCGCTTGGAAAGCACTTGAAGAAAAACCTAAGAAAATTCTCGTTGGAAACAAGCTTTCAGTAGTCGAGATTTCTTTGAAAAAATGTAAG
The DNA here is from genome assembly GCA_947369275.1 of Nemotelus nigrinus. NCBI lineage: Eukaryota > Metazoa > Arthropoda > Insecta > Diptera > Stratiomyidae > Nemotelus > Nemotelus nigrinus. Next base: position 43,980,388 of record OX376373.1, on the reverse strand, counting down.
CATTACATATGTACTCGTGTGTAGGTACCTTCATTCAGATAGAAATTATAATTTATTGCGTGTTCCTGGGTACAGGTGTGTGGCTTAGTGACTATGCAATTGCTAGTAATTTGTGAATAAAACGTTGAAGAGCCTGACATTAAGATTATGCATTAATGTTAGAAAGCCTGGTCAGGTGATGTTTTATTTGTTTGGAGAAAGAAATCAATTTAGGTGGAATCTATTAGATATATTTTGCTTTTAAAGGAAATTATGGACTTTTTCATATAGAGATATCATATGAACTGTTTGCGGGGATTAAAAGAGAATAAGGTAAAAGACGATAAAATTTATTGAATACGAATTTAATTGTTGATTACAAATGGTAATAGAAAAAATCATTGGATTTCCTTTCTGAAATAGTATTTTTGCACCTATATATACACGCTGAGAAATGACCGAAATCAATATATTAACATCTTAATATTGTTATAGTAACAGCATTGTCACTAATACATAATTTTAACAGCTCAATATTTTATGTTAGGAAGTTACAATATTATATTTGTAGTTTAACATAATGTATTAAGCTGTTAACTTTTTCTGTTAAGAACATCTGTAAATATAAATGTTTTAACATCTTAACATAAATATATTAATATGCCAATATAAATGTATTTAACCAAGGGTGGTGAAATTGTTGGTCAAACAACAAAGTATATTGCTAGTATTGTTAGTTAGGATATATAACTTAAATACGGCAATAGCACACTGGAATAACGTAATCTTGTCCGATCATCGAAGTTAAGCAGTGTTGGACGCGGTTAGTGCTTAGATGGGGAACCTCTTGCGACTATGGAAAAATCGTATCGACGGCGTGTTAATATTAATTATTGGTATACCAATAGTATTGTAAGATGCTAATATAACTTATTGCCATTTTACTATTTAATATTGGCCTACTAATATAATATTGTAACAGACGAATTCACCACACGCATGTCAATATATAAAATTTTAAGAATGCTATGTGCTGGTAATATGATGTTATTGTTAGGTCAATATAATAATGTTAAGAAATGTTTTTAATATAAATATATTAGCTGCAAAATATATTAAGGGTAGAACAATGATTTTTCAGCGTGTATATATATTCTATAGCTAGTATAATTTGCCCCTTGATATATTCCAACAAATTTCGTAAAGCTATAGATTCCACCCACCCATTTTTTTCTGTCTACGTTCCGTCTCTGTTATTTCTGATAAAATTGTATGTTTGTACTTTCTTTGAAGAAATATTCGAAACTGTGACATTTGAAGCACTAGTGTTAACTTTATTCGCAGGCGAAATTTATTTTTATATAGCTCGTCTTTATTTCATGCAGGTTATATCATCATTCGTTGTTAACTTTTCAACTTCAGTTGTTTTTAACAATAAATAACAATTAGTTTTACTTGGATACGGAAAAAAAAATTTCCAAAATTACTCTTGTTAATTTAGTGCGTACTTTTTTAAATTCAGACATTTTCTCGAATGGATAGTGCTAGTTAATAAAATTCTAAGTTATAATTTCTCTCGGTAAAATAAACAGGATTTTTGTTCAACGACTAACTACGACTTTCTAACCTTAATTCTGCATTCAAAACAGGGGCGGCTCGTCGATGTACGCAAAGGAAGCAGTGCTTCTCTTGCTAATCCACAAAATTGATTAAATAATATGTAACAATCAAAAGATTTACAGTCAATATTTAACAATCAATGGAATAACATGTATTTTCTTACAAAAGGCAAAATTCCATCACTACTATGAATCTAATGGTTTTATTTCATAACAGTCCAACTACAGAGCTTCCAAGTGAAATTTACAGCGACGCAACGAAAACTCAAACGTTTTACTATAAACTAGAAGCACTGCATACCATTCAATTCAAAACATACAGTTCATTGAGATATACTACACACAACACTGAAGTGATCTTGCTTCAATGCTTAAACTCGTGGTTTTCGCATAGATCTACTTAGACGCTTTGCCTAAATGATACCCACAAAAATTTTACAGTCAATGTACTCACATAGTATCGCGTAGTATAGTATAGTATTAAACAACGAACGGGATGTTCCCCGGCAAAATGAAAAGCTCATTTTGTATGGGATTTGACATTAAATTTCGTTTCGCAAACAGTGTAATACTAGGTTTAAGCTTCGAAGCAAAATATATAGATGGTATATCAACCACTTTTCTTTGAAGTTCCTTTTGTTCAGGTTTCGGTTTACTTACCGTTCTCTCCTGGGGCCAAACCCCGCCTGCTTATGGAAGTTTATCGCTAGTTTTTTTCTTTGTCCTGGGGAAAGAGAAAAGAAAGAAGAAACGAAAAACTAGCTCTCCACCAGAAAAATTTAGCAAAATGAAAAAAGTACTTGCAAGAATGCCGAGCTATCGTAAATGCTGCCAAAGGATGCCAATGACATGGCAAGTATCATACATCGTATGTGCCGACAGTCATACCTGCCTCAGCTGAATTGTTAGCGATTTGGGCCGAATTAAGAGCAATGCGAGTCAACGAAGTAATCATTTCACATTCATCATCTCTAAATCTTTCGATGTTCCACTCCCAGAAAAGTGAAAATGAGATATATTGAGACAGCTTCGTTCTGTTTCACCGATCTTCAACACAATTCTTGTCTCGAATTATTTCGAAATACTCTGTATAATCCATGTACAGCCATGTTCAGCCGAACTGGCTGGGAATAATACTCGTTGGCATATTGTCTCAGTTCCGAAATACACTGTAGCGTCTGCATTGTTCGGTATCTGCAACCCTTGAATAATTGTGTATCAGATGCAAAAAGATGAAACTGTGAATATTACTTTAACGCACTGCCCAAATTAAGATCTAAAGGCATAATATTTTACAAAACATTTTTGTGGTGCTATCGATGCATAATACTAACAGCAAAGAACATTGGGACAGCAATACTGATTTGCAACGAAAAAGGATCCTTTGGGGAAAAATCGGCCCTAAGCATCACGTTATGCTTTGAATTATAGCTAGTTTTTTTCTTAATGACCATTCAATGTGAGATATATTTCAGATAATTTGCTTTTATGTAGCTTCAAACTTCAAAGCTACTTAAAAGTCATATTTCGTTTTCTAGCCAAATATTAACTGTCCGACAAACAAACCAGGTGGTCAAATAATAGATTGTGCATTGAACCTGAGTTCATGCCTTGAAGTCCGTTTACTCATATCCAGCCAACTGAAATGCTGGTGCGTCGAACTAATTTAATTTGTCTGATTTATCGTCTGGAATGAAGTATCAAACTAAATGGTCTATTTTTAAAACCGGTCCACGAACAGTTCCATATAACTGAGCTCATGTCTGGATATCTAATTCAAAATCATCTCCATAAAAAGATATAATGTCATGCAGCCAAATCTTGTCATATGAGCGAAAGATTTTCACTCTTAAATTAGCATTTAAAAATGTTCATAGCTCAGATCGTACCTGTTTAGGAGCGTTGTCCTAATCCAGCTTCTAAAAATAAACCAGCACACGCAAAAAATAAAACGGCTAAAAACAGTGTTCGCTCCCATTATCTCCAATCTTGGCGTCTTTTATTTCAAACATAAATTATCGGACAGATTCTTCTTGTTGCTCTTCCAGTTGTTATTTTTTGTTCAGTTCCAAGCTAGTGATTGATATGATTCTTGAGTCAAAATAATCTAACGCCAAAACGACGGTCTGAGCAAACTTGAAATTCTATTTCGAAAATAGATTCGCGTGTAAGAATCGATCTGATCACTGATATGATACGATAGCTTTGTGTGATGAAAAACAAAATTCGAGTTTCGGTGAGAGGACGAATTATTAAGTTGATATTATGCAGCCTTTCGTTTTTTCTGAACGTTGATAATGATGTTGATGCTCATTATGGTAAAAACTGCGCACATGTCTTCGTCAGACGAGGTCATTTGCATATTTTAAACGCGAAAAATGGTTTTTCTTTTATTGTTGGAATCTAAAAGTAGTATCAGACGTATGGTCTAGTGGTCTTATGATTCAAATGACGCCGGTCAACGACAATATACGTTGCCCAAAAGTAAAAAAAACTCGCTTGATGAAACTTTTGATCACCGCTAAAAGAGGTGATCTTGAAAAACTGAGATTACTTTTTGTTTCCTCCGACTGTCTGAGATCAGTTGTCTTTCGTGTCTTTCAAGCTTTGGCTTGAAACTAATATTCGAAATATTATACGGTCTCCTTGTCCTCGCAGTATTTTCTATTTGCCCATTTTGACCAAATGCGAATCAAGTCGCAATGGTTAAAAATTCTTTGAGGTTAGAAGTAGAAATGTATCTCTCTTATCTGATGAAGAAGGGTCAATTTTTAGGCTTAAAAATTTTGTTATTATTAAAACTCACGAAGGTAAAAAAATGTGAGATTAAGTGTAATTCAAGAAAAAATTTACTAACTGCATTTATTTGACAACGTATTTGCAACATATAACAAAGTTAAGATAGCATAGCGTGTGACGGTGTAGCTCGTCTTCGAGTTTCCTGCGCACAGACGGAAAATCAAGGGGGTGGATCCGTGCTCCGTTTCGCTTGAAACTATTTTGTTTGATTCCCGGATCTTACGCTGAAGTGTATTTTTTGAAGTGTATTTGAGTAAATAAACGAAAAAACTTTCATTTTTTTTTATATGCTCTGTTTAAATAATAAATAGTTTTCAGTAATTCATTCTTTTCAATATCCAATTGCAAACCATGGTATTTACAGTGGCATTAAAGACTAGATTTCTTGGAGCTTGTCTTTATTTGTGGAAATCACTGATACTTTTGCATTGTGCTGATGATGCACGAAAGTCATAGTTGATGAATTTAAGATGATTATCCTCTGTTTTTGTTTTGATCATGTCTAAACTCTTCTATGAATTCTCTTGCAGATGAAGTGTGAAGGATGCTAACTCGAATAAAAACTATTTGGAATTTAAGTACAATATATTGATCGAAATACTACGGATTAAATATTCATTACTGGTTACTGAGCGAACGATGTGATAATTCAGCCTAAAGCACACATGCATTTATCATTACTTTCTTCCTATATGATAGCTAGTTAAAATATGCAACTGATGTAGAGTCCAATCTACCTTCAAACATCATACGAACGCAGAAACGGGAAACCAACCAAATGCATTACAGTGAAAAAAGCAGCAAACCAGCAACTCTACTCCACTGCCTGCCTACCATCTCATTCAAGGCGGCACATCACATATTGGACGAAATTGAAAATATCAGAGAAGTCCGAGTCAAGGTGATCGAAAAAGGTGATCAGATCCAGGAAAAGATCCGAAATTCTATGAAAGGACACTCCGTTGCGGTCGACTTTATTCGAAACTCGATTAGGATTCTCAGGCTCGTGCCACATTATGAAGCAGTACATTCATTGAAATTCCAGGAAGGACCATGGCGTTTCATAGAGCGACTAGTTTTGCACCTGCAATTCAGACGAAAATACCACCATAACATAAATATTGAAACGAACAGGAGCATCTGAGTTCAGTATGATCCGGCAGGAATCAACATACATAGGTATCTTGCTCGATCGAATGTTCTTATCATAGATCTAGGCATGCATGGTCACGTACGTTCGACAAAACTTTTATAGTACTGACGATATATGTGTGTACATACATATGTACGCACATATAATTTCCGAATGATGTTTAGGCTTGGGACTTTATTATGTGATGCGTACAATAGAAATGCATTTATGTGTGGGCCTGCAAATGCGTGTGGTTAAAATTAAGCTCACTATCAAACTTAACCATTGAAATGGCCCAGAACATGTAACCATTAACATAACACGAGGTAAAACAGTGAATGTGCACGACTTTATATCTAAATTAAAAAAATCAACACCAATAACAATTTTGCGCCTTTCATTATAAACCAATATCCTCCCACATATTTCATCATTCACCCCGAATTTATAGAAACGTGTTTGCATGCAATCAACAAATTGATAAAAATGATATTTTAAAACTGAAAATGTCTTATGATATCATCTAAAGAAGTTTTTGGGGTCTGCTCTTTTCTGAACGGAAAACAAGCAAATCTATTTGATTGTTTATTTACGAGACCCAAAGCTAATCGAATTGAAGTTTGATTCAAATGCAAATTGAATGATCAAAAAGATTGATGATTATCAGACTTGGTCTGGTCGAATGAATTTCAGAGACTTCTGATTATGCACATTTTTCACCACGAATTCAAATGCAGTATCTTCGTAATTTGCATATCCGCACAAAACATACAAAAATGAAACTCGCATTCACTATCCTCTAATTGTTGGACTTCGAGAATTGACAGATTTCTGCTTTGACGTTTGCAGACAGTAATGTGTTTTTATTGATTGTTGCACTCTCTGCATTAAAGTTTGAAGTGATCATTTTTTAATTCAATCCAATGACTGCTGTTTTTGAAATGTGTGAAAGGTTTACCACGTTTTACCCGGTCTCGAATATTCCATAAAACAAAACCTAATCGGTGATGCTTGCATCACTCAAGTGGTTTCATTCTAAAATATGTCACTGAATTAATAAGCATTTAATCGATAGCTTATTGATTAATAAGCATTTAATCAAGTCGACATTTTCGAAGTAAGTTGAGTCCTTACCACTGCTGACGGCTGCTCTTTAAATACTACGTTCAAAACTCACTAATAGTATTTTTCTTCAAACAATTATGTGGCATTGGTGGGATAAGTGATAAAATAGAACTTGCAGAAAATGAAAAAAAAAACAATAAAAATAATCTTAGATTAATTTTCTTGACAGAGACTAGTAGGTATAGCTCTACCTCCTAGTGTGTGGGGTCTCAGGTTCGAATCCAAGTGCGTATGGAACAATCATCGACCAGGCCGCGAAAGTTTGGTATGCAAAGAAATGCACTTGCTTTAGTGTCGACCTCTCTTCTCGCCTCTTTTTTCTAAAAAAAAAATTCACAAGAGAGCATCGCATCTAAAATGTCATCCTGCTTATTTGAACACTTTTGTGTTAGCTCTAGAATTAGTAGCTCTTGCTCTAGAAGTATTGATTAGTTTCAGTAGCTCTAGAATCAGTATTGATTAGTTTCCTTCTGCTTCGAAGTCTACGTAAATATTCCCGATTCCTTGCGATGTATCTCCGTCCTACATCTCTGCTCTTGTGCGTGGGAAACTACTTGGGTATTAAACTTGATTCTTGTTGGTACTCCAGCCATTATAACGTAACAGACTATGCATACCACCTTACAAGAAAGCCATACATACAAAAGCCAACAGTTCGTAAGACCGCTCCTCTCATACGGTTCCCTATTTGGTTTCTAATATCTTTGAACATATTTAAAAAACGAGGGTTATTCGATCGCCAGATTTTCCTGAAAGCCACCTCTTTTGCTACAAAGCCAATAGTTACTATTATCAAAATATTGACAATACCAAAGAACAAATATCACTCTCTTACCCACACTTTCACTTGAAAGAAGCCCTAAGGCAGTATTTCGGTCAAGAGGACATCCAAATCCAATCGAGTAATCACAACAGAGACAATAAAATTCAAGAATAGCTCGAGACTCCATCCGTTTTGACGAGTTGTGGATTTTTCCTGAAATTTATGATCCAGTGATTTATTTTCAAGCCCAGATTCAGTTTACAGAGCATGCCTGTGATACACTGAAAGGAAAACTCTTGGTTGGTTCAATTATTTTTAATACTATTGCAACGATTCATTCAAAACCGTTAAACGAACTACGGAAAATGGTTATTTTTACTGTGTTAATATAGTTAATTTAACGATATAAAAGTAGTTGGCTCTGGTTATATCGCAACGTTCATGAAATCAACTGTTTTAATTGTTTCATAGCCACGAAAAATAGTTGATCAATAGAAAAATATTCATCAATTCACTCAAAACTTCAACGTTTCGAATTATCAACAGTTTTTACCAACAAATGTAATTCAGTGAGCAACGTCTTTGGAATTATTCTACGCAAAGTAGAATGGTTTCAACATTTGGACGTTTTTCATGCGCCGAATGAAATTTTTTTTTGTTCATCAACCACGCGTCATGGTGCATAAAAGTAATCAACAATTTTCTTATGGTTGTTTGAACTATAGCCCTAGTTGATGCAAAAACAACTAAGGAAAACTGTTGATTTTTCATACTCCTCATACTCATACTCCTATTCTATCATAGAAGTTTCATATGCTACATGGCAAAATTGTGTTCGGTTTATTGTTCGATATAATTCATATTCATGTTATGCTGCGAAGCCTTTATATTACGTTGTATGACGCTTTTTAGGCAGTTAATCTATGTGTGGACATGAAACGCATTGCGATGCAGTGCAGCGCCGTAACAGTGAGCGTACACTGAAAGAAAAAGTTCTGGTTGATTTAACTATTATTTTGAGTAATGCAACAATGCATTCAAATTATGCAACAATGCATTCAACAATGCATTCAAATTAAAAAATAATGAACTACGGAAAAAGATTCTTTCTACTCTGCCAAAATAGTTCATTTGACCATACAAAAGTAGTTGACTTTGCTGATACAAAAAATATCGAAACCTTCGAAGATTAACACAGTTGAATCCTCGAACTCATAATTACGACAAATAGTTGATCTACAAGAAAATAAGCATCAATTCATTTCACACTACAAAATATTGAATTATCAACAATTTTCATAGCAAGCGAACCATTCTACAATTGTTAAATTCAACAAACATAATTCCACACCACAGACTATAGTCATTTACTATTTCGTACTATGTACATTGTTGGAATAGCATTGTTTGTGGTTGCTTACTTTTTTTGCACCACGGACGTTGTTTATCAACCACGCGTCATGGTGCATAAAAGTAATCAGCTATTTTTTATGGTGGTTTTAACTATAGCCCGTAGTTGACGCAAAAGCAACTAAGGAAAATTGTTGATTTTACCAAGATTTTTCTTTCAGTGTATCAGTTACACACTTGTCAGGCCCAAGAATCAAAACAGGATTCACAATGGTGAGCTTTTACCGATCACTAGTACCCAATCGTGAAACAATCCGTATGATTTACTGCTTCGATGATTGATTAGAGTCGCCGACTTGGAGATTACCGTCGGTTAATCTCACTCGCGTCAAAGTCCTAACTTTATTCTGAAGAATAGCAAATGTATCATCGGTAAGTTTACCATTTTTGACGGATACATCTGTCACATTGATGAACGGCGAAAACACATCTTCTTTGTATATGTCTCTCGATGTGTTTGCAGATGATGTGTTTTTGCGGTTTGAAATATTTCTACACCTTACTTTCGCTTCTCCAGGTAGACTCGGAGGTTCATCAGCATGGCCTCTAATTTGCTGAGAAACTCTGGCAGTTTTTACAATATTGGTATCCCTATCTATCCTTAGTGACAGCTTTCCCATTTTACGCAACTTCTTGCAATGCCTGAGACTGAGATAATGCACAGGTTTGCAGCGTACAGAGCTCACAACATTCTCCCGCCTATACTTTTTGTGGACTTTACGTTTCCTCTAGCTGGATTTGTGACTCTTTAGTGAGCATATTGGAGAAGGCACCATACCCCAAGTATGGCCACAATCTGACTTCCAGTTGACGCTTTACACGCCTTTCTGGAGTATGTAGCCGCAGGAAATGCTATCAGCAAGTTCGGAAACTCGCTGGCTATGCAATCTTCAATAATGGTGGCCTGTGATCTTCCACTGTAACCAGGGTCTTCCACTGCAGTCATGCATGAGGCTGGGACCTACAGAGCTCAAGCCACACTACTAAGCGAGACCAAATCAGGGATTTTCAGACTCATACGGATGCTCATTTTACGATAAATAGTCGACTCTAATACAAGGTGGAGCCCAAAAGGAGGATACGTTGAATTAATTTTCTATAAATTTATATATTTCAAGCGCTGTGATAGACGCCGATTCTTCCGTTATGTTTTGTATTTATATGTGTCTTCAATTTTCGTAATTTCTCTGAAATCGCCGGTCTAGTAGTAGTTGTTCTTGTGGATTCTGTTTCATAAACAGTGAAATTATTAACTCATATTTAATATTATTCTTTGTGCTCAATGTTGTATGCATATCCACAATGCAACTTTTTTAACTATATTTTTTAACTTTTTTGAATAGTCCAGTAGCCATATACATCGGACCTTGCGTTAAATCCAGTAGACCAGAGTTTTTGCTGACTTGTTTATGATGTTGTCCTAATGAATAATCCAAGTTTGCGACCTCATGCGCCAAGCGCAGCTTTGTCACAATCGAAAAAAATCGAGAAATTTTCGAAGTTTTGTTTTAGTTTTTGCCAATTTATACCATAAGGGAATTGTTTTATGATAAAATCTATTCAAACAGTTTTTAAATTATACTGAATTGGCTACAATTTAAGACCATAACCGTATCTGTAGACCAGATAGGTTTCGAGATACAGCTATTAAAAGCTATCGATTTTTTTTAAAATTTTTAAATTTTTAGCAATATTTTGTTGTTCTAAGTTCATTTTCATCCTGGAAGACTATTTTACTCGTTTAATGCCCCCTCCTCCTTTCATATTCCAGTAAATCCCGAAGAGATTTGAGTGGCCCAAAAATCTCCTCCCCTGTATTTTTTTTTCTTACTTCAACCACCTGTTCTTTGGGGTGTCAAAGAAAATGAAAATTATCTGCATGTTTATTTAATACAAAAACAAAAAATAATAAAATATAAATAATTATAAACACTACATCAATTACACAATACCTACATAAATTAAAATAATTTTGATCTTTTGGAAGGGCCCGATTGAGAATCGTCCGTTTCTGAATCGGAGGGTCTCGATGTGTTGTGACTCGTTGTGAAACATCCTCTATCATGTCATCATCGGAAATATCGTCACCTTTTGGGGAATGGAAGTCTATTTTAATCCTGCAAGTTGCCACAGAAGGCCCTGCTGCAGTGTCTGCAAACTGACGAGCAATTCAGCCCGGCCACGTCTGCACCTGTAAAATCATACCGAAAATGTTTGGCCAATTTGTACCTGATAGTAGGTCCGTAAAGGGTGAAATCGAGCAGTATCTCGTGAAGGAGGTAGCCTGGCCAGATTCAAGCTGGTTTTCGCCGCTGCCCTCGCGAATAGCTGGTACCACAGCTGATCAAGGTTTCGGGTGTTGGGTTTGCCTCCGTACATAACAGCCGCTATTCGTTCTCATACTGCGACTATCTCATCAGGTGTAGAAGTGGCATTGAGAAAAATTGAAGCTTTCTTTTCAAGGTCCGGATTTCTTTGGGGAGGTTATGCTGGAATACACGATATTGAATGATTTTCTTCTTCGACATTTCTTGAAAAAAATCTCCAGTTGGTTTGCAGCTGTAGGAATGTTGAGTCTATCAGCTTCTTCCTCTGCCTGGAGTAGTTAAATGTTATTTCCTATTATTGATGTCAGCAGGTTGATGAAGCGATTTTTGTTTAATTCATTCAACAAAAACTTCTCTTGAGGAACCTGCGCCATAGGTTTCTCATCAAAAATAATCTCTCGTGATGAGTATGACTGGGCTCTTTGAAAACGCTGCTTTCAAGATTGTCAAAATGAGATACATATTTTTTACACTAATTACATTGTTCCTTGTTTCTGGCTTCTTCCTTTGAGCAACAAGAAACTTTTCAATTATTTTGTCTCCGGAGAGAAAGCAGAGTTGTTTAAAATTGAACAGCTGAGACACTAATTTCGTTGGTCTTGATGGCGTCACACTTCTTTCTCTACGGCAAACAGTTACTTCTATCAACATCGGGTTGTTATATCTCTTCTGACAAGCGCTGCGCACAGATATCTCATTAACACTCTTCAATAAACATTCATTTTCTTGGTTTTCAAGAAAAACCGCTGGTCGCAGGAAGGGTTTTATACCCCTTTCCTCTACTCACCGCACTTCACTTTGACTTAAAGTCTCCTTACTTATAAAACGCAAACTCACACTGGGATTTGGATCAGACATTTTGTAGATTTCGAATTTAAACTGCAAGGGTACATGCACAACTCATGTAATGGGACACTAGCCAGAAGATTACTAGTTTAGGACTGAGGACTGAGAACTGAGAAGTTAGATGAAAGGTAATGCAAAGAACCTGTCTTGAAGTTTAGGGAGTGGGTGAGGAGTGGAGTGGTGGAAGAGGAGTGCAGCGGGGAGAGTGGGAGAGTGCGGTAGGGGTGTGTCATTCAATCGGCAGCTGATCTCGTACCTGACCTTTATCTTCCTCTTACATAAAAAAATGTCCTTATATGGATGTGATATTTCTTTTTTAAACACTTTTTTATAACATTGTGATTTAATATATTTTTGTTACTAAAATTATTAGTTTATATTATTTTTGGCGAAAATTCAATATTTAAAAAAATTAATAAACTTTATCTTGGAAACTATGGGATCTACAAAGACAATTCTAGTATCAAATCTTAGCAAATTCAGTATAATTTAGAATTTTTCTCATTTCATAAAACCTTTATATTTCATAAAACTTCCAAAGAAATTATAAAAGATGCGATAGTTGCTTTGTAGCATCTTATGTATTGATTAAATCCACTGAAATTCTGAATATGGACTAAGTGGTTTGCAGCAGTTTCAGGATATCTGCAAAATTATCATTTTATTTAGGTACTGTAAATACACATTTTTTGTTTTTTAAGTCATTTTTCATGAAAGGTATTCTACAAAAAGTTGCAAAAACACACAAAACGAAAAAAGACTGCTAAATTTCGGCAATCCGCGTTATCCGTTGGCATTGTAGCAATTATTCTTGCTTTTTCGCTACCCAGGATGAAATTGATTGGACAGGCTTAGTCTGCAAGTGGTTTGAAGCTTTAGTCTCTCCGAAAGCCAAAAACAGATGGATGGCTCTTCATGAAATTCGTCGGCTGAGGCGCTCGCCATAGGGGCTTACTATTCGCGAATAGATTTTGACTTTTATAATGGACTGAACGTGCATGCCTTTTCAGGCAGTTTTCAATGCAAAAATCTACTTCACGTTTTACACAGCAGCACGAGCGACGTATGAATGCTAGCTAGTACCCATATAATGCAGCGGCTATTGAAAGGATTTACAAACGCCTAAAGAGCAATAGAAATCATCAAACAATCAGAAAATCTCACAAATCCTTTGAAAGTGGGATTTTTCAATTATGGAAATTGCCTCTTTAGTAAATGCTACCGCCACACTATTCGGCACGGCGTGCCAAGCGCGTCATCCCACCCTACTAATTGTTTACATGGCAAAAGATTCACGCCAACACAATACCGACGCGAATATGATGGAGTAGTCGTCCTGCTAGAAGCCAGACAGGGCGTGCTGGGCGTGGGCTCTTTAGGCGCTACACGTCGTGGAGTTGATAAAACAAAAGCTTCATTGCAGTCAGTTTACGACAACATAACAAACAATGAAAAATGCACTGCAGCATACCACCCCGAGCCACTCGCCTCATTTCGAGTCCTTTGTTTTCGCTTCATTTTTGCCAGGACTTCATTATTGTTTCATGCAGCTTCTTATGAATGCTCAGCGTTCAAAATGTTACAGCCACGCACCTTCGATCATTAGGATGAATTTTATGAATAATGAACTCATGGTCACATATTCGACGTTGAGTGTATTAAAAGACTTAAAAGAAGTTCAAGCCGAAAGCGTTCAAACTGTTAATTGAAGTCACAGCATGATTCTTGTTTTAGAGGTATGACAAAAAGAGACGATCAGAATTGTTTCTAGGCCGATTGAAATGCGAAAGATCGATAATGAGTCCTTTTACTTAAACTAAATATGGAAATAACCGCTGCTAGATATTCAGCTGTTGATTCGACAAAACTAATGCAACATGAGATATCAATTTATTTGACGTGACTCCTGCGGATCAGAAATATACCACGAGCAACCTAAACACATATACGAGGGATGATCAATAAGTAATGATAATGAATATAAAGCAAGGTGATTAAACTTAAAAGATATATTTATTTTTCAACATAGTCTCCTAAAAAGTTAATACATTTAGTCCATCTTTTTTTCAAACCCAGGATACCCTTAGGAAAAATTCTTAATCTTGGCTTTCCCCAAATGCCTCAACAGCGGCCATCACATCGCTGTCATCTTCAAATTTTTTACCCCGAAGGTGCTCTTTGATCCGAGGAAAGATGTAAAAGTCACTGGATGATGGAAAAAGAGTTTTCCAAGGAAAAAGTTAGAATCCTGTTTTTTAAATTACAGCCATCGAAAGCGCAGCCTTGTGAGCCGGTGCGTTATCTTGATGAAACAGAACTCCGGCTAGCAGTTTGCCGTGTCATTTTTCCTTCATTGCCTCTCACAATCTTCTTATTTGGCCTGCGTAGGAAAAACCTGATATAGTGGTTCCCTTTTCCAAATATTCCACCATAATAATTCCTTCAGCGTCCCAAAAAACTCATGTATAATCTTCCCCGCCGAGCTCGACACTTTGAATTCCTTCGGCGTTGGTGAAGAGGGTTGCTTCCATTCACCGATTGCTGTTTGGTTTCTGGATCAAAATGGTAGCTTCAAATCTCATCCATGATCACGAAATGTGACAAAAAATCTCCTGATTTGCCTGGAACTTTTCGAGATTCGAATATTTTTTGGAATTTTATCCGAACTGGAAATAACCGATTATCATTACTTATAGATCAACCCTCGTATATGTACATATTTTGACGATGATATCATTTTCAAATGTGATTCGTCGAAAATTGATTAGTTCCCTTCAGCAAAACACCTTTCACTCTCTGAGATTATTTCGAAAACAGTTCCTTAAAATCAATAGAAATGAGATATCTGATATGCTTATAGAAAATCATCAAGCTCTAAATCCGTTTTTAGTTTTATTTTCAAATAAAACAAATCGAATATTGTTTCAATCTACATAAAAATCAAATAAAGACCAAATTTAGATAATTATTCAGAATATTGGTTGCGTATTACGAATATCGGAACAATACTCGTAAAATAAAACAATCTGGCATATCAGCGGCTGAAGAAAGTTAATTTCGATTGATAGTTTAGAAAACGATCAGTCGATATCAATTTTAGGAACCAGTTTTCTTCAGCAAATCACATCCACTTTTGGAAGTGCTAGTTCGTGGTCTGATCAACAGCGCGTTTAGTCATATTATTGTGGACTTAAAGCCGCGTATATTATCAACCTGCCTGCGACTTGACACACGTAAAAAATCAGTTGATTGACTCATAAACTGTAGTATTGTATTGGCTATTCAAGCGTCGATAAAAAGCTAAATCAATTGTCACTCTGGTGGCTGCATAAGCATATCTAGCATACGTGTGTGATTTGATCAAATTGCTAGAGAGTATTGATCTTTTCGGTAGCACGTGCAAGCAGGCATATGCTTTGTAGCCCAGTGAAATTCGACATATAAAAGTCGAAACTTCGGAAAAATTAGGGGAAAGCTGAATTTTAGTGTGAACCTTGGTACTGGCGTGTTGAACAAAATGTCAAAAGTCCCCATCGATCCGAGTGCTGCATTACTTTTTATACGGGTTCAAAGGTCACCAAAAGTGACCTTTCCTAAATATCTCAGTAACGGTCATGTCTTCAACAAAACAATGTACAACTAATTTGTAGCTTAAAAAATTTCCAACAAAAAAAATTGTGCATCACCGGTGTATTTACTAATACGAATATGTCACATAAGTATTTAAATTCACTGTTTATTTCTGCTCTTTTTCCACTTTAGTGGAAAGACAATAGGGCTCACCAACAAAATTATCGTCGATTCACAGTCAACTAGATTCGGTTTTGTAGATGACTCAGACTTTTCCATCATGAATAATTGGGTGCAACAGCATGCATACCTATCTTAATAGATATTCCGATCTGATTTATAGTTGTCTGGACCAAGTCCACCTCAAACCGAAACATTTTACAACTTGCCTAAAGAGCTCCTTTCATACTAAGTTAACTGCATTAACCTTCTGGCTGTGGAACTTGTTCTAATTACATTAAATTACATAATGCAGAATGCAATTAACAAAGCAGTAATAGATTAATGGACACATCGCTTCAGCATTCTGCGAAACGTCCAGCTCGATTGCTTTTCGCATCCTTTTTCTCCTCCATACGTTCCAGCATCTTTGAATCGTTGTTTGATTTCTCATATGCATACCGCAAGTACAAGCATTTTCTTAAGTACCTACGGCTGCTTCACGTGGAGTAATTGACAGTTTGAAGGCTGTTTTCTTTACCATTACATGAACTCGTTGTGATTGATGTAAAATGAATGAGAACCGGGCAATATCGTGCAATTCGATAGTACAAGCATGTCATGTCGAGAATGCCACCATCATATTATGGCGGTTTGGTGGATATGCAATAATTTGTAAACGTTCTTCATGTGGGTATGTCTTTTGCGATGGAATTGTCTTAGCCGTACGAGGTCGGCTTTTGATGTCTTTACTAACGATTCTGTAAACAAAGCTGTTGCAACGAAAACATTCGGAATTGAATGTTTATTGTACTTTGTTGTGGTGTGCTGTCGTATGCAATTTAATAAGCAGTATTATGTTGACAAACGTAGCTGACAGTTGTTAAATAGCTTTTAATGATCGAATTTGTTGTTTTTCAGCTCGTCTCGGGTTTCTTTGAGGTTTCCATTTACATTGAACTGAACGGATTGAGTATGTCTAGTGAAATCGCTTATTTTCTGTGGGAAAGAAAACTAAAACATTTTATAATTTGTACGAGCGGTTAAAATTATCAATTGATTTATGAGGCATATAATAGCTTACCAGTTGTTCGATAGTTTTATCTTTTGCTGACGGATTGTGGCTTTTGTATTACCTAAGCTGAATAAAAGAAAAGTATTATGCGAAGTAATAAGAAAGGAAAATACAATATTTTAATTAATATTGTATTTTTGATATTGGAAACTATTTTCATAAATTAGAATATGCAGATTTTTATTTCGAATATTTCTTTACGATTAACTGGGATAAATTTTATTTCAAATTTTTTTTTTATTCAGTGCCTACTGATAGCAGACCATGTCTGCCAACTGGCTTGTTTGCTACACAGATGATATATGTATATGCCATTCGTGAGTCAAATACGGATAGGTATTAGAAAATTATAATCATGATCGAGCATAAAACTAAATCTCTTGCACAACGCTTTAAACATTCTACTAGATTTGGAGTTTACTGCTCCCGTTCCTCGTAGACAGTGGCGTGCGCAGGCGGGAGCAAAGGGGACAATTCATAAATACTGTTGAAAAAAATTTGTTGCACGTTCTGCATTTTTTCTGTACCTCAATAGTAATTCACTGAAAATTAAGGAAAGTATGTTTCGAACTTGATGGCTCATCTCCTCTATTTCAAAGTCCTGTGCACGTTTATGCTTGTAAGGAAGAACGAATGGATGAATGGAGCCTCGAGAGTCGGCTCATTACTGTGTACGTCGATGGTTCAAAACTAAACAATAATGTAATCAATGATGTATACTTGGATTAGCTTAATTTAAGTCTGTACCTTCCAAACCATTGTAGTGTCTTCCAGGCAGAGTTTGAGCTAATTTTCGAGACAACCGACTGACTTTTGTGCAATCAAATATCTGGAGCTACTGTATGCATTTCAACGGATAGTGAAGCGCTTCTTACTTCTCTTGCTTGTTCTTGTACAGCGTCCATGATTGTCGCTGAGAACCATGCGTCTCTTATAGCCCGTCCAGACTACAGCTACTTAAGTATCCGGATACATAAGTATTGTCCACACTGGAGCGACATCTGCAGATACATTTTACCCTTGCCATGAAAATCAATGAAAAGTGTCGCTGCAGTGTGGACAATACTTATGTATCCGGATACTTAAGTAGCTGTAGTCTGGACGGGCTATAAAAGAGATGCCGAGACATTTGGCCGGAGCTCTCGATTTTGGTATTTATACATAGAAGTATTCGGGATAATTATGAGACTGTTAAACTACCAAAGCATAATACCTGGATATCGGAGATCTCATGCCCGCTTCTCCATAGGAATACCGATTTCATCGATCAAAACAGCCATCAAATACTTCGAGGTACAAATACTTCGAGGATGCTAAGAAGCCTTGGTCTGAAGAATCATCCTGTGCCATCGCGAGACAGTCCTGGGTCTACATGGATGCGCGTGATACTAGGCAGCTGTTAGTTTCGACCCGTGTTAACTTTCGTTGTGTCATGGTCGTTTTCACGATGCGCTTCCTCATCGGATGGCACGGGCAACGTTTAGACGTTTAATTCGCGATATCTGCCGATGAAGAGGAACTCGTCTTTCATCTCATGTGCCTCTGTCCGACTCTGACGAGGAAGAAATAATCAGCAATTGGTGTACCTTTTCTTTCCATTTTCACTGACTTGACAAACGAAGTGCAGTTTATCAAAGAGACCAGATGGTTTTCTGATTATATTGGCGAAAGGAGAGAGATTGACTGTGGCATCACAACTGACCTCAACTGTGCGTATGTGCGTCTTCATCTGTTGTTGTTCCTATCATAGCCAAATCCCTGTTTTTATGTCTGTTCAAAGCAATCTTGCGGAAATGGAAAACAAAATTTACAGTCCAAAGATTAATTTTGAAATTTTAGTTTTAGCAACACGGAGAGAAATTTCGGCAGTGATTTTTACTAGAGTGGATAATATAATTTAGCATTCCGAATATTCCATATGAAAATACGAATGTAATTACAAATTTGACGAAAATTTACTATTTTCCTGCAAATAGTAGTAAATTCCATTACATACTACAACTCACACATGTTCATTGCGCTGTAGTAAAGACATTCATGTATACATAATTCACAAGAAAGTAGTAAAATGTGTAGTGTAATTGATTACAAAGGTAATGGGGTAAAAAATTACTACTATTGCAATAAAATTGATTGCAAATTTTGTATAAATTCATTACACTTTTCTCTCCGTGAAGCTTTTATTTTTACAATATTCCCTCTTTCAAGCTTAATTCGGATATTCGGTGAAGAAAATTTTATCAAACTCTACAATGACAGCGTTGAAATCATCGATTGATGAAACACTGGATATAAATTTTAGCACACGGAGAGAAATTTCGGCAATGATTTTTACTACAGTGGATAATCAAATTTACTATTCCGAAAATTCGATGTGAAAACATGAATGTTATTACAAATTTGATGAAAATTTACTATTTTCCTTCAAATAATAGTCAATTTTACTACATACTACAACTCACACATGTTCATTGCGCTATAGTGGAGACATTCATGTATACATAATTCACAACAAAGTAGTAAAATGTGTAGTGCAATTGATTACAAAGGTAATGGGGCAAAAAATTACTACTATTGCAATAAAATTAATTGCAAATTTTGTATAATTTCATTACACTTTTCTCTCCGTGCAGTGATACATCTATCATCCAAAATTAATGTAACGGCTGTCCATATACATACATAATATCACGTGTGATTTAAAAAAAACCGTTTCAGAAAAATCACCGCCATTATCCATATCTGGCCCTGGAATTTAAAAATTACCAATATTTGAAAATCTGCACTTTCACGATACAAGAAAAGATAGATTTTAAACTATGAGTTTTAAGCACTGTCTTTTCTTGTATTCTGCCCTACTAACCATAAAGGTTCTATCTACATTTTAGTACTTTCGATATATTCAATGATTTGCGTTTTGATTTGTACTGGAGATACATACATATATGGAGAGTACATTTTTCAATATCGATTTTAACATACTTCCACAAAAGATAACTTTTTCAAATTTAGTAGACTGATGTAATAGAGTATGTAGCTTTCGAACCCGGTGTTAACTGAAAAATGAGAAAAATGTAGATAGAACCTTTATGGTAGGGCAGTATTGTTGGATGATTCTTTTGAATTTCTTGTTCAAATATATGATCGTAATAGCTTCACTCTATCAAATGTTTAATCCTATTTCATGACATCGCTGATTACTTGATAAAATAAAGAGAGTTTTAGAGATAAGAGAGAATTAACCACGTAGGTAGCTTCGTATTGATTTGGTAAAATCATCAGTAAAATTTGTAATTTCGAAGTTACATCTAATGATATGTGTGTGGAAATTTTGAATTTATCAAAACTGTTACTAGTCATTATGAAAAAAGGACTCTACGAATGAATTACTTTAATATAAAAGTAAGTTGGTATAACCTAAATTATATCTTCAAAAATTTGCGAGAGTAGCATACACGGAGAGAAATTTCGGCAATGATTTTTACTACAGTGGATAATAAAATTTACTATTCTGAAAATTCGATGTGAAAACATGAATGTTATTACAAATTTGATGAAAATTTACTATTTTCCTTCAAATAATAGTCAATTCCACTACATACTACAACTCACACATGTTCATTGCGCTGTAGTAGAGACATTCATGTATACATAATTCACAACAAAGTAGTAAAATGTGTAGTGCAATTGATTACAAATGTAATGGGGCAAAAAATTACTACTATTGCAATAAAATTAATTGCAAATTTTGTATAATTTCATTACACTTTTCTCTCCGTGTAGTATCTTGAAATGAAAACCTCATATCTATTTGATATTTACTTTTGAAATATTTATATTATTGAGCCTTACGAGACCTACATACATTCATATTTTACTTGTTTCCATTTACATATTTTCTGGTTTTCTGGTTGACTTGATATTTAACAATAAAATCATCATTTCATGAAACATCTTGGCCTGTGCTCACTTTTTCTTTGTCGTCAGCTTCCTCACTTATCCTCTTACATATTTATTGATGTATATAGTCATCATTTCTTGGTACCCGTCTGGGTTTCACATTCTTTCATTTTTCTGTTCCATCATAGCTCGTCAAGTGAACGATACGACCAGTGGGATCATAATCCAAGAAACGCAACATTTATGCAATTCCGCGTACTAACTGACTATGATACGTCGTGTCCAGTAAGGAAAAAAATCCACATTTATTCAATTCGATAATTGTCACGTCGGGATTTCCTAGAAATGTCTCTGTTTTATGGCTAGAAAAACATTCTTTAGGCAGTACAAAGTCTATAATGGGACAAATTATAGTGCTGTATCAACTATCATAAAAACGACATCACGATATGTGATCTAAGTTGATGGTGCAGGGGCCAGTGTTGAAGCATCTGTTTGAAGGAAAGGATAGTAATGGACTTTATGAGCACTAAAAATTAAAATGCAAGTATTTAACACTATACAATCTCCAGAGATCTCATGATGGACTGCTTTTTATTGATGCTTGTGACTATGACAATTAGAAAGAACATGCACGGCTTCCGCTGCCACCTGGTATGATTTATGTAAGGTGTTCCAGATTTGATTGCAATTTTAATGATGATCAGATGAGCTGCGATGATAATTTATTCCGTCTGAGTGATGTCAGTTTCCTAGCACGGGCAACTTTCGATTAAAACGCTGCATAGGTGGAATATTAGATGGTTGTGCAGAAATATTTTCAGAAGGGACATTATTTAAAATTCATTCATGCGATTTTTTTTTTAGCAATAAGATGTAAATTCACATTGCTGTTCTCGAAATTCGTCTAGCACCTGTACAAAATTAATTAGGAAATAGTATCTATTACTTTGTATTATGCAAGTCGTACTTACATTTCCTTCTGCTTAGCGTTTGGAATTCATCACAAATGCATAAACGGTTGCTCCTTGTGTTCTATTCGTACGCTGGGTATAATTTAATTTTTCTATGTAATTCTTCATTAAAGCGGTGAATTTGATAGCCTCAAAGTAAATGCTTCTTCATGGAAGCTGACCGCATTTTTATAATTATCCCAAGTATCTATGATCTCTGGTAATTTCAACGACCCTTTCTAAAAATATACAAATGCCACATACCAACCGCTACAAAAGAATTAATTAGCATGAATTCGTAACTATAACACATAGACCTAAGTGCCATTAAAATTATGCACATTAGATGGCATGTTATTACCAGAGAGTGGAAAGCACGCACAGTGCCAACTGAATGGGCTGCTACGGCGTAAATTAATTGTCTCTCAGTTATGCTTCGCTTGAAATTTATTATTCCGCACCATCAACCAAACTAACGGGGCTCAGGCTTAGATAGACGGTGACGTATAAATACATATGTGCTGCGGTAATGCTTTATCCTGCAGTAATCCTTATCACGAATTCCTTCCCAGAAAAACAAACATTGCACATAACATACATTACCTTCAACAGTAGTTGCATGCGTGGGAGTTTATGTGGAAAGTGACTGGTTATGTTTTGGGCTTGAAATTACTCGGGAACAGCTTGTGATGCAAGAAGGAGGGTTTAATGTCGCATTATTTTGTCGGAAACCATCACTGAACATAATTGATTTTTAACTTTTATTAGTAGAAACCATAAAATGAATCAGCAATTTGATTTCAAAGATAGCTCTATCTCTTAAATAATCATTTTGTTTTTCTCACCATCATAAAACACAATGCTATCATCAACACCCAACATTAAATGTTGGATTAAATGTTAATCAAAAAATGCACTGCCAACAATCTCCTGCTCTTCAATTTTTCGAAATGTTTCCAGCTGCAGAAAGGTTCACTAATAATTACCATAATATTTTAATTAGGCTAGTCAAAAGACCAATTTATTCACTTTCCAGTTCACGCTGCTGACAAGAGAAGCCAATACGGCAAATGGGTGATATTGCACAATTGGGTCGTTCGTTTGTTTTCCCAGTGCTATTGTTACCATACCTGTAATGACTGGTCATTTGTACTACACTCACTTTGGAGCTGGTACCGGCTCTTTTGTGTCCGTCTTCGAAAAGTAGCTAATTAACAAAACAAAAGTCAATTTAATATAGCGCGGCTTGTGAAATGATCTCGACTTTTTTGATACGATCTCAATAATCTCATTGTTATCTGAGCACGCTGTCGCTCTATTATGCTGATGAAAATGGGATAAATATCATTTAAATAGAAAACTAGAGAACTGTGAATACAAGTTTCTGCTAATGGATAACATGATTGTATGATACTTTGTTTGAATATGTTCAACTTGTGATATATGTATCAAAGTGGGTTCATATTCAATAAGCGTACAGGCATCGTTAGGTATAAAATTAGATAATACACATGAATGTTCACCAATGAAAATACTAATTAAATGAACAAACGTTTATAATGCCAATGATTTGACAGAAAATAATAGTTAATTTTTGAAGTCTGCAGCGAAAAGCTTTGAATGAAGGAAATTCGGATTAACCTGAGTTTACCATTAACCCTCCCGAATTGGCCGAAAAATTTGTTCAAATGATGGTGAAGTTAATGTTTTGGGGATAGAATGGGGCATGGATACATTTGATTTACTGACAAATGGAAGTAAAATACATGCAAACTTAAAAGAATCAAAGGCAAATGAATTGTTACTCGGAGATTCTAATGTCTCCATGTCCAAGACGAACCTGTTATGTTGATAACATTTCAGGAGACTAAAATTGGCTGACAAATCAGCTATAGTAACTAAAGGATGGCGTCTATCGACGAAGGTAATTTCAAATAGATAGCCGATTCAAAACCCTGGCTCATAGAACTTTTTGTGGAATATTGAGCTTTTGCGTTTTTGGAATATTTGACGGTCAGTATTGATTTTGGGCTGAAAAGTAATTTTCTCAGCCAATTATTCACATCGAAAATTGAAACTTATGAGCAAGAAAGTTGTGTCAACTGTCCATGTTCGAAAGCACTAGTCGCTTGTTTCGAGGATTTTTTGAAGTCAAACGTGGCACCTAAAAAGTAATGAGACATTTCTAGAATGAGCTTCAATAGCTCTAGGTTCAGAAGTTTCAACCAGCATGTGAGCTGAAAGAGGCAATATACACTTGACTACTAAGCTTGCGAACACTCATTAAACCATGACATTAAACAAACATTCATGGTTTTAGACTGGCCAAAAAGCACTAAGGAAGTCCACCGGTTTTAGGTTTTACAAGGGAAGTGAAAACTTTTTAAGATACCTTCTGTGAAGAATAAACAAACTTCTGTTTGAATAAAAATGTTAACTTGATAAATAATGTGGGTGTCTTAACAACAATTGACATTTGAAAAACGTGTGATTTTCTTGGTTTTTCTCGGTTCGGATATAAAGCATATATTTTAGATGCCGAACTCGATAAAACTCTGTTTAATGAAAATTTTCGATTCCTGCACCAGAAGCTGCCAGCCCATAGTACTCTGCGTCGTCAAATAAAGTACATCAACACACGTCTGTGAATAAATCAGACGAAGTTTTGAAAATAGCCTTGAGTGTCTTCTCCATTTCGTCGTAGTGCAATAACATACATATCATACGAAAAAAACAACTTTTGATTGATACCAATACCTAATTAGCATACAATAATGCTAATGTATTTTCAAGTTCTGCTACTATTGAATAACGATTCGAGTCAACGATTGTTGTGTAGACGTTACAAACGTAACATTGTTCGTTCGTTTACGATCATTGACACCATAGCTGCGGCACATTTCCAATGCAAGGTTTGAAAGAATTTTTCTATGATACAATAGGTCTGAAGTTTTCTCGTGGGCAACATAAAGACCGACGACAGCTTGTAAAGACGCTCCGGGTCCGGATTGGAAGGCTGCGAATGGAAATTTAACTAGTTTTACGCTGTCACACATGTGCTATTTTACTGGCCGCCGGCCGTGCTTTCTTGATTCTTGTCTGTGCCTTAAAGCCTGCTAGAGAATTTGTCACACATCTAGACACACAGAGGTGACAATAGATACGCATAGGAAAAAAGTCAATGGACTGCCGACGACCAGATGAAGGTTGATGGTAATGTCCAAATGTTCCATTGTTATTTGGATAAGTTTGGGTATTGATGCAGTTTATTGCTGTATATTAATGCTGAGGCATTAAATATTATTTGTACGGCAACTTTTCGCAAAGTTCGCAAAGAATTTTGATTGAAGTTTAAGTCACATGCATAAATTCACATTCTAGATCACAGTTCACATTCTTTTTTCATCGTAAATATTATTAATTACCAGAATATTAACATCCATATGCAAAACACACCTATGATAAACTTATATCACGCAAGATTCGCATAACTTTGTTGATAGAATGAATCTTGGATTATGACTAACTCAGCTACCAATCGATCAAGAGTATGTAAATACAATGGTGGATCCAAAAGTAATTATAATCAATATAAACCAAGATGATATAAACATGATGATATAAACCAAAACAATATATATTTTTCAACATAGTCCCCTAACAATTTAATAAATTTAGTTCATCCTTTTTCCAAACCTGTTCGAAAATCGCTCGAATCCTGTTTCTTGAATTGCAGCCATCGCAACTGCAGCCTTGTGAGCCGGTGCATTGTCTGGATAAAACAGCACTCCGGGTCGCAGTTTGCCGTGTTTTTTTCCTCAAAAGTATCCCGCAATCTTCTCATTTGGTCTTCGTAGTAAAAGCGTGACGTAGTAGCTTCCTTTTCCAGATATTCCACCATAATAATTCCTTCAGCGTCCCAAAAAACTGATGCATAACCTTCCCTGCCGAACTTGACAGCTTGAATTTCTTCGGTGTCGATGAAGAGGTTCGCTTCCAGGTCATCAATTGCTGTTTGGTTTCTGGATCAAAATGGTGGATCCAGGTCTCGATCGTGGTACGAAACGTGACAAAAACTTCTCCATACCTGCCTGGAACTTTTCGAGATTCACTCTCTAAATGTCGACTCGTTTCTCTTTTTGCTCAGCGGCACCCAACGCGCAGAGACGTTCTTCATATGTAATTCGTTAGCAACGATTTTTTTAACACTGCCATACGAAATCTTTGTGACCTCAACGACAAGGCTGATGGTCACTTTTCGATCTGCCAGCACGATATCTTTGACTTTTTTCACGTTGTATTCAGTGAAAGACTTGAATGGACGTCTTTCGCGGCATTCATCTTCAGTGGATGTTCTTCCGAGCTCAAACTCCTTGGCTTAGCGTGCAATGGTGGAATATGGAAGACCGAAATCCCCAAGTGTTTCCACCAAGTCGCTGTCTATTTCTTTGGTAGATATTTCTTTCAAATACAGGTTCTTAAGTACAACTCTAATATCGTTGTCCTCCATTTTGATGTTCTTTCTTCGACTATGCGTATTCAAATGAATGTACACCCCTGGAATCGTAGCCTATTTATATGTTGTTTTATTGCTGACTTTGGATATAGGAGGTAGTAAAATTTTTTTGTCAAATTTTATGCGACCTGGAAATAGCCGTTTATCAACGCTCGGAATTGCGAGGACTCGATATTGCGTCCTCATTAATGACTTTACCATTGCATCTGCATTTTAACTGATTGAATTTCATTTCAATTTCGAAACTAATGGAAATGAACCTAGAAGATTTAATCAATTCAATAAATGGTAAATATAAATGCAAAGTAATTCGATAAGCTTCTCATTCATCCAATTTCGAAGGATACAGAAATATAAAAGCACTGTGAGTCGCCTGTCATCAATAATTAGTCACACAACAGTTCTGGCAGTGCAGGACGATGGTCATTTTCGGGCGTTGATTACCCAAAGATCAAAATTTAAATGCCTCTCAAAGCATTAATTAGTAATATATCTGGTCTTTGAGACTATGTGATCATGGCTTCAGTAAACTGACGATTATACTGCTCTGCTAAGCATAAACGTTCTATCTACATTTTGAGTTAGCTCCGGATTCGAAAACTGCATACTCTTTTACATAATTCTACAGAATATTTAAAACCTATCTTTTGTGAAAGTATGTTAAAATCAGTATTGAAAAATTCGCTCTCCATATATCTCCAGCAAAAATCAAAACATAAATCATTGAATATCTTGAAAGTTACTAAAATGTTGATAGAACGTTTATGTTAAGGACGGGAGCATAGATATATTTGGCTCCTTGGATGTTGTGTTCATATTTAATTCGCCATCGGTTGTCAGCTGGAATCGCACCAAATATATTTCATCAGGATGTGGCTGTTCGATGCTTTTAGCTTGTTTCTGGAAGGTTGTTTGAGTATTCATTTTTATTGTTTCAATTTCATATATTTTTCTACTGGTTTATTTTTTTTCATTTGTGAATTTGAAAGATATTACTATAATCCTGCTGGTGTCTGGATATACTTCTAGTTCACTTCATTAATATAGGAATATGCTCTTTGTGTGACCACGCACTTTGGTGTTGGAGCCTAAGTGGAGAATTTAACGCAATGATGCGTTAAAAAACAACATTTATCTCACACTTGAATTAAAGATTTCAGTTGACTTGTTACTTATTTTGATTTCCAATATTGTTCTTGTCATCATCAGCTCGACGGGCAAAGATTATTTTGGTAGGGCCCACAAAAACAGCGTTATTTTATTTATTAGAAACAGAATAACAACATTTTGTAGTTTCGTAAGCATTTCTTGCAACAGCCAAAAGTTAGTTGACAAGTTGACTATCAATAGCATAGCTTGAAATTGCCTTGGTACTCCAAATTACAAGTAAAATGTAAATTTTTATCAGGCTCCTCAATATTTTGATCAGTTTTATATTAGGCAAAATACCAGTTATTTTCTTTTTAAGGGATTATAATTATACTGAATAATACCTTGGTTTAACAAAACTGGTATTGGCTCTTGATCTCAGATGCAGTAATACTTTGATGATGGAGAGCCGACACGATCAAATTACTGACCATACATTGCATTGGTACCATCTTCAGAAATGGTTCAGTGGGGCTAAGAACATTTTTGAATGAAGACGTCTAATCCATTTTGATTTGTCTCTTCTCTCTTTTCTATTGGCCTGGTTTCCAAGTGTGGAACTGTAAAATATTTGTACATTTTACTTATGTTCCTGACTAGTTCATCTTCGATAAATAATTGATAATACAATAACGACACAGAGTAGAGTGAGAAGAAAATATAAACAAGACTTGTCTGAAAGTGAGTTGACTTAAACGCGCGAAATTCAAATTATATTCAACAGTCTTAATACTAGCTTTTTTCGTTTTCAATGATTTAATATGGTATTTTTCAAACATTTTCAGAATTCGCTTTGTCGGTTTTAGTGCTTTTTATTTCCTCGGGTATTTAAGAACAGGCTACATATCTGTCTACGGTTTCTGAATGCTGCGGTTTGAAAGTTTCATTCCATTTCATACAGATTTCGATTATTTGAATTTTGGTTTTATTATGCTATTTTATAAGATGATCGTAAACTTTCCTGCCAAAAGATGTTGCATTTTTTCATCTTCTTGATCGCTGGTGCTTATCAAGCGTTCTTTATACACTTTAAAATACCTGCTTTTCTGCATCCACATGCATTCATGCAACCCTTTTTGCAAGTACATGAAACATATTGGAGGAGGGACGAAGCCAAATTCTTAGGGACGAAGCCAAATGGAGCGTGCATTCAGCCACATTTCAAGGAGTCATTCATTTCCCAGTAATATCTACACTTGGCATTAACTCCTCGTGGTGTACAGTTGAGCAGCATCTACAGTTTTTCATAACTAAATTTAGTTTTAGCTGCAGCTCATCAATGTTTTAACCACAGCTCATCAATGTTTTAAGCTGCTGAATCTCCTTCGTACAAAGCAACAAGCACATTTTCGGTTTTTTCTGATAATTATTTTATTGTTGCTTGATGATTAAGGAATGATGCTGCTTTATTCAAAAGTTCTGAATGTTTCACACTTTGTGTTTAACCCGACCAAAGAGCACTAATGTAGTATCACATATCACACCCACTGGCAGCATGAACGAACAAAGCTACATCAAAGAATGTATGATTGATTAACATAGTTGAGTAATAACTATTTGACATTTTCTCTCTTTCATATTGGAAGAAAAATTACTGTGTTTCACACAACATAATGAAAAGGTGAATGTATTCGCAAACGATACGCACAAATTGATAACGAGAAGCATCAGAAATTGCAAAGCTCAAAATCATTAGGTCGGCATCTTCAACTGACTGCTACACGCAGATGTTAAGTTTTTCTAATGCCTGCTTGAGTAGTTCAAAAAATCGTTTCTTATTGCTTTCGTTTGCGAGAGGTTTTTCTTATGAATGGACTACCCGACGAAGTCGTTCACAATTTTTGGTGCTCTTTTTGACCATCAAAACTGACAGCTATATCTTCCCCGTCCCTAATAATAATGAAAGTATTGAGCACATCTGTTGGCTATAGTTTTACATTCCACAGGTATGCATTTTCTTTATTGGGCGTGAATGATGGATATAACGAAGATTTTGTCCTTTTAAGCATACTTTCCTCTATTTGTTTGAAAACATCATCTGACTACTTTCTGGAGCAATTAAAAAGTTAATTCGATTTTATTTGCTATAATATGGTGCTATGTGCCATGACTTTTAAATATTATATTTATTTAAAAAAAAAAAATTATTTCTCAAAAGAAAGAACTGGAAAGCTTATGAGGCTTACAGGTATTCATGAGTTGTACACCAGATCTTAGTTCCCGGAAATTTTCGAAACGGTCACTTGAAAGAAACCAAACTTTTAACGATACTAACCTCTGATATTTGTCCAAGATTTGACAAATATGTAATATAGCTGCTTCAGTTTACATTCGAAAGGTAGTGCCCAAATATTTATCATAGAAAGTAAGTGCCGAAAATCAAAACACTTTAAGTAATAAGGCCGCTAAAAGTCAATATAATTAAAAATTTTAATTAAATTTGCGGCTAGAGGCGGAGAAGCTCTGCCATCTGTGGCAATTCAATCAAAGTTAACACTGTTTTGTGAACGTGAAAAACTTAATCCTTATAATATTTGTGAGAAAATGATTTAAATGTAAATAACGAGGAAAAATAATGTTTGATGAAGTAATCATATTTAATCCGGGCCGATCTTGGTAGTGGCTTTCATGCATCATACTTGTTCAAGATCTAAATTGACTTCAGATTTCGCCATTTCTTTAGCCACCATAGATGAGAGACTTTGTAGCAGGAATCACCGATATATAAGATGAATCCATTTCACTTCACAACAAAACGATAATTACATCGTAACAAAGCTTCCTTCAATCAACGGTAAGGTGTGAAGAGCGATTGAATTCCTGTTCGTATTTCCATAAAATAGTACTATGTACACTTCACAGTCATAAAATACTCACATTTCCAAAGATATCATGCCTAACGTTCATCGGAATCTTTTGAGTCAATAGTTTGAATGTTTCTGTAAAAGGTGAGAGCCATATCTATACGACACTCCGATGTCAGCTCCACAAGAAGCCTGACGCGCCAGATAGCGAAGTCTATACGTCAATTTCAACATTTTATTGATTTATGAAATAATTGCTTCTCGTGCAGAACTTTCAAGGCAAAGTGATATCAATGGAAGCTTGTAATCAAGTGTGAAGATGCAACATGTTGAAGATTACAAGTGAATGGAAAGATTGTGGTCTCTGGATGGCTCCCAAGATGTATACTGATGGTTCACTTGCGGCAACTGCTTCAGATCGCTACCAGCACTGACTGATAGAAAATTCAATTCGAAGAAGCCGAGTGCATCTTGATTTTTCTTCGTCTGCTCCTAGTCGAATCGATTCCATTCAGGTTACAATAATACTACTCTCTTCATAAAGCAGGCTAGCCGAAAGTCCGTCAGCAATAAGGGTACGTCCATGATGAATGGAAACATTCACTTGTTAGTTAGAATACAAATTACCAAACGATGCATAGCTTGCGGCGTACACACAGCTTTCGATTCGAATCAGCATGACGTACAAAGCTGTATTCGTCTTCAGAAGAACCCTTTTCCAGTATTATTGCGTTATTCGTCCGATCTAGATTATGATGGAGTCTGAGCCTGGCATAGACTAGCCTCAGCCTACTGTACACATCTTCGCAGGCTAGACCAATGCTTTTACAGTTCCTAGTATCAGTTGAAGTGTAATCGACTTACGTGGTGTAAATTAATCAA
Source organism: Nemotelus nigrinus (assembly GCA_947369275.1). Taxonomy (NCBI): domain Eukaryota; kingdom Metazoa; phylum Arthropoda; class Insecta; order Diptera; family Stratiomyidae; genus Nemotelus; species Nemotelus nigrinus. Next base: position 43,949,380 of record OX376373.1, on the reverse strand, counting down.
TGCAATTTGTCATTAATTAACATGAGCGGAGGTTTGAAGACATTCTGAGTAGTAATCGCAAGTTGCAGCCGTTAGGTTGTTGAGATGTTCACGGAACCAGAACTATGGAATTATATGCGTGCACGAAGCAATAAGTATATTGGGTTATTGATTTTCCATTGATTCTGTCTATAATCCTTTGAATAATGCATTGGATAGATTGGATCCGAAAAGAAAGGGCGCTTAAGTCAGACATAGAAAATAAGCATATACAAAACACTATTAAGAATGCCACAAATCGCACAACAAGTATTCCATTAATATTGCAACCGCCTCTGCGATGTGAAGCAACATTAACTCAATCAAGCAATTGAAATTGAAAATAGATTAAAGCGAATCAGAAATCTTCTTTAAATTTAAGAAACTAAAGAAACACAGCTATTTAATTGTTGGAACGTGTCGGTAGAAGTTGGCATGCCATTTCGAAAAATATGAATTATATATATTTTAGAAATGAACTGATCGTTTTTTTTAACGTGAATATTTGTAAATAAAAAGCTGTAACGGAATAGAAACTGGGTCTTGCATCATTAAGCTGAATGATCTCTAGGTCACTGTTAAAATTTGCTAAATAAATTCATTCTTTGCTCTTTTCCTTGCCCTGTAAGCTTTATTGAGTTGCATTAAAGCAACTAGCACTCCGTTACTCTTTGACCTCCAAATTCACCATTAAAATATTAACTGAATGAATTCGCAAAAATATTAGGTGCGGCCATTGTGGCACACCCCTCTTAGTAGTACAGCTAATACACCATTATGTAAGAGTAATTTAAATTTTTAGCTTTTTTTTTAATGCGTTACTTGCTTCCTTGATAAAAGGAAGTTTCAACGATGATGAGAAAAGCTAGAAATTTATTTAAGTGTAAGTGTCAATGTAGTGTTTTATATTCTTTTTGCTTTTATTTTACATCATCTTGCTTACGTTTAGTACAAATACAGGTAACTCTCGAATTACGTAGTTGGAAGGTCCCGCGTGGGTCGCGAATGAAGAGCATTACATACAACAATTTCAAAATAATCATCTATAACCAATCATATATTTGTTTCATCATTTGAAAATTCCAGAGTTTCAAATCAAACCCAGTTCTTGAAATTCAAAATTTTCGTCACAAAAATTCGATCTATACGCTGGTCATTGATGTCTGTTCAGCTATTTCAAAGTTTCGTCCACATGATTTTTGAGAGGCCTTAAGTTAGCAGACGAGGAAGACTTGCAGACAAGTAATCAAAAGGAACCATTAGAGGCAAAGTGAAATTCGAGGAAATTTTTTTCATGTGGATGGGGAAATTAACCATGGACCAGGAGTTGAATGATTCTACCAAATAGTACGAAACATGATACAGTACACGCCCCGCTTCCCATACTGTAAGAACAAAGAAAGAAATCTAATCACCGATCCTGAAGACATTGGGAAGCGATGCGAAGTGCACTTTAATGAATAGCTAAGCGGTCAGCTCACTGAAAAATCATAGGCTCCGCCAATTCGAAAAGCAGACCTTATGCCACCGCCGTATTTAAGTCTGTTAGATAACACATAATCGAACAGCTTTTAGATTTACACAAAGTAATTTGAAAATTTACTCGCAGTTTGCTTGAAATTTGGTAAACAATAGTTTAAGTTACAACTATAGAGAACTACTAGTAAATTACTCTAAAAAATAGCTCTGACTTTCAGCACTGCTTGTTTCCAAAATACACGATTCTTATACTCTGCGAAATGCCTGTGAAATTATATATGCTAATCAACAACATTTACATTAACATTTCAAATATTTTCAATCATCATAATACAATCATCGAGAGGGTATGCAAACGTCCATCCATCACCTTCAAAAGAAATCTCATCTCAAACATAATTTTATTGCAAGAATTCAAATACATGAGTAACTGATACGCGAAGTATAAAACAATCTTTATTGAATTCTTTTGCAATGCGTTAGAGAAATAGAAGTAATGGAATGAACAGGTTGTGTTCACTTACAGATAAAAGCAAAACAAAAAATCGAATACATTTTCCCATAAATTGATTGCAAGATGACCGATTTGTAACCATTTGTCAAGTATCTGCCTGATTCGATTAGCATAATAGGAAGGCAACAACGTGCCGTTGTAGCTGTTACTCAAGCTTCGCGGAATCTTTGCTGCTGAACAGGCCAGAATACAAATAGCGAGGGTTACCACTTATTCTAACCTGGGCGTGCCAAATCTGCAAGTTGGTAATATAGAGGTGAGATGGCAGTTAAGCAGAAGCATTGCGTGAATGTGAATGACGACTTAAGATTCAATGTACATACAATAGATTCAATATGCATAATTGAAGGGATATCTTATTTGCTTCTAATTCAATTGTAATTACGTATTTATGAGAGCAACTACTGAAAAATACTAAATTCTTATCAATGCAGTCACGCAACGGTCTGATGCATACTAATAGTCTGCGGCGAAATGAACGGAATTAGCATTTAGCCGCTCCCTCACTCATGGCTATTGCTAGGATGATTTGCAAAGACATTTCCAACCGTCTCAAGTCAGCCTTCATTGGCATAGGGTGAGGTTTGGTCAACCGTCGCTTCATTTTCGTGGCAGCATCCACGGTCATCATTAAATCATTTTCCTCTTGAACCAATCCAAACCACTTGAATTTAAGACTGACAACTCCGAAACAGTTACCAGCAAGTAGACATGGGCGACCTGCAGTGATCTTGTCACATATGGGTAATCAACACCAGTCCGTTATACACAAAGTAGGAAATACTTAGCACAAATGCACATAGCTTTCCTTAACTTATTGGTTTTATTTAGCTTGGATTCAAAGTCAGACATGGCTCCAGCCCAGCCAGCACTTGCAACTGCCTCGTTAGCCATTCCGCACCATGACTTGTAATCAGTGCTTAAGTATGGCTAATCTTACTTAAAAATGAATGAACAGTGTTTGTTGTCCAATGCCAGTATGTTCACAACAAACAAAATGCGTAATGCATGCCACCCAAATGCATTGGTATTCCGCAAACCACTAGAACAAGTTGTTGGCGTTTGCAATAAATTATTCATTTCGAAATGTGATGGAAATACTCGTAGGCATATTTAAAGTGTGTTATCTTAAAAGGTTACATTATGGTCTCGCTGTAAATGTCTTAGTCGATATCTGAAGGAAAATCAGCTTCGCAGCTGAAAGACAATATGGGAATTGGAATCGGTGTCAAATTACATTCCAAACTAATCTATTAGGATTTGCAGTCAGTTGCTCGATGAAATTGCTGATGAAGCCACTTAATGTACTGCTTCAAGATTGGCAGCTATTGGGTTGATATACGTGATTGAGGCGTTTGAAAGATCTGTAAGCATAGCCATAGTAGCTAAGTATACAATTTAGTTAGAAAGGATCATAAACATATCATCAAAGGAAGTAAGAGATTAAAGAGTTCCTCGGAAAACTACGTTACAAGAACTGTTTATTTTGATTTACAAGAAAATTTTCAGCACATTTATATACCATTTTTCAAGAACCTGTGATGCAGTGCGCTGGTATGAAGTAAATGTGTCGATCGTTGTCTACGTTCATTTTAATCGATTGAACTTACAAAAACAGGACATTGTTGAGCCTTGCTTCAGGGATTTTTTTTTATGTTTTAGGTCAGTTTTTTTTGGAAAGACATTTTTTTGAAAGCCATCCTTAGGAAGGCAATGTTTCTCTTCTTTTCTTCCATTTTAGCAAATTTTATATTATTTTTAAACTTTTTTTGTGATGTAAACTAACCAGGTGCACGACTGATGAAAAAAGTAATAAAATCGATCTTAAATCGCACTTAGATCTTAAATCGCACTTAGCGAAATTGAATAAATGCACGCAGACCTTTTGCACTTGAATTTATGAGCTGCAGTTTAATTATTTGGATTATATAGTACATGCATAATATTAAAATGAAAGCTTTGTAATGATTCTTATAATGCTTTGAAAATTTTGAAACCTATTTGTGCGCCCCTAAAAGAAAACGAAAAATTTCTACAGAATTTCGACTACGAAAATTTTTTACGAAATTTACAATGAAACTTGAATGTTTGCTATAAATCAACGTACATACATATGCATGTATTTTTGATGTTTGTGCGAGCATCTTTCAAGCTAAAGTAGGCACGTGAAAAAATATCATGAAAACAGTTTCACAAAAGAAAAAAATGCAAATGATTTAAAAATATAATGCCTAAATAAAATTTGTGAATGTTCCAGGTTAGGTAAGAATAGATCCCTTGCATATTTTCTTTAATAGATCACTTTCGTCGGGAATTTTCCCATTCTGTTGGAAGCTTTCGTATGTCACACCCATATTCAAAAATGGTGATCGACGCTGTATCCAAACTTATAGGGGCATTGCCATTTTGTCTTCGATTCCGAAACTTTTCGAAAAGGTGGTATACGATAAACTTTCTCCGCTTGTTGATTCCCGTTTGAACGAGCAACAACATGGCTTTAGAAAAGGTCGCTCAACTACCACGAATTTGACAATCCTAATCTCTGACGTTCTATGCAAAATGGAAAAAGGATACCAAATTGACGCAGTCTACACTGACTTCAGTAAGGCGTTTGACAGAGTTGACTATTCTACCTTAATTCTAAAGCTTCATAAATTCGGTATTGCCGGGTTTTTACTCAGCTGGCTGACTTCCTACCTTCGCGATCGAACACAATGTGTAAAATTTCAAGGATTTTTATCGAAAAACGTTAGTGCCTCCTCTGGGGTACCCCAAGGTAGCCATCTTGGCCCACTTCTTTTTAATATATTTATTTCCGACTTATCTGACGTCCTAGCAGGCATACCTCATTTACTCTATGCAGACGATCTCAAACTTTATCGACTATTGAATCGAATTCGGACGCCCCCTTTCTGCAACCCAAGTTTGATGCACTTGATCAGTGGTGCAATATAAACAAACTCTCTCAACATTAATAAATGCCAAGTTATTAGTTTTTCCAGGAAATTCACGGCCACACACGGCAATAATATGCTAACCCGAGTTGATAACATTGCTGACCTCGGTGTTATCTTAGATGAAAAACTCCGCTTCACCTTACACTTTGATAAAATGCTTTCTCGTGCGAACAAACAGCTAGGTTTCATCAAAAGACGTGCCAAAGAATTCCGTAGTCTGTGGGTCACAAGATCCTTATACACTTCACTTGTACGTCCTATTCTCGAATACGCTTGCATTAGCTGGAATCCCGCTTTTGACACCCACAGTGACAGACTCGAGTCAATACAAAAACAATTTTTACTTTTCGCCTTGAGAGAACTGTACAACCCTTATGATTTTAATAGCCTACCTCCTTATGAGTTTCGACTGGGTCACTTAAATAATAATGATATCGGCCTGCTTCACATTCAACGTCATTAGAGGCGCTATTAATGTAGAATTCCTGAATAGTAAAATTTCGATAAATATCCCTGTGAGGAACACCAGGTCCAATCGTTTCCTAAAAGAATATTCACATTCGACGATATATGCAGCAAATGAGCCAATAAATAGATGCTGCAGAATATTCAACAGCATAAGTTATTGATATTCCCCTACGATTTCCAAATAATCCTTCAACCCCTCTCTTTTGCATGCCATCCATACCCCTAAACCTTAAGCCTGTTTTTATTTATTGATTGTTATTTATTAATCTATTTGTTACTTTTTTCATTTGTTTGTTACTTATTTAACTTGTTTGTTTTTACTTTTTACTTGACTTTACTTTTCCATTTTATTTTTTAATTTGTTATTTTATATCTGATTTTGTACCTTCTTTGGTGAATAAATAAAATAAAATAAAATAAATATTAATCCTTGACTAAAAAAAAACAGATTTTTTAGCACTTGAAATCCGCCAACGTGAACTTAGGACCGCATTATCAGAACAATATGGAATTTGCAGTATATATTAGCTTTAAACAGGACCAGGTCTGATAGCAGGTGTTTCAAAATTTTGAACCCTGTATTAGTGGTGCTATCTTGAAAAACCACTCAAAACGTAAATGTAGCAATCATCCGATTTTAACGAAATTCACAAGGTAAATCGATCTTATTATACCTTATAAATTAGGTATAATTTCATGTAGAATAAATTGAGATAGGGCTGCCAGCTATGAAAATTTTCATTTGTTTACTGCGAGATGTTGGTCTTTAATTTCCCGACAAAAAATAACGTTGGAGTGAAAATTAGCAGCAAATGCTCAGATTTTGATGATTTTTAAACTTTCGAATGCGGTAGCCCTTGATATCCAATCAATTTATTCTGATGCAATTTTTTCAATTTATTCTGATGCAATTTACTGTGCCTACGATATGCGATGTTCTCGACCGGTCCCCCATCTAAGTAGTAGCCGTGCCCAAAACTGCTTAACTTAACGAGAACCGATTGATGCCGGATTTATGGCAACATTTCTTTGAAACTATACCAAATTTTACTCAGCGCTATTTCAATATCAGTTCTGTAAAATAAAAATACTCCTTTCTTTCGAGTGAGTAAATATTTTTTTGGCGCAGAATCGTTACCAATTTTCATTGATAATGTGTTCATTTTTCATCAAAAAGTTAAAGCATTTGCCTGAATGTGGTTTGAAAGTTCTTCATTTATAATAACTCTTAAAAGCTAATAACAGTGAAAATCCTTTTTAATAAAATTTTGTGTATATTACTTTTTTAGTTTTTCTAACTAATATTAGTAAAATAACGGCTGAATCAGTCTCAAAATTGGTGGCAAACAGTTGCCATGATCGGTGTATAGTCTTCCATTCCATTAGTTTTCCATATTTTTAAGCACACGTATGGATCTAGTTAAGCAGTTTTTAAATCTCTCGCCGGTCCTTGTACAGTTTCCATGATTGTTGCTGAATGCCGTGCATCTCTTAGGGAGATGTCGAGACATTCGGTTGTTCAATTGATTTGAGCACCTGGACATAGGGGTTTTAAGGGCAACTGTGAGGCCGATGAGCTAGCAAGGCTTGGAATCTTCTTACCGGAGGTCTCCTGCTCTCTCTCAATAGGTTACCGATGACATCGGTCAAACTGGCCATCAGGTAAAAATATCTCGAGGATGCTAGGAGGTCCTGGGCAGATGAATCATCCTGTGCAATAGCAAGGCAGTCCTGGGTAGCCATGGATGCGCATCGCACCAGGCAGCTTTTAGGCTTAACTCGAAGCGCTCTACGCTGCACTGTGGGAGTTTTTACTGGCCACTGCCTCATAGGATGACATACACAACGATTGGGAGTGCAGTTTAACGATTTCTGTCGGAGCTTTGGCTCTGAGGATGAGTCCGTCCTTCATCTCTTGTGTCAGTGCCCGGCGTAGGCAAGGGGAAGGTTGGTGGCAATTGGTGCTCCCTTTCTCTCAAACCTGACCGAGTTGTCCCTGGTTGATCAAAAAGTGAAAACGCGATTTGTCAAGGGAAGCAGATGGTTTCCCGATTTCAGTGAGTAGGAGAGAGTCACAAATTATTGTGGCATCACAACGGGCCTCTCTTGTGCCTATGTGTGTCGATCGGCAGACCTCTGTGGACTGGCAGCAACTTTAACCTAACCTTAATCTAACCTATGGATCTAGTTTACGTAACTGATGTACTTCCCTGATCACCTCGACACTGTCCCATGTCATGTTGTGCTCTTCCCCAGGGATATGTTTTGCTGCTGCTAAGGGCACGAAAGAAGAGTTTCTTTTCCTCGCTGAAGCGGCTTCTCGTTTGCATTCGGTCAATTTTACACCAACTAACCAATTTGTCACACAATTCTTTCTTTTGTTTTTGATCTGATCTAGTTTCTAGACCTAATCTAGCTTTTAGTCTTTAGCCTGATCTAGTTTAAAGCCTAATTTGTTAGTCTAATTTGTTTGAACTACCTTTACAATAAAGGCACCAATTATTTGCCAAATTTCCTTGAAAACTAACTGACTAAAAAACTATTGGAACTCTTATGGCTGTTTCTTGTTTTTTTTTGTGTGAAAAAACCGTTAGCTAATCGCGCTGCATTTGGTCCTTATTTTTTTTATAAGATTTTCAAATGTTTATTACATTCGATCTCCGACAGTAAACCTTCCCGGTCCATTGGCACCGTTAACAGCCGGTGAATGATTGTTCCTTAGAAGTACGTCAGTTTTCGATAGACATTGAACCCAAGAAGACAATTTTTCTGATGATAATCAAATCCAGGAATGGTTCAAATTTGTATTCCTTAATATGCATTGTTTAGCTTCACCAAAGTTTCTGCCTCAACATATTTTCCTGCGATTTATAGGCTCTCTTTAAAATAACTTATCGAAATGAGGGATAGTAAGTCTTCTTCATGCATATTTTTTTCTTGTCGGTCCATGAATATCTCACTTATTCGTGCTGATATAGGTTTACTTATGGTGACATATTTAGTGACTTTGAAGTACTTCAACAAGTACTTCAACTCCGACAAGTTTCATTCAGTCTAAAACTACTTTCCTCCACTCCAGGGGGCTATTTTTCTCCAATAAACAATCATCAAAAAACATCAGTGCTTGTGTTACTGGAACGTTTGAGAGTAAAACCTCGACATTAAACGGTACCGATAGCTAATCAATTCATTTCGCAACATCTTCGTCACAACATCTTTGAAATTAAAACATTTGTTCATTTATTTTAATATAAGGTCATTAGCACTTGAGAATTTAATGGTCTGATGGCTTGGTTAAAACTGGATAAAATTTTCATAGCCGACAGCACTATGCTAATTTTGCTACCAAAAGTCTATCAAACTTGACTAACTATAAGGGTAATCTCCTTTTGAATTTTATTTTGAACTGATGACTACATCGATAGTTATGTCGGCAGGCTTTTATAGTGTTGAAAGTCGTTTAAAGATGGTACCTGACACCACAAACACTTGATTAAGGTTGTTAAATTAAATTGGTTGTTAAACTATATTAGACTAGCTCCTATGCACGATCAATACAATCTGTGAATTTGACATGTACAGCCAAGTAGTATTGTGCTAAAGAAATTGAAGACGCTTTGCATACCTTTTTCCATTGCACCCGCTTCAGAAGGGAGCGACACATGCTTTACTCTGCAATTGGCCCTGTGGCGCTGGAGTCAACCGTGCAGATGATGCTACAGTCTGGTCGGCTGTGTCATCATATGTGGAGCTGGTATTGCGTTTGAAAAAAAAGAAGGATGCCTCATAGACTCTTGAAAGCCTGACAGAAAGGAAGTAAGCCGGTGAGACACCTGGTAGGTGCTAGTAGCACGACCGAGCTGAAGTAATGCGAAAGCGGTTCCGGGTCGAGTTACCGTGGACGGCAGATGATGGTTTTAATGAGTACTAATCTCACCTAATCCTGCGTCGTTCGCAGGATACCTTTCGAAAGATTTTGACACCCAACCCAAAAAAGAAAAAATGAATCAATATAATGTTCTAAACTTTCGGTTTCTGTGAAGGGAATTTTGAAAAATTTTATTTGATTGTTTAGACAAAGCATACAATTTATAATTCTTTTGCGGTTTTTCAAAAAACAAATTTTTTTTCAGGAATGTCGATGATTTGAAGGATTTCTGTTTACGTACCTGCGATCGCTTTAGCTTATTTCCGATGCCCATCAATGTATCCTGAAATTTTCGAAATTTGTGATAGCTTATAACAATTCAAAATTGTACAAATTAGTTTTGCCCTCTCTAAGGCACTTAGAGCTGACGAAGGATATGGAAATATATACAACATACAGATATATGAGTTATCGGACAAAGTGATACTTGTAAAAAATTTATTGAAAAATTATATTTGGCTATGTATAGCCAGAATATTTCCTAGCGATAGAAAACACCGAAAACTCTGCAAGATGTTTGAATCAGCTGAAATACAAATTAAACAATTATACCTCATTTTCTTCCAATTATATCTCTATTTTTTTAGTTTGTTCGTAGTGAATTGGATTAGAATTCTGCCGCGTGGAATTCTTACTATAAAACTCATTCCCTATCAATCGAAAAGGTTCAACGCAAATTTTTACGTTATATTGGGTATAAACTTAACATATTCACGGAGGCAATTGAGTATCCCAGCTTATTGTCTCTTATAAAAATGGAAACACTTGAGTCTCGTAGATGTTACTATGATGCGTCGTTTTTGGTGAACATAGTTAAGGGAATCGTTGATGCTCCTGATATCTTACAGAAAATCTCACTTAGGATATCAGCAAGAAGTACAGGATCTAATGACCTCTTCCACATTCAGATTTTTAGAACCAATTATGCACAAAATTCACCAACTGAACGGTTAAAAGATATCGGTAACGTTGTTGCCTCTCATCTGGATTTATTTAATGTTAATAAGGGTAAATTAAAAACATTTATATTGGAATTTCTCTAATAAACGATTTTCCTCTTTGGATTTAATGTAGTAAGTATCTATGCTAGTATTAATTTAACTTTAATGTAATATAAACTTCAGCTACTGTGTACTTATTTCTATGAACAGTTGTCCGTTTATAAATAAATAAATAAATAAATACTTGACGTAAACTTGAAAGTTTCTACCTATCGAGAATCTAACGAAAATGCTGCACGCTTCACTTTCAGAAGTGGACTGAAATAACCTGCTCGTAGGATATTTGAACCTTTGCTCAGCGACAAAGACAACTATTTTGCACCGGTCAAACGTTTCTGTTAATGTGTTTTTAAACATTTTTCCGATAATCATCGTTTCTGCTTGCGATGAAGAGAACAAAGGACTCCGAAAACTATTATTTATTTACAGCGATGGATACATGTTTTATTTGCGTTTAAAGCCTAGAAATGAGTGGATTTTCAATCCTTGAAATTCCATTCACTTTTGAATTGAGGAACTTCTCAGCCATGGCTTTCTACGAGCAAAGAATGGACACCCACTAACGGTGTCCATGTTACTGGCTACGTTCATCGTTCAAATGCAGTTAATTCATTTCACAACAGCTTATTAACGTTTATATCAGCAGTCAGTGAGCATGAGTCTGATATTTAAGACAGCTTGGAGTGTTCTCCATTAGATTTCGCCAAAGATAAGATTCGAGTCTGCTTAACACCTTCGTGTAATTAGTCGCCAACGTTATAAGTCGACTTCATGTCCATTTTGCAATCGTAAGCCTCTATGCTACTTACCTACGGATGCAGAACAGCCACCGCGCAATCCATGTGATAGCGAACTAACTAATCGTCCAAGTAAACCATGTTAAATTGCATTTCCAGAGCCAGCGATTAGAACATTAATTCAAGACGTTGCAATGTGTCTTGTGTAACGTCTCGGAGAGAATTTGCATTTCGTTAACAATGAAGTGACAAAAGTCCCACATGGGAGGAGCTAGGCCGGTCGTGTGTAACATATTGCACATGGCTCTGTGGCTACTAAGGTTGCAAGCAGTGCGATAAATATGTGCGGAGTAGGTTTCGAGACATGCAATAAATCTTACGGTCGTTACTTGAACATCGCGGCCTGGAGTTTGGTGATGCAGATAACGGTTAGTTAACTTTATTATTTGGCTGGATCTATTGATTGGGGGCAGTCATGACAGCATGCGTGAAGCACGCGTCACGCTTATATTTATTTCTAAACTTTATTCTTGTGAAACGGCAAAACATCCAGATTATGGATATTGTAAGTGGATAACGATGTTTTCATTGGTATTCGCGCTTCGTTTCGTATCGAAGTCAATGACTTCGAAAGTGTGGAACAAAGTGAGCACGTCATATCGCACGGAAATAATATGCTCACATCAAATATTTTTATGAACTTCATCAGATAGATTCATCTTTAAGTTTGTAGCTCATCTTTCTTCAATCACGGATGCGATGGATTTGAAAGAACGAGATGTGATGATCAGTAACACTAATATTGATAGTCAATATTGAAAGATAAACGGAATCTTTTCGGAGCCTACATACATATATACCAAATGATAAAAAATAGTCATTGAAATTTACAACCGAATCATGGTTCAAGCTATCACTTCCCACAATTAACCTTTTCTGTACTCTGTACGATCATCTCAGCAGCGAAGGCTGTGTTTATTTACTGCGCAGAACTATCATGAACGCCAGCGACTTGTGCAGGTGCTTCCACATTGATTCCTTTTCACAATCACTTTTCAGTTTGAAACCGTATTGTTGCCGTTTCCCAGCATCCGGCTAAAGTTAAATGCCTCTTTCGCGTATCGACATCAGATAGTGCACATATGAGCTGACGATGCACATACAGGTAAGGTTGGCGAAGAATTTCACAATTTATCTGATTTATCGTTTCCATTTTTCACGTCGTTTCTTATTACGGTACTCGAAGCTGGTAGTGACACTGTGTCGCGATTGTCGAAGAACTATGGGCCATTGCGGCGGAATGTCACCAATTTAACTATTATGCGAGGCGATAAGATTACTTTGCTCAAGCAGTCACGTTGGATATAACGTTTGTATTCAACCCACGATTCGTAGCCTTGCCCACTAATTTGTCGTTGTCGGCAAGATGTCATTATTAATGAAGGTGATAGTGGAATTGTGTATTCTTATGAATATCTTCTCTGGTCGGACATGAATCAGTTGCAGTCGCAGGAAGTCAGAGTATGGTTTTTTCGAGTCTGCAATCTTTGTTCAATTGAACAATGGGTCAACGGACAAATCCAGCTTCTGCAAATTGATCTTCCGGCAACTACTCTGTGTATATCAATTTATTCGCTAGCCATCTATCACTACGGGTTTATTTCGATGAGCCAAGTGAATGTTAGTGACTAAATTGATTACAGAAGTGAAAATACCACAATTAACTCCGACCTAGAGATGATTAATATATCAATAGGATCTCTTAAAACCGCTAGTGAGTAAAACGAGAATAGGAGGACTATTTCAAGCAATTTCGAAAATGCAATGTTGTTTTGCAGACGAATGAGCATTGAACTTGGAAGCGGATCTCAATGTCATCTCAGCACTAAGCTTAGTACAGATATGCATCAAAGCTTATTGAACACAGCCAAGAGAAGTTTTTAATTTCGAAAATTGATATACCTCTCGAATAATGAAATCGTGATTTCATTAATGAAATTGCCAGCCATTCAGAACCAAATGAAGCCTGTGCATTGTGTCGAGACTGTAAAATATTCCTGCGAAGAGCATTGCATATGATTTTGATATTTCGTTCACCACTGACTCGTCTAACAATGCCGCCCTGAAGGATTCCTGCTACTTCGTCGCCATTCAATTTCGCTAAAGGTGGTCTTATTGTGTTCGGATGGTATACGTATCATGCCAGTTGCCACGCTCCACTGCTCACAAGATGCTAGCCACTTCTGCATGTCCTGCTCCCATCCTATTGGCATTCTGCTGAATGATGACATTCATGAGGATGATATGAACCTTTATACCAAGCTAGAAACATAATTTGAAGGACCCTCGAAAAACACTGTAACTGTACTGCTCTCTGTTTTTTCTCACCCCTCCTCGCTTTTCATCCGTCATCATTTCAAAGAACGTAATGTTGTCATCATATCGCATGCGATTCTGTCATCAAGCCAATGAGTTTTCAGATCTTCGCGACATCTCCGCTCCAGCCATCCAGATCCGACGCTCGTTCGCTTGTTCGTATGAAATGCTCTCGAGATGAAACTTCTTGTCGTGTGTTATTATGATCCGAATGCTCGCATGATGGCTGATGGCAGGATGGCATAAGAGGCAGAACGTGCTCAAAGACAAATTATTTTAAGCCTTGGATTATTAAGGAAAGTGCCTTATCTATTCTGCGAGAAGACACTGTGGAGCAAGTAGAAGTAGCTCAAAGGATGTATCATGGTGTATTGTCAGAAAATCTGCCAAGTAGACGTATCATAATAATAGTCATTATGATGTGCATACAGGCAAATTTTTCTATACTATGATACAAGTGACAAGAAAATTGAGATCACTTGTCGAAATACTTTTGGAAAAATGTCACTAGCTGTATGTGAAAATGAAAATAAACAAAACGCGAGATGGCATCTTAATGGTAAAGTAGAAGGATGATTCTTTTTATCTGGGCAGAGTTTCTCGTAGGCATAATATCTTAGTGAAATCCACTACCAACCAAATTTGATCAAAATTAATTTTAAGGGCTCTTTAGCGAAATATTTCAAATAGTCCACTTATTGAGCTACATTACTGGCTAGTCGATTCTTTCATAAATATTTAGAGCCGTTATGAACCATAATTAATAATCAAACTAAAGAGAGAGCTGCTAAGCTACATTGATTGTGATATTTAGTTGAAAGTAAAGGCCGGCTTTAGCAATCAGCAATAAAATAGTCGAAAAATAGTCAAAAAATATTGGCCGTTGCAATCATGCTTTGTTGTATTAGGATGATTTTCCAGAGTAAGTAGCACACAACTGAAACTCAACTTATTTTAGTACCATGTCGATGCAATAAAAAAAAAAGGACATCAGAACCGCCACAAAACTGATTTTCGAAGAAATTGTCCTTGAGGAATCAAAAAATGTGGAAAGACATTATACACTTTTTTTTTTGTATCATTTCAACCATTTCTTATCCAAATCAACAAAAATCATTTCTAGACAAAATCAGTGCTGGTAACAGTTTTCCAATGAAGCAGCAATAAGTCTAACATAACAAGTTCATGCTTAAATCAACCTATCCTTTGAATTTCATTTTCATCCACGGACTTTATCGAAAGTTTCAGCGATTAAACGATGTTCGAGGTTGCCATCCGAAAATTTTTTTCCAATGTTTAAGGTTCCTTATTTTTATTGTAAATGCTTTGTATATAATGATATAATGGAAGTATCTGTTGATGCAATATTTACGAAAACGCCTTGTGCTGGCAACCCTAAGTTACCAGCATAACCAAAAATATGCCAAATCTGCTTCACGTTAAGTTAAACCCACCCTGTGATTTCGTTTTGATGGAATGACTGCGCTGGAAGTTATAAGAGTGAAAAAATTTGAGGGCTACCACACGCAATTTTTTTTCCAAATATTCGAAACTTCAATAGTTGTTGTTAATTCTCATTGTATTATCGTTCCCATTTGCAAACTTAATGATAAAACCGCTTAGTAAAGAAAATCCAAAAAACCACAAAAATTACCATACCTTGCATGATTTTTCTACAAAATTCCTACGAAATTTGGATTACATTTTCCATTTACTACTTTTTGATTTAATGACCGGATCGGAAGCTATAGAGGAAAATGCTTTATTTTGTTGAGCAAATTTATAAGATTTAGGTGGCGATAACGTCCATAACTGGCAGCTCTATCGAAACCAAATTTCTACCAAATGTGGCTTAGAGTAAGGTTCAAGTACTGTGTGAATTTCGTTACAATTTTTTGACGGATACGGAAGTAGTTTTTGTAGTGGTTTTTGAAGATAGGACGCTGCCACAGGGTTGCTGTATTTCAAAATCATTTCTATCAGATCTAGTCCTAGTTATTACCAACATGTCCTGTAAATTTCATATTAATAATCACCGGTCATTAGTTCTTGTGAACAGAAGTTTGGAGTGCTGCAAATAGAGCCAATTTGGTGGTGGGCTGCTGTTCTTGTGCAACTTCGAATTTCGATAAATTCAAACTGACATGGCGTACAAAAGTTGATACTCCAGAGATTATGTCCCTGAATCTTTTTGTTGATATATATATATATATATATATATATATATATATATATATATATATATATATATATATATATATATATATATATATATATATATATATATATATATATATATATATATATATATATATATATATATATATATGTCTAATACCAATTTTCTTCGAAAATCAGTAATAAAATAATATACTTAGGCCAAAGACCGGTGTACATAACTCATTTTTTTGGGAATAAATATTAACATAGCAGATTTGCTAAATCCTCGAAATCAAAGGACTCTTTGAAACAAATTGCTCGGCATGCACAGAAATTTTGAACAGCTAAACTTTTCATAAATGCTTAAAATGTCTTAAAATTCTTGAAAATCATAATCAGTAAATTGTTTTGTTGACGCAAGGCATAAATGATAATTAGACTTAGCACAGGTCAATGTAATACATATATTAATAAATATATGTAATACTAATAAATGTAATACATATAGTCTGGCACAATTACAATCAAATGTTGTACTTTGTGCATCAAATGAACTCCCTAGAACTCGCACATACTTTTCAATACATTGTAGTTTTAATTAATTCGAAGTGGTAATCCCATTTATGTTTAGAAAATCGATCCACTTATTATTCTTAATTTAAAGAAATATGGGTTTCGTTTTCATCATAGCTATTCAGGAAATTCTCGTACGCTTTCATGTTTTTATCGAAATACTCTCCTACATACAGAAGCCTGCCGAACCGAAAATTCGTCACTTTTAGTTATACTCATAGCGAGGAGTATTACTAATTTGATGAGAAAAAATATAAAAAAAATAGATATGAATCAAATATTTTCAAATATGATTTGGCGTCATATACGTTTCTCTTTAATTCAAATAATCTGACTTCATTTCAATAACGCTGTATCAAAGTGTGTCTTGTTTAGCATAAAATGTTTTGTTTCACATTCAATGAAAATGATGACATGAAAATAACATTTTTATAATAAAGTGGAATCATTTTTATTGAATGTGGGGCTTATTTAAATCAAATAAGATTCGTTTTTTATTTAAAAGTATTTCAACTTTTGATTTAAATTTGATTCTATAAAATTTTAAGTGGTGAAATGATTCTGAGTGCACTGATTGAAAATATAACAAAAAAGGGAGATATTAATGAAAAACTGACATATTTAAGGATAAGTGAGAACGAAGTACACAAAAAAATGGATGTATTTACTACACTAGGTAGATAGTTAGATTTTTTTTCACCCCGATAGAAGTTTCATCTGACTCTAAAAACTCCTTCGGCTTGGAATTGGTGATTTACTTCGAAAAATACCACAATTCTTTTCGAATGTGACAATAAACCATGCACCGGTCATTTTGTTTAATATATTTGTGACTGAACCTTTTGACAAGCTTCAACCCCTCGATTCATCTAGGGCTGTCCTGGGATTACTTTTCTGCGGAGTTTTGGCTTTACGTGCGGGCTGGGTAAGTTAATTACAATCAAACTAATATTTAGTGAATTTGAAATTAGCCTTTAAATTGGTAGTAATTGAAAGGGCGAAGACGTGGTAACATCAGAGATAACGAGCTCAAGGAAATAAGAATTTATTTGTAATAAAAATCGAAAATTTAAATAACAAATATCCAGTTAAAATATTGACTTGATTGACATATCTTTATAACTATCGAGGTGGACAAAACAAGGTCGTATACAGACACCATAAATTCTCGTACAATTGAATTATTTACTTCATTTGAGTGAATGGAAGTCGTAGAATTCAATTGAGTACTGTACTTGTTTCCAGCACTCAAAGATTTGCATTTGCATCGCAAAGAACTTGTGTCGCCTTCGGCAACAAAACTCGAATGCATTACCTCCTTGAAATATGTTTGCAATTAACAACGATGCATAGTTGCTCCCACACTAAATGCATTAGCCTTCTTGGGCATTCGCAATGACGGACAAGTCATCAATGTCAACTTCCACCTTCATAATAACTCAGAATTATGCACGATAGTCACTCAAAGCAATTAAACCGTTTTGTATTCGACATTCCGCTCGTTCTTTTGAAAATCGTTTGCGACAAACCGAGAAACTGCAGTCCAAACCGTGCAGTCAATGTCTTCTGCTGACAATTTCTCAATCAACCCACAATCACCATCATCCAGAGCCACTCTACTCTACAGTTTAAGACACAACTACTTGGCTTCAACAAGCAGCATTCGTTTCGTTTTGTATTGGGTATCATACTATTATGTACTCGACTGATTGTATCCGCACGCAGCTATTCCACACTTTGCACTTACGGAACCATAAAATTGATCGCTCATCAAATAATTTACCGCCTGCTTGGCGGCCTGTCACTTGAAAATTGCACCGTGATCGCGCTCATTACCATTCTGTGGACAAACAATTCACCAATCAACGGGTTAACTGCAATTGCGACTGCAATCGCAAATATCTGACGGCAATCACTATCGACGATTTTGTCTTTCAAAGATTGCTGGTACTTGAGCAAGAGCACATTTGAAATCTGTTTTTGGTTATTCTATCGATGCATTGAAAACTAAAAAATTCAAATAGATCATGCCACGTGCATGAAAATAAATGAAAAATAGATTGAACATTTTTTTTAAATAAAAAGACAATTATAGTATTGAATTTTCAAATTTTAAACTATTAAATTTTAAACTATATTTTAAACTATTTCGAAAACATATTAATATGGATGTACATACATTTCAATCAGCTCTCCTCTATGGTATTAATCAACGACAATGTCTTCGGACTTGCTTAGAACGTTTCTGATTGTCTTTAGATAGAAACCTCATTTTTCATGACCAAATGGAAGACTGCGTGGTGAGCACTATGTACATTGACAATTCACTTTACAGTTTGCATAAAGCTTAGGTGTTTGATTGATTCGCAATGAAGATGGAGCTTGATCTGTAATATTGAACACTGAGAATATATGTACATGGGCGGTATATATGTATATGCATGTACATTCTCAGCAAACAATTCAATCATTATATAAGGCTTAATTAGGTTTAATCTATTTCTTAGTGCAAAAGGCCTGTCTCTTGTAAGGGAAAAAAGTATGCATACATTTTACCTTATTTTATCCCTTATTTTAACATTGGCCATACCGTAAGGCATACCGTTTTTTCATTATATGTGCCATATGATCAGGCTTAAACAATGATTAGGTTTAGCCTTACTCTAAGGCTTACTATTGTTAGTTGATAATCCTTATATTTACGCTAACTAGATATGGTTAATTTTGTTTCATTGATTAAAAAATTCGCACGTACTTAATCTACATATATAATTAAATACACTCTTAAGCATAGTACTGAGTTCGATTTCACGTGAAATTTTCATACAAAATTTCACGTGAAATCTGTTTCGGCGAAAATTTAGCTTGAAAATAAGCAAGAGTGGTACTCTGTTCTTAGCATGAAAAGTTGCTTTGAAGTTGCTTTCGCGTTGAAAACGTAGATGGAACTGAAACATGTCTCCAATCATTTCACGCCAATTTAGTTTATGCAGTTCATTCTTTCGAGCTAAAAAGTGACATTTGGTGTTTCAATTTGAAAATGGAGCAGTGCAAATGCCTTTCCAATAAGAAAATCGATCGAAAAGTGAAATTCTTGACATTTTATCCGTCAGAAATGAGCAGTGTCTCTGCTTTTCTCCATTGCCAAAATTTTCGCTCGAAAGAATGACCAGATAATGGAGACATGTCAAAATTTAGCTTCACGATTAACTCAGTACCAGCCTTTATACCGATTAAACACTCCGATCAATCCTTTCACTTTTCACACTTATCACTTTTAATTTTTATCACTTTTAACTATAACTTTTAAAACGATCCTATCACTTCTGAAACTTGTCTATTCATAGAAATGCCAATGCAGACGGAATTATTCTGCGGAACATAATTTCATAGAAATGCCAATGCCAATATAAACATTAAACTAAGCCTGAACTAAGGCTTAAACTATTCATTATTTAAACCTTAAGCATAGTACTGAGTTCGATTTCACGTGAAATTTTCATGAAATCTGTTTCGGCGAAAATTTAGCTTGAAAATAAGCAAGAGTTGTACTCTGTTCTTAGCATGAAAAGTTTCTTTGAAGTTTCTTTCGCTTTGAAAATGCAGATGGCACTGATACATGTCTCCAATCATTTCACGCCAATTAAGTTTGTGCAGTTCATTCTTTCGAGCTAAAAAGTGACATTTGGTGTTTCAATTTGAAATTTGAATTGTGCAAATGTCTTTCCAATAAGAAAGTCGATCGAAAAGTGAAATTCTTGACATTTTATCCGTCAGAAATGAGCAGTGTCTCTGCTTTTCTCCATTGCCAAAATTTTCGCTCGAAAGAATGACCAGATAATGGAAACATGTCAAAATTTAGCTTCACGATTAACTCAGTACCAGCCTTAAGCCTAATATGCCTGATCATATTTTTTGCTGGGTTGTTGCGTTTTCTTTACATTCTAATAAAGAAGTAGACATTCTTACCAATATAATACTCGACATGAACAAATATATTAGATTATTGTCTACTTTTATATTTACTTATCACCCATATTGACAAAGTAGCTATAGTATCCCACCAATACAAAAATTTAATGGTGTGGATATAAATGTATACATAAATGTGTTAAAATGTCCAAAATTTTGTAGTAGATAAGTATATAAGTGTTCTAGTAGATATGTATATAACTAACAAAAGGGGAGCAATTAACTTGTCTTGTAATTCAATTCCAACCAGCAGCACTCAACTATGCAGTATTTGCATCGCCGCCAAAATAACAGTTTTTCCTTTCGTTTACCTCACCGACTATTATAACTCATTCGCTATCAAATTGAGTTGGCATAATTGCAGTCGTCCTGAGGGTGAAAAAGGCCGCACCGAAAAACATGTAAGCAGTTTCGTCAAGTGATAATGCCACTTCGCAACGAAATTAAAGTAGGTGGTATTACATTAATTCCGCCAATAAATATTGTCGCGTGCTTTATCGCTTCGAGTGAAATAATTGTGGAATAAATGGGAAAATGAGCAAAATACGAGCTTTCAGTTCAAGTATCAACTTTTCAACTTCACTTTTTCAGCGGCCACGATTCGTACAGGTGAGTTTGTTTAAAGCGTGCCTAAGATCAATTAATTGTCACTCGTTGGACGTGCAGTTTTTCAATTCTTATGAGAGTTACTTTGAGTAAGGCCAGGTGCTATGTACCTTTTCACCGATGTTTTTATTAATTTTCTCGTCTGCCTGGCTTTGAATGACATGAAAATTAAGGATTTTTA
Source organism: Nemotelus nigrinus (assembly GCA_947369275.1). NCBI lineage: Eukaryota > Metazoa > Arthropoda > Insecta > Diptera > Stratiomyidae > Nemotelus > Nemotelus nigrinus. The sequence goes on along the minus strand of OX376373.1, from coordinate 43,928,410 downwards.
AAAAATGGGAGGAAGAAAACTGAATTAATCATGGCTATCATCTGTATAACAATTTTCAGAGCACATGGTTTCATTTTAATCTTCTTGCAACTTTTATTCGAGTTATCAATTTAATGCATCCTGGAATTTAATAAGAAACGTCTAAAGAAGAGACTTGATTCCATATTTTCTGATATTTTATTCAACTAAGTTTTTTCATTGACTGTTATTTTCTATTGATGATGAAGGGTACGAACCTTCGATTACTCCGTTGCTAGCAGGGCAAATAAAGGAAACTTAGAGTGGCACATTAAGCATAAATTATAAATTTATAACATGACTTCTCAAGAGTTATGTTTAATTTTAATTATTATTATTCGGTATTATTATTATTATGTATTATTAATTTTCGTTCGAAAAGGGGACTACCGCCTTTCATAGGATTTTTGCCTAAATCAAATTAAGCAATATTAATTTTAATTTTTTTTGTACTTTTATCTAAGATTTTGTACTTTTTTTGCACTTTTGCACAGTACTTTTATCTAAGATTTTGTTATGCAGCATTTCAATTTACACATTTAGCATTCAGCATCTATACACAGCTAAGAGTGGGTGCTTGAAAAAATAATGAAACGTGTTTTGAAGTTGCATTAGCCATGCGACGCGTAGCCAATAGGTAAAATGCTATTGGCTTCATAGCGGGTCATTAAAACAACCCTCTTCCGTAAATCGTCGCAGTAATGGCTGAATTACAAGTGAGTTCATCCTTTTCCATGTACAACTTTCGCTAATAATTTTAAATTCAACATGTATCGAAACAGCTCTTACCTCATTCAATATGCTTTTGTTACCATTTTTATAATATATTCATTCTCCATAAATACATTTGATGGTAACAATTTCAAATCCGTTTTCAAAATGACAGGATACGATGTTTACAATAAACGTAATGATTATGTATCCAACACATAAACTAATTCAATAAAGTTATTGTTATTATTATGTATCCAATAAACCAATATCATCAACTAGTAGTCTAAACCTGATATTGCGGTTATGGGCAGGCGTCGTACATCTCAAGGTCTGTTCCCTTACTTTCAGTCACTAAATTTAACTGAATTTTCATGAAACATGTGGTGGGGAAATTCATGAAAAGTACGGGAACGCTCTCATTGCATTTCCTGAAAATTGACAAACAAAAGTGCCAGTTTTCGGTTTTTGGTAGAACAATAGTGATTACAGAGTCATACTAAGCGCTGATAAATTATCGTAACATATTCGTAACACGTAAAATATTCGACCTTCATAACAAATATTTACTCGCGCCACACCGTTTGACACTTTTCAGTATTTTTCAGTAGCTCAGACCGTACTGAAATTTACTGAAAGAGGGGAAATTTTCAGTTTTCAGTAAAACGGCGTACGGAAACGACTTTATTGCAATTAATTGCAATTAATCACAATTAATTGTAGTACGGAAACAGACCTTTGATATCCTAAGCCTGCTTTACCGAAAACAGAACCCACCATGAAGTCCGAGAGTGAAAGAACGTGGAGAAAGAACGAAGAGAGTGAAAGAATTCTAAATAACTGTAGACCAAAGTAGCCCAAACTAAAGTATTTCGTTTTTTTTTCTTTTTTTTTAAATGAATACATAATCTCTCTAAAATATTGAGTCAAAATTTCAAGTCAATTGGAACAAAATTGACGAAGCTATGAGTATTTGAGCGTCCGTTGCTCCAGTTCGGGTTTCTATACCTGTTCGACAGCTGTACGTTTTTCTGAAACTTGTTATTTTTAAGTCCGTGCACACCATAACTCAAAATTGGCTGGACCAATCAGCTTTTTTGTTTTTTTTTTTAAATAATTATTAATTTTACAATAACAAATAAGCCGATCGGTTTTTTTTTTCGCGAAAATCGGTTTTTGGCTTGCAAGTGCTGCGAAAAATTACAAAATCTAAAAAGAAAAAACTCTCCCAGGGTCACCTCGAGAAACATATCCTTTAACAAATGCATTTTGATTTTTTTGTTTCAGATGATTCTGTTGCGAGTTATGATGAACAGGGCAAAACAACTTTTTTTTTCGAAGAGCTTCCGGATATTCACTGTCACTCGTTTGATTTTCGATATTTCGTAATAAAAACTATTATTCAAATATTGCATTATTGTGTGAAAATTGATTGAATAAACAAACTCGAAAAAAAAATTCTTAAAAACAAACCTTTTATTCACCGAATTAACATTACAATTAACATCTATGGATATGAGTTTTATGGATATGAACACCGAATTAACATTTATGGATATGAGTTCTTATAAGGGTCTGTAATTTATTACGAGCTTTAAAATTGCAATGTCTTGAAGCATAATATCATGAAATATTGTTTCAGGAATTCAAATAAATCCAATGTATTATTGAAGATATCATAAAACCCTTGTGTATTATTGAAGATAAAAACCAATGTATTATTGAAGATAAAAACTGATTTTGATCGTGTGAGGGTGGCAGACAAACGTGCTAAGAAGAACTCTGTATTTATCTATATTTGGAATAGTATTTGAATTGTTGATTTCATTTTTTATTTATTATATTCTTATTTTACTTAATGTATGTTTAGTAACAATATTTATTTCCGTTTGTCCTGTGAAAAAATCTACACGGGAAGATTGTAAATTTAACTTGAATAGCTCATGATATTATAAAATATTACGAGCTATATCATTTGGTAGCTAAATGAAACAAAAGGAAGCTCAAATGGCTACAAGTAGCCCAAGTTGGTATCAATATTGGTGTCCTTTACTTATACAAACCAAGTGTACAGCCCACCACTGCCTATTGGGTCTGATTTTTCACGGTCATGATATCGCTCGGGTATGCTGTCATCGTATAGATGACAGCTCTGACCTTAATGCCACAGTCCTAATATTATTATTAAATATTTATTTATCATCAAAAAAGGTATAAAACTAAATATACACATACATATAAAGCAACGCTAAACAATTTAAAACAAGTTATAAAGTACAATAAATAAGTTAGGAATAAATAACAAACAAATACCAGTTAAATATCATATTTACTAACAGCTAAATAAATAGGGCTACAAATGGCTCGGATAAAAGGAGGATTTGAAAGATAGTTTGAAAATTGTTGAAAAATAAAAATTGATAAATATTTTTTGATTCAATAATTTTTCGATTCTGAAAATAAGAGCACAGACTGCAAAGTAAAAATTCAGCAATTCTGAATTTGGCCAGCTTCAGAATAGAAGTAGAATGTCCAACTTTGTGAAAGGCTTTACTAAAGTCAGTGTCAAATTTGTAAAAATTAACGACTTTTTCTAGAGCATGACTTTTTCTAAAAAACGCACATATACAGATGGGAATCAACCAGGAGAGAAAATTTATGGTAATATAACATAGGCATCGACACGATAATTTTACCAGTATGTTTCCATATTTCTAAAAATGATTATTTCTGCTTTCATAATTTCCGTAGCTACGAAAGATGGAATAGGCTGGTTCAAAATCTTCAAAGTTCTCCCAGTTATATTGCTGTTGGAATCATTCTTCTAATCATTTACATGCTTTCAAGCATTTATACTTGTTTAAAAAAGCACTTTTTTTGAGGTGCGCTTTTGAGATCGAATTCATGTTTGGAAAAAAATTGATTTATTTTACATCAGAATAGAATTATCTAAAATATTTTCGAGAGTCATATAACTGAGATATAATTTGTACTTTTTAATTTATTTGTGCTCTTATATTAACTGTTCCAAAAAGGATATTTTTTCATCAAAGCTTTAAAAGCGTCTTTTGTTCATAGCTGTGAGCTGTTATTTGCTGTTTTGTTACTAATATGTTGACCACACACCAAAAACATAAACCATTTTTCCACATAAATTACCCAATTCGCAAGAGTTTTTGATTCTAATTCTCTTTCATTTTTAACTAAGCTAATTCTCTTTCATTTTTGACATTTTTTACCTGATGGGTTGAACATTTCATTCCCATGGAGTAAGAAAACTGATATAAGATCATTTACGATTTTACAATCCGACAAGAATACAAAAAACACGTTGACAACAGACAAGCATGCAAAAAACGTCAACAAGGGTCTACAGAGCCAAACAAATTAAAATCTAAAATCCATGATGGAATTGTGAAAGACTCTAAGCATAGTTCACAATTCAAATCTCTATTTGACAGACCTAAAACAATTAAGCGGCTTAACAGCTCATCGTTCTGCTTTCAAGCAAAGCAAAACGCACATATACAGATATGTACATATGTAAGCATGATGGTTATTACCAAATAAACTTCTCACAAATGGTCACTTTAGTCACAACATTCTTATTCACCAATTGTATAGACATCGCATTTCCGTAATTCAACTGTGCAATGTTCGTTGAAATCCAAGGATCAATTATCATCTGATCCAAGAATATTTTATGAATGAGCATTCTATGCTATCTAAGTATCTTTTGCATGGTCTCGTCTTCGGTCTCATCTCGTTTCGTTTGGCTCGTTCTGTTCATTGCGATTTCATGTCAGTAGCCGAGCCCGGCTGCATTATTACATGATTTCCTCCGTGTGTAATTGGAAGCTAGCAGCAGCGTAACAAATATTTGACCATCGACTATCCAAACACGTAACAACTGCACAACAATTACTACTTCAATCAGATAACACCATACGCTCTCTAACCAATTTATAGATGCATTAAAACCATTTGTTCTCACTTTAAGTGCCTTGCGGAAAGTTTATCGATTAACCCAACAGCGAGCACTGCACGTCCACGATTCGGTTATATCTACTTATCAAACTATCGCGATTGTAATTTCGCAGTTTTAACCCTGAAGCGGCTTAGACGGATATGCTGTATTGAAAGTGAGATATATTTTCCTATTTTGCTTTGAAAAAGCCTGACCGTGGTCTATCGATACCGTCACATTTCTCGATATTAACCATTACTATACCTTCTTTCTGTCTCGAAAGCTTCCTTGCGGCGAAAAGAAAGTCGCTACGCATCTAAGCGTTAACGTTTTATAGTTTCAGGGGGAGAAAAGAAAAACTGTTAGGCTGAGCTGAGATTCAAATCACTGGCTAAGTGTGACGGCTGTTTATAAATTTTGTGTAGCCATTGAATAGCTCCTTTGGTCTTCGGCTCGGGTCAAGAGCCACATTTCCTACATTCGTTTTGCAAAGGAAATCATAGAAGGGAAAAAAGGAAATATTTACGTTCTCACATCGCATGGTCAGCGCGGCCACGCTTGGATAGGTTAACAATTTTGCAGGCTCTAATCGGGAAACATCTCTAGACGGCCGGCCAAATGTCTTAAGTTGGACAGACTTATGTCGAGCCCGACTCGTTGTTGACCCGGCTCACGGAATGGGTACTGACTTGCCTTGTTGATTCCTCCGATCAATAAGATTAGTTTCAATATAATTACTGATTCGATAGAAACTTCCTCTGGGACAATGCAATGTAGTTATTCCATTATTAGACACTAGTTGAAGTAGTTGCACGAAAGGGCGAAAGGGCAGAAGTGACCGGCTGAACAACTGCAAGAAAAAGGCCGTTCACCTCGTTCCAGTTGATTAGTTCATGAAATTCTCTTGGCGTGAACATCCTGTTTTATGAAATTCCACTTATTACTTAAATTAAATAGACCTTAATGCTGTTTTTAGTTTTTCAAAAACTAGCTATCGTGCTAAGATTTTATTCAAAAGTATTGATTTCCATTAGAGTGAGATTCATATTGCATAGTGAAATTAAGTGGTTTGAACGTCACTGAAACTGGCAGCTGGTGCAAATTTGATATTGAATCTAATTTTAGGTTTTCACCTAAGCAAGATTTGGTAATAGTTCAGTAATAAATAAGCTTTTGACTTATTTGGCTCCTCTAATCGCTCCGACTCACCAAAAGCAAAGCAGGCCGATTAATCATCTTAGTTTCCAAATAACCATTCAAAAAAATACAAATTGGATTCAGAATTTTTCGCAGCAATCACGAACAGTTGTAGGTATTATCTCCTTATGCGACGGCTGAATCCGTATCTCAATGCAATTGAAAGTCAAAGGAAACATTTAAAATAATTACTCTAATGAGCATTTAACATTTCGAGAAGTCATGCGGTCGCTTAGAAAGCTTACAGCCTTGAATGACGGAATAACATTGCAATTGAGTGGTGAACGGTGTGATTGTAGATTTTAATGACAAAGTTGTAAACATGATTGCAGTAACGATTGATCTTGCACGGTACGCGGCATGAACATAAATATGCTGACACAGAAATACTAGAACATAACACATTCTAACATTTGACATTAATTATTTCAGTTTATCGATTGGATTGACTTCAATTGACTTTGCTAAATAAGAGTAGTGACATTCAGTTCTGGCGGATGTTGATAGTGATGTCAAAATCTTAGTTGTTAGCAGAGATGTATTAACGGATTATAAAATAGAAAAAGAAGAATATAAGCCTCATACACATTAAATTTAGGGGAACTCAGGAATAATTTCAGAATTTACTTCACACTCAAACATTTTAATAGTAAGACATCATCGTCTACGAGTCAAAAATATAGAAAAACAATGAAATATAAATCTTAATGAGTAAAAATTTCATAAATTATTATTGGAAAATGAAAAACAGACGTCTTTCAATAACCAGAAAACTTATTCATTCAAACTAAGATTTAAATAGTTATTTATTTTACCACTCTAACATCAGAGTGCTGTGAATCAAATTTTACATGCTAGTTGACAGCGCGACTAATTATAATAGACAATTCAATTAATATCTTAGAGATCACAGATTGACAACATTGATTGATTTAATTTTTCATTTTAGATGCATGTGTGAGTTAAAAGAATTACAAGCTCAAGTGCTTTTCTCTACTGGGTGAAAGCATTGAATATATGCAAAATAAACTTACAAACACATGAATAATTACTTTCACTGCATTTTTTCAAAAACCTAGTAGTGATCTTATAGAAGCATTTATGTATTCGTGCATGTGCAGTGCTGTCAGCTTTGATAACCACAGCTTTTCAATCTTTCTTAGTCACTGTTAACATTATATATAAATAGCTATGTATGTATGTATATTTTCCTAACGAAAAATTTACGACAGTAACCTTAGCTAGTTAGCCTTTAATCGTGTCTTAAAGTCTTTCAATCACCATTCACTCAAAAAACCTCCATAAATAAATAAAATTCATTACAAGCTCCAATTGATTGTTGCAAAATTATGAGACACATTCTCAACTATACCCACTCACTTCTACATAATTAGTTCATTGAAAACACATTTCAAATCAAATTACTTTACTATTGTACATTGAATACAATGTTGCAACCAATCGCTACATCGAATAATCATTCAGACACCGAATCAAACACCTTTGCAGCAAGTTTGTCTGATAGTTGGCCGTAAGCGAAATGCCAGAAGCTATTATCTAGACTAGGCTAATACAAAGTGCAGCCAATTTTTTCATTAACACCGGTTTTTAATGCAAGCTTAGTCGGCCAGCTCTTTTATCTTTTTTAAGGCATTCCTTTCTGAAACAATTCTTTGGGCTTCAGACTGCAGTTAGATAATATTAATTTGTAACTAGGAACACTATATAATTTTGGCGAAAGTTTGAGTATCGAAGCAAAATAAACTCTTCATTGTTTTTATTTCAAATACAGTTTATTCAATTTATTTCTAATTATTTATAGCTAGAGAAAAAAATTTAAGCGAAGATGCTGCGTGTCCGGTACTAATGGAATATTGATTTTTACTATTACCTATAGGGTGCACTTTTGTCAATGTATTGTATTTGACTGCTTCGTCTTAAATGCCATCAGATACATGTTTCAGCATTAAATCTTTCAAACCTATTAACATGACTGCATTCTTTTACAGGTATTATTTGCATAAATTCAACATTAAGCAAACTCGACAATAACTATTATCAATAAAATCGATTTAACCGACAGTTTAAACAGTAATGAAATAGCATTTTGCGATTACGAGGCGCCGTCGTTTTGCATTCATTAGAATAAATCACTTGAATGCATTCTTGAAATAAGTGTGTACTAATTTACAAGGTATTCGCGTAGCCTCTCATGCGTTCATTGATTGGAAATAATTATTCGTTGGCACTTTTCAAAGTAAAAATTTTGACATTTGTTTCATGCTAAGTGGATTATCATGTTGGTGCAGCTAGAAACCTGTAAAGCAGCGATATGTACGACCGTTGAAATGAAATTAATTGATGGCGGTGTGGCTCATAAACAATAATTAATATGATGCCGAATAGTAGTAGAAGTATCAATGTATCTCTTTCTATGGTGATAATTCATAAAAACGGTAAACTTCAGGATGTAAGCTATGGCACTGCATTCGAGTAGCTAACGGTGAGATGCATGTGCACCTTGCTAATAGATGAATACACCAATTTCATTTAAGTTTGAATTCCCACTAGCTATGTCTTTGTTGAGCTTGTTTCAAGGTAGTCTAATATAGGATTAAGTTATTTTGCCTGAAAGTTATTTTATATAATTTATAAAGTGTTTGCCAAGGGGAAATATAACTTTTAAATCAACCTTATGAGTGAAAGTTAAAACAAATACAGCCGAACAGAAATTAACTAGAATACTTTTGGACATACTCATCTTTGATCATAATGCAAAAAGTCCCTGAATAAGTTTAAGCGTGTCCTGGAAAAAACACTTCAACACTGACTCATTGCCGTCACAAAATTTTTTAGAAGCACGTTAGCATTTTTCATTGTTTAGATTTGAGTTCGGCAATCAAAAATTACGAAGTCAGCGCTCAAATTTCCACACAAAAATATTTTCAGGGGTAGGTTTACCTTCACCCGAGTAGATTCATCTCCATAGCAATAACAGGACACCTAAAATTAAATTGCATTATTCGCCGCGGAAAATAGCCTACTCTTCATCGATTAAAATCATAGTACAGGAAAAAAAACTGGTACAAATAAATTGGCAGCTGCACAAGTCACGCCAAACTGAAGCAAGAGCCAACAATTTTTCTAGTGAACTCAGACTGGCACGTCCGGAAGACAACAAGTTAAAGTTCCACTCGTTCTTCAAGATTCTCTCTCCTACTAAAAATACCGACTATTTTCTGGTAAGTGGTCAAGAAAATTAATAAATCTACCATTAGCGAAGCCCTTCTAAAAACTGTCAACGGACATTGGGCCAGAAAGTGACACAGAATTGCAACTCATCTAGAACAGGTAATTATACCTGTCACCCTGACAATCTTCAAGAAATTATGTTATCGCTAATGCTATGCTCTAACGGTTGCCACCGATTCTCTTTTCTAATCTCTTTAACGCAGTCTTTTGAATCGGATATTTTCCTGGAGCTTGGAAAACAAAAGTGACCATAATGCTCTCTAAGACTGATCATGACTAATAAAGACAAAAGAGAAGTTGTATGTCTTATGAACTATTAGTCTTTTGCCCTGTGTCTCCAAAGTTTTTGAGAAAGCTCACCTGGGAAAACTTTATTCAATATTTGAAGATACAAGGAAAATTCCAGAACGTTAATTCAGATTTCAAAGACATCACAACACCATTAAATAAGTATTGTTCAACAAGTATTTTCAATCTCAAGTCTGACATGAAGGATGGATTTTCAAAATCAATACTCCCCTACTCAAATCGACAAAACATTTGAGATTAGATGCAAAAGCTAATCTGCCACTAAATATTGCGCGCACGCTGGTGCTCCCCACAGGGACCTGTACTCTACACAATCTTCACAGTTGATCTCTCAATAAACGACATAACAAACAGCTACCTTTGCGGAGGACGTTTGCCATTCTAAGATCCAGTTTGGAAAAAGTACAAAAACGCACTGCTGCAATTTGCTGTAATAAGACTCCAGAAGTGTCAATTATCGGCGGTAAAATTTTGAAAAATACTCAGTTTGTAGATGAAATAGAAGTCTGAAAGGAAAATGCGTTTTGTTTAATTTTATAGTTGCTGGCTATGGCAAATCATCAAATTATGATATTGTTCTGCCTTAATTAATTGCAAAGTTTCCGTAAATGTTTTAATCAGTGTTGCACATCATGAGAAAAGAATGATTCTCGTCAATTATTTATTTTTTTATATATGCTTTATTTCCATATCTTGACAGTATATTACATATTAGCATTTCAATTTTGATGCACTACTCCTCCTTTTAAGGTAAGAAACATTGTATTAGAAGTCAGGAGTTGTAAATAATTTTTCATTTCAAGTTTTATAATTACAAAAAAAGAAACAATTTCAGTCCATTACAAATCTATCAAATTTCATGCCATATAAAAAAAAAATTAGCAGTGCTAAGAACAAATTTATGTACAATCGATAATTACTCTTACATAAATAATATTTTAAGTCTAAATAACAAAAATTATTAGGAAAATTATGGGGAATATTATTTTTTCAAGACCGAGCATAAACCAAAAATTACGAATAGTGAGAGAGAAAGAGAATTTATGTTTGACTCCCGTACTTCAGTTTTTTTTTTAACATTTCTAAATTGTTAAGTCTCTTGATGGACCTTGGTAAGTTATTAAAAAGTTTTATTCCCATATATGTTTGATGGCTCTGACCTAATTGCGCCATACGGTTCCGAAGTAACAAAAATTCTTCGCTCCCACCTCTCGTTCTATTCGTATTAGTTTGGAGTTTACCGATTATTTTCTTAATTTGTTTACGACATTTTTAATATGCAGATCCCACCTTAGATGTTGGTCTATGATTACGCCCAGATATTTAGTTTTGATAACTTTCGGTAAACGTTACATTTAGTCCTTCTGGTAGCCCATGTTGAGTAGAAGCAAAAGCTATTTACTGTGTTTTTTGTATATTTAAGGTAAGGGAATTATTACTTAGCCACTCATTCAGTAAACAGACTTCAGCATAGGCGGGCCGTGGCCTAAAATCTGGCAGGGGCCAGGGACCGAAAGGTTCAAAACATGCAATGATTTTGTCTTCCGTAAGGTACACGTACTGTTCATACAACTTATATAATTTACAAATACATTATATATTTGTTGATTTATTTTTTGTTATTTGCTAATGCATAATGCATTATCAAATAAACTTCATGTCTGTGAATACGTATGAGCTACTACCCATATAATGTGAACGGTATGTATGAACTACACACGAATTATCTATGACCGCTAAGAAAGAAAGCTTGTATGAATTATATGGGAATAGAATGGAAATAATTAGAAATATAAGAATATTTTTTCGTTTAGAAGCTAAATATATTTCAACTTGTACTTGAAGAACAAGATAGCTTAGCTTCAAAATATCTTTGAAGAAATTGGAATATATTAAGCTTAGAAGGAAGAAATTGATCTCTTACTTCAAACATTTTTTAGCTAGAAAACCTAGAAAAAGCAAAAATAATTTGGCAAGATGAAAAGTGCTGTAACTTACTCTCTTCGAGCCATTTGGTTTGCAGGAATATCTTTGTAGCCCTAACTGCACTCTAACTACTAGTGCTTTTTGCTGTTTTCCGTTTTCGCGATCTTCTGGGAAATGTGAGATCCAAACAGTTCTTCTCTGCAAAAGATTTAATTTTTTCCCAAACTAAGTACAAGTCTTATCGCTCACTTAGTAGTGTTTTGACTGTTCCATTCACAAGATCTATCCCATCTCTAAGAGTTATATTTTTAGTTTGGAAATATGTGCTTAACATGTTCGTTATAAAAAGAACATAGTGAAAGATGAAAAGATTTACTACAATTTTAGGATTACTGATTGAATAAAAGATTCCCAATGAATAAACTGAGTCGTTGTATTTTCCCTCATTCATTTCTTTTTCTAAAGCCTCTTCTATCGACCACAGATTTGCGATTGTGAACTGCCTCTTCAAGATGCATCAATAATTTGTGTTGTGATGGCTTCGAAAAGTGTAGGTAAAAGGATTCGATGGCTTTGAAAAAGGATGTACACGTTTCGATTGTGAAAAATGTGTCCATTACAGCAAGGATAATTTTATGAGTTAGACAGTGTACAAATGTGGCTACAGGGTTTTTCATCTAAATTAAGATGTATACACCACTTTTTTGTCCTGATATGACACTAACACCATCATAAGACTGTCCAACAACAGACAATTCGCTAAGTCCGTAGCTGTCTAACAGGATCAAAATTATATCTGCTAAATACGAGGCATTTCGAGCTCTTAAACAGTCTATAAAGCTTGAGAAACTTTCTTCGACAGCTAACTCTTTAGCAAATCTGACGACCACGGAGAGTTGTTCCTTTTGTGGACCCTTGCTTCGTCTGCCATAATGGATATCAGTCCGCACTCTTTTATTTCAGCTGTATTGTCCTCACGAACGATTTCAGCAATTATTTTCATTAATTCATTTTGTGTTTTGCCACTACAGTAGTTTGCAACCTTATTTTTAAAATGTTTTTCAAAAGTTGAATCATGCTTTGCGAATAATTCACAACATTCCAAAAAAAAATCACGGTAATCACTGGTACCACTTTCATCATGTCCTCTGAAAGCACGTCTTTGGCGACTGAGACACGTCGTAAGGTCGATAGCCTTTTCCAAATAATTTCGGTTCATCTTGACAATATTCCAAGACTGTTCAAGCACCATATCATTTACTGTCTTCCAAGCACTAGTAGAATTTTCATATCCGGATCGCAAAGTTTGTTCGAGCTGAAATTTTGGTGTATTTTCGGCGACAATCGAAATTCTATGGAAAATTTCGCATTGTGATAACTTCACACCGAGTCATCAAATCATCACAAAATTTACAAGACTCATCAATGGGCATAAAAAATAAGTTTCTGTCATTTTTAAATAATGTCTGGGCTACCATAAGTACGTAAAAACAAATCTTTCACACGGCTGTTAGAATAAAATGCAAATGATTGATGAGTTTGATACTATATTTATGCACTCAAATCTAAACTTTTAAAATTCCCAATCGCACAAAAATCGCACCGAATTATTTATATTTTTAGCACCTGGAACTTGCGTTTACGGTATCTCGCGACCGTATAAAAAGATAAAGGTCTGACAAAAGTTTAATGAATATGATACGAACCATGTGGCAGCTGTGTCACTATGAAAAAACACTCGGTGAAATTGAAGTGCTATGCCTTCTAACTTCCAATGAAGTTATCAAATTATAATAAAATTCACACACATTTAACCTGAGTGTAAACTAAGTAGATCATAGATAGCATAAAAGTGGCAGGGATGCCATTTCTATTCTCCAAATGACTTCGAAAATTGTATCCTACGTTAATTACCTTATTGCCTACCATTTTAATACTTAGAGTATGTTTTGTAAAAACATAATTGCATAAAACGCCAGTTTAAAAAAGTGTTCATATCTAAATACATGTATATTGCCGAGTAAGAATGAACAGATAATCTTAATAAAAAAAGGATGATTGGCGAGGCGCTTTCTAAATTAAATATTGCCGTCCATTTCTCAAAATGAGTCTCATAACATCGTAATTAATACCGCAAATAACACAGTCTCTATGTTATAAGAAGTGCGTATGCTTTGGTATAGGCTTACACTACTGCACTTCTCAACTCTTGCTGTAACCACGAAAACCTAAGAGGCGAAAACTTAAGTGTCTGCTGTTGGAAATATTTATTTTTCTGGGGGGGGCCAACCTAGGGTCTGGGGGGGTCCCGGCCCCCCCTGGCCCCCCCTACGGCGCGCCTATGGACTTCAGTGTTAACTTTTACCTCATTCCAGCTATTTTCTTCCATCAAAAGCACTGTATCATCAGCAAAAGATATTAAATGCCCTTTGATATGTTGTGCAAAGATATCATTTGCATAGATGAGAAAAAGAATAGGGTCTAGTACAGACCCTTGAGGAATTCCGTATTCGAAGTTTAACACTTTATTTTGCTCTCACGAAATTTTAACAGATTTCATAACATGTTGCAAATAGTCTTCAATACATATAATCCATTTCAAATCAAAATTATGTTTGTAAAGTTTAGCGGCAATCATTTTGTATCGAATGGAATCAAAAGCTTTTGCTAAATCTAGAAATACAGCTAATGATTTGCGTCTTTTGGCCAAAGCTTTTGCAACCAAACCAGTCAATTTTGCCAGCGCATCCTGGTCTGAAACCAAATTGGTTTTCATTTATGAAATTATGCATATTTAAAAATGCCATTAAACGTTTTTTCACAAGTTTTTCTATAACTTCGCATATGTTAGACAGGAAGGAAATTGGGCGGTAGTTATTAAAACAAAAAAGCAAAGAAATTGGGCAGTAGTTATAGAAACAATTGTTTCCAGTTATACGTAGTGCGAATTTAAAATGGACTATAGGCTAATCCATGAGGTTCTCAATGTCTCAAAACTTCGTTGGAAGAAAATCAAGTGTTTTTCAGTTATTCGGCCAATATATGCATATAACGTGAATGAGATTGAAATTATAAGAAAACTGTTTACTTATACTACTTTTCCTAGTGTGCTAAATAAAAAGGAGTTGTGGGAAACTCTGCTAACATGGACAGAGCCCAAATTGATAAAGCTCGACTGCGTGCTTCTCATAGCCGTTAGGCAATTTTTCCGTTTTATGTCTGACGTATCTATGCGCTTTGTGGTTGTGTTCACGGCGAACAATAGTCCGCTATCCGCGTTCGCCGCGGCAATTCGAACAAACAGAGGAGGTGCTTTGTGCATATCATAAAACGGAAATCAAATTAAATTGTTTGTTTTTGATTATCTTCCTATAGGTGGCCCTAAACTGGAGAAAGACTTTCCAAGGAGCTCAAATAAGTACCGGACCATTGGAAAGTTACTGAAAAGCTGCACTGACGAATAATTCGGTATCCTTTGATGGTCATTTTACACAATCAGCATTATAGCATGGGAATTTTGTGTCTGAGGGGACATATACCATATCATTACACCACTGCGAATCGTAAGTATTGTAAGCATATATGTACATACTCCAAAAAATACCATATATTTACATACTCCAAAAAAATACGTTAGGAAAAAGTATTTAGATCAGGTTTTTCTCTCTGTACTCGTACTAGTTATTCCTAGTACGTGAAAATCTTAGTACGATCCAGCTATAACTTCTACCAAATAGGAAAATAGTTTTGAAACTTGTCTTTTCTGGCTCAGATTCACTTTCAAACACCATTGTAAGGATCTCATGTTCTCTAAAACACAACTCGTATGAACGTTTTTAAAAAAATTTCCCTTTCGTTCTATAGCTTTGATGAATTCAGTTATAACCTGGTAGCTATTTTCATTTAACTAATCTGATTGAATTTGTTTTGGCTTTCGAAGTAAAATATTTTAATTTAAATACTTCTGATTTATAAGTTAGATATTAGACAGATATCTAAGATTAGATTAGATTTTTCACAGATATTAATATTTCGAGAGTGATCTGCCCTCTTATTCAGAATGCATCAGACTAACCATAATGTCATGATGTCTAGATGGCGAAGATTGCACTCTTCGATACTTCGATAATCTCGCAGACTGTACCGGTAATTTGATTGATATATTTATGAGTTTTTTTGAAAGATTATACTGTTTCAACACAAAATTAATGTTATCCGCTATATATATTAGCCCGTGAAATGCAAACGATTGCTTCTTATTACTACGAAAAATTGAATGCACAGCATGCAACTATATATTTAATTTTAAAAACAAGCTACTTTCCTATGATTTTAACACATACGAATTATACGAAATTTGATAAATGCATGAACGATGTTAAAAATAAATTCTACCGTTGGTTAGAATGTGTTCCATCATGATTTATACTCCTCTAATTTTAGTTTAGTGTATCAAATATAGACAAACGCTTTATAAAAATACTCTTTGAACTCTCAAACAAAAAGAAACGTGATTTCGGTGAAAATTTAGCGATTTACGCATCTATATAAAACCACATGAACATCGAAAATCATACCACATACTCGCTTGGGCAGTAATATAATCTTCAAATAATTTATGTACGTTTTGCATATTCTTACCTATGAGAACATATTCATAGTCTTTTTAGTTTCCAGAAAAATACTATGCTAAACTGCATCAATAATAATCATTACGAAAAACCTACCAGTTGCTATCGATACAATTGCAGTTTCTGAACAAGCAAAGGTAAGGTTCTACATTTTCCCACTCGCTTCAAATTGAATTGTTACAACTCATTTCAATGCACCCGAACGTGTGCGGAACAAAATGTTTTGTTCTCGATCCACTGATAGTAGCAATCCCGATTCGGAGTTGTAGATTAAAAGCACCAGCAGCAGGATCATTGCTAGTGACCTCACAAGATGTACCCATTTGAATATTACAACACTGATCTTTCACGATCCGACATGGTGCACACATTCATTCATAAGTCGTTCATTGTCATGGGTTTTGAGCAATCTCAATTCCATATATTAATTTCGAATTCGATTTTCCATGGCCTGATGATTGCGACCGGTACTTGCTATTCCTACAACTATGTCTGGCTAGACCGCATCGGGCGAAAGGAAAACGATCGACTCCAATAATCGAACTCATTTGAATTTCACCGTGCCGTTCTCCGTCTGAGACAGGAAGCAGACAAGATCGTTCCATTATGCATAAGCTGCTGAGCCTGGACGGGCTGGGGACCCACTTCTTCAGCTACAACCTATTCCCGGTTAAATGAATTACAACATCATTGAATGCTAATCAAGCCCTGGTCATAGCCAAGCCACAGCTCAGCTTATCTGAGTTCCACACTCTGCGCAAGCAACATACTAGAATTTTAAATTACGCTCACGCGCTTTAATAGCAGCGGAACGCACATGAATTTCGCGATATATGCGCTGCCAAACGGTGTCTAATGCATCCCAAATGCATTCCCACCGCACTTGATGTGGGTTCCAGGTGAAGCGTTTCGGTATTCATTTAATTCAGACAAAGCTCGGAACACTGTAGTTGCCAGTCATTCAGAATATAATTAGGTGGTTCTGCATTCAGATGTGTCTTGCAACGAATAGAAATTACTGCATGGGATGGGCGGTTAAGGAAGAACCATTCAAGACTGAAGTAATAATAAATTAATAGATAACTGTATTTCGTATTTATTTGAAGGTTTGATGGGCTGTTGACGAACTCGCCGATATTTGACAGAAGCTGCCGGTAATTTTACTAAAAAAATTAACTATTAATTTTATTAAATCTTATTAAATTCTTTTAAAAAAAGTATCGAACCACACCCCATTTCGGACTTTTGGGTTTGAAGTTTTAAAAGTTCAATTTTCGCAATGAAAATTTTTACGAGGGTGAAATAATTAATATCAATAATAATTGCCGCTGATTTCTCTCATGTATCTTTTCACGACCAGGCTAATTCAAAGCTTAATGCGTAGCCCCTCGTTCGTAACTGGATTCGAACCAGAAACTTCAATCGTTGGAAGCCAGCTCAGTTTGTTGGTTGTAGATGCAAATACATATACTTGGTGGCATATTTAATTTTGAAAACAAGTATAATAATATTAATAGTAATAATATTAAGTGTAATATCATAAATTAAGAATAGGTCTAGTTCAAAGATTTAATGGTACGATTATTTTGGGGCATATTCAACAGTATAAGCTTTGCTTAGTCCTCAACGATTTCCAAACAATTTCCTCAACGACATCCAAATTATACTTCGAATCCTATCTTGCCCATTGAAATTTTTCGTCATCTAAAGAAGAGTGCAGCGAATTTTTCGTTTTGAACCAAAAAAAACAAGAAAACCTTGGACCAAATGTATTTAGTTTTATGGAGATATGTTTAAAAATATAAACAACTAAAATTAGGTTGATTCATATTTGGGCTGAAGATCTTTTTAAACCGTTCTCTTGAAAATCAACAGGAGCTATAACTTGGTCAAAAATATTTTTTTTTTTATTTCTTTCTTGATTTCTTTCGCTGTAACACTTATAATAAATAATTTTAATGTTTTTTTCAAAATAGTCAATAGAACTAGTTTGCTTAGTAGTCATGGAAACACCAATCGAAAGCTGACATTAAATCCTGTATATGCATAATATTGAGATCGTACTCAATGGCTGCGAACTAATTTATTCTGCCAAAAGTAAGTCTAGTATCCCAGCCTTGTGTCCATAGAACAAATCTTAGATTGCTGATCATTAATCATTAATTATGACATGACTTTACGATGGCAAGATTTGAAGTCAAAACCATCGTGAAGAGCATGTTTTAGGAGAACTGAACTCGAACATTGATAGATCGAAGAATTCATGTTTGATGCATTTGTGATTCCGTGCGAGCCGTTTGCCTGCTGTGCATAGTTCTTGAGATAGTTTGTCTCGTTTTGTAAAGACAGTTTACGCATTAATCTGAGAAGTCATGTAACCGAACAATGATTTATCTATTTAATAGTGGAGTCAACATGGTTATACTCGAATGACAATGTTGCAAATGCAGAGGTGACTGAAAATGATAAGTAGAGTTGTAAACGACAGGATGACTCAATAATACAAGATAACTTGATAGAACAGCAATCGTTTAAGACTACGCACTCGAAAACATAATTTTAAATTCGACAAATATGTTGGGAATGTTTTAAAGATATCAATGGATTATTATATCTTTAAATTGTAAAAGATATAAATGGAAACAATAAACAAATGGAAAGCAAACAGCTTTAGTATCTTGCATCAATTTCATGTGTCATGGTCGAAGAATGCTGCATAGTTTTGTATGCACAATGCATTTTTTAGCATGGCAAAAAATGCATTGTGCATTTATTTATGTCTACGTTGGTTTTTGTCAATAGGCATGCAAACAAATTACAACTCGTCTTTGCGAAGCTCTAGATGGCTTAACGTAAACGACCGATATTTAGAATCTCCTTATCGAGAGTCAAAATTGTTGTCAGTTCTTACCAGTATATGCAAGGAGAGATCATATCCTGCGCCCTATGTGATTCCTCAGTAAGCCTGGAGATTTCCTTCTGACTGCAGATTTGGTCAGTTTTTTCTTGACTTTCTATGTCATTGGCTATTTTAGTTTTTTCCTGAAAGAAAAAAGCAATAAGTCCTTAAAACTTAGCCTAAAAAATATGTTTTCTCTTATTTTTTGAATCTCCAATCGGGTTTTGCATATATGATACTTTGCAAAGCTTGATTCTAGGTATTGATATTTCAATTCAAGCTCTCAGAAGTAAAAATTTTGGTGTTTCCCCACCTTTACAAATTGGGCAACAAT
Source organism: Nemotelus nigrinus (assembly GCA_947369275.1). Taxonomy (NCBI): domain Eukaryota; kingdom Metazoa; phylum Arthropoda; class Insecta; order Diptera; family Stratiomyidae; genus Nemotelus; species Nemotelus nigrinus. Next base: position 43,909,166 of record OX376373.1, on the reverse strand, counting down.
TATTTTCTCAGATGTTGAGAGATACAGATGCTCAAAAAATAGCTTCCAATCATATTATCCAGCAACGAAAGGGCTAGGAGTGAAATGAAATAAATTGAACAATGAACTATATTTAAACTTCCTTTGATTTCGCACACAGGAATGATTGCAGTTTTAATAAGCTTAAGTATCTTGTAAAATATCGCCCAGTACAGATGAATTCTCGTAATTTTAGTGAAATTTACCAAAAACAAGCAGAAGAGTTCTAAGCAATATTTTCAATAAATGCCTAAGAACATTATATTCTCCCAAACGCAGCAAAGCAGTTATAATAATACTTACTCTAAAACCAGGAAAATATTCTTTGTCACCTACCAGCTCATTGGTCTGCTCGCTAATATGATAATTGCTAGAAAAAATGAGGAAGTCGGGACCAGAAATTTAATTTCGGATATTCTAACGAATCTATCAAAAAACTCTCTGCGTTCTAGCAATTTCAAGAGTGAAGACCTATATTTTGCAACAATTACAGAACCTAGCACTCAAGAGCAGGATATAATTCGATGACGAAAAGCATTTGACGTAGTTTGGCACAATGGCTTTAATTCCAAAAATAATCGAAAATTTAGGTATTCGGTCTAAAAAAGCAGTCATAAAATTTTAAAGAAATTATTTGATTTTCTGCTTACACATTTAATTCGTTGTTTCGGTAAATTATAAATAGACAAATATTTTATTTATTTAACTAAACAAGGTAATAAAACAAAAAGAAATTTAAAACTGTTTTCCTTAAGCTAAATTATAATTGCATTTCTACATGTCAACAGACTTTTTTGCCCGGTTGTAAATTCAATATGGAAGTTATGAAGAAAGTAAAATAATTTAGTTAAAGAATTTAAAGCAGTAAACAATTTTTTTTCTAATAATGGTTTGGAGATAGATGAGGACTAGTAGTTTGAAAAATTGTTAAATATTTTGCAGCTCCCTGTTTTTATAGACAGTGTGATGTTGATGCTCATTGACGAGACGTGTGTGCCTAGTTTGTCTTAAAGAATTATTGAAAGTGATTTTATTACGACGATATCCTACGTTAACCAAACTCCTAATAGCATCAAAGGCGAACCATGAGGATAATATCGCTCTCTTTGAAGAAAAGATTCAAAAGACTACGTCTGTAACTACAACTTGGAAGACTTTCAAAATCGTGTGGATTATAGAAATCTCTCAAGACAAAAAGCACGAACTGCTTTTGAACAGATTCCAGTTCATTGCTATGAATATAAAAAAAAAAATATGATGCCAGACGATGCAAGTATATTCGAGCATTGGCCGATCTAAAGGCATAAACAAAGACCATGTAACCCATACGTTTTTGAACTCGCACGTCTTTTAATGATCCCAGCAGCTTGCTATAGCTCTTGCAGGAACTCTCTCATACTGAAGATTAAAACGGGGTTTTTCATTTAGGACGAAACCGAGATCAACGGCACTAGCAACATTTTTCAGGAGCTGATTATTCAGGTGGTAATCAAAATTAAGAGTAGATGTCTTGCGGAAAAATTTATGGCGTGGCATTTTTCAGCGTTAAGAGTACATTTTCTGGTTACACCATTGCATAAATGACAAAAGTCTCAGCTGCAGAAAATTTGCATTTGATTCCGACTGAATAGGGTGGTCTATTTTCAGATCATTCGCATGAAAAAGGTGCGGAATGTCGGATAACATATCTGACAGATCCGAAGCAACAATATTTAACAGAAAAGCTTTGCGGAAGGCAATTTACACTCAAAAAAATTTTGGTTGAATTTTACCCTTATAATAGTAGGAAACTGGTTTCCTACTATTAAAGGTGTAAGTTTACAAAAGTGCGTACAAAGAATATTTTACGCCTTAAATGTGTAATTTTTTTTACGAGCGAATCGTGTAATTTTACCCTAAAAAGACGGAAACGCATGAAATTTATGCATCAAAGGCTACTTTTTACGAGTCTTTTAGGGAAATAAGCGCAATTTATTCGTGAATGTCCATAAAACTGTTTAAAAAAAACGATAATAGAAGGTGCGTTTTGTGCACTCTTAGGCAGGGTAAGTTAAGGTAAGTTTAGGTAACTTACCTTGCCCAAGAGTGTGAAAAATGCACCTAAAGAATGTTTTATCAAATAAATGACATCAAAAGGTATCTATTGAGAACAATTTTAGGAAGTTTGCACTGCTTAAGCAGGAATTTCAGTTAACCTCTAGATAAGTTTCATTTTCAATAAAATTGAAAAAATTTAATGATCCAAAAGTCAGTCACTCAAGACAGGTAACTGCCATAGGATAAAATGCTACCCCAAAAATAAATATCATTAACAAAAGCATGTAAATAGTTTACTTTAAATGTTAAATAAGGCGAGAGTCCTATAAAATCAAGTAAACAAAATATAAATATTTTTCTTGTCAAATACAAAAACTTTTTTCAAATCCTTTAAGTTTATCATTTATTTTAATTAGATATGTACACTATATACACATTATACAAATTAACTTATAGCACTTACTGTTACACTTCTAATTAACTTATAGCTACACTTCTACACTTATTACACGAAAAGACTGACACTTAACTGCTGCTATTCAAAGAAACGATCACAAAATATCAGACTCGTTCAGTCGAGCCAAATCACCGTCTTTCGTCACAATGTTACAACAATAATAAGTCAAATTCGAGCAAATGATACACTTTTACAGCTTTGGTGTAAATGAGAGTAGCGAAGTAGTAAATTTACACTCTTTTTGCTAAGGTTTACAAAATACTATTTATTATTCAGCTGATATGACGTAAAAGCAAAAAATGCACATTCAATGTGTAAAAAAAACTGTGACTCGTTATTTCAAACAGAAAAATGAATATATTTACTATTATCAAAGAGTTAATCTTAGACCCACTTTTTAGAGTGTATATAGTATCGATTTGAAGCCTTATTTGCATGTTGCAAAGCACATTTAGTTGGAGGTAGTAGTCCAGCCTTTTCAGAAGCCATGTTGTTGCTCGTTTAGGAGAGTATCAATAACAATTGTATGTTTATCAAAAAACGTGTTTTTCAAACAGGTTAAGTATGGCTGACAAAATGACGATGCCTCTGTAATTTCCAATTGAACGTTTATCAACACTTTTAAGAAAGGGCGTGATATTATATTTGCCGATTTCGAGAAACGCGAAAATACCCCGCATGACAGCTATCTATTGAAATTTATATTACATTCTTGCACACTTAACTAGGAAGTTTAGAGGTAGTAGGTCATGTCTAGGACCTTTTTTATGCATAGTTATCTCATGACTTTTGAAAAGTCTTCTCCGGTTAAATAGAGGTTATCAGCGATGGGCGACTGGCAGATTTCAGAAAGTGACGCTTTAGATGATTATCTGACCGGATAAAATACTTCTTCAAAATGGTCGGCAAACAAATCGCATATTGTTTTATGCATCATCAGAAGCTGAGCTGCATTTATTGTTGTATGATTGAGAAATTGTCAATTCAGATATAGGTAGCTCGACTGTAGACGCGGAGTGGTAAAGAGTGTTGGAGAAAGAATGCTCTGCATCAACAGCTCGATAAATCACTACATCTTCGTAGCTATTAGCGAAAATAAGATCCAAGTAATTTATTACCATTTTGGTTAGAAATAGAAGCGGTTTTCTGTAAATCATTGCTGTAAAATGAACTTACAAGATGTAGATCGAATGTGTCAAGGATATTAACCGGAAGGAGGGTATTGTTATTTTCACCAGCCTTGAACTTTAAACTTTGGCGATTAAAATCTCTGAGTACTATAATCTGGACATCATTTTTGAGAGATGATACTACATACGAACATATATGAACATCATTGTACACGGCGTCGTCTGAACTAGGTGGAAAGTAGAAAGCTCCGATATAAAGGAAACTTCTGGACCAAGAAATTCTGAGAATTTGGTGCTCAAACTGATTTAATAGATCTTTTGTTGTCAGAGTTAAAAATCCGCTCGCTCCAAAAACAGCAGTCACCGCAGGAGCTCCACAATGCTATTGGCTTAGCTTCTTTAACGTTTACGGTACGGATATACGGCTTATTGTGCCATATGCATTGCTTCCTTCGAAGACAGTGTAGCTATCTTTTTATCTGGACTAAATCCTGCTGTAATATTCAATAGCCTTATTTCACTACTAGAACTAAATTGCAGCTTTTATTCAAAGTAAGTCATACCATTTTTTTTTAAAAAACGAAAAGCTTCGATGTCAACCACTGTTGAAACGAATTTAACTTTCATTATTTTATTTTCATTTTCATGTCATGTAAAGCTTGGCCTTGTTAGACGAGATTTGCAGACCATTCTGAGCTCTCAGTCAGTAGTGCCTATGATGTGATCATTATTGATCACATTTCATCACATCAAAGTAAACAAAGTAGAGAGCGGACTATTTTAACGACCTAGGGAAGATTCTTAGTAGAGGATTTTTTAAGTTTCAGTTAATCCAATCAAATTAATTTTATAAAGTCCTAACCATACTTTTCTGTTTAAATTGGTGTTGGAAGCGTTTAAGAAAATAGTAAAAATAGCTATTCGAAATCGAAATTGACTATCTCCTCAAATTTATAGGTTATTCAAAGACTTCTATTGCCATTAAGTTGGCTCGTAAAGCTGCATTTATAGCCATTTAGTTTCCCAATAATGATAATACTTCTTTGTTTCTTTTGAAGTACACTTCGAAGACTAAATTTTGAATAAAGCAGCAGCTATAGCTACTTCTTTATCAGCACACCAATACATCACGTTTGCACGTTTCGTTCATCAATCTCATTGAAAAGTATTTCTGATTTTCTGATCTAAGATAATTATTCAGTGATGTATGGCCTGCATTGGAGGACGCTTCATGAGGTAAAATAAAATATGGGTGCTTAAATGTTTGTGTTTAACCGAACTTCACTTGGCTAAGAATATATCATTGCATCGGAACAAAACGTATCACCTTCAATCAAAAAAGCTCTAACCCAATGATTTGACATATACAATTCAAGATTTTATTTCCAGTTTAACAGACTTTTAGCATCAGTTCGAAATATTAAATTCTTTGGTTTTAAAACTATTTTTTTCACACTAAAGTACTCCTTTTCTAACAAGTACAAGCCTATTAACGCATTTGTTCCTTTGTTTTTAGCAGAAAACGATTGGCGTTAAAAATTAAAGCAAATTGTTCCCCATTCATTTTTTTCAATACTTCATTCAATTCTTCTCAGTTCTGAATTTGTTATTTTTTTGTTATACCGACTTTCAAACTTAGAATTAAATATTCCATGATTCATTGCAGTGATAATCTTGGTTATAAATTGCAAAGTCTCCAATCATATCAACAATCTTGCATGTACATATATTCTTAGCAACATGTGCTACTCCTTCCTGATTCAGCTGCAAAGTTTTCAGACGAAATCCATTAGTAATAGTACGCGAGAATGCAGTTTTGCCGAAATGCTATGCCGAAATAGTTTAAGCTCTTTGGGTTTCTCGCCCTCGTCGAGAGTTAGAAGAAAAGAATTTTCCTTTCGAAAATGCTATCGGTGCCAAGAACGCCTAGTCCGTGCCAGATAAAAACGATTAAGAACATTTGAAGTCCAGGCGTTGTATGGATCCTGCATGCAGTTTTGGCAAGAATATGTGATGTTTACATGCCATACGTCTGGTTTTCGAGCGCCGAAAATTCACAATGTGGCCCGCCTTTGTACATTCAGCGGAAAAGCTATCGCCCATGAAGAATTTCCTTACGAAACGCGAGATACCTTTCTTTTGATAAGGACTTTAATTTTAATTTTAAATTTCGGTGGATTTATTTGCAATAGCTGCGCTGCAAAACTTTACAGACTTCTTTCAACTTAAATGAAATCTAACAGCATGAGTTGGTGTCCCGAAAAATACAAGGCGCCCAGTGTGAGAGCGACGTAGCGTCTTGTAAGGTGTTTCATAGCCGTTGAGAGTTTCATGTCCCAAGCTGATTAAAAAAATTCCGTGGTCACTCGGTTCAAGTAAAGCGTAGTCAGGCAATAACTTTATGGCTGCAGATCGAATTACGTTTCTACAATGTAACACATTATTGAAGACGGCCGCGTCGAAAACTCCTCAAAATTTACCTCGGCTCCACTTACGTGAATGCACTTGCATGGTTCTTTCCGGAACTATTTGCCGCCAGTGTGGTTGGCTTTGCAGTGACTACATTCAATAAACACATGAGACAATCGAACTCGAAGTTTGTTTAGAAGTCCCTGGGGGACATTGCTAGCGCGTTTGCTCATACTTCGCCTCAGAAAACCAAAGATGGCATCAATTGGTTTGCTATGCTTACATGCTAATCATGAGTCATAATATGCAATAATAAATTGGTAATAATAAAGCGCAGCGAGAAAATCAGAGTTATTTTCGATGAAATTTTCCAAAATGATTTGAATTCATTAATTTTAATGAAAATGGCCAACTTATCCTACCATATAAACTTGATTAGCATTTAAAGATCACACCGGTAACACTTCATCCTCCTTCAACTTATTGTGAATAAAACATGGACCGAAACGATCTATAATTGTGCATGAGCGTGTAAGCATTGTAACAACGCCATACGTAACATGAGAATGGCTGTGGAAAATTTAATGCTTGGCTTGATCGTAATGTTGTTCGCAAGGATTTGTATTCACGTGATTTTGATAAATTTGGAAACCGTGATTCTGATATTTATTTTGGCATAATGGATTCTTCAGTACATATATTCTGATATTCTGCTGAGTTGTTATGTCTCATTGTTATAAATCAATAGATAGTATTAATTTTATTTTTGAATTAAACAGAGAGCCATAACATTAGTGACACAAATTGGAGTCATTGATGAATTTTTATACTGAATGTAGCCTACATATAAGCTGAATTTGTTTTGGCAGCTTTTGTCTGTTTGGATTCGAAAATCAATGCTCTACTAAGGAGCTAGATTTCCACATAGCTTCACTGCACCATTGTTTGGTCCGAAAATTTAAGTTGAAAATTTGAATGTTAATGTAAAAAAAGGAATTATATTGCGTTCATTGAAGCTCCGGGTGATACTTATGCCAAATTAGTAAAAATATTAATATAGATTTTAGTACCTACTGCTGTAAATAGATTTTCGTTATCTTCAGATGCTTCAAATGTCAAAGATATGGTTACACTTCCATATATTGCGCCAGTTCAGATGTGTTGTGCGCCAAATGCTTATCTCGTTAGAAATGAAAAATGCATCTGCTATTCGCTAAATTTTCACTATAGATACAATAATAGAACTGTAACTGAAAACTGACTGAATATTTATAAGCTTTGCAGTTAGTTTATTTATTTATTACTATCTATTTTTGCAGTCCAAAACCCAATTACAAAAAAATAGAAAAATCTTAATTAAGAATAATAAAAATGAAAACAAAATAAAAAGAATAATACAGAAAAACAAATCCAAAGAGGTAATAGTAAAATAGTAAATTAACTAATAGTTGTGAAAAAAATATTGATAATAATAAAAGTGACAATAATAATACTAGCAATTAAAATAAGCTAAATTGTATTGGCGTTGATGAAAACATCTTTATGAAAGTTTTGGAGTAAAACAAGAACTTCTGATTTAACAGTTAAATTGTCAGAGCGTTTGTAATAGAGAACCGAATTCAAACAACTAACACTCATCTAGGTGTACTTTGCGCGATTCCAAAGATGAGTTTTGCTATTAGAAAAAATTGTAGCTAAACTCATAATAGGTGACATAGAATAGGTGACATAGAAAAAGAACATGTTTTATATGTTCATCAAACTTGATAGTATTACTTGAGGACACTAGGTCTGTTCCCGTACTACGATTAATTGCAATTAATTGCAATGAAGCGTACTAAAACAGAGTTTTTTAGTCCGTTTTAGTACGCTTCATTGCAATTAATTGCAATTAATCGTAGTACGGGAACAGACCTACTAAGAACTAACGAATAAAACAGATATAAACCGGTAGACAAGTTAGCAAAATAATGGTAGGTCCTGTGAACAAAACAGCGCAAATTGGACTTAAGTGTCCAATAAAAAATCACATCAAAGTTTTTGAAGTTTTCTACAGTAGTAAAATATAAAACAAAGTTTTTACATGTAGAGGACAGTAGATAAGATTTTGATATATTCAGAGCAAGTGAATTCCTTAGGCACCAATCATCTAAAATGTAACGATTCTTTTGTAGTTGCAGACAACTTTTGAGAGGCTAAATTACCCTGAAATCTTTGAAATCATCAGCAAACAGAACGCAAGACGAATGAATAATAGAGAGAGAGAAAATAGCCGATGAAAACAAGGAATAATAGCTGACCAAAAACCGAGCCCTGCGGAACACCACATTGACGTCAGAATTCGAAAAAAAGGAGAAACTATGCAATTATGACTTGAAACATAGGACGAAAAGCTAGATAGAAGGGAATCAAAAATGCTAAAACACTCTAACTTCGAGATAAGATGCTTGTAATCAGCAGAGTTAAATGCTTTTAATAAATCGATGTAAACAATATAAATTTGGTTTTGTTGATCGAAATCAGAAGCAACTAAGTTGGAGAAGGTAATGTAGTTGAATGCAGAAGATCTGCGTTTGATGAATCTATCCCGTTCAGGAGCGAACACCTTATCGAAGCATGAAAGAAGAAAAACTGACCAGTAGCTAGAAATGCAATCTGGGTGATCAGATTTGTACATCGACAAGATATGAGCAGGTTTCCATTGCTGCAGATTAGCACCAGGGGTAAAACTAAGGTTGAAAGTGATGGATAAAGGAACACACAATCATGAGGAGAGTGACCTAGCTATCAAAGGCGAGAAAGAATCAGGACCACTACCGATATTTATGCTTTAAATTGCTAATCGGAAAATATAGAGAGAAGCTGGATAATGCTGGGAAAGAATGAGCAAAAACATTTCGCAAAGACACAGTGAAAGTGCTAGCAGATGCAGATTTGGTTATTTTAGATGAAACTGGTAATTTTGGATGAAACCGATCATTTTAGTTGAAACAGAGTTTTATAACATGCGAGGCTATTATGCGTTTTATTTTACATCCAGAGTAGTGCAGGATATCGATTTGCACACGAAACAACAACAACATCCAGAGTACGAATACTTGTGAATTCAGTGGAGTTCGTACTCGTGCTCTCTGTGGAATGTATTTCGAAAAGTCATGTCAAATGGAATATATAGAATTTTCAAAAATTTCCATGTCACCCTGGCAACCAGGATAAATAGTCATACATTTGAAAACGGCGTTGGTTATATGACAGTTCAAATTTTGAAATGACAACTGTCTGACAGAAAAAAACTCGCGTGCTACTCTGGATCGTTTTATTATGCATGTAGGATATGCTCCTGACACTCTATGATTATGCTCCTGACACTCTGGATGTAAATAAAACACAGCTTCTGTCGTATTCATGTTGAGATTCAGTTGGAGACAAAACTGCAATTTACATAAGAAATCATATCAATTATGAAATATTAGTGAATAAAAAACAGTTCAATACAATTACCATTGGTATCACACACAATTCAAGATTTTTTTCTGAAAACGATTACTTGTATCTTGAGTTCATTGATCAGATCTACAATGCGTTCAAAAACCTCATCATGATTGGTGCAACATTGATGCTCTCAAACTTAATGATAATGCGACAAAAAACTATTTAAAAATTCTCCAAATAAACAGTCTACACCAACGCGACTTACAGCTGATTCCGTGGCTCTTATTGACCGTGTGATATATTTTGTAGGAACCCATAAATAAAAATTTGATATCAGATTAGATGACATCTGATTTTGACTTTAAGATTAGTTTCAACTCTATTAGAAATGCTCCAATTTTTCAACCGTCTATGAAGGTTGTACAAATGACAGTATTTGAAAAGCTAAATTTTTAAACTTAGTTAATGATACATTATGAAATTAGCGAGCAAAAAAATATAGGTTTTCTACAGAGTTCAATACTCGATCTAGATACTGGATATTATACGTGCAAGTCTTTAACAACTTTAGATTGAATTCTAAATACTTATATGATCTGTGCAGATGACACCCTGCTTTAGGTACTAGTGGTGAATTAATGAGTTGGGACGAAAAGTAAATCAGGATTTACTAAAATACACAAATTTATAATAAACATAGCAAAAACACATTATCTAATCTTAAAAAAATGAAAAATAGAGCAATGAATAATCATCGGAAGGCTAGATAAAAAAAAGTATCTAAGAATGCTAGTAGATTATACGGTAAAGTGAACCGATCATATTAAAAAAAATAACATCTTAAGTTTGCCCTATTATTTTGCTCCATTGGATATGTAGGAAGAAGAAATCGTCAGAACTTTTTCATTAAAATGACTGATTAAATTGGATTCAAATATCCTCAGCTGACTTTTCTCTGCTAAACAGGTCTCTCAGTAAAGACATTAAGACAGTGAATCATCTAAACACTTATATTCCTGCAAACGAACTACCTACTAGATATGGAAGGATGACCTCAGCCAAGCTTATAGTGTTTGATAAATTAAAGACCATGTGGAAAAGAGTACGGAAAATATTAAATCCTCTTTTTCGTTAATAACGAACAGCGAGACTGACAAATATATAACTAGAATTGTCAAAACCTATAAGTGATTCAATTTTTTCAGCTTTCCGGGATGCTTTCAAAATAAGAAATATTTTTTGAATATTAAAAGCGCTTAAGCAGTACGTTTTAGACAACTATTATTAGTTTTTTTAACAATCAACTGACTTTTGTAAGGTCAGAGGCAAAAATTAACTTCCAAATGTTTTTGCTTTTGAAGAGTGTTAAGCCACGTTGGACGAAAAGAATACGGCCTACAAAATCCACATTGAACGACCGAAAAGAGCCAAGAAAGAAAAATAGGATGATCTTCGGAGAGTAGGCAATAGGATAATGAGAGGTAAGAAACGAAAACATTTTGACAACATGCTGGATAACAGGAATGACAAATTTATCACTAACAACACTTGAGAAGCGTACAAACTAGTGAGACACTACTTCCTAACACTACTTCCAGTAATTATTGAACAGAAATGTCCCCGCACCTTACGAATGACTACCTTGCAAATTGTACAAGCTTTTGAGAAAGATTTTAGAGTTTAGAATATTCCATCATGCTGAGCGAATTCTTAGTGAATACCAAGGTGGTTTAAGACGTGGAATACAAGGCTTAAACAAGGGGATGGATTAGCTTGTGTATTTTTTAGCTTAGCACTTGAGTATGTCATCAGAAAAATCCCCGTTGACTCTAGAGGAACTCTTTTATTTAAATCATCGCTGCTAGTAGCTTACGCTAATGAGATCAATATTATGTCACGTTCGTTCAACGACGCCAAGCAAGAATTTATAACGTTTCGAAGGATGGGAATGAGCATGACGAATTCAAACGGCAAATCTAATTAGCCAATAAGACATTCTTTTCAGTGCTTCCCACTCTGAAATCTCGATGCATATACCGAAAAACGTAGCTTCGTATCTACAAAACTTGTGTTATGCTACGGAAGCGGTACCTGGACACTGACGAAGCAGAAGCGGCACCTGGAAAAAGTTTTAAATACGTTCGAAAGAAGGGTATTGCGAAGAATCCTCGGCCTGATACGGGAAGAAGATTGATAGCCAATCCGATACAAAAACTAACTGTCTAGCCTATATGACGAACCAGAAGTCTCCACTGTCATAAGATTATAAAAATTGCAACGGGCTGGTCATGTCGAACGAATGAGTGGCAATCGAATCCTTAAGCCAGGCCAGTCGGTAAACCTTGCAAGCGTTGGGACGATTCGATAGATGCTGACAGCAGATAGCTTTTGGGAGCACCGAACTGGAGGACGTGATCATTTAACCGAGACGACTGGGGGCATAGCATTAAGGAGGTTTAAGACTCGATTCGGGCTGTAGTGCCACAATGCTCATGTTTTTGAGGAATTTTATTGCAGCTTGATTAAAATTTAAAAACTAACATATCTTATATCTAATTAACATATCTTAGTAGAGAAATAACCAATATCATAGTAGCTGACGGCTTTATCCTAATTTGGTTTTATTAATATCAACCTACAATATGTAATTTTTTTTTAATCTGATGACTGCAACCAAAGCAGCAAGGGAAGAACGTGTTTATTGGTTAACTATAGTTCGAGATGACACCACATCCACGATTACCCATATTTCCAAATTATTTCTCGCAGGTCTGGTCCTAGTCAAGCTAACACATTCTGTGAATTTCAGTTTGATCTGCTGATCCGTTCATGTGCTATGGCAAAAATAAGTTACGGGTCCTCATTACATAGGCATTTGGGTGGAAGTTGTGGGTTGAGTTATACTGACAGCGTAGATAACCCAGCAAACGTGCGTTCAGCACTTTCGCATACAGTTGTAAAAACTTTTCCATGTGTTGATACATTTTCTAATGAGTATTTATCTTTTCTATTTCTCAATGATTATACATGCTGCTGTACTACTGCTAAACTCCTGAACAGCGGCTGTCTAGTTGTTGTAGTTTTCCGAAACGTTGATGAATCTCTTATATATTTACGGTTCCCTATTTACAATGAATATAAAGTACTGCTGCACTACTGCCAAACTGGTGACCAGATGGTGCAATTCAAATCGTTTCCCAAAAATCAAATCGAGTTGCCCATACGTCAAGCGTCAGTCATACTTCGCAAGTGATACGTGAAATATTTTGAAATTTATAATTAAAACAGGTCCTTTTTGCTCTAATTAAAGATGACATGAATACAAAGTAATGCAAATGTGATGGCATGAATGCAAAGTAATGCGAATATACTATTGGTGACATTATAGCTGGGCAGCCATATCAATGTCCTGCTACACTGCTTCTAAGGCAGTGGTACAGCAGTACATTTTGCGTGCTGCTGTTTCACCACTTCAGCAGTAGTATAGCAGTGCTTTTGCACTCCTTGTATTCCTATCTTTTGTCTCTTTTCTGTTTGTGGGATGGAAACGATCAACCATGAAACAAAACATATTACACGTACGCGGGTAATATGAAGTAAATAGGTGAATTTTGGGGCAAAATGCTATCTCTACCATTAAAAACATTCACGGGTTTATTCACACCTTCTGCAGCACTTTAGAAGTAGTGCTGTGTTTGCTGGGTTGTTTTTTTTCGAATATCTGCTTTCCATCGTAATATCTGGTAGCGCAGACCTACTTCTTACATAAAACAATATTTCATGATAATTTAAGCTTTGTTGGATCAAGTATACCTGCGATAATTTCACTTAATCTTTCGTTTGTCGAATATTAATACCTAATATAATCGAATACTAATTTTCTTCAAAGATCAATAACACGAGAGCAGCAGCAGTTGTACTCTTTTACACACATATGACAGCCAGTACAAAGTTTTTCTCTTTAAATTTTGGCTGCACTGCGTAATTCTAACAGAAACTACCACAACGTCAAAAATTGATTAGTTGAAGCGATTTGAAAATCTGACATGCGAAATCATTGTTAAAAGTTTAGCATGTTCAAATCGTTAATCATTTTTTTTCAAGAGCATTTATTTGAATAAGGATCTTGAAAACATTTATTTAGGACGTAATTGAACGATAATGCCGAAAATTTGGCGAAATTATCTTCACACCCAGTGTTGATCTTTATTTTCAAAAAATCTGGTACAATTTTGTTTTTTTTTTGCCGAAATTTCATTCTATTTTAATATTTGAATACTTAAGAAAATTGCCAAATGCAGATCTGCAAGTACATTAAAAGCGAGTTGTTATTTTTTATATTTTCTGAATTCAACATTAATTTTACAGCCCATACTCTTAGTAAACATTCTACGATCCCGATCGGGCCATTAAGTCAAGGAAAACAGTTAGCTTGGTCTCCATCTCAGTAGTTTTTCACAATATGAATACTAACCACCGTTTCAGGACAATATTTATGTCTCCTACACTCAAGATTGCTAAAATAAATAGCCTTCTTTCGCGACTATGTAGCCTGTTTAGTGAACACGGCGACCGACATAAATCTTTGTTCAAATTAATGGAGACGTTCGACGCGATATCATCATTTACAGAAAAGAAAGGGAATTTGTTTGATTGTAAACCACTAGTGCGATCGAAGCTCGTGAAGCAGCAATAAAAATCTCGAATCATTAAAATCTGAAATTCCTACAATTGAAATCTATTAAAAGTGCATTAGGCAAACGGCTTCGAGGCTCTAGCCAGCATGCGATTGCAGCCATCGAGCATGGAAACCAGCAGCGGCCGTATTAACAAGCAACTTGCAGGCTTGCATTTGTTTCATTCAAATGCATCCAATAAAGATTCCGACATTTCGAATCGTTTCATCTCTGGTTCTTTGGCTTGGTAGGTTCAGTTTGCCTCGATTTGAAGTGAAGCCGCAGTGGTTTTCGAAATGGTTGTCATAACACTACAGATATGATAAACTCGTAGCTCTGACAAATCTTGCAATACTTCCAGTCATTGCTAGTAGATGAGCCAATCCAGACAAAAGTATGTATAGCTTTTGCGATCAGAAAAACACATCAAAGCATAGTAGGAAATCGGTCCAGCGGGAAAATGACTTTCTGTTTCTACTGGCAAAATTTTCCTTCCTATATGTTTTTGGAAAGTTGTATGTAAATACTACTGTTAACTAGGGATGTGTTTTTAACACTTTTCATAGCTCCAATAAAGTAATATATTTGGGGAAAATATCATTTTACTTATGGGTGAAAACGTTAGTTCACTTTCTTCATGCACTCTTGTAGAAGGTTTCGAAGTAATACTGAAATAAAAAAAAAACAGCTTCAAAATACTACTTTGGTTACTAAAATTGAATGTATTAGCTTAACTAACTACGAACCACAAGTCAATATTTTCTGAACTGCACTAAGTTGCACAATGGATTTTCAAAGAAACAGGAACACTGGCCTCCTCGTTGAATTTTCTCGCAACATCCGCTGCAATCGCTGGATTGGATGCTTTTGTCTAGAGGAGAATGCTTCGCTGTCTCTCGTATCAAATGCATATTCTAAAGAACTCGGTTAGTATCAATCATGACTCACTTTGGGCATGTGATTACGAACACGAGCTGCATTTGTACTGAAGTCGTGCACGATATTTGGGATTCGCAATTCACGAATTATGCATTTTATATTAATGCACTTTGCATACGAATGTTTCTGAATTGCACGAAAGTTCAGAATCGCGATGCTTCCGCGGAGTGTAGAGCAGCGATAGCGAAACCAAAATGCAAAACTTATTGCACTTATCTAGATATGTTTTGCTGCCGATACTCAAAACATATGAGATACTTGAAAATGTATGCACACTTGCAAGTAATCGGAAAAGGCATAATCAACTGTAATGCACTTCAGCTTCGGTGGCATTAAATGAATGCTGCAACTTTAGCATTTGCTTAACACTTGATTGTGGCGAAATTCTACCAAATCGAATTCTGTACTTTGAGATTAAACGAGTCGATAGCTCTGTTTCTGAGCAGAAGCTATTTTGATTATTGTCTAATGATATAATGAAATTTTCATGAATGCAATTGGCAGCGAAGCTAAATCAACTCAGTGATAGTAAGTGGATTTTGACTTAGAGTCTTTCATTTATTATCCGTATTATGTTTTATTTTATCCTTAAGATGTTAATATCCACATATATCTAATATCTAATGAAAGCAAGCTCATGAATCAGACAGCGCCCATTGTGGGAGTTCTATGGCAATATTTATGTGTAATTTTTGGGAATATTTAAATTAACAAACCTGTTTCTTTGCTTGAAAGGAATTTCGCATTAGTTGTGAAGGAAGATAGCTGATTTAAAAGCTCAGATATTATGAGACGCTCTCATGTTTAAAGTAATTTGGTGTATATCGTATTGGTTGCTAAGTGCTGGAATGAATTCAATAGCCCAACTGTTTTGTTAATATTCTTTGGTGGTATTGCTGATCTAAAGAATTTCGCGGTCATTTTTCCTATTTTTTCTTTACTTTATGCATTATTTTATTGCCTTCCTCGCTTTATCTATTAAGTTTCAAGTGCTTATGCCAAAACACATAAGAAAAAAAGAGTTTCTGCAAATAAGAATTTATTTTCATTCTTTTTTTCTAATATGATAATGCGAAAGCTCACGTTATTACTCTTTGAAGTGGAGGAGAGGAGAGACACATGAGAGAAAAGTCAATTTATTTATTTCGTTCTAAGCATTTCAATGGCGCACTAGCTATTTCTAAATCGCTGGTGTTGTAACATGTTGCCGTCAAAGCTGTGTTATTGAAATGGATATAATTTGGAGCGCTAGTACCATACTCAGTCATGTAACACAGCATACACATTCATACCCGTGAACAGTAGGTCACTGCCTCAGATTGGTGCCTTAGCTACTAGCCTTAGCTATATATGCTATCATAAACGCTGTGCTATTCCATAGGAAAAAGTGTTTTGTAGATTTTTTTTGAGTCCAAACGTATGAAAGAGTCTAAAGGAAAATTGTAAAGGGCCTGGATTTTAGTCCTAAGGCTAAGATACTCTAGTTGCGAAATCTTAACGGAATCCTAAAGAGGCGAAGTGTTTCATTTGTAGTTATTTTGTTTTGATTGTCCATTTTAAATCAAAACCGCTTGTACTAGCATCAAAGCGGTTGAGTTTTGCTTGTTGTTCGTTCCACGATTGCACTTAAAGCCAAAGAAGCAGCGCATAGCAAATGCAAAAGTTCTGACTCGCTTTATAATCTTATCAAGCTTCAAAGGCTATGGGCTGCTGCTTGAAAGGCAATCAATGACGCGATGCGTGCTTACCTTAAGAATGTCGGAACTTCAATTACACTAGACAATCTAAGCCTTGCTGTTGCTATATCAACTCCGTTAAAACCTCCTCTGGCATTCGTTCTGTTATGTAGCTTCAGGATAAATCTGTCTCCTCTCTGATTTTTGTCTTCTTTGACCTCCCGCCACAGTAATCAATTTCCCCCGCACCTGCTTGTACCCTGCCTTCTTTTTTACTAATCGTTTGGAAATCGAATTACTAATGAGGTGATGGTATTCCGATTTGCTAAATCACTATCATTTTCCATGCATATTTTTCTGTCAATCATTTTTAATATTAGCATTTCAGCCAGTTTCTTTCTATAACTTTGGCAATCCGTCGAAATTTCTTCCAACCATGAAGCTGGTAATACTTTTTGCATCTCCAAACACCATCTCATATCACTTTTGTCCTGTCCAAGCAAGCTCCTTGAAATAGTCGTTAACAATAAAGCCCTTTCATCCAGCTCTTGTTAGCCAGTGAACAGCATGGATTCATCAAAGGTAAGTCAACGGTAACAAATTTATTTTCGTTTACATACACCGTTGCTTCCGCAATCGGCCAGCAGAATGTTCTACGGTATATACAGACTGCCAAAGCTTTGGATTCTGTGAACCATGATTTTCTTCTATTAAAGCTAGTTAGGTTTGAACTCTATGGTGTCTTTTTTTCTTGTTTCTCTTCCTACGTTTGCGATAGCTTTTGTGTTGTTAGTCTTAATTTATGCTCTTCAACACACTTTTTCACACCTCAAGAGTTCCAAAAGGATCCATTCTTGGCTTTTTATTGTTCCTTGCAGTGACGGATCGTGATGCTTTCGAATGGGTCGGCAATTAATAAAAGAAGAATACGTTACCATAAAAATATGCATAAAATAGCATACTTAACAATAATTTCACGAATTTAGTAAACCAAAAACAAAGTCTCAACACACAAAACACATATTTCACATATTGGTACATTGACGTTATTAACCTTTCCACAAAAATTCAAGCCTAAGCTAATTTTTTTTTTAAATTTGACCAAGCAGAATTCTTGGATGCATGAATCAAAAGTTCACAATATAAAAATGCATATCTATTGAATCGACGAGATGTGAAATGTAATAAATAGCACAATCGTAAATTGTTAATTTTTATTTAATTTTTTAAAAATTACTTTTCCTATGAAAGTCAATGTAAGATTGAAATTTTTATAAATATAAGTTTGAAAAAAATATATATATTTATATATATATATATATATATATATATATATATATATATATATATATATATATATATATATATATATATATATATACAAGACCAAACAAATTTCTTCTAAAGCAACGAAAATACAAAAATAATTTAAATAAAAATTATCGAAATATATGCAGCTGTATTACGCGAAAACATTTTAACAGCATATTAAAGCACTGCAAATTTGCTGAGAGAAATACTGCCCTACTAAGCGCAAAAGCGGTATCTCAATGAAAGTGAGTTTCGAGATAATTGAAGTTTTGTAAAAGTAGTAACATTGTTATACCTGTAATTCCCTTAGTGATTTTAGGTAAATTTGAGATAGGCGACGATGAACAGTGAACAGACGATGAACAGACGATGAACTCTAAAAAGTGGGTCTGAAATTGATTCTTTGATAGAAGTAAATATACTCATTTTTCTGTTTAAAATAACGAATCACAATTTTTTTTACACATTAGATGTGTATTTTTTGCTTTTACGTCATATCAGCTGAATAATAAATAGTATTTTGTAAACCTTAGCAAAAAGAGTGTAAGTTTACTACTTCGCTACTCTCATTTACACCAAAGCTGTAAAATTGTATCATTTGCTCGAATTTGACTTATTATTGATGTAACATTGTGACGAAAGACGGTGATTTGGCTAGACTAAACGAGTCTGATATTTCGTGATCTTTGTTTTGAATAGCAGCAGTTAAGTGTCAGTCTTTCCGTGTAAGAAGTGTAGAAGTGTAGCTATAAGTTAATTAGAAGTGTAGCAATAAGTTAAATAGAAGTGTAGTAATAAGCACTATAAGTTAATGTGTATAATGTGTATATAGTGTATATATCAAATTAAAATAAATTATAAACTTAAAGGAAATGCAAAAAGTCTTTGTATATGAAAAGAAAAATATTTATATATTGCTTACTTGATTTGATAGGACTTTCGCCTTTTTTAACATTTATAGTTACCTATTAACAGGCTTTAGTTAGTGATAGTTAATTTTGGGGTAATATTTATGGTATGGCAATCACCCGTCTTGGGGGGCTGACTTTTGGATCATTAAATTTTTTCATTGAAAATGAAACTTATCTAGTGGTAAGCTGAAATTCCTGCTTCAGTAGTGCAAACTTCCTAAAATTGTTCGCAATAAATACCTTATGATGTCATTTGTTTGATAAAACATTCTTTAGGTACGTTTTTTGCACTTTTGGGCAGGGTAAGTATCCTAAATTTACCGAAACGTACCCTGCCCAAGAGTGCAAAAAACGCACCTTTTATTATAGTTTTTTGAAACATTTTTATAGACATTCACGAATAAATTGCGCTTATTACCCTAAAAGTGCCGTAAAAAGTAGCCTTTAATACACAAACTTCCTGCGTTTCCGTCTTAAATTTACTTCTTTTTAGGGTAAAATTACACGATTTGCTCGTAAAAAAATTACACATTTACGACGTAAAATATTCCTTGTACGCACTTTTGTAAATTTACATCTTTAAAAGTAGGAAACCAGTTTCCTACTATTATAAGGGTAAAATTAAACCAAAATTTTTTTGAGTGTGGATTCGTTTGGAGCTGGTGGAGGATTCTACTTACTCCACTTTTCTCGGTGAGCGGTCTTCCGCTCTTGGATACATCGGGTACTTAGATTTAAAAAACTTTCTTAAGGTGTTTTCCATATTTTTTAAACGTTTTGCAAACAACTGATGCGCGTGAGGATCTCTTGCTTGTAAGATTCACTCGTATTTCTGATGTATTTGTCAATTGCTAGTGCCGGACGCTAATTACTTTTGTGGCGGACATGGCTTAGGGGGCCTTGGTATATCCCATTAAGTAAGTGTAATCTGTTACAGCGAAAGGTAGACTAGATGTAAAAATTAGTGTTCCATAGTATTTATTTCAAAATTCAAATCTCATCATTGAATTTGGTATTTGGTTTATTTGAGGGTTTACATAAAAGAAAATGTTATCAATTATTTTTAGCCTCAACAAACCCCCGAGTCGGTTTCAAATCCCCCATTTTCGGGGCAAACCCCCAATCTGGTAGCTCTGCCCAGCATTCAATTTTCTTTTAAAGAATCGGCCGTTCTAATAGAACCTTATGAAACTTTAATTCGCCAGTACAGAGGTCTATTTCTTTTCCCCACTTTTGCTTTTGCCTCGTCAGCACAATAGCACTGGCCTTGGTCCCCTTCTTTGGACGTTATCTGAGCTCAAAAGTACTTTAAAAAGAAACGTTCTTTCACATACTTTGAATGTGTCCTAACTTACGCTATAGTTTTAGATACTTTTTTCAGTCAATTTAACTTTTGATTCTTTTTTGTATTACATTAGAGTCCATTGTAAAGCGCTCCAATTTAATCCTAAATTCCAGGCACTTAAGGTTTCGTGTTGATTGTCCGTTTCAAAATTAAACCAATGGCACTCGTATCAGATCGGCTGAGTTTTGCTTGCTCGGAATTGACGTAATGAAAACTAAAGACCTATTATTAAGTTCGTTGAGAGCCTCCACTTTATCTGCTAACCATAAATGTGATGGCCATGTAAATTGTGGGAGCACGTAATTACACAATCCGCAATTACAGTCCACAATTCACAAACACTTTACACTCAACCATGGCAGGGAAGTATTGTGGATACACTTATATATTACAAAATAATATTTTTTTCTTTACAGAACTTACCCTACTTGTGTATTTAATTTTAATGTCACTGTTGTTTAGTGTAAAGTGTTTGTGTTGTGTTTGAGTGTAAAGTAATTGTGGATTGTGTAATTATGTGTTCCCATTAAATATAGTTAAAGACATTTTTTTCATATATATAATTTGAAGCTAACTTTTCAAAATGTCAGACTGACTGCCAGCGAGATGATCACTGTTTTATAGAGACGAGTCCCAAACTTAACTAGAGTGAAAATGGCTACATAAGATGCTGTAAAATTGTCCATGTAATTTTTAAACATTTAAGCAAAGCAAATTTGCATCTTGTCCTGTTAAAAATCCCCATGATTTGTTTCATACGATCATTCTTTTTGTTTTATGATTTATTTTAAAGTTAAAAGATTTCCTCTGTTTACTGATTTATTTTTCGAAATTCAAAGTATTCGCATTTAATTTCATATTCATCTAGGATTCCATGGGAATTTTCTGGATCAATCGTATTAGATTTGATTTACACAGCTTAGTCAAATCCTTAAACAGAAATATTTCAGCATACTTTGTTTTACAAAACACTCAGAGATATCAAACTTGGAGTTGCTACTGTATTCAAATATTTTAAATGCTGTTCCCCCTCAAATGGCGTAAAATAAAATTGAAAACTAGTTATTCGAAAGCCTTCAAACTCTTATTTCCAAAATAATTAGTATTTTCAAATAAGCCTCTTCTATAAATTAATTCTATAGGCAATATTTGCAAGCTAAGAAATCTGCACAAATTATTGGAAAAAAATACCCGCAGAACAAATAATCATAAATAAACTCCGGTAGGATGGTTACCAAATACATATTTCACCAGAATTATTATCTTGGCATTCTACTGAATATAATGCAATAAATTTACAAATATGTAAAAAAAAATCCTTGAAGTAAAACAACGTATGATCTAGTTTCTACTTCTTTTTGAATACTAATTAAATAATTAAAAATGTTGCGACCCTTGACTAAATAAAAATTGATTCCTGTAGAGCGTCCGGTAAGAACTTATCAAATAAATATGCCAATCTATAAAAATATATACATTCGTTGACCAATTATTTTTTCAGTAGCGTAGGTAGGCATAAAGATACTCTAATATTAAATGTAGATTTGACCCATTAGATAAAAAAAAGCAAAAACACCTGTGGAGATTAGATTATGACAACTTATCAAATGACTGAAATGGACATAAGATCGAATGTACTTCTATTCCGAAATCGGTCTTGATGACACGGCGAGGAAAAATGAGATAAAGTGAAATTCAATAAAATATGAACACTCCTTAAAATATTAATTTTCGAATTAATATCCTGTGAAAACTGTGCAAATTTTTGAGATGTTTCAACTTACAAAATAACTGCTCTGGAACTCATTACAAACTGTGCAAATACTGTTCGAAGAAATATTTTATAAAATATCTTTAGGTGTTTTTCTTTAAAAAAAAAAAAACTCGCGAGCATAGCTTGCCGTTTAAATGCTCAATTTAAATGGAAAACGGAGAACATTATTGAATGTGGCCAGGAGCAATTGTTAAATAAGTTTGTCTTGAATGACAGAACCTGCTGTGGTCCGCAAGCACCTTCGTTCGCTTTGATCCTGTGCACAGCTGCCTGTGCTAGAAGGTAGACATCTTTCAAGTACCTGCCAGCGACAAGGAAATTATTCTCCACCTACAGCTCGACGTCGTCGGCTTCAATTAAGAAGCTGTAATTTAATTCTGGTCAGGTACATGTTCATCGCGAGCTCGTCAGTTAAATTGATCTTTTCGGACAGTTCGCTTGTTCGTTGGATCGCTTGATTTGCTCGAAAAACGTCCGTCGCGTCGGTTTCGGGTCTTCCATAAAATGCTCGGTAGTATTGGTCTGGACTACAGGTGAAAACAAATTGTCATAAGGCCTAACATAATGAGTGGCGTGGTGGATGGAATGGTTGGGTTCGGCTAGGCTAAAATGCGTTTAGCAGATTTTGAGGAAAAGGATCAAAAGTGGAGGAAGATTCGATTTTAGGTTGCATGGGCTGATATTCTGTTGCATAGGTCCTTTTAAAATTTGGGAATATATTTAAGTCTATTTAAGTATCTCAGCGTTTCGCTTTGTAATGAAACGCATGGAACTACGTGAATTGAATTGTATGTTTTCTGCAATAATACTATTTAGATCTTTGCTGCGAAAGCGGTTTGAGCTTTAGAAATGCACTGAGAATCAAGCTAGCAAGCAGTTCTGATGCAACGGTTCAAGTGATTTTCTAAAAATTTTAACACGTCATGAAAACGAACGAATAAGTTCCTCTATCGCTAAGTATGCATTAATCACCTGGATATCAATGTGTTGGAATTAAAAACCTTTGCCGATTTTCGATGTCTTTTCATTTGTGACAACGCAGATGAAGATGCGCATCGCGATGATGACAAAAGGAGTCCAAGATGACAGACAAGAGCAGCTCCGGTCACGTTTAATGGTCGAGGGCACATTCTAAGACCATGTTGTGTGTGATGGCTCGACTGACCGCCATCATCTTTGGATCAATGGTCTTTGGTCGGCAGGTGAAATGTGAGTTTGTGGCTTTTACGTGCGGCTGTTTTGAGGTCGCATTTCAGTTTAGTTTTCATCTTCTTCATAAATAACTTTCTTTAGACTTCCTGCTTTCGGAATAAGCCTGTTCCATGGCATCGTCGCAGAGTGTTTGGCTATTGTTGTCGTATCTTTGAACTCATCGCGTATACATGAGACATCAGAAGATGTCAGCTAATAAATTATGGTGTTTGCGGTATCCTTTTGTGATTCGGGCGATTAATCAATGTTGTCACTCGACACTAATTAATATGCGACTACAGCTCAATATGACATGTCGACCCATTCATGTATCATTGCGTTAATTAAGATATCTTTCGTGCAATAGCAGGTGAATGCATTCAACAGCCTAATGGAAAACTAGCGAGAAGAACAAGTGGTTTAAGTGATTGTGATTCAAAGCCAACAGTCTGATGGAATGCTGGAATGGTATCATAAAGCTTTCTGTTTTGTTATAATGACAGATTGTTAAATGATGAAGATTGAATTAAGCAATACATTGCTTTGAGTTCAACATTTAAATTAACATATGAGCACTGAACATATGTACGTATGTATGATGAGAAAACCAAGGTGACGATATTCGTTTAGCTGGCTTGTTAGTTTTTCTCTTTTAAATAATTATTTTTCCAAAAGAGGCTAATTTGTAGTTCCATTTGAGAAGATGGATCTCTTTTAATATATGTACATATATTTCAAAAAATTAACTTCGATGACACTTAAGCAAAGTTAAAGTATTATAGATTTACTAACCTTTTCTAGCATTACTAATGTCATAATACCCTACGACTGAAATCTCATTCTGCCCTCTCTTCAGCAAACCCGATCTTAAGCCGATGTTAGACAACTCTAAGCTACCAGATCAGCACCTTCCTTTATGCGCTGACATTTAACATAAAATCTGCCACAATTTCCAAACAGGTTCTTCGTGGTTCTTACGAGTTAAATGTCCTGCCCACTGGAGTCTACCTAGCTTTATTTTAGATAGATTCCGTATGACACATGTTTGCAGGGTTTCCAGAATTTCTCTTCCTCACATACGGGGCATATTATTTTCCGCAAGATTTTCATCTCGAAAGTAGCTAAGAGGTTAGAATGCCTTTTGCTGGGCACTCAAGTCTAAAAGGCATACTCGAGTATTGAGTGGTGGTCGCTTTGAACTTTTGGTTAGACTTAAAAGAGCTTCGTTCGATCTAAGTAGGCCTTATAGGATCTGTGCAGATTTTATTGTTATCAGCTGCTACTATTGCCCTGAGGTAATTAAAGGACTGCATACTATAAATTCATGCTCCACTACCTTATTTTTTGATCACGTTTGTGTGTTTTTTTTCACATAGGATACCAACACGTCCTTTTATTTTCCACCATTTGTTTGCAGCCCCGGTATATTTGCCGCTCGCTGGATCTTCTACAAGGGCTCTTGTACAGTTAGTTCAGATCTTGCGAAGATGTCAATCTCATCCGTCTAAGCCAATATATGACTGGAATTGGTGAGGATATTTTTTTGCTTTTAAACAAATTCTTCCCTATGACGCTAGGGAGACACACATGGGAGAAGCCGATATAAATTATTCCATCATTCTTTTAAGTGCCAAATTTTTTGTATATCCTAAAGCGCTGGTGCTCTGCCCATTCGCCAATAAAGCTATGATTAGACAATTAACGGCATTCTGGTATTATGCCCAGTCGTCGGCTGGTAAGACAACACAACTGCAACCATGAGTATACGTTGAGATTCGAGCCCGCGGGCAATAGATCGCTGCTTTTGATTGGTGCCTTAGCGAGCAGAACTACCAACCTGATGTGCCAGTGTCTTGGATTACTTTTTGTCTTGAGCTTCAAGTTGAAAAAATGACAGGCCAGACCATCCCCATGGGACAGTCTATTGAAGATGTTGATTGGTTTACATAGCAATGCGGCTAATTTCACTCTAAACTAGTCTGCTGCCAGTTGTAAGTTAATCCGCATGTTTTCCAAATAACATCGGCGGCTTTCACGCTTTTTGCCGCATGCACACCTGTATTGGAAACACAGCTTCTAAAATAAAAAAGGAAATCTATGTTACAATTTGTAAACCCATGTGCGAACCCATGAAAACTTATTTGCCATCGCTTGTAGTCATCTTTTCCTTAAAACATTTGTTTTGGAATCCAAAGATGAATTCATTCTTCTGAGAGCTATACTGCCCTGATTCGCATAAACGTTCTATCTACATTTTAGGACTTTCGAGATTTTCAATGATTTGTGTCTTGATTTGTGCTGGAGATGGCATTTTTCAATATAGATTTTAACATACTTTCACAAAAGGCAGGTTTTTCAAATTTTGCAGAATGATGTAATAGAGTATGCAGTTTTTGAGTCCGCTGTTAACTCAAAAATGACAAGGATAGAACCTTTATGTGAATCAGAGCAGTATAGTAAATAGATATCTCTAAAAATTAATGCAACCAAATCGGAAGCTCGTTTTCTACGCCATTCTGGTTATAATAAAACTTGCTATAAATAATTCAAAATGTTTGCTTGGCTATACGAATGACGCACCTTACACACTCTCTTTCACGGCAACTAATCAAAGGTATGTGCATGTCTAATAATATACATACCACAAACAGAACATTATGTTTATGCTTCGGTCACTTTTTCGTAGTCCCTCCGATGAATTAGAAACAGAATTAGACGATAAAGCGGGATTAATAACATTAAAAGGATATACTGCACTTGTAGAAGGTCAGACAAGCTGTTTCGTGCCTGAAGTCATTTAGTTTGGCAATAAATATAGAACCTATAGTGCTTCGCATACATTTTACTCGCAACGTCAGCCGTCGAAAGACGAAAACGTCCTCATGACCACCACGAGTCAAATAAGTCGCGCGAAAAAACAACGGCGACACGTAAGGAATGGATAACATTCTAATGGATTTCGAGTGCTGTGGAAGTGCTAGAGAGAAAAAACGGAAAGCAGCAGGTGAGTTGTAGGAAAATAAAATATCTCACACGCAATCCTCCTGTCTAGGTGAGATATGTTTGCCATGAATTCCAACGCGACGCACGCAATTGGTATATGTATACTTTTCAGCTGCCGAACATTTTATTACAGTTCCGAAAATCTCTTGGGAACTTTGTGTGAGTTACAAGGAAACAAGTTTTTTGGAACAGTAAAATTTTTGACAATATGCAGACATATTTTCACTTTATGTTCCAATTTTTTTTGAACGAAAATCTCAACAACGTGGAAATTAGGCCGCTCATATTTTATGTCAATGAGTAAAGGTTTTGTGTCACAAGCTCAAACAAATGTTTCTAACGTGTATTTCATATTTGACTATTATTATGAACACTTCAATATTTCATCATCTGATAGCCAAAAAGTAATCGTTTCACAAAAATAAGAGAGCCTATGAGTGAATAATAATATATTTCTCTGAAAGATCATAGGATTTGTGAAATGGATGTTTTTTGGCCAAATTCACTAGTGTCGCCAGGCAGTATCTGCTTCGAAGAAGATCCCCAATTTAGTCTTCATAATATAGCAAAAAAAATGACTGCAGGCTAGAGATTACACCACAATAATCAAAGGCAATTAACATTTCATCTCCCCGTAATTTGTTAGATACACAATTCTTTAGAAAATGATTTGAAGTGAATTGCGATAAAACTACAGCTTTCACCATTAGAAAAAAAATCCCCGTTGATTAATTGCTTCAACGGAAATCATTCAATAGCTACGCAAATACCGGCATATGTGTGTATTCTTACACACAAGTCAAATTTGCATTGCTTACCGATGCCAAACAACCGTTATTGCTTGCAAACCGTAAAATCGTTGTGAAGCATGAAGAACATGAGATGTAAGTTCAAACTTGCAAGCCTTAACTTGAATGTCTTTATACATTAGCAACAAATTGAACGAAATTAAATTTTCCCATTTCGAGAACACCAAACGTTTCATGTTAAGGACCCGTCCGCGGAAAATTACGATGCTGGTCGCAAAAAAATGGTAGGGACTAAACGAGGATTTAGCGACGACTTTGATACGTCGATGCGACTCATTCCTCTCATCCTCCCTTGGACGCGTGCTACTGTTAACATTGATTTCTCTTGAAGGATCCATTTCATATTTTATTCAAGCTTCTTCTCTGTAATACTGGGTTATTAAACTTTTTCCTCTCATACCGAAGAACTTATAAAAATGGAATCAAATTGATCCGGAAACACGGGGCAGCTCCAAGGCCGCTGTGGCGAGCGAAAGGGACGAAGCTCGACGGATAAGATGGCAACGAAGAACCCGAAGACAAACAATGTCCGCAATAACAGCTTACAACAATGATTGCTTCGTTCGGATGAGTCTTGAGGGTTGTTTGGCGGCAGGTTTCCATTTCATCTGACAAACATCATGTCTTATGCTCTCTCTGATTAGAGACGAGGATTTTGTAGCAATGCGTAACAAAGGAATGTATTACAAAAGAACTCTGCAACGTTGGAGCGAGAAAGTCTTTATATTCCAAATAGCCATCTGGCAGATCTAGTTGGTCTACGAAAGTGTTTTTTTAATGAGCTGGTAAATCATAACAGTGAAAAGTATTGACCGCACCTGATTACTAACTATTTTGGCACATTTCAACAGAGTGATTACGTGTGATTACGTAAATTTAATGAGATGTACTAAAACTTTCAACCACTGATGTGCAGACTCAGCTTAAGCTTCATTGTTTTAGCTCTCGTCTATAAATTCCATTTCTCGTCTTAGGCATTTTCTAAGAACAACGGACGTCGAGGACTTGTCGAACGAGATATGATTTGGTTCCGTTCATCTAAAAGATTACAAGCGAATTTTACAGTAAAAAACTTTGGGGGATTTCTTGCTTTTCCGTCGACCGCAGCCAACCCTCGACTCGACCTATAATCACAGCGCATACCGACGAAGTCGAAGACGACGCCGGAGACAAAGAAAAGATACGGTCGGTGGACATCAACGACGACCTTCATTTCCACAGCCAAGATTCTTCGGGAGCAGTCCCAAGGAATTTTCTCATTTTACTTTCTTTTGCCGTTTCCCCGGAAGTACTTTAATGAAATTAATTCCGTAATAAGGGCGACCGTGGCCACCGCGCTCTTTTAAAGACTTCTCGATAATTTTTTTACACTTTGTGGCTCATTTTCAGCGAAAAGCTGTCGACGAGAACTGCTGAACAGGAGCAATGCGTTAGCATTGAGGAAGGTCGATGTTTACCAACACGCTTTCCACGCTCCTCTTGCGAGTTTTTGTTTTCGTTTTGAGCATTTTTTCTGCCGTCTGCTTCCTTGACCAAGTTTTAAGTGAATGAAAAGAAATCGATGGTCAGGAATTGGGTTAATTTAATAAGACCGCTAATTTGTTGACTTTAGGGTGGCACGGAGTGGAGTAAAAATTAAATTTTCATGGATGATTTTCGGGCGAATTTTGGACGATTTAGTCTGCTTTTCTTGTTAGTGCTTGTAATTAGTGGTTGGGGACAAATGGCAATTTTGAAGAATATATATTGTGTTACTGTGTGCGATATTGTGTTATTTTTTTTAGAGTGGGGACAATTTTGATTGTGTTATTTCACAAAAGGATGTTCCGTTTTTTATTAAATCTTTAATAGTTGCAATCGTGAAAAGTAAACACAAAAGGAATCATCTCATACAGTTCGAGTTTAACATTATGTCTATGTAGATGCACGCTTTGAGGTTTTCAAGATAGAGTTATGATTTCAGCTATATTCAAGTTCGTCAAAATTTTTATAAGTTCATTTTTTATCAATTTAAAAAAAACTGTTCTGCGTTTTTGTCCGTGCTAAGCGAAGAAAGCAACATTCATTATAGTTACGTTCAGTGGTTCCATTTGTATGCGTGACCATTTCGATTGTCCGCATGTTTCAACTTTTTGCTTTCATCAATCATCTAGTCTAGTCAAAATAGTAGGAATATATTGCAACGTATTTCAGTTACCCTAAGTGTGATTATTTTTTTAAACAAAAAAAAGGGTTTTTACTTGAACAAAAATACAAATGATGAAAATGCATTTTTTTTCAAACGATGTAACGATTTGTTTTTATCATTTCATTTCACTTTTATTTAACGTTTGAGACCTATCTCTTCTCACGCAATTCAATTGAAAAATTTCAGTGTATAATCTGTTTCAGGTTTTATGTGATCAACCAAAATAAAATATTAAACTTTGACCAAATAATGATTTTTCTATACATAGGGGAGGCTATCAGATTGTGGGACAGGTTTTGAAAAATCGCTTCGAAAATATTTGAATAAAATATTTCTGAATGGTTTTAGCCTTATTTGGAAGTAAACATCCGTAACTTATTTCTTGTAATGTATAGTTGGTCTATATTAGGTGCTATTTTTTTTGCACTCCCGGGCAGATGAAATTTTTTTAAGTATATTGAATACAACAACAAAATACTGCACATGTCGCGTCACTGAAGCAGAATTTACTAGGCAGCGGTTGTTTATGGGCTAACATGTAGACTGTACTGATAACAGTAAGAGTGTTCTAAACGTTTCGTACCACTGGTGTTGATTATTGTGGACCCGGCAGTTTGAATTGAATGAATTTGCATAGCACTCCGCGTAGACTAATATGCAGACTGTGTTTGAACGTTTCAATGCACATTATATTGTAGATTATTTACATAAATAAACTCTTTCTTGACACCAAATCTTGCCATTTCAACGTGCTTGCCTTCACTGAAACATAGTTAAATAACTCCCATATCAATGAAAAAATCTTTGACAGTACCTGGACAATCAAGAGGTGGTGGTGTCTTACCCGCAGTTAAAAACATTCACTCAAGTGAAATTGTAAACTCTGCCTAGCACGAATTGTTCCAGCATATATTTGTCCGCGTTTCAATTGACAATACATCGGTTTATATTGGTTTATTTATAACTTCTCGTAGTGCTGAGGATAAAATTATATTCTTGGATGATTTTAATCGCCTGGAATTGGGTTTTGTTTCTGATAAGTCTGATGATGGTTTAATACCAGTAAATCTACTTGAACCTTTTGATTTTAACCTTGTGAGTACGTTGCATGGCCATAATTTGCAGCAGGTTGTTCCGACTCCTAATCAAAATGGTAATTAGTTAGACTTAATCTTTACAAATGCTCATGACGATGCAGTGGTTAGCCCAACTAATGATGCAGAGAGTCTCTTTGTAATAGTCTTCACCATTCCGCTCTTACAGTAGAACTTTCCAACACAGATTGGGTACTTACAATAATTAAGATTGTATATGATTTCCATAATGCTGATTATGATAGCATTCATAATTTCCTTAACAATGTCGATTGGACAAATGTGTTTATGTGCCATTCCCTTGATGATGATGTAGCCTTGTTTTATAAAATAGTATTTGACGCGGTCGATAAATTTGTACCTAAGATAAGGAAAAAAAAACAAATTCTCTGAACATTGGCTGGACAATACTCTTAGATGCCTGAGAAGAATCAAGTCGACGATAGCCATCGTATTACAGAAGAATACGATTTAATTGCTCATGATTTCTATAGTAAATCTCACGAAGCGTATGACAGATACATACATTAAAACTACTGGAGAGAATATAATCCACAACCCGAAAAAAGTTTTTGATTTGGTTAATATGAAGCCTCTTCAATTTCCACTGAAAATTTGATGTTGTTTTCTTCTTCTCAGGAGATCTGCAACTTTTTTGCTGATCATTTTCGAGAAGTTTTTAATCCAGGTGGCATCCCAACATTAAATCGATACAATAATAATTTTTTTGAAGATATGATCATATCGAGGAATAAAATATTTACTGCCATTATGGAGCTTGACCGGAAACAAGGGCCCTGGACTTGACCTCTTCCCTCCTACTTTTCTGATCAAGTGTGTAAAACAACTGATCTCGCCCTTTCATATTCAATAATTCTCCCTCCTCTGGGCTATTTCCTTCGTATTGGAAATCTTCTTATATTACCCCAATTTATAAAAGTAGTGAAAGACGTTTTATTCAAAATTATGGAAGCATCGCCATTCTATCTGCAACTCCCAAACTATTTGAAAAAATCATCTACTGCAAACTTTCTCCTCTGGTCGACGCTCGACTCAACGAGCAGCAGCATGGACTTAGGAAATATCGTTCTACTACAGCTAATCTTATGGTGCTTGTTTCTGATGTTTTGTGCAAAATGGAGAAAGGTGATCAGATTGACGCAATCTATACAGACTTTAGCAAAGCATTCAACCGAGTTGATCACTCCATTTTGATCCCCAAGCTGAAACAATTCGGAATTACAGGATGTTTACTATCAAAATTTTCATCATTGAATGAAAAAACAAAACATTAAAACAAACAAGACACACTTTGATACAGCGTTATTGAAATGAAGTCAGATTATTTGAACTAAAAAGAAATGTATATGACGCCAAATCAAAAATTTTCAAATATGCTTTGGCGCCATATACGTTTCTTTTTAATTCAAATAATCTGACCTCATTTCAATAACGCTGTATCAAAGTGTGTCTTGTTTGTTTTAATGTTTTATTTTTCATTCAATGATGAAAATTTTGATATGAAAATAAAATTTTTATAATAAAGTGGAATTCAAATAAGATTAGCTTTTAATTTGAAAGTGTTTCAACTTTTGATTTAAATTTGATTCTATCAAATGAAATTTTTCTGAGTGTATAGACTCAAATATTCCTACCAATTTCGAAATTTACTGGTACAAGTTTTGTAGCATGAGAGAATCAAAATATATCTCTTATCATATAAGTCAAATATATAACTAATAAATGGCCCAGCTATCAGCACTCAACTATACAAATGTCATTTTGAAACTTTGGTTCTTCTTAATGAGCTAGAAATAATGAGCTTCATCTTAATGAGCAGGCTGAATAATGCTAGATATATTTCAGCGCTGAACCTTGCTCTGACATGCCTAGATGACAACTATTTTCCAGCTTTAAGAGAACACAGGGAAATTAATGCAATAAAATTAAAGAGGAAGCAAAAACGCCGCTACACCGAAGTGAACTCTCCTTTAGCTAAAAAAAATTAGCAGGATATTTCAGATTTAATGAAACAAATGCATGATAAAGTCGACCTGAAAACCTATCCATCCATACAATAAAACGTTTGCTTAATGAATTGATGTCATCCAGTCCAGTGGTTTCCAGGATCGATAAGAACCTCCTATTACAAGGACGTGCAGACAAAATTCATGGTTCGTATACAATCCGGTCGGTCGACACACGTTTGCATATATAATCAATTTAATACTTGTCGGAAAACTCTCCAGACAATAATCGGGCACTGACCGCTTGACCCACTTCACCGGACATAACATGAGTCTGCCACAGGAAACACACGAACACGAGGCGAATTTTATTAGTGAAGTCTGTTGAAATGTTCGAGCGCAGATTACAGGAGAACACCGTTATCCGTCTGGTCCATGACAGGACGTTCTGTTGCCACTTTTTGCATGTAACACTGACCACTTTTGCTCCCTAAACCACATTAATGGACAATTAGGAAAGCGTACGTGAGCATAATGGTGCCGCGTTGGGAAAAAGATGATACTGACTATATCATAATGTGGAAACTGGGTTTCATGGAAACTTTTCAGCATAACATGTGGAGCAGATAAAATTTTCTGTTTTTGTTTGCCATGGGGTGTATTATGAATATTTAAAAAAAATGTTTATATAGCCATCTCCGCCTGCAAACCTAAATTTGAAATACACTATACTATTTTATATTTAACATAATAAAGGCAAATTTCAATAGAATCGGGAAAGGAAATTAAAAGTAGAATTTGTGAAAAGTCGTGAACATAACACCAAAAATACCTGTTTATTTTTGTGCATTCGTATAACTTACCACTGAGACTGTGAGTTATTGTTTTGTCAAGTTTATATTATAAAGTTTCAGAGCTGATAATTTAAATCTATTCCCCCTTAAAGTGCATACTTCTTAGGAATCACTTGAAGTGCACACTTGGGTGTCCGACACCCTGACGTGTCCTATGCTGATTTGCTCTGCCACTATGGAATATTTTATTACAAAAAAATTATGGGATGTACTTTAAAATATCTCCTTCAAAGTTATGTAAATGTTATATTTATTTATTAATTTTTAATTCGTTTAAAAAATTATTGAAAGAAAAAAAGTTGAAAAAATGGCTTTTTTTAACTTAATATTGTTGGGTGTCAGGCACCCACAATGCACTTTAAGGGTTAAAGGTCACAAATAGTATTTTTTAGAGAATGGTAAAAATTACTTTAAATCGTGACTAGCAATGAGATTTTCATTGTCAAATTGAAGAAAATTATTATTAACAAAGATCAAATAGATGCTTTTTCTTTCTCATATATATTGATGTAAAGATGGTGACATTACAGTTTTTATTGATTTTTTTGCTATTAATTATTAATAGAATAAAGCTTAACTAACATTAATACGAAGAACATTAACTGAGGTTGGATTTTATATACCACTCATCACAACTGGACAACATGCCTTACATTCAATTCATATTTATAACAACCGCATGACTCTTTCATCATTAATAGCTTTGAACACACTATGAGAAAATTTTAGTTCATTTTATTTAAGGCACCGACGCATAAATTGATGGTTCCTAAAAAAAATATGATTTAGGTCTTATACACAGCAAATATGTAGTTCGTTATAGCGACAATCATACAGCCCTTGCATTCAAATTTTGTCGTGAATAATGAATTCATTCTGAATATGTATCTTCTTTTGCATTTTTCAGTAGTATTTCACATGACAGGTACATCTTGTCTGAATACATCGTTAGTACTACTAACCAGGCGCATTCTTGCAACCTACACTTTTGTATCCTTGCTCCATTCTCAATAACCATTCAAGTAGAAGACGAGTGTGTTCGAAGCTGAACAGAAAACGAGCCAAGAGAAACATGAAACGCGAAAAGTACACCAAACTCAGCAATCTAGCCCAACGGGATGCAGAGTAAAGAGACAAGTTAAAAGAGCCTCGATACGTCTTGTTGGATGTCACGTTCGGTGTTGCTGTGTAGGAACCCACTAACCAAAGCAATTAGTCAGATACGTTTCGTCTACTTGCAGCCGCCATTGCCGTTTGCAAGCATAAAGTCAAGTGAGTGACAATCGTAATACCTTTCTTCGCCACAAAGCTTCCACTTTTTGGCACTTCACTTCCTTTTGTTAACTCGAAAATAATGAAAAAAGGAGACGCATGCATCCTTTCATTTCGCTTAATTTGGAGACGGCATTAAGCCCCGTGGAGCTTTTAGAAAATGTCCAAAGCAGTACGATGGCGTCGAGACGACAGATGCTGGGGATGGTGTTGTTGACGATGATGATAGCAAGGCTTGCGCTTCTGATGTTGATGACGAAGGTGAAAAAAATGAATGACACTTGTTCTAATGAACTCTTTTACATGTCGTCGAGACATTCAAAAGTCCTGAAATATTCACGACAGGCCCGACTATGGTATTAGTGATGTTTCGTAGCATCAAAATGCTACGGCAGGAATCAAAAGAATTTTCAACAATATGAATATGAATATCCTGCTGCATCATTATTTGTTGACATCATTATTATGAGCACGATGAGTTTCACTTGTGCGGCAAAGAGTACAGACTTCAATGCTTTCATTAGATACTGTCATTGATTTAAGAGAATGTCGAAAATTTAACTTCATATCTTCGATAAAAATTATGAACAATTAAATAGCACTAATCACAATAAAGTGCAGAAACTGTTCGTGTGTTTCCTATCCATCTATCAAAGCTGTAGGCAAAAAAAAAAGAAATAACACTTATTCATCAGAAAAAAGTGCTCTTATTTTCGAGTCATTCAAAAAAATAAGATACATTAATTATTTGGCTTCAATTCATCCAACCCACGCTGGGTGCGATCTTTTCAAACACGTCCATCCTTTAAATTATTATAGTTTTGATGAGTTATTTAAAACAAATCTGTTTTATATATAAAATTCATTACAACATTTAGAGTTCAAAATATTAATAGACAGTAAATTTTGGAAGATAATGTCTGCAATATATTTTTAAAGGACTCAACTTAGATATAGTCATAGGACTCAACATAGTTTTCTTCAATTCGATGTTTTTCTCAAATCGTCGTAGATTAAGAAGCTCTGTCCGGTCTACTTATGTAACAAAATCCACGCTCTAATACCGAAGAGGTAACCAAGAATGCAATGAGTGCATACCACTATTATATCTACCTGATCTTGTTATAAAAAATCCTTCTGTTGGTGTGTCTATTCGCTTAAAAAATCGCTGTGTAAAGGACAGTATTTTAATTATTTACATATCCGCTTCCGGTATTTACCAGCTAAAGCAAGTGGATGTAATACATACTGACTTTGCCAAGGCTTTCGTTTCAGTGAATAGGTTCAATGATGAATATGTTTAATAGCTTGGGTCGACATCGTTTCTGGTTTCCCCTTACTTATGTGATTGTGCTAATTTCAAACTGTAATCTCTTGCTCTTTTTATTTTTTTTCTGGTATTCAGCAAAGTTTGATACTTGACTTGGTCCTCTGTTTTTTTCTTGTTTAGAAACAATCTTCCTTCCTTTATGAATTTCAAAACCCTTTTATATGCTGACGACACAAAAATATTTAAGATGGTAAAATCAACGATTGACTGCTTTAGAATGATTTGTGCGCACTAGGCAATAGGTGCTTTGTCAGTTCTATATATCTTAATCTTACTGAAATTTCAAAATGTCCTATATTTGTAAGCTTTTTCGTAGAACATTTTTATATTTTTTCCTTGATTCGCTTTTCAGTCCTGGATCTGGAATTTCAAGAACGTGGTGCACTATTTAATTCAAAACTTAACTTTGGTGTCCATATTGGAGGTCACATCATACACTTCTGGATTATGAGGCTTCGTTCTTCGAGCATTAAACCGTTTTTTTTTTTTTAAATATTTCTTCCTTTGTTCGCTTGTGCATCTCCTATGTGCGTAGAGTCTTCGAACATAATTGTCGAACTTGATGTCTTCATTATCGTTACTTAATTGATGCGGTTGAGTCTATTTACTCGCTCGTTGTTCTTCAAATTCAAGATGCCTTATTATGATTATAATATGAGCCTCTTTATTGTGAAACATTCTTATCTTGTGTCAGCAAGAGTGCTCTTTAGCAAATGTATCTTTTTTTAAAATATGTGATTGCACGATTATTATCGTCAAAATTCCGTGTTCTGTACGTGATTTGGGACAAATAAGTTGATCTTACTCAACCTTCAACATAGGGTTTGCATGAACATAATCTTATTTTTGCTCCTTTCTTTTACGCTTGTCAAGATAATAGAATACTCTAAATATAGTCTTCTAAAACTCATCTAAACCTTTTAATTCAAAATGAATTATAAATTAATGTCTTAATTTTGTCTCAGTTTCAACTATTGTACTTTCTTTATTTTGAACTACTTTTATTTGATA
This sequence comes from Nemotelus nigrinus, assembly GCA_947369275.1. Taxonomy (NCBI): domain Eukaryota; kingdom Metazoa; phylum Arthropoda; class Insecta; order Diptera; family Stratiomyidae; genus Nemotelus; species Nemotelus nigrinus. Next base: position 43,872,332 of record OX376373.1, on the reverse strand, counting down.
TGACCAATTGAATTTATAAATTATAGTTTAAAATTTTGCATGTTTTCTTGCATATTTGAAAACATTGAGATGGATAAGTAATAGATACTTAAGAATAGATAAGTAGCATTTTCGCATCATATAACTGACTGCTTAAGTATTCAAGAAATAATGCTTGTATCCTCCATATATTCAAAGTCAACTTTTTTCCAGCATATAATATGTATGTTACTCATAAGACCGTATGTCAGCTCCTCCTACAAGACAAAAATCGCAAACATGTTCCAAGCACCCCATCCAGCATCCCTCGTTTCTTTTTTCGGTTACATTTCCTTCCAATCAGAGCAGCATGTTTCTTAAGGGCACTTGAAAGGTATATCCTTACGCCTTATCAACGTGTGAACACGTAGAAGTCTTTACACACATGGATTTGACATATGTATGTACTACGGCGAAGATAACAACATTTTCTCAAGCCGGTAAAGAATGTGGGCGCATGCGTTTTTTTATTGCGTTTTCCTGATTCGTACAGGAAAGCACGGATATGACTCGTACACAATGATTTTGGTTTCATCACATCGCAGACATGTGTAGTTTCATATCAAGGCTGTACAATGAGTATGGAAGACAAATGTTTAAGACATGTTGCGAGTAACATGTTTGAGGCTGAACATTTATCCTCAAATGCATTAATTTCTCTGTGCAGTTTTATTCAAAATGTCTCAAGTTGGACTTTGTCTCTAAATTATTATTGATCAGCTTCAAACTTTGCGGCACAAATTAAACAAATTTTTTTTTGTATAAAACGGGTTATGTTGGTACTCATATCTGATCCGCTGATATAGATTGAGATTATTGCAATATTCGCTAAGAAATTTTTTTAAGATACGATTTCAGCACTATGTGAACTATTTTCAAGGTTCAAAAGAATTTCATTTTTCGCTCTACTTCCTTCGAAGATGAAAACTCATCCGGTTTCGTTTCCATGAAATCATATCCTTTTACAATACTGTTACTTGCACACATCGATCCGTGCTTCGTCTACCACCTAAGAAAGGAACAGAAGGAACGTTCATCATATCGCAATAATGTCCGTATTCGAGAAGGGAAAGTCAAGGAGTAACCTAAAAATATTTCTTTGTTGCCTGGTACTGTTGCCCGGCTCCATCTCCCTTTCCATAAAGGATCTTATCATATCAGAAGATTTTCAGATCTCATTCTTCACAGAACGTCCGCAATCAAAGCGCCAGGACAGGACCATCAGCTCCGGATATTTGCATTTGTTGTTGTATCTTTGGTTGTTAACATCCGGCGAAGGGTGTCTTTTTATGATGATTATGTGTACTTGATGAAATATGAAAAATGTTGCTTTCCGATAGAATGAAAAATTTACTTTGTACATGAACAGAGGTAACGCTAACGATAGGAACTGTATGAAAATCAATAAATACAATATTGGAGGATGTAAATTGATTTGGCTTATTAAACACACTCAAACTTGTGTACGTTACGCGAAGTAGGAGCTTTAACTCGCGTGAAAATGTTTAAATGTTAAAATTATAAGCTTTGTTAAACAACAATTGTACAATATCAAACTGAAATAATACGCATTTATGTCGCCAAATAACATAAATCCACCATGTGATATTGAAATATCATATTCAATGATGATCAATTGAAAAGTTGATAAACTGCCCCGCAATCGTTATTGTGGCTGCTACTGTCTGTTATGAGCATGACTGCGTCAATGAAATTAAGTTTCACTCTCGTGAAAAACCAAATATTGAAATTAATAAATAGTTATTGAAATAAAATTAAGCTTGTGGTTGCCAAGTAAGTCGCCATTACATATGTGGCGCCAGGTTTGTATCCAACCATAGTCGCATATCAAGCTTGGAGTATTTAACCGAGTCAAAGCAGCGGCAACGTTGCCAACAAGTGAATAAAAGAATTCTCTAAATCCGGCTTAATTTTTTTTTCTTAGACATTTGTCCGGTAGTTATATTTAGCTACTATGTACTCTACTATCATAGAGAATCATATAAAAGTGTTAAAGTATTAGGTTACGTTCCTTTGATAAATTCCATAGAAAATATTTTTATTAACTTTACCAATTAAATAATTTTTTTCAATTAAATCAATTTTTAATTAATATTATTATTAAAATTTAATTAAATGTTTATTATTATAATTAAATTATAAATACAATTCCAAATATTTCGTAAATATTGTGAGCTCAGATATGTACTATTATTTGCCTAAACTTTCATTTTAAGGTTCTAGTCTAGTTTAAATGAAAGACAGCAATTGTTAAATGATCTTTTACATACTAACACTGTATTGAGTGCTTTCGCTTCTATTTTGTTTCTTTTTTTACATCATGATTAAAATATCGTTTCATTGGTATGTGGGAACGGAAAACAAATTTTCGTAAGGCTTTCTGATTTTTCAGAAGGGATGCACAATGTTGCAAGGCCTGCAATTGTATAGTTAATGCCAAAAGTATTCGATAAGTTCAAAAGGTCATCTGATTTACCTTCCATATCTTTAAAATGAATTTGAAAATCTTCCCACTCAATATCTACCTCATCAATGTCAAAATCAAGAAACTTATGTTTAATGATTTCGACCGATAGTAAGAGCCTAGACAGACAGACACTTAAATTACTAATTTACTAATGATCAAATTGGTAATTTAAAAGTTGCTGACACACACAATGATGAATACTGTCACTGACTGTCTGTCACTCAAAGCAATTAGTTTATGAAAAATGGAGAAATTGAAAGTTTTCTAAGTGTATGTTGCCCATTTTATGTTCTGATGAATGAAGTTGGATGACAAAACGCGCAAGAACTACATTAAAATTCTTCAGATATTTCGAATTTAAATTTGACATCTCAAAAAAGTTGTCTTCTTCTTCCTTTTCAATGCGAAAGGCGACTTTTTACAAGGGGATTATGTACACAGCACTTAAATGATCTTTTACGACAAATAATCATTTTGGCTGCGTTGTGTGTCAAGGCTATAAGTTTTTAGATTTAGTTTTTGATATTGCTGGATTTGGACTAAAAAATTACATTGCGCTAAAATCGATGTTTTTCCAATGGAAATCACTTTTAATCAAACATTAGTAAAAACGAATTTTACTTATATAAGCTGGATATATTTCAATTAATTTTAGAACTAAAAAAAAATGAAAGTTAAAAAATTTTGTTATTTCATCTAGTGTTTTACCTAAATATTTACCCTTGTGCCATTTACGCTAAGGTTTTGTTTTAGAGTTTTTGTCAACACATGCCTCTGCTTAATCTAACGCTGCACTGTAGGGATGAGTGCTGAAATAACGTGCCAGCCAATTTTGTGCTTTGTTGAGTCGGTCAAATATTTTTTTTCAGTTTGACTATTACGTAGGTGAGCTCATTGGGAAAAAGTGAAAAGTTTTACTATAACATTGTCCAACGTAATATAATATCAATAAATATTTCGAAGTAGAATTAATAAAATACCCAAATACATTTTCCTCTTAAGTTGTCGGCATAAGAACACACTATTTAACATTCCAAGAAAAAGTCAGCTTCATCCCAAAGTTCTACCCTTGTTGTAGGGCACATATCCAACTTCCTATATATAAGCATCTTTCATCTATTTCGCAATCAAATAAATAAAGTTTAAGTAAAGTTTGTTCTTAGGAAGATGTTTTTCCGTGTTTCTTCGGCCAATCGAGCTTTACGAGGTAAATATCGGAGCTAATGTTTATCAGGCTTCAGCCTAAATAGTTCAAATCGATCCTTCTACCGCCGATTCGTCCTCTGGCGTTCAAAAATTAAAAACGATTCTCCTTACCGGCCACCATCTTCCCAAGTTCACTCACTCTACCATCATTATTTTTGAAATGTCTAAATCCGACCATTTTATCAATGGATTTCTTTAAATGAATACAAAGATAAGAAATATGGTTGCCGCAACGCAAACTTTGGTTTATATTACGCCAAGGTATTCAACGGTTTGTTGACTGTCAGTGAATGATGATAAAATTTCTTGCATCAATACTTGCCAAAAGGGTACACCCACAATTAAGATAAGCACCTCACACTGCGCTCACCACAAAGCACCATTATGGCTAGCACGTTATTACAGCACTCATCCTTACGGTGGAACGTCAGACTAAAAAGAGGCATGTGTTGACAAAAACTCTTAAGCAAAACCTTACCATAACTGGCACAAGAGCAAACAGGTAAAACATAGATAAAACATAGATAAAATTGTTCTAACTATAATTTTTTTGAAATTGAAATATATTCAGCTTCTATAGCTAAAATTCGTTTGTTACTAATGTTCGAAGAACATTAGTATTAAACTCGTTTCGCCCAAAATTCATATTTTTATATATGTATATATATATATATATATATATATATATATATATATATATATATATATATCAGCAAAATTATTAAGGGAGATAATCTCTAGAGTGGCCGATCTGATTGAGCTGAAATTTTCGGAGAACGTAGATGTATATAATAGGTAGGTTCTTGATTTTCCCAAATTCAGATATCCTAAACATTTTGGCAGCGGCGAGCGTTATAGTGAATTTTGAGGTACTCCTATATTTCCAAGCAGTGTAAATTTTTGTTAAAGAAAAGTATTGGAAATGAAAACTAGTTATGTTCTTAGCTTGTTTATGATAAAGAATTGAAAATTTTGAGCCGTGTATGGGTGCTAAGTGCCTAAAAGTAAGCAAGGATTTTTTTATCAAATTTTGATTTGTCATTTCTTCTGACAAAAACATTGAATAATCGTAAAATTCGCAAAGCGTATTAACGTTGGGTAAAATTAAACACACATGGATTTTCAAGATAGTGCAGGTAATCTTGTAGCTACGGTAGGCTCCTGAAAAAAAATCATTCAAATCATTGACCCTCCTCAAAAATTTTTGATTTTTGACAAAAACTTCAAATCATTGATAAATTTCAACCATTATCCATCATGTCAATTTGAAATTTTTAAAATTCCGATTTGCACAAGAACGGCAACCCATCACCAAATTACCTCTATTTTCAGCACTCGAAAGTTCTGTTCACGAGAACTGACGACCGGATTCTCTGACCATAATTATTATACAGGACATGTTGGCATTACCTAGGACCAGGTCTGATAGAAGTAATTTTGAAATGCGGGCAACCCAGTGGCAGTGGTACCATCTTGAAAAATCACTGAGAAAAAAAACAGATTTTTGGCCTATAACTTCCGATTCAGCCATCAGGTTTTAACGAAATTCACACAGTACTTGGATGTTACTTTATGTAATATTTGGTGAAAATTTGGTTGAAAAATTAGTATAGGGCTGGCAGCTGTGGTGATTTTTGTCTCATAAATTTTGCAAATTTGCTCAGCAAAATTAAGCTTTTTTCCCTATAACTTCCGGTCCAGAGTAGAAATCAAAACGAAGTTCATGCAGTAAATGGACCTTAATGTGAAGTAAATTTCGTAGGAATTTCGTACAAAAATCATGAAAGGGCTGCCAGCTATTACTATTTTTGTAATTTTGTGGAATTTCTTTACTGAGCGATTATGTCATAAGATTTGCAAATGAGAATGATCCTGCAATGAAAATTAACAACAAATATTCATGCTTTAAAAATTTGAAAAGTTTTGAGGGTGGTGACCCAAAAATTCTTTTTACCCATATACCTTCCAACGCAGTGATTCAATCGAAACGAAATTCACTGGGTGGGTTTAACTTAACATGAAGCAGATTTGGTATATATTTTGCTCTGCTGCTGATACAGGGTAACCAGCATTAGTCATTTTCGTAAATATTGCACCAACAGATGCTTCAAATAACGTACTCATATGCAAAGCATTTGCGATAAAAAAGGGAAACCAATTTTTAAATTTTCCGAGTTTTGAACATTTTTCGGATGGCAGCCTCAAACAACGTTTAACCGCGTAAACTTTCGATGAAATCCTCTGATGAGAACGAAATTCAAAGAATAAGGCTATTTATGTATGAGCTTGTTGGGAAAGTGTTGCCAGCACTGAACATTTTCATCATTTGTATTATAGTTGAGTTTTGTTGCTTGTGATAAGGAATGGTTGTACAAAAAAGTGCATTACGTCTTCCCACATTTTTTTGGCACTCGAAGACAATTTCTTCGAAAATTAGTTTTCTAGCGGTTCTGATGCACTAGACTTTTTTTATTTTAAATTTAAATATAATCGCAAAATAATCAATTTATGACCCAATTACAAATGACCAACATTCCCACTAAAACATATGTGCGTCAGACGTCGGCTGAATCTTTTTTTCACCAAAGCTGAGCATTTACTTTTCATTACATGCTCGAAATGTTTACAACAAAAAGTGCTGCGTTCGGATAATAGTTTTGCTCATAATTTTAGCTCATTTATTAGTTTACAAAAATTAATATCTATAATCTTTTGGAGGAATTTAAATACGAATAACACAATATTTTTTTAAGATTAAGTTTGCATCAATAGCTAATTATTATTATTTTAGAGTTGTTTAGAGAAATAGAAATTCAACTTCAGCCAAATTTCCAAATGATATACATATGTAGGTTTTATTGAGACAAATATATGCAGCTGAAAGTGTGCTTGTGGCAGCTTAAAATACGTAAATAGAGTTCGCATTCATTTAATATGCATAATAATAATTTAATATGCATAATAAAATGAAGAAAATTTTTTTTATCGAAATCTAAAAAATTATACAAATTTAAAAATTAATATATCTTGAAATAGAAATAAGACTAATTATTTTCGAATTCCGGAAAATGTATTTCTCATATTCAATCAATTTCTGAGAGATATGATACAAGTCTGTTTATGGTAAAACGTTTAAATTTTTGGCGTAAAATTCGTTTCAAGAGATATTTAGATTTTTTTTATATCATTACAAAAATTTGAAGTTTTATCGTTTTCTGTTGATAACGCGCCAATGTCTTTGTTTCACGTTTACTCAACTTTATTTGGATATTTATCTCGTTGTATTATGCGCAGTTTCCGGGACATTTAAAGAAAAAGGTAAAATTTAGCATAATTTTAAACATTTTGTACAATTTACCAAAATTAGGCACATATGCTCATCTCATCAAGCAGAATATTATTGGTACGATTAATTGTGCTATCGAACAATGGTATACAAATATTTTTATTTATTTTTGAAGAAAATTAGCAAAACAAATTAGAATGAGAGATTTAGAATAAGAATGACTTGGTCCATGAATTTTAATATCTTTTTACACAAACAACTGTGTATATTTTTTTTACTTATTTATTTGAATATTCGTTTAATAAAAAAATCTACGTACAGAAATTACTATATGGTACTATATAAATAAATCGTGCATAATATATTGAGGAAAACCCGATTTTCGTGACCCTTGACACTGAACAATTTTTTTTGTGCATACCTTTTGGTAGTCACATTGTCTTTCCAATCTTACAGCATAACTAATTCCGTTGTAAATATTGTGCTTGGGTTTTTAGGATTTTTTGGGCTTGGGCCAGATCGAAGGTTTTCGAACTTCCAAACCAAGGAGAGAATAATGCCTCTTATGAATGATTTGCTTAGCCAAAACATTCTCAGAATTTGTGACATTTTTTTAGCTGCAAAAGAGCTATCTGTGCAATACGTTGTGACAATTTAAAAACATTGTTCTTCTGTGTATGGTTCAAGTTTAACTAAACTGCACGTGAAAACACAAGGAAGATTTGACGAAAACAATTTATGAAAAGAACAGTGGCCAAAGAAGCATCCAACAACTCTTATTTAAAATCCCTAAACCAACATTTAAATTCAAATCATCTCGTTGACAATTACAATATTTCATAAACATTCACAGTTTTTGAATTATTATGTTTCATACACTTTCACAGTTTTTGAATTAGTTGTTTACTCCACCGTTTAATCCATTAAATTTTAGACAAACTTCCAGCTAGCCAAAATTTAAAAGTAAAATGATCTCTAAACATGCATTTGTCTACAAATCGCATGTCTCGTTAGCGCAAAAATGTTGAATCTATTCTTCAATTCAATTTGTATTTATTTCATGCAGCAGTGCATTTAAATTTACAAAGAGTTTACAAAATATTTATTTATATTTGATTTGCCTGTAGTGCTCGGACTGTATTATTTTTTGGGAGAAGTTGATAATATCAAAAACAAAAATTCTTCAAGAGTGCTGGCCAGTGCCAATGACTTTGCATAGACGAAGTATTGGCCGTCGGCGAAGCCAACGGTAACTAATATGTACGCCGTACGAAGAAAACAACTTTCCACAAATAAATTTAACTGGATAGCCAACGGCCTATTTTCACAAATAGTTGCAATTCCAAATTGTGTCCTGCTTGTGGATATACGGCTGATGAAAATAGATTATCAAGACCTCGTAACTCGATTTAAATACCAAACCCCATAATTTGTATTCGTTCATGGTCACAGATCAATTTAATGCTTGGTTTATTATCGTTGACTCCGTTTCCACTAATACCAGACAGATATTGATTACACTATAGAGGACAATAATCTTGCAACATATTCGTACTAGCAACGCCTATTAGCTGCTTGCTCTCCACTATCTGATCCAATTTAATTCCAGTATTTATGTGTACCTCATCTTTTCCTTCGAGATGAGTGAGGAGTGATTGGCAAAGCGCGGCCGGACTAATTAAAAACGCTGGCTTGTAATTGGATGCTCCACATTGACACTAATGAATTTCTGCCGTGTTTTCCAGCTTATCTCAGTTCAATACGCCGGCGTTGTCATAATAATAAAATTACTTTATAAGCTGGAGAAGATAGCCCGTTGCTTTGGTAGATGCAAATAAACGGCTAGACCTATCAAGTAACATCGCTTCAATAATGTCTGCAGAATATTACATTCTCTGTAAGTGGTTTCCGGTGATCTGGACGTTGATACAGCTGATTTACTGTTTGATTGGAATGCTGCTAATGCAAGTCAAAATTCCCTGAAGTGAGTGAATTGTGGGTAGCGTGCTATTCTGTCAGCCTTAAATTATATTTCTCACTCCTCAAGCTGGTTGCTATAAAATTTTCTCGTTAAATTCGTTAAAGACCAAAAGGAAAACCAAACCAAAGGCATCTTGTATTTTTCGATGACGCTTACACACGGCTTGATTCGTAAAAAGTGCATAAAAATCATATTTTCCGGCCTCTCTCATTCTCCACTAATCTTCAAGAGCATACAAGCTGTCGGAGTATCGTCCTACTTGAGTCTTACGGATTCTCCCATTCTTCAATTGCGGTTATGTACAGGACATACAGAGATATGTAGCATGTTACCAACTTTCACTAACGTGGATTTCTTTTTTCCTTCCTATCGCATAGCCTTCTCGCTACACCACAAGCTCCTTTCTCAAGTATTTACGTGGCGATCTGATAACTGTATGGAAAAATTTTGCCAAACGGTCGGAAAATATGAAAAGATTCTCGTCCGTAGAAAGGAGTAGTGGGTGGAATAACGGATAAGTGATCCAGGGTGAGTGGAGCATGTCTCACACTCTTTGCACTTTGTTTCGTGCACACTCGTGATACGATTCATTGCCTCCGTTCGCGCCCTATGGGATTTGCAGTGGGTGGAGAGTAGGTGAATCGTCAGCCAAAATCAAATCAATCATTCAACCCTGAACTATGAGGAAGGAATAAGCGCCTTAAAAGATTTTGGCGTGGTGTTAGCCCGCGGTGATCCTTCGATTTTACCTTTGCGCGAAGCATTTTTGATTCGGCATTTGTACATGTTGATCCCGTTAAGAAAAAAGCCTAAGATTTCGTGAAGGAGCTTATCCACTTTGTGCGGCCTTTCATAAAAATAATAAAGTCAGTGTGGATAAGAGGTTGAATAAATTTAGTTAAATGCAGCTGTTACCGTATACGTAATTGGAATTTCGTATTCAAATTATGTATGGATTGAAAAACAAAAGGATAATTTTGTAAAATATGGCAAGTATTATAAATTATTTAATGATGGATTATATTTCTAAAATCTTTGAAAACGATTGTGAAATATATTGAAGAAAATCCTTTCAATTATCAGCCGACCAAAAAATATGGTTGAAAGCACTACGAATCCATTTCTCCAGCTGCAAAATCCGCCATTATTGGATTTTTTTTTCGAATAAAGTTTTCATGTGTGCTTTTCAGATTCAACTGTTTGCAAAAATTAAACGAAGTCAACTAACTGCATTAACTGACGTGATTCGCTATATCGTCACAATCATCATCTTTGTTTGGCGTTTGTATACGAACGTCGCATGTTGAAATTTAGCCGCCTACAGCTACAGGGAGTTTAATTGAATAACCATCGGATTCTGTCGATTTCAAAATTATCGTCATTTAATTAACGTGAAAAATACGGCGTATGCTCTCACGTCTATATATGCATACAATCATGAGTTGGAGCGAGTGTGACTTGTGGGTGGTTTGATTGGTGCTGGAAACAAGAGGTGATAGGTGAATGTATTGCAATAAAACAGTTTGAACTCATTATGTTTTCAAATATTCAATTCAATATTTATGTTTATTATTGAATTAATTCAATATGAAGTGAATAATGTTTTAATAAGTGTTTCCTACAGCATACTTAATCATTCCTATAGTTATTTATTTACTTATTGGAAAAAATCCCGCACACAAAATTTTACAGCATAAATCTACATAAATTTTTAATGAGAATAAACCTAGCCAATTTGCAGGAGAGTATAATTGAACTTTAAGTGCTATTGTTCAATTTAAATTATCGCAGTTACGATGAAAAAACTAATTATGAAAGGAGAAAAAATATCTGAAAACTGAACTGAATTGATTAGTCCTATTGTCTTATTTGTACACAATCTAGGCAGCTTACCTATGCGTTGAATAACCAAGTTATAAATCTAAGTGCCGAAATACAATAGTCTGCTGACGATGAGCGTATTTCTGAAATTTTGGCTCTTTTATTTTTCGGCATTAGTGGCCTTTTTAAAAAAAAAATCCTGGCTATATAATAAAACATCAAGCAATTTCGTAACCGTGAGATACCTGATAAAATCAGATTAAATAAGCTCTGGCAGGCACATCCGACTTTGAAATTTTATGAGGGCAAGATGTAAAAGCCAGAAATGTGACAAACGAAATTTGATTTGATTTCATTGAAAAAAACTGACACATGAGAATCACTATAAAAGAAACTAGAAAACTGTGCTTAAAATCAATCTGTACCCAAGGTCATCTACCACTGTGATTCGATGATTGTATCGAAGGTCATAGTGTAGAAAGGAATCTGCGGCTAGAACACACATGGGTTTTCAAATTTAAGAGAGTAAAAAATGCAAGTTGTTTTCATTTTAGGATGTTTATCAGATGAGAATTGGCTGGCAGCATCTCCTAGTACAAAAACTATGAAAATACTCAGTGGAGCCAATTCTTTTTTAGCACTGTAACCAAAAGTCTACCACAACTGCTCCACATCACGAGCGACACACCCTGTGAAAAACGTTTCCCTCGAATCACTGCATAAAAATCCATATGAATCAAAAGATTTTTGTGTTTTCCGTCCTTGGAATTTCCAAAACTTGGGAAATTTAAGCATTAGTCCCTAATTTTCATTGAAGATGCTAATCATACAAATATTGAATTCGGGCATATATTAGTATGAAAATAAAAATAATATCTTATACTGAAAAGCTTTTATTAAGACAAAAACCAAAATTACGCAGTCCAATCCACTGTAAATTTTTTTTGAGCCGATGAGGGCGATGGAAGTTATAGGAGGAGAAAGATTTTTAGGTGATCATATTGTATCTACAAAATCATTTTTATTATCTAGACGATTTCCTCATTTGAAATTTTAATGACAGAATTTCTTTGTAAGCGAATGCAAAAAATAACCATAATTGGCAACCTTCTACTAAAATGTCCAATCAAAATTGCACCAAATTTTGTTTACACTAAGATCCACCTACTGCGAAAAGTTCTTTAAAATGTAATGACTGCAAATTTCGTAATTAAAAATTTATCAAAATAGATTTAAATTGGTAAAGCTTTCGTACGCGAGGAGATATTTTAAAAATGTTGATTTGATTGTGTAGTTTGATTGAGGCCCAACATTAAGGTTTTCACAAAGGCCCCATTAACGATTTCGTAAGCTTTTCTCCCATTTTTCGAAATTCAGATCAAAATCTAGCTTCAGTTAGTTTGCTTCAAAACTCGTTTCATTTGAGCCCAGTATCGATCTATTGATCTAAGTTCAGGGCAATTCAGTGGATCGGCCTCCTTGTTGGCAAAAGTGACTTGGTTACTTACATTTCACTCTGGCGTTTTCTTAGCATAATGACTTGATGCTTGGTATGTCCAAAACAACGCCGACCCTTCATGTATATTGATGAAAGGCAATAACCGCTTCTGTAGAAATTCTTCTAGGTAAACATGGGCATTGACTTTACCTTCCGGTATTAAAATATCGCTCCTTAGACCATCTACTGTTTAGGAAATTTACTGGTTTTCTTCGATTTACATATTTCTTTTGCTGCATCCTTTGCTTTGATAGTGTAAAATTTATGGCCAGAAATCTACCTGAAGTCTAACTCTTACATGAATCTCGTAATCTAAAATAACATAATCGAGTTTCGTCACATATTGGACGTATAATTTCAGTTTGGAACTTATATGGCCTTAGGCTCTAACGTTTCTTCATTCGATTGACCGTTGACTTCATTTGATATACCAGCAACTACTGCCACATCTCGGACTGAAATGTTGGATTCAGTCTCGAACTTCCTGACAATTTTCTCCGCTAAAGTTTTCTTCTTTCGATCTTTTTTTCCTTGTATTAGCTAGCCTCTTCTAATAATTTGCTATTACTCGTTTGAAAACTTCACTTCAATATTTCCTACGTGAAAATAATTGGTCCACCTTGGTCCCATTCTTTTTGCCATATATATAAATGAGATCACTTTTGTTCCAGGTTCTTCCATTCTACTCTACGCTGATGACGCAAAGATTTTTAACACAATATTATCACTTAATGACTGTGCAATCCTGCAACGCAACGTGTCAAGCTTCGCTAATTGGCGCACTCTAAACTGACTTTCACTAAACGCTGAAAAATGCTCAGTAATTTCATTCTCCCACAAATCATCTCCGATTAGTTTCAGCTACACTTTAAGAGATACTCTTTTAACTCGCTCTAATAAAGTTCGTAACTTAGGATTACTATTAAACTCCGCTTTCACTTTTAATGACCACATTGACTCAATAATAATAAAAGCTAACTGCGCACTTGGCTTCTTAAAACGACGATCTAAATCGACGATCTTCTGAATAAAATCCTGTTCTGCTCTCTGGTTCGTCCTATCCTAGAATATGAGTGCCTGATGTGGTCTCCGTATTATAAGGAGCACATAGATCACATTGAGTCTGTCAAAAAGAGATTTTTAATTTTTGTTCTTAGTTCTTTCCGCTGGTCTGCTCCTATTCTTTACCTCCTGATGAAAACCGCTTGCAATTATTGACCATGGACACTCTTGAAACTCGACGTCAAAATTTCAAAGCTCTATTCGCTTACTCACTGGAAACGTGAACTCTGAGTTCTTGTTATCAAAACTTAGCTTTCGTGTTTGCCACGGTGAACGTAGACATCATAGCGCCTTATCCATCCCGTTTCATAAAACCAATTATGGATTGAATGAACCAACCTGCGCAATAGCCCGAAGATTTAACTCAGCGTATCAAATGTTCGACTTTAATTATACTGTTGATATGTTCAAGTGCCGGCTTAAACGACCGATTAATTATCTTTCATAATTACATACGTAAATATTTGTCTTTTTTTGTAGCAATCATTCCGTTGATGAAATTGTCAATAGATAAATTAAAAAAAAAATTAAAAAAAAATTGCTGTCGTACTCTTTCTTGTTTCAACTCCATCTTGCCATTTAAAGAGCTCCTGGGTGAATGATTACTAATATTGTTTTCTGTCTCTTATATAGAAGGTTATTATATGGCCTAAAGATCTGAAGCAGACCACACAGAAATATTCACAAAGATAAAAAATTCAAATTTTACTGGGACAGCTCTTATAACCGGATTTCATTTTGTCACTATTTATTCCATATATTCTGTTTCCACAGAATTATAGAAGTACCTACAAAAGCCCTTTTTCAGCCAAGTATTAAAGATATTTTTAGCTTTTGAAAATTTTGACATCTGAAGATTTCAGTTTGATCAGATTCGGGCTCTCGAGTAGTATTTCTGGTAGTATTTTTACTGATTTTGTTCGAAATCAAGAGTTTCATTCAACCAGTTTGAAATTTGGAAAAAATATTGTTATTTTTACCAAGACTTCGTTCTTCTTGATGTTATAATTATATTTAGTATTGATGTCATAAAATTTCAAGCTCGATGGATACTTTGAATGCGCATTGGACATCAAAATGGGGGGAGGGGGCATTGATTGATTCAAATCCTTGGTTTACCAGGTACCTACTCAAAGCTAGGCTTAAAAAAGCGGTCAGATTCGAACTTGAGTCCAAACACAATAGCAGCCAGTGTTGTATCCTTTCAGCTACAGAAGACAGACATCAAAGGATATCACACCAATATTTTCTGCATCTTGAAAATAATTACTCTATTCTGAGCTGTTTGTTGGCTTAGTTAGTTAGAACGATTTCGCTGCTAAACAACATTGAAGCTACAAATCTACTTACTAATAAGTTTTTTTTAAATATTAATGGATATTTACAATTGAAAATGAAACTGTGAAATCTACAATCAGTCAAATTTTGAAGGGGTCTTATCTTTAATTGTTACGACAAGATATCCGTCCACTTGAAAAAACCTCCGACTCCAAACAAAACAGGTAATTATTTTTGCTTCTCAAATAGCCCAATGAATAGATGAGTTGAAGAGAACTGTCGGACTTTCCCTGCTATTACCTGCAAAACAAGTCAAACAACTGCTATGTAAAGTGCAAAGAGCACTTAAAATGATATTTTCCTGTACATTGTATGAAATCACAAGTCTTTTTGGTCAGGGACATTTCATTCTTGTTTTAGTATTCTTTCATTCGAGTGTAATTACCGCAACACAACTCAAACATAAGATTTCGATAGGGTTCTTTTAATGATGCTTTGCTCAAGAGAGCATCGTGCCGCGTCACATCGAAACCTCACCGCATTCACAACAGCTTGTAGTCCTTTAACCCTTTACCTTCCACATCAGACGTCGGTTTTAGTCCGAAAGCAACCAAGTGCAAATTGGGAACTCATTTTGATCCGACCGTCCGTTATCTTTTCAGTTTCACATTTAAAAGTCCTGAATACTGTCGTCTACTACCCTTCGAACTTTCAGAACGTTTTCTTTCTACTTCTCATAACGACACAAAAGTGTTGAATGATCCCATCTAAGTCCATTCTACACGTTACCTCAGGCTTAGCTCCGTGATTTAAGTTCGGGATGAATGAGCCTTTAAAACAAAGAATAGCCAAGCTATGTTTATGGTAAAAAAAAAGTCACGTCGTCGTCTCCCTCATGGTCGTAGTCAATCACAAAACTGTTCCCAAGAAGCAACTAAACAAAAGCCTGCTTTTCTCTTCGTCGGATTCAGAGTATGGAAAAAAATTGTGCACACAAAAACTAGGAGGAAGGAAGAAGGACTTGTCCTTTTATGTCACACAAAAATGAAAAATACAAAATATGATGGAGTGATGAACATCATAACGGGTAATAGCGTGTAATTTTGAAAAACAGGACTTTTAAGGGTTTTCACTGTATTCCACTTGAGACGTTCTTTTGTATTTTGCATCCTGAATTGAAGACATGCTCAAAGATTGCAAACGAAAAAGAGTGCCTAAGTACCCGGTCCGATACATAGGGTAACACATGAATAATAATATGTCGCAACGGAAAACATTATGCATTTTGGCTTTTGGATCCTATTCCTCCAAAAAATTGTGCTGGATTGTGCCTTGAGAGGATGCTTAAGTATTTTTCGGATACATTGCTGGAGGATGTTGTTGAAAATATTCTGCAATTTTCTTTATGCATCATTTTTTCGAAGGACATAAATAATTGCACGAAACGACAGATGGAAGAACAATGGTAAAATTATTATTTTCGGGAATATACAATAGTCATCATACACTATACATGCATCAGAAGGATCGACTTATTCGGAAAACTTACCATGATATGTTTATGTGCTTTACCTAAAAAAGTTTCGATGTTGAAGGTGAAAGCTTAACGGAGCAGCGGATTACGCGTAAATAATTTTCGTTCCTTTTTTCTTGAAGGGTATGAGCAACAATGGTTACTAAGAGTGTTCGAATTTATTTTCAAAACGGTCAAATCGTTCAACCTAATTGTCTTACTTTGTGGGGACCTGATGCGAATTCCTTCCAGTGGGAAATATTGCCACCATTCAAAAAACGCTTCCATTCTGCATGAAAGAAGCAAAAACCCGATACAAGCTTCAATGCTAGAACAATGGCTCAGTAAGCCAAAAAAAGCCGGAATTCAACAAGAGATGCTGGCTCTGTCAAACAAAACTGATGGTGAAGTAGGTGCGATATCGACTCATAGATTTCTAATTGGAACAGCAAAATTGAATTTTATGTAAGCTCCCATCTCTCGTCGTTAATATACATATTTATTATACGTCAATCTCTGAAGATGATTTTTCACTGTGACGCTTTACATCGAAATATCGGTGCAGACCACCTAAAAACGGGGCAGTCCAATTCAAAGCGGGTTGTATGGTCACATTGTGTTTGGTCACGAAGTTTTTTGACAAATCATTCAAAAATTATCTTTTTAATATCTTTCCTCATCTTTTAATATTGCCGTTAAGTTCGGCGTCTTAGCTTAGTTAAAACATATAATCTACATTAATTTACACTTGATTTCTCTTTAAATCAATAAGATATCGTTCAAATTGGCTGAACAATCCTAATTTGATATCTATTCGAACGAACCAAGAGGTCTTGTCCATTGCAAATTCGAATCAGTTTACAGTGGGTTTGTTTACAACGGATCGTAATTAATTGACAGTAGTTTGGATGTTGAAAAGTTTGGTTTGCAACCCGATTTTGACGCTGGGTCTGAAGTCTTCTTACAACTTGGTGAACCTAACTCTGTGAATTACATAAAAAATAAACTAATCCCACGAAAACCCTTGCTGAGCCTAGGGCGTGAAGGTGGTTGAGAGCTTCATTCGCAAATTTACAATCAACCCATATGAATGTGATGTGATTAGTTGCACGGCTGACTTTACCTGTGATTAACTGAGGTATCTATTTAGAGCTAGGTGAACTAAAAGCTCGATGCGCGGTCACTCGTTGAACCTAGATTCGAACCAGGGACTCCACAAAAAAAACAGTGCTCTACCCTTTAGGCTACTCAGCCTTACGAGTTACATAAAGGCTACCAAATTTGGTAATCAGATTGACAATATTTAAATTTTATGAATTTTTTCTGCTTTGTCTTTCTAATTTGTCTGTCAAATATTCTTCAAGCTCGCTTTAGTTTTTTCAAGTTCAAAAATGCATCAAGTCTGCTCAAAGTTGTCTCTCATTTAGTAATGTCAAACAGCAATCTATTTAACGTCTGAATGGTTGGGAAACTGATAAGATTTTTGGTAAAAAGTTTTACTTTCACAAACGTATTTTCTGCCTTCACAAACGAATGGTAAATTTCTGATGTGGGCTTGTGGGCTTGATTTTGATGATGCCGTGTCTACTCTGGTGTGGTCCTTCGATATAGAGAGATTTAAAGAAATTAACGAGCCGCATTGGTATGTCAAGAATTTCTAATACAAAGAAAGTATATCAAATCGAGAGCATAAATTCCTCGGATTTTCCCTTTGGTTTCTTGGCCACTTATGATTTGCTAGGTTTTTATTTTCTCTTCGCAGTGCTTAAGACTGCTAAATTTTCATCTGAATGGAGGGGACTTTTTCAATATGTATGCTCTGTGTAAGAAGTGATCCAAGTGAATTAATGTTTTTCACTTTTTTAGGGAAATACACTTTTTAGTCTTCCAATACTAGGGTTGATCGTATCTTCTTATAGATTAAAGCTTTTGAACTGGGTCAAGTAGTAGTTCCAATTGGGATAGTGTATTATAAACGTTCACTAAATGTCGGTTGATTTGATAGTCATTTTAGGCTTTCTTAGCCAAAAAATCCAAGTGAAAATCCAAGGGGATTATGTTTATTGTAAGAAGAAAAACACGATGTGAATAGTCCATTACGATATCGTGTGCCAAAAATATGGTAATTAAAGTTCGAAGGTCACAAGATTCGTTTTTCTTATATGTATCGCTAACCATTGGTTTCATTAGAATTTTCGTAAAAAAATTTGTTCTGTACTAAAATCTACATAAAATACGAAATTCTAGAGAGACTAATAGTTTTCAAAAGATGAGCATGAGAAAATTTCAATAAAATGCACATGATGCAGAGTAATGCAGAGTAATGAAAGCAGAAAATAAATGCATTAAAATTTCAAGGTATTCTCAGGTTCATAGTTCAAGTTAATCCAGCGTGTGTTTTTTATCTGAAATGTTTATTCAAATTTGTTTGTTGAACAAATTTATTGAACAAATGTAAACCAATAGCTAACGAGATATTAAAGAAAAACTAATTTTCATGATGTTTATAACGGCTTTTTTGTCTAAAATAACAGGGCCATAAGTGTAAGTGGCATTTTAAGTCAAACTTAGTAAACTGTCTTAATTTAACTTTTAACATGGGCCTTCGCCCATGAAAACAATGAGTCAACCTAGCTACTTGTTGGGCAAAAAATACAGGCAACTGATCAAGTCAATTATGTATCAACTTTTTTGTAGGTGAAGATCTTACAATGAATGGATGTAATGTTTAGGTTTGTATTTATATTTTTCGTTTGTTTTTTTTATATTATTATCTCATCTCAAAAAACATAAGCTTTGAGATGATGTAGTGATGAGCTTCTTAGACTTAGGTTTACAAGTAGGCTTAGATTTATTTGTAGGAGTTGTTACCTCCTTGCAAAGGAGTGGACAGTTTTTAAAAAGACGTAATGACATTTAGGTGAGGAGTACATAGTAGTTAGCTATTTTTTACTTTTTTGTTTTTTTCTTTCCTTTTTTCCTATTTTCTCTTCCTGTTATCTTTTACCCAGCCGGATGAGACCTCAGGGTCTATATCGTCCCCACAATTGCAGCGAAACAGCCTCGTCGTCAGATTGAATCTCACACACCCACAAATATAGCAAAAACAATGAGGCAAGGAACAACAAATGCTTTCGGTGCTGGCTGCGTTGGCTGCGCAGCATTGGGACACTGCAGTTCGATGGATGTCGGTAACGGCTTGTTGTCGGAACCAATACGATGATGGCAGTTTTATACAAGTTCTCGTTTGTTTCCAGAAAAATATAATTTGAATTATAAATCAAAATTTTTGGTTTTATTGAAATGAAGTTATAGTGAACATTTCATCGAAATTATTGAAATTATTTATTTTTTGATGAAAAACAAAGCAGTGGATTTATTATTAAGAAAATTGTCATTTACTGATCAGTTTGTTGGAATGGATTATCGCAGTTGAAACTGGCCAAAGCAATTTTCTTTATTTGTACGAGTGAGGTTTTAGAGATCCAAATTTCGCATACTGATAGCGACCAACTTGAGAGCTTTGGTAGACTCGGTGTGTGGATAGTATCGTAGCAAAGGTGGCCGCTTCTGGAACACGAAGAACGTTTATTTCGTATGCAGTTCAAGTGTTTTTTGGAGCGCCAGATGGGTTGTTCTGAACATCTCGTGACCTACGACAGCGTTCATGTAAGGAACACGGAAAAATCGTCGAATTATAAATGTGATGATGTCGGTAGAAATAACGAGGCATCATTGAGGAATTTAAATCTCGCTCCACACGACTCCGCACCTCCACCTTTATTAAACTTTATTGTATGCGTAAAGTTACTAGGGGGTGATAGTCAAACAGAATCTTTTGTTATACATTACTTACAGAAGTCAATTGAACCCTCAATCAGGATATATACACAAAAAGCTGAACATATTGATTTTGCCATTGTATATAATAGTAACGCAGCCTAAAAATACATATTGTTGGTTGAAGTTTATTCATAATTTCGTATGTGTTAGGGCACCTTGATTCCAGGTTAGAAGTATCTTTAAATTTATGTACCGTGTCCGAATTTATTTTAAACTTTTCAGTGGTTCCAGCGAAAACGGTATCGTCGTCCGGATCCACTGGTAAGAAGAATTATTTTATTTTTCTTTATTATTTGAATATTTTTTTCCGTTTTGCCTGATTTGAATCTAATTTTTGTTGTTTCTCTTTGTATAGTTTTTTATGTTCGATTTGAATTTTTGTATATTACCTGTATATTTGGTTATTTGTTGGATTACTTTTTGGCTATTTTTTTCTGACTGTTGAAGAAATCAATGATTAAAAACAAATTTATGTTCAGCGGAACCATGAATTGGGAGACTCTATCTCATCTTTCTATAGATTTTAAAATGTTGTGCTATCGTTTGTTAGATGTGTGACGCAGCTAAGGCTTGACCTTCCTCTCAATGTACACACGACACCGGTGACTAGTCGGCGCCTTTTATCACGCAAAGGTAGCAGATCAGGATAAAATTCTGTTGTGGTGGCGGTTGTTCCCCTCTCATTTATTGTCACATCTAATCTTGAAACTTCATTTCGTTTATATTTTGTACCGAAAGGTTTGTGTCTTATCAAAATCCTACATTTCTATACCATAGATTTTCGGACACCCCCAAAACCTCTCCTAGAAAGCGCATACACCCCCTAACATGTACAATTTTCCTACACATTTTCAGTGATATGAACTTACAGTGTAAATAGAAACGGTTCAACATTTAGAAAGAGTTTTTCACTATGAGATTGACAAAATGATGTAGCAGAAACAAGTAGCGTATGGCTGTTGTGAGCTAAAATTTGGAATACATTCAAAATTTGTTGAAATTCAGAGGGTTTTCAATTCAGTCAGTAGAAAAATAATCACTGGGCTTGCGTAATCCGAACTACATTGATATATACGAGTGTAAGGAAGATATATTTAACCTTTTGGCGGCTTCGGAAGTTTTAGTGAGTTTTCAGGTACCCGTATCTTTTTATGGAAAGAAATTTTTCAAAAAAAAAACAAATATTGGAAATGAAAACTTATAATGTATTATGCTTGTTTAAGGTGCATAATTAAAAATGTCTTACTCTATGTGGGCACTGAGTGCATGAAAGTAGAACAACTTTTTTTTCACATTTCGATTTGTCGTAACTTTTGACCGAAGCATTGCATCATCACGAAATTTACAGAACATATTAATATTGATTAAAGCTATATACGAATAATTTTTTATGAGTATGGGGCAAACTCTGTAGCTACAGCAAACACGTGAAAGACCATTCGAATCACTAAGTTTCCTGGAAAAGTTCCGCTTTTTGAAAAATGCAAACGTTTGATCAACCCTTTGTCCACCCTGTTAGTTAAAAATTTTCCAAACTTTTATCTATTATTATCTATTTTCTGAGCACTCGAAGCTTCTGTTCACGCGAACTCACGACCGGACCATCAAATCAATATAAAATTCCCCTCTAATTAGGAGCAGGTCTGAGAGGATATGTGGGCAACCCTGTGGCAGTGGTATCAGTGCTTGAAAAATCATTGCAAAAAATAAATGCTTTATGCCCTATAACTTTCGATGCCGCTATCAGATTTGGAATTTGGTTTAGGAAAAAAATTGGATAGAGCTGCTTTCTAAGCTAAATTATTCCATATTATTTAATAATATATGCTATCATTAAATTTACAAGTTATTATCACCTTCTGGATAGTAATAATAATTTTGAAAATTTTGAAATTTTTGATGGTGGTAACCCTAAATATCCTTCTACTCCTATAACTTCCAATGTACTCATCGAATAATAACGAAATTCGAATGCATTGCAGGCAATGTTCCGCCAGTACTGAAAATTTTTATCACTCTTTTACTCGGCAATGCTGCCCTCATATTTCCATATCATAATCATCCAATAATCAACATAAACAATAAGTATTTGACTTTCTGTAATTTTGAAACTCTTCTGAGTGCCAACTCTGGACTCTTTCTTTTCTATGGCTTTCCATGCTGTCATCAGATCAAAGTCGTACATGACCTTCGATACAGGCTGGTTTTACTACATAGCACGATTGGTCGAATAAATATTCAAAATCTACTCAGCTCCTCGACTTTTCTTCGTACATCGGTCTTTCTAGCGGTTCTTACACGGTAGAATTTTCCTATAATTTCCAGTTGCGATAGCTTCTGATAAAATCATCAAATAATTATGAAATTTCCAGGGTATGTTACCGCTTTTGTAACGCAATAGATGATTTAGACCATCAAATTCTTTTTCTGTCCATAATTCTCGAAACTAAGATCTGAATTTCTAATCTTCCAGCATTATAGCTTATCAGACTCGCTTTGAATTATTCAGTGCATAGAGAGCATCACTGAACTAAATATATTCCTAGAATTGGCAGAAAAAAAAACAAAAATATTAAGTATGCCATATTTAAAATAAGTTTAGAATAGATTAGATTAAGTTGGGAAAATTATATAATATAGCTGGAAAACTTTTCAAAGTATAGTTGGAAAACTGTTTTAACTGGTGTTAACGCAACCAATGACTGAAGCATGACGTTATAAGCCAACCAATTCCTTGTAAAACAGGTTACTGTACAATAAAAGATATAAACTCTTATAACTAATAGGCCTGCGTTTAATTTTTGGAAAATTTGCGGGCAAATTTGTAGGTACACTAAGCACGTGAATAAAATCCTTCAAATTATCGATTTTCCTGAAATTGTTTGAATTTTTAGGAGAATTGAATGGTTCACTAGTTTGTAATTTTCAAAGTTCCTAACCCAACAAGAACGGTAACCTTTCATCAAGTTACCTTATATTGATTTTGCATAAAAATACGACCTTAAAATAAAAATAAGCAACAAATATTTGAATTTTCAAATCGTGGCGGTGCGGTGGTAGCCTTCAAAATCGTTCTGCACGTATAAATTCTGAAGCAGTCTTCGGATCAAAATAAAATCTACTGGATAAGTTTGTTTGAAAATGGAGTAAGTATAATATTCTTTTAGTAGCGATGATCGGGCGGTTTGGCCACTTTTGTTCTGATATATTATGCTGAGCTAAATTTTCATATGCTAAATGAAAAAAAAGTGGTTCCGTTAACTGTCAAGCTAAATTTTGACATGTCTCCATTATCTGGTCATTCTTTCGAGCGAAAATTTTGGCAATGGAGAAAAGCAGAGACACTGCTCATTTCTGACGGATGAAATGTCAAGAATTTCACTTTTCGATCGATTTTCTTATTGGAAAGACATTTGCACTGCTCCATTTTCAAATTGAAACACCAAATGCCACTTTTTAGCTCGAAATAATGAGCTGCACAAACTAAATAGGCGTGAAACGATTGGAGACATCTGTGAACGCCATCTATATTTTGAAAGCAAAAGAAACATCGAAGCAACTTTTCATGCTAAGAACACAGTACCACTCTTGCTTATTTTCAAGCTAAATTTTCGCCGAAACAGATTTCACGTGAAATTTTGTATGAAAATTTCACGTGAAATCGAACTCAGTACTATGCTTTACACGTGAAGTTTTCATCAGCCGCAGAATTTCTTGGCTCTGCACTTCAAATAACTTTTTGAGAGGACTCAACGCTCAGATGAAACCCACGTCCTTCTCGTTCAGAGGCATTTCTGAAATGATATGGCATAATATTGTTGTTACATATTGTTTATAATTTATTTTTTACTAATTTTTAATTATTTAACTCGAATTTTATTAATTTATTAAATTTACGTTTGCTTGAAGTTTTTTTAAAAAAAACTTCAAGGGGGAGGTAATGGTGGTTAATCCTCAGAATATATTATATATAAGTAAATTTTTTATAATTTATTTTTTACTAATTTTTAATTATTTAACTCGAATTTTATTAATTTATTAAATTTTCGTTTACTTGAAGTTTTTTTAGAAAAAACTTCAAGGGGGAGGTAATGGTGGGTAATACTCAAAATATATTATATATAAGTAAATTTTTTAAAATTTAATTTTTACTAATTTTTAATTATTTAACTCGAATTTTATTAATTTATTAAATTTTCGTTTACTTGAAGTTTTTTCTAAAAAAACTGCCATTGGATATGGCAGGGAAAATGGCTAGTCGAGACCGTGGGTCTCGTAAAATGATCGAAGCTTTGTAAAATCGTTAAAAACACGCTTCTCTGCAAATCGCTCTTGTAAAACGAGGAAATTTCGGTAAGCGGCTCAGTCGCAATCGCTGTGAGACCGCTTGTGTAAAAATACATTCGCGTAGTTGCCAGCGGCTAAGTCGCCAAGTCGCAGTCGCTATGAAACCGCTTATGTAAAAGGGGCCTTGGAGAGTTTTAAATTTTATTTATTATTCCTTTATTGTAGCTGTTTTAGCTCTTTAGCTCCCTCTGAAGTATTATTAGCCCTTATTGTTTTAATTATCTTTTGATTGTACTACATCTTTTTAACTTTCTTATCCACATTGCATTTGGGTGATTTTTATTAAATCGGTTTATAATAATAAACTATGAAATCGATAGTCTTAAACATTATGGTGCCCACACATCATCAACAAGAATGTATGCATTGCAGTGCACAGATGAATTGTCAATCTTTTTGTGATTCAATTTTCGATGAGGAACTGAAATAATTATCCGCTTTTTAATGAACCACGATTTATGTAAATTTCAATTTGCTTGATGTACGTATGCTGTTTCCAGCTAGTATGTGTAATGAAATTTTTTAGTCATTAAAGTTTTTATGGAACTCTCATCCACAATAAGGTTTTAATTCAAATTGCAAGTGAATGCTCCTGTTGCGGCATGAAATTTTTAATTGATTTCAAGCAAACGTTTCATTGATGCATCGTATAGGCTTATGCTTAATAAACAACTGCAGTACGTAATCATTATTGCTGGTAAACATACTCAACTTTGTGATACTACTGTTAGTGTATGGTTCATCTTATACAATTATTGTGCATTGCATAGTCTGGATATCATTGGCGAGCTTTTTTCATTGAGAACATTGAAAATATTATACTTTCTTCAAAATATTTTCAATAACCATTTGTTATTTTTTTAGCAAATGATTAATTAGCAAATGATAAGCAATTTTTTTTTAATTGATGATTTTTTTGAGCTAAAACTCGTTCAAACTCACGAAATAACCCGTAATCAAACTCACGAAAAACCACTAAATTCGCAAGATATTTTATTCATAATTTCAAATTGATGCCTATCTGTACCGGTTTTAGCACCACATCAAATTCTCACTTTTGCATTCTCATGTAGCAAACAAAACAGAACAGCTTACGAAACGTTATCTCCATCGGAGGCCACACTGACTTTAGATCGCATCAAAAACGAAACTTTCCACACTTTCATCAGCTAAAGACTCCATCAAGATATGAATGCTCCCAACACTTAAAAATATACTTTTTTTCATTCTGTATTAAAAAGGATATTTTTCTATTACCGCTGCAAATGTGAAATTTTGTTCAGAGAAAAGAGGAAAAGTGTCTAAAAGCATTAACGCGACAAACTTTAAAAAAAAACTGTACCTACCTGTATACAAACCGGGGAAGAAACTGAAGAAAAAGATTTTTTTATTGTATATCGTCGCAATGTTGAAGAGCAACAACTTGACAAAAGCCCTTGAGAAGCACGTTGAAAAAACTTTTCAAATTATTGATGTGCTGGTAGCATGTATGATGTGTTTTCTGTATGGTGATGATTTCTTTCGTTTTGATGTTCTGTCCGTGCCACGTTAGCATGTTTATAAGATGCTTTTCGTTGTTGGGATACGAGTCGTTAAATGACGGAAGGGACGACAAAGAAGTGTAGAAAAGGATTCATCTTGAAAACTTTTCAAATTTTCAAGTGGATTCTCCCACCACCGAACGCAAACGTTATCGTGTTGGCTATGATCGGTAGTGGCTACGACATTCCTGGAGTGGAGAAAGCAAGCATATGAGGTGAATTCGTACAAATATGCATTTAATGTTGAATGAAAACGCTAAATATGTTTCAAATGCAAAGAATAAGCAGAGTATTGCGAATAATTTTATAGAATAAGCAGAGTGACGTAGGTAAAATTGATTAACTTAAATCAAACATTAAAAATTCAACTTTTAATCACAGCTCGTTTTCACTTGAACTTTTAAATTGCACAAATTTACTCAAACTCATTTTATACTTCATACCCAAAACAAATGCTATACGCGTATACAACTGGCAAGCTATTTTATAATTCAATCGGATAACATAAACCGGTCAATTATCGGTGTACACTGCACTCAATTTAGATTTAAATCGACAAGTGGCAACAAGATGCAAGGTATGTATTATGTACTCTATCGACAATTGCATCGCAAAGGCTGTAATCAATTAGAACGCACTAAGTTCGAACTGAACTACAAATAAAAAGTGCGAATTGGAAAGGCTCGAGCACCTGCCCAAGTAATAGTGTGCTGTAGGAACATGTGTTTCATATGCAGTTTTCTTCGATACACACATGGCGATAAACTTTATTATTAACTGTTATCTGTCGGGTTAACAGATTTAGTACATCCCACTTGGGTCGAAAGTGCAGTTCTACAGGCAAAATTTATCCAACCGCCTTGAAATATCTTTAACTGATTGTGTACACCTCCTGTATAGTTAGCAAAGGTAATTTGTTTCTGATGCAGTAATTAACAACGATATTTTTTCGTAAATGACTTGAAAGTCTTTTATTTGTAGCTCTGATTCCAATCGGCTTACATAAAACGGCTGAAATTAATTAGCAATTAGATCAAAGACCGCTTTTTGTTACCGAAATTTGTTTGTACTCTTTAGGCAAAGATGATAGGATTCAAATGACGAAACAGGATGTTTTTCACTCATTCGGCGCCAGTGCCACCTTTTATGAAGTAGGAAGATAGCTACCACTAATACTATTCAGGACAATTCACCATAGCAAAGAGCTTTGAGGACTTTACGACTGGAAGGCTTTAAAGCTTTTTTAAAAGATGTTGAAGCTCACTTATACAAACTTATAAAATGATGCTGTAATGTAAGCAGCATGCAGCATTATAGTAGGTATGTTCCCGTACTGCAATTAATTGCGATTATTTGCAATTAATTACCATGAAGCCGTTCCCGTACGCCGTTTTACTGAAAACTGTAAATTTCCCCTCTTTCGGTAAATACGATGAAATTTCAATAGTATGAGCTACTGAAAAATACTGAAAAGTGTCAAACGGTGTGCCGCGAGTAAATATTTTCAAATGTGCGCGGCAAGCAATATATTTTTGGTGTAATGTTGTTTTGAAGGTCGAATAATTTTGTGGCGATAATTTATCTCAGCTTATGATGACTTTATAATCACTATTGTTCTCCCAAAAACCGAAAACTGACACTTTTGGTTGTCAATTTTCAGGATATGCAACGAGAGCGTTCCCGTACTTTTCTTGATGAAATGGACACAATAGCTAAATGTTATTCTAAGCCGTGTTTGATAGAAATTTGAAATTTGGTTGATGCTCGCTCAGGAAAAAAGAATCTTTTTGCCCTATAACTTCCAGTGAGGTATTGAAATCAAAACGAATTTCATGGGATATATGGAATTTATTATAGGCATTATTCAGACGAAATTTGGTTCAAAAGCCATGATAGGGCTGCCAGCTACTGCTGGTTTTGTATTTATTTAATATCTTTACTAAGCGATTTTATCCAAAAATTTTTAAACGGTGATGATCTTGTGGTGACAATAAACAACCAATATTAAGTTTTCGTAAATTTGAAAACTTTTGCGGCAGGTAACCCTAAGTTTCTTTGTACACCTATTCGCAGAGTGGATTGATTTAAATGTGAGGCAGGTGTGATATATTTTTGGCTTTGATGCTAGGCAAAGCGCTGCCAGCGCGAGGCATTTTTTCGTATTTTCGTATCAATAAATGCTTACATTAAGTATTGATATCGCGAACATTAGCAATGAAAATAAGTTACCAATGTTTCAATTTTCTAAGTTCTAGAAATTTTTCGGCTCCAAACATCTTTCGCTTTTTGACCGTAAACATCTTTCTGCCCCTGTGGCTTTACTCGAAATCGATTGAGTTATTTGATTTTGACGTCAGGCAATTGTGGGAGACTTTTGGTTGCAGTGCTGGTAAAGTGCTGCTAGCACTAAGCATTTTCTTTGTTTATGTTGTGCTATGCTGCTTCGGACCCTTCGGTTCTTCGACCCACTCCGATACAATCAATACCCCATACTTAATAGTACTTTTCCGGGCCTTTTAGGGTAGTACCTTCTCTTCATTTAAGATAAAGAGTACATTCCCTCAATTTTCAACAAGCTCAACAATTTTTTCATGGCAAATCCGGATTAACCATGGAACAGTTGCCACAAGTTCAGGCTTGTTCGATATATGCCTGCTTTGACTATTTAACGCAACCGAATTTTGTATTTTCGAAGTAAAATCTGCAGAATTAAGAAGAAGTGAGTGATTCCTATTTGTTATATTCGATTTGTACTTATTTTTGTCCTTGCTGGATAACGTATTCCGGGAAATGATTTTAAATCTTCTCTAGACCGTTGAAAGTTGAGTTCCTAAGGGGGTTGGCACAGAAGGTAGCACTAGTTGACGTTTGAGCTGGCTCGTTTGCTGTAACCTGAATATCACTTTGGCAACAATCGGGCTACTAGGCCTTCCCCTAGACCAAAGCCTTAGAACCACTCGAAACAGAAGCTAAGGATATGCTGGAAGCTATTAAAGCTAATCCATCCGGTACATCTCCATTACATCCAAGATATTTAGAAGCTTCTGAACCGCCCTCGCCATTAAAGGTTAGATAGAATTGCGTGCCAGAGTTATGTTTTAAATTCTTTAATTGAACTCAAATGTGTAGTAAAACTTTATGATCACATGGATATCACTGCAAGTAGAGAGGTATGTGAAGGTTAGTACAAACATTTATGGAGGCATGTGCTCTGAGCCAGATCAGTGCTAATCAGGAGCCTGTCCAAACTGAACTTACCCTGTCATCGAGGAGGTGATTTAGGAGATTCAATATTGATTAGAATAGCAAAGAGTTGGGAGTATGATAGATTTTTGTTATTTTTAAACTAGCACATTCTTCCATCAAATTCTCATATGATAAACACATTATAATCAAATAAACAATACATATTGAGATTTGCTAAATATTGAGAGTTTTGCAGTGGCAATACCGAACATTTTTCTACTTTTATAGCTTCCAATGCAAATATCAGACCAAAATTAAATTCACAGGATTGGTTGAAAACACTGAAGTTAAAATGCTTACCGTTTACGTATTACTGAAACAAAGTCGAGCATATTAGAAAATGGATTTTTTTTCGTAGTTGGTATGCTAACTTCGCTTTATTATTATCTGTTTCCTTATATGTATAAGGCTTTGATTCTTCTTAAATTGCGTGAGTCTAATTTAACGCTTAAGTTTCAGCATACCATTACTCATCACTCAATGAACTAAAAGAAAAGTCCTTAAATTATTTTCTTTATATATTTTTCGAAGAATGAAAAAATTACTTAAGTTGGCTGCAAGTTACTAACAAATAGTCTCAAAATCAATATTGTGGCCCCCAAATTGGCACTTACTCTAAACAATATAGCGCTAGTCAGTACACTCTATAATAAAATCTATTTAACTGCCTGTCAGTGGGTAATCATCGATGATAAAAGCAGAAAGATTTGAGAAAACTTTTCTTGTGGACATTGGGAACCGTATCCGAATGGAGATTTACATCTTGCTGTTGTGCAATGCAGACGCGATCCCGAAGGGCGTTCGAGGTACTCTTTGACAGAGTCGAATCTGCCATCATCACTTTGATGAGATTTATGCAACTCTGCTAGTGCACGCTTTTAAGTAGGAGTCAATTTAATGCCCCTTTAGGGTGCGTAGGCTGTAACTTATGGCATCGTAAATTGCAACGACATTAAACCTTTTCCAAGCCGTGTCATCGATGTGTCTATGAACATTGGGAACGGTTAACCTTTCGCAGCAAACACTAAAAGGTTAACATACAATTTGTATTTTGTGCTTAAATTCAAATTTATGCAATTTTACGGATTGGTTTATGACCACTAGCACAGTTATTGTTTGAAAGATTGGCCAACCAGATTGCACGGTAAGAAAACTATTTATTGGTCTGTGGTGAATTTTGCGTTTCCTATGTGGATTTAACAATAATATGGAATCTTGTGACCTATGGGAAATTGAAAACATATTTTGCCATTGGGTGTTAATCATATTGAGTATAGTATGCGTGAGTTGATGTAAAAGATACTAGCAAATTATAATTGCATTACCAAGGAGTAAGAATGAGCTCTTATTTGAACAGTTGTGTATGAATTGTCAGTGGAAATGATTTATTTCTCAAAGTTCAGTCAGTTTCCCAACGACTTATACTATGCTAATCATAAGTATGTGCGTCTTTGCTTTCACATTTATCCTACACCTTAAAGAGTGCAATTCTGCATAAAATGTTTTCTCAGAACATTGAGTTTAATGCCGGTTCGCGTATTACAAACAAATTGTTGAAAATCATGCAATATTATGTGAGCACAAGCGATTTCCTTAGCAAACTAGTTTTATTTTCACGCGTAAATCTGCCATATCAATTTGTTACCGGCCATAACTCAATGCAAAAATACGCACTTAATACGTAAGCTGTCAGTCCGCGTAACACGGTACATTCTTGAAAAACTTTCTAAAATTAACATCAAGGGAATCTTAGATATGGACTATTTCCTACTCTAACCGTCGAAACGGACAAACAACTTTTACCTCGATCGAGAGAGAGAAAAAAAGGCCAGCAATAAAACGATGCATTTATAAGTATTTCCTCCGCAGTCACAAGAATCTGCTGCAACAATTTGTCTGCAATTGAATTTTAATGAAATTCATAACTATCCTACGCCGGCTCACAATCGAAACTAGAGGGAGAATGTACATGGATAATACGAGTACAACTTCATTACTGGCTGTCAGGCACTTTCAATAGGCATTCCGCAAATGCCGAACGGTAACTTCAGTTCAGTAATCAATGTTGGAACGAATTAACTATTGTCTTTAAAGCAACTTATAATTTACGATTGCTAGCAGGAGATCTGAATACCTATACCACCATGCAATTGTTGCAATACAAATCCCATATAATTTATTGCAAGTTTAATCGATGAGCATATGTGAATGGAGGATTGTATGTGCGGATGGACTTCAAACAAGTGTTTGCGTTAGTTGTTGAACAGATATGGATGTAAATAATTCTGTGAAATCGTCTGTGAAATTTAATACATTTCCTTCTGTTGCTAGGAACACTTTTTTGTGTTTGTATTCATTTGCGTTAGTAAATTAGTATTTCCATACATTTTTTCCGTCTGTGCAACAGATTTTCAATAGTAGGTCTATGCCGTCGTTCCTTGCCTCTTGAAGAAGGAGTTTATGATCGACAGAGTCAAAAGCTTTGGAAAAGACAGTATGTAATACGTCGACCTGCTTTTGATGATAAAGAGCGTGTTGCGACGCAACGGCGGCCTCTTCAACGCAGGAACCTGAAACGAAAAACAACGAAAGAATCGAGTTCAAAGATTGTTCAAAGAGAGAAGGAAGAAAATTGATTGTTAGAAAAATCTATACGTTTGTTGAAAAATTGAAATTCCAATACAATAAAATTTGTTAAATCGTTAATCAGTGACGGAGTTTAATTGAAGAATTGGCTGTATCTAGAATATTTTATGGTTTAGTGGTTATAGTGGTTTAATTAGAACATTTATGGTCCTTCGAACCGGATCACAACGGCAATTAGAAGGTCTGGTAAGTCCTTATTCCATTCCTTTATTACATTCCATTGCATTTATCCTTCTACATATATGCCAATATACATATTCCCGCATTTCATATCAAATATTAGAAACACATCAGTCTTGCTCAATTACAAAGGACTGAACATACATTCGTTAATTTGATTAATGAAAATTTCGTGATTGACTGACACTAAGTATACTAGTGCTAATTGGGTGCGAATTGATGGTGTGAAACCGTATAGCATAGATTTGAGACAATTTTGCCGTGATATCAGCAAATCAATAAGCTGGGTCATTGAGGCATAGTAGTTAGACAGATAGGAAGATTTCACCATCATTCATTCAGTTATAAGTGTGTCAGTAATCAATTGTAGTGTACAACATTTACATTTATAGTGCAAAGTATACTTCAAAACATATCGAAACTCGCAAAAATTATAATCCAACGACATGGATCGGTTGCTAACTCAACAGAAATTGTTACTCGAACAATTAAATAAAATGCAAAGTAACTTCAAAAAGGATGCTAAAGCACGGAAAACTCTTGCTTATGCCACGAAATTGCTGCAGCGAGTGCAAGAAATTCGGCAAATTTTCCTGGAAACGCATCAGAAGATACTTTCATTAGTCAAAGAGCAAACCGATGTGGATTTAGAATATTTCAAAGATAAACTGTATCTATCCTTTGAAGAACTCAATTTGAGTTTCGAAACAGATCTAGAAGATCTGAAGTTGGAACAAGGGGCACAGGCAGCGCAGGCTGACAATGAAACACAAAATCAATCCAGTCGATCAAACGATGACATGGATGTTCGACTGCCACGCATAAACTTGCCAAAGTTTAACGGAAACTATGGGGAGTGGACTTCTTTTAAAGATCTGTTTGTATCTTTGATTCACAACAAGTCTAATTTATCTCGAGTAGAGAAATTACACTATTTAAAATGCAGTCTTTCGGGGGAAGCTGAACAACTTCTCAAACATTATTCGATCACTGAATCCAATTATAATTCAGCGTGGAGGTTGCTCATAGAACGTTATGATGATAAACGCGTTCTATTAAATACTCAATTTAGAAGGTTGCTGGCCATCAATAATGCAAATGAATCCGCTTCGTCTATTAAAATGTTACTTGATAAAACTAACGACAGCGTTCAGGCAATCGTCAATTTAGAGGTAGCGAATATTTGGGATGCAATGTTAGTGCATTTGACAACTCAACGACTACCAACGGAGACGCGTCAAATTTGGGAGCAACAGCAAGCCGCGCATAAAGAAACATCATCGTTTAAAGACCTCACCGAGTTCTTGCAGTGTCGTTTTAGAGCATTAGAGGCTGCTGGGGTAGAAAAACATAAATCCACTCGATCTTCACATAATGTGTTTTTGACAAAACACGAGCAGCATACTACGTGTGTTTCATGTAAGGGGCCACATCATTTGAGACAATGTACCACTTTTCTTCATTCAGATCATGCGACGAGATTTGATATGGTAAAAAGAAATGGTTTGTGCCTCAATTGCTTGAACAAAGGACACTTAGTCGGAAACTGTCCCAGCATTTCAAGATGTTTCAAGTGTAAAAAAGCACATCACACACTTCTACATAAACCCGATGTATCTACAACTGCAGTCCTTCCGCACCAGTCGCAATCTTCATCTTGGCATAGAAACCAAACATCAAATTCATTTACTCAAAATAATCTGCCTCCGACTTTAGAATTCAATCAAGAACCTTCAACCTCGTTTTCACACAATGTTCAACCATCGACTTTGACTTCTTTGGATCATAGACCTTCGACTTCAGTGACAACAGTCACGAAGATAAACTCTTCGACTAGCAATGCTACAAAAACGGTATTGTTAGCAACAGCATTAGTGACGGTTGAGTCTTCGACTGGATTTATAACACTACGCGCTTTGCTGGATCAAGGTTCACAGGCGTCAATCATTACAGAGAGTGCAGCTCAAAGAATTGGAGGGAAAAGGCAATCGACAAACATCACTGTAGCTGGTATTGGAGAGACAAAGGGTATTTCGACGAACGGAAATTTGGAAATTACACTTCGCACCAAAACAAACGAATATTTGAAAGTAGATGCTCTCGTGTTGAGAAAGTTGACAAATTTCATCCCATCGCAAACAATTTCCACATCAATTCGAAAACAGATTGGAAATTTAGATCTGGCTGATCCTCACTTTGACCAACCGAGCAAGATTGACATTTTATTGGGAGCTGAAGCTTACGCTCAGTTATTACTTGGAAAAATTCGAAAATTGACTCTAGGTCCAGTGCTACAACTTACTAAGTTAGGCTGGATAATATCAGGTAGATTCAGCGATAACAACGCGCAAGTAGTGCACACACTTAATGTGCAAATAGAGGAGGACGTGAAAATTAGTGAGCAACTTAAACATTTTTGGGAGATTGAAGAAGTTGGAGCGGGAAAAAACATCACTCAAGAAGAAGAAGCATGTGAAGAACACTATAAGGTAAATGTCAAGAGACAGCAAAACGGTCGATATCAAGTTCGGTTGCCATTTATAAGCACAGAGAGTCAACATTCACTAGGGTTTTCCAGAGAAAATGCAATCAAATGTTTACTACAGATGGAGAAACGCTTCGAAAGGGACAGAAGTCTTCAAGAAGAATATTCAGCAGTAATGCAAGAATATAAAAGTCTAGGTCACATGAAGGAAGTTCCCGTTTGTAGAGAAGCCACGTTTGAATCTGGAAACATACGCAGCACAGCTAACTTCCTTCCACATCACGCAGTGCAGAAAGAAAGCACATCTACAAAATTAAGAGTGGTGTTTGATGCATCAAGGAAAACGAGTTCTGGTGTGTCTTTGAATGATATATTATTGACAGGACCAACCATTCAGAGCACCATGACATCAATTCTCATAAGATGGAGATTAAAGCAGTTTGCAATGGTGGCCGACATTGCTAAAATGTACCGACAAGTAGATATGCATCCGGAAGATGCAAACTTTCAGAAAATTGTTTGGAGGCAACAGCCAGCTGATCTAGTTAAAGACTATGTTCTGACTACCGTAACCTTTGGAACTACTTCAGCGCCGTTTCTAGCAATCAGAACTTTACACCAATTAGCAATAGATGAAATTGAAAGCTATCCAAATGCAAGTAAAGCAGTCTTCGAAGAATTTTACGTAGACGACTTATTATCTGGAGGAAATAGTCTACAAGAATGTATTATCAAAAGAGACGAACTCATTAAATTGTTGAATTCTGGCGGTTTTAAATTGAGAAAATGGATAACAAACGACAAACGAATTTTAGAAGGAATCCCATTTGAAGACATCGAAATGCAAGATGCGATCAACATGGATATGGATAATGGATACAAATCGCTAGGAATAATGTGGTATCCGCTAGCAGACTTCTTCACCTATCGATTGAAAAGGCATAAGCAATTAGAAACCTACACAAAACGCTCGATTTTATCGCAAGTTGCACGTCTCTACGATCCATTAGGTTGGATAGCACCGATTATGGTATCAGCTAAAATTTTACTACAAGGACTATGGTTATCTGGGCAAGATTGGGATGAACCAATATCAACCGCACTAAACACGGAATGGATGACATTATTGAGCCAATTACCGGAAATAGAAAACATCAAAATCCCAAGATGGGTAGCTTACCAACAAAACTCGAAAATAGAGCTTCACGGATTTTGTGACGCCTCTCAACGCGCCTACGCAGCAGTAATCTATGTGGTAGTGCGTGCAGGCTCGGCTGTCAACAGTCATCTATTAATGGCTAAAACCAAAGTGGCACCAGTGAAGCCAGTTAGTATTCCACGATTGGAGCTATGCGGAGCTGTACTATTGTCTCGATTGCTAAAAGAAGTTACAACATCATTAAAAATTGAAAACATACCTACCTGGTTATGGAGTGACTCAGAGATCGTGCTAGCATGGCTGAAAGGTCACCCCACTCGATGGACTACATTTGTATCTAACAGAACGGCTCTCATCCTTGAGAACACTGATAACATACCATGGCGATATGTTCCATCTAAATGTAATCCAGCAGATGTAGCTTCCAGAGGAGTAAAACCAATCGATTTAATACGCAATGAGCTATGGTGGCACGGACCAAGCTGGTTATCCGAAGACATCGATGCATGGCCTAAAATGCGAGATATCAAATCAGTTGAAGTCGAAAAACGAAAACATTACATTGTTAATGTAGGAATACACACAGAAAGTTTCTTAGACACTTGGTTACAAAGATATTCAACATTATCGAAACTAATTAGAATTACCGCGTACTGCTTCCGTTTTTGCAGATCGAAAATAAATCGAATAAAGAATCCACCATATTTAACCAGTGAAGAGCTGCGACACTCATTTGAATTCTGGATCAAACACGCTCAACAAAGTGAATACTCACAAGAAATAGCCTGTCTTTTGAATAACAAACCAATTGAAAAGAAAAGTAAATTGATCAAATTAAACCCCTTCATAGACAAAACTGGATTAATACGTGTGCTAGGTCGTCTAAAAAATGCACAATTGAATTTTGATGAAAGGCATCCAATAATTCTCCCACGAAATGGAAGGTTCACCGAATTAATGTTGCATCAAGTCCATCAAGCAACCTTGCATGGACAAACTCAACTAATGCTGAACACATTAAGAAAAAGATTTTGGCTGATAGATGGTCGCAACCGGATCAAACATTTTGTACATAAATGCATCCGCTGTTTTCGGGCCAAAGCGAACGGTGCAACTCAGCTGATGGGAAACTTGCCAGCAGCTCGCGTAACTATTTCTCGTCCATTCACACATACGGGTGTTGATTTTTGTGGACCATTCGACATAAAAGACAGGCGAGGAAGAGGTAGTAAAACATCGAAGGGCTACGTGGCTATATTTATTTGTTTAGTAGTAAAAGCTATACACATCGAAATTGTTAGTGACCTCTCGACACAAGCATTCCTTGCAGCATTACGAAGATTTATGGGAAGACGAGGATTTAGTGGACACATGTATTCCGATTGTGGAACAAATTTTGTCGGGGCATATGCTGAATTGAGCAAATTATCAGAAATCAACAAAAGGGCTGCCGAAATACTTGCCAATGATGGCGTTACGTGGCATTTCAATCCTCCAGCGTCGCCGCATTTTGGTGGACTCTGGGAAGCCGGAGTCAAATCTATCAAGTCTCATCTGCGCCGAGTTGTGGGCAACATTGCTCTAACGTATGAAGAATTGTCCACCATCTTAATTAGAATCGAAGCCTGCCTCAATTCTCGACCCCTGTGCCCCTTGAACGACGATCCAACAGACACGACGGCACTTACTCCAGCACATTTCCTGATAGGCGATACACTACTAGCACCACCCGAAGCAGATTTCGAAGGCGACAATATCAACCATCTCGATAGATGGCAGACAACGCAAAAGATAACGCAAGATTTCTGGAAACGGTGGAAAACCGAATATTTGAATCGCTTGCAACTTAGACCCAAATGGAATACAACAGAAAACAATTTCAAAGTGGGCGATTTGTGTATACTAAAAGATGAAAAATTACAGTCTTATCGTTGGCCATTAGCCAGAATTATAGAAGTTCATCCAGGAAACGATTCCCTAGTACGAGTAGTAACCGTATGGTCAAATGGAAAGACATACAAACGATCAGTTACAAAAATTGCACTTGTACCTACGCAAAATATATCATGAGAAATGCACCTTTAATTCCTTCCATCAAACTGTTCCTTACACATCCCTTTCCTCCATGAGACCTTGCCATATCAAATAAATTCGCGAAACTACTTAACGTGAGACGTCTTTGGAATTCCATACAAATCAGTGATGGTATAGGTGGACGCCCAGCATAGGTGGGACAACTTCACCATGCCAAAACTGAGTTGAACGAATGCATCAGCTTAACCGGCACATCGGACAACACATTAACGATAGGAATCTAGATCAAAATAGTATCCAGACCCGGACGTGACATACAAACAACATATATCAAAATAGATTAGCCAATTAATACTTACCATTTCAGAAGTCAGCCCAATAGATAATACTGAGGCACTACACACGCCTCATCGGGGGGAGAATGTTGCGACGCAACGGCGGCCTCTTCAACGCAGGAACCTGAAACGAAAAACAACGAAAGAATCGAGTTCAAAGATAAAAAATATATACTTATCTAAGATCAATTTATAATGTTTGCGATCGTTGTTTACGCTGATGACAGTTGTCACATGACATTTGTCATTTGACATTACATGTTTAAATATCCATTCACAATTGATTTTTTCACTTAATATTCACAGTAAAGAAATACTGGTAAAACTGGAAATATAATAAGAGAATTAAGAGAAAGTTGTATAGAAAAGAAAGTACCGAAATTTTCACTTAACAGTTGACTTTGAATTTAGATGGTGCGGAAGAAAATTGATTGTTAGAAAAATCTATACGTTTGTTGAAAAATTGAAATTCCAATACAATAAAATTTGTTAAATCGTTAATCAGTGACGGAGTTTAATTGAAGAATTGGCTGTATCTAGAATATTTTATGGTTTAGTGGTTATAGTGGTTTAATTAGAACAGAGCGGATGCAACCATTTGTGTCATGTTCTATGGTAGATGAGATAAGTGAGTAGACTAGTGTTTCAATGACTTTGCTAGACGCATCTTCACATATTGAAAGATATTGGCAATTTTTCAGAGAGAAGGGAAATAACAAGAACATATACTTATGTTAATCAAATATGGAAAAAGGGACACACAGAGATAGTGAAAGTGTTTGAAATACCATCAAAACCACTATCCGTATTAGCATCGATATCGCTCATCAAAAGTTCAGGAGAAGACGTGGAGAGAAGAAATTGAGCAGAAGGAGGACATTGTTGAAAGTGAAAAAAAATAAGAAGCAAAAAGCTCACACATTTCATGTGAAATGCAGGTAGCTGCATCATCCAAATGCATACCATTGGGAATACTAGGAGATCGTCTAAGAAATGAATGAAGGACCAAGAAGATTGCAGTTGGTTGGTTCTGGTTGTTGCATCAATGCCAGCAATGTAGCATCTTTCGCCTTTAACCGTAGTTCTTTATACGAAATTAGGTCAACAAACGAACCAGATCTTTCACATAAATTACATGCTGCATATTAAGGTCCGAGAAAAAAATCTACAATTTGCGTAAAGTATCATCAATATCAAGGACATGAACGAAAAAAAATAGTTAATTATACTTATTTAAATGGACACACTACTGAAATCGGCTTTGTGTACGTTTCAGCGAACCAAGGAAAGTTCTTTTTTCTCATAGTATTAATGATGGGAGTTTCAAGGATAAGAAGACGATAATGAGAATCAAGAGGCACATACCGAATAAAAACAGCACTTAAGGAAATTATTAATTTTTATTTATTTACGTTGTGACAAATTTTTATACATCCGTCTTTTTTGCAACGATAATATGTTCTAACAGAAGTTATTAATTTGCAATTGCGAAGCTGAAGTAGCAAAAAGCCTGAACTCATTAGTATTGGTCTGAAGCTCTCTCCTCCTCTCGGCCGAAAATTCCCTTTAGGGTTTCTGTAGGATTCTTTGACAGCAGCAGATATGATGATACGAAAAGATGTCACATCCTGATTTTGCTCGCTGTGAGGTGTCAGTTTTTTTTTGCAGAGAAGAAGACAACAATTGCTTAACTGTCTCGGCTGAATTGTTATAGTCAAAAGAAACAGAAGAAAAAATTTAGTCGAGAAATGAAAACTTTCGGCGGAAATAAAAAATTTAGCGAGGAATATTCAAAATGTCTGCTGGGTCGACTTTGGGTCAGGGTTGAGTCTTTCATGCCTTGCGATGGAATCATTGGATGGAAATAAAATTCATTGGATAGGTTGATTTATATGCTAAACAGGTGTGATAGATTTTTTGCTGCAGTGCTAGCGAGAAATTACCGGCACAAGATATATGAGTACTTTTTTACTGAGAGATGCTACCGTCAAATTTTCGTATGAGAAACATCCTTTGATGAAAATCGGCAAAAAATATCTGGGCATTTATCCTAAATTTTGAAAATATCGCGGTATCAACCCACAAAGTCTGTTTATCCCTATACTTTCGATGCAGCCATCGGATCAACACAGTGTGTGGAGGCAACTTTGTGATTGTGACCATCATTGCAGCCACTGCAGTGGCCGATTGTTGCCCACAATATGGAGGCAGCATGAGAATTGTTCTACCAGTCAGTTTCCAGCGATTCCTATGCGCTAATTTTTTTTCTCATTCAATTAAATCTCTCTTGAAGCATATTGAAAGTATGCTATTAACCATTAACCTTTAATTAAAGCATTTCATTAACTCATCCTTGCATAGCATATCAGCCTCCGTAAATCAAAGCCATCACTCATTCGCCTTCCGCAATCCATATTGAACCCATCAAATACTTGGCTTTTGTTTCATTTGCTGTCCATAACGATCAACTGATCCTTCCGCAATTCAAGATTCGCAACGGATAAATGTGTCTGAGCTGGAATTTATAAGAACTTCACAAGTAGTGCAGAAAAAGATCCAAAGATCCGAAATCCGATCAAACAAAATGCATCGATAATGGACTTTTAATGATGGGTCTTGTATGTCGGTATAATGTTGCAACAAACTACCGACACATGAGTCTAAATAACCGACGGCAATTGCAGCAACCGTCTATCTATGCACATATCGACCATTATGTAACTTATGCGAAAACTGGAATGCCACAAGATGCCGCAGCCCGGGCAAATCGGGAATGATTGATGAATGGCTGCGATACTGGCATAGCGCAGGACTTTGTTCATTTTCAGCTAATGTCGGAGTCAAGTTGCTATTTAGAATTCAATATAATTTCAGTTCAAGTGCTTTGTAGCTTTGATTGGCACTCCACACAGCAACGTTCACTATGCAGGTCTACTATCGATCGTGTACAAGTACGTATCATAGCCGTATTGCATCTTTGGAGATGATGTCAGATTCAAATAAAATAATTATTGGCGGTGGTATAAATCATGAAATCATGGAAATGAGAGGCGTAGATTAGGAAAATAGTTGGGAATTAGCATGACGCTGATGTCAGCTGCACGTATAATTAAGCCAATCGAAATTCATTCTTTGCTGGTCTAATATAAGTAACTCTACCCCAGTTGATTGCAAACATATTCAGAACAAGATAGAAAAGAGTAAACCTTCGATATATGGTGGAAAAGAAATGTAGACTTGACCAGAGAACTGTTGATTTTTAAGTAAATAATACACCTGATCACTTGTGTCGATTGAAGACATTATTGAATATTTCATCTACACCTATTCATCGTTAGATTTTTAGAATCGTGGTGATTTAGAACTTTTGTGGATTGGAAATGCAACGGGAACCGCTTTGTACCAGTAGTTTTTGATCTCTCGTTGGACAACTTTCCTGATATCATATCAGGCGATACATTAATGATACAATATCTTTAAACGTATTGCTAGATTCGACAGAAACCATCAACTAGACACTACATCTTTTCAATGATGCAGTCGTTTAACCATACCTAATACCGGAAATAACATCAACAGATGGACCACTTATTTTGCCAATGATAATGACTTACTTTATGTCGAATCGGATTCGGATAAAGAATGTCAGTGGTTACAGGTCATATCAAGCAAAGATATCACTCAAAAAAAAAAGCTGTTAAGGAACCAAAAGTGCGCCTGCGGAGTACCAATATTCCAAATTTCGATTATTTTCGGAAATTATCGCTCCCGCTCTAAATAACGATCATTGGTTAATGACAGCAGATGAAGGACAGTATAATGGTATGTTTTTATTTATTTTCAAGATATTTTTTAAAAGGAAGCAATAAGCGAAAATCTGGAAAATTTTTAAAAAATTTTATGCAACAATTTTGATTTGATTTTCGAAGTATTTCCTAAAAAAAAATATTTAGTGCCAGTGGTTGAAGCCCGTGCCCCACTTAAAATCTAGCCAAGCGAAAAGCTGAGCTTGAAGATGTATTGTTCCATTTTCAAGTGTGTAGGGTAATATGTAGTTCAGTGATAGAAAATAAAGCCAGGGACTATATTTTCTATTTCACTTTGTCCCATTTATAGCTCATCTCTGTAATCAAACTTATTCCAACTTTTGCGGTAAAGTTTTCGAACACTTTTCCAATTTCATTTGTAACAGCCGTCATTTATCAGAGCTCTTACTGGAAATTTACTTTGATTGGTGTGACATATTACGTAAACGTTACCGTAAATTATCCTAGAAACAGGCTATTGAACATGAAATTCAAATATCTAGTACAACAGAGGGCGTATTGAATTAAAAAATCAGCGAATGAAAATTTGTCTACCCCAACAAATTTTCGAATTTCAAACCTCTACATTAG
This sequence comes from Nemotelus nigrinus, assembly GCA_947369275.1. Lineage (NCBI taxonomy): Eukaryota > Metazoa > Arthropoda > Insecta > Diptera > Stratiomyidae > Nemotelus > Nemotelus nigrinus. The sequence goes on along the minus strand of OX376373.1, from coordinate 43,829,968 downwards.
GAACAGGCCAACTTTGATCCTGGATTGAATGAAAGATCACGCTAACATTGAAAAAAGTCTAAGGCATCAAAACCGCTAGAAAAAACTAATTTTCGAAGAAATTGTCTTTGAATGACAAAAAAAATGTGAAAAGACGTAATACAATTTTTATCTAGAATCATATCAACCATTCCTTATCCAAAGCAACAAAACTCAACTATAACACAAATGATGAAAATGTTCAGTGCTGGCAACACTTTCCCAACGAAGCAGCAGTAAGTTTACCATAACAAGCTCATACTTAAATAAACTTATCCTTTGAATTTCGTTCTCATCGGAGGATTTCGTCAAAAGTTTCAGCGATTAAACGTTGTTTGAGGCTGCCATCCGAAAAATGTTCAAAACTCGGAAAATTTAAAAATTGGTTTCTTATTATTTTCGCAAATGCTTTGCCTATGAGTACGTCATTTGAAGCATCTGTTGGTGCAATATTTACGAAAATGGCTAATGCTGGTTACCCTGTGTTAGCAGCAAAGCAAAATATATACCAAATCTGCTTCACGTTATGTTAAACCCAACCAGTAAATTTCGTTTCGATTGAATCACTACGCTGGAAGTTATAAGCGTGAAAAGAATTTTAGGGCTAACATCCTCAAAACTTTTCAAATTTTTAAAGCGTTCATATTTGTTGTTAATTTTCATTGCAGGATCAGTCCCATTTGCAAATCTAATGACATAATCGCTCAGTAAGGAGATTCCACAAAATTACAAAAATGGTCATAGCTGGGAGCCCTTTCATGATTTTTGTACGAAATTTGGTTCACATTAAGGTTCATTTACTGCATGAACTTCGTTTTGATTTCTATACTGGACCGGAAGTTATAGGGAAAAAAGCTTTATTTTGCTGAGCAAATTTGCAAGATTTATGAGACAAAAATCACCATAGCTGGCAACTTTATTCTAATACTTCAACTAAATTTTCACCAAATGTTAAAGTAAGATCCAAGTACTGTGTGAATTTTGTTAAAATTTGATGGCTGAATCGGAAGTTATAGGCCAAAAATCGGTTTTTTTCTCAGTGATTTTTCAAGATGGTACCACTGTCACAGGGTTGCTCGCATTTTAAAATTACTTCTATCAGACCTGGTTCTAGCTAATACCAATACGTCCTGTAAATTTCATTATGATCGGATAATCCGGTCGTCAGTTGGTGTGAACAGAACTTTCGAGTGCTGAAAATAGAGGTAATTTGGTGATGGGTTGCCGTTCTTGTGCAAATCGGAATTTTAAAAATTTCAATTTGACATGATGGACAAAAGTCAAAATTTATCAACGATTTGAATTTGTTGTTAAAAATCAAAAAATTTTCAGCAGGGTCAATGATTTGAAGGATTTTTTTCAGGAGCCTGCCGTAGCTACAGGGTTACCCCACTATCTTGAAAATCCGTGTATGTTAAATCTTAGTTAACGATGATCCAATGTTTTTGTCAGAAGAAATGACAAATCAAAGTTTGAAAAAAAATCCTTGCCTACTTTTAGGCACGCTGCACCCACACACGGCTCAAAATTTCCAGATTTTTAAAATATACAATCTTAAAACATAATAAGTGTCCATTTCCAAATATTTATTTTAACAAAAATTTACACTGCTTGGAAATATAGGAGTTCCTCAAAATTCAATAAAACGCTCGCTGCCACCAAAAGGTTTAAGATATCTGAATTCTAGCAATTTATGGACCTACCAACTATATACATCTACGTTTTCCGAAAATTTCAGCTTAATCGGATCGGCCACTCCAGAGATTATCTCCCTTAATCATTTTGTATATATATATATATATATATATATATAAAGAAATATGAATTTTCGGCGTAACGAGTTTAATACTAATTTTCTTCGAAAATTAGTATAAACGACAAGTGTTATCTAGCTTGGGGAAAACTAGACTATACGTAACATTTGGTGCTATATATTATTCATTTTTAAACTCAAATGTCAACTTGAATCTGGTAATTAATCTTTTGGGGTTTGTTCTCAATATTTGTGCCGCCAAAATATTCCCCCTTCCCCCTTTTGGGGGGAAATCCCCATCTGGAAACGCTGCTCTCGACTGCAAAGCACTTAATTTTAATTTCGTGCTGAAAATCTTTACGCACCAGATCAACACCAGAACATCATTGAAAGAACTCAATCCGAAATTCTAGGAATCATCCATGATCCTTTCGTAACGCTAGTCTGCACAAAGACAAATCGATTGCAGAGCAAATTCAAAAAGCTACTGTGGACCAATGCAGCATCAATTGGCAAGAACTAACCTCCGTCACAATCGTAGGACAAACATTTTTTGTGCAGCCCTTTGTTTCAATTTCAAATCTTTGTTTTACATTTCGAATATTCTATCAACTTCGATTAGCAGTACTAACCTAATTGTAACTCTATTTCAACTCAATAACTTTAAATAACATCGAAAAGTCATGGTCTTGTACAAAAGAAGCTTTCAGGTTCGTTTGCAATTTTGGAATTCATATTGCTTCAGGATTGAAGTGGGAATATTAAATCATTTATAAATGTTGAAAGCTACCAACAAACTTTGGGGTGTATTCAATGGAATCATCCTATACGTTTTTAATGAAAACCAAATTTAGACAGCACATGACAATTTAAATAATGAAAATGACAATATAAATAAAAAAATAATATTGGAATCCTGCACGATTCCCCGTTCATGTAAGCACGAGTACACTCGATATTTCATTGTTAAACCCAAGTAAGTCCAAATAGACAACGTCGTTGAAGAATAAGCTAAGCACGAGCATCGATCTCTAAAAAAATTACCTTCAACAACTATCTTCATTTGGAAACAAATATTTCTTCGTTTCAAAAAGATGCTTATTTTTCGCAACTTTGCATTTCATATTAACTTAAATTAAAATTGATGGCCACATAAAAATATCTTCATAAATGTGTATTACCAATCCACATGGTTAAATTATGCATCACATCAAATTATATCAAATTTATATTAATTAAAAGCAGATTATTACAATATTCATACAAAATACCGTTCCAGCTCATTTTCTTTTATGTTTCGATAGCCTATCATCACCACCTGCAATAATTTCGACACATTAATTTACCGTAAGAATATTACAATCTTTATTGTCCTCACGCATTATATGATCAGATGATGAGTGATATTTCATTTTCGTATTCATACTTCCTCGACTCGAGAAAATTACCACGCACATTTATCCGTATGAAATTTCCACGACTCGAAAAACGAAGGAAATCAATCAATTTTATGCAAATTCACAAGATTAAATCAAGCGTCCGTGCAAACTACACAGTCGTCTTAATTGGCACGTTGATAAGATCGAGAAACATTACTCAAGTTGCAAGTGAAGTGTCTGTAGGAAATGCGTTACATTCCTCCTCGGCAACGAGATAATCAATCTTCATGTTAATTCGTGGTGCGCTTTGCGTCAAGTGAAAATTGCTTTTTGCATTTCAACGTTCATAATTTGAAAATAATAAGTAGAATATGAAAACTTTGCAAGTACTCGTTGTTGACTAAATGTTTCCAGCCGTATTAGTATTTTCTGTAGAAAATACTATGATTGCGAATTTATTATATTTAAACGAAGCTCGTAGGTTGCAGAGATTATATTGAATATAGGTGACCATTCAGGCGATTGAAAGGATTCGATTGAAATATGAGTAGTATACTCGTTGCACAGGCAATAGCACTAGTCTATGTTGTCAGGAAAATTAATGGCTTGCAAGAAAATCGTATCAGCAGAAGATAAATAGTACTGTGATTGGAGTAAATAGATCTTTGTGATTTCACTTTGAAGGCTGACGATGTTTGCCCTGACGAATTACAAGTTGAAGCAAAATAATCTGAGTGGGAGATAGGTTTAACGATATGATCTTGTTTTATAAATTGAAAATTCATTACAGTCTCCTACTTGAATAAGTAGTCCCGCAGTTGAGTGAACAATTCGATTTGTGACAATTTTCTTTTTCAACTCATGCTTTATTAATCAAAAATTATTGCTACTTGACCAAATAACATTTTTTTCAACCAACATTATCTTTGTCAATGGTACTTCAGGCAGTTAGTGAATTCGCAAAGTATGTGAAATATAGTATACTCTTCACAATTGAGGACGAGTACACGTTGGAAGAAATTCATATATTTCCGAGACTTGCGTGCTCACCTCTTACCTTCGTTCCAGAGGAAATGCTTGCGGAGACTCGCTGGCCCCATATGTGAAGAAGGGAGATTTTGGAGACGTTACAACCATGAGTTGGGATATAGCGTTGACCAGGCCATTCGTAGGCTAAAACTACCAAACTAGATGACATCAGCTTGCGAGCTGAACTGATGAAAAATCTTATTGAGGGAGACTCAGGTTGGACACTAGCTGCATGATCGGTCTCTTTCTAAAAGACTGATTATCTGTTCGACTTACGATCCTTATAATTTCTCTGTTCCTGTTAGTTTTTATTAAACTCTTTAGATGCCTCAAAAATCGTAATAATCTGGTGACTTTTGTATTCTCAACCTTGTGTGCGTTAAACTGAAAACTTGTGCTAGCTATCAATCAATCACATTTAAATTTAAATAAGCTGCAAAAATAAAAATATATTTTCTCTTCGGAAGTAAAAAAAATTAAACGTATGATACCACGCAAGTCCTAAATAGCATCTAATAACTTAAACTACATTTAACGAACATAATTCCAAAAGAAATTTGCAAGCATTGGCAGACGACAAATAAACACGATAAGTTTTGCATTAATTAATTGCTTGCGAAATTGCATTACATAAAATTTGGAGTCATTTTGTGATATCACGCATTCGTGTTCTCCTAAGATGAACGAATAAGTTTATTGACCGCATTTTTCTCACCTTTAGCTGAATAACAAGTGTCCGGTGTAATGTTTCGCCGGTCGATTAGTGTTAATGATATCGTGTAGAACATGATGTATTCTCTCATGATAAGACATAATGAAGGAAGCGATGGGCATATGTATTTATGAGCGAAACGAAGATTATTTTTATTTTTCGCACTAGGCATTCCTCAAAAGTATTATGTTTCATTAGGCCGAATAACAAAATTAGTGTGAAAAGCAAACAGGTTCTCGTTCGAGTAAATTCAGGATAATATACAGCATACTGTTTGTTCTTTAGTTTCAAAGTACCGGAAGGACTGGGATTTCACGTGAAGTAAGGTAATACATTAGTTGTATATTTTGTATCAACACTGATCTATGTGTGACAAAGTTTTGAGAAAAATTATGAAGAAAAATTGTTTTAAAATGAAAGAAGCTTTTGTTTCATAAATAGTCACATAATACTCTGCTCACTGAATGAAACATAATAATATTTTAACAAGTTCTGTTGTGTTTCCTTATGTTGAACTTGCTCAGAGAAGTGATTTTGATTTATCGGTCAAAGAGAAAAAGCATACCGCCGGGTGAATAATCCCGAATTTGATTTCGGGGTTATTATAAACCATAGGTTCTGGAACCAGAATCTATAGCGAAAAATTTATATTCATTGGAATAGGTGTTCCCACTGAGAGAAAAACATGTTTATTTTCTAGATATTCGTATTATATTTTAGTTTGTCAGCCTGTAAAATTATTTATTTTAACAAGCCATGATAATAACGATTGTACCACGTTCTTGGAACTGTACTCGTATAAGTATCACCGTTATCCTACATTATATCTATGATTTTCTATTGTTTGGCCAAATGTGAAAACTATCGTCAAGTGAAAAGATGTTTTGCAGTCTTTTGTTTTTAAGTGAAAGTGCAAATATAATAAAACTAACACCTACCTGTGAGTTAAATAATAATTTTACCTGTTCTGAGACAGTATCCTAAAAGCATATTTTTCAAGCCTTCCTGCCAAGAACGGCATTATTTATTTAAAAAAAAACGTCATTCCTAAGCTGTCAAAATAAACTTTAAGTAAATTTTGTGTTGGATAAATTTTGATAAATTTTGTGTTTAAATTTCCTGGTGTCAGTTGTTTAAGATCAGTGAATGAGTCGCTATTGCTTTTGTAGTCGGCCAATGCGAAGAATATTTCTTTTGACGGTTGTGCCCTCTTAAATTTAAATTCTGTGAAGCTTTCGAGAATGGTGGAAGAGTCAGAACTTTGTATGGCTCCACAGTAGTGTGACTTTGAGCTAAATGAAAGTCAATGGTATAACAAAAGATAGTTTCGGGAATGATAAAAATTTCACGAAAATATATCTCTCGCATTACCCAAAGACGGTTTAGTACTTATTGTGCGAAAAAAAACTTGCTAGACACTTTTAGTTGCATTAAACCAAACATAATAAATTAAAGTGAAAGGCTCTGTGCTACTCTTTACAAATAAGTAAACTTTCACTGTTGAATAATCGTTCAATAAACAGAGTAATCGTTGATAATGTTGATCAAAGCATTAAAGTTCATTTCAGCATGTTTCATTTTTTATCAGCTCTTCTCTGGAACGCACAGGTTCTTCGTCGAAATAAATGTTATAAATTTCATTGACTGATTGCCAAAATGATTGTTGCGTAGCCACAATTTGCCACTTTCGTAAGCCTAATTTGAATAAGCTTGGATCAAGGAAGGAAAATTTCGCTCCTGGTTCGACTGGATTTTCGAATGTGGCAGTATCATATATACATATGTATGTGATTAGGGCATTAATCCCGATATTGAAATGTTGAGAGATAGTCCCGAGATTTAGGGATTTTACAAAAGAACTATATTAAGCGAATTTAAACGGATATGTTGGCTTATTCGTACACAATTAAAACTTTATTTCAAATTTCTATACATAAAACCAGAAGTTAAGTTCATTATAATGCTAAATTTATGCACATACATATGTACATGGGTGCTAGCAAGTAAAACGTTAATCTGTAATTGCATCTAATTTGATCTTATGATTTAATTTCTTCTTATCTTCTTGTCCAATAATTTCTCCTTATTTGATCATGATAGCTAATTATAAAATTAGTTAAAAACGAAGTGAAATTTAATCAGCGTAACGGATGCTCCGATAATATAATCAAAATAAATTATTCTTTTTAGTTGTTTAGATATTAATTACAAAATAATATTGCTTTTCAATGAAACAGTGATAAGTAATAATATCGATTGGTTCGAACTGCCGATTCGTATTGAAAGTATGCTCTCAATAAACATAATTCGTCAAGAATTTCAAAATTTAAACTAGACCTGATTTTGCTGCACATCTATCTAGTTGCTGAAAAAGATATTTCGGGCTCTGCACTTTTTGGTGGGATATTAAGCATGTAATCATACGCCAGTTGTAATAATGAGCCCTTAGCGCCTCCGTTTTCATAAAACCCTATTTCTTTTAGTATTAAGCACTGATTTGTTCACTCATGTCGTAATGACGAAACTTTTCTAATTCTCAAAATATGTTGAATTTTATCAATCTCGAAATTTCGGGGGTCCCGATAAAAAATTCAGGACCCCGAAAATGTTCAAAATGTGTCGGGATCCTGAGATTCCGAAATCTTGGAATTGCATGCCCTATATGTGATATATCGTTTCACTAGGCACATTTGTTTGTAGCTGCAAACTTTAGAGGTTAGTTTATTTACATTACCGATGAATAAGATATGCTCTGCTTACACACTGAGAAATGACCGAAATCAATATATTAACATCTTAACATTGTTATAGTAACAGCATTGTCCCTAACACTTAATTTTAACAGCTCAATATTTTATGTTAGGAAGTTACAATATTATATTTGCAGTTTAACATTATATATTAAGCTGTAAACTTTTTATGTTAAGAACATCTGTAAATATAACTTTAACATCTTAACATAAATATATTACTATGCCTATATAAATGTATTAACCAAAGGTGGTGAAATCGTTCGTCAAACAACAAAGTACATTGCTAGTATTGTTAGTTAGGATATATAAATTAAATACGGCAATAGCACACTGGAATAACCTAATCTTGTCCGATCATCGAAGTTAAGCAGTGTTGGGCGCGGTTAGTACTTAGATGGAGGACCTCTTGGGACTATGGAAAAATCGTATCGACGGCGTGTTAATATTAATTATTGGTATACCAATAGTATTGTAAGATGCTAATATAACTTATTGCCATTTTACTATTTAATATTGGCCAACTAATATAATATTGTAACAGACGAATTCACCACACGCATGTCAATATATAAAATTTTAATAATGCTATGTGCTGGCAATATAATGTTATTGCTAGGTCAATATAATAATGTTAAGAAATGTTTTGAATATAAATATATTAGCTGCAAAATATATTTAGGATAGAACAATGATTTTTCAGCGTGTATGAATATACTAACTAAATAGACAATGTTAATTGACTTTCGAAGCATTTCTGTTGCCAAGAAAGCTAGACTAACTATATCGAATTTGCCCTTTGTAATCTCACACGAAAACTGAATTCGCTTGGAACTGCAAGAAATAGTTGACCTCATCATATGGATCATTTCTCTGCTATGATGATCTTTTCCAAAATGACTGAATAATAATGCAAATTACCCACGGTTATCCGCATTATCTGACATTTAATCCGACTTATTGCAGAAATTACTTCATCTTCCACCTTATTTCATATAAATTTCTTGTAAGCACTATTCGAGTTTACGCTGCATGATTAAACACTCAACTTGAAGACTCCCCACGTATCATAATGCTAATTTGTCTTTCTTACATGATGCACAATACTAATTGCACTTATCTACTCATGACTTTCTAATTTACACGCTTTTTGTGTGCCGCATCAACTTCATCCATCATCCATACGTAAGCCTGCAGCGTCCACGATATTATGACTTCCTTTCATTATGGATTCCATCGAGGAAATTTTATAGCGACTTGATAAATTACCACGAAAGCTTCTGGTTGTCTGGTCGACTAGTTTACTCACTTCTATAGGTGAAGCAAACATTAGACATGGGTCGCCTGCAATACGGGTTAAAGCATAATTCACCAGCACATCTATTATTATTTGGTAGGCAGGAGACTCGTATGGAAGCAGTTTCAGCTTGCTTTGTGCATAATCAATTGCACGGACATGTTTTCATAGTCTGAAAAATGATGCTTGTTTATCAAGCTACCTCAAAGGCTTTTCGCTAGGAATGGAACGTGTACCCTCATGACTGATGTCAAAATACCATCCTGAGCCGCATCCGGGGGTTGCGAAGCGCTGTCGGGAAAAGGAAAGTCGAACGGCTCATTCGCCGTAGAGTCTAAGCATAACAAATGCAGGCTGCAATCTGACTTGTGATATCGCCGAAAGATACTCACAGTGATCCCGTACCGTTTAGAAAGAGCAAAAACTGAATTATTTATTAAAGACCATTTACGGCAATAAATAAAAATATCGACTGAAAGTGATTTAAAAAGTGATTTATGTTGGCCTCAAGTTCATACGTTCACGTTTCGCGGATTGGAGCAAATGCGAGCAACACGATCGATCGCTACCGCGATCCGAGAAAAAAGTTGAAAGCTAGACTGACTGCTGGCGCAGCAAAAGACTGAGAACAGTAACCGGAGGACGGTAAGGTGATCGGTTTTCCCTTAGATAGACACCTTATCCGCGCTTTACGTGTACGCGATCAAGCTGACGACGACACGTCGATATTAATGTCATGTTATGCGAATCAGAATCACAATTGCTATACGATTGATCTCGAGCCTCCAGTCTGTACATTAATATTCTGAACCTATATGGGTGCATGTTCTTTCAAATCAGATAATCCACATTTGAGAAATATCGCGTAGCGAAAAGATTGTATCGGTCGAAAGTATTGCAAAACGGTTTTTTTTATGTTGCAAGTTTAGTCGATTTAGGTAGTGGATATACCGTAAGTAGCGGAATTTTTGATGTTTCGATAAGTTTGTGATTTGCTGAGTAGTTCATTCGACTTAAAAGACGATGTTTCTTCAAATGGACTCAAATATTTTTAGTTACAGTTACCAAGAAATATATGTGTACGACTAGCGAAATCAGCACTGATAAGTACGAAACATTCTGAGAAAACTACTTTGGCAGCGAGCAGTTCAAATACCAAACAAGCTAAGGAGAACGAATATTAACAATTTTCATTTTGATTCGTTTTGAATGCTTCAAGCCGTATGCCTTCTCGCGTCATAGCGACACCTAAAAGGACAAATTCTATATAAAGTGATAGAAAGATCTTCGACCACCTCAACAGCACCAGCACTTTAAAAACTTCAATCGCAGCTGTTCGCTGGATGCTTCAACTTGGCTGAATCACCTGCTGATAGTCGCTACATAAGGGCCTTCTTGAGGACATTATACCTATGATGTCCTCCTTCCGAGTATGTTCCTTACTATCCTCAGCAAAGAAACTACGTAATTGTACTTTGTCAGGGATGTGTTGATCCCTCACAAAACAAAATGACTCTAGAACTGGAGAAACCAAATGGATAACTCGTTCAGCCAGTATGATCGGGACTTAACGGCCACCACGACTATCAAAGCTTTTCTGTCTTAGCCAAACGACGCTGTAAGCGAAATGCGACAAACCGTAGCACAGCAGAGAAATAATTTGTATGGGTGTTAAATATGTGTGTACACACAAAAGAAATAATTTTCTCTGTAGCTATATCAAAATTGTTCGAGGAATGTTCACAAGAATTTCTGACACGCGTTGCTAAGAATGATTTCTCTTATGGCAACTTTTGAATAGTTGTCCCAGTTTGAATACTGTTCCGCCTGAGAGCTGCTGTACTCGGAGTTGTTGCTAGGTTAGGTTAGTTACCGCGGTTCCGTCCTTCAGATAGACTGAGGAGAAGCCATGCATGTACCCATTGTGACACTGCATTGTATAGTGCACAACCTTTATTAAATAGAGAGCTACCTCAAATTCTTCATGAGCTGGGCGATCCTCTTCAAGTCCACCGTAGTTATTTTGTTTGGGCTCCCGAAGAAGTATTAGCCAAAATACGCTTGATTCCTTCTTTCAGTAAGACTTGGGTATTCACGTAAAGGCGGCTTTAGATATGCGGTGTTTGTCAAATACCGAGCACCTAGTTTGGCAAACTTCGCATGTGTGGTTGGGTTGTTCGCCTAGTGCTTGCCCTAGACCACGCACAAACATTCGGGTGCTCGCTATTCCCGTAGTTTGTGGAACTTTCAACCAAATCAAAGTAGACGAGCACTGTGTTTGGGTATGTTCGGATCCCCGCTTTAGACATTCGGTATTTGTTGCGGTTGTTGATAAATACTGAAAAGTGTCAAAATGTGTAGTGCGAGTAAAAATTAACAAATGAAAATGGCGGGAGTGAACAACGACGAGCAGCTCTTACATGTTCCAGTTTTGGCAAACATTCGGCAATGCCCGAATGTCTAATTCAATGTGCTTGTCATTTCGCAATCACCAAGCCAAATGACTTGACTAGGTGTTCGGTATTTGGCAAATAGGAGGTGTTTGACAAACACCGCATATCTAAAGCCGCCTTAAGAGTAGAGGAAGTATTTTCTCTATTTCCTTGTATCTACAGTTCCGACAGAAGTTGTCGTGAGGGATACTTCTACCAAACAGACAATGTCTTGTAAAAACAGTTACCTCTATCCAGAGGGACCCCAGGTAGATTCGTCCATCTAGGATTTCCTAACGTCTTTTAAGTTTTTTTGTTTGATGGTCAGTTTAACCAAAGCCATCGAAGTACCAATCAGGAGACTGCAAAGAACATCCAGTAAAAGTTCATCAGCTTTTGTAAGCTGATCTACTTTCGATGTAGGGCTCAAACCGTTGAGTCAGAGATTGTGTAGCAGTAGTTCAAAAGATTTGCAGTGGAACAGCTTGTCCTAGGTCTTCCGTAGTCCACCACTACTTAGTCTTATAGCTGTGTAACTTACATGTTGCGAGACAAACAGATCGATAAGAAGCCAATGGAGCAGCATCGGGAGTGCAGTATCGGGAGAGGCTAGTACAGAATTTCCTCTTTGTCAATAAGATTGCTAACCTACTATCATTTTTCTGGTTTACAACCTACAGTAAGACTATCGACGAAAATACTGCTTCATGCAGCAGATTTGTTTCCGCTATGCAAGTGGGAATCAAAGCTTGGATGCTGATGAAGCTGTAATGTTTGCTGTTCAGTACTAGCGTGGATGTGGATTCATCGGTTTTGTGAGTATTTCTGTTGAGCTTCTTGTGCTAGATGTTACTTAAGCTTCTAAATCGGAAGTAAGATTAATAAAATCTTCTGAAAATCCGGCACTTCTGCTGGAGTTTGCGGTTTTAAGGTAGTCAGGAGCCAATGGCTGTATCGATAACGTTCTGTTCAAATAAATGAGTTGGCAATATATTTATAAAAATAAAAGTATTGGGATAATCAGAAGACAAAAAATTATTTTAGGAACAAACATTAGGTCCTTCAGACCTTCCGATATTCGACCAAAACTCGTATCTTTCGGAGTCTCAGCATCTTGTTACTTTTCATTTGCTCCATGAAAAAGGAACAAATTGATCCCTACTCGCAGATAATTACATAGTAAAAACGGTAACTGAAAAGATTCAAAGCCCAATAATCAGTTTATTGTTTACGGTATTGAGATGCAAGTCTGATAATATTGACCTGTGTAAAAATAATTACATATTCCATTTAAAACAAGGCTATAAATCATACTCATCACTTCGACTTCCCGACTGTCTGTAACATGAATTTCGCATAAAAACCAGAATTTGCATTTGAATAAAAAGCTATCCAATCCCCGGGGCTGCGCACTACCAGTGTAAATACGTATAACGCAATAATGACTGGAACTTGAATGGTTAGCACTCGACCGTATCGGCATGGGGGTTGCATGTAATAAGATACTTATTTCGCGTGCGCAAAAACTTGCAAAAAACACTGTGCATACACTTGTATGAAATACATACTAGTGTACTGACTGTTTTCTGCGGTGCGATAATACTTGGATGGAGTTGATGCAATGATAGCGTTTGAGCCTACCATTTCCATTTGCCATTATGACAATCTGTCGACTAAGTACAGGTCACACCTTTTTCACAATGGCTTCTCGGCATCACTTTGACCGCCCACTTATTGTGATATGGTGAGGCTAATCCTGAATGTTACCATCATGTGGAGATTATTATGCAAAAGTTGTTAATTCTAATAATGGTATAATGGCTGTAAGCTGTAAGAGTGGGTGTTTTAATAGAACATGAACACAAGACTGCAGTTGCACGTTCATGAGAATATTCGGTTTGTCTCCTGATTATGTAAGCTTCGTCATATAATCATATATACAGAGGATGCAATCTCTAGAACGGATACTGTATTCACTTCCATAGCGAAACTATTATACTTATTTTCATAATACAAAGCAACCATTTTTAAAAAATTCATATGAGTGTTTTTGATATGCAAAACAATAGTGTCTGGTGCACCTGTGTGAAAAATACGAGAATTTACCTACCTGTGCGTCAACAAAACCAAGCATACATTCCAAATTTTCAGCGAATCATCGCATTCATTCATGAGAAGTTAGCGTGCCTACTGACATGCGCACAAGGATAGCACCGATCATTAAAATGATGTTTCCGTTCACTAAACACAATTAATAAAGTGTTCGCTTTAAACGTCAATCACTCGCTATTGACCAAGTCGATCAAATGGGTAATTAAGCTGAGCGGCGAAAGTAAATTAGAGTTTATAGACATCCCACTGTCTTCCATTGCCAAGCCGATTTCCCGTGTATTTGAAATCGAAACGATTTTAATGATTTCCTTATATGCAGCCTTTGAAGAATGTCCAATCTACTTTACTAAATCGGGCCAGACCTGGAAGAATTTTTACGAGCAAAATAATTGTTTGCTGCTGTTGCTTTTAAACGTATGTATCTGTACGGTGTCTTGTCTTTTTGCCGCTACAAGTTTTTTTTTGCGTCGAATCGATGTATTTCATAGTTACCTACATAGGCTTTGAAATGCCCATAATATGTTGTAATTGGAATTTATTCGATTCCGATTCAAAGATATTGCCGATAGCGTTGTGCTGTCGATGTTGATTCTCAGTAAGCATTCTAATGACTTGAATGAGAAAATTACAGCAAATCATGATCAGCTATTCTAATTATAACTACCACTATATTTATTTTGGGGGCGTCTAACCGAAATCCTAGTTTGTTTTGCTGTTGTAAGTGAAAAAAAATATTTTTTCCTATTGGGAATTTCCTACAATGTGGCACACCATTCTGAGCTGGAAAGGCCGCAGACTTTAAGTGCGTTATTTTCAGAGTATTTTCAAAAATTTGACAAAAGTTTTGTCATTCAAAATGCTAGTTATCAAAGATATTAGTACAACAATGTATTGATTATTGCTATGAGTGGGCACTTAAGAACTCCATAAACAAGCGTTAATGGGTAAGTGTGGACAACGAATCTGTAGTATGAAAACACGTACTTATGTTCTACTTTTGTATAAATTTAATTTGTCCTTTAGATTTCAATCGAGGTCGAACTAATACAAATAATGGAAGCTATACTCGCAAGCAAAAATAAAAGGCGAAATAGGAAACTGATAATATTAACGAACGGACAACGTCAAATGGGCATGATTCACATAGAGCGTCGTCAATCAAATTTTTACCGTACCTAGTCAAAAAATTTTAATTCTTATTTCAAATTTTATTTGTCAATAGTTCATTTTGGTTTTTAAAATAAGTTCGTCTGGACTATGCTCCATAAGCTATATCAAGTATTCTGTTTTGTTATTATGCTTTCATAATATTTTTAACATTGAATCTAATTTTTTATAACTAAATTTTACACTGTACTTCACTTAACATTATTTCGGAAGTAAAATACAATCTATTTCAATCATTCAGCAGTCTGTTTACTTGAGATAGTTCAGCACTATGGTCTTTACGTATTTATTCCCTTGTCATATATCCAGACTTATGGTTACAATCATAAATCTACCAAATACTTACAAATTTACTTATATAATACCTAATGTGGCAAGATTCCAATAAATTATTAAGTTTCTATTCCAAAATAGCAAAAAATAAATTATGTTCAATTATATTTTTTCCCTTTTTATAAAAGCGAGGACAGTAAATGATTCATCTTTGTATTATTGCGTTCATTGGCGAACAGAATCAGCGAATAAGTAATCTGCGTGATAGTAACCTTTCTACATACATGATATACAACAAAGCCACTCACAGAGTTCAATATGAGGCCAAACTTTAAACAAAGTTACCAACATCGTCATCGTGGTATAATGTCGAAACATACTTAAGAGGGTAGTACCGGTTAGAATGCTCAAAAACAGCCTATTTTTCAATGTTTTTGTTTCAGCTCTTTTATTATGTATACATTTTAAGATTTGCATGGATAACATACACATTTTGGATAAAATACACAGCAAAAAAAATATTTTTTATTTGTCTCATTTTTCTACTTATTTATACAGGGCGCCAAAGTTGATGTCTCGAAAAATTCCTCATCATACTGCGGACAGATAATCTCAGGAATGAAGAATCTGAAACAAAAATCCAAACCGCATTTTAAAGAGGAATGCTTCTTACGTGGTAATCTTCCACAACATTTTAATCTATTTTTTATTAATCTATTTTTTTTTCACTTTGTTTCGCTTACCAGATTTTTCGGGTATATTTTTGGCCTTTATTGTGGTAGATTACCACACAAGATACTTGAATAAAGTAGCGCACCAAATTTGATTTAAATAGGTTCGGCCAATCCGGATAATAAGTGTCCTTAGTTTGAAAAATAGTCTTTTTGAGAAAAACGCGTTTAAAGTTTTTTTCCATTTATTTATTGAATATTATTTAAAAAATATATTTTTATCACTTGCAATTGCTCAGTCTGCAATCCCTGGACCATACATAAGTGCTCCTAAGCCCTCATAAGCTAGTTGCTCTTGCAGTTGGGCAGTTTTTTTTGGTCAAACGCGCTTCCTTTGACGCTGCCTTTGCGCTTTTTCCGCCTGACTTATGCGTTCTTCATCTTTTTTCTCGCAGTAATTAATAGCAGCGGTCTGCCGTTAACTGCGGTAGCTTTTTTATGTTTGGGAATATCTTGGTAAAATTTTTAGACGTGATTTCTGAAAGTATAATAAATTGAAAAATGCAAAATAAAAAAAAGATTATTTCAAAATTATAACCGGTACTACCCCCTTAAGAAAAAATGTGTAGATCACCTGAAAATATAATATAAGCTCACTTCAAACGCCAAGTTTGATCTACACATTTAGATTAGTTGAGAAAAAAAAATTATTTTTAGTTTTTTTTTTGTACATTATTAATCTAATTTAAGTACTATTTGCAATAAAAAAAATTACTAACTAGCGGCTGTAGTATTTTATTTTATTGAATTTTCTTTTAATCTCACACGCTAATTACCATACCCAGCCTTGTACATTGGTTGGGATTATCTTAGCAATAGCCACTTAAAATTTACCTTACGCTATGACTTAAGTCGAACTTATACCTAACTAAATCTAACTTAGCCTAATTAGACCTGATTCCTTATCATAGATTAGTCTACACATCAAATCCACTGCATCAGTTCTTGACATATAAAATGATGCCAAGTCTCGTATCATAAATTGCCAAACCTTCAGACCTGGATTAATTCTATTCCTCAAACTATATGGAGGGGCAACAAGATCTCCATTTAAATCCTGACGAAAAGTGCTAGCCTAATTTCTGACACGATTTTTGTTTCATAAGTGGCCCAATTATAGGGTTCTATCCTATAGCGTGTGTAATTTTTCCCACTCTGAGGACATCAAGATGCTCTGCATCATGTCCGCTTTATATCTTCGCTTTTAAAATGCTAGTTAATTCCAAAATAAGTAAAGAGCATGCCTTTCCGATGTAAATAAAGACTTTGACTCGACTGCTTGCTGTACAAAAAATATGATCTCTCGACACGGATCATCAAAATTGAAAGCACCAGTTCAACAACCGGATAACTTCATATGTTTTCAAAATGCGTTTTAATACTGCAAATCTCTCTATTAATAAAAAAAGTTTTGGAAATTTGGTCGGATTATATTTTTATTTTAGAATGTCGTACGGAAGAGAAAATTATAAAGAACATCGTTTTTGAGGAAGCGTTATGAGAAGGAAAGGAAAATGAGACCCGCAGAACATGATCATCCATTTTTTTTGTTAAACGACTTTGAAATATTTGTCGAGGTTTGGATGAAACATTTTCTACAGATCTCAGTAAACAAAAAAATTGATCTCTGCGACTGTGAACTTTTATTGATTTTCGCACGGCTTTAGTACATACGTCCAGTAAAATGTACAATTTAAAATCGTAAATGGTCTGGGGGCTGGTGAGCGAAGCGAGCAGGGGGCGAAGCCTCCTAGTATTTTTTAAAATAACTCTCCATTTTCCGGTGCAATAAACAGATGTCTATGATAAAAAAAAGAAAAAAATAAATATGTGGAAGAACCGTTCCACATATTTATTTTTTGAGGAAACTTAGCTGGAACCTTTTGGATGAAGTCGTTCGCAGTGAAATGGATAATGAATCTAAAGTCGACTTTTCGATATCGGGGCCAGAATATATTGCGAGCGAAGTTGAACCAACAAGTAGTGAAGATTCAATACCTGTTCAAAAAGTTAGTTGGATATTAAATCCAGTGAATCTCATACGGTCAGTGATGTAGGTTATCCTGGTGTTAGCAAGTAAAAAACTGGTATGCAACATAAACCACTGGAAAACAAATACGATCAAAAGAAAGAGAGCTAAGGGTAAAAAGCACATAACTATGCTGAAAATATGCACCACCGAAAATCAAGCAAACTTCGTAGCTGCAAAAAAAATTTTCAATGAAATTTGGAGCTCTTTTAATGAATATTTCAGAGAGTTCAATACCCTAAGTGATAAGGAAAAGTAAAATACCTATTTTTTGGATTAATACGACAGTGGAATTGCAAAAAAAAAGATTTCAGAATAAATATTTTGTAAGAGGCACTGCAAAATAAATTTAAGCTTGCAAAACTGCATTTTGTGCAATCCATGGTATATCAAAAAGCCGAGCTGAAAGGCGATCTGATTCTCTGATCACAAAAATTACTGTTCTACGTGATATGAGAGATCAGCATACCAGTAGACCAAATAAAATCCCAGACAATGTCATGAAAAAGTTGAAGTCATTTTCGAAGTTTGCCGAAGCGCTCATCCCATTATAGTCAGTATAAGGACTGCAGATATTTGTCAGCAGATTAAAATATACGAAAGATGTATAATCTATGTTTGGAGAAGTTTGAACCTGAGAAAAGGAACAAGTGTAAAGCAAAAGTAACTTATGACTTCTATAGATAATATTTTGTGAAGAACTTTAATCTATCTTTTCATTCGCCTCGACCTGATACTTGTCAGACATGCAATAGCTATGAGAAAAACATTTTAGCTGCCGATTCTGTACAGAAAAATAAAAACTGTTGATTGAGAAAAATCTTCATGTTAAAAAGGCTAAACCATTTTACGATGATTTCTGGGGGGAAAACCGCATTTCTTTAAATGACCCCAACATAGCGTGTGTAACATTTGATTTTCAGCAAAATTTGCCCTTACCTCTAATACCATCAAGTGATGTATTTTACAAAAGACAGCTGTAGGTATTATTTTTCTGCATCTTTCAATGTAGCACTAAAAATACTATATGTACCTATATGTGTAATGAAAGCACTGACCTAACGAAGTAATAATTAATCATTTCCTGGTCATTTTCCTTAGCGAAACAGTAACTTAACTATATTTATTTTCTGATAACTGCAGTGCCAAAAATACAAACAACATCCTTCTTCAGGCCCTATACGCTCTTCTAAAACATAAAAAAAATTGAAATTTTTCATCATCTACCAGCACCTGGTCACAGTTTTTTACCGTGCAATCGATCTTTTGTAGTTATTGAGAAGCAGAAACGCCTGTTAGAACGACTACATACATCTACCGAAAAATTGGAAAAGTTTCGTAGATAAATGTTCTACTAAATTTAATGTAGTTCATGTAAGCAGAGAAATGATCTTCGAGTTTAAAAGCAGTTTAGCTATATTTTTCAAGAACATTCGGACAAACAAAGACGAGATAAAATGAACATTTCCAAGTATAAGTGATTTTCATATGTGAAAGAAGAAAACAGAACTAAACGTTCTACTTCTGCTAACTCTCTTAGCTAGTTTCGATATCGAAAAAATGCCGGCGACCCATTTTCACCCAATCGCCTGTATTTTTTTAATTTGCCATTGAACAGTATAAAGTACTAGGATTTAATGATACTAGTGCGAAAATATGTTTCTTAATCGGATATGGACTTCTGCGACAACCTGCGTTCACAGAAAGGTATCCAAGGAGCCGAAGGTTCTGAATATGAAATTTTGGAAAGAACTATTTGTTTGAACACCATTTAAATTTTCGGTGCACAAATTCAATTATAAATAGTTTTCTAAGAAACAGAAGCATTTTTGTTACCCATAACAAGAGATATAATTTGGTGCTAAACAATATTCCAGTCTTCGCCCAATTCTCTTCGAATTCTACGATGCAGATATCCTCATCATTAGCGCTTTCGTTCAAAATTCCTTCATTCCTTCAAGAGCCAAGGTCTACAAAGAGTTGAACAGATAGATTTCCGCCTATAGTGCCCGAATGCATTGGATGAGATTGGTAAGCAAATTGAAGAAATTGTAAAATTAAAATGCTGAGCTTTTCAAAAATTTCATATAAAAGTGAATCAACACTAATACCGTCATACTTATAATAACACCTATAGTGGCTCACAGCTTATTCCAACCAGCACGTAAAAAAAACTTTAACTTCCTATAAAAACCAAACAAAATAAGCTATCGACATTATTTAAACGCAGATTATTAGACTAGTGTTCACAATTATCATTTATTCAGTTAATTATTATTTTTATTTTATTTCAATAGGTCATAACAAAAAAAAGTAACTAAAACAATGTCACAGCTTATTTCAATGAAGTAACAGAATCAATGTTTAAATTAAGTTGCAAGGCACAAAAAAATATTTTAATATTTAGTACGATTACCCTTCTGGTCAACAGCCATTTTTAACCACTTAGGCATTGAATCGACCAGCTTTTGTGCCTTTTGTGGGGTAATTTTGTCCCATTCCTCAACCAATGCAGTTTTGAGATCGCTTTTGTTGGATATCTTCCGTTTTCGGATGTTTGTATCCAAAATGACCCACAAATTTTCGATGACGTTAATATCGGGCGACTGTGCCGGTGGTTGCAGAACATGCGGACAATTTCAAACCAGCCATGTTTGTACAATACCCAACTTATGCTTCGGGTCATTGTCTTGATCAAATCTGAAGCCATCGCGAATTACCAGTTTAACCGAAGTTTCAATCAAATTGGACTTCAAAATTTCGAGATAATGAGACTCATCCATTGTAGTCTCAATAAATTGCAAGTTTCCAACTCCCGCTGCGGACATACAGGCAAAAACCATAACGCTGCCACCTCCGTGTTTGACTGTAGCTTTCAAATTTTTGTTTTGCAATTCTGTATTTGACTTACGCCAAACATATGAGGCTACATCAGTGCCAAAAATATTAAATTTCGACTCATCAGCGAATATAACTGTATTCCAAAATTCAGACTCCTTATGTAAATGTTCCTTGGCAAATTTTAAACGGCACTTCTGATTTTAGGCATTCCGGATTTTCCGAACAATAAAGCGTTCGTATGTTTGATTGAAAATTGTGTTGGAGGCATTTCCCCCTTTATCGAGCGTTCTATTTTCGTGGAAAAATTGATATATGATGCTTTGCACTGTAGAATCACTTAGTCCAACCATCTGACCAATTTTCCTGCGCGAATGGCCACTTTTAAAATTAATGAGAACAAGCTCTCGCTGATTAATTGTCGTACGTGGTCCCATTTCGAAAAACTAATTTTTCTGCACGATCTTTTTAAAGAATTCAGCAAAACTGAACTTGAACACATTACAAATATAATGACTAAGGCATAGACAAAGAAATAATTGCTGCATTGCAAGATAACGGATCATTGGACTACAAAGTATTTGGTTGAAATAAGCTGTGGCATTGTTTTTGGTTGCGTTTTTCGTTGTTTTAGAATACTAAAGAAGTAAAAATAATAACCTGCCTTTAAATAATGTTGATATCTTTTTTAGTTTAGTTTTTATAGGAAGCTTAAGTTTTTTTTTACGTGCTGGTTGAAATAAGTTGTGAGCCAATGTAGATCTTTATTGCTTTAACCCTTTGGCGTCCGCTAGTCCGTGAGACGGACAGGCGGCGATATTTGATTCCCGTCCGCCAGTTCATCACACGGACAATAATCAATGTAATAAATAAAATAAATAAAAATGTAATAATTTTGCATTTGCTTTTTTCTTAAGTGTACGAAAAAGTGCCATCAAAATCTATTTTTCAAGTTTTTGACATAGGTTTATTGTATTGTCAAAAGTGCCACATTATTATTGATTTTTAGTATTATGTATTTAACAACTCAGTGATATCTTTTCAGGAAGACTCTTTGTACCAAAGTGTGAAGTAAACGCGTTCCTACTCGTTGCAATCAAGGTTTCGTTTACTTCGCTATACCTTTCCAATAAATAAAGCTACAACTTGCACACGCAAACCATTCGATACGGAAAATATTGCAGCATAGCGTTAACGGTGTGAAGAGTATTTTTTTATTTTTTAAAATCAATATTAGCGACAAAAGTAGAAAAAAACGTTTTGAAAACGTTAACTTTTCATTTTTTAAACCAGTCACACTTTAGAAAAAATAAAATCATCAACCTTCAATATTGTTTAGGTACTTTTTTTGATAAAATTCCTTTTGATACAAGTCAGCGTGAATTACGTGATTTTTTTTCATGTAGGGGGAACATTAACATCTGGTTGCAGAAGCATATCTATGCTTGAGACTTCAACAACAAAAATTAATTTATTGAAATGTAAATTGTTTATATTTGGATACCATTTGTAGTGCTGGTGAAAGGTGAATTTTAAATCGAAGAAAAAGTTAATCGGCATGAAAATATAGCTATGGCATTTTTACAGGCAACGGTTCACCTTATTATCCATAGCATTTTTGCTCAAGCCGTCAAGATTTCGCGAATTCCGATTCATCATTAGCCATGTGAGCACGTCTTTAACAACATTTGCAATTAATTGTGGTATCAAAGTGCCGTGTGAAGCGCTAATTTTAGAGGGAAACAAGAAATCCATCGTACGAGTATCTATAATTGCATTATTATCGGACGAAGACGTCGACCACGTCCACGAGCAGCACTCTATAAAGCGTTGCACTCAGTTAATTCTATTAATTGAAACGACTTCGGTTCGTTTATCCTATCATACACAATATGTTAGTACGTTTGTGGGTTTGTAGGATGACGATCACTTTGCTCACTAATCCTATCCCCAACGAAACATTCTCTCGCGTCGTCAATTATTTTCCTGAGAATCATGCTCATTAATTTTCACTATAAAATTATCTCTTTACATTAATCATATGCTCAGCGAAAACAATGACTTTTTAAGCGATGATGTATGGTGCGTGTACGTGAGTGTATTCAAATGACGGCTATTGCTGCACTGTGTGCTGAACTGGTTTCAAATTGTGCGGATTTTAAATGAATGTTGATAATGACGATGCATGAAATGCAGCCAGCGGCAATGGAATCCTCATTCAACAACAAACAAGTCTTTGCCTAACGTTTATCAACTTGAAATGCTGCTCTTTAGGTTGGATAGCTTGCCTAACTAAACACTCGTACTGGAAGCCTGTTGAATAAATATGATTTATACGTGAAACATTCATATCTTCGGTAATTAATACAAAAAAAAAATATGAGCACGTTTAAAGTCTCATTTAATTTCTACGTCATATCACCATCAGAAATATATCCGTTTGGTAGGAAACGTTCATGTGAGATCCTTGTTCTGTAGATTTTTCAGGGAAAAACTAGCTTTAAAAGTGTGCAACCCCCAAAAAAATTTGATTATAAATCACCAATTTTTACCATCTCTATTTGCTCTCTGTTGACTAATGTTTGAAGAAGAACATTAGTATTAGAATCACTTTGGCCAAAAATGCATATCTCTATATATAATCGTAAATATATACATACATATATATATATATATATACAGTCTGTCAAGAATGAGTTTACACATAGGGAAAAAATTCAATTTTTCATCTTTCTAATTATAAAATACTACTTTTTGTTTATGTAAATAATTTTTTTTTTCTTAATTATCGTTATTTGCATTATTTCCAACCGATATATACAAAAAAAGTACAACTTCAATGCAAAAAAAGAACGAAAAGAACAACGAAAACAATTATTACAATTCTTGAAGTGTCAAGAAACTCTTTACACAAAATATTATTTTTTGCATTACTGCAACGATACGGTAAATTTACCATAATTTTTGGTCTGTATTGTAAAGCTCTATAAATTTGATCATTAGTGTGTGATTAATTTTTGGCTAATACGCATAAATAAGTGAGATATTGTGTTTTAAAATGCCAGGCAAAAGATTATCCTTTGAGTTAGTTCAGATGATATACTATAATCACCAATTAGGTAAAAGTGCACAGGAACTGTCGGAAATGTTTTGTGTAGCACGAATGGCAGTCTATAACGTTATAAATCGTGCTGAAAATGAGAATAGATTGGAGCCAAAGTGTGGAGGTGGCTTAAAACCAAAAATATCTAAACGTATAGAGCGCCTTATGATAAGGAAGCTTGATAAAAACTCCTGGATTTCGACCAGAACACTTGCTAGGGAGCTCAAGGAAGAGTGTGATGCTGCTGTTTCCCATGAAACAGTACGACAGGCCATCCTACGAAATAAGTTCTCATCAAGAGCTGCACGAAAGAAACCACTGTTTTCTGCACTAAACATCGAAAAGCGTTTTTCTTTCGCTATGATGCACCTTTTTCAACCCGTAGACTTCTGGGACGACGTCATATTCTGCGATGAGACGAAAATGATGTTGTACTATAATGATGGACCGGCTAGAGTGTGGTGCAAGCCTTTAACATCGTTGGAAAATCGAAATATCATTCCGGCTGTAAAATTTGGTAAGTTGTCCGTTATGATTTGGGGTGCTTCTCAAGCAGAGGAGTAGGAGACTTGGCATTCATCGAGTCAACCATGGACGCCCAACCATATTTGCATATCCTTAAAACATATTTGGCAAGCAGTGCGCAGAAATTCGGGTTTATGCATAACAGCAAACCAAATTTTAAGCTTTACCAGGACAACGATCCCAAACATAAGGCGAACATGATGCGAATGTGGCCCTTATACAACTGCGGAAAAGTGATGGATACGCCAGCCAAGAGTCCGGACTTAAATCCCATCGAGAATTTATGGGCTTACTTAAAACAACAAGTCGCTAAAAGGCAACCCAAAAACCGAACTGCCTTAAAAATTGCGATTCTCGAAGAATGGCAAAAAATACCAACCACGTATGACCTGCAAAAGTTGGTTCATTCAATGAAAAATCGGTTGCGATGTGTGGTGGATGCCAAAGGTGGCCATACCAAATGTTAAATATACCAAATAATATTAAATATCCTGTAAATATGTAAATATTAAATACAATAATAATTTGTGTAAAGAGTTTCTTGACACTTCAAGAATTGCAATAATTGTTTTCGTTGGTCTTTTCGTTCTTGTTTTGCATTAAAGTTGTACTTTTTTTTGTATATATCGGTTGGAAATAATGTAAATAACTATAATTAAGAAAAAAACATTCATTTACATAAATAAAAAGTAGTATTTTATAATTAGAAAGATGAAAAATTGAATTTTTTTCCTATGTGTAAACTCATTCTTGACAGACTGTATATATATATATATATATATATATATATATATATATATATATATATATATATATATATATATATATATATATATATAATATACAATAAATAATAATAAATAAATAAATATATATACATATATCAACAAAAAATTTCAGTGAAAAAATCTCAGGAACGCGCCATCCGATTGAACTGAAATTTTCAGGAAATTTTGGTGTATATGTGATATTACATTGGATATATTGGTGTATATGTGAAATTTACCTATTTTTCTGTCAAGACATAGTTTTCGCAAAAATAAAGTTTATGAAATGAATTGCGAACATGTTCCAAATGCGAATATGCATTTTTTTTTTTGGAAAAATTGAACCCTATATGTGCGCTAGGCACCTAAAATGAGATTGGGAAAATTTGAAAGTTTTTGAATTGCTATAGCTTTTGACCGAATTGTCAAATCATTATGAAATTTAAATTACATATTGATGCTACTAAGTTTTAATCTTGTGCAGTTTTTTAATCTTGTGCAGTTTTTTAATCTTGTGCAGTTTAATTTCACATCGGACAAGAACGGTAGCCCTCCTCCAATTTACCTATATTTTAAGCATTAAAACATTCTGTTCACGAGAACTCACGACCCAATTAGAAGATACAAACGAAATTCACAGAATGTATTTGTATTGAGTAGCACCAGGTCTGATAGAAGCGATTTGGAAATGCGGGACACTCTGTGCCAGTGGTGCCATCTTGAAAAATTATAAAGAAAAAAACTGCTTTTTGCCCTATGAATTTAGATTCAGCTACCAAATTTTCATGAAATTGACACAGTAGCTGAACCTTACTCTAAGCCGTATTTGGTAGAAATTTAATTGAAAAATTCGGTTGGTGTTGCCAGTTATGGTAATTTTGGTGTCTTGGGTTTTGAAAATTCGATCAGGAAAATAAAGCTTTTTGCCCTATAACTTCCAGTGCAGTCATGAAATCAAAACCAATTTCGTATGATAAATGGAACATATTATATGCATTATTCAGACGGAATCTGGTTAAAAAGCCATGAAAGGGCTGCCAGCTATTGATGGTTTTGTATTTATTTGTAATATCTTTATTAAGCGATTTTATCGTAAAACTTTTAAACGATAATGATCTTGTAGTGATAATTAACATCAAATATTAAGTTTTCGAAAATTTGAAAACTTCTGCGACTTGTAATTCTAAATTTCTTTGTACCCCTATAACTTCCAAAGCAGTCATCGGATCAAAACGAAATTTAATGTGAAGCAGGTGTGATATATTTTTGGCTTTGATGCCAGCGAAGGGTTGCCATCGCGAGGCGTTTTTTGCTATTTTCGTATCAATAAATGCTTACATTAAGTATTCATATCGCAAAAATTTACAATGAAAATAAGTTACCAAAGTTGAAATATTCTAAGCTCTGGAAATCTTTCGGTCCAAAACATCTGTCTATCCCTGTAACTTTCGACGAAATTATCAGATCAAATCGAGATCGATAGAGTTATTTGATTTTGACGTGAGGAAATTGTGGGAGACTTTTAGTTGCAGTGCTGGTAAAGTGTTGCAAGCACTAAGCATTTTCTTTGTTTATGTTATGTTATACTGCTTTCAAAGTTTTGCAGTGTTTGGCTTTCCTAAATCTTGAAATTTATGCTAGTGTTAGTCCTGAAATCCTTTCAACCCTATGAGCTGGTGTCTGATGAGAATCAGAGTATACTTTAAACAAAAATTACAAAAATTACATACAAAAATTTTTCAATTTTAATCATCCCGCAAAAATAATTCCACTTTAAATGCATTGTTAAGATCAAATTGGTTTTGCACTCGAAACAGGTTGGAGCACGTGTGATAGAATATGCACTCGAAAGCTGCTCGATTCTTCTATTGTTCATCGAAAATTAGTATTTCTAGAGGTTCAGGTGCGCTAGAGTTTTTTTTAATTAAATTGTTTCCAGGTAAAATTAAATGCACTGGTATCGCAATTACCAATAACATTATTCCTTCTAGTGTCCCGTTTATTATTAAATATTACTTCCGTGTGTTTTGTGTCCCGATGTGAATGGTACGTCGTCACGGGTCATTAAACAGGATACAAATTTTCAAAAGTAGTGTGACAATTTTGAATTATTTATAAATTCATACCTTTGATACTCAACTGTTTCTCTGTTCAGTCCACATCCAATTGCGAAATATTCATTTGTACATATTTATAAGATATGAAAAAATTCCGATTATCTAGATTATTTATGAGTGAAAAAACCATGAGAGGAAAATTGCCTTCACATAAACATTTTCAATTAACGCATGAACGCACGAACTTATCAAATACTAAATATTAATTAGATATGAATGCAGTCGGGAACATGCAATTCCTACGTGAATCGTTGAAAACCGTACCGGCAATAGTATATGTTCTGTTATTGTTGCTGCAGTACATTCATACGCACGCTTTTACATATGTATGTATGTACATTGCTGCTGTCTGCCGCAAGCGGATTACCGACATGCCTGGAAATATTGAAAAACGCATGAAAAACTTGAAGATTGTCGTAAAATAAATGAATTGAATTACAAAACGTGAAATTGGCACCGTACGTGCAATCGATTGCTAAATAGTGTGTACTTGCGATGACAAGTGATAGTTATGTCGCAGCACGCTATAAAATTGCCATCGAATAAATATTTACGATAACGTCAGATTGGTGAGAGTTCACAGCTTATGTACTTTTAAGACTTTCTATGAAGGAATAAAAAAAGAACTAATTCAAGAAAATACCGAAGTTCATTTTGATGGAATTGTTTCTTAATATCGAAAGCAAAGTGTGAGAATCGGTTCAAATCTGCACGTTGCCACAAGTTCAAAAAAAAAATATTCATATGTAAAAAATATAAACGATGTAGGTACTTTGGGTTAAAATTTTTTAAAAAACTCAATTCGAAAAACGCAATTTTATTTGTTCCAAATAACATTTTTCGACAAATATAAATCTGTATAGCGAATTTTTCCTCCCCATTTACTTCCGCTCACAGGAATTAGATCGACTACATTCACTTCCACTTTCAAAGTTGGATCAAAAAATCAAACACTGCTCCGTAAACCAGCTCGCGAACGTAAAATTTAGCCCGGTAAAACAACATTCCAGTTAATTCAAACTTGCATGTTGTTTTAATTACTTTATTATTTAGCAGGATATAAAAAAAATGAATGGTCCTATACCAAAGCATTTCATAATAAGTGTTATATGTAAATTGTTGCATATAACACTTAGTTCATTTAAAAAATACTTAAAAATTACACATCGGTATCAACAAATATTTATTGATTCAACAGAATTCATCAAAAATATCACAGAACAAGAAAAAAAGATGACTTCGAATAACGCGATTGTTCCCATAGATAAAGCCATAGAAAGGGCCCAATCTATTGGAAACGAAATAGCCCGAAATTCAGATCTTTGTTGACTACTTCGCTCAATTAGTTTCAAATCCTGAAAAACATTATTAAG
Organism: Nemotelus nigrinus; assembly: GCA_947369275.1. Taxonomy (NCBI): domain Eukaryota; kingdom Metazoa; phylum Arthropoda; class Insecta; order Diptera; family Stratiomyidae; genus Nemotelus; species Nemotelus nigrinus. Next base: position 43,801,563 of record OX376373.1, on the reverse strand, counting down.
ATAGAATTAACGTAAGTGCGCTGTGCTAGTCACAGCAGAAGACCAGGCGCAGAATTACTGATGGGGACGGCAACGTTAGCAACCACTTGGAGCCAGTTAGGTAGGCCGTCAAAAAGACAGGTGAGAAGGTACCAGATCTGGTGGTCATTCCAGACACTAGTATGGAGTGTGCTGGAACCGTGTGCGGACAACGCCAGGTCTCACTGGTTCCCAACCAATAATTAACATGAACTGAAGCGCTTACAGCCGTACCTGCATCATGATAAAAAGCTGCCCTACCTGTATTAGGCAACAAGTTTATCTCAAGCACCTATAACATGAGACTAATACAATATATTTCGGTAAGTAAAGTTAGAATATGTGACCTAAATACAAAAAAAAAAGTTAATTTCAGCCAATGGGGTAGAAAATCCGAGGGCTATGATAATAGAAGCGTTTTTTGCGTCTCGATCAAGAGCTGATTAATGTCGGCAGCGTTGAAAACAACAACAAATGAGGTAGGATTGTTGTTTTTTCAATGCTTCATACCCTAACCAGCTCTTGTTAGCACTTAATAATTAACGCAAAAATTGATTTACACCAAGGAGGACACAGTGTTGGTTCAAGCACATGTTCTTCTTGAAGTTGGGGTAATAAAGGTGAAATTTGCCTGAGCTTACTTACCCGGGGTGGAGGACCAGGTTTTAAGCAGCAACATCAAGGAACTGGCAGGCCACTGTAGATAAGAGAACAAAATGATAGTAATTGGCTGTGATGTGAATGCACACTATACGGCATGGGTGAGCAGTAACTTTAACGCTGGAGATGAGTCATTCTTAGAATTCCTCCAGAGGGGCAATTTAGCTTTAGCTGATAAGAGGAAGACACTAACGTTCCTAGCAGTTAACAGACAAGAGGTAATCCAAAAAGGCTTAGTGTCAAACAATGCACATCATCTAGTGAAGAAGTAGATTGTCTTATAAAAGGCTTCGTTCTCTGATCATATACATATAGCATTCGAATTAGAAAAGTTTTTGTAAAAAGGGATCAAGTAAAAGTAAAGGAAGTGCATAGACTAAGAAGTCTATCGAAATGGATTTCATGGCCTGAAAACCGAATCGCACAACGAAGGATGAATTGATCAAAGCGAGGGGTATAATCCTTGGATACTATCATGACAACTGTCCTGTAAAAAGCAATGCTCCCAAAACGAGAGTGCCATAGTTCCAGCGAGTTTGAAAAGCCGTAGGAGAAGTGTTCAACAGGGCCAAAAACATATCGGACTAAAGAGTCACATAGACAGAAATTCTCAGATTAAAAAAAAGTCTAAATTGTCTTTGAGTGACAATGTGGAAAGACTTAATACAGTTTTTTGTTGAATCATATCAACCATTCCTAATCCAAAGCAACAAAACTCAACTATAACACAAATGATGAAAATGTTCAGTGCTGGCAACACTTTCCCAACAAAGCAGCAATAAGTTTACCATTACAAGCTCATACTTAAATCAACGTATCCTTTGAATTTCGTTCTCATCGGAGGATTTCATCGAAAATTTTAGCGGTTAAACGTTGTTTGACGCTGCTTTCCGAAAAATGTTCAAAACTCGGAAAAATTAAAAGTTGGTTTCTTATTTTTATTACAAATGCTCAGCATATGAGTGTGTAATTTGAAGCATCTGTTGGTACAATATTAACGAAAATGACTAAAGCTGGTTAGCCAGTGTTAGCAGCAAAGCAAAATATATACCATATCTGCTTCACCTTAAGTTAAACCCAACCAGTAAATTTCGTTTGCGCTGGAAGTTATACGGGTGAAAAAATTTTAGGGTTACCACCCTCAAAACTATTCAAATTTTTACAGCGTTAATATTTGTTGTTAATTTTCATTACAGGATCATTCCCATTTGCAAATCTAATGACATAATCGGTCAGTAAAGAAATTCCAAAAAATTACAAAAATGGAATAGCTGGCAAATAGCTGACAGTCTTTCATGATATTTGTATGAAACTCCTACAACATCTGACTCGTATTAAGGTCTAATCACTGCATGAATTTCATTTTGATATCATGACTGGACCGGAAGTTATAGGGAAAAAGCTTAATTTTGCTAAGCAGATTTGCAAGATTTAGGAGAGAAAAATCACCATTGCTGGCAACTCTATTCTAATTTTTCAGCCAAATTTTCACCAAATATTACCTAGTAAGTAAGATCCAAATACTGTGTGAATTTCGTTTAAATGTGATGGCTGAATCGGAAGTTGTAGGCCAAAAAGCTGTTTTTTTTTCTCAGTGATTTTTCAAGATGGTACCACTGCCATAGGGTTGCCCGCATTTCAAAATCACTTTTGAAATGCGGGCAACCCTATGGCAGTGGTACCATCAGACCTGGTCCTAGTTAATATCAACATGTTCTGTAAATTTCATAATGATCTGATAATCCGGTCGTCAGTTCTCGTGAACAGAACTTTCGAGTGCTGAAAATAGAGGTAATTTGGTGATGGGTTGCCGTTCTTGTGCAAATCGGAATTTTCAAAATTTCAATTTGGCATGGTGCACAAAGATTTGAATTTTTTGTCAAAAATCAAAAAATTTTCATAAGGGTCAATGATTTGAAGGATTTTTTTGAATACGCTCTGCAAATTTCGCGATGAGCCAATGTTTTTGTTAGAAGTAATGACAAATCAAACTTTGAAAAAAAATCCTTGCCTACTTTTAGGCACGCTGCACCCACACACGGCTCAAAATTTCCAACTCTTTATCATAGACAAGCTTAAAACATATACAGTTTTCATTTCTAATACTTTTTTTTAATAAAAATTTACACTGCTTGGAAAATATAGGAGCACCTCAAAATTCACTAAAACGCTCGGCACCACCAAAAAACTTATGATATCTGAATTTTAGCAAATCATGGACCTACCTACTATATACATCTACGTCCTCCGAAAATTTCAGCTCAATTGGATCGGCCACTACTGAGATTATCTCTCTTAATCATTTTGCTGATATATAAGTATAAATATATATATATATATATATATATATATATATATATATATATATATATATATATATATATATATATATATGTATATATATATATATATATATATATATATATATATATATATATATATATATATATATATATATATATATCTATATAAAGAAATATGAATTTTCGGCGAAGTGAGTTTAATACTAATTTTCTTCCAAAAATAGTAAAAAGAGCCAATAAAATCCAAAACAAAAGACTTTTAATAGAATATCGATAGCATCTCAGAGACTTAGTATACAGAAGGCTCTACCTTAAGGCCACCAAGAGCATATAGGACTGCTTCGAACTCCACGTCCAATGTAACCAACACACTTCCGACGGCGTAAAATTTGTAGCCATGGTAGGATAGAGGAGCAGAATGAACGTCTTAAGTAGGTAACTCACTCACTACTGATTAAACAAATAATATCTTATGATAAATTTGAATGGCAAATAAACTCCTTCAAACCCTTTAAATTGCCAGGACCACATTAAATTATTTCAGGTTTGCTACTAAGAGCCACAGCGAAACTGAAACCTAGTACACATTTTTTGAGCGAGTCTAAAACTCAGCTACATACCAGAAAGGGTGGTAGCAAATTAACTGACTTACCAAAATCATCCAGGCCAATTGCCCTACATATTGAAACATAAAGAAAAGCTGTTTAATCGATAAGTAAGGAAAAAAATTGTAGAACACTACACCAATTTTAATTGCCCTACAAAAGGACAAAAACCCCTAAGCTTGTGCATATATTGGAAAAAGCATTGGATAGTAAGAAATTTGGATTATCTGACTTCTTGGACTGAGAAAGAGCTTTTGCCAATGCAAGACCTGATTCCCTATACTAAAGAAATTAGCCAAATGGGTAGCATAAATCACTCAAGAGCTAGCATTATGGGTGAATAAAGCGCAGAGATAGAGGGGAAGTAAAGCTACGGGCTGATACTAGAAAGGATGTCAGCAAGGAGGATTACTTCTTTCTTACATGGTCTATACAGGCTGATGACCTTTTCGCGACCTTCAGCAACAAAGACTACCGTTTTTAGATACGTGGATGACATTACTCGGATACATTACGGCTCTCATTACAAAAGGCTTAAAATGAAATATTATAAGCCCTGCTGATTACGAGAGCAATAAGCTTCAACACAACAAGAGGTATGAACTTGAAGGCCCTTCTAAACCATGAACTGCTACACTTCAATATTCATCAGGAAGCTCCAAAACAGGTCACTATCTATCAAGCATAATTATCTGCCGATCTTGAGGTCACGTATATGGGACTGCCCAAAAAGTATTGCACCATTGAATTTTGTTTCAAAAAAAGACATTGAAAGATATATTAATTTTTTTCTATAAGTTTCTTTATTTACAACCGAGATGGACAGTTACAGTAATTTTATTATTTTTTTTTTTATTTTTCTTTCTCTTTCACTTTTACACCTTTCATTAAATTTTACACAGCCATTTCGTTGAATGTATCACTTGCTATCGTCCAAAAGCCGAAAATTATTGCAGTGATCTGGCAGCTTTTCCTCCCTTTCTTAATATTATATAGTTATATAGTTCTGGATTACTGGATGAACTCATAAGTTTTCAAAAAAATCCGCATTGTTGTTCTTATACCATTTAATTGTTCGCTGAGGGTAATGAGCAGCTGCAAATCAGGCCAAAATATGCAGTCTATTTTGCAGAAATTCGGCACTTACTGTCTCTTTTGCGTAAAACGGCTGAGTTCTCTTTCTACATTGAAATTTGGCTTGCCAAACTAACATTTTAGGCCCGAATTTTTCCACACCAGTTGTTTTCTCGGAAGCACTGACATTCTCTTCATTTGCTGTTGAATAATACTGCGGTCCAGATGACGCTGAAATGTTACATTTAGTATATGACTCAACATCCATCACTATGGAACCTTAATTTTTGGTCAAACATTTCTTCAAAAAAATAGTACTTGAACAATTCCTCTTTTTAAGGGTTATTAAAAAATACCTCCAAGTAAATGCGAATTCATCAAACCTTGATGAATCAAATATTTATTCCTTCTTTGTTTTTCAACGCTGAGAAAGATTTCGAAATCATTAAAATACTTTACGATTGGTGTCGATAGCCTTCTTGCTAATCTGCGCCGAAGATCTAATAAGCTGCAATATAAATTTTATAAGGTTTGTAATCACTTCGAATATGCCAAATGCCTTGCACTATGTCTATATACCTTGTGCATGCACTTTCCCAATCTTACATTATTTTATGTAAATTGGCGTTTTTAATCGAAAACGATTCGAAATGCCGCTGGCGAATTTCGAACAAACGACTGATACGCTATGACACGAACATTTCATCGTCAATTTGTGTCTCGACCCCGGATGACCTACCATTTAATCGGTTCCCAGAGCCTATTCATTTAAACTTACTGTTCATTTATTAAGCTGAATCTAGAAAGCATTCTTGCATAGAGCACCTGATGTCTTGCTGTTGAGTCGGTTGCTTGAATGGCGCCGTAAAGCGTAATCCGCATCTACCGTTTAATTGCTCATAAATTAAGATCTTATAGCATATGCGCTATCTGCGTTATTTAGTGAGATAGCGAAAGATAGCTCGATTCGAGCCCACCTTTCTGTTATTAATGCCACGACTGCGCGACGCTCGTTCGTTAAATGTTAATACGACAAATATGGTTAACGTTCACTTGTACGTCGTGTGCGCGAGCGCGCATCGCTACAAACACTCGTCTCACTTAAACAGACAAAATGTCATGTTAGCGACCAGAAAAATATAAATAACTTGTACACAGGAAAATGTTTATTAATTTTACAGCAACACCTGCTGCAGATGACGGCGATGATAATAGTGGAATTATGAAATCTAATACTTGTACACGCTCGAGGAAATTTTCAACATGATTTGTAGATTTTGCAGCAAAGATTAGGAGGAGGGCCCTGCCTCGGAGGTATCGTTCTTAAGTTATAAGCTCATTTCATTTATGGGAATTTTATTGAACTTGAGTTGAAATTCAATTTTATTGATCTGCCTTGGGGTTTCATTAAGATTAGGTGTTATTTTAGTGGTAAAACTGCAGTTTTACGAACATTCCGGAAATTCGAAATGAATCTCATGGAAGATGCAATCACGCATCGAACTGAACCACAGCTGTCGTTTTTTTTTTTAAATAGCATCATCACTGTGTGCTAATGAATTGGGTTTTCTCTTGAAATTTCAAAATCGTATGTTTCTTTTCGTTTTGATGATTTATGAAGGCATTTAGAATTTAAAGCCCATGAAGTGGCTCCCCCACGTCGGAATTGGAAGTCCCAATATGGATATTTATTAAATTTTCAGAAGTTAATTAAAATTGTGTAAATACTTACCTCAATTCAAAAAATGCATTGTGCTACATTGTGTCTCCCCTATATCCACGACGGGTAATTAACCACCACAAGACCTCCAAAGATACTTAACAGTGCATAAAACTACAACATTTTTCATTCTTTCTACAATTCTGCGAATAAACCCAAATGTTCTGCCCGTTGACTTGATTTTTGTTTGCTTCTACATGCGCAGTTTAACACCTGGACTTGATCCGTTTCCCGGTGGTTCACAATTACAGCATTCCTTCAAAAACATAGTTGTTTTTTTTTGCATAACTATACAAGTTCTGGTTCGCAACTTTTAAAAATGATACATAAGTACACGTATTAAAATATAAATCATGGTCAACTTGTATTTTGGGTGTCGTGATTCATTATAGCCGATTATGGAGTGTGAAGAAAGGAAATTATGTGTTATTATAACAAATGACTTCTTAACAATGGCCGGCGGCTTACGAAAATCCGACGAAGCCTGTAGATGCTCGGATTCCATCGAAAACGGATTGGATTTCATATCCAGGTTGCGATGGTTGATTTTCAGATAATTCGATGTGGCTGTGTAGTTTTGCACAAGAGAATTGGCAGTATGACGAGAAATCTCGAGGGTTATTATTAAATTTTATTGGAATCAAGCATGTGGCTATTATTCTCGAAGCTACAGGTTAATGCTTCTGATCAAAATACAATTCATGATATTTTTAAAATTCTATAAAATGACATTGTCCGTGCTCTCAGTCTCGTGTTTCAAGTCAAGAAGGTAAGTCTGTTAGTCAAACTGTAATTCAAGGTGTACCTTCAAAGCTATACGATTGTTGTAGGGTAAATAATTAATTTATAACTAGCTGAAATGCCGCCACGGTTTAAGATATACCCCAATGCCCTCAGGGTTGAGCTTAATACCTTAATAAATTCGTTTCTTTTACTGAAACTTTCCAGGTTTCCACGGAAGGAACTCGATGCGGACAGCTTTGCCTTGCGAACGGCTTACTCGAGACAGCGACCATTGATTAAATCTTTTTGAGTTGTTAAATTCTTTCTTGCACTCTCTGCGCAGGGTGGTGATTTCCATATCCCAACATTGGGGCTTGGTGTTCCCCTGACTATGGGTGGGTTCCACGCTGCCGCAGAGTTGAGAGTAATAGAGAAGAAGTCAACCGCTTGATCAAAGTCATGGTAGTGACCAATGTGCCTCGGAGCAAGTCTTAGTCAGGGTCGGGCCAGGGATTGGAACAACTTCCAGTATATTCTATGCCTATGAATAAAGACTGCTTGCTCGGTCGAGTTATAGCCAGCCAGTTTTACACATATGCTCCTGTAGTCTGAGAATGAGGATTCCTGGGTAGCCCTCCAGTCAGATGCGAGTATCTTACACTGACTGGGGTAACGCGAAGAAACTCCCTACGATTTGAAGTAGAGAAGGTCGGTATGCTGCAAGTATTTGTGGTGGACAGATCGTAGGCTAGAACGAAGTCAACATCTGGCTCATCTCTGCCATTCGTGCTGAGGCTGCCCACACTTCATGATGAGCGTTCGAATACGAGGTACACTGGAGTAGGAGGCACACCAATTCTTGTGGCTGCAGACACTACATCTTTGAGGACGTCGCAGGAACGATTAGTGCTCCGATTATGTGCCATCTAGCACGAACCAAATATCATGCTGTTTGTTTTTGAATGTCACTGCATTAGCATTGTTATCCTTGACATGGAAAATGTGACAGACAAGGACATGAATCCTTTTCTCAACAAAATTACAGACGTACGATTTTTCCAGACTTTCGGAATTTACTAGCCTCGATACATTGAACCCGGTTGCTAACAACTCATGGGACTTGTATTAATATATGCTCCTGCCCTGGCAAGCGGAGGAGTAAGGAAATTGCTGCTGATTTGGAATAGTGAAGATCAATTTGTAGAATTTGTAGTACCTTCACCACTATTAATTAGGATTTAGTCAATGACCTCCTCATCGAAAGCAATAGCAGCCTCAGCCACTTTTCTGTTTCCAGAAACGAGAGGTAAAGACAGCAATTCAATTTAGACGCAGTTCCAACACTAGCCCACCAGTGGAATGAGATTATGATTCTTTCTTAGATGCAACCTGGAGATTGTTGATAAACCCCCGCCAAGTGACTCTTCCGCTTTTTGAGAAACTTGCTTTGTTTCAAGCTCAGCAGATATAGGACCTTTCGATACAGAGCCGTTAGGCCTGTCTCATAGATAGATATGCAGGGCCGATTTCTAGACTCCGTGCCTGATACTGCCTTTTTGTGCCTCCGTGTACTGTACTTCTCCCTTTTTTAGGAGGGATGGTAATTCTACCGACCCTCTAATCCTCCGTTGGGGATCAGGGTTGAAAAACCTAGCTGCCAAATATTTACTGGACGTTATTGAAAACAGTGGAAATGAAAACAGGAATTTCTTGCATGGCATGTCATTTGGTCGAGGTCAAAAGACACCTGTCCGAGGAGTGAGACGATAAAAATTGTCGATAACCCGTTCGGGCAATGTTAATCTGCATGAAAAAAATGAACAGTAAAATTGAATAATAGAAAGATAGTTCAGAAAAGATTTGCTCTTATATATTGCATCCCCATTTCGCTCACATACCATATTTGCACTAATTTTACAGCTACCTGGTTTCTGGAATTTGTTATGTTTTTTTATTAATTTGACTAATTTTCAATTTTTTTCTGGTTAATGTAAATTTTAGTTTTTAGATTGTTAGAAGCACTGAGATATTAGAAATGGAGTGGACATCGACGGCACCAGGGCTCGATTTCAATAATATTTAACAATGACGAGGTATTGACGAGGAACAATGACGAGCCTAGTCAGATTCCGTAACAAGGCTCCGTGAAAATAAAGAGCGAACCCCTGAACATATTTTGTTAAACTGAGGATCACTGCTTTTACTGAAAACAAATGCTTGAGAGGAACTTTAATAAAAAATAATATACGGAAACAGATGAAATGTCCACTGTCAGCTTGCATCAATTAAATTACTTCAATGAACATTGACTGCATCGGAGGTTTGAGCAAAGCACAATAGATGGCAGATAGCGATGCTGGATGACCGAAAGCACCAGAACCTTATTTTCCCTCTTATTTTTCAGACAAATATTACTTAAAAAGTATCAGCAAGGGAAAGAATACTCTTTGATCTTACGTCATCATGACTGGGGTAGGATTGCCTAAGAGTATGCTTTCCTCAAGAGTAAAAAATGGCTATATTTTCACATTGGCAACATTGTTTTTGACATGTACTGAATCAGCTGCTAAATTTGAAGTCTCTGAGAAAGGTGTGAATGTTTGGTAATATTCTCAGCGAAATAAGGTAACGCATTATAAGAAATAGCTTTCTTTAAAATTGTTTATAATATTTTCCTGCCAGAAATTAAGAGTTTTATCCCAACAATGGGACCATGTCAACATTGTAAAAAGTAGTTCAATTTACAGCTATTGCCAAATTTAATGGGCCAATTGTTTTCTGTTATCATGAAAATTTATTCTTACTTGCTTTACATGCATTTTTAGCACTGTTTTAAAGGATTCTTTATGGGAAATTATAAAAGAAAAAGTGAACGGTCGTTAAAGTTTACAGAGGATATTCTTAAGCAAACAAAAGATCGAATCGCACTGGGCGAAAGTAAAATATCTGTCGCGACCTCTTTAGGGTTTACTGAGTACTCCTTAAGGAAGAGATTACATTTTTTTTTTTCTTAAATAGTGCGTTTATTGTCATAATTTAGGTATCATACAAAATCCATTGCACTACTCCCCCTGTTAAGGTTTAAACCTTGTGTTAGGGGTGAGGAGTCAGCTAACAATTTTTTATTCATAAACACAAAAATATGACAATATAAAAGTAAAGTAATCCAAAATAACTAAGTATTCTTACTGACTTATTAACATAAAAAAAATAATTCATAATAGCTAAATAGTCCAAATAGAAATAGAAAAAATATAATATTTGACGCATAAATTTAACAAAGTAGAGATACAAATAAAAAGGATTAGAAATAGGCATAGATTTAACAGATATATTAGCTCAATAAATTTTTTTAATTTTGCTCTTAAATTTTTTCAGATCTCGTATAGTTTTTATTTCCCTTGGCAATGTATTGAATAATTTAATTCCCACATACGTGAAATGGTTTTGACCCATATGGGTTGCACGATTTGGGAGTATGAGTGTATCATCGGTACCGCTTCTAGTTGCATTGGTATTAATTTGAATTTTGTTAGCTACTAGATCCTTGAAGGTCTGTATCAAAATGTTTAATTTGAAAATTCTGTCTATTGGACGAACATTTAAGCAGATAAACAAATGTTCCGAGCTATAGTGGCGAGGTTTTTTTAATAATATTTTTATCAATGTCTTTTGAAAAATTTTTAGAGGATTAAGCGCACTTTGCGATGCTCCGCCCCAAGCGATGATTGAATATTGCAGCACTGAGTGGATTAAAGCAAAATAAAATGATCTTAAGGCTTTTATATTTAGAAAAGATCGAACTACGAAGCAAAGCGGTATCAACTTTCTTAACTTATTTATCGAGGTTTGTACTTGGTGGTCCCATTTCAAGTGTTGGTCAATTGTGACTCCTAAATATTTAGTATGAGAAACATTTTTGATTGGCATACAATGACAAAGTGACCCACAACTAGTTGAGTGAATGCTTATGTCAAGATTTTGAGGTAAGCCTCGCCGCGTCATAGCAAAAGTTATGTAATTAGTCTTCAGAATGTTTAGAGTGAGACAGTTACTGCTCATCCAATCTTTTAGCAATGCAAGACTATATTCTGCTTTTAACTTCACTCCTTCCCAATCATTATCTTTCACAAACAGAACCGTGTCATCAGCGAATGATATTAGCTCACCTTTTATGTGCTGTGAAAAAATATCATTTACGTAAATAAGGAAGAGGATAGGCCCAAGAACTGTTCCTTGTGGAACACCGTACTCAAAAGAGAGCTCAGTACTTTGTGTTTCTGCTATTTTCACTCTTTGCTTTCGATCTACTAAATAGCTTTGGATCCATTTTATCCACCTTGGACTGAAATTTGCGTTACCTAATTTACGTATCATTAGTGCGTGTGGAATAGAATCAAATGCTTTAGCAAGATCTAAGAAAACTGCTAGAGACTTGTATCCCTTATCTAGTGAATCTGTGATTAATGTAGACAATTGACCAATTGCATCTTGCGTACTACGCTCTGCTCTGAAACCAAATTGGTTCTCATTGATGAAATGGCGCATGTCCAAATATGCGACTAACCGCCTTTTAGCAACTTTTTCTAAAATTTTTGAGACATTTGATGTCAATGATATCGGACGATAGTTATTGATATCTAATTTGTTTTTATTTTTGTGGATAGGAGTAACAACTGTTTTTTTATATATTTGTGGGAAGGTACAGGTTTCAAAACTCAAGTTAGATAAATATGCTAAGGGTTTGCTTACGTGAGCTTTTATTCTTTTTAGACATTCGACTGTTATGCCATCAAAACCTGGGCTTGATCCTCCTTGCATCTCATCTATTATTTGTACAATTTCCTTTTCAGTAACAGGGCTTATAGAGTTGGACGTAGTGCAATTTACAGCCTGGTTATCTGATGTATTTTGATCAACGTTTATATTTAATTGTTGGGCCATACATTTTCCAACACTGCAGAAATGTATATTAAAAACATTTGCTATTTGCTCGGCATTTTCACTAACAGTTAAGAGGTTAGAGTCATGTAATATAGAGTTTATTGGAGTAAAAGCTTGCTTTTTTCCTCTAGCTAGATTTATTGCCTTCCAAATTTTTATTCCATTTCCACCACTATCCTGCATAATTTTTTTATAATGGCTAGTTTTTGTTATTGTGATAAGATTATTTAGCTTATTTCGATATTTTTTATAATAATGTTTTAGTTGCTCATTGTGCGGATTTCTCTTTGATGCAATTGCCAACTTGTTTCTTCTTTTTATCGAATTAACCAATCCTAAGGTTATCCACGGTTTCAGTTTACGACATTTTGAAGTAGCATTCCGTATTGGGTATAAACTGTTTTGAATGCTACTGTATATAGCTTCGTGGATTAAATTTGCACAGGTGTTAACATTATCACTGGCCAGAACGTCATTCCATGATATATTAGCTACTTTATCTTGCAGGAGTTCGTAGTTGATTTTTTGTTTAGTTCTTGGTATGTCCTTGGAACTTGACGGTTGAGGAAGCTTTATAAACAAACCTGTGCTCTTATGATCAGATATATCGGAGTTAATGACCGCTGATTTAATTTCGTCAAACTGTTTTTGTTTAAGGTTGGTAAATATATGATCCAAGCAACTGTCTCCCCGCGTGCATTGGTTAATATGCGAAGTGAATCCAAACTCATTTAAGATATTGATATATTCAATATTGATATCATTTAGCAAGTTGATATTGATATCTCCCAAAATAATAGTACCAGCCCGTTTGTAATGTTGCAAATAGCCCTCTAGTTCTGAACAAAAGGTTATACTGCAGTGATTTGGTGATCTATATATAGTTACTATTTTAATGAATACATTGTTTGCTATATTGATATCAAGTGCTAAGGCAGTTGCACCAGTGAAGACCAACTCTTCGACATTTGTAACATTATAATGGTTTTTAATGTATACAACAACTCCACTATTCTGGTTTATCACACGTTCAGTCATGAAACCTGAATAGCCTTCTATTTGAAGGGATTGTAGGCTTGTGATGTTCCAGCATTCACTCAAAGCGACCACATCAAAGCAATGCTCTATAGAAGATAAGCTCAAAATGAGACTATCAAAGTTTTTCCTAATGCTACGAATGTTCGAATGAAAAATACTGAAACTGCTTTCAACGAAATCAACTTTTGCTATGAGATCGTTGAAATCATTACAATTTAATTCGTCCCCTCGTACTGCATTATCCAGACAGTCTAAAAATTCAATGACCATTTGTACATTTTAAAGGTGATTTGTTCAGAAATGTAGCTGTTGTAACCATGTTTAACATTTTTAGCGGGGAATAGAATTTCAAATACATTACCAATACTAAAATTTTTAAATTAGATTTGAAGCTAACAATTTTCTTTACGAAATACATGCAAAGTTTTATGGTTGCTCTGGAAAAAAATTGCCCGTATAGTAAATTTACTAATGTTTTGACAGTAATGATACTAATACTAAAAAAGCAAATAAAATAAGAAGTAGATGAATATTTTGAAGTAGATAAATATTGAGTGTAAAAATTTTGTAGATTTTTTGTAAGGATAGTTTCTGAAATATGATATGTTACTGACGTTTCGATTGTAATGATACTTATATTAAAAAAGCAAATAAAATAAGGCATTATTCTGCATTGCTTTACCATTATCATCTCTTTTACAGTAAAAAATCTAAGTCATCTTCTGATTTTATGACTATAATTTTCTCTCCTTCAGATTTCCTACACATAATTTTTCCCCATCTGCACCATGTATATTTTATATTCGCCTCTTTTGCTCTCTTCTTAGTTGCCCACAGCAGCTTCCGATAGTACTGAGTTAGATGTTCATTTACATAGTATGTAGTACCATTAATGTGGTTTGCGCCACGGCTTCTATTTAAAAGCTGCAGAGCGACTGCGTCTGACGTAAACTTTACGACCACTTTTGAGTTTGTATTTGTGTCGCCCCGAGTTTTACGTATGAAAACATCACTGATTTGTTCATTTTTGATTCCATGATGCTCCTCACAGAACAGTTTCATGGTTTCTGATAACTTTCCAGTTTGACTGATTTGTAGACCGGTGAATTCAACTTTACACCTATTTGACACTTGCTCCAATTGACTGATGCGCACTTCCAGCTCCGTTATGCGTTTGCATTTCTTAGCATTTGCCTGCTCTAGCTCGGAGATTTTACTTTGCAGCATAAGTACATTTGCCGTCATTTCCTTTAGCTGATTGGTTGTGTCTTGCTGGCTTTTCGCTAGAAAGTTGTTGCTTTCGATTAAATCGTCGATCTTACGCATCAATTGTCGGTACTCGAAGTTTGATGCGTTGGGCTTAGTAGGCGACACATCTGTCCGTGGTTGGTTTTGCTCCGGATCACATCCTTCGTTTGAAGCCGTATGTGAAGGTTTGATTGGAGTGTTGTCTGAGCGCGACATATTACGTTGTTTGGATGTGCACCTTTTGCATTTCCATTGCTTTGTTTTGTTCATGTCTTTTAGAAAAGCAATGTCAGAGGGCCCAAGTCCCGCACATTTTGAGTGGATCACCGTATTACACGCACTACATATTATCGTGTCTTTGTTGCCTCTCTGGGCAGTGTCATTACAAAAACCGCACATAACCATTTTTCCAAATAATTAATTAGATAAAGTAAGATATAGAAAAATGCAAACTAACTGAAATGTTAATTGGACTCGATCGAAATTTTCGCACTGGACTAGATGAAGAGCTTAGCTGAACTCCATGAGGTATACATTTTTCAATTTAACTTTTTGTATGTGCTAAGAATCAATTTTCCACTAGGGCACAATTCCTACCGATTTGGGAGGATTTAAACCCGTTTTCAGTACAGCTCAAGAGAGAGAATTGGCCTCTCACAACAGAAACCTTGACGATAGGTTTTATGGTCTCCGTGTGAAAGATGCTAGATCACTTGCTTTCCAGTACGCAGAGTTAAATAAGGTCCCTCATAGATTCAATAGTGAAGCAAAACTGACAGGACATTGCATCTGCCGAAAATTATTTCCTTGAAAGGGGAAAAATTGTTTTCAATGTAATTTCTGCAGAGAGAGGTCAGCTGGTATCTGCAGTATGTTGTATGAGTGCCAGCGGACCTTATTTTCCCTCGAAAACGGATGACGGATGACCTTTTTATGGAGCACCTCCGGGAACTTTAAAAATTATATCCGACTCAGGTTACATGAATTCCGAGCTACTTGTTAAGTGGCTGCGTCATTTCGTAGAATTTGTCAAACCATTCAAAGATGATCCCGTTCTCCTTATAATAGACAATCTTATTTCACATTGTTCCTTTGAAGCTATCTTATTTGCAAGAGATAATAGCATTGTCCTCTTAATATTACTGCCACATGCAAGCCATAAAGTACAACCATTAGATCGTGGGCTCTTTTTTCCATTAATGACCGCGTTTTCAAACAAATGTGATAAGTGGATGGCAAACTGCCATGGAAGGTCTATTACATTGAGCGAAATATCGGCCTTGTTTTATGCTGCATAAGCTAAAGTTGTAACGGTTTAAATTTGCGAAAAAGCGCTCGCTTGTACTGGGATTCATCCATACAATTCGGATGTTTTTACTTCAGCGGATTTTGCACTTGCCGAAGTTTCGGAGCGGGCCTATTGTGAGATAGAGACTCCAGATAATGCGAATGTTGGCCAAGAAGTGAATTTCAATGAAGAAGATGAATTACCTCTTTCTTTATACTTGAGACGAAATCAAGACACTAACCCTGTGGATGGGGAAGGAAATCTATACCTAAGTCAAGTCCCTGTGGTTACTCAGAATATAATTCAAGAAGCTGAAGTTATTAACCCTTTGCACATTAGATTTTGGTGCTTCATCGATTTAGATATGTCCAGTTCATCTTCCAAAAGGAAGAAAAAATGAAATAGATAAATACCAATAAATACAAATTTATATTTGCATGGACCTTCTTGTGTGACGCATAATAATGATACTTCCGTTGTCAAAAGTGATGCATTTGCAGGTAAGAGGGCAAAAATCAAGAAAATCTGAGATTCTCTCCTCTAAATTATTAAGTAGCTGGAGGCTAAAAAACAAAACCGAGTCAGGTCAAGGTTGCTCTCAATTTTCCGAAATAAGGAAATAGAAGCAAGCAACAGAAAAATGATAAGAAAGGCAACATAATTTGCGTTGCAAAAAAAAAATTTTGTACCTTAGAATGGATCAAATGTCGCTCTTGCTTAAGATGGTGGCATGATAATTGTTCTATTTATTTGGGAAAGGGTGCTTTCACCTGCGATTTTGGTATAAATCGATTCTTTTTTCGAATAAAAATATTTTTTTCTTGATAAGCAGTGAATTTACTACGTACTCTTAGGTAAGTGGGCTGCGAACTCTTGAAATCATGTGGCCTTAAGAGTATGCGATATTGTATATTTGTTTATTTTGTTGCTTTATGAAGAATTGAATCGTTTTATTTATTAAGTAAATGTTTTTGCATAGTACATTGTGTTTTATTTTTTTTAAATTATAAAGTGCGTACTCTTAGGCGATCCTACGCTACATAGTAATTGTCGAGTTTGCCAAAATAGAAATTAAAATTATTGTTTTTTAACTACTGAACATCTTTCATTCTACTTCCGAGTATCTACTCCGGCTGAATGTAATTTCCCTCTATAAATTTGAAGTCCGGAAGGCGATGTTACTTTACTTTAGGTAGAAATATTTGTGCGGATATTGCCCACATCTATATTTAAATCTATCTTGTTCTTCGAAAGGATTAGTTTGCAAAAAGTTATATTATCATTGAACAATAGATCATACAGTCACGCCGATTTATATTATTTATTTCGACAATATCAGTGAAATTTGAGGTGCTGGAAACTGTAGAAAGGTCGCCCCCCTTTTTGTTTTAATATGAAATTGATGAACAATATACATTTGACAGTATAATATTCCTGGTGTGTGAAATGTCTCCACGTTTAAATACGCTAATTTTCTTAGATAAATTACTAGCATTGACATCTGGAAATGAGCTGTGTAGTTATTTTAAATCGATAGCATATGAAACAACTAATAAGTGCCATAAACACAGATTGTGTTTGAAATTGTATTCAGAAATTTATATCATGAAGCAGGTAGGAAAACCATCCAATTCGAGCCGAAAGTAGGATCAAAAGTCATCGAACCTCTAGCTTCTGCTTCTTTTTATACATTTGCTAAAATCCTAGTGCATCACGCTATTCGCTACTTAAAAATACATTCGAATCGGCCTTCTTATGATTGTGTTTAAAATAACTTAGCATTAATCACGTTAAATTAAACTATAAATTAGTTTTGACATGAACATATACCAAACTAGACTATTTGAAATTACAAAGAGGTATTTCACATTCGTACCGTACCTCGAACTGCAACAGAGAAGATATTCAGCGCATTTGGCAACATACTGCATCAGGCTATCTACATTCCATTCAATTAGTACTATCACAAATGGATCCTTTGATAGGTCTAAAACTTGTGTCGCAATTTGTTAAAAGTTTTACGATAATTTCAACTAACGATTCTGCAACACATCATTCGTCCACTGAACTGTTGGTTTCAGCATATATCCTGACATTTTTTTGAATTATGTGTGAAATGATAGAAGATACGTGTGTCAAATAGGCAAAATTGCAAATAACTTTTATAGAACTCCTTTTATCAAATTCCTATTCCAGTCTAAATTTTGGCTGATATTTTCGTAAAAGCTAAACATTCCGCATGGCTTAAATCTTGTATCTGTTCGTGAAGCTTTTATTCTACATTATTAAAACCGTTTCAACTCCACGTCATACTGTTTACGTACATATATGTTTCATCGATCAATACTTAAATCGATTGAAAAAATACATATTCACATCCGAACCACAGCCTGCTTTTCCCCTATGAATATGCTCATGTAACTTGTAACACAGATGAGGAGGAAGAGATTAATAACCGATGACTGCGGGACTGACAAGAAGCGCTAAATTCTTGTTGGCATTTAATGCCGATGAATAATCACATCTGACATATCCTTTTCATTGCTAAATCCACTTGGCAGGGCCATATGACTATGATTTCGTTTCACGTCTTTTCGCCATCCGTTGATTGGACCGAATTATATGGAGATTTGCACTGTCGACAGAAGCAAAAGACTGCTAAGATCAAGATGATCAAGAGCTGATGAAATTATTTACGACCCTTGACTACACACATGAACAGATTTTTAATGCGTGCAGTTTGTAAGCGTAGTACACTCATTTGGATAATTATTTGTTTTTTAATTCGCAATACAACTACATAGAATTGGAAATGCTTTATTTCCTTCTATTAAACGGAGAATCTACTTTAAGGAAACTAATAACGTCTTAAATTTTAATCAAAAAGCATCATCTGGATATTAATAAAATATAGTTTAGACTTTATTAAAAAGCTTGAATCGCTTGACTTCATTCGGTTAGTAACAGTATGCATATAATGTACGCATGTCATCCTTATTTTGAAATCACACCGCGTGCCTACATTTTCGCAAAGCCCACGTTCTGCCAACATGAAGTAAGCCATCAGTCGATCATTGCTGGAGTCGCGACGTTTGCTATTACGATTGGGTTTATTGGTTATCACTCGTCACTGTCGCTTATTGGAGCCAACATATCTCAAAGTTGCAAATATCAGACCGGGGACCATAAAATCTCTACCAGCTCATGCACAGTAGCCTTGTGCATTATCTGAGTCAGGAATCGTTGAATGGCAATAAAAGTGAATGCACCGAACGAAAGGCGTTTTGTTCGAACACATGTTCGCGTAAAACGGTCTGCGGCAATGCAACGGCGACAATGGCAGCAGTCAACAACGCCAGCAGCACAGTCTTCCTTCGCGTTTCGCGATATGATTATCTTCGCGCCGAATGGTTAATATGCCACCCACATATCCTTTTCAGTTACGGCACTGGTGGCTGCGCTCGCATACAGATGTAGTGCAGCAAATAGGTTATCGTACCCATTGGCAATAAATTACGTTACCTCTACGATGCAGATGCATATGGTCCCCGAGCAACTCAGCGCAGCCACTGACTACGTCCACATCCACCTAAACGGGATATCTTTCAAGAATTCCGCGTATGTGGGCCGTTGTACGGTCTGCAGCTCGCAAATTTGCCGTGATTTCCATGCAGGTGACACCTGGTGGTTTATTTGCACACATTGAACTAAACTGCAGATATCAACGTGATTAAGTCTCTGGTAAATTAGGTGTGGAAAAATATTGTCACTATGGACTACTTAGCTGAAATGGATCAAGAGTTTTAACCAGAGTGCTATAAACAATCCTAATGTGGTTTACGGTATCAACAGAAACTTGGTTGCGAATACGGTGGATGTAAATATGAAGATATGTATGTAAGTTTTGGAAACAAATACAACGTTTTCAACATTTCAGATACATATATGAGTACGTATGTTTGGGTCTTGAAAGTTAATGCTCCTATTATTAAATTACATTTTTCGTAGTTATTACAAGTTCGTAGTATGCTCAATAGCCTATTTTTAGTGGTCAGGCGTGCAAACTTAATATATTAAAACAAACATGCCTTCGATATTTTAACTAATGTTCGAAGAAAAATATTAGTATTAAAATCACATATCTATGTATATATATATATATATATATATATATATATATATATATATATATATATATATATATATATATATATATATATATATATATATATATATATATATTTATATAACATTAAAAATTTTCAGTAAAAAAATTTCAGGCACGCACCATCTGATTGAACTGAAATTTTCAGAATACATTGTTGTACATATATGCAAAATAGTGCCAGGTCTCACAAAAAGTTAATAATTTTTAACCCTTTGGCGCCTTTGGCACCTTTGACCCCTGTCAACATATACATTTTGCAAAAATAAAGTTTATGGAATAAATTTCGAAAGTGTTCCAAATGTGAATATGACAATTTTTTGTAAATTTTTAACCCTATGTGTGCGCTAAGCACCTGAAATTAGATTGAAATTAGAATTTATATAGCTTTTGACCAGATTATCAAATCATTATACAGGGCATATTGCTGTTACCAAGTTGTAGACATGTGTTGCTTTTTATTAACGTGCGGGCAACCCTGCAGCTACGGCAGGCATTGAAAGTGAAAACCTTCAAACCATCGACTCTCCTCAAAAATTTTCGTCTTTTACAGTGAAAACCAACTTATATAAAAATCTCATGCTTTGTCTGTACAACCAAAGTAAAACTTTTGAAATTTCATATCGGACAAGAACGGTAACCCTCCCCCAATTTACCTATATTTTAAGCATCAAAAACTTCTGTTCACGAGAACTCACGATCCAATTATCAGATATATATGAAATTCTCAGGATGTATTGGTTTTAAGTAAGAGCAAGTCTGATAGAAGCAATTTGGAAATGCGGGCAACTCTGTGCCGGTGGTGCCATATTGAAAAATTATAAAGAAAAAAAACTGCTTTTTGCCCTATGAATTCTGATTCAGAAACCAAATTTTCATAAAATTGACACAGTAGCTGAACCTTACTCTAAGCCGTCTTTGGTAGAAATTTGATTGAAAAGTTCAGTTGGTGCTACCAGCTATGGTAATTTTGGTGTCTTGGGTTTTGAAAATTCGCTCAGGAAACTAAAGTTTTTTGCCCTATAACTTCCAGTGCAGTCATGAATCTGGTAAAAAAAACCATTATTGGGTTGCCAGCTATTGTTCGTTTTGTATTTATTTGCAAAATCTTTATTTCGCAATTTTGCCGTAAAGTATTCAAACGGTAATGATCTTGTAGTGTCAATGAACAACAAATATTAAGATTTTGAAAATTTGAAAACTTTTGCCACTGGTAACCCTAAATTTCTTTCAGTCATCGTATAAAAACTAAATTCGCAGTGTAGGTTGATTTATTTTTTACTTTGGTGCTAGAAAGGGTTGCCAACGCGAGGCATTTTTTGCTCTATTTGTATCAATAAATGCTTCCATTAAGTATTCATATCGTGAACATTTACAATGAAAATAAGTTACCAATGTTTAAATTTTCTAAGTTCTAGAAAATTTTTGGTTCCAAACATCTTTCGTTTTTTGACCTAAACATCTTTCTATCTCTGTAACTTTCGACGAAATCATCGGACAAAATCGGAATCGATAGAGTTATTCGATTTTAGCGTGAGGTAATTGTGGGAGACTTTTAGTTGGAGTGATGGTAAAGGGTTGCAAGCACTAAGCATTTTCTTTGTTTATTTTATGTGATGCTGCTTTCAAAGTTTTGCAGTGTTTGGCTTTCTTAAATCTTGAAATTCATGCAAGTGATAGTCCTGAAATCCTTTCCACCCTTTTTGTTTAAATGCATTGTTAAGATCAAAGTGGTAGAATATGCACTCAGAATCTGCACGATTCTTCTAGTGTTCATCGAACATTAGTGTTTCTAGCGGTTCAGATGCGCTAGAGTTTTATTTAACTCTATTTCTCATTTTAAATTCGGCCATATATGCTTAGCTGTTGGGCATTAGCCCGGTAAGGACTTTTTTAAGGTCTTGCATGATCTCACTTCCCTGTTAATATTTAGGGATTGGATTAGGTAGAGTTGGGCCCCTTTAACATCTGGGCCCAGAATCTTTCCACTACCAAATAGCATCCACCTCTAGAAAGAAGACACTTTCTCAGCAGGTCTATATTTGTATGTTATATTTCAGCTTCTTTTCCCAGTAAACGCGCTTTGTCGCGTTTTGACTGAGTCTGACTTAGCAAACTCATCCTTCGAGCCTTTCGCGAGCGAAGACCCTTTCTATTGTATTAGTCTACAGAGTGTTTTGTTCACAGTGATTTAAAAACACGTAGCGTCTCTTTTTTTCTTGGAACAAATCCAACTCGTTCATAAAGAATAGCTAGCAAAGCAACAAACCAGTATCAGGTGAACAAGTTGCCATTAAACCTGATTCGAGAGCATTCTGCTTCAAGGGCATTCATTTCTTCTTTCATTTTGCATTATTAATTATAACCATCCATTTTTGTCAGGCTTTCGTCTGGACTTCGATCCAGTAGAGATTCTTCTCCAATCGTATTTTCAGCAATTTCCTACAAATAGCTCCTTATGTGGGGTCTGACCAGATGCCAGATAGGGACGGGGTGGAAAACCAAGGCAGCTTTGATTTTCTCCTAATCAACTCAGCACCACCATTTTCAATTTAAACTGCAGTGAGTTTCAAGCCTTTTAGCTTTATGCCACATCATCATAAGTGGAATACAATAAATACAATCTGCAAAAAATAAACGAGGGTACGAATCTGACGACTAGACTAATGGTTGAAATGAAGACCGATACTGTGCTATCACCAGAGCCTCCCGATGAAGCAGTTACTTTCTTAGCCTCCAGCAACTGAAAGGGCCTCGCCTCAACTTTGTTTCAGTTGAACTGAGGGAAAAATTCTTACAGAGTTAGGTGAAATTTTTTCAAATATTAGTACCTTTCCATAAAAATAATGTTGATTCATGAAATAGGACTATGTGCAAAACTGATTGGCATCCGATATATAAATGCTTCAAAACGATGTATAAATGCATAAAAACTTTCGTTGTAGCACACAAAAACGAAGGTTTTTCAATTTGTAGGGCTCCTAAAATATTTTATTAACAATGAACTTTGCTGGGAAAAACCCTCCACCTAAATTCTGCACCCTGATATTTTTTGGATTGTGCGGAGAAACTCTTCTTCTAAAGTACAGGTAAAGATTTATTTGACTGCAACACCTGTCTACTAAAACCAATGTGAAACGAATGGTAGGCTATTTTGTTGTGCGGTGGCTTATACAACTAGGCTTCACTTTGCTATTTGGAACATTAACTTACCGCACACACATACATAGTATTCAAGAAATAAATGTCAAATAAATGAAACAAACAATATCGGGTTACTTTGAAATTTTTACCAAACCACAACAATTTGCTTCAAAAGCAATTCACAAAGCCATTTATTGAATTCTGCAATGCTGTCGACGTCAGCCTACTAGTTCTCCGCAAACTTTCCGGTGCCTACTAAAAATATTTATGTAGATGCTAGTTAGTTTTCCTCAACAATAATTAGCATTCCAGGGACAGAATGTACCGGCTAGTATCATAAAATTTACGGAATTTTTCTTCAGACTTGATATCTTAAGAGCTATTGACTGGAATTTGTAATACATTCATATTACTTTCAAATCTGTTGGTCTTTGCCAGATGCGGGACATAATGCGTATGTATCCCTAATGCCTACTCGATTGGTGTTTAGCAGCTGGAAGTAATGGGGCATGCGGTTATCGTGTACTTGGCCTACGTTTAGCATTACAAAATTTATTTCTTGACTTTTAGCATTTCAAATCCGGCCTCTAGAGTCGTATTCGTGTCCCAGTCAACGAACAATTTCATTATGTCGCCAAGGTTCCGCCTCATGGTCAGCGCCGCTAATAACAGTCATACATGCTACCGCAGTCTGTTCACAGAAAATTATTAACATTCCAGAAATTTACACCTGGTCACTGATTGACTTAAATGGATCATAAATTTCCAGGTGGATTGGTGTTAAGTGAAGTTTTTAGGGCTTTTTGGCGTTTCGAACTTGTTACACTCGTGCCTGCACAAAATGTTTACTATCGAAATGGCAGATAATAGGAGTAGTATTACAGAGATAAATTTATCCAGTAGTAAAAATGATATTTTAATTGAAACATGTTTCAACAGGCTATAAATTGTTTTAATTAATATGGATGTTATCGATTCTGGTGAGTGTAGCACTTTACTGAAATAGATATACCAAATAAATCATGACATTGCAAATCTATGCACTTCTATAGGTAAGACAATTAATATAACATAGAAAGGTTTCGGTTCATTTAAACAATCTTGCATGTCCGAGAAATTCTACAGTGAGCTTCATCATGATCAAGTCACTAATATCTTTCCAACATTTTGTGTTTTGGGGCTCAAAATTCGAAAGGAATCCAAATCAATGGCAATTTTTAGCTAATAACTGAAGGATGAATATTGCCTTGAACAAAAACTCTACTTGAAAACCCAACTTAATTGAATTTAAATGCTCAAGTAAAAAATAAACTCATAAGATACCTCTGTATTTGATCACAAAGAGTTAGTACAACATGCACTAATGAGCACCCAACTAATGCATTTACACATTAATGAATTAATTTAATTTTAAAAGGTAAATTGCTCTACTCAAATGTTTTCAGTAGAAGCGTGTTCTGCGCTTAAAGTGGACATTCATTGCAAACTTAACGTGGACAAAAACACGCGGAAAGAGAAAGAGTAAGTCTTTGACTCTTTATTTTTTCGCCTGTGTTTTTGTAAAGTTAAGAATGTGTTTTTGACATAAAAACTATGATCAGATATAATAAATTGAATGTGTCGTATCGTAGTCAGGTTATAATGTACAAAAAGCTCTTTGATATGCTAGGAAAAGAACGATTATGTGGCAACTATCTTCTAAAGAAAAGTTCCAAAATTGTCATAACTTTTTAATAGTGTTGCATGCATACATACACTGAAGACAGAGTAATATTAGCTAGAAAGATGCTATAATCAAGGAACACGAGAAAATGTTAAAACAAATGTGCATAGTCAAATCAAAAAATAAAAATCTGACCCAAAAATAGCTTGTAGATTCAGATATGCACGAAGTGCGTTCGATATGTGTGAATTTCATGATTTTTTTCAGACGAACTTTGAATTTTCTGAGACACGAGATTACCCACGCTCTACTGATTAAACCTTCTGTGATTTGTTCTTGCGGTATGTTTGAAATTATCAGTCTATATCAGTTGTCCCTAGACCCAGGGAGTCTTACAAGACATATTCGGCCATAAATCGTCACTATACCCGTAGCCAAAGTTTTCAATATTTTCGAAAAATAGACTCTTCAGCGAAATTTTCCCATAGAAAGAAAATTTTATGGGAAATTCTATGGGAAATTTCTAAATGTGAGTTTTGCTGACACACTTTGATGATCTAAGTGCAATGCTTTATTTAAGCAGGAAAAGCTAAGCTGAAGAGTCAAAATCTCGCGTTTAAAAATATGTGGCAATGCTTTAACAAAAACTGCACGTCGTTTATTGGATCGATTTTTGGGGGAAAAAATGTGAGGCACCTAACCAGTGTCAATTCATAAATTTTTTTTTCAAGATTATATAGCTTTCATTTACTTTTAAAGTCAAATTTTAATTAATGTATTGTACAATTATGCGTAATATGGTGCTACACTCAGAAAAATACTTCAAATTTTTGAGGATAAATGAACATATTATCAAAGAAAATTGGTAATGATTCTGCGCCAAAAAAATACTAACTCAATCCAAAGAAAGAAATTTCTTCATTTCAAAGAACTGATATTGAACTTGCCCCGAGTAAAATTTAGTATAGTTTCAAGAAATTATTTCCATAAATCTGGCATCAATCGGTTCTCCTACGATTACCGAAGTTAAGCAATCTTGGGCGCGGTTATTACTTAGATGGGGGACCGCTTGAGAATATCACATGTCGTTGGCACGCAAAAACTCTGCCTCCCTTCATTTGAACAGCGCGGCTTACTTTGAGGGCAGTGAATAAAATTAAAAAAAAAATCGAAAAATAAATATTTTCACGGGGCAAAGCAATATTTAGACCTCAGATAAATATTGTACTTGCAAAATAAGTAATTTTTTTTGAGACATATGGGAGAGAGAGAGAGTAGCCGGTATCAATTGTTCCATTATGTTTTTGTTAAGCGCTAGTGTTATTTATGCCTTAGTCATTGAAGATTTCCACTTACAGCGCCTGCCGTAGATACAGGGTTGCCAGCACGTTCATACAAAACTATATAAGTATACAACTTAGTAACATCACTATCTTTTGTAAGTTTTATAATGATTCAATAGCTCTGTCAAAAGTTATCACAATTCAAAACATTTCAAATTTTTCGGATCTCGTTTAAGGCATCTAGCGCACACAAGGCTAACAATTTCAAACACCTTATCAAATCTTTTTTAAAAGCACGTTCGAAATTCATTTCTCAAGCTTAAATTATTGAAAACTTTTTTTTGATAGAATAATAGGTATATCTAAAATATCACTAAAATGGCCGCCGGCGCCAAAAGGTTCAGGAAAGTTAACATTTGATGAAACTCGGTTCTATTCTTCGGTTCTATTCATCAATCTATCCTGAAAATTTCAGCTTAATTGGATGGCGCCTTCCCGAGAAATAGTCAATGATTTTTTTTGATTATATATATATATATATATATATATATATATATATATATATATATATATATATATATATATATATATATATATATATATGAATTTCCGGCCAAATCGACAAAAAAAAAATTAAAAAAAAACTTAATATGTTTAATAAAAAAATAATTTATAGAGAGAATTGTCAATTAATATTTCATGTTGGTTGTCTAGTAATTTTTCATGTTGTTTTTCGATTAATTTTTTAATAAAAGCATTAATAAGAGTAAAATATTTAATTATAAATAAAACAGCCAAAATTCTAATACTTATGATCTTCGAATATTAATGCAAAACACTCACGCTTAAGAGTCCGATACTAAACCCCAAAAGCATTATTACATTCATCATTATTTCCTATGCACATGATATATACTGTTTAGTGAATTGTAATAATAATAACAACAGACCATACTTCAAAGGCTTTCCATCATTACGGAAAATTATCTACCGTACGGAACAAATTTAAAAGATCTGAATAATATCGTCGCCTTGTTCCTGACATCAACTATCTCTTTAGTATTCGAAATTGCTACGGGGCCAACCCCATGAATATATGTTGCAACAGCCGCCAGAAACAGCTCACGAAATAATAAAAATTAACAAGCTCTGTTATTGTCCTATCAAACAACATTCAAATTTATCTAGTTTATTAACACAATTAATTGGGTTCACGCAACGTCCAATTACAATATACAAGAATATGCATTTTTCTTAAATGTTTATGAGCGAGCAATTCCGCAATTACTTATTTATGCATGCTCCTGAACCTCGTCATCCGTATCGTTGTTACATTCCTAACCGTGGTCGAACAACCCAGTCGATTTGTTTTATAAACGAATCTGCAAGGAAAATGATTACGATAATTTTCACATAAAACTTAAAATTTATTGTTTATTTGCATACAACTATGCAACTCAACTTAATTACAGCAATCCAATCAGCTTGCGAAATTTATTCAGTTTACTATCATTCGATGAATTCTTTTGTAACCGTGTTTACCACTATTTGCAGATTAGCATGGGGAATAGTATGCCTTTTTTATACATTAATTTAGACTCATTGCTAAATATTCATCTACCATTGTATGCATATATCTATATGTCTTTCCATAATTTGTGATGTCAGGATCTAATTTACTTATTTTTATACTATATCCTGACAAGTAGCAGAAATTAATTGACTTTTTTTTACCTAGAAACAGCTTCGATAAAGTTGAATGGCTGAATTAATTGAAGTCTGCCTGCCGAAAATGTCAATTCAATACCCATTAGGATCAGGGAAAAATTATCTATTTAAACTTCTTACTCTATTTGAGACCAGTATTAACTTTGGTTGATAATGGATATCAGCTTCAAAACGATTATCAATTATATTTCAGTAGCCTATTTAATATTGAAACATATTTGCAGTTACTTTTCCAGCAGGTAACATTTTTGACTGTTTCATCTGGATGAAATTTAATTTCTTCACAAATCTAGACTTTGTTTTTTTAGTAAGTGCTTGAAATTCTTGTTGAAAAAATATTTCTTAATTTATTACTTTATTCCATATGTACTAAATACTTATTACATGGCCCCATTTTGCACTGGTTGGGAAAACACAACTTTTTTCCGCCAAAACATACATATATCCTTATTTCCGTTCTTAGTGCTGACTAGTTTTAATGCATGCTATTAACAATAGTAGATAGTAGACAGAACGTTTATGCTGCCCTACTAAGCATAAACGTTCTATCTACATAAAAAAATATGAAAAACCTATCTTTTGTGGCTGTATTTTAAAATCAATAATGAAAAAAAAAATATTACTAAACATAAACATTCTATCTACCGTAGATAGAACGTTTATGCTTAGTAATTTGTAGATAGAATATAAGTAATTTATAGATGGTAATGGGACCAGTTTTTCGTTTCATGTTACTAGAAAAAAGTCCTATCTGGTTAAAACCTATCTGCCACAGCTATTTTCAACGTGAACGTTTTTCTCAGATGTAGGTATATCAAATAAACGTATTTGTTTCCATGCTTATACTTTCGTCCCGTTTGAAGATGTCCGCAGCATTTAGAAAAACACAAATCATTTAATACCTGAAAGCACTAAAATGTAGATAGAATATTTATGCTTAGTAGGACAGTATGCTTAGTAGGGCAGAATATAGAACTGTAGATTTGAGGATATGGCATCTGCCTGCCTAGAGGTGTAGAATATGCATGTGCCGTCTGCGTACAGGGCTACTTTTATACTGGCCATTTTCGGGGTGTCTACTGTGTATATGCTATACATACAGTATTGAGGAGAGTGATGAACCTTGCGGGACTCATTCTAGAGATGTGGTTGTTAATTTTAACACAAAAAGATCTACCCTAAAGCAAATATGCAACGAGTTGCACGAAAAGAATATCAGTCCTACATGCCAGACTTTATCAAACGTCTTGGCCTCGTCAAGCATGACCATGCCCGTTGATTTTCTTTGGCTAAACCCTGTACGCATTTGTTGTACCACTCTTGTGAGCTGGAGCTCTGTGGAGTGTAATGGCTTGAAGCCGAATCGCTCTTCCGGGATAATTGATTTTTCCACAACTACTTCGGTAAGCCGATCGAGAAGAAGACGCTCAGCGATTTTTCCTACGGAGGAAAATAGTTTGATAGGTTGCCAGTTTTAGGCGAAGTGGAGGTCTTTATCTGGCTTAGGTAATATTGTTAGAATCGGTGACTTCCAGACCTCTGAGAAGCTCTCCGCACATGCCTACTGGAAACTAACACAGCCATTTTCATAATCATCATCGATGGCGCGACATACTAAGTCGGGCGTTAGCCTCCAGTAACGTCCGCCTCAAATCGTCTCGATCCTGCGACCTGGTTCTCCATTTATTGAGCCCCAGTATTGACCTGCTGTCTGCGTCTATCGTGTCTTCCCAACGTTTCCTCGGCTTACCAACTGAACGCTTCTCTTGTGCTCTACCTTTTAACGTTCTTTTAGGTAGTCGATTGGCCTCCATCCTCTCGAAGTGGCCAGCCCATTGTAATTTGCGTAATTAAATGCATGTGGATACAGGTGGGTCGTCATATACATGGTACAACTCATTGTTGTATCGTATTCTCCACTCTGTCCTTTCTTGTATGGGGCCCAAAATTCGTCGTAGCACTTTGCACTCGAATGCGTCCAGAGCCTTTTCGGAATCCGTAGTCAAAGTCCAGGCTTCGCTTCCATAGAGAAGCACAGGTTTAATGAGCGTTTTGTATTGCGAAGCTTATTATTCCTGTGCACGTTCGTAGACTTGATAATGGGGAGTATGGAATAGTACGCCATGTTTGCTGCATTTATTTTTCGTAAAATTTCATCCTTTTCACTGCCTGAATTGTCAAGGTTGACTCCTAAGTAGATGAAGTTATCTACATTCTCGATGTTGTAGACCTAGTGCACGTCGATATTATACTCCCAACGTTTTTCAAGCACCTGTTTAACTGAGAATATTTGATCTTTCGTAGATCGTCCGGACCTGAAACCACCTTGATACTCTCCTATGATGTTATCATAGAAGGGCTTCATTTTGCGTTCTATAATTTTGGACAACACTTTATAGGACGAGCATAATAAAGCGATGCCTCTGTAGTTTTCGCAACGTCATTTGTCTCTTTTTTTGTAAATGGGTCATATAATACTTTTTCGCCAATCGTTTGGCAACTGTTCTGCTGCCCAAATTTTCAATATGAATTAGTGACGAATGTTGCAAAGAAGAGTTCCACAATTTCTGAGTAATTCGGGAGGTATTCCATCTATTCCAGGAGCTTTATTTATTCGAAGGTTACGTATGGCTGCATGAACTTCTTCGAATGTTGGTGGAGAGATGTGAATGTCCTGCTCTGCTTCTGGGACATTTGGATCTGCTGAGTTTGTCGTCGGCGCGAGATTAAGCAGCTGTTTAAAATACCGTGCCCATCTTTCTTTAATCTCGGCCGAGTTACTGATGATGAATCCACTTTCATCCTTACAAAGGCTCGTTCGCGGTTTGTATCCCTCGCGTAGCTGTTTGATTGAGGAATACGCAGCTCATAGATCGATATAGGTCATGTTTTCGTTCAGTTTCTGGATCTTGTCGTTGGTAAGTTGGTGTTTCTTTTGGCGACATATTTGTTTTGCCTGTCGCCGGAGGATGTTATAGTTTTCGGTTTTAGCCCGAGTTGGTCGTTGGATTAACTCTTTGTAACCCTCATTTCTCTTTGTAATAGCATCTTGACACTCATCATCAAACCAGTTATTCCGAGGGTTTTGGCGTTTATGTCCTAAGGCCTTTTCTGCTACTGTTTTGATTCCTTCTTTTACCTTCGTCCACATGGTTTCGATATCTGCGTCGTTTTCTTCCGCCAGCGGAATATCTTGGAGTTGATTTTCGAGCGTCGACATGTATGTAATAGCTACCGAGTTTTCCTTGAGTTTATCTAGGTCGTATTTCGGAATTCGTGATTTTGAGTGTTCTTCACACCTCGATATACGACATCGGTGTTTCGCTCTGATAAGGTAATGGTCGGAGTCACAGTTCACGCCACGTAGTGTTCGGACATCAAGAATGCTGGTGGCCACCCTTTTTTCTACGAGAACGTGGTCTATTTGATTGTAGGTGTGACCATCTGGTGATGCCCACGTTCGTTTGTGAATGTCTCGATGTGGGAAATATGTTGAGTTTACAAGAAGGATCCTGCTAGCTGCGATTTTCAGTTTTTTTCAGCCATTTTCAGTCTATTAAAAACATTCCGTTCAAGTCTCCTGGTCCTTACTGAACAGGGTTATGTGTTTTACCAGTCCATGGATTCATCGGAAATTTGAGTTCTTGGGAAGAAAAATGGTGACCTCTTATTTGCGTACAAAAAAAAATACCTCCAGCATGATAATGGATGATATCATCAATCATTGCTGAGACATCCGAACTCTATATTGTAGCAAGCCTATACCAGACTGTTGGTTGCTAAAAATATCAAAGTTCATTCATTTATTCTGCAATCCAAGCTAATGTTAAATAGTCAAATTAAAAAATAACCTCTATTTACTATTTTTTTATTTATACTACTGAAAGCAGATTATCACTGAAAAGTGTACTAAAGATATTCTTATATTTATATTTATCCACAATGTCTTACACCAGAGGTCGCCACAAGTAGTCACTTTGGTAAGAAATGATCATTGTTCGATAATAATCAACAGCGTGCCATTAATTTAAGTTTCTTGGCATTGCAGAACAAAAGCAAATATTCTGAACAGTAGAATCATTCGACCCTCGCTTTTTTTGAAACGTTTTCTAAGATTCTGAAAACCTTACTTAGTTTTATGTAATGCAAAACATGTTTCAATCAATCAAAATCAAATTCAGGTTCAAATATCAGGAATTGAAATTTCAAGTAGTATAAGTATTTAGATCTTTCCTACAAGGCGTATACATAGTGTTGATAGTCCCCAAAAATATTTTCTCTTCAATCCCGGCCTCAAATAACACATCAGAAGAACAAAAACTCAAGGGCTTAGAGCAGTAACACATGGTTAAAATAATAAGCAACACCTAATTTTGAAGTTTTCAGTGCGACATTGTTTCAATTTTG
The DNA here is from genome assembly GCA_947369275.1 of Nemotelus nigrinus. NCBI lineage: Eukaryota > Metazoa > Arthropoda > Insecta > Diptera > Stratiomyidae > Nemotelus > Nemotelus nigrinus. The sequence goes on along the minus strand of OX376373.1, from coordinate 43,769,552 downwards.
CTTTAATTGCATTGTCGTTCGAAAAGATCCATAATTCGTCTTTGCATACTGTGACTATTAGAATTGTTGTTCCAACTGACTAGTAAGAGATACAAGAATCTATTGTCGACTTTTCTAGACCAAATTCAATAAGAACCTGGTTCAACCGTCCGTTCCTCAATTGACTGAATCGCTTCAGTCCATAGAATGTGTTCAACTGCCAGCAAACCAGACTGACATCCTCTTTGATACCTTCGGGCTGCAATATGTAAGCCTCTTCATCAAGCTTGCCATTACTTGCCGTAAGATTGAAATTTCGCTGCTAAAGCTAATAGAAATCGAATTGAGGTGTATCTAGCTTGCATAGAATACGTTTTGCTATACCCTTTATATCAAATAGCACTATCGACCATTGCATTTGGTTTTAAAGAGTTTCGGTCTTAATCGACCGGCTTTTGCACAGGAAATTTCTCAGCTTAACTCATTTACGTGTTCTCCAGAACTGTTAGACGTTTTTACCGATAGATGTACGGCTGGTATGTTTGACTGATAAATTTTTATGATTATTTGTTTATTTCAGAGTGTGGTTTTTGCTTTTAGGGTTGTTTTTCTTCAATGTGTTCCTTTCTTGTGTATTTTTTGTATGCCGTTGTGTGTTTTTCTTCAATATTTGACCCCTGCTACTACCAATTTTCCCTCTGGTACCAATATCTCCCGGCTGGGGACCATCAAGTCGAGTTTTATCCTAAACCCTAGCCTTACACTACTCCGAAGAATATTTACAGCTTACTGTATATTCTCATAGATACCGGTGGTATATTTTTGGGTAGCTTTTCTTTTCATTCGTGCAGTCTATGTAGCCCTATCTCTCATTTACAGCTGTTCTCGTAGCCGGGATGAAAACTTTCACAATTCATCGTTTTTCAAAACGGAGGGTGAATGTTGCGCGGGTTCTTTTTTGGCTCTGATTTCATCTAAATCCCTGATGTTAGATTTGATCATACCACATCTGACCTTAACATATTCTTTTGGAGCCCTGACGGATGGTTTCATCTGAAACACTAGCTCACCAACGGATACGAGTCATACTTTCTCCTATCTCTTTTAGGCTCGGCTCAGCTTTCATTTGACGAAGAATCTGGGGTACGTTATTTCACATTGGGGGGAAATCGTCATCACTACTGGTCGGCTTCTCTTTATAAGCTGCGGCTTTTCCTTTGATAAGCTTATTATCGATACATATAAACTTGGCTTTTTTGACGTTTTCTCTTCAACAGTTGCCCATATTACTTCATCTCTCATTCTTACCGTACTGTCATATGTCTGGACCTTTTTTTTAGAGGGGGTTTCAACCATTTACCTTTGATGCTCTATTCTGCTTTCTGCAGATCACCTTCGATGCTCCATTCTGCTTTCTGCAGATCATGTTCTACTTCACTCTAGCGTCTCATAGTGCTCCCTTGCAAAGACATTTGTGGGGTACCCTCCACAGCCCCAGCGCTCTTGACTGCCGATTCGATGGAGAAATCTGTGTTGACCGTGTTCGGAGTAACCTGAACGCTCTTGGTGCAGAATGTAAAAAATGAGTTTGGATATGATAATACATTGACCTGACAGTTTTATTCTGGTCTTTGATGACCTTATGTACATTGCTTTGAAATTTTGTCTATTTCATCTGTCCTTTGATCATCTTTTTTAATCGGCCAAAAGTCGTATTTGTCTTTCTTTACCAACAACACTGGTGGTAGTATCACTTTCAGTTTTCTAAAATTATTCTGTGTACGAAGGCGTTTTCTCCCTCAAACTTAAGGGTTTCCACGTCGTAAGATTTTGCACTTTTTGTATTTGATATTAAAGAAGTCAAGCTGTCCACCTCTTGAACAATCACTGGCAGCTTTTTCCCGGTCAAATTGGGAAATAGACTGCCGAAAGTTATAGCTTCTCTCAATCTTTATGCTGAGTATCCAAATAATTGTGCAGATACTACCATAGTAACTCCCTCAGTATTATCCACTGCTGAGGTTCGGTTGAGCAGCTGTGTAGCTTTGCTGTCTTTGGACTACGATGATCCGGGGTCCGTAAACCGCACTCTTTCTTCTTTCCATGCTCATATTTGCTTTATTAATCGGGGTGTCCGTTCCTTAGGTCTGCACTTAGCACTGCATCAACGTACCTAGTTTTGTGAGCCGTTGCACGACCATAACAAGGGCGGCCCTTTCACTGCTTTAAAGAATGGTTTTAAGTACGTAGTTTATCTAACCAACAATGACAAAATCCTTTTTTGGAGGTAAAGCAGTGCCACATAGTGCACCGTATTCTACAACGTCAACGCCGTGTTCGAAATATATTTATTTTTAATGTAAATATATTTCGTCAAATGATTTCCTCACGGTTACGATAGATTACGAAATTTTTATAAGTGAGTTCGAAGCAGAGTTTCGGGAGGATTTTTTTTTCATTCGTGATTGGTTGCATCTTTTCAAAGAAATACTTTCATTACTTTCATCATTTCAAAGAATTATTCACAATCACCCAAGCAGGAGACATTTGATTCTTGTATTCGTTCTTTATGGCTGCTTTACGTTGATCTGGAGCTTTTACCGGTCACTTTATTTTTTTATGCTCTAATAAAGATATTTTTAGATTATTTACGGAACTTTTTAATGCTTCTGCTTAGTGGACAGGAGAAATTAATCCTGAAAAGTTTACCTGATATTTATATCATCTTTCTAGACAATATGATCTTTGTTTTGGTATGATATTTGCATTAGTTTTAAGCTCCCTTGTATTGGTTTCAGTCTTTTTGATCTTAACTCATAGAACTACAATATGAAAAACTAATATTCCTACAACATTCACTGGTGACAAGTAGCAATGCAGATTATTCCCGGAAATTCCATAGCAAGATAGCATATTACGAATTCTGAAATTGTTTTTCCAATTCTCTAGCATAAAAGTGGATGACTATGATAGAAATTTATGAGTTCGTATCACGACGTTGCCGGTCCTTGGCCACATAGTAGTAAAAAGTAACCATTTGACACAAAAAAATATGTACCTATTCCAACAATGGTAGACTGGAATAGAAACCATGATTCCAGCAGCTAAGCATACATTGTTTCATGCAACTGCTAATTAAAATGCACCTAGGGGCCTTCAGTATTAATAAGTGTAATTCTCATCATTATCGCTGCATTGAATACCTATTATATTCCATATTTTCCTACCATAGAAGGCAACCACCAGTATTTATGTGGAAGTCCCTTCAGCATAAGCTGCATTGCCTTAGAAATAATGATATGATTAATAAGAACCTTTAATTAGCAATAAGAACCCTCTACGTACTCGTCGAAATATTTCTTTAATTCAATTTGCCTCGACCGTAGTACGTCGATTGTATGTTGATTCTCTCCTCATTACGAAACTGGAAAACATTTATTTATATGATTTATTCTATTCGCATATTTATTATCCCAAGTGGGACTATAGTTTACGCAACGACACGATCTAAAAGAGACCGGAAAAATATGCGATATTTGCCATCATAAACATAACACACTTCGCATAATTATTTGGCATCGAACGAAGGTACTCGCAATGCGACACGTATCGCGTACTTGTAAGTAGTCATGTTAGTCTTTTCGAGTGTATCTATGCAAGTTTAAGTCACTAGCGAATACTACGACATTCCTACAACAATCCTCGTTTGCTCGTAGAGCATCGACTAGTGCAGCTTCGAATGCCCTGTTTCGTCACCTTAAATGCTCGTGTGCAATACAAGAAGTGCAGTTTCATGCGCTGCATCATAAATTGGCACCGTTCTCTGTTGTTTTCTGATTTATGAAAGTAAAAATCGAGTACGGTGAAATAAGGCCAGCTTGCACCACTTAGTCCTGACATAGATCTACTGCCTACATATCGCTGCACCATCGCAACTATCTACAACGTTCGACGAAAACTTGTAGATAGAGTTTTAGCTATATGGATCATTGAGCCTATACAGTTTTGCTGAAAAATATGTACCCACCTCTGCGCATATAAAAATTTCTATAAATTCTACAAATATTATTTTATTTATGATTATTTTAGTTGCAATTTATAATTTCTTTTTGGAATTATACACATTTTAAAGGTCGTTATTTGATTTGTTTCATGTTTGTTGATTTAATGGTAGCATTTTTGATTTTCTTCCGCACGAGAGTAACAATTAGCAAAGAGCAAAAGAAATGAAAATATAAAAGAAAACGGATGGAAATAATATGAAAAAATTATATGCAATATAAAATATACATAAAAAAATTTCATTTGCACATGCATAATGAAGCCAAAAATTTTATTTTTACTTTTAGTTTTACTTTCCAAACTTATAGGATCTAGGCTTGTTCTAAAAGGTCTACAATTTCATAAGTATTTCAAAATTCAGTAGATGCCAAGCTGCGCTGTAAGTTGACTATACGAGTAAGTAGCAATGACACTTCTCTCACATGAACCTCACCAGCTTCAAAGAAAAAATTGCTTGGTTTCAACAGATAAGATAGTGCTGAATAGTGTCCTTGCTGCAATTTAAGCACTTACTCAAATGAAAACGGCTAAACTCGACTACGTGCGCCCCATAGCCGTTAAACAGTTTTATCTATTGTGTTTTTGTGATTGTGTGTTTGTTATTAATAGTGGTTTTTGTTTGCTTGCTTGTTTATCATCATCGTGTTATCTTCTCGTCTAGTTTACGTATGCTTTTGAGTATTCTTCTTCAAGTTTTTGTCCCTGCTACCACTAGAGGATGGGCAGGGATCAAAAATTCAAGAATGACTAACAAAAACGTACAAAAATATTCTCGAAAAGACAACACACTTAAGACAAAGAAACAAACAAATAAAAAACACCCTCAAAAATAAACACACAACCACAAAAACACAAAAGAAAACGCACAATCGGTAAAATTGTCTAACGGCTTTGTAGTACCCACGCTCGTAGTACCCAAACAAAAAAAAAACAATAACAAAAATAGCATAAATTGTTAAAGGTGAGTTGTCTGGCGTTCCACATGTATGTAAAATTTATTCTCGTACTATATTAATCTGAAAATTTGAATTCATCAGAGGTTATTCACTATTTGCAGAAGACTATACAAACATTTACATCTGGCGCCCAACGTGGGCTCAAAATAGTACCCGAAAATATTGTAACAGAAGCAGGCTATTAGAATAGCCATCCAAATCAGGAAAAGGGAACTGTAACAAACTATTGTACGATAAGCTTGCGAATCAAAATAATTCGATTTCTTTCTACTGCAGGGTACATACCGCTCATCCAACAGAAGCTAGTCGAGCCCACTTCAGATGGTGTGCAAGGCCAATCGTCCAGCGTCCTTTATTAGATGCGAGTTAAAGATGCGTTAACGCCATCATGTGCTGTCAGAATTTCAGATCTTTAAAGTTTGAGAGAATGTCTTTAGTAATGTTGTCATCCTTCTTCTTCAGTCAAGTGAATTGTTTCAATAGCTTCACTTGCCAAGGCAAGATGGACCAACTGGTGTGCTGTCACTGCTCTAGAATAAATTTTTTCCGCATAAATTGTCGACAGCCCACTTCCACCCATAATCATGCCTATTGTTCCCATGAAGGACATCAGTAGGTGAAAGCCCCCCAGCCTCACCACGGCGTTGCTTAAATTGGTGTACTTATAGTTTTCAACAATCTCTCTGGCTTTAAGGTATAAGGGTTGGTCATAAGAAACAATACAGGTTTTCTGTCCATGCATTCGGCATTTCTCGTTGGCGAGTCGAAGATGCGTAAGAATTGTCTCGCAATTTGATGGGGGATGTCTGATGAATGGTAGACATATAATTTTTGATGTTTGAAAGTTGCTGCTGTTGCCTCCTCCATGATCCCATTCAACCCCGGAATGTTTGATCTGGCCGCATGATCGCCGAGGTTTCAAAAAGCGTTGTATTCTTGCAACTAGCTGAAAATACTATACAATCGTTGACAACAAATTAACCAATTGTTTTGTCCCGAACTTGTGGTAGAGATATACACCAATTCTGCTCAGTTTTGAGATGAATGAGCGAGACTGTTGAATGTGCAAGAGCAACGCATTTCTTTCTATATGAATCCAAGTAAGCCTGTTTATCTTTTAGAATTACAGTTTCCAAAAATAGTCTTAAAGATTCGGGAATCATAGAATTTACATTCTTGAAGAAATCGTCGGATGGTGTAAATTGATTTGTGTCGTACACTTGCGAACGTCTGTCCTCTCGTACGACTTCAGTAGCTGCCTTCAACACATGTAGTCTTTTTACTTGAGGATCTGAGCTTCGATTTTCTGGTGAAAATTTCGTGACCTGTATTTTTGAAACAAACAGTTGTTTGTTTTTAGTATGTTTCAATGATCAAAATATCGTCTCCGCACTTTTCAAACAAGCGACTTTTCACTGTTTGTGGTTGAGGTCGTTCTTCTTCTATAAAATCTATGAGTTTATTTAGAGAGACCTGACACTCCTCATGGTCCTCTTCCAGGAATGAATAAATTAATTCCATGGATTGATCAACCGTGGCATACCGACGGTTTCCTTTGAACATTTCCATTGGTGGTGTCCGATGATATCTGGTATCAAGTGCTACCAAATCTATGTCCTCAGATGCACTGTTGTATTTCTGGCTTCATCTTCCTTTTTCTGGTTTCATCTTCCTTTGAACAACAAGAAACTCTTCAGTTTTTTTTTGTCTCCGCAGAGAAATCAGTGTTCTCTAATATTAAACAGATGAGGCATTGATTGATGGTGTCACACTACTTTTTCCAACGCGAACAGTTACTTGGATCAAGTTAGGGTGGTTATATCTCTTCTGACAAGCAATGTGCTCAGATATCTCATCGACGCTCTGGAATAAACATTAGTTTTCTTGGTTTTTAAAAGGAACACTGGACAAAAGAAGGGTTTTTAGACCGCTTTTATTTACTAAACGCACTTCACCTTGGCTTGAAGTCTCCTTACATATAAAACACGAACTCGCACTGGGACTGGGATCAGACATTTTGTAGATTTTGAATTTGAACTGCAATGGAGACACTCAATGAGATACCGGCCAGAAGAGAACTACGTCATAGCATAAGAACTAGGTCATAGCATAAGAACTAATAAATAGCATGAAAAGAACGGTATTGTGCGATATTTGCCTGATGGAAGAGATTTACAGAGAGTGAAGGATATACCATCAGCTGGCACCTAAAAAGAACCAAAACCAAAATAAGTGCACTTAATCATATGCAAAAGTGAGAAAAGCATACTCTCAAACGACAGGTGAGAATGTATACAACCATATTAGCTGATAGGTGAGAGTGTGTTGGCGTGCGTATAATCCCACCAAGAAACAGCAAGTGCAGCGAACATTCACTGGCAACAAACAAAATTCTCTGCATTTGGCTGCATAAAAGTGTTGGAGATGTTCCATTTACTGGTCAAATGGTATCGAAAGTAGTATTCCGCGTTAACTACCTTATCGCTTACCATTTTAATACTCAGAAAATGTTTTAAGTTCAATTCGTTCAAATAGTATCTTTGGCAAAGCACATGTATATTACCTAGCGGGAATGAGAAATGTATATGATCGTATAAAAGGAGCATATCTTGGCTGGGTACTTTGTATCTTTTTTCAACTTAGACTTGGATATTGCTATCTACTTCTCGCAATCAGTGGGGAAATATCGCAAAGTGTATCGCAATTCACGTACTTTCCGAGCTATATACAGTTCTTAAGCTATGGCTAGGTAAAGACTGAGTACCAGATAGATTTTAATCTAAAATAAGCCCTTCACGGTATAAATTGACAAAAACTAAAAAAAGTCGAAAATTTTAAGATTTTTTCGATTTTGACAAGGTTGCAATCGGTTAGGTTATTCCTTGGGGTAAAAACTTAATCAGCAAAAAATCAGAACTACCGGATTTGACGCTACGTGCCTATCCTTTTAGACGACAAGGTTACTGGACTATAAGACAAAATACTTTCTAAATCCAAATTCACCAAATACTCGTGAAAGCTTAAATATACACCAGCATGCGCTTCAAAAGACGTACGGAAGGTTCTACGAAGGATGATGGTCGAAGTACAAAAACGTATTGAACTTTTTCAAAAGGATGTTACTTTCGGAGGGTTTGTCGAATAACATTTTTAGCATAGGGATTCAAAAGCCTCGTTGCTTACTACTATCAGCCAACGTTGGTGGAGCTCAAATTCCCTTTTGGTCTCTCGGCTGCAGGTAGAAGGCATGAAAAAATGAGAATTTTCAATAATTTTTGTTTGCCAGTAAATCATTTTATTTTATAAAAGTAATAATATGGCATCTTTACAGAATGTTTCGACTAGACCTCACGAAAGTTGGAAAAAAAAATTTAATAATTTTAAAAGTTATGGCTGTTTGTGTTGATTCAATTCCAATAGAAGTTCCTTGCGGTGGCCATCACAAATCCTTGGAGACTCATCTTAAATCAATCGGACAAAAAAAAATAGTTTTATTAATAGATAATCTAGTGCATGATCGAAGCTTTTTTTTTTTAAAAAAAATAATAAAATGGCCTCATGAAATTTTTCTCCAGATTTTCGGGAAAAAACCAACAAATAATGTTTATAAGAAATCGAAATTTAAAAAAAAAATCCTTCGATCAGGCACTAGTTTATTATGTTTTCCAAAAGCTGTATAAATTTCATTGAAATCTACTGAGCGGTTTTCGAGTTACAGTGGTCACCAGTTCAAAAAGCATAGTTGTCAGAAACACGCATTTAGAGTTTTACACTCGATTTATGTACAGTAATACGAATTGTTTAATTACTTACACCAAGTCATCTATTCCTGGGCCATATAATAGTTCTTCAGCCGTTGTAGAAGCTTCCAAAATATCGATTTGCTGTTGCCTACGTAGCATTCTACCTTCTCGCGTGTTATCGTTAGCGCGCTTATCTGGCACTTTCACACGTGAAGCATCTGTTTTTTCAGCATACCAATGAGAATTAGGCCCAAAATTAAGTCCCAGTGTATTCATTATGATCAATAATGAAATCGTACCTTCATTAAATACACTAGTAGCTATGTATGCAGCAATTTGTACGATAGTAAAACTTGTATTTATGGTTTTTGGGCATATTTTCCACACTCGTTAGTTGAAGCTCTAATTATTATTCTGATTGAATCCACCTACACATCTTATAAGTAAATTGTCATTAGTGAGATCTTCATAAATTGGCTTGATAGCTTCTAAAACAACAGTAAGTGAGAATAATCATGAGTATAAGTAGAAAGCTCTCCACTTGCTTCAGCGCGCTGGTAAGAGCACCAAGAATCTTCGCCTTTTGGACACATACTATGATTTAAATTTTTATCACTCGAGCCGTAGTGATAAAAAGTTGCCATTATAGCAGATTTCATTTCTTCAATAGAATCACAATGTCGACGTATTGATAAACCATAGTACACAGTTAATTGTCTATTACTTTTCCTGAAAGCTTACCTGTACCACCAAGACCTTTTTGTTTATTTGTCAATGTATTTAATCGAGTCTCCACCCGCTTCTGAGCATGCCCTATACATTCCTTCTTATTTACGGTTGTATTTTTGTAAGGATCAGCTTTTATAATTCCTGAATAGGTCTTCTTCCAATATAGTTTGCATATTTAACTCCATAGTTTGTTTCAGACTGCTGAGACATTTGGACTATCGCATCCCCCTCCATTTTCCCACAAGACTCTTTGTGATTAGCAGCACACTCATTTTCATGCGATTCATGCCATTCCGGAAACTACACCGTATTTTTTTTATTTTTCCAATCCTCACATTGCTTACAATATGCATTTTCAATGTTTATATCAAGAATCTTTCCAGTAAAATAGCCAATTATAGAAGAAACTCCAAATGACGGTGTATATCCCCGTTTTTGCCAGATTCAATCTCCCGATACAGCTAAAGCATTCGTATCTTCATTTTCAGTTGTTGGCATTACTTGCTTTTCATCAAGGCTTTTGCAACGGTTTTACTACAATCTAAAATGTGCTTCAGTAATATAGTATGCGTAGCTTTATCTAAAAAAAGACGGCATGTCCATCAGGCCACAAAACTTGCACAATCCTTCGTATCCTACTCCTAGTATTCTCATCACAAAAATGAAGCGTCTATTTATTTCATAAGAATGGCCAACGAAAGAACAGGAAGGAACATATTCATTTCCACAATTATCACATGCAACTACAATTTTAAATCCCAGCCCACGTGTACTTGCTGTTTCAAATTGTACATTTCCATCACATTTTTATACTTAACAAGAGTAGAAATTGCAGTGAATAACGTAATGAAATTTATTATTCGAAGTTCAGTACTGCTATTTTCGGGTACATCTTCGTCAGTGTTTTGTTTCAATTTTTTAGAAGATGTACTCTGAATACTTTGACCACGATGTTTTCGGATTGAATACATTTTTTCTTTTCACTGAACGTGACTAACGAATATTTTGAGAACTCCGAAGTTCTCTTGAAACTTTTCTAGAGTCACGTCCCATTAAAAATTACTAGAAAAATTATTTATTTCAACACACAACTATCGACTGCTCAGTGCAACTACCGCAGGTATACTGGCGACAAACAAATAATTTTCAGCACTTATACTACCTAAAAATTGTAAATATATAGTAAGGTATTCATAGATTTAGGTATTACTGTACATACATCAAAGTTGTAATTCATTCATGACAATAGAACCCGAGAAATCGGTTGCTTGCAGCTGCTGCTAACTACCTGATCTCGAGCGTTCTGGAGCGCCCGAGAGCCCTTTATTAATTGTCGAATATCTCGAAAAGTATTCGTTGGATTCACTTCAAAATTTCAGAGAATATTTTTAAGATATTATACCTTAAGAAAATGTGAAAATCAATATTTTGAAAACTCTGACTACCCCTAACCCAGCAAAATAACCTCTGTTATATAAAAAATTGTAAATGATTTTTTCAAAACACTTCAAGTGTACAAAAGTTTTTGCTCATCACTTTATAATCAAGCAATATAGTGCTTAGCATCCTATCTCGTAGAAGTGAACCGAATAAGTTTGCAGATATCTTGAGATTATGACCGAGCAAAATCTCAAGATCTGTTGGACAAGCACTACCGGTGTCAGAGCGCCAGGATCAAATTATAGCTGCTATTTGTGACCGGAATAATAATTTTATTTTGCATCATGCCTTGCAGTCGTCGTTTTACGAGTCTAATCTTATCCCACAAACTATTCGTAGTAATAAGTGTAAGTACGAATATCAGTGCAGTACAATGCGCACGTTGCACTTTGATTCATGCAAAGTGAATGTAAGTCATTTTGCTTTCAACAATCGCTTTTAATTAATAATTTTTGCGTCAGTGTCCGGGATATTTATTTTTGCAACTAGCTTACTCGCAAAATTATTTTAACGAATTGCTAGAGGCGTTACGGTAGAGCGGTTGTGATTGATTAGATCAAGATTGACTAGATAAGAGTACTGATAAACAGATGACTCAATTCACTTTTCAAGCGGCCGCTCGATTGCTGCGGTGTCGTCTTTTGGCCACTGATGTTGAAACTAGACATTTGCGAGCCTTTATGAATATGCGAGTGCTAATGGCTTTTGAAATCACGCTCATTATCTGCATCCGTGTTTGCGATGAATCTGCTTAGCATATTAACATAAATCTCAGCGAGCTCCGTGGGTGACTCCACACTTTTGCGCTGACACCACTCCGCCAATTTCCAATGCTGTGCCAAACTTCAGCACCAACGTACGTTTCTAATAATTGCAGCATTCTCAAGTCAAGTGAATGCGCTGCAATTGCGGTAATTTACAGCCTTGTTTACGGTAAGATCGCGAACAGCTTCGATCGAACCATCATCATAATCGGCGTCACCATTCCGATCTTGTGCAGAGTCATGATCGAGCAGCAGTCCAAACATTGCCTTGACGATTGCACTCGTGATCGGTGCGAGTGGTTCATGCCTGCGCTGATTACACTCAAGATCGGAGGAATGACTCAGTGATTTTGGACGGCTTGCGATGCTATTATGCTATTCCCACAGAAGATTATTTCTGATGCATCATTATTCATTACCCGTTGGCCACCAATCATATTTTATTGCATTGCTCGAGTGTAATAAAAGAAATATATTGGCTCATTTTTGGTTTGGCAAATGTTTTTTCTAACAAGTCATACCACCATAACTTTCTGGTATTGAATGGCTGCCACAGATGTGCGTGCTATGGTTTTAGCGAATATGTATCGCTTTTTTGCACTCTAGTTGATATTCTCGTCATAATTAGTCTCCTTGGGAGCATTTGACGCTTCTTGTGATATGCAATTAGCGAAAAATATCAAATGAAATAAATACTAATTTACCAGTCGCTTGGGCAATCCCGCTCTCAGTTTGTACCTAAGATTTAATCATTCATAAAAATTATAATTTATCTGCTTGAGCTATTTAAATTGTTGAGATACATACCGAATTTCCTAAAATTAGTTTCTTTGGTAATGCAATGCCTTTGTGTGTCTTTTGCAATTAAAAAACGAACAAAAAATTGACTGCATTTTCATCGATTCGTAGATTTTTATTTTTCCTTCAATGTATGTATTATATGCTGCAGTTTCGTGACGAATGCCTAAACCTTATTTGCCTGAATTAGAAATTTGGATTAAATGTGCGACAGGAAAGGCCAACGTGCAGAGAGAATATCGATTTTCAAATAGAAATCTATATTGAAATGTACATGAATTCTTTAAATAAGCTTTTAAATTAAAAAGATATGAAAGTGGAATTGTTTTTGTGGGATAGTTAAAATTGAATTTTTTTTAACTAAGTTGTTTCGAAAGTATGCACTGGTTCTGATCAGACATCAGCACATAGTGCATACTTGACTGAAACAGAAAAATATATATTTAATTTTTGGGTAAAGGTAGTGCGAAGTCAATAAAAACTAGGTTTGACGCAGTACTTTAATAAATATCTATAATGTAAGATTTAGTTTATTCTCTATTTTTCATAAAATTAATATCACAAATGGCCCCATTCATGCAATCAAAAATGTCTCGAACGAAAAGAGCTCACGTAGCTCCTCAACTATACCAACTATTGTATTTCTATACCAACTATTGCACTTCCCCACGTGAAAGCTATTCTATCAGCTTCTCCATGAATTCGTTTTTCGCTTTAAAATACTCAAGTCTGGTGGGGCGGGCTTATTAAGTACGCTATCCCAGACCCAGACGATTGGCGTAGAAGCATCATCTGTCCCATACATAAAAAGTGAGATAAACTGCTGTGTGAGAATTACAGAGGCATCTCCTCAGTCTATACGTCCTACAAAATTCTGTCAAAAATCCTGGAGTACAGGATTAAACCGTTCGCGGAAGAAATAATTGGCGAGTATCAAGGCGGTTTCAGATCTGGTCACTCCACAATCGGCCAACTCTTCACGGTCAAGTTAATTTTCCAAAAGAGCTGGGAATACAACGTCGACATATACCAAATCTTTGTCGACTTTAAACAAGCATATGACAGCATCGACCAAAGCGCACTATATAGCACCATGCTGCAATTTGGTATACTGGCCAAATTAGTGAGACTTATAAAGATGACGAAGGTCCGGATCCAGAACAGATTGACGGATCCTTTTGAAACTCTGGTTGGAATGAAGCAGGGCGATGGAATAGCGCTCACGCTCTTCAAACTGGCACTTGAGTTCGCTATGCGGGCAATGAACCTGAACACCAGCGGCACACAACTTCGACACAATTGGCAGCGTACGCGGATAACATTAACATCATGGCTCGAAAACTGACCGATGCAGAAGAACTTCTGCTTAGACTTGACACTGCAGCAAAGGAAGTTGGACTACGAATCAACGAGGACAAAACGAAAGTTACGATGCAATCTAGGACAAGGACGCCAGTGCACACGACCATCAACCTAGGGGACCTTAACATCAAATTCGTGGACAGCTTCGTTTACTTGGGTAGAAACCTATCGAGTGACGTCAAACTTCTCGGTCCTCCAAATTATGAAATCGAAATATGCGCACAGAAAGACTAAGCTCCGCGTTTATAAAACTATCATAAGACCTGTGCTGTGCTATGGCTGCGAAACATGGACCCTGACCCAACCCTCCGAAAATATGATCGACACCTTCGAACGGAAAGTTCCATGGCAGATTTTCGGGGTTGTTCGCGACCGAGATGGCGCATCCGGTACAAAAATGAGTTGTACGAACTGTACGATGAGCTGAAAGTCTCCAAAATCATCAAATTACAATGGATACAGTGGGCTGGGCACGTGCAATGCATGGATGACGATCGCATGCCAAAACGAGTCATAAACGCAAGACGAGTCGACGGAGCGAGGCCAAGAGGAGGACCAAGAGCTCGTTGGGAGAGCTCAGTATATGCGGACACCGAGCAACTATTGGGATTCCAAGACTGGAGGACGCGGTCTCGTGACCGAGACAATTGGAGGAGATCGATCCAGGTGGCCAAGGCCCGATGTCGGGCCGTTATGCCTCGTTGATGATGAATTACATGTCCAGCTGAAATTTTGAGTTTTCCAGGACGTTATTGTTCTGTAGCCCTTCTAGAGGTAGAATCAGCTCCCTCAATTTCCATCGAATCAAATAAATAGCTAGCCTAAAGAGAATGAGGTATATCGAAGGATTCATTGACAAATTTCTTACTAGGCTACAAATTATATGTCCGCAGCTGTACATATAGAAATAGATAGGTTAGGATAGGTTAGGTAAATAGCTAGGATTTTGTAAAAACACTTTTTAAGGACTTTTAAGGATTTATAGATCTTCATAAATATTTATTAGAACATAATGAAAGCAATAAATTGACATCTCAAGCAAATATTAATCTTCAAAAACCAATTTCACTTCTCACACTAATAAATGTTCATGACTTTTCACTTTGGCAGTACACTGAGTCATACCGACAGAAAAGTTTCCTTGGCAAGTTGAATTATTTACTGGGCGGTACAGATAGACACTCATGGCAAAAGCCTGAAAACTCGGCGAAACCATAATGTGAGTAATGACCATTATTCATAGCTAATTATTCCATCGAACGGAAGCGTTGAATTCTGGTCTGGCAAAGGTAACAAGGAGCAATCAATACCAATTGAAACACATTATAAGCCGAATAAATAATTTAAACTGTTGCACGATCTCGCAATTGCATTGTTTCCTTTAATAAATTTGTTGCAATTTGCGGACATATCAGTCCGGCATCTTTGAATCCATTGTATCCGCTGGGGTTTGATACGCTAGAAAGGCAGGCGAACTTGGTGTTGATTCATATCCAAGATGCCGTGGTGAGTTGGAAGCTGGAGTCTACTTGAATTGCTGCTCTACCACTTACAGCTTGCCACTGCTAATTGCAAAATTGTCGAACTTTTAATGTGAAAATTTATTGGTAAGTACCTATGCATGCGGCGATTGTTTTCAGTTTGTCGGCAAATAATTTCAATTGATCACGAACGATAAAATATACATACATGCGACAAACGTACGATCGGATGTCAGAAAACCGACAATTATTGCGTTTCATCGACTGCTGAATTCAAATTAACCTTTCCCGAATTAGAGAATATTGATTACCTACAAAGCGTACGAGTAGTCAATTCAAAAGTGCTCGGTGTTGTGAAGACAAAGCGAAATTGAATATGAAGAAAGATTCATGAATGCCTTAGGCTGATCATGCGTATTTATCCTCATCAATGAAAATTATGACATGATTGTATTAGTTTCCACCAAGTCTCTTCAATTCAATGTGATTACAAGATATTTTGATGTAACTGAAAACTTTTTATTTCTAGCATTCAAATGTACCTACTGTTCTTTAGACCCCATACTCCATCTAGTCTCCCGAATGGCAACTCCTAGCACAATATCTTTTTTGTTTAAAGTACGACGAGTGCCGCTGACAGGTAAAACTGCGGTTAAGATCGATACCAACTATTGAACAATCGGTTGTATGCCGAAATGATTTTCCCAACGGGATTCGAATCAATGAAATCGCAATGCGCAATATATTACTAGAGACACGTGCCTGTAGGCGAATTAATTTCGTTAACGAGTAAATTGGTCTCTAGCATGATCTATGGAAAATTGCCCATATTAAATTAAATTCGCGGTAAATGGCAGTTATTTGCATATCTTTGCAGTTATTACTAGCGAAATGTTTCGCGGCTAGTCAGAATTAATGATGTACAGTCACCAATATCCGACACAGTAATCTATATTGTATGAACTGTGAATTTGCCAAATGAAGTAAGTAAGTAAGTTAGAACAAACAAGGAAATGAGTCAGCTCATTGTTAATTCAACGCAAGTAAAACAATTTCCAAACTTGGTTAAAATGCTGTATGAACTTAAGAGAAAAACAAAATCCAATTTTAATTACTAATCATTGATTATGCAGTAAATACAGGCTTTAAGAATGTTAAAATTTCCACCATGAAGGAAGTTTTTACCCAAGAAGTGATGGAACAGGCCTTATATCAGGTCAGTCCATAAGTCCCCGCGTATTTTCCCTTAGTCATTTGTATGAGTCATATTTGTTCGAAAAGAGGTAGGTAAACTACCTTTTTTTTCCCTGAAACTATATACAGGTAGAGTTAGTCATTTTATAATCAGTTTTTGAGAAGATCGGATGTTAAGTGATAGTGAAAAAAATGGAAAATACTAACGAGTACAAAAGGCACATTTTATACTTTTTTTTTAAAAGTGGTAAAAATGCTACAGTAGCTGCAGCAGAGATAAATACGGTTCATGGTGAAAACACTATTAGTGTAAGAACTGCACAGGAGTGGTTTAGAAAATTTCGGGATGGATGCACTACAGCAGAAGATGCACCTCGCTCAGGACGTCCCACTGAATTTGACGACACGGTGTTAAAAAGCCTGGTGGAGGCAGAACCAACTTTAACCGTGGATATGATTGCAGATAGGTTAAAGTCTTCGCATGGAACCATTCATCGGCATTTGGTGCAGATACAAAAAGTATCTAAGCTTGGAAAATGGGTCCCACATCAGTTATCAACATCAAATCTCCAGCAAAGAGTGAACATTTGTTCCCATCTGTTACGTCACAATGAAACGGAACCTTTTCTCAATCGTATTGTAACAGGGGACGAAAAGTGGATAGTCTATAACAACGTCGTGCGGAAAAGACAATGGGTGGATGCAAATCAGACACCAGAACCAACGGCCAAAACAGGACTGCACCCACAAAAGATTCTTCTATCTGTTTGGTGGGATATGTCAGGAGTTGTCTATTTTGAATTGCTGCATCCTAATGAAACTATCACAGCGGATGTGTATTGTCGTCAACTCAGTAGTTTGAATGCAGAATTGATTAAAAAACGCCCTTCTTTAGTGAACAGGAGGAAGGTTCTTTTTCATCACGATAATGCCCGACCGCATACTGCAAAAGTCACCCTGGAAAAATTGAAGGAATTTGACTGGGAAATTATGCCTCATCCAGCATATTCTCCAGACATTGCTCCAAGCGATTTTCATTTGTTTAGAAGCCTGCAGTCATTTTTAGGTGGAAAAGTATTTCAAAACAAAGATGATGTCCAAATCAGCCTAACTACATTTTTTAATTCAAAAGATAAGAAATTTTATTCCGATGGAATTCAACAATTACCACAAAGGTGGGAAGAGATTGTAGATAATGGAGGAAAATATATAATCGATTGACATTAAAATTAATTGTGTTTTTTTATGTAATTAAAAGTACCTTAAAAAAACGCGGGGACTTATGGACTGACCTGATACCTGTTTAATTCAGTTTTTTCCAGCTTTTAGAAGCTAGATATGTACGTGTATGTACATACATATGCATATTGACAGATTTCGAAATGTCGAAGATAATCAGCAATCTTCTTCATTGTCTATCAATCGCAATCTCTCATCTCCTAGTCATGGAAGGGCTAGTGAAACGCCTGAAAACCAAAAGAGGTTTACTCCAAAGGATTGTATCTTTGTAATCTTCGTAGGGTGCAGCCAGACAGAGTCTGGAAATCCACCTGAGTTGGCTCGCTCAGTACGGCGAGGGTTAAGATACTGCAGGTCCCAGCCTCATATATGACTGCAGTGGAAGACCCTGGTTGCATTGGAAAATCAGAGGTTAGGTATGTAGGTAGGTTGAAGTGGCTGCCGATCTACAGAGGCCTGACGACCGACTCACGTAGGTACAAGAGAGGCCTGTTATGATGCCACAATAAATCAGTGATTCTCTCCTACTCACTGAAATCAGGAAATTCCCTTTAAATTGACCGGGGACAGTTCTGTCAGCTTTGAGAAAAAGGGTGTACCAAGTGCCGCCAACCTTTTCCTTGCCAAAGCCGGGCACTGGCACATGAGATGGAAGACGGATTCCTCCTCGTCCTCAGAACCACAACTCCGACAGAAATCATTAAATTCTACGCCGTATAGTTGCGCATGCTGCCCTATGAGGCAGTGGCCCATTAGAACGCCCACAGTGCAACGCAGAGTGCTTCGAGTTAAGCCTAAAAGCTGCCTGGTGCTGTGCGCATCTATGGATATCCAGGACTGCCTATCGTGCAGGATGATTCATCTGCCCAGAAGTTCCTAGCGTCCTCAAGATATTTTTGCCTGATGGCCAATTTGACCGATGTCATCGGTATTCCTCCGGTAACAAGGTTCCAAGCCTTGCTAGCTCATCGGCCTCACAGTTGTCCTGAAAACCCTTATGTCCAGGTACCGAAATCCATTGAACAACCGAATGTCTCGATATCTCCCTAAAAGATGCACGGTATTCAGCAACAATCATGGACACTGTACAAGGACCAGCAAGGGATTTAATAGCCGCTTGGCTATCTGTGAAAATACCAATATTGACCCCGAATGTTGGATTACACAGAAGCCAGTTGATTGCCTGAAAAATAGCCGCAACCTCTGCCTGAAAGACACTACAGTGATCTGGTAGTCGGAGGGACAGCTTGAGATTCAGGTCATCTGCGTACACACCACTCCCGCCTCTATTGTTTAGCTTTGAGCCGTCGGTGTACACATGGATAAACCCACTTTCGAGGGTGACGCCATCACGCTATTCATCCCTACCAGGAATGCGAGTTGTGAACTCCAAATCTAGTAGGCATTGCGGAGCGATGCAGTCAACACCCGCTGAAGCGGGAACTCCTTCGGCCAAAATCCTCGCATGTCCGACTTCTGTTCTATTCCATGCCGAGATGCAATTCAGTCTCACAGCAGCAAGATTGGCTTGCTGTAAGATAAGTAGATTGGTTGACAGCCAATGAAGCAGCACGAAAAGTGCCTAAGTAAGGGTGGAGTGGAGCGCGTTAGACTTTACGTTGTTGAAGGCTCGCTCGATATCCAAGAAGGCGGCAAGCGTATATTCCTTTAGAGCAAGAGATTTCTCAACTTGCTCAATGAAAACGTGAAGAGCAGTCTCAACTATACCTCTGGTATAGGCGTGCTGTGACTGCGAGATCAACACAGGATCGATTGATCTTTTAATATGGGAATCAATGATCCATTCCAAAATCTTAACTAAGACAGAGTTAAGACTTATTGGACGATAGTCCTTCGGCTTAACATGCGAAACTTTTCCTGCTTTAGGGATAAACACAACTCTAGTTTCCCGCCACCTGGTGAGAACATACGAGAAGCTTAGGCAAGCGCTATATATCAAAGGCTAACATAGTGGAAAATGTTGTGCCCAGTGAGTTTTTGAACTTGCAGATACAGGCTCCGGAAAGACAAGCACAGCGTCCTCTGGAAGTCGCCCACAGTATGCACTAAAGGAAGGAGTACCGTAAGGCAGTGAAAAGTAGCAAACTGTCAACAAAGATGGACAGGGAAATCAATGGAACAGAAACTGCATAGGTTTCCAAAGAATTTGGATGTCAGGCAGTGGACCTCAGAGCCTACCTGCAGAAGCAAGAGAAAGTTTGGCTGGTGATGCCGATGCTATCAGTTAGGGACAGAAATGTCTCAAACGGATGACTAGATGTAAAGCCACGTCAACTGGATAACTGAAACCAGGAAAGTTCTCAAATAAAGACAGAAGAGTGCTTTGCATGAAGTAAATCAGGTGCAAATCTTTAGGGTGTAAATCAGAATTCCGAGATTCATTGATATGCAGGGAGAGCCCGGTTACACTGGAAAACTGACTACAAGCTCAGACGCCCAATCTGTAGTCGAATTCATTAATTCTAAACATTATTATGTGTGTAAAGGTTTTAAGGTTTGTTCAGATTAACTTGTGCATGCCAAGATTCCATTTTTTGAGCTCAAAATTGGCAAAATGCAAGCACTCCACCCCCTCTCTACACACATTAAATTTGCACAGGAGCTATGGGTTTGAGACACCGGGATATATGGACTCACCTCAGTAAAAGGGACAGAAACCTTATATAAAAAGTCAACAAGGCTGCAATTGGTATCTTTTTGTTGTTATCTACAATATGATAGATACTACTCAACACACTCACTAGAGATAAAATATTAGGATCTCCTTGCTCTTCATTGTTTTTTAGTCACTCTCTGATCACTGCTACTTCTCTTAAGCTACAGATCCAACACCCCTTATGGAAAGAAGAAAAACCCGAAAAACAGTGATTGGACTAAGTTCAATGGACAAAGCGTGACCGAGTGGTAGGGTAAAATAGAATACCTGTTGAAAGCATTTTGAATTGAACAATAATAAGTAGCTATAAAGAAGCTTGTCTGATCAGCCAGAGCAAATGCAGTAAGAAGGTTAATTAGTGAACTAAAAACTGAAGAAGATCAGCAAAAATACAAAAAATAAAAACTCCTCGGTCGAGATTGTAAGAGCAACTCGGCGGAGGACTAAACTACCTACAGAATTTCGCAGAGATTTCATAAAAGTCAAGCGAGGATCCAGATCGTTCTATGGAAGACTAGAAGGTGCACGAGATACCTGAAGCCTGTTCGAATTCCTGGACTCTCGAATACGCCCAGATAGTAAGTTTTTCAAATTCAAAAAGGACTTTCTATATACGGCACTTGAGAATCATTGTGACTAAAATATCGAAAATGTCTTTGCCTCGAACCAAATCTTCTGTTATTCTTATCAGCAGGAAATGCTGGTATATAGCTACATCTAGGGTACCAGCGAAATGGTCACGGATGCAATCATATTCTTCGAGAATTTCGGATCACCAGCCTGGACGGCATCTACCTGGCCATGCCAAGGGAAGGAAACCGCTAGATGAAGGCAGATTTACATTGTTTGGGGGATGCTCAGCCCTGAGGTATATTCCGTAACTTTAACGACAGATTAAGGTTTTCTATGTAACAAATCCTGAAAGAGATTACTATTCAGGCAATTTAGGCCGGTCAACCCAATATTTCTGCTGAAATACTTGGACTGATTGACAGTGGCGTGCATAAGCTCTTCACGCAGGGTAGGCAGTTACATACTCTTAGAAGTAAACATTACAGCCAAACGAAAAATCAGGAATCAATTGAAAATATTTTTTATTATAGGTTAGTCTAACTTAATGTTTAATAAACAAAGAAAGTTTAAAGTCTAGCGGCTTTACTATTTTTGCCTGCTGGCTCTTTTGGTTTTATTTTTATTATATTTTTTGCCACAATGTTTATTCCTTACACGCTAATGATATTACCTAGCCTGTACAGCAGCTTCGTCAATTTTTCATGTATATTAATTTCTTTCCGGATATTGATATTTCGAATGTAATCTGCCTTCTTCTTCAATGTCTATCGGTATTGGAGAAATCTACATATTCAGTGTCATTCCACACATTTTTTGTACTGGCGAATATGATACATGGTAAACAAAAAAAACCACTTAGTGCGCTTTCAGCCAAATAAATTTGGCAAGCGATGGGTAGCATTCCCTTTTTTTAAGTTAAATTTAATTCTTGTGTCATTTTGTCTGCTGAGATAATTTTTTGGCAAACATTGAATTTCCCTATAGAAATTCTGTCTCGAGAAAAAATGTGTAACTTTTTTATTTTTAATCAAGAATATTATAATTTTTAAAATTTCCTATCTGAGACACTAACATACAAAAATAACACTTAGATTTGACATCAAAGTTATATATTTATACACGTACAACTATTTGTTCTGGCAACTCCCCTGCATAGTAAAAACTCAACTATGGGTTTGCCCGAGCCTGTGCACCGTCGTGCACTTGTGATGTATACCTGCAAGCTACTTCCCCTTGCACAGCGAGCATTGACGTCATGCAGCGGCGTATCGTATCATTTCTCATTCATGAAGGCAGGCATGCCTTTGGCTGATATAAAATCTTGCACATACTGTTGAAGCTGAGAGCAGTTGGCCGTAGTGTATCGATACGAAATTCATTTGAAGGTGTGCGTAAGGTAAAGGCACTGAGGTTGCATGCCTTTCAACGCTCATATTTGGTTTTTTTTTACTTACTTTGCTGGACTATGCATGCGAAATCGGAAATGAGGAAATTAGAGTATGAAATATAGGTAGTTGCCAGATGCGTGTAATTCATATGGATTTATTTTTCAATTTTAAATCAAATTTTTTGAATTGTAGATAGATATATATTAGTAAAATAAATATAAAGAAACAGATAAGCAACACAGCAGGGTAGGCAGTGCTTTTGTGCCTATATGAAATGCACGCCCCTGCTGATTGATAGCACTAGCATATACTCTAGGGCTCTTACGTCTAATTCCTTAAATGGGAACTGTAATGCATAACAGCGAGGAAAATCATGCGACTCGGCCGTTCATTCGCTGGCGTTTAGAGAGGTATTTCAAATGATGAGCATGCGAAGGGAATAGTTGTGACCATTGAAGAATCGTTTGACTGCGCACGTTTTAGGAAGCTATGTGAGGCTACAAAAGCTAATGGCGTGAACGAAGTCTTAGTTAAATGGACATACGCCGATGCAGAAAAGGTTGACTTTGGAAGCTGGAGGCGACTGCTATCAGCCCTCCTGTTCAGTATGCTAGTTCACTTTCTGCGAGACGCACTGCTACAAGAATGGCTTCACGCACAATTTTATACTGCTGTCGTGGCCATACTAGCAGTCCGTAAGTATCTGAATAAGGTATGTAGAAATACAAAACGTGAATTGGATTTGATTGGCAGTTGATACTCGAGGTACGATCTTTCAGTGAAGCAACACGAAACTGAAAGAACTAGTGCTTCCAAAAATGAAGGGTGTAACTCCTCAGCTTCCAAACGATGTCAAATATCTTGGGGTAATCTTGGACAGGAAGTTTCTTTCAAAGGAGGACGTGGAAGTGAAACTTAGTGGAGCTATAAATGCTTTCAGGCAGTGCAAGAGAGCATTCATCCCCAAATGGAGTTTGTAACCTTATGTAGTTATGTGGGTCTATAGAACAATCATAAGGCGGATGATCACGTACGCATCCGCGGTGTGCTGGACTATTGTGAAGCTCATAAGAAGTTAGCCAAATTCCAAAGAACTGTGTATCTATGGTGACTATTCCTGAGTCGGGTTTCTCAAGCTGCTTCCGATCGACATTCATATTCAAAGTTTGGCTATGAACTCTGCTCATAGACTAATTCAACTTGGCTTGTAGGTTGACTACGGCGATGTGAGCCACTGCTTTATTAGAGGATCGATGCAAGAGATCTTTCCGATTCGGGAAAAGATATGAAGTATTTTTTATAAGTATCCAGATATCTGTACGGGGGTTACTCCAAAATCTTCCTCACGGACGAGTTGAAAAACCCATGTTAGATCTGGAGCTGGTCTCTATCTGCGTTGATCGAATGACAGGTGAACTTTTTCCCTTGGAGAGCATGATTCTGTTTTTCAAGCAGAAATATTCCTATCATGTGAGTTGTTTGCTATCTGCAGCGACAGTCAAACTACGCTGCTGGCGCTACGTTAACCCCTGACTACTTCGATCATTGCCCAGAAATGCAGAGTACAATTGAACTTTGTCAATAGGTTCAATAAGCTGCATTTGCTCTGCATATCGGGACACTACGGTGAAAAGGAAATGAGGCTGCTGACAACCTTGCTAAGGAATACTCAACGCCTAAATCCGCCTTAGATGTACCGACTGCATATACACATGACATTCTTCGAAAAGAAGGAAAGATGGATATCTTCTGATGAGACTAGGCGCATAAAGCTCTTCTTTTCAGAGCCCAACCCTGTGGCTGCAGGATTTTTTCTGCACAAAAGTAGGAAAGTTTGCAGAACCGCGGCAAGCTTACTGACTGAACACAAACGCTTATGAGCACATATATACCGAACATATATTGCACAGAATGAAATTTACCAGCCTGTTGATGAAATAAAGTGTCCTGAATATGCCATAGTTTTCCTAAAATGCAATAATAAGATACTGAAACGTCTTTTAAATACATCATGTTTATCTGATTTTGCTTAACTTTGTGCAGGCCGTAGTAGCTGATCAGATGCTATTAATCCTATTATTAAAAAGTAACAAATAAGATTACAAATGCCAGGCATTTGAATTGCGTTACTAATGCTCACTTTAAAAGTATATCTAAATACACATACATACTTTTGCATATTGTTTCATTTTAAGTAATCAGATCACTACAATCATTGCTTAATTGCATTAATGAAAGAATTTTATTTTATAATCCAATTGTATAATCCAATTTTATTTCCAATTCTGGTATATAATATAAATTAAACTTTTCATGCAATTTTATTACATTAATAATGAACATTCTTTACAATAAATGATTCCTAGTACAAACAAATCACGAGTACCGTGGCGCAAATTGTTTGGCATATTTATAGAACTCTACATAGTCCTGGATTTGTTGAGCCTGATTCCAATACAAATTGGTCCAATCAGTAAAGGCCGTACGGTAAGCAGCGTTTCTATCCTGTTCATCTTCCACACGAGTCTGAGTTTGCGTACTATGCGTTCGTCTTGAAGCATTCCTTTCCGCTTTTTTTTGCAAATTCAATTCGGAGCCTGATGTTGTTTCCGTATCTGAGTACTCATTTGGGTCATAATAAGAATCAGTCGTCCAAAAATTAGAGCTTTCTTCCGTTGTGCTTTCACTTTCCTCTGTTGTCGAATAGATGGAAGTGGATGAACTTGCTGACGTCACAACTCCTGATGAAGGAACTGATCTCCTCTCATCATAGCCGCTGCTTTCATTATTTTCTGATGCGGTGTCAGTCGAAGAGTCAGTATCATTTTGAGATTCATCGGACAACCGAGGTTGATTTTGCAATGCTTGCACATCTTGAGCTGGTGAGTTATCTCTTGCCTTTGGTGAGGGGCTCGAAACGGAATCGATATTTTCAGTAATAGATGATGTATTAAAAATGTCACTTTTAGTTTGACTGCTTGAAGTGAGAAGCGATGTGTTGGGGTAGTTTGAATTGTCTGATTTGTCCAAAGGTGGATCTAAATGTTGAGTACTAGTCGATGGCTGGGGTTCTAAAAATGAGTTTAGTGATGCTTGTTGAGTCTGAGAGTCACTAGTAGACACAATATGATTCTGAATTTCGCGGATTGCTCCCTTGATTGCTGATTTCGAGGGGGTCTGCGGTTTCTCCATTGAGGAGAACGAAACTTCTGAGTTGTCGCTCTCTCGTTTAATACTGGATGCTTTATTTTCATCAGACAATAAGTCTACCGAGTTTCGTTGGTCATGTTGAAAACTTTCAAAGTCATCAAAGACGTTATCACATTTTGGCTTGGGATAAGATTCTACAAGTAACGAACGCAAGGTTTCTTTAGACTCTTCAACCAGCTTCTGTTCTTCCGTTTGAGGCTGTTCCATATCTTGCTCCGTTGAAGTAGAGTTTTGAGCAGCTTGCTCATTTTCCTTATCACTTTTACTTTGATCAGATTCGTTACTGTCCGAACTGCAGGATTTCTCCACGTTCCTGTAATCTTGCCCTATCGAGATCGCTCTCTCTTCGAAAATCCCTTGACTATTAAAATCATCGAATAAATTAACGTCTGCTTTTACATTTTGTTGCCTTTCCATGTCGCAAACTAAGCTCATCAATGATTTTGTAGATTCCTTTGAAATTCTGTCTGTAGTTATTTCACTGACTATATTTTCTGGCATATTACTAGACGTATTTTTTTGTGGATTTATTTCATTTTCTTTTTCGAGTTTGCTATTACTGGATTCTAAATTATTAGCCATATTTGTAGAATTTTGAGTCAGCACATCACATTGTTGAACATTTTTCGGCTTTTCATTGCCTTCATTGGTTTCATGATTTTTCACAATGATTTCTTCAACAAACTCACTAAACAAATTTCCACATCTATTATTTTGGACTATTTCTAAAGGCCTGGAATCGATTAAATGTTTTAGCATATCGTTTTTAATGTCTTTTTGAGACTTGATTCTTGAATTATCTCCCTCGTTACTTGTTTCGCAAAGCACATCTTGGCAATTATCGTCGATATTTTCTTTCTCACATTCTACTACATTTTCATTAACATCAAAAACGCCTAGCATTTGCTTCTGCCCATCCGGATCGTGAAAATTCCACAAGTCAACAATCTGACCTTTCGGAAACTTTAGAATCTCCATTTCGAACCCAATTCGTTCTAGAAGCTTTTGAAACTTTACTCGATCTCTTTGCGATGCTAGAAAAGAGATTGCAAGACCATGTGATCCAAATCGACCAGCACGTCCAACACGATGCAAATATGTTGCTGCATCATCAGGCAGCTCAAGGTTTATCACTAAATTAACGTTTTCCGAATCTATTCCACGAGCCATTAGATCAGTTGCTACTAATATTCTTGTTTTGAATTCGCGAAATTTGTTGAACGTCTCTAATCGAATCTTCTGGCTTTGGGCTCCACATATTACTTCGCAGGGCCAACCATCATTGCCCAGGAAACTGCGATAAGAGTCAGCTCTTGATTGGGAGTTTGCAAATACAATACATTGTTTGAAGGATATTTTCGAGAATATTTGCTTAAGTGCAGCTGTTTTAGCTTGCATTTCTAGTATATTCGTTTTTTCTTCTGGCATTTCGTAGACCAATTGCTTGATGCCTAGTAAACTTGTTGACCGTTTTTCTGCCGATATCAAGAACGGTTTTCTCATATACTTTGCCAATGTACTATCTAATTCGTTACAAAACGTGGCACTACACGCAATCATTTGCTTTTTAGATGGAAGTTTGTTGTTGATAGATTCGAAATCATCTCGAAAGCAAGATATCATTTTATCAGCTTCGTCAAGGACGAGAAGCTTGATCTGTGACGTGTTGAACACTTCATTCTGAATGAGATGAAGAACTCGCCCGGGTGTGCCAACTACAACGCGAGCGTTTTGGATTTTCTTTCTGTCGGCCGCGACGTCGAGCCCACCGATCACGCTGATTGCTTTAAAACCTGCAAAAAAGGGATATCAATTAAAATAAGATTCGCTGAAAATTGTCAGCTCTAAAGCTTAATAAAAAAAAAATTACAAGCAAACAGGAATAAAAAATTAACTAGAAATTTTATAAAAAGGCTTCAGACTGACGAGACATTATTAATTCACACATATCTGTGAAAAATGCTAACTGTTTGATGAAATAGACGGCTCTAAGTGGTCTAAGAAAGAAATTAACCAAAAACGAAAGAAATCAAACAAATCAAAACATGAAAATAATCGCTCTTTCCATATACAATTACATAATTAATAGAATATAAGCGATAATGGTCGTTTAGAGTAGATATAAGAAAGATATCCGCAAAGTTATCTGGATAACTTCAGACGGATAGTTCACTTTGATAGATTGCAGCCATTTTAGCAAAATGGTTAAATGTGCGAATGTATCGGAGAGTTAATATAGGCATGGAAAACTATCTTGTTTGCGCAGTATTTTAAAGAGCCCTTAAGTTGAAGGTGATGTGAACAATGTATGGCAACACTCTAAGACTACTGATACATTGTTGGTATTGATACCATGGTATCTTCCATACAACCAGTGTATCACCCAGTTCTAGGCTAATACCAGCTCGCCAAAGCGGTACATACGAGATATCTACGCCGTTCGACGGTATTGATACCGTGAGAATTTTATCCGATATATCGAAGATTTTACTGCCAGCAGAGACAACTTTCAGCCAGTGGTGAGTGTAGCAATTAAACTTTCCAATGCAGATCATTGACAAATGTCACTGAATGGTTTTATTTTGAAAGTGTCGCTTGTTTTGATATGAATTAGAAAAAAAGGACAATTTTATCAAGCCGATTTGACAAAAATACAGGTTCGTCTGCATTCCGTTTCACTTTTTTGATTCTATACTCAATTTGACAGTTTTCACTTTTGACAGGTGATGTCATACAATACCACGTAGGTGCAGTTCCCAAGTTATCGACACCGCGTTATCCATACCCTGGTACGAATACCAGCAATGTATCATTGTCTAACGATCAGCTCACACTCGGTATGACCACTGGATCCCCAGTCGCTGACGGGACATTGAACTAAATGGGAGCTTACAGTGTCAAAGTCTCTGGGGCCACTAGAATCCGTGTGTCATCACTGGCTTTCCTCTCTGGCCGCTCAGACACGGCCACTTCCGAAACATTCAGTTATATAAGAGTGTTCAGAAACGAATTCAATGGCTCTTGATTTTGATTGCTAGCAACTAAAATTCAATTCTAAAGTTCAAAAATGACTACACCTTTATATAGTGAATATTCCATAGAGATGAAGAGAAGAAGAATATGCAAACAAAATAAAAAAAAGAACTCCATTGGAGCGAGGTACAACTTACAGAAGAAGAAATATCAAGAAAAAGGATGTTAAAATACTAGAGACTGACAAAAGAGCTCCATGGCTCTTTTTTACAGTATTGCGTCGTACTCTCAGTACGCTGTTTAAGTCTAGTCGAACGAAAGCTTTTGCTCGCAGACTATGCTGTACACTGAAAAAAAGAGCCATAAGTGGTGAGCTATGATCGCTTTTGCCCATCTCTTTAAAATACCCCATTTCAGTTTATTTCTATACTGTCTGTTTCAAAAGAAATACTTCACCAAAACCGTACACAACATAATTTATAAAAAAATAAAATATATTTCATGGCATCAATTCAATCAATTTTTCCCCAATTTTTTAATTATATAAATTTTTTGAAATTATATTAGGATGTAAATGTTTACAGATCTACATAAAAAGCTTCTCTAAGCAAAATAAAATAGATTTAATTTGGACTTAGGTCATTTTACAATTATTTCATCTGTGGAGTTGACAACATATGACAAGACAAATGATTCCAACTTAAAAAATATTGGCAACACAAATAACAATTCACCCGGAACCGATGGAACATATGTTGAGTTAAATATGGATGCATCATGTGGTTCTTCAACTAGTGTTGAAGGTATGGCATAATGAAACTATACCAGACGATTGGCACCTTGGGCTGATCTGCCTTCTACACAAAAAAGTGGACACTATAGATTGCAGTATTTTTGGGAATATATTTTTGCTGAGTATCGTCCATAAGGTGTTCTCCGCTATCCTACTATGCTGGTTAGGCCCATTTGTTCAAAAAGTAATCGGATCATATCTGTTAAGCTATATTTCTGGCAACGGATTCGATTTTTCAAATGTAAACTGTTAGATTACATCCTGGAGCTGTTGAGTGTTGAGCATGTGGAATAATACTTTTATTACGGCCGCCAACTGCTGGCTTATGCTGACGACATTGGAATTATGTGCCAAAAGAATGAGCTCTCGAATAATTTTTCATAGAAATTGAGCATGCCGGCTCCGAAAACCATCAAACCGATTAGCATTACGTCGGCTGCAAAATCAAGGCACCGAAAAGCACACGTTCAAGAAAAATAGCTAAAGAAGTTGAAACATTCACTTATCAAGGGTCAAAAATGACAGCCGATAACTCAAACACAGAAATCCGATGCCAACAAAAACCGCGTTTTTTGCGCTTCTATCGAGAGTCAGTTAGGGCAGGCAGCATTGAAAACAACAACTGGGGCAGGATGGTTGTTTTCAATGCTGCCCACCTTTCACTGCCATTGATAAAGGCGCAAAAATCGCACCTAAGAACTTTTTCAGTCTATTAAAGCTGAAATCAAATCGGCATTGTTTTTGTGGGATGATTAAAATTGAATTTTTTTTTGACTAAGTGGTTTCGAAAGTATGCACTAATTGACTGATGTGACCACTTGCAGTTGGAGATCATTAATTTTTTATTTACGTTAGTTATGATAAATTTGAACATCCTAGACTTATATCCATCGATATCATTTACTCATAAAGGTTATTAATTTGTGATCATGATTCCCTTCTTATCTATCACAACTAACATAAATAAAAATTAATGATCTCCAGTTGCAAGTGACCACATCAGTCAAGTATGCACTATGAGCTGATGTCTGATGAGAACCAGTGCATACTTTCGAAACCACTTCGTCAAAATAACAATATTTCAATTTTAATCATCCCACAAAAACAATTCCGCTTTGACTCTGCTTCCGGAGGGTTATTCCGCAAAATGATCGAGTTTCCCGTATCAATTATTCTTTGCTTTGATAAGCTTTAGAGATTATATACGTTGTCTATGCTGATTTATAGACAAAAAGGGAACCATGATCACAAATTAATAGCATTTACTATTAAATATATTCCGCTCAATACTTTTCTAGAAGTCTAGGCTCTTGCTGGACAGAACTATGGTCTTGCCAACCCTCACGTACTAATCGGAAACATGGGTTCTTAGAATTCTTATTCGCGTTCGAGAAGAGGATCGTCCGATAAAATTTTGGCCCCCATCACTAATAAGACCCAAATCAAAATGCGTTGATGGGCTGCACACTTGGCTCTTATCAGCAGGAAAGATCCAATTCGGAAAGTTTAACACTGGAGAGAGACAACAATAGAATCTCTTTCACGAGTCTCCAACGAGCTTTGTGAATCTCATTTTCTAAATCCAATAGAGTAAAACCTCAACGAAACTCGATCTGTCCGAAAGTATCAAATAAAAGTCGGATCGTCCCAACTGCTTCTGTAAACTTCAAAACGGAAGGAGGTTTGCATCACATCAACTTCATCAATTCGTTCCATTGTCGCAGTCGAAAGTGATCATGTCTGCTGTTGGCTGTGGTGACGAATGAATAATACGTTTTTTAGCTTCTTTGTGCTTTATATAACGTAAATTATTTTCAAAATATCCCATCTATAGGTCCCCAGAAGCAAATTCACCTTATTCATTAAAAATATCAATAGTTTACATTTTATTCATTTTGTCTGCATTTCGAACTTTCCTTCCTACAAGTCAAGGGTTAATTACATTTGATTAGCTTAAGACTTAAAATCATACCCATCAGCGTACAAATAGTTCACACATCAAGAAATCATAATTTAAATTACGTAAAGAGTTATGAAAATGGCTCAATGGATATTAGGCTGCTTGAAATGA
Source organism: Nemotelus nigrinus (assembly GCA_947369275.1). Lineage (NCBI taxonomy): Eukaryota > Metazoa > Arthropoda > Insecta > Diptera > Stratiomyidae > Nemotelus > Nemotelus nigrinus. The sequence goes on along the minus strand of OX376373.1, from coordinate 43,738,120 downwards.
AGCTTTTTGAAGATTCATAGTAAATTTCATTCCGAAACAAATTTCCTGAATCTGCACAGATGTTCGAATCTGGCTTTGAAATGCACGCGAATCTTGCAGCCCGTGAAACGCAAAAAAAATTACAAGAATATGCTAACTTTTATCGAGTTTAATAAAGAATATCAGTTTGTTCTATGCAGAACTTATCACTACAAAAGTGACAGTAGGCGCGTTTTTTTTTGCTCCCCTTATCCATAACAGAACAATGCTAACCAGTGCAGACGCATTGGAAACACCAACAACTCCTATTATGGAAAGGGGGAGTTGTTGTTGTTCCCAATGCGTCAGCATTGTTTGGTTATAAATAGGGGAAGCAAAAAAACACGCCTAGTATTACATTTATTTACCGAAACCAGGAATTATGTTTCTGTATTTTTTATGAACGTTGTCAACAAAGAAGTTTGGTGTCAAAAATATTAGATATAAACTAGATATAAACTATAGAACGTAAAATACACCCTTCAATAGTCAAATTTAATCTTCTCATTGGCGCTTATATCGATATTACATCGCCAATGCGTAACTGAACAAAAAAGTTATTGTAAAGTGACTTAAAAACGTCTTGTACATCAATTTCTAAGGTTTTTTAGATCGTTTTCTCGTAAGACATGTAAAAGCACTTCCATTTTTCCGGAAAACTAGATACCCTCTACATTTTTATAAAAAAAAAGTTTTCTAAAGTTTTTTTGCATGAACAGTGAAACTCATCCTTGCATAAAATGTACAAAGCAAAAACTTACCAGGACAACAACTGCCTATAACGTTTACTGTATTTTCAATTTGTACAGCAACTTCTCGGGTCGGTGACAAAATCAAGGCTTGCGGGTATGTAGCTTCGACGCTCTGAATGGCCTCCAAAAGTACAACTGTGAAAATCAAGGTTTTGCCCGTTCCTGATTTCGATTGAACTATCAAATCTAGAACGTACAAATATGAAAACAATTCTTTATTCCAGTTCTTATCAAAACTTCGACACTTACCAATGCCGGCTTTTCCAATTGGTATAGCATTTGCCTGGAGCACCGTTGGATAAACGTAACCTGCCCGATGCAAACCATTTCGAACTCCGGTCGACAGTAACATTTTTTGAAATGGCACCTTTTCTGATAATTTCACATCACTGGTGCGTTCTTTTTCTTCGATTTTATGCGCTGTCGTTTCCATTTTGTCATCTAAATTATGAAAAACTTCTTCTCAGCTGGATACGCCGTAAATTAGATGTGAAAAACGTTTCCCATACGAACTAATACGAACTTGACAATCGCAGAATGATGCACGGTGACAAGTGTCTTTGACGTTTTGTCGATGGCGGATGGACGGTTTGTGTCTGGGGTTGCTCGTAAGAATGGTTAGTGTCTACGATTTTTCTGATGATAGATTACGATATTTAAGCGCGAAAATGTTTCAAAATTATCAGCATTGTAGCATGCCAATGGATCATGGTATTGACAGATATTAATCATGAACATTGGAATAATTATTGTAGGTGTTTCAGTGGCATTCAAATAAAAATTTAAAGGCTAATGAATAGTTTATAAGCATACTTGGCAGTCAATAATTTGATTAAATTAATTTGATTAGATGCCAAATAAAATCTAAAGCAGTTAAAGAACAAGATGGTAGAATCAAGGAAAACACTTTGACCTGTAATTAAAATGTTTTTCCGATTGTGTAAGGACAACCAGAAGTTTCATTTAGATTCGAAGTACGAAATATGAAGTAATTTCAAATATAAGAATACATCTTTTGATTTTCATATTAATTTCTGCTGTGCATATCATTTTACATGAATCAGAAGTGACTCCTTACGGTCTATCTGATTTTTCTCACACTTGATCAAGAGCACGCGATGAACCGTTGATAAATTAAATTGAAATCAATTTTTCGATTTCTTACGCCAAGTACTTTTATTAAAGTGTGAAAATAGTGAACAAATATTTCAAAATTGCAAATTTCTTCAAAAACTACACTTATAGTTTATTCAAAACTGCAGAATATTCACAACATTTATTTAGACTAAATAAAGTAAATCAATTTTTTCGAGTCGACTTGAATATCCTGAATCAATAGTCTTAATTTTGACGTTTGCTACTGTAAGAATACACCTTGTAACCATTCATCTAAAGCGATCCTTCTACGTAACCAGAAACACAGTTAATTCACTGAAAAACTGATGCAGATTCAAAATAGTTTACCTTCTTTTATTCATGTTTTTAGTTTTTTGCATATTGACTACACTAATTCTATTGAAGACTAGCTCTTATAATTTTTTCAGGCGAGCTTGATAAGATATTGATCGGACTCGTCAAATAGTTTTAACTAAAAACTGTCATTTATCTTGCTTATTGCTTTCTTGGCTTTTTTTTTAGTTTACCCTACATCTGTGACCCTGGAACAGTCTGTAACATAATTAATGAAAGCCTTAAAATTCAATTCGTATAAAAACTGTTGAGTTAAAATTTGGCACCATCTGTCAGATTTTTATTTTAAAAATAGCAACACAATTTATTTAACTGTAAAATTTCATTTTTGAGTTGTCCCTTGCGGAGAAAGGTTGTGGTTCGAAGAACTCTTAAGTAGTCGTAACGTGAATGTAATATCAGGTGTGGGTTGCTACATGTGGCTTTCTCAAAAATGGGACTTTCCACTGTGATTGAGCGTTTGTCAATCATTGCTTATAACTACGCCATAACTTGAACTGAAAGTATAAAACTATTCAAACCCGATAGCTTACCTATTGGACAAAAGCCAATCAAGTTCATTGAAAAACTAAACAAACTAAACGTAAAAATAACTGTAATTATTATGTTTACTAGTTACAAAAGGGTTATTTTGAGTTGCCGCGTCGTCCAAGATGTTTATTTTCTCAAAACTTGTTGAAAAAGAAAAAAACAAACTGACTGCATTCAATGATAAGCAGCTTATGAATTTTGATTAAATAACAAATCAGCATTATTTAATATAATTTTTTTACAATTCCATTGGTAAATGACTAAGTGATAATAAAAGCTCTGTATTAAGAGAATTTCAAAATAACTTTCAGTATAATTGACTATCATTCTGTTATTTGCATTTGACTGTTGAATCATTTTCAAAAGTAAAAGTTTCATTGATAAATTGATTGTTTCTCGCATCGAAAGTATCAATTAAATGACTTAGCATTTTGCAGAAATAATATCTAAGTACCTGAGCCCATACATTAGTTTAACAAACGGTCACACAAACTTATCAATGTTTAAACCCGTTTAGAAGCTAGCAGTGCTTTGGTTAGAAAATTGCGTAGAACGTCGATTGTCGTATTTTGTAAACTGAATTTTAAAAGTTGTGAAAAGAAATTAATCGATTTATTATGGGTGTTCGTAAATTTAGACAGGTTTTTGCGCGTTTCATAAATTTCATTCCATTCTCTAACTCAATGATGATTTCATAGTTTATCGGGTTGTTCCTCGTCGTTGGGGAATTCAGTGGCGGTATAGGAGGAATTCGTGGATGTCCAACGATATCCGGAGTGATTTGTGTTGATTTTGATACATTTGCTTTGTGCAATACGGGTGTGTATCTAATTATGGTTAAATATTTATTACTTTGAAGATTGGTAATTGAGAAATGCGAATAAATATTCCTGAATATTTTGTTCCCAAAGATTTGAAGTGTTAGCTTTTCCTGTGAAACATGGTGTATCTTATTTCACGAAAAGTGTTTTTTTAGGGACAAAATATTGCTGAATACATCATAATTTTTGAAATACTATTGGCAAATCAACCACCAAATAAAATCTACCTTTCACTTCGAATACTTCGATGCTGCAGAGAAGGTTTGTCGTTTATGTCATCTTTGAAAGACAAATTAGTATTCAAATCTCTGTTGCTTAGTCTAATTCATTGTTTAGCGTGAATCACAATGTTTGTGCCGCGAGTTTGAGTTATATCGGTGAAGTTTTGGTGACCGAGTGGCATAGGCTAATGAAAGTTAGTTTTAACTTGTAGCTATAAAACCTTCTTCTCTGTTCACGTACCTTCGTCTAAGGGCTCGGAAAAAGTAGCTTCCAAACTTACTCCACGGACCTCTAGAAGCTCGATCTCTTCTTGACTCAGGCATCTGCTGCAAGGGTCGCTTCCACTTTAGGCACCCAATTTCGTTCCAACTCTAATCGGTCATTGAAAAGTCCATCTCCCCAATAAGTTTAGCCCTTAAATATGCGAAACTAAATAAAAAGATCTCGTTCCGCAGCTAAGGCTCTTACAACATTGGCTACTTAGAAACGACAGTGGCTAGATGAACAACTAAGTCTTCTCAACAGGAGCCTAAAGATTGTCGGACTCACCCTTGCTGAAATAACTCGGTCGTTTAATGAAATGTCAGTCGTTCATAACACTAAAAGCGACGGCATTATCTCACCGGAAAAAATTTATAGGTCTTCAATAAAATGCTCAAAACGAATCACCAAGACCACCGCTTTACCGATCTTTACAAGCGATAAGCAAGATGGAAGAATTATGCCTAGACGCGAAATTGAAGGTGGAGCAAAAGCATCATATTCTAAGTAAGGTCCTACAAAAGTATCTCGCCGAGCCATCTTCCCAGAAGAGATTGCGTAGATCATAAAGTTGAGTAACAGTGACCTGCCTGCATGCAATTCGAAGGATGCCAAACTCAGCGGTTTATCTGGTGAGCGAGGCCAAGCCCTCAACATTAATAACAAGAAATCCTTTCCATATCTAAAGAAATGTGGCCACATGATCAAATACGGACTCGATTTCAACCACCTGAATGTCTATCGAGGGTGCCTAAAAATTCTCCACACCGAAGATTCACCCACTCTGGAAGGTGGAGATAAACGGGTTACTTCGGAAAATAAAGGGTGCAAAAAACGACCCTCTGGTGTATCTGGACCTTACTCAGGAATATTTACACTGAAGGCAGAACTGTCAAGACCTCTGAGCTAGGTGGCCACCTTGGTCTCTTGCACCTTGAATTGGGACAGAGAGGAGAGGTTATATTATGAGGATTTAGACTGCACTAAAATACACTGAGATGAAAGTAATTTAGATCAACCTTCACCACTTTAAAGCAGCATCGGCTGCTTTTTTCTCCATCCGTGTAAGAACGCAGAGGAGATGGTGTTGATTCCATAACCAGGTCTGTGGATTACAAATTAACGGATAAACACTAGTGTCTACTGGAACTTTAGGGAAATTAAGAGCCTGCATCTTTATTTATAAATGCATAAATGTCTTTTTCGTTTCGATCTTCAGTGACAAAGATAATGTTGCTGTTGAAGTTGACTTAAAGCCGAAGTTGTTATTGATCACTGGTTCTGCTCATACAATGAAGTCATGCTACCTCCCTGTAACAATGTAAAGTAGCTGACAGCAGCCACATTACGTGGTGAATTCTATTTATCATAGTGATGCGCGATTGCGAGATGTTAAACTTGATTGTTTCGATTGTTCAAATATCTCGAAACATCTCGATTATTTAAGTTGGACTCGATTGTTACAATCGAGACAATCGAGACAATCGAGATAATCGAGACAATCGAGATAATCGAGACAATCGAGATAATCGAGACAATCGAGCGATTCGAGATAATCGAGCGATTCAAGACAATCGAACATCTCGCAATCGATCATTCGGTCGGTCAAGTCATCGACAATCGGTTGACGGCAATTGAGTGAGCCTTAAAGCACGTATCGTTGGCGCAGCCAATAAAAAAATGTTCAAATATTTCAGCAAAAATATTAAGTGTTATTATTTGATCAAACTGCAATTTTTTGGGAAATATTGATGTTTAAAAGGATATGTTTATCTTAATTTAAAATTAAGATATCTTTAACTCTTTGGTGGCGGTGGGCATGTTAGTGTATAAGCACACCAGTATACACAGTACGCTTGTAGAACCGCTTGTGAAGAATAGATTTGATTGGTTTGGATATACTATTTAGTAGATTTTTTTACGTGTGCATACATATGGAATGTAATGATAAGTTTTGCTAAAACTATTAAGTCTGATCAAAGTGTATGATCAAATATTATCCGAAGTTGAGCTTTGTCATGCTGTTAAGTATGTTAAAATAAAATCTGCTTTTGAAAGCATATCATGTATCGAGTATTTTCGTACTTGCGAGTATTTTATTCAAATATTCAAAAAGTTTTTAGGGCAAAAGTAGCTGAAATCGGCCAATTTTGGGTTAGAGTGGTTTCGGACATAACGGGCCAAGACCTATTGCTGTGATACAAACATTTCGGTTTTGTAGGGGAGTAAGGGGTTTTTTGACCATAGTTTGGCGAAAATTGCCTTTACCGCGCTTTCAATGATTGAAAGTGGTCGGGGAGTACAATAGTGATATTTTAAGGATGAAAAAATTTTCTATGGGGAAAATTGGGCAAAAACGTCGAATTTTCCCAAATTTTTTTTTTGCGTAACTTGAATTCGGGAACATTTCTGAGCTGTTTCGGGTGAAATGTCCATACAAGTCTGGGAAAAAGTGGCCTAGTTTCGAAGATATGGCATGTTAAAGATATCAGAGTTAAAGATATCTTAATTTTAACTTAAGATAAACATATCCTTTTATACATCAATATTTCCCAAAAAATTGCAGTTTGATCAAATAATAACACTTAATATTTTTGCTGAAACATTTGAACATTTTTTATTGGCTGCGCCAACGATACGTGCTTTAAGGCTCACTCAATTGCCGTCAACCGATTGTCGATGACTTGACCGACCGAATGATCGATTGCGAGATGTTCGATTGTCTCGATTGCCTCGATTGTCTCGAATCGCTCGATTATCTCGAATCGCTCGATTGTCTCGATTATCTCGATTGTCTCGATTATCTCGATTGTTCTCTCGATTGTTTTGGCGCATCGATTGCGTTTCTCTCGATTGCGATTATCTCGATTGTTTTGTGGCGCCGATTGTGATTATCTCGATTGTTAAAATATCTCGCAATCGCCCATCACTAATTTATCATAGGAGCAGATGCAAACGCACATTATGAGCTATGGGCAGTTTGGACACCAAAGATAGAGGTGAATCGCTGTAAGAATTCATCTTGCCTGGTAATCTTGCCAGAGCAAATATTTTCAATAAGCATAAAATTTTTGAGCGAGCACTCTGTACACTTTCTGACGTGCTTTTGAACCTTTGCAGGAATGTTCATTATATGACCACATGTTTGTGGCCTTTACTCTAGGTGGATTGCAATAAACAGGAGCAACATAAGCAGGACAAGAACTGAATAAGTGAAATTTTAGTAAACTTTCTGCTCAGAACTGGAACATGCTTTGGTGCTCATCAATCTGGGAAATCTTAAAAAAGCAGTAAATTTTTGAAAATTTTTGTTATATTAAGCTGAATTAGATCCAGAGAGTAATTAAAGCTCCACCCCAGTAGTGAAAAAGTGAGATTAGGAATCTGCGAAGGGAATTCAGAAAGAAGTTCAATTGTGATAAAAGAGTTAAAGATTGTTCAAAATTGACTCAAAATTTTGAATTCACTATTCAAAAATGCCGCTCGTAAACTGAAAAGAGTACCATGGAAATCTTTGTGTACAAATATTGAAGGTACTAGAGAAGCAAGTTGCTTCCGAAAAATTTTTTGTGCAAAGCCTATTAGAAGTTACACTCTGATACGCTGGGGATTTTAATGGACACTCACTTTCCTAGCGATGAGGAAATATCTCCAGTCTTAAACATAGGAATCACACTGAAAAAAACTTGTCGATTCCTGAGTTTTCAAGTTCTCACATAACACCATCACATTCTCTCATCTCTCATTCTCTCATCTCTCATTCTCTCAACATCTCACATTCTCTTGGTCCATTAAAATCACCAATCCCGTATGGTATTACTTCAGCTGATATCGAGTAGATATTAGTGGGTAATGTGGCTTGGCTTACAGCCTCAAACTTGCGTAGATTTCAATTAGCTTGTGAGAACCGAAATTACCTTCATCCTTCGGGCGGCGAAAGCCTCGCACACTAAGCCTAAAGACTACATACCAGCCATTTAAGCTCTTTTTTTTATCAAAATATGCTTATAATTGAAGTAAATTCGTCAAAACGGCACTAAATTTTCAATCATAGCATATTGAAAAATCATTTCTTCCACGGAATGCACACTAGTTATATCCCTCCACGGTGAAAGAGAGTTCAATAATGTGCATCCTTAGATGATTTTAAGTATAAAGGGGCATACTAAAAGAAGGAACGAGTCGACATTTCGAGAGTGAATCTCGAAAAATTCCAGGCAGACCAAGATAATTTTTTTTCACGTTTCGTGGTCATGGGCGAGACCTGGATCTACCATTTTGATTCAAAAACCAAACAGCAATCAATGACCTGGAAGCGACACTTTTCACCGACGCCGAAGGATTTTAAAGGATCGAGTTCGGCTGGGAAGATTATGGCATCAGTTTCTTGGGACGCTGAAAGAATTATTATGGTGTAATATTTGGAAAAGGGAGCCACTATATCAGGGTCTTACTACGCAGACCAACTTAGAAGATTGTGGGAGGCTATTTAGAAAAAAACATGCGGCAAACTGCGAGCTGGAGTGCAGCATCAAGATAACGCACTGGCTCACAAGGCTGCAGTTGCAATGGCTGCAATTCAAGAAACAGGATTCGAACTGCTTGAAGCCCTATTCGCTACATCTAGCTCCCAGTGAGTTCTGCCTCTTTCCTTGGCCCACGGAGCACCTCCGAGGCATGAAATTTGAAGATGATAGCGAAGTGATGGCCACTGTTGAGGCGTTTCGGGAGAGTAAAGATAAATAATTTTTTTCTAAGGGCAGCCTGGGTTTGGGAAAAAACGAACTAAATGTATTGACTTGTTAGGGAACTATGTTGAAAAAAGAAATTTTGTTTTCAAGTTTAATAACCTAGGTTTATATTTATTGTCATTACTTTTAGATCACCCCTCATAATTTACTCAAAATCAAATATTTTGAATTAGAGACCAATTTTTCTTTTATAATTTTTTTTTACCTCCTTCACTCCACTCTCTCCTTCAGTCAATATGCACGGTCCGTATGCATCACAAAATTATCACTAACTAATTATTCCTAGTACTTCCCAGACAATTGATGTATTGGTATAAGGGATAGTACCATCCTGTTTTTATAGTTAGTACTTTAGGTCATGTTGTGTACTTTTCATTTGTCATCAAGACGTGCGTTCAGAGAAAAGTTTACAAAAAACTCTGGATTTCATTAGCAGGGTGCTTTTTCGATGTAAAGCTTTAGATTTTCTTTAAACTTTACTAAGTTTTCCGAATGTTTAACCGAATTAGGCAGTGTGTTAAAAAAATGTATTGCTTCCTGTACAGGGTCGGTCTTCATTCTTTCCGTCCTTGGACTTTGCACTGATAAATTACCCGAATTTCTTGTTGGAATATTGGTGGACTCACCAACAGTTCGAAGAATGTTTGGCCATTTGAGCTGTTTCGTTAAAATCTTATAAATCAAGTTACCTCGTTCAAACAGTATAAGTTTCTTGATATTTCGAAGCCCAGTTCTAGCATATACCGCTGAAGTTGGGGTAAGTGTGGGCATTTTATGAATTATTTTGATAGCTTTGGTCATAAGTCTTCCAATAAGCTCAATGTTTTTTTTAGAAGTCTGGCTCCACAACAATACTCCCTATGTGATTAAAGAAACAATATACGCATGGTAAATGGTAAGCTTGGTTTGCAAAGGTATAATAAATCAAAACCTTTTTTTCTTGGCAGATATCGATATTTTGAAGATAATCCGTCCTTTAAGACTATAAAATATATCTAGCTTTCAAAGATAAAATTATTCTTTCAATAGAAAGATAACATTTTTATATTTTAATAAAAATATTTGGTGTTCTGAAAGCTTTATTGCGCCGCTTTGATCATTCTTTCAAATGTACTTTGGTGCCAGATATTGCGTTTAGAATTAAGCGATTGCCTGACTTGACAACATTGAGCCAGAATAGATTATTTTTAAAGAAAGAACATAGGTTAAATGGTGGTCTACTTCGATGATGTGCGATATTCAAACAAAAATTTATTGTAACATTTAGTTTCCAATTTTAGATGGTTACCTTACCAATTCGCGCTACAATTGTGCCGTTGGCAGTGTATGTTCAGAGAGGTCAACAGAAATTTGCAAGCCACTTCATAAAGAACCACCACCTTTATGCGATAAAAATTGTGGTAAATGTAGTAAAACACGAAAATTCGCTTGCGTTGGTAGGAATAAATTCGCTCTTTGTCTGGATGGAATGTATCCAACCGGGATGATTTACACTTGTCCTGATAATTATATATGTAGCACGAGCAACTCAAAGATCACGATTCAAAGCCCAAACAATCAAGCTGCAGAATTCTGTCACGATGAAAATTTGGTCGCAAAAACGGTAAATTTTAGTTTTAGTTTGACTAAAAGTACGTTCATGCAAGAGTTTTTTTTCAGGACTGTTGCTAGAAGCGTTACTGTGTGATGAGATGTCAGTAAAATTTCGCTATTAAATAAAATTCTATTCAGTGAATATATGTGCTAAACTACTTTTTTTCATTGCTTTATCATGATTTTCCAGAACGGACTAATATTAAAAATTTATTTTGATAAATTATCCTATTGATGCTATTCCCATAATGAAAGACACAAATAGTTTACATTATAAAAGCACAAAAATTTATTGGGATTACACTATTTTAAATTTAAATAAATTACTATTCCTTTCTCGTTCGATGACGTTAAATTTTAATAGCCTTCTGTATTTAACTTTAGTTTTTTATCACTGAAACATACTTAATTACTCACACGTCTCATCAAAACATTTCAAACCACTTACTTATCAGCCTTTCAAAAAGCTGATATCCTACGAAATATAAATACTGCTACTTTCACCCAAAATCGAAGCATGATGAAGATCGTGAGCCTGTGAAAGGTATCCAAAAAATAATTATGCAATGCTTCGATAATTATATGGCTTACACTATAATTCCAACCGCATCTACTAACACAGTGCAAATATTCACATTTTCTTCAACTTTTCGCACTTTTATCGGTCCGACACGTCTATCTGGTGGCCAAACAGTCTGAGCCATTGGTTTTCGGAAGCAATGCTGCCGATTATGACAGCGACAACATGGTGAATACATCCTAGTATTCGCGATTATCGTTAATTTTGAAATACAAGAAAATTTAAACTGGTCGTTTTGAAACGTCCATTCGATTAAACCATAAATTAATTAACGTTAAATTTAAGAATAATTTATTTGTTTTTGTTGTGCTGTGAATGTGGCGACAACATTTTCAAATATGTACTAGACTCAAACGAACAAAATTTTTATATTTTGACAGAAAGCCATTTTGACACAATGATGCTGCACTGCAATCACTACTCGGTTAGGTGACGCCAGCGCCTTAACGGAATTATGCTTGAGTTACAATCAATGCAACCAACATTTGCTGCCAAGTTTTGTTGGTGGAACGAGTTACAATCAATGCAACACAACATTTAAACAATGTTGGCTAGCACGGATTAATTTGTGACAAGAAAAGACACACCAAGAGATTCATCAGAGCCAACATAGTATACGCAATCGATTGCAATAAAAATAAGCTGATGAAGCAGCTGAAGTAAAAAACTTTTCAATCAACACAGTTGGCTTCATAAAACGTACATTTTTCAGCGTAATTAAGCCAGGCCTGGTCCTAAAGTGTTTAACTGCTTGTGTCTACATTTAACTTACAGTCCACAACACATGCGTTGAGATACATCAAACTGATTTTTGAGGAGGTTGGCTTGTAAAACGATCATGCCTTAGCTCTTCTCACTCGAAAAAGACAGTTCATTGTTTTCATTTCGGTAGCACCATTTAATTTATATCCTGGGGCAATTATTAATTTTTTTTAAATAATTTCAGTTAAATCAGCTCAAAGAGCTATGGTTTCTTGTCTTTTAAAAATTGGGAATAGAAAGTAGTTCGGTTTGTTTTCAAACGATGGCTCTAGCTGCTATGAATGTCTCATAAGGTCTGTTTCCGTACTTTCAGCAAACTGCAGCAGTAACAGAATTTGGCAGCTGGCTTCTTTTTGCTGCAAAATTTGGCTTGCATTTGGCTTGCAGCAAAAGTACGGAAACGGCTTGCTGCGAATCTATTTTAATATATTATAATAGATTCAAGTACGGAAACAGACCTATAGTGACAGCTGATTTTATCAGATTTAGAGAGATTAGACATTTGTCAATAATGTTCAGTTTATAACACTGACAGTTTTTCACAAATACCTTGTTTTTTTTATTGTGGTGAGTATGTCAAAGTTTGGATTAATTAAGCAGCATTTACGGTAGGTTTTTGTTTTCTGCGTTGATTGGAAGAAAAGTGCAGCTAAAGTGCATCGACTGCTTGTAAAAGTTTTATGGTTCCACTGCTCTAAATGAAAAATTATGAAGGGAATCGTTTCAATATTTCTAAAATGGTGATTTCAGCGTTGAAGGCAAGCCTCAATCAAGAGAACCAAAAAATAGAGTATTAAAAAATAGAGTAAAAAATAGAGTAAGGTATTACTCGATGATGATCTATGTTAAACGCCTGCAAAATCATTGAAATCTGCCAATAATTGAGAGTAGCTCAGCAAGCAATTAATTCCCTCCGAATGATTCAAAACCAAGGAATTAGGGTGCCTTACGAACTGGAAGGAAGATTCCTGTTAAGGAAGATTCCCTTAAGGAAGAAGACCTCCATTAGACGAATTATAATTCTGGACGAATATAATTTAGAAAATGTGGACGAATTTATATACTTAGGCTCGAAATTGACAACGAAAGGCAGTAAAACTGATGAAATTAAACGGAGAATAGAGCTCGCTTATAAAACTTTCTACACAGGAAGACGAAGCTCCAAGTCTACAAATCAATAATCAGACCTGTGTTGTGCTACGGATGTGAAACTTGGACCCTTATCCAAGCATTCGCAAATATGTTGAACGCCTTCGAAAGACGAGTCCTCAGGCGTATAATTGGAGCCAAACAAGAATGTGGCCAATGGCGGATAAGGTACAACAACGAGTTGTACGAGCTTTTTGATGAGCCAGAGGTTGCTACAATAATCAAACTGCGGAAGCTGCAATGGGCTTCTAGTTTGGATTGCCCCAAAAGATAAGATGGAATTCAAAAATTTCTTCATAGGTTGGAAAAAGTAGTAAATAAAATGGACTGAACTTATGTGCTCCCAAAATTTAAATCATCCTTTTGAATCAGAGATAGAAATACGGACTATTATTCTGTTACCTTTTTTCCATCTATCTAGAAAAAGTTTTGCATTATTTATATTATAGTTCATTGTATTTATTTCGAATAACTTTTTAGACTTGAATTATATCTGTGAAACCAACAAAAAAATCGAAACTTTACATTTTTATTATTTATACTGTGACCCAACATTTTACAGCAGCCATTAAAATTTGACGAGGACTCAGTCCAGTATTTTTCTATTGTTAATCACAAATCAATTATCTTTATAAATAACCACAGAAACTAACAAATTTCAACGCTTTTTCACGCAGTTAAAACTTAAAATCTCTGAGTATTGATCTTTTCGACAGCAACCTCCATAGTATAAATGCAAAAGCACCGATATAAATATTAATACTCCCGTGATGAATAAAGCTATTTGAACCGGCCTACAAAGAAAGTATTAGAATAATATTAGTATGTTTAAATTTGAATTATTTGAATTATAAAATGAACGAAAATGTAACCTGTCAGCGTAATAAATAGTCTTCACCCCACGAAAAACATATGTGATGGCAACTATCCAGAAATGTAGCACTAATGATATTAAATATCTAGAAAGTAAATGAAATCAGCTTCAAAGAGACTATAATTAATATTTATCCATTTATTAACAACACTTTTCATACATTAAAGCTCCGATCGTGTCGAACATAAATGACTGAACACTATCTGGTTCAGGCTGCACACATGGTCTACTTCTCACGGCAGCCGCAGACGTCGAAGCTTCTTCATTCGTCATACTGAACATAATTTCGAAAATACCTTAATTTTGGCATTTAAAATAAATTTCAAAAAATATATAAGAAGAATATAGTTTATTCCTAAAGTTGATAAAGACAGCCCTCCAGCTATGACATTTCGTCTACTTGGAGTATCGGCTAACTTGGACGGAAATTTCATATTTTGACATTTTGATTTGACAATTGGGATTTTTTTTTCAGTTTGAGTCAAAAAGAAATAAAGAGTGGTTATGATGGCTCACGTAAATGGGAAAAATCAACGTTTATAGCTCTCTAGCTTTGATTTTAAATTTTCCATTTTATGTCTCATTTTAACTAAGACTTTCTCGACTTGATTTGAATTCACGAATTGATTTTCATCAACATAAAAGTGAGTTTAAAATGAGAAATAAAACGAAAAATTTGAGTGAATCTTTAATTTGATTTTGCAAATGATTTCAATCAAAATGCCGATGTCTTTATACACATGAGCCAACAAAACGTAAATAATAAATATTCCTATTTTTTGTTTTGGATTATCTGACTTGTTAACATAGTTTTTCGGCCAAATGCAGTTAACCAAACACAAAAGTTACCTATAGAACCTTGCATTTATTCTGCCGTAGTTGGTGCTAACATGAAGATGTCAACTTCTACAAGTTTGAAGCCTACAAATAAGTCCGATTCGGAAAAAGCTACCACCTCCTACTTGCACACTTTACCTTTGGGTCCTATATTATTATTTTATTGTGATTTTGTTTTAAGCTGATTCCAAACGTTCGGCATCTCAACAAAACTCTCAGCTCGAGGCTTTGATTTCGGATATGCAAAGAAGTGATAGACTCAATGCTTCGTTATATTTCGTCTTATTTGTCTTGCTATCGTCTTGTTTCTTCCACGTCTACTTTTTATTAATAAACCGCCGTTGGCAAACGGAAGCGGAAAAAAGTCATTCACAGAAAAGATCGCAATGACCATCTGGCACTGCTGGATAAATATCGTAATCTACTAAACCTATCAGCCTCTGCGCCATCTTTTTATATACGTATATGCACGGACATGCTTGTGTTGAGCAATTGTTGACAGTTGCGAGGAACGAATCACGAAACATCAAAGAATGAAACACTCCCTTCTGCGCTTCCATTTCTTGCTTTTGCATGCGTTGACAGCGAAACATCCGAGTCCGAGCCAGACACGAAACAGTCAGCAAACGAAACGGGCGAGGAGAATGTCGTTGTCTGACGGGTGCTAGTTGGAATAAAGTTTTCTTTGTTTTCCTAATCGAACTGTGTGAAAATATTATGGAATCCGATTGTCCGGCCTGTTGAGTTTGTTCGAGATGTGAATAGTGCTGTTCAGGACGTATTTCCGCCGTTTCATGCAGTGAGCTAGCATCCCTACGTGGAGAAGAATTCGCCCGGTTGGAAAGTGTCAAAGAATCATCTCTATGCGTGTCGACGTCGCCCATTGATTTTTCACAGCATTCTCAGATTGGCGTCCGGATTGCAAGTTCTCCTTGCTGGTCACCCCTGCTACAGTTTGTTTTAGTACGCAGCGCGGTGGAGTACTCCCCAACCCCGGTCGTGCTTGATGTAAACTCCCAACGCTCCCCGAATACACTATGAACGCTTTGTTTTCGTGAATGTCGTATCGTAGGTGAAAAGTGTCGTCCGTTACGTGAACTCCGGTCGGGAAAGTGCTGCAAGCCATTCGAAGTTCTGAAGGTTCGGTGCCCTTATCTAACTATCACTTTCAAAGTGTCGTTCGTATTTCTGATAAAAAATAAACGTGCGCGAAACTTGCTTATTGGATTCCATTCACTCCAAATTGGATTACCTGTGACCGGCCTTCTCAAAAGCCTAGTGCGGACGCAGAGCTTGCGGCAATTCTTGCAAACTCGTCAAAGGTGAGTGGCCTTTTTTCATATTATGCCTAATCCTCTGGTTCTAATCAGGTTGTGCAATCACTCACCCCAAGATCCCCAACTGCAATGGCATCGCTTCTCGTTGCTGGCGACAAAGCCATCAGTCGTTGGCCTCAAAAGCGTCGTGCATTTTGCATTTGTTTGTCTTTCAAGGCCTCCAGGCGGGTTTCTTGGTGACAAACGCACCACTCATTTGAATGAAATTGAATGAAACGCGCTACTATAGTTCAGAGCTGGCTTTCGAACGAGTGCGAAATGTGCAGGCTGCAGCACACTCATAGTAGAAGCTGAGTCACGGCTGGCTAAGAACGAGTCGAACAGGTTACAAGTTGTCTTCAGCTGGTCCGTAAAAGAAATCTTCGAATGGGTTTGGAAAAATTTTTGGGTCAGATCGATTGCAGTAACTGAAAACCTTCCTTTTTTTAACGAAATTCAATCGGGGGCAACGAATCTCAGCCCGCAGACAGGAGATTCCATTGCGAAATTTGATACCAGTTCGCGGTGAATGGTTGCGGATGTGTAGGCCGCTAACGAGGCTACAACCCACAAGTTATTTTTCAATTTTTCGATCATTTAATTTTGTGTTTGTTTCAAACTGATTCAGATACAAATAGCAATTCATTTACTAGGAAACAATACCTACTTCACCTTGTGGGGAGATTTGAGGAGTGTGCAGAGTATAACTAACTGGTTTTGCACATTCTACACGTGTACAGGCTACCTGTAAAGTTTTCGTGCTGTGGAAATTCAACGTAGGCTGATTTATTGCAGTATGTGGAGTTTAACTGAAACAACTGCGTGGAGCAAATTGAAATATATTGAAATGCTACAAAATTGTATGATAAACTTTTCACCCACACCTAATTTAAATCTATATGGAGCAATGCTATCACCAGATGCTTAAAATGCTCAATTTCTTATATTATTCAAATTTATTACTGACCGGCAAATATTTTATTGCATCCCAGCGGCAAATATGAATACTTAAATCAAATATGAGTAACGAATCGAATGATAAGAAGAAAAAAAAAACACGTTTAAAACCTTATTTTCGTACTGTTTCTCACGAAGTATTAATTTAGAAGCCAATAATATGAATAACAGAGCATTGTTATTTTCATACACGTGTAACCTACTACACAAAATTCTTTTTAACGGTGAAATTTCTAACGGTAAATTTATTGCACGTATTTGATTACCGATTGTTCGATATTTATCTATTTGCTTGGTAAGTACATTTTGGGAATTGGGTTTCGTTTCATCTTTATCGTGTTTCACACTGAACATCAAATGTTATAATAGAATTTGTAGAATCTATTGCAAACAATAAACACCATTTTGAGACAATTTTATAATTATAGTCTGCTGTTCAATTCATTAGCTTCCGGACTGAATTTATTCGAAGTTTCGTCGGTCCAATTTCTTTCTATGAATGTGAATATATGCTAATTTCTATTGGACGATAAAATAGATTGCTATTTTTGTTTAATATCTTCTCTTTAATTCATCTTTTCATTGTTTTAAAGTCCAATGCAAACTTTTATATCCTCTATCCAAGATTTTAAACGATTAAGTTGTTATATAGGTTGTCCCATAACTCACGCAAGATTTGAATTTGCCGCCATTTGTCCGGTAAAGTGTTGGCTACCAAAAAAACAAAACAGTTTGTAAACTGACAGCTTAACGTTATTAGAAATGGAGCGCTACACGAGAAATCAACGCGTTTTCATCGTTCAGCAATAAGTATTTTAAAAAAAATCAAGTGAATGCTGATTTTTCGAGCAAAATCATCTTAAGCGATTAAGCTCATTTTCACCTTAATGGCTTCGTTCATGGTCAAAATTGTCGCATTTGGGGTTCAGAGAATCCACATGTGCTTGCCGAAAAACAAATGCATCCACAACGTGTGACTGTTTGGTGCCGATTTTGGGCTCAAGGCGTCATCGGACCATACTTTTTCGAAAATGAGGCTTGTCAAGCATTTACTGCATGAGACATTTCCTGGTCGTGTACTCTCTTGGTTTGGTGATCAAAATTGGTCCCCTAGATCATGTGATTTAACACCCTTGGATTTCTTCCCATGGGGTTGTTTGAAGTCAAAGGTCTATGTCAACAAGTCTACATTCACCCGTGCATTGAAGGAGGAGATTCAACACTGAATCAACGAAATTCAGCCACATTTATGCAAAATGGTCAAGGAAAAATTCGATAAAATCGGGCGTATGGGCCTACAAAGCCATGGAGAAAATTTACCCGATACGCTATTCCATATATAACCCTATACTATGTATATTATGATTCAATAAAAAAACGCATACAATTGGAAAAAACTATGTTTTGTATTTAATTCAAATTTTGCGTAAATGTTCGGACACCCTATATTTGTGATGGATTGCTATCGTTTTAAAAGTTTCACATCCTCTTTCTTCTCAAGTATACTCATGTCAAAATCAGGCGATTAATGAGGAATATTTAGTTTGCTACAAACCTTGCAGAGAAGCTTCTCTTGCACCACCAAAGCTGTACGCCTTGGGTCATTTTCTTCAAATCGTAATTAATTGTCATTTTTGGACAAATTTCGCGAGATAATCTCGCAAAATTTACAGATGCTTAAAGTAGGTTCCTAAAATAAGAGGCACATAAATCCTCTTGGCTGCCGCCAAAACATCCGTAACGTTGCCATAGGGAAGATTTGAATCAAGAGAGTGTTCCATGTAGGAGGAAACAAATTATCAAGACATTCAATCGATTTCCGCTGCAGAAGCCATGCTTTCGTTGCCACAGAAATGTTGAAGAACAAAGTCATCAATGATATTTCTGGCAAAAACACGGACTGGAAATAAGTGGGGCATTATAATCCTATCCTATTTTACAAATCATAGTTCTTGGATCAAAATTTCGTACCCGCCAAGCTGAGCAGAATAATAGCTGTTGCTGCTTTGATATGGTGAAGATTAACTTGAAGAGGGTGAAGTATTGTCAAGATTAACCCGGCGTCCTCCTCGGCTGCTAAGGCTACCTCAATCCCCTGGTTTGTTTTAACAGCTGCCCAAATCAGAAATAGTTCCCACACTGAACACTTCAGTCGAGAGGAGCTGCGCATTTGATTCTCGCTCACAAGCAGCCCCAAAAAAGATGACAGACCCCTTGCCAAAGGATTGTTCTGTTTGATTGTTCTGTTTAGCGGAATTAGGTTTGTTCGATCCAGAATCCTTAGTTTCGTCACTCCTATAAACATGTAGGCATAATTTTTAACCGGCGTACAAAATATTGTCCTTCCAGTTCTATAAAAGCGATACCGCCTCTCGATTTCAACAGGTTCACCAATTTTGGCCACCCTCTAATCCTTAGTCTGAAAATCAAATTTGGAAAGCCTAACGACGTCCAGAATTTCTTCGGGATCAAAGTGGGAACTGGAAATCTATATCCTGTATATAGGTCGATTGGGTATTTCATCTTTTGGCATCATCTTCAATTTGGCTTCTGGCTAAATTTCCCCCGGATCACCTGCTTGTAGAAGATTTTCATACGCTATCAGCCTGTCTCCGGAGGTGGACGACACGATCTAGCTTTCAGCAGTTTGTGACAAACTCTGAACAAAGCCTGCTTTATGCTCAGTTAGTCTGCTGCAGATATGATTCCATGTACTTTGCCGTCATCAATCACAGCCCACATAAAACTTTCTTTACCCATATCACTGAAAGACCGAGCTAACCTTCGAGCAGTTGGCTTTAGTTTAGACTTTTCGATGTTTGTCTTCTTTGATCTTTTTGCTCAGCCGACCTCTGTCATTTCTGAACAGAATAGGCACGATAGAGACTAAATGCCTTGTCGATCAAACCGTGAGGAGAAACGTTTTTTTAGCTTCTTCAGGAGTTTGATGATTGACCTTCTAGTTCCATAAGTCCAAGAGAAGCTGGCGGATGAAATTTGTGTGCCTGAAGAGGAAGCCGCACTAGGAAACCGCCGCGACCTTCACGTCACTCTGGGCCCACTTGACACAGGAAGAAAGCCTCGGGACCACTTGACTGATACTTGACACTTGGCTAAAAATGTGCAAGGGAGCCATGTGAGGATTGGCGCAAGCCATTGTGGGAACATGTGCTCAGAGCCGGATCGGTGTTAATCAGGAGGCCGCCTCAACTGAACTTATACTATCAACTTAATGGCAACAAGGCTAGGAATGCACTCTGAGACCTACCAAAGTTTTGACAAGACATACACTACAGGCAAAAAGCTCACTTAGATTTATAAAACTGCAAGTAACTTTTTATTATAGTAATTGCCTGTTTCAAGGAGGGTTGCTATGAATGGATTTAAAATGTACATGGGATTTCCAAATTCTCAGTCAGGGTAATAAAACACGTTGGGTTTTCCCACTTTAAAGACTTTAGGTGTCTACAATTTTTTAAAGTAATTAAAATAAACCTTTGAAATTTCTGGGAATATGGATTTGAAATATTGTGAAATTCCTATAAATAGGTACCTTATCCTCAAAATATTTCATTTGTGTGTTTTTGTGCTGACAAGTAATACGGATTGTTATTTTCAGCGAATTTTATTCCGTGCACTTGTGGTACTTTTTAGCCAAGTTTTGGCAAAATTTCTGTTAAAAACGGGAAAAGCGCGCAGTATTAAGCCGGAAGTTAGAAGTGTGATTGTGGTGCTTCATAAACAAGGAAAGTCAGAAAGAGAGATCAGTAATGAACTAAAAATTTCAAAGACTGCTGTATATATTGCTATCGTTAAATTCAAGGACAGTGAAAGTTATTGTGATGCTGTAAGGAGCGGACGACCCAGAGTGACAACAGAAGTAGAGGATAAGACTCTAGTGCTTATGAGCAAAAGGGATCGAAAGTTAACTGCACCGGGAATTCGAGCAGAGTTCAACGCGGGACATTCAAAGTCCATAAGCTTGTCAACTGTTAAAAATCGTCTAAGGGAAGCTAGACTTGTGGGGCGTGTAGCAGCCAGAAAACCTCTGCTTCGAAAAGGTAACAAACAAAAGCGGTTAGAGTGGGCACGAACTCATAGCCAGTGGACAATTGAAGACTGGTCACAAGTGCTTTGGACAGATGAATCAAAGTTTGAAGTTTTTGGCTCCAAACGGAAGGTTTATGTCAGGCGATCTGCTGGAGAAAGAATCGCCGGGAACTGTGTAGTACCAACAGTAAAGCATGGAGGTGGTTCTGTTATGGTTTGGAGGTTCTTTTCGCTTGCTGGAGTGGGTGAATTAGTTCGAATTGATGGCACGTTAACTAAAGAACGTTAAAAGGAAATCTTGCAGAACACGGCCATACCATCAGGTTTGCGGTTAATTGGGCGAAATTTTACCCTTCAACAGGATTATGACCCCAAACGCAGTTCTAAATTACGCAGAGGATATTTAGCTGAAACGGAGAATGGTGGAATACGATTGAATATGACCTGGCCGCCACAATCACCTGATTGTAAGCCAATTGAATTGTTATGGGAGGAATTAAATAGAAAGGTACATGCATGCTGTCCCACGTCAAAGCAACACTTGTGGGAGCTTCTTCAAAAAGGATGGAACAATATCTCCCAAGATACTGTAAGAAAATTAGTTGAAAGAATGCCAAGTATTACAAAAGCAGTAAAAAATGCCAAAGGAGGATATGTAGAATTTAAAGTAGGAAAAGATTCTTTTTGTTTATTATAAATTTTGACTTGTAAATTAGAAAAACAATAAGCTGACATTTAACAATTACATAAAAAGTAATCAATTATACTTTATCTTGAAATAAAGAAATTCTAAATACCATGAAAACTTTATTTACTTTCTCGATTCCTAAGTGGTCTTAAAATTTTTGGCAGTTGTATATTGTTGTATTAACCAGCAGCCGTTCATGAAGGTGATTTTACTTTGTCACTACCACGCCTGAAGACGACTAGGTCCAGAGCGCTAAGAACACCAGCCCAAGCGCAGCTGACAAACTTAATTTGGGACGACTAGCTAACTAAAAGTTAGGTTTCATTTTTCAAGAGATCATAAACATACCTTACCTGATTGGAAACCCGTTTTTATATTATCTTTGAAAATAGTGAAAACTGATTATTTTTATCATGTGTCGCATTTTGCGACAAGCGTAGATAAGAAACAATAACTGATGAGAGCTACAAATAGCTCCAAATATTCTATAAGTTCTCATACTTAGTGCACTCTGGCCGGTAATAGAACGGAAGATACTTTACAGCTAATCACGTGCCTATTTGCCTCTCTGCTTTAGCTTCATAAATTATCGAATTTATTCTGCACGCACTTCGATGAAATTATAAAATTTCATCCGAGTTCCGAATTAAAACGCACCAATCAAATTACCTCCAATAATTGTATCTTGGCAATTCTTAATATCTAATGCTACATATTGCCGTACGGTTCAACGCACATACCATTCTCGGGTTTTTTGATGGCGTAGCAAATATCAAAATGAAATTTACTACCTGTATTATAGCCGCCAAGCTTGGTTGCTTTGAGCACCTACTACCAGTTTCATCTATTGTGCGTATCAAGTAACGAATTTCAAACCGTTGTGGCTTCCAACGATCTCTAGCACTGGAGGTTAGTAATAGTATCTCATCTTTCGAGAATTGAAGTTCGTTACACTACATCATCTCACATGAGTGATGATAGCGGGAATACGTACGTATATATTACAATTGCGTGCGTACACGACTTGCATATTTCAACACAATATGACTAGCCCCCCTCTACACAGGTTTCTAGTTTCCTCCAAAGCGCAACAAATTCGCAAAGCAGATACATTTCTGATGCAGCAATCTGGAACGAGGACTTGCACCGATCCGATTCGGGAGTGAAATTCATATCCATGAAACCTTAGTTAGATTTAAAGACAAAACGATCATACAACAGCGATTGATCGATGATTTTTTTTAAGGTCAACGAAAAAAACTGGTTTGAAACGCAATGCAGTGGAGAAAAAAAAATAGTTACTTAACATCATTCTGGCTAGCTCTACAGCAATTACAGAAAGCCACATAAGACTGAAAAATAATGCTTTCTGATTTCCGGTCTAAGATTTCAAAGAGGAATAAGTAGTTTGTTTGTCGGTCGAAGACAAGAACAGTGAAAAGAGAGAAAATCGAAGACAAATGCAATATTTATTCTTTCATTCGTTTGAAACACTAACGAGAAACGCGGTGACGGATGATGATTAATTTCTGAGAAGGCAAGAAAGTCATCTTGAATGTCATCTTGTGTTCATCTTAGTCTTTGACGTAGCAAATGATTCTTTTTGAAAAAAAAAAAAATTTCATTGGGCATCGAAACGAACTCAGATATGGTGACGAATTTCAAGAGATAAGTGAACTGGAAATGTGTTTCAGTGTGGTTATTGAGGCATATTTTTCTTAAGGTACTAGTACACTTTATAAGGCGAAAATATGACCATTTTTCAAGAAATTCTTTCTCAGACATTTTATTAAATATTAACATGAATCTTTTTTTATAATATTATTTGATATTTGAAAAATACAAAAACAATTTTGTTTTTATTTTGTTATTTATTTTTCCCTTTTATAAAGGATGCTGAAACCATGTTCTGAAAATTCGTTACTCCACGGCGGACAGATAATCTATGGATTGGTAAGTTTGAAGCAAAAAATGTTAACAAGGCTTTAAAAACTAAATGTTAACAGGGTTTTCAAACTAAAAAAACAAAACAAAAAAAATGGCGGACTTGTGAAAAAAATGTCAAAATTCTAATCTTTCTTTCCTCGTTTTTTTTAACGCCAAAAATTTGTTTTTGAATATTTTGTCATATTCTGGTATATTACGATGTAAGATACTCTAACAAATAAAACGCACTAAAGTTTTTCAAAATCGGTTCAATGAATCCGGAGATTATCTGTCCGCCGTTTTAAAAAACCTTGTTCCGAGAAAAACGTGTTTAAAGTTATTTTTTTCATTTTCTTTGTTTATAAGTTTTGACAAATCGAATTTAAGCATTTACAATCGGTTAATCTGCTATGCATGGACCATAAAATAGTACGCTATCATCAATAAAAGCCTGCTGTTCCTACTGTTGAGCTTCTTTTCTCGCTAAACGCCCTTCCTTTGTTGCATCTTTGCTGGCTTTCTCGGCCATTGCAATTCTTTCGGCGTCCTTCGACCGCACATATTCATAAGAAGCTGACCTATTGGTGCAGTGTATTAATTCCATAATTTTCAATGATGTCATTCTTCTTTCGTTGAGTAAGGACAATGAAATTTGGACCCCCAATTCGACGACATTCTTTCCAACGAATGTATGGTTATGAACAATTGCCCACAGTGTTTCATTATAACACTCGTTGTTGTTCTATGTATTTTTTCCTAAGTAAAGTATCAATAATTCATCATCCGTTAGCTTTTCGAACACATATTTTACGTACTCCTGCACCTCTGGACTTAGAGCCGGTTTATGTTTATAAGGAACATCAACTGCTTGCGCTTTTAGATATTTACACCACTCTGGATTGCAATACTCGTGCCACGGTACAGCATCAATTGAAATTAAATGATAAAACCCGGCCCATATTTCATTTTTCATATCGACAGGGGAATTTGGATTTCGCTGAATAGCTAAGGAGTCGTTGGTCGACATTTTTTTCATAATTTTACCGGTTAAAGCTGTAGTTTTTGGAGGCGCAGGCTGTTCATTTTCTAGTTTGCTTATCTTACGCCTTCTTCTTGGCGTCAATTTATGTTCTGCTTTTTCCATTTTTTGCTGTTCCTCTTTTTTTCGGCTCTCTTAAGCTTACGCAGTTCGGTTAAGGTTTTTTTTGCCTCTTTTAGATGCCGAAACATTCGTTTTCCAAGTTTTTGAATTACAAAATCTGCATATGGTTTGGCATTTGAAATATTTGAAAAGGTCTTCGAATCGCCATCGCCTATGTAATAGGCATTGCCTGTATAATAGCGTTATGTAGGTTTATAGAATTTTTAAAAATTTCTGTCATTCCCTGCACTTCCATTCCTCCAGATTTACTGGTGAATGAAGTATTTTGCTTCAATTTCTGTTGGTTGCCTTGATATTTGCGAGATCTTCTAGCAGATCTACTTTTTCTCATTTTCGAACTTTTACTTCCTCTACGATATTGATCTTTCGGAGGCATTTTTCAATAGCAGGCAGCTGATATACAGGGTGTTTGGTACTCAGTGGACACTTTTGTAAGGACGCATTCCTTGATATATTTTGAGCAAAAAATCGTTGTACAGGGTAGTTCGGTTTTCAAAATCTGCAGAGTTACAGGGTGGTCAAGAAAAGTTTTTCGGACCTGTACCCTGACTCACTTAAATATTTATATCTTGAAAACTAATAATCATAACGCAAAGTTTTGTAGCTTGTTTTTTTTTATGGAATCAAATTACCTTTAAGTTGATGTAACGTCCTGAATTGTAACTGTTACAGATTTTGAGATATTTACTTCAAAACATAAAATTTTGGCACTTCTACCCCGAAAATTCTGTGTTCAGTGTCGTTTTTTTAACGATTTAAGTGAGTCTGGGTACAGGTCCGAAAAACTTTTCTTGATCACCCTGTAACTCCGCAGATTTTGAAAACCGGACCATCCTGTAGAATGATTTTTTGCTCAAAATATATCAAGGAATGCGTCCTTACAAAAGTGTCCACTGAGTACCAAACACCCTGTATAGAAGAAACATAATTTATATAGCAGAAACCGGTATTTTAGAGAAGGGGAATAAAAGAGACCCTACAAGGCCGACAGCAACTCGAAAGCCTACAACGAGCCAAAAACGCGCATGTGCTCAAAGTCAATATTTATATATTTAAGTTTCGAACTTCGAAAAAATATTTCAGGAGGTCATTTTTGAAGTTCTATTGAGTCGAAAAATGTAACAACAAAAAAATCGATTTTTTTTAAATCTATAAAGTGTACTCGTACCTTAATTACTTGAATGTTAATCGAGGTTCGTGATTTTAATTCCACGTGCAAATATGATAAAATTTTGAAATCGAACTGACAAAATAAATATTTTTTTTTGTAATATATAATAAATTGAAAGATGCCAATATACTGTATTTTGTCTAGGCCTTAAACTCTCTTTTATTAAACTATGTTTTGTCTGAGTGCATATCTACCCTCAAAACTAAGTAGTTAAGCTTTCGATTTACGTCCTATATTTTTTCGTCTGCCATATTGGCCGAGTGCATATCGTTCAGACTGCAGTCTAATCGATTAGCACTCAAATCTCTGGCTATGCAGCAAATAACATTTTTGTTGTAGCTTCACTGCTGCAGCCAAACAACTTCGAATTTACTTTCCTTGTTCATTTTTCTACTCTTTTTATCGGCGCACTGGTCTTGCATGAAATAACTTTTAGTCCAACGTCCGTTAAGTTTCATGTCCACCTTTTCAAACTCGAGACCGTATAAATCCCAATAAAAAACGACAAAATTTCTAATTGATTGAATTTGATTAATAAAAGGCGAAAATCATTCATTGGGTTGCAGTCGCTGCAATCATCGTCGCCTGTTGAGGAGCCAGAGCCATTCTGCGACAAAAGATAAAGCCTTGCGTAAATAATTTTTCCAAGTTGCTGATCGAACTCGTCTATTGTTGCTTGGCAGTTTTAGTATAGCATTTGTGCATTCCACTGAAATTAACAGCACGGCAAGGAAGCAAGATGCAAATCGCAAAAGTGACAAAGGCTGTTGAATAGGGTTGCAATCTCTTCAAGGTAGATGACAGTGGCATCATCAAAGTTAAAATTCAATCGAATATTCAAACGAATGCACAAAGAGATTATTAATGCTTCAACAGGGCTCATTAAGGAATCAACGTTGAAAATTATTGTTCAGAATCAATTGATTGATTGCTTGATTGATTTTTTATGTAGTTCAATGGCGAGCGATTGAAAGTGAATCGTTTTTGCTTTTAATGGCTTTGTTTATCAACTCTAACTTCTATGAATTTTTGTATGCCATTAACGAAATTAAATATTTTAATTTAGAACCAAATTTTTCCTTTTGAAGCTAGATTTATTTTCATTTTGACATATATCGATATTTCCAAGGTAATCTGCCCTCTTCTTCAGTGTCTATTGGTCTAATCTTAAAATAACTTAGGTATCTCATTTAAGGTGCTTACTTTTAAAGTATTTGCTAATACTAATTACCTACTAATGTCACGCTAATTATCTATTAATTATGTACTTAAGTACATTTTCTATCTATATTACTTACATTATCATCATAAAGTATCTGTTTAAATTAACCTGAACAATGGTGATACACAGTTTCCTTGGTCTGTGTTTAGTCGCCTATCCATCGGGGTTTTCCATATGTTCAGGCTTTCGTATGCATCCAGTTTTCGTACCTGCTGTACTTCCTTAATCACCTCCACGTTGTCCCACGTTATGCTGTGTTTCTCCTCCAGGATGTGTTTCGCTACTGCTGATCGTACTACCGTTGTGTTCCTTTTTCTTGCTGAGGCTGCTTCCCGCTTATGTTCGTTTGTCTAACACCAACTAACCGTTTCGTTTGTCCGATGTTTATTTTGTCGCATTCTGGGCAAGTAATTCTGTATATTCTACATTTTTCCTTCTTATCCTTTTTGTCTTGATATAGTATAGTACCTAATTTTTTATTTTTACTGGTTGGAACTACTTTAATATCAAAGCGTTCAAGAAGTTCCTGAATTTGCTTGAATATTGACGTACTTAATTGGAACTCTTATGGCTGGTTTTTGTTTTTCTTTTATAAAGAGCGTCGTTAACAGATCACGCTGTATTCTGTCCTTTTTGATAAGATTTCCAATTATTTTCTCGTCAAATCCATTTTTTCTCGCGGTGTCTTTAGTATATTTAACTTCTGAGTTAAAACTTTCCTGATCCATGGGTACTGTTAATAGTCGGTGGATCATCGAGTTAAAGGGCGCCATTTTTTGGGAATGCCAATGATCAGACGTGGAAGGTGTTGTTCTCTGGGTGTGTGTGGGCTTCCGGTAGATATTAAACCTAAGAAAACCTTCTTTCCGTATGACCATTAAATCCAAGAATGGTAAATTTCCATTGTTTTCGACTTCCATTGAAAGTTCAATATCCTTATGGGCTTGGTTCAACTTCTCCAAAGTTTCTGCCAAAGCATTCTTTTTTACGATGGGAAATCCTTTATCCCCACTAATGAGCGAGATATTTATGGACAGACTGGAGAAGAAACTTCATGAAAAAGGTTCGCTTCCTCGTGTCTGGATGAGATGAGATATGTGAACAAAGCTTTCTCGATGTCTCGAAAAACTGTTGAAGCTATAAATGTTATTAATTAACCACTTAATCAAATTTTTTTTTTCAATTTTAATCATCCCACAAAAACAATTCCGTGTTGAATTTAATTTATTTTGCTGTATGGGTTTTCTATTTTACCGACCACTTTATGTATTCCCATCTTTACTGATCTGCCCTCCAGATTCGCTGTTGATCAACACAGAGTCAATATAGCTCTTGTGCGAATCCACGAGCCTTTCCAGTGTTTTAGTCGAAAAGATGTTAAGCTAACCGAACTAAAATACTTCACATTTGATGATTCAACCTGCCAAGTTTCGGAATATAGGCCATTCTAATTTTTGACCATTGCTCAAATAGTATCCCAAGGCAAGGGCATGTGGTAAAAATACGCTGTAGTGTGGAAATGATGGTTGTGTCTACCCTTTGGATCATGATAGGCGACATATCATATATCCCTGTGGATTTGTAAAGTCTGAATGTGCCTATTGCCCACTCAATTTTGACCTCATCTGTTACTTCCTGTATAAGCTATTCAGACGGACCTTCCGACGAAGGATTGACTTTTCAATAGCATGTCCAGCCACTCGTTCGGGCGCTTTGCTTAACCTTCACTTTTCCTACGCAAAATGCTAGGTACGCTTTCTTCGATGTTCTCTCCATTAGCCATTTTGGCTCGTCCTATCTTCTTTTTGATGAGTGACTGCTCTTGCTCGTATTGGCCCGAATCGTCAGCATTCCGGGACCTCCTTGCTTTATTGAACGTCCTTCGTGTGTGGCTTCTTCGCTCTGTAAGTTCTCTGTTCCTTCCACCATATAGTAGCGTTTTGCTTTATGGGTTTCTCGCAACGCACATCTTGAAAATTCCTGTGGTGTCTCTTTGTTTTTCTGGAGTAAACTTTCCATTGTGATGTTCTCGGGTCTCGAACTCTTTTGTGTGAGATTTCAGGACTACCGATGTTCCAGTATAGTTACTGTACGTTCAAAAAATACGGTAGATCAGACACCCGCCAGCTCTGCTCACTCTCTACTATACCTGAAGTTACTAGGGTAATAACAGTTACTTGAGATCTGCTTCTGGTAAGAAATGTAGGTTTTTGACATGTATTATTAACTTCAAAGCTAGTTGCCTCTGTCGTTTATGTTGGTGCTCTCCCATTTACGTCTCAGCCGATAATAGCATCATATTTGCTTGTGTCATTCTTCTCTCTCCTGTTTTTTTTACTATGATAATGCCAAGGCTCAGGGGATGTCCTATCATGCTATAGCACAGCCTTGGCGGAAGGAAAATTAAGGAAATGGAGAGAGGAAGGGTTGAGTTTGTAGGAGATAGCGGTGCACGATTCGTTTGAACAACTGTGGCTTATACTCGGCGGGGAAAACAGTATATGGGAGGCTGTTCCACAACCGTATTGACCTAGATATGAAAGAATCGTATAATTTGACGGTGCGACTGGCAATGATCGAAAGGGTATAAGAATGAGCGCGTTGAGAGGCTCGGGTGTTGCGAGTAGGTGATGCTCTACAAGGGATCAAACTTGATATTTCGTTAGAACAAATAACCTTAGTAATAAGGACAAAGAAGAGAAAGGCAACCCACATTACGTCAATGTTCAAGGGATTGGTTTAATTGGCAATAAGCTTGAAAGATTTGCGTTGGACTTTGTCTAGTTCGGCTAAAGCAGTGCGGCCTGCTCCAGCCCATTTTTGGAGTTATGTTCAAGTCTTGGTCTTAAGTACAGGGTGGTTTATTATGAGGTTTGTTTTTTAATCTCAAATAAAAGGCATAAAGTTGAATTCTATAGTAAAAATTTTATTGTGAGTCGATAGAACAATTTATGACATTTACTTTTTGATGATTATCTCATTTAAATGTTGACAGCGACTACGCCGTAAATGGTCCATCCTGAGGGTCCAATTTCGGATGACGCGTTCCAGCATAGCGACCGCTATCTCGCGAATGACACGAGTAATGTTGGCTTCCAAAGCGTCCATTGAAGCTGGCTTATCCCTGAACACCAGAGACTTCGTGTAACCACAAAGAAAATAATCTTAAGGTGTGATATCACACGATCTAGGCGGCCAATTTACTGGTCCAAAACGTGAAATCAGGTTCTCACCAAAATGATTTCTCAATAAGTCCATTGTTTCTCTTGCGGTATGCGAAGCCAAAATTGAGGCGCATTGAGCCAAAAATGCGCCTCATCACTGAAAAAAATTTCGCAATAAAATAGCGGATTTTTAATTAATACAGCGGATTAATATAGCTGAACAATTTGGATGCGTTATTGCGGTGTAAGTCTTTCTGTAATGATCTGTCAAACAATACTGAATAAAAATTACATTACAGTTTAACAGGAGTCATGCGTGATCTGTCAAACAAAAAGCCTATTGAAAATCAAACCTCATATTGAATCACCCTGTATTTCTTGCCTCTCTGAAGGAAACCTTGGCATTTTTCGCAATTTGAAAAATGTAGCTAGTCCAGTTTAGTTTGCTGGGTATCTTAAATCCGAATAGGTTTAGCGAACGTGATTTAGAAATATATTCCATCAACGGAAATAGTGCGGCTAGCAGGAGAAGGGTAAGACTTGAGCGAAAGACGACACCATTGGTTCTCTGGACACATTAAATACAACACGGTTCACTGAGACCCAAGTGATAATGCTTAATAGGGCCCTGTTTAGCGATGCTAACATGCGATCTCTACTAACAGAAGTAGCATTCCCGTCGGCCACTGTCAAAGAAGTATGCGAAGTAAAGAGTGCTATCATCAGCAAAACGATAAATCGGATTGAAATTGAAGAAAAGGAGGTCGTTTATAAATAAAAGGAAGAGAGTTGGTAAAACAACAGTACCTTGCGGAACCACAGCATTGGTGGTTTGGACACATTAATTGAATCCACCCAGAACAACTTGAAAGGAACGGTCTACGGGGAAACTTTCATTCCATTTGACGAGGCCGAGGCGAATACCAAATGCACGTAGCTTTTCCAATAGGGCTGAGTGCCAGACCCTGTTAAAATCCTTCGAAATATCAAGAGCATTGCTTCTCCAAAGCTATGGAGAGAACAGTTCCATCTCTTTGTAAGAAATGTAAGTAAATCTCCAGTGGAGCGCCCAGAACGGAAACCATACTGGCAGTCGTTGATAAGGTGGTTCGACTCAAGATATTTCATTCATTTTGAGTTCACGAGTGATTCAAATACCTTAGACAGAACCGAAACTATTGCAACTGGTCGATAGTTAGAGGGATTACAGGATTTTTAAGTATAGGCTGAACGTGTGCTTCCTCGCAGAAAAAAATATTCTGGTCGAATATGACAGGTAAAATAGTTTGCGCAGCACTTTAGTAAGAGGAGCGAAACCCCATCAAATCCAGCGGATTTGGGAACATCAAACTTGTCGAGAATATTCAATACCTCTCTTGTGCGGAAAAATCGAGGCTCTTGTTTGAAAGCGCACATTGTAGGACTAGAAGGACTCAGCGATGAGGTGGAGAAAGTGGTGTGATAATATTCAGAACTAGGCGCTTTTTTTATTATTTTTCAACATGTTACAATTTAAAATCACCAGAGAAATATAAAACACGCAATTCTGAGCCTATCAATGAAGCTATTCTGATTCTATCACATCTTGCATTTTGATTAGTGGCCAAGACCCTAAAATATAAGTCGACGGAAAAATATTATACCTATTACAAAATCAAATTGGGTGACCTCTTCTTTCTAATGAAATCTGAATTCACCCAAACAATATTTTGCAGCTAGACATATTAAAGCTAGTTAATCTCTGTTAACTGTAAAAATATCGATTCAATTAAAGCCAAAAGCAATAAAAACTACAAACACAATTAATAAAATTATTTATTCATTATTTTTCGCTTTGCATGAATTTTTCATAAATTGATCATTTAGTACAATTTCATACACCTTGAAAGTTTTACAAAAAACACATTTTGTTCAATATCAGCGCTTCCAATGAAATACCATACCTGTCATTTATAATGGAAATATACATTCCACCAACTTTTTTTGTTTTAGATATTACTTAAAATTCTATCTACTCATCAGCAAAAAAATAACCACATGGCCAAAAACATTTCATGTCACTCAAAATCGTTGCTAATTTAGGCAAACTTGTCTTGTTTCATCTGTCAATTTAACATGAGGCTCAGGTAGCTAGCTGGGCTTTCCGTTTTTGCCGACCTAATTCATGCAAAACAGCACGTCTCCTGACTCACTTCTGTTTCAGTCAATTTTCGCAATTCATTATTCAACAAGTGATACCGAAACCCACTTAACGAAGTAGCTCCGTTTAATGTTTCAACGATTCGGTATCTGTGGGCGGACTAAAGGAAGAAAGTGAAATTCTGATTCGAATCGATTTGCTGAACTATACTACATATCTATGTCTATGTATGTACTTATAACACGAACAAAAGTATTTCAGAAGAGACAGGTGACACTTTGTTCATTTGTAATTAATTTACGAAGGATGAAAGTGAATTGACATCGTATGTATGTATGCCTGGAGGGTGAAATACATCACATGTGTGAATGTATTGTTATTAATAAATTAAAATTAGACTGTACTGTGTGAATCTGATGAATATGTAATTTTGTAAAATTACCTAGATGATTTATTGCAAAAGGAAAGATTTTATTGGCTGCTTTTCTAGATTTTTCTTAAATTTCTGCAATTTCACGATAATAGAGTTATATAAGTATCTAAATTGATTTGAAAGCTCAGCAAAGTTTGGTGCTTGTGATATTTTCATATATCTTAAAATCAATCGTTTCATAGACTATTTCGCTTTTCTCAAGACTGCTATAATTACATGAAGTCGATTGTGATGCTAAAGTTCACACTAGTATTTAGTCTCCATTATGTGCAACATTTAATTACTTCATCTAGTGTCTGTAGAAATGAAGTCATAAGAGCCAAAAGGGTGTGGTGGGTCGCCTACATCAATTAATTAATAAACCCGTTTTCAGTGTTGCTCAAGTATTAATCGTACTCCAGCCAATTACGTGTCAGCCACAGTACTCTGTTGTTACATCCTATTAACCGCATTGTGACGCATCAAGCTCCCAAACAATAGTAATTATTTATCTTTTTGTGCGCTTGAACTTCTTATCGCGGCGAATAAACTTATGCTACCGAGATCTATGAGGCTCTCGAGAAATTAATCTTATCCGACCTTATTCTTGAATCTTGATCAACTATATTCAGTACTATGTATACACATTTATATATGTACATATACCCGTATCTAATCTTTTATCTTTATTGTTGAAGACAAGAAGAAAAAACGCTGGTAACGATCTGGCCAGCATCATTTCGTGTTTCATCTTGCTGCAAAGCCGGATATTGAAATGTGTTAAATTGTGTTAGTGATTCCATCAGATAAGCGCTGTGGAATACTAGTACGAGATATGGCGAGGTCATGTTCCCGGCCAGATGGAAACTGAAATCATCTTTTATTATTTCCGTGTCTATGGCTCTTAATGGTCGGTTATTACTCGTTGAAAGAGGAATCGACGTTCTAAGAAATTGAAAATCTGTTTCGAAAAATTGGCTTTGAGTCTGCAAGTACTGTACTCCTGTGCTTTTGATAGATTTTCACAGAGGCATTTCGCAATCAGTATCATCGTATCATGTGTGCCCGTACTTCAACGAGTTCACTTTTGTATAGGAAATGTTTGATTACGTATATGTAAGCGCATATGTACAGGAGTATGTTGCTTGCAATTGTATTGTGTAAGTTACTGGGTAGGTAAAAATGCTGATAATATCTGTAAACCTGACCAAATGGAACAGAAATTGATTGTAATATACAATAAGTGAAATATGCACGCAGGTGCAGACCATAAAGTATATGAAACTTTTTCGCTGAATATTGATGTGATTGAAAGCGATTTGGCGTTCTGTAATATTTTCTGGTTTTTTTTAGTCGAATCAACTATTTGGGCAAATTAAATCAAATGCTTAAAA
The DNA here is from genome assembly GCA_947369275.1 of Nemotelus nigrinus. NCBI lineage: Eukaryota > Metazoa > Arthropoda > Insecta > Diptera > Stratiomyidae > Nemotelus > Nemotelus nigrinus. The sequence continues at coordinate 43,703,897 of OX376373.1, read as the reverse complement.
AAAAAACTTGTTCGAAAAATTTCGCTCAATCACGACCTACTAGCAGATAAATGAAGACATGCTATACATATATCTTCAATATTTTCATTATCTTGAGATGTCCTTTGTACACATCGAACAAAATTCAATTTGATCCACCACATTTAATTTCGCATTCAATTGAACCATTAGGCCAAGTAATTCCAGGTCGACCTAACAGGTCGACATAGCCTAAAGTGTGTTATATAGCTCAATACCATTGCCATTGCTTGTGAGTTTCATTCGAATTCCAGGAAAGTAATCATTTTTATTACATCAAGAATGAAGTTCAGCTAAAGCCACAGTATTTATGACCTTCGCTTGTATACATAGTGCTGTTCTATCCGTTTCTTTACCCTAAAAGACAACAAGCGAATTTCCTTTAAGGTTATTTTTTCTCGGAAAAAGTAAAAATATTTGAAAAATACAAGTGAAAGAGCGACAGATTACAAGGACATCAAGTTCGATAAATCAACAAATTTCCACTGAACCGAAAATCTTCAAAATCTTTAGTAACAGATCCGTAGAAACGTCTCCGGTTTGTGGGAAATGAATAAGCTTCGGAAAAAATGAAAAAAATTGGGTTGCAATTAGTGATGGGCGTTTCTGTTGTTTTCGAAAAACGAAAACGAACTGTTTTTTTTAACAACTGTTTTTTTTAAACTGTTTGAAAAAAACAGTTTGAATTAACGAAAAGGAACAAATTTTATGCTGTACGACAATATATATATTTGAAATGTAGTTCAAATAAGAAACATCGTTCATAGTTTGAATAATCTTCAATTAGTTCAGTGCAATGGATTTTTACGTATTAGGTGTTTCTAGTACATATTTTATGTATTATGTCTTCCTGTCACCAACGTAAACATTCATTGCTGCTTCCAAACTGAATTGATACTTGTAAGGTACCTATTTTCCATTATATTATCTACTTGATCAAACGTAAAATCATACATCAATCACTGTACGTAGTCGTAAAGAATCAACACACATGGTCGTATGCCATATGAAAGAAATCAAACCAACTGTTACTACAATAAAGAAGGATTCCAAATCATTTCATAATACATTTATTGCATAATTTATCGTAAAAATAATAAAAAAATATATACTATTATTAATTTTTTGTTGGTCAGTCTTTTCAAGCATTGCCATTCAAAAACATGATCATTTCAACGTTTTTAGATGTCAGACGAGTTCTTCTATCACTTATCACTTGGGAAAAATCCTTTCGCATGGAACGGATGTCGCAACGGTGTTACATTTTGTTCTGAATATTTCAGACAAATTTGGATACAACTGCCGATGTTTTTTCCACCAGCCCAACGGACAGCTATGCATGTCTTTTTCATCAAGACGTGGTAGAATATCGTCTTTGAAATAACAGTTCACTTCTTTCTCAGCCCTTGTTTCTGAGTCCGTCTGCGGTTTTTTATCTGCCATTATCTAGTTAAACACACACCATGCATTCATTTTTCCATGTAAAGGATCAGATTGAATCGCCGCGGAAGTAGACGGTCCTCCAACATTAAACATGCACCCACTAGGGGGCCAACCTCTTCCTTAAGGCTGGACATGAGATCAAGGGGCACCTTACCTCCCGCGGTTTCATTAATTTTACAACCCCGCTAGGGTTGGTCGTGGCGACCTCCAGCCACGAGGAGGGCCTCAGCACACCCAGAGACGCCAACTGGTGATCCAAATAGGACCTCAACCTTTTCCTCCTTGGCACTTTTAGTGCTACTTTTAGTTTTTCCGGTGGATTTTATTTTGCCGTATCTTCGAAACTACGCCGCTTTTTCCCAGACTTGTATGGAATTGACGTTTTTGCCCAAATTCCCCTCTAAACATTTTTTTTTGCCCTTCAAATATCACTATTGTACTCCCCGACCACTTTCAATCATCGAAAGCGCCGTAAAGTTAGATTTTGCCAAACTATGGCCAAAAAACCCCTTACTCCCCTACAAAACCGAAATTTTTGTATCACAGCAATAGGTCTTGGCCCGTTATGTCCCAAACCACTCTAACCCAAAATTGGCTGATTTTGTCCGATTTCAGCTCCTTTTGCCCTAAAAACTTTTTGAATATTTGAATAAAATACTTGCAAGTACGAAAATACTCGCAAGTACGAAAATACTGTTTTCCGCAGCTAAACAGTTTTCCACTGCCAAACAGTTCGTTTTAACAAACGAAAAACGGTTCGTTTCAAAAAAACGAAAAACGATGAAAAACGATTCGTTTTAAAAAAACAGTTCGTTTATAAAAAAAGAAAAACGACTCGTTTTAAAAATCAGTTCCTTTGGAAAAAAAACATTTCGTTTTAAAAAAAACTAGTCGTTTGAGAAAAACGAAAAACGATTCGTTTTAGAAAAACGATTGGTTTTATAAAAACTATTCGTTTTAGAAAAACTGTTGATTTGAGAAGAATGGTCCGTTTTAGAAAAACGTTTGGCTTTAGAAAAGCTATCGTTGTAGAATAGTTGGAATAATTGGTTTTAGAAAAACTATTCGTTGTAGAAATACGGTTCGTTTTAGAAATGCTGTTCGTTCTAGAAAAAAAATTCGTTTTAGAAAAACTGTTTGTCGCTATTTGGAAAAACTGTTCGTTCGTTTTTTGCAGCCAAACGTTTTTTTCAAACTGTTTGGCGTTTTTGAGCCCATCACTAGTTGAGATACGTATCTTAGCAAAATGCATTTGTTGCTCCGATTTGTGTTTCATGAGACTACTCGAAGTTGAACTAAAGCAATTTAAAATTCAAAACTAAAGCAAGTTCGGGCAATCATCCAGCTGTTTGACAACTGTCACAGAATTTTTTGTTAAAAAAAAATGGTTACTGAAGTAGAGTTTTTTAATAGTAAACTGACAGTTGCACTTCTGACAAGCAATCATCTTTGAGGATTGTTGTCTAAATAGTGTTTCATGCTCGCGTGATCTCTAACTTGTTTTATTTTTTTTTTACAGCTGCTCTATTTTAATTTGCTTTAAAATGATCTACTCTTTTTTCGGGGTCATTAAACACAGCTGTGATAATCATGATATTTCTGCATCGATTCCGCATGATTATGCTAGGCAAGATTTTACTGACTAACAGACGTTCATTTGGGTATCCTTATCAAATGATAAAGTAGATTTTATCTACCACAGTGCAAATAAAAGTAATATTTTAAGGGGTAATATAATTTTCAGTGCAGATCCCTTGAAGTGAGTTGTCTGAAGGCGGCCATATTGTTCTGCGTAGAGGGGAAAAGTGACGAAGAAAAACAAAATCAAAAACCACCTGATTAGGACTGTGACACACAAACTTGAACCTCAAAAGAACAAAGACTCAGTGAGTTAAGGGGGTATTCTGGTCTATAAATTTGATCAAATCGATTTTGTTTGTTTGCATATTTTCAAAGTTTAGACCTTTAAAAATAAGCTTTTAAAAAGATTTTCGGAAATTCGAATTATTTTTGGAGTTACAGTTATTTTTCTGACACGCCAACTAAACCAACAACAACGAGTTAACCGCTCCGAGCTACGAGCTTCTCAAGCTTCTAAATTCACCAAAGAGCTCCCGAAAATCATGCTTTTGAAGTTGATGAAAAAACATTGCATGGGACGGGAATCTTTGATTAAAAAAATCTAAGTATAGCACACCATTAAACGACTCAGACTACCCGAAACGAGAATCCATGTTTTAAACGCGTTTTTCTCGGAACTACTTTCCTCGATACGGTTGACATGATATCTCTAGTTGTAATGAACCGATTTACGTTAAATTTTGCACAGACCCTCCTAACACTATTGGTTATCGTCTGACGTAGGGCTTTTTCAATTTTTTTTTCTACTATTTATTAAAAATCCCCAAAGTTGAAAAAATGAAGCAAAAAACCAACTTTTTTTTACATGGACGCCATTTTGTGAAAAAAAAAGTTTTTTCCAAATCGCCTACGTCAGACGAATTTCACATTCTTCTTATTACAGAATTCACCAAAAATTTATGTTTCAAACCACCAGGAAGGTTGGAATCATGTCAACCATGAGACAAGTTTTTTTTTGAGCCTTAACTTCGCCGGCCTGTATCTACATCAATTTTAATTTTTTTTTTATTTTTTGAATACATTTTTGTACTTTTAAAATGTTAATAAAAGACTGATAAAAAAATATATACCAAAAATGTTTATGGTTTTTTTTATTGCGTCCGTAAAATCACCACGAAATCGTGCCTCTAGACCAGAATACTGCCTTAAACAGCTTAAAGCCACCTAAGCAGACTTAGAGGAGCAAAGATGAGTCAGTACTAACTAAACTTATGGAGCGCAACAATAGAAACTAAAATTCCAAAGAAGCATATAAGTATACAAACAGCCAGCCTCCTCTTAGCAGACTTCAGTTACTTCCTCTTAGGAAGTAGAAAGCGACACGACCAAAAACGACAACCATCCACATTACGATCAAATACATTTAGACATCGAATATAACGACGATGACCCTGACAGTCAGACTAATAATAAAAAATATTATTCCCTCTATTATCGCTCAACCCCACGAAAACGACAGCAAACACAAACATTGTCAAAACGATTATCAAAAAGACGACAGAAATGCGAATATCCTTCTAAGCAAACAGGGCACAGTGATCCAATATTTGAATGACTTCAAAGTTGGCCTCATGTTTCTTCTGGAGACATTCCTCAAGCTCGGGCACCATCTCCGCAAATTACTGGTAGAAGTGGAGTAACCGCTAAAGTGAAAAAAGTGAAAAGATATTTAACACATCACTCGTAACTTCCAGGAAAAGTTCATTCGGACGTTATTATGTTTGATTAAGTCAAAACATTGAACAATGTCTGCGTTGCAGAACTGATATTCAAGCTGCGTGCACTCGAAACCCCGGTTCGTTTAATCCAATTGATGGAATCTTTCCTTAATGACAGAAGCTTTCGCGTAAGAATATACGCACATTTCTATATAAGCTGGAGTCCCGCAAAGATCACCCTTATCACCTGTCTTGTATAACTTCGTCTCCAAATTTCGCGGATGACACTTGCATCTTCCACACATCCAGTTTAGCAAATCGCTTCACTTCAATTTAGCCATCCTCCATTAACAAGCTTTTGGACTATTTCTGAATGTGCAAGGCAAAAACAAACAAAGATAAAACGAAGGCGATTTTTATCACACGCAAAAGGCGCCAAATCCCGCAAAAACTAACTGTAGAAGGCCAAAAAATAGAATGGCAGCGGACGGCCAAATACTTAGGACTCTTGACAATTTTTTTTAATCTCAAATAATATGCCTAAATTAGACTAAATCTTAGCTTATATCCTAAATTCAGCGTCTTCTGTTCGCTGAAAAGCCTAAATAATTCAATCGGATACGTATGCAAACGTTGATAGGCTATCTTATAAAAAGGACCATAAATAGTTCACTTTAGCCACCTGTGCGCCCAAGTGACCATATCGGTCCGTTCACATTTCCGTCTCTCTGTCCGTAAAATCTTACCGTTAACTCCTGATGCAGCAGAATATTCTCCGGCCACATCTTAGTTCCCCAAATTTTGATTAGAAACCTAACGTTTTTGTGTTCTGTTCTTCTTTCATCAATTTTTATTGACCGTATAATGCAGCACTTGAAAGGAAAAAAATATTAAAAAGAAGTGTTTTAAACAAAGCATTATACTTTTAATTTTAGCTATGGCTTCAGTTCAGTATGGATTTTTTTAAACTAAGGTCGGCTTATTCTGAACCTATTGTTTGAATATACGATAATTCTAATAGCACCTTGTGGTGGCTGCGTGACAGTTTAAATGTAAATATTTTTTCGTGGAAAATAAAGCATTTATAAACCAAAATTAAATATATACTAAGGTTGATAGCACTAGATAAAATCTTAATACAATTGGTATGCTGGAATTCGAAGTCAGTACAACGAAGAAACTAAGATCGGGCTGCTCCTTTCTACCTTCTTAATAATTTGGTAGAAACTAAAAATCGATTTCAATGGTTATGGCGGTCAAAACTGCATCTAAAATCTGGTCAAAATTCAAAAGGAATGCTTTTAAATTGTGAAATAAGCGTAAATTGTCGCGCAGTGAAACATTTTGAAACAATAAATATAATGCGCCTGAAAAATGAGTCCATACATATTTTTCTTGTCCATACTTCCCTGGCTTTATTTTGCCACAGTGAACCATTACCATATTGTCAGAGTTTTTTTTGCCTTCATAGTTGAAATTTTTGAAGCTTTTTCCATAAAAATTGCGTTTTGGCCGAATTCGATAAAATCTTCAATAATAATTTTGAAATGATGCAATTTTTACATTAAATTGATATTATTCAATGAAATATAGTGTTGCAAGTAGTAATTCAAATGGCCATCATCAAAGGTTCGCATACCTCACCTTAGAAAATAGCCTCCAGCTATTATTAAAAATTAGTCTTTTTGATGCACAGCTCTCCTTATGTATGACTATCGCTGATCTCACACAACAACAAAGATTTTTTCGTGCTTCACAATGATGCCTTTGGCGATTTGTTTCTTAACCATTTCTACTACATACTTTAAATGGCCAATCAATTTGACGATGGCTTTAATAAAGTCTTAAAGCTCACCAGAAAAATCTGATATAAGAACTATACAAGTTTTTTTTTCGTTTTCAATTGGTTAGAATTTCGATTATTTAGTGAAAAAATAGACTTTCTCTATGACTTGATAAAAATAAATGTCAAAAATTAACTGATCATTACTAGGACGTACAATTTCGAAATATTTCTTTTGTATATTCAATACCGTTAGATTGTTTGAACGAAAAAATAACGTCTGAAAATGGATTTTTGTTTGTTTGAATATGTAGCCCAGAAATGTTAACTGTGATTTTTGTGCCTCTATCCAGAGCACGACAAGGCAGTGTTAAAATCAAGTGTTCTAATTCAAGCAATTTTTTGAGTTGAAAATCATCAAACGCAGTTTCACAAATCACTAAAAAAAACCTTTGCTCATGTAAATACCGTCTACAGTCTACATATGAACTAACTTATTACATGTCCAGAGTAGAGTAGTTGCCCCGGTTAAATTACAGGAACAAAATTTGTTGTTGATTCAATGCTGTAACCCGACCCTGCTCTGTTTACTCTACTCTGCTCTATTTACCCTAATCTGCTCTATTTATCCTACTCTGCATTATTTACCCTTCTCTGCTCTATTTACCCTACACTGCTCTATTTACCCTACGCTGCTCTACTTATCCTACTTTGCTCTACTTACCCTATTCTGCTTTACTTACCCTATTCTGCTTTACTTACCCTATTCTGCTTTACTTACCCTATTCTGCTTTACTTACCCTATTCTGCTTTACTTACCCTATTCTGCTTTACTTACCCTATTCTGCTTTACTTACCCTATTCGGCTTTACTTACCCTATTCTGCTTTACTTACCCTATTCTGCTTTACTTACCCTATTTTGCTTTACTTACTCTATTCTGCTTTACTTACCCTATTCTGCTTTACTTACCATATTCTGCTTTACTTACCATAATCTGCTCTAGTTGTCCTACTCTGCATTTCCGCTTTATGTACTTACCCTACTTTGCTCTGCTTACTCTACTCTGCTCTACTTACTCTACTCTGATCCTAGTCGTCTTTGGTATTTTTCTTTCTGCGAAAAATTCCATCCATTACGTGAGAGTCGCATCTATCAAATGAACACTCCTCTGCAATATTTCATTACTATTAGCGAAATTGTGCTCTCAACGCAGAAACTTCTTGAATTAACCCAAAGAAATGACGCCTGGATAAATCAAAAAATATTTCGTTGCGAAAGAAAATACACTTCCAAATTTAAAATCTCTTTCTCTAGCCTATGCTTTATTAAAAAACCGTATTCACGAAATATAAGTTTCTATGAGGGTGAGGGATTAAGCTGTATATATTTGGTTGCTTGAAAAATGATCGTAAATTTAAGATTTAGAAGTGTAATCTAACATTTTTAATGTAAAAACTTCATTAGAAGAAGTTAGTCGCTTTAAATTAAAAACTTCTCAATTTTCGGCGCTAAGGCTAGTAAATTCTAAAATTCCTGGCTTGTTGCAAATAGTGAAAAAAAAAATAGTAAATCAAGGCGAGAAAACGAAGGACCAATCATGAATTGAATGTTAATTTTGTGAAAACAAATTACGCAAACACTTAGTGAACTTGTCTATCACGATTCGGACTAATTAAAACCAACTTTGCATTGATATCTCGTTCATAACTGGCATCTTAGGTGCTGTTTGAATTTGAAATGAGCGAACAAATTAAAATCTAGAGACCAGATTAAAAGCTGTAAAGCATCGGTTAGCGTAAAAATACTTTTTACTTTTATAGCGTGAGTCCGCCATTATAATATATTTTAAAATAAAAAATTAGAATGGGTATCTAAAGCGTTTTTCAATCAATTTTTTTTTCAAAAAATGAATTGGATTAATCTATAAAAATAGACAAAGTGAGTTTGAACGTAACTTGATATATTTGCCGTGTTTTTCTAACACTGCTGTATGATTTTTTTATCGGGTAAATTATTAGAGCTTTACATCGGAATCAAAACCCACAAACATTAAATTAATTGATCAATTACTTTGTACAATTACATCAAAAGTATACGTGCTTCAACCACAGAAAACTAATCACAAGTAACGGAATCTATTAATATCGCACTCACGGCAGATGTTCAACGATCTTAATTAAATATCAATCGATAGCACATAGCTTTTGCTTTAGCAGGCTATAAAAGTGATGGTTGCGTGCGTTACTATGGATACATTACATCATTTTCGCTATCATAAGAATGATTTGATTCTAGTAGTGAATTAGCCTTTGATTATGAAATTATCAGCATGCCTACTATCAGTAATAATTTTATTAAATCAAGAGTATTAAAAATTTTCTAAGATTATTTTCTAAGATCTAAGCTGTAATTTAAACAGACATATTCACAAGAATAACGGAGAGTAAAAAATATTTACTAAATTAATCAAACTTACAAAGAAACTAAAATACAATGGTCTATGTAGCGAACGAATTCAAATAGTGAATTCGTCTATCAGTTTTTAGGGAAACGAGTTTCAGCACTCAAAAGAATTGATTATCCAAAAAATGACTGAAATGATTTGTTTAGAAAATATTTCTTGTTTATTCTTCATATTTTTGAATAATACCCTAATTGCTTTTATTCCACATAGTTTCATCATCGTTATTTTATTATCGAAAACAAAATTTTCTATGAGGTCATACTTTTGTTATTGAACTCTCAAAACATTTTTCCAGTTTAGTAAACATTACCTTCTTCGTTAATTCTAAAAAAACCTATAACTTCTTCAATTTCTCTGTGCACTTCAACAACTCTAGTTCAAACAATGCAAAAATATGCAAAAATATATTTCAATATTTTCACGTTTAGTATATTGCAATTGAAAATAAATATTTACTTTAGCTGCGACTTAGCCTACTCCATTTACAACAGTTCGCGAAACATGATAAGGTCAACAAAGATTGTGTGCTTTTGGCATGTCTATCAGTACAAACAGCGCAATGCACTCTTATGGGTACTTTGAGGGTTTGAATTGAAATGGAGAAAAAATGTTTAATTTTACCATACACATGCACAGAAATATATGTGGAAAACTTTATCAAGCAATATGACTATTCCATTTCAACCCACATTGCACGAGAATGTAAAGTAAATAATAACAATTTATTGAAATTATTTAACGTTGATGAGTGCTAGTTGTGAAATGTTTTTGGTGAGATTCATAATTAATTGTGTTGTAATTCGAGTCGCAGATGGTAGAGATTGCATTGATTGGATTCTTATGATTTTCGCTTTGTCTTTTTTTTAAAAATGTTCCTGAGTTTATTTTCGGTAGAAACTGCAGGTTTTATCTATAGTCAGTCTGACTCTTAAATTTTTGTAATATTTCATCATTTTAACAACACTTATGAATGCACCTTTGACTGTATCAAAAATGATTCGATGGTTTTGTTTTTGCAATAGAATGATACAGGTATAATAAATGGCTCATCATCATCCTCGGCACTATAACCGACTTCCGGTTCTGGTCTCCTTCAAAATTTTCCACTGGTCCCAATCGCAAGCCGATCTCATCCAATTCTTCATATCTCTAGCGCATATAAGCGTTTTCCCGTTGCCGTCTGCCTCAAAATCTGAGATAATGCTCGGTTGACTCCAGTGGGTTTGGTCATTTAACTCATATGAACAAAAAGGAGCTTACTCGAGAAACGTTTGGTGGAAGATTTTATAATAAATAGTTCATTTCCTAAAAATTTCTTTCGATCAAACATATTTAAAAAAAAAATCATTGTCATCAAATCAAATAGTTTTTATAAATTAAAATCAAATACTTTTAACTACAAATTTTCTTCTTTTTGCAGGTCAACAAACATTCAACAGTACAATTATTTCTGCTAACACTGTAAGTTTTTATGCCTAGTAAAATTTTTTAAGTTTTCTTTTTTTTATTTGAAGGCGCTAAACAATTTAATTATTTCATTACATTCTCAAGTCAACTCTATATATCCTATTCGTAAAATATGGCTAATGAACAATGTAAAATTGCTATTTCAAACAATTAATTTGAAATATAAAAGCGCTGATTCCTTTAAAATACCATTCTACTCGATTAATTGTTTTTTTTTTTTTTTGGAAAAATTAGAAGAAGGTTATTACCTCTGCTTTTTAGTTGTAGAGCTTTTAACGAGTGCAGTCGCTCCTTATTTCCACTCTCGAATAGGATTGTCCCTGTTGCCAGGTGCTGAAGTATATGTGTTTGAGTGACCAGAGTACAAAAAAGTTTTTTTTTCTAAAGTACCGCTGTGTGACGATAATACGTTTTCTTCTCACAACCACAAATATAACTGAAGGGGTAAAATTACTCTCTCTCATACTTTTTACTTATTTTACTTTTTTTTACTTTTTACTTTTTCATCAAAAGTGATCTTTCCTAAATATCTCAGTAACGGTCATGTCTTCAGAAAAACAATGTATGAACAATGTATTGTAGCTTAGAAAATTTCCTACAAAAAAGATATGATAATTTTTTCTTGTAACCATAACCGTTTTTGAGATATATTGGTCTAAACATTTGTAACTAACAGTATCCACTTTCTCAACGGCATGTTTATATTATTCGATTTTGATCACGACTTGGAATATTTGTGAGTTTTTTTTCTATTTTTAAGAGGCCCATAAAAAAACATGTAAACAAACTTGTCTACCACACTCCAGGATAGGTGGAAAAGTGTACTCCGATAAGTTTCCCTTAATTTTCCGAAGCACCATGTTAAATTTCCCGGGACTACTTTGTGTGCAAGTGCTGAGTCCTGTTGAAATATCCAATGCTTATTACTTAATGCTTATACCGAGTGATTTATATCGACTGGCGTTTTGGTACACTTGTGCAGCGCTATTAGCGCGACACGATTCTCTTTGACACCCGACTCCATGTTGTCAGCTCAGACTTAGGAGAACAAGTGAGCTACTTGTAGCAGACCGATACTTACTTATGTATTGATAAAACAAATGAGTGTCATATTTCATTCGATTACTGAAATATTTGAATTTAAAACATAGGGACTGAATTTATGGCTAGATTAGGCTAGGGTTATCCTTTTCATGATTGCGAAAGTAAACTTGAAAGAATGCACAAAATATTTGGAAAGTTATTTAATTTTTATTTCATTGTAAAGATTGATCCTTGCCATTACATGTGAAACAAAATATGGTCCAAATGTCCTCCACGGGAGTTCTTACAGGACTCAATCATTTAGAGGTAATTTTCAATGACTTTCCGGCACCTTTCGGGCACTATCTCGGCCATGACTCCACGAATATTAGCTTTCAGTTCGTCCGGAGTTTGGGGATTGTTCGCATAAACACGATATTTCGCGTGCCTCCACAAAAGAAATCCAGAGCCCCATCATGCTAAAACCACATATAAAACCACAAAAAATAATTGGTTAACATGCAGCCATAGCGCTCAGAATTGACAGTGATGGATCGTCCTTCATCGTTCTCAAAAAAATACGACCCAATCACGCCACCAGATCATAATGCACACACACGGTGACTTTTTTCCGACTTGTGGATTTCCTGAGCCCCATATTCTACAGTTCTACTGATTAACGTATCCACAAAGCGAAAAATGTGCCTAATCACTTTTTTTTTCTTCAAAAAATCAGTATCAACAGCTTTTTGTTTCAACAACGTTGTTCGATATTCTAAAATGGCAAACCTTCAACTTAATAAATGACATTTTGTTTGACGTGTATCTTTGACATAAGCAACTCAATCTGGAAGAAAGTGTAAAATATGGAAAAAAATCGAACAACACGCTGTTATAAAGTTCGTCACCAAAGAAGGAAAGTCGGCTCAAACCATTGTGGAAAAAATAGCACCCGTTTACGGGGGCTTTTGTCCAGGTAAAACCATGATTAAAAGTGGCACAGTCTTTTAAAATAAAAAAGGGACTCACTTTAAGACATCCACGACCAGTGACTCGTTTCTGTAACTTACGAATAGAGTAAATCTCTAGTAAAATTCTCTATTTGATGTCACTCTCCATTATTGATATACAGTCTGTCAAGAATGAGTTTACACATAGGGAAAAAATTCAATTTTTCATCTTTCTAATTACAAAATACTACTTTTTGTTTATGTAAATAATTTTTTTTTCCTTAATTATCGTTATTTGCATTATTTCCAACCGATATATACAAAAAAAGTACAACTTATAGCAAAAAAAGAACGAAAAGAACAACGAAAACAATTATTACAATTCTTGAAGTGTCAATAAACTCTTTACACAAAAGTTTTTTTTTGCATTACTGCAACGATACGGTAAATTTACCGTAATTTTTGGTCTGTATTGTAAAGCTCTATAAATTTGATCATTAGTGTGTGATTAATTTTTGGCTAATACGCATAAATAAGTGAGATATTGTGTTTTAAAATGCCAGGCAAAAGATTATCCTTTGAGTTAGTTCAGATGATATACTATAATCACCAGTTAGGTAAAAGTGCACAGGAACTGTCGGAAATGTTTTGTGTAGCACGAATGGCAGTCTATAACGTTATAAATCGTGCTGAAAATGAGAATAGATTGGAGCCAAAGTGTGGAGGTGGCTCAAAACCAAAAATATCTAAACGTATAGAGCGCCTTATGATAAGGAAGCTTGATAAAAACCCCTGGATTTTGACCAGAACACTTGCTAGGGAACTCAAGGAAGAGTGTGATGCTGCTGTTTCCCATGAAACAGTACGACAGGCCATCCTACGAAATAAGTTCTCATCAAGAGCTGCACGAAAGAAACCACTGTTTTCTGCACTAAACATCGAAAAGCGTTTTTCTTTCGCTATGATGCACCTTTTTCAATCCGTTGACTTCTGGGACGACGTCATATTCTGCGATGAGACGAAAATGATGTTGTACTATAATGATGGACCGGCTAGAATGTGGCGCAAGCCTTTAACATCGTTGGAAAATCGAAATATCATTCCGGCTGTAAAATTTGGTAAGTTGTCCGTTATGATTTGGGGTGCTTCTCAAGCAGAGGAGTAGAAGACTTGGCATTCATCGAGTCAACCATGGACGCCCAACAATATTTGCATATCCTTAAAACATATTTGGCAAGCAGTGCGCAGAAATTCGGGTTTATGCATAACAGCAAACCAAATTGTAAGCTTTACCAGGACAACGATCCCAAACATAAGGCGAATATGGTGCGAATGTGGCCCTTATACAACTGCGAAAAAGTGATGGATACGCCAGCCAAGAGTCCGGACTTAAATCCCATCGAGAATTTATGGGCTTACTTAAAACAAAAAGTCGCTAAAAGGCAACCCAAAAACCGAACTGCCTTAAAAATTGCGATTCTCGAAGAATGGCAAAAAATACCAACCACGTATGACCTGCAAAAGTTGGTTCATTCAATGAAAAATCGGTTGCGATGTATGGTGGATGCCAAAGGTGGCCATACCAAATGTTAAATATACCAAATAATATTAAATATCCTGTAAATATGTAAAATATTAAATACAATAATAATTTGTGTAAAGAGTTTCTTGACACTTCAAGAATTGCAATAATTGTTTTCGTTGGACTTTTCGTTCTTGTTTTGCATTAAAGTTGTACTTTTTTTTGTATATATCGGTTGGAAATAATGTAAATAACTATAATTAAGAAAAAAACATTCATTTACATAAATAAAAAGTAGTATTTTATAATTAGAAAGATGAAAAATTGAATTTTTTTCCTATGTGTAAACTCATTCTTGACAGACTGTAAGTGCAATCAGAGTTTGCGTTTATTACTTTTTATTTCTGTTTGAAATTTGCACGATCCATTCCTTCGCACGCATTTCAAGACATAAATTGCAACTAGACTGTACAGAAACTGTCAAATTAAATTTACGTGACGTTATCGAATAGAGATTTTTCTCAACTCAGGACGGCCAGTCGAAGTGACCACTCCGGAAATTATTCAAAAAGTCGAAAAATTAATATTAAAAGATGCTAGATTGACGAAAAAATGATGGGAGACAAATACCTTTTAATCCCAGCAAGCTCAACATGAGTGTATTTCTACTGAAAGCATCTACTGAATATTCAAACATTACTGTTTTTGAGAAGACTAAATTTTAATAAAAACATTTTAGTGGCCTTACCGGCTTCGAAAATTAAACACGACCGTTCTTCTCTAGCGATGGCGAACAACAACCCAACTTTATTTTCCTTTTCTTATTTCTACACACACATACATACTTAATGTCAAAAGGTCGCTAATATCTTACAGCTATTCATATATATTGAATCTTAAGCCTAGTACTACACAATAGGTCTTAGCGTTACTAATACTAGTGATACACTACAGCTATACTAGTGATACACTACAGCTCGTCCATCCTGACAGTACACTCGACCCGAGGGATTACTCTGAAGGAAACGTCATCAAAGGTCATTGTACTATCAGGCACTACAAAATAAAAAATTTGAGTAATCACTTCACATATTTCTGTCAACAATTCGACACTTCCTAATATCTTGATCTGCGAACCATTCACTCCACAGACTCCTGTTGGTAGATCGTTATTGTTAAATT
The DNA here is from genome assembly GCA_947369275.1 of Nemotelus nigrinus. Taxonomy (NCBI): domain Eukaryota; kingdom Metazoa; phylum Arthropoda; class Insecta; order Diptera; family Stratiomyidae; genus Nemotelus; species Nemotelus nigrinus. The sequence goes on along the minus strand of OX376373.1, from coordinate 43,688,744 downwards.
CGCAAGGAACTTTTGATAATTTTAAAAGATTGACTGCGCTACCCGTGTCGAACAGTGCCTCGAAGTGAATAGCTTGCGATGTATTAAATCTGATTTTGGCTACAAACTTGTTTTCGGGAACCGGTATACTTATATGATTCGTCGACCGTTCCGGGCATCTGTCACTGTTATGTGAAGTTTTGCGGCATGTTGAACAGCGTGGACGCCTCTGGTCACGAGGGCAGTTAATTGAAACATGTCCCGTTTGACCACAGTTGAAGCATCGCCAGCTCGATTTTCGGTCCTCGTCTGCAAGTCTTCCTTCAGGTTTCGGTTGATCATCTGCTTTCACTGAATCGTACCAGCGGATTCTGTTCAGCAACTCCTTCTTCGATTGAATTGGTGTAGACAACAGCGATGTTAAAAATTTGTCATCGTTCATGCCCCGCGTGATGTACTTTATCAACGCTGGCTCGTCAACATCACCTTTCGCGGCGAGTGAACACATCGTGTGAAAGAATTGTTCCCCGCTTTGGCCCTTCTTTCTTCGACTTTTCCGCAGCTCGTAGTGGATGTCCCCATTGTTGTATGTGACTGGAAAGTTTTCCAATAATGCGGATTGAAATATTTCCCATTCTCTGAACAACGGCTGGCTCTCTAACCAAAGTGCTGCGTTGCCTCGCAATTTCGAAGGAATAGTAAATAGCAATAATCGATCGTCTATTCCATATAAAGACTTGATCGATTCTACGCGGTCAATCCACTTATCGCTTGACATGCCGTACAAATCGTCCGGATTGAAGAAGGGCAAAATTTCGCACAAGTCGCGTGGCGTCAAAAATGGCGTACAAGGATTCACAGTCGCTTGTGTTTGTGGTGCAGCTCCTTCGTTGTTTGTCGCCATTTTGGTTTGAAACGATGGCGTCGCTGTCGGCGTTGTTTCGGTTTCGCTCATTTTCGTTTCGTGTTTTTTCGTTTCGTTAGCTCTCTCGTTTCCTGTGTGAGGCTTCGGCGTCTCGTTTATATTTTCTGATACTTTTCCTCCACACTCCTCTAAACGTTTTCGGAGTGTCTGCGTTTTTCCTGACGTTGGAAATTTTTTATCACCAAACACACTTTTAAACTTCCGCCTTGAACTCATCGAAACTCAAGTCAAATCGGCGACACGTAGATCCAAACGATATTTTTCTATATCGTGATCCCACTTCTGAACTTTAGTGGCCTTACCGGCTTCGAAAATTAAACACGACCGTTCTTCTCTAGCGATGGCGAACAACAACCCAACTTTATTTTCCTTTTCTTATTTCTACACACACATACATACTTAATGTCAAAAGGTCGCTAATATCTTACAGCTATTCATATATATTGAATCTTAAGCCTAGTACTACACAATAGGTCTTAGCGTTACTAATACTAGTGATACACTACAGCTATACTAGTGATACACTACAACATATAGATTTTTTCTGAGTTAAAGAGTAGCTGTTTATTTTTTTTCGCTATTATTCGAAACATTTTATTTTTAAAAACTTAGCTTGTTATTAGCACAAAATATTTTCGCCTACGTTGTGCTAGCGTAAGAGCTGCCAGACCATAATAAGTCGAGATACCACTTTTTATCGCTGGATACTTGTATTTTTTTATCCAAGATATCTGTATTCTTATACCTTTCAGGGATGTGTAGAACCTTGTTTCAGGCATACATACATATATCAGCATGATAAAATTTTCACTGGAAACAGTGTTCGGGTTCACTTCCCGGTAGAAAAATAGCTAGTAGATAATTGGTATGCATATACTGCAATCTTTCTTTGCATTGTTTTTTGTAATGTAGGAAATACATATTGGGCCAAGCAATACCAACAGAGGCAATGGCCAATATGTGTACATACCGTTGGCGCGAGATGGCCATGATTGGTGGTTCCTTCCGATGTGAGTGGGTTTTTTGGGCACCAACATGCACCAGCCAATCGGATTTGACAGGCTGGCGAAAGTTATGCACATGGCTGCTCAGCAGCTCCGGCCATGGTGTGGACATCAGCATTTCAACATTCTCGAAGTGGCCTGTGTTGGACCGAGCTGGAAATGGTCTAGGATGGGCCAATATGTATTTGAAACATAAGAGTATTTTATCTGGCCAGCGCCCAGGCTTTTCAGCCTGGCGCCATGCAATAGAGTTCAGTGAAAAACTGAGATATTCGGTTTCTTTTCGTACTGTTAAAACCTTCAAGAAAAAAAATCCGCCTTGGATTCGAAAAACTATTTGACGCCTTTTAGACTGATGCATGAAGTGAACACTACATATCAATGGAAATAAAATACCTGCCCTAAAAAAACTCACTAATAAAATCTCTATTCCAACAATCTTATTCTTGTGAAAGAAGATTTGTTTCTGCAGTTGCGATGTTTGAATCGTGATTTGTGCAAAACCATAATGTCTCAGTTATTATTTGCAGCATTCCAATAAGCTTCTCACTTTACCATTGCAATATTTCTACGCCACAAACCACAATGAGAGTGAATTACAATTGCACAGTATTCGCATTACTACAAATTAAGAAAAAAGGTTTCTTATAGCTTTAGATCAACTCACTTTCGCTTTTTTTATTGACTATCGATTGCATTACTGCCCTGTAAATAACATTCAACTAAGTTTGCTTTCTTTTTTTATTGTTCACATTGATCGATTTATGTGTTTGCTTGTGCCACCAGTCATTGTGAGGGAAATAAATGTCTCGAGTCTAGGAGCTAACCACGACACGGCATATTATGGCTTCTCATGCTAACTGCCATAACAATAGAACATTTTTCTTTCTACTTATTATTATGATAGACGAATTTATTGTTATTGCACGGAACGTGAAAGTTGTTTAAGAACTAGAAGAATTGAGGTGAGTGTTGTGGGTTTGGAAATATTTGGTAAAAGGATGTCAATGGAGAATGTGTGCTGATTAACTTACTTTCTTGAAAAAATACTTCAGAATACATGTTGAAGATGGCTGACGGAATATTGCCGTCCATATGTGTTTTTCATCCCATTCGTCAATTCTTTGATTTCCACGAACTCATACTATAATGTGCAAAAGATAATACAAAATCTAAAAAATGGCAATTTTTTTAGTTTCCAAACAAATACATTGAAATTCCAGAGCAAAACGACCCAAGAAACTCTTCGACTTCTGATAAAAACTCTAACCACAATCAAGCCATATACTGGCCGGGGACTGGAGCATGTTACCATATTTTGAGGTTTTATGCATTTCCTCTGCAAATGGAAAAAGTTCACATTCCGCTGGCTTTACGTGTGTCTGCTGTGAGTTGAATGTACATAAACATTTTTTTTCAATCGCATTGGCGGACCAGCCACATGATTGCAGCAATAACATTTTTATGTGGCAGTGCCAGACACCTTTAAGAAAACCGTGCACATGTGAATGGAATATGAAACGGTCGGGTTTCTTGTTAACAGAGTTTTCCTTTGAATGCCAAAACGAATAACATTGCGCGAGTTGTTATGGATGCAGTGGGATTATGTACTGAAGACGTCTCGATGGGATTTTCTCTTAAAGACATTTAACTTTATTAAATTTGAAAACAAAACTGTATGAACTTTTTTGTGAAGGTCATAGATGAATGTCAAAGAAAAAGAGAACAGAATTGATTTAGTTTAAATTGAAACATATTTTCGAAGAATTTTCAGTGGCATTCTAGTTTGCATGAAAGGCATATACACATATAACCTGATTTAAATTAAAACTGATCAATACATGTAATTCATATGTAGTCATTAAAGTGAAAGTATGTTCATTTCAATACAATAATAAATTTGAAAGTATATGAGGCGTCTAAACAAACTATGGTCAAGAAGTTAATATTATGAGTGCTTGAAATATGGAAAGAAGCATAAAATCAGAACTAATTTGTTCATGAAAAAATTGCATTTTTATATTTGTCTGGGAATATTCACAAAAAAAAAACACAATAACATCCGAATTTGGAGGCATTTGAATCCGTCCCACTAATAATGATTTTATGAGAAAAAACTATGAATCTGGCATCGACTTCACCCACTAAAGCAGACTCAATCTTGCTAAGCAAAATATAACCGTTAGAAGTAATTTCAACAAGATAAAATTCGACAGATAAATCTCAACCGTTAAAAGTAATTTCAACGAAGGAAAATTCAAAATTCGGGCAATTTTCTTAATTGTTATAGCGGCGAAAACTTCTCGAATTGCAGCTGAGCAGCTGCCAAACATAATTCAATATGAGAATAGCTAATGAATGAGCTGATGAATAGTGCGTTGGTCTATAATGTAGACATAAATAGCCAGCGTAGTGGTATATTATAGCATAAAGTTCGTCCGATGGAATAGTTTTAACCGACCTAAAGGTTGCATCATTTATAATAGGCCAAGCTGTAGGGTGGTTCATTCTACTGAATAATTTTTGTTAGTTTGTTTTCCGGAATTTTTAAATTACGATATCAATTGTTTATTGCAATGTTTAATTTAGCAAAGCGTGAGAAAAGCTAGATATATCTGGCGAAAATTCAACTGTCGTCCAACCACCTTAACTTTTGTGAACAAATGAGCTAGGTATTTTTGTAATTTGTTGCAGAGCAAATAAATTCTTAAAATTGATGTATTGTGATCGTTGCAGTGAGCTTACTAAAGCTCCCTGAAAAATTAAATAGAACGTGAAATATAAAATGCTTCTTAGGTTTTGGTTATCAAAACAAAGAACTGGAACTAAAATCATGAACTGAAAGAGTCGAAAAAGTATCAAACTCTCATTACAAATGCATCTTGTTGTCTATCAGATTCGTTCTTTTCAACTGTCTTAAACTGTCAGGCGCTTCGTCGAAATCGAAGTGATTAGATTCTTTAAGAATTATTGGCTTTGTCTTATGGTTTAACATAAATAATGTCCACACCAGATAGTCGTACGATCTGCATATCACATAACCAATTTTAACAGAAATATTTGAAATATCATTATTGTGCAGTTTTTCAAGTTTAAACTGGAGTTTATGGGAATCGCTACCAATACTTTGTTTACAGACTGAATTGTTTATAGATTTCAAATCTCCAATCAAGTAGAAAGTAAGCTACGCTGTAAATGCAGCTTAAGAAAATTGCAAGACCAATCAGTGGCGAAAACCCACAAGGCAAAGCTTGAAAATGGGTATTCTATGTTGTTGCAATGTAGGTACCTAAAATTGAACTAAAAGAAATACCAAAGATAATATCAAAATATAATTAAATCGATGATAAAATAATTAGTTGAGCCTGAGGCTGCTTACAAAATCAAAATAAAAATAAATATTTGATTCTTACAAAATCAAAAGTTATCTTTTATCAAATAAGGACTCATTCTAAAAAGGACACCATGATGTTTTCTATATAAGAAAAAACTGTTTTTGGAAGAAAAGTAGAAAAATTGTGTAGATTTTGAATGGATGTTCCGCCAAACGTGCTCCCTATAAATCTTACGATAACATTTTTCAGTTCAAAACCAACAAAAGCTCCACTTTGAGACCAAACTGTAATGCAAATTTTGTTTCGATCCTATGACTGTATCAAAAATTACAGCGGAAGAAGGATTTTGTGAGTTAAAAACCGCAAAATGGTTGCTTATTTTCAATCTAAAGGTGATCCCGCCAGGTGGAAACCCTATGCTATCACCACAATCAAATCATGTTTAAATCAATCTGCTCAGAAAAAAATCCACATAGTGTGTTCTCCTATGTAACATAGAGTAGCCTTCATGGTCGCATACGCTATATATATAATCTACACTTATAATCATAAGCTATAAAATAGCTCCCAGCGCTATAATAGTACAATCTGCATAGCACAACAAAGCGCAGTTTTCTCTGTTGTTAGATCAACCCGAATAACAGATCATAATTTTTTTTTTGAACGCCTGATGGTTAAAAAAAAATTCAAAAACTGTAAGCGGAGGCTTTGAAGCATTTCTAGGAAAGCTCGTAATAAGTGAATATTGACACATTGTCAGATTGCCCAATTTTCAATGTTCATATATACTGAGTTTTCCTTGAAAACATCAAAAATTTTCAAAGATGTGTATCTCAGAGCTTATATTTTGATCTTAGGCTTTACCTTTTCACCTTTACTGCGAAAATTCTTGAAACTCTTAAACTGTATGTAATTGAATCTAAATGAAAATGGTTGTGAATATTTTTTTGTAAGACTAACGCTTCAGCAGATATTTGGAAAAATAACAGATAATAATGAGAATTAAAGCCCAAATTTACCGGTTTTTTCAATATGATCATGAACCAAGGAATTAAAAAACTTGCATTTCCGGCTACACGCCAATCTGTACATCATATGTAAAAATTAGAATTGCCCTAATTAATTTAACCATTCGCCGATTCTCTTGAGCTAGTTTTACTTTTTTAATATTATTTTGGTAATGGCAGTGTTTGAACGCGCTTAACTGAGATCACCTCCCTGCTATGCTTGAGCTTTTAGCTTCAATGTTTAATGGTGTCAAACGAAGGTCCGCACTCCTCTTCGAATATTTGCGTCGGCGCTTTGTTTTTCTTTGCGAGGAATTTTATCACAGCTAAGTACTCCAATTTCCTACAGTGCACGGATGACTCAGAAATTTTTTTACCTAGTGTAGATGGCCAAAAAAATCTACTTATCAGATCCTCGGTGAACTATCACCACGGGGTATGTGAGGTTTGACTCACTAAAAAACCATCTACAAGCCCAAGAAGTTCCGAGTCGGGATCCGCCTAAGCACTGCTTCAACCCGGTCGTGTTGACCCACCTATCGGTAATCACGGGCTTCACATCTCATGGGTCGGTAAAGCAACCCTCCTCCCGCTTTATACGCAGTACTTTCTCAACGTATGTTGAGACTGCGTGCCAGTTCTCTTTCTTTTCGCAGCATTGCGTCCACGATCGTCTGAGGCGTTACCAAACCAATCGTAGACTCAATAATGCGCCTCAAAATTACGAAGCGGCTGCACATAAAGAATGTGCGCTGCGCATCATCGAGCTCAGTCACACAGAACTGACAGTACGGTGTGACCAGCTTACCCATTCTGTTCAGGTATTTTCTGAAGTAACTGTGCAATGCCAAGAATTGACAAAGGTAAAAGTTTACCTCTCCGTGGCTCCGGCTAAGCCAAGGCTCAATAAGACCAATAAGCTTAGCAGCCCAGTGTCCTATATCACTCCAACATCGTTGGAGTGTAAGTTTGACTAAAGTAAAGTTTGAGAGCCTCAGTTCTGCCCAGCTCTGAGCGAAAGAGGTGAAGTTCGTTGCGTTCTCGGGCTAGTAGGTCGATCGGGATTACTCCTGATACCATCATCACAACCTCTTCTGAGAACTTGCGGTAGCTACAGACGATTCGCAGGGCACCACTGTGGTGGACATTGGCAATGCGCTTCCGAAACTTCTTAGTTCGAAGCGTATCCTCCCAAATTTCGGGTTCATATAGCAAGATGGTTACCATCAGTAGCTTCTGTCTCGTCTCACTAGGTCCACCGACGTTGGTCATTAGCCTACTCAGGGAAGTGCCGACTACTAGAGCCCTGTCGCATGCCCTGCGGATATGATCCCAATATGTCAGCCTGGTGTCTAGGCTCACTCCCAGATACCTTACCGACTTGCTGGTCTGGACCTCCACGGAGCCAACTATCATGGATATGACGTTGGTATCCTCCGCTTCGCCAGAATAACCATCTCTGTTTTAGAGGCTACCAGTAAATAGTCAGTGATACGGAATCTCTGCTCAAGGGCCCGGAGAATGTCCGTGAAATCAATGATGATGTCTCAAACATATTTATGTTAACGCTTCAATAGTTAAAAGCGTAGTGATTCTAATGACATGGAACTCGCTATTTATACATTAGTGACAATTAAAAATACTATGGATCAAAACTCCTTCATTCGCTCTGAACTCTGTAAAACTCTGCACCTAAAATAAAGCACCAAATTCTGATGCCATTCCAAACGTCACTCACAGCAGTATGACAAAAAAAAATTATCGTAGCCTTTGATTTGATAATCAAGGCTTCCCTAAAATAAGTTTACTATCCTGACGGTTAGAAATCCGCGCAAATAAAGGCTTTAAAAATTTAAAAAATTCTATTTAAAACATTGCTCGGCTTCAAATTTAACTGACGCATTGAACCGCTTTGCACACTGAGTGCCAAGCTGATTTTAATTAAATACTCCCAAAACAAAATGTGGATATTTGTAGTTAATAAAACTCAAAAATAAAATGAAAATTATAAAAATAATCAAAACAACAAAAAATCGAACTGAAAACAATTAGTTTTTAAATGAAGAACCTTTTTTTCTCAGAGAACGGTAGATACCGAAGAATAAGGTATATTAGGCTGAAATTAAAATATTTCTGACTTCAAAAGCAAAAATGAGCCTTTCATTTAAAATAGTTGGTTTTGAATATTAGAAAAAAATTGAATCAGATGAATTAGTTTTGTTAAATACTGTTTAAAAATAAATAGCTCTGTAATGACGTCCACCCGGAAAATTGTGCTCTAAATATTGGGCTAATAGCGTTTCACTTAAATGAGCCCCAATACTCCTTCAAACAGAATTAGACAAAGCACCTTTTAATCACTTACGACACGTCTAAAATAATGGTCGGGGTCCTAAACAGGTTCCATTGTGGTTTGTTTGTACAAATATATGCAAAATATAGTGTCCAAAATCAATTCCAAATTTTCTATCTAATTGCGTAGATTATTTATATTTAAGATATCTAGATTTTCAAGACTCAGAAAATTATCAAAACTTAATATCTGAAAGAATTATTTCCGTGAGATTTGTTGCACAGAATTGACTTTTATTCCGAACTCAGCATTAATTTTTCACAGTCAATTAAAATATAACATCACTGGCTGTCACAGTTTCACTTCGTACATTTTCAAGGTCAGCTTTCAGTTCCAGTCTTCCGGCATCAGCGAAAATCGTTTTGGAAATCGAAATCTGTAAACAATAGCAACATAGCGTAAATTAATTACCATGCCCCAGACTATATAGAGCAAATTGTTAAGTATGCATCTTTTTTTTAGAATTGCGTCCACATGCCATCAATCCGCTTACTTGACACAAATCGAAAGTTGTAAGTTGTCATCTGAATAATACGCTGCGTAATGAGAATTCCATTGTTACGAACTCATGCAGCTACCTACAATGGTACGATACTCCAGTTACCTATTTCGCACGCAATACATTTCGCCAATGATATTCGTGCCTTAAATCTTACTTGAACGTGCTATTGCCATTGTTGCTGGCGGATAACGAGTCGCATGTCATGCAACCTATAGACTAAGCTTTGTATGGAGTTTCATTGCGAAGACTATTTTCTGGACCAGCTTACTTGAATAAGTTGATACGAAGCGATGTTATGTCTGCATGATAGATGCATGAAAAAAAAAAACACAATGTTACAAAAATTGTGCAATTAATCGAGAGAGATGTAAAGTAGTTGTTCGTTGCAATAGGTCATAAAGATTGTGTGAAGAATTCACACAGCCGGTGGTCTATGAAGAAGTGATGCTAACGAATGTTGCTCGAAGATGTTGAAAGTGATAAATGCAGGAACAATTATTTGAGCTCACAATCGATTTTCTTCCAGTTTTGTAATTAACTTTTTGAAAAATCGGTATCGCTGAATGTGAAAAATTAATATCGCTGAAATACAAATTAATTTCAATTCATCGCTATATACACCTTAAATGAAGTTCCACTAAGTTCAAGCACAATCAACTCGAAGAAAAATGGAAAACTCTTGATTGCATATCGCCTCAAGTAGAGATAATGCAGCAATGAAATCGTATTGCGTATACTAAGTCCATAAAATTCTTGCTTAGTTACAAGAAATCGGGTCATTTCGATTGTAAATTCTAACTTGATGCAGCTCTGTTGTTACTTTCACAAAAATGAATCATACGTTTTTCGGGTCAAGCGAAACGTTCTTTCTTGTTTTTTGTTCATCGGCAGCTATTTCTTTGGGTTTAACTTGTTTGTATTTGGAACAGTGATTTTTTTTGTTTTTCTGTTGATAATGATACTTTCTGTGTTCTTTTGATCGAATTCCCGACTCAAATTAGTTGCTAGTCAAACATTTTTCAAATTTCGGACATTATGAAATCGAGTGATTTAGAATTGTGTTTTTTTTTTTCTGAATTTAATCGTGCGCTCAATACCAAAAAATGCAATTCAAATGTTATTTTAATTGAACCAATTACACTGGTCTACAAAATGTAACTTTTTGTGTGCCTTTCAATTGAATACTTTATTTTTATATTGCTTTGAGGTTACTGAATAGGAAAACAAGAATATGTTTTATTAATTAGCTTTTATTTTGGAAATATACCTAATATACAAAATTTGGCTTTTAGTAACACGTTAAAGTACAAAACATTTTATAAAAAAAAAACTATAATAATTATTTACTATTATTTTTTGCTTTTTACTTATATAAAATTGGAAATATTACAATTAAAAAAAAAAAACGTATTTAATTAAGAATTTCTCTTCTTTTTCGTTTGTCTCTTGTAATCACTACTATTGGTATCTCTTTTCAAATTCCAGCAGTAGTCCGCTAACATTGACGCATCCCATCGGCCCTGGTATCTCTTTTCCATTGTCGAGATATCTTGGTGGAATCGTTCACCATGTTCGTCACTCACATCACCGCAGTTAGAAGGGAAAAAATCAAGATGAGAGTGAAGAAAATGAATTTTTAGGGATATATTGCAGCCCAACTGTTGATACTTTTGAAGGAGATTGTTCACAAGTTCAACATAATTTTCATTTCTCTTATTGCCCAAAAAACCATGAACGACTGCTCTAAAAGATTCCCATGCTTCTTTTTCAAAGCCCTGTAAAACTGAATCAAAGTTTTGGTCCTTTAGAATCTCTCTTATTTCAGGTCCGATAAAGATTCCTTCTTTAATTTTGGCGTCGCTTATACGTGGAAATTTACTTCGCAGGTATTTGAATGCTGGTCCATCCTTGTTGAGAGCCTTCACAAAGTTTTTCATTAGTCCCAGTTTGATATGTAAAGGTGGTAGAAGAATTTTTTGGGAATTAACTAGAGGAAGGTGCTTGACGTTCTTTTCTCCAGGATTCAGGCTTAGTCTACGATTCCAATCTTTTTTTATGTAATGTAAAGATCTAGCCCGACTATCCCACTCGCACAAAAAACAACAGTACTTGGTATAGCCCATTTGTAAACCCAACACCATTGCTATGACTTTTAAATCACCACAAATCTGCCATTCGTGCTCTGAGTATGATATAGCATCTAAAATTAATTTCATATTTTCGTATGTTTCTTTAGTATGCACAGCATGGCATAACGGAATCGATGGTTGTGTGTTACCATTATGGAGAAGAACAGCTTTTAAACTCAATTTTGAGGAGTCTATAAACAGCCGCCATTCCTGTGGATGGTATTCAATGTTCAAAGCGTTCATCAAGCCATTTACGTTATTACAGAATGCAAGCTGGTTTTCGGATTTGAAATAGGGTATCAAATTCTTCTGACGATATCTGTATATACTGATTTTGACATCCGATTGAAGCAAATTCCATTGCTTAAGTCTCGATCCTAGTAATTCCGCTTTATCTTTTGGCAAATTTAAATCTCGTATAAGGTCGCTGAGTTCATCTTGCGAAATTCTATGAGGTTCGTCACAAACAATATTGTCACCCACAAACTGTGGAGATTGTGAGGTTGTAGGCTCATTGTAGTCAACTTACATTGAATTAATCGCTTCTTCATAATCTTGCTGGTATTCTTCGGGAGGTCGAGGAACAGGTAAATCGATTCCGTGTGGTACAGGTCGCGATACAGAGGCTACGTCAGGGTATACTACGCTTCGTTTCTTTTTTCGTGAAATACCATGCTGGATGGGTGGAGTCAAGCAAAAGTAACAGTCATTCGCATGATTGGTAGGTTCCCTCCACATCATTGGTACACCAAAAGGCAATGAACGTTTCTGTTTGTTTAGCCACTTAATCAGATTTGTGTAGCAAGTTGTGCAACTAAAATGTGGTACCCACGATTTGTCTTGGTTTTTAATTTTAATTCCAAAATAATGGAAGTAAGCAGTTTCTAAACGTTGTGTTATTGAGTATCTTTGGTTTGTAAGGGTCACCTTACCACAAATGTAGCAAAAATTGTCTGCACTATTAACACATTTACGCGACATAACGAAAACTGTAGATTTTTCACTAAAAATGTCAAAAAAACCGTAACAATTTCACGTTTTAACTGTTGAAGAAAACACAGTCAGCGTTAAACGAAACAAACAAATGTGAAATAATAAAATTTCCGCGGGTAATTACTAAACATTTTGAGTTATCATCGTTAATGTGATAAGTCTGTCGCGCTACCCGCTATTATATTTATATGGCATAAATCCACAATAAGAGCTAACTGTGAATTTTAACTTGTATATTTATGTTCAGCGAGTGAAATACAATCAATATAGTGTATTTTCATGTAAAAGGCAATTTTGATGTAGACCTGTGTTATTTTTTTTTTCAAAATGCTAGGCTATTAAATCACTTTTATTTACGAAAAGAAATTCGGGAGAACTAATATCGCACTTAAACGGCCCACAGACACGGAGATCTGGTCGTCGACTTGGTTGCAGATATGCAATGTTTGCGACCAAATTCATTGTCTGTGGACTAGAGTTGGGCGTTATTTAACGTAACACGTTAAATAACATAGTTCCAATTCTGTAACATGTTCCCAATGGAACATGTTACTGAAAACTACATGTTATTTTTGGAACGCTTTACTCATATCAAAAACGAGTAACGCCTAACGAAACGCTTGAAACATCATAAGCGGCCTCAAGAGCATGCGACAATCGTTTCGGTAATTGGCCTCCTCTTTATTGTACTTGTTCGCCAGCTCACAAAAAACTCATATTTTTAGTTCTATGTGCTTTTAGCTTCACGGGCGATGATTTGCACAAGAACGCACAAATACACGATGTTGAGTAAATTCGATAGACAGTTTGGAACGTTCGTAACGTATTAGTTACTGTGCGTTATATTGGAACGCGCAACCAATGCCTTCTATATGTACGGGCCGTAATGCAGAATGATGACGTCAGAGCATCGGACCAAATGTCGCGAAAAACACACGTAGTCTTATGGGACGTCCGCGGGAAAATGTTAATTTTACGGGTTGTGTTATAGTGCGTGAAATGAAAACAGAGTGGTATGTGCGGAACAGTGCTAGTGAACAGTTAAAACACAAATTAATGCGGTGCGTGCGGCATAATTGGAAAAATTCACGACGAAATGTTTATCAGTTGTTGTTAGGTTATGTGATGTTCCGTGTCGATTTGCTATCGCGATACAATTGGTCGATACAAAATGAAAGTTATGGCTAAATATTATTATTATAACGCGTCCACGCACAAAAAATTAAAGTTTTATTCGTATTTTAGCTAAAAAACTGCATGTGAAATCTCGGTGTGTGTCGGCACTGCCTCGTGGAAATGTCAAAATGGTATGACGCCATGACGTCACATCGACAACGATTACGTAGCCTGACGGCCCGTACTTCTAGAAGGCATTGGCGCAACGTATTAGTTACTGTGCGTTATATTGGAACGAGTAACGTGTATGATAACACACGTTGTGCGTTCCAATATAACTCACGGGAACATCGTTCCAAAAATAACATGTTACTGGAACATGTTACTCGTCGGAAAATGTAACGTTGGAACGTGTTACTTATGTATACAGTTATTTCCCATCTCTACTGTGGGCTAGTCTCAGATCCAGTTTGTTCGCAAATATCGCACGTCTCCAACCAAGTCGGCAACCAGATCTCCGTGTCTGTGGACCGTTTTACTTTCGAAACGTGAAGCGATGGACAAAATATTGTGATTCGACTAGTTGTCTAAAATATGCCTATTTTTGGAAACAATGGATACTTGTTTCCATTGTTTATGCCGCAAAAGTCTAATTATTGATTTCCTTTTCAAAAATTGTGAATTAAAAACTGAGGCAAAATTATTTTAACTCATTTTTCATCGACTAGAACGCGAATATTTGGGTATTATTTGGATTTTTAACCACCATGTGTAGTTTTGCCTACCTTCCATATAAAAGTATCTACATAACTGTAGATTAACTTCAGAATTTAATCAATCCTTAAAATGTGTTAAAACTTAAATGATTTTCATTACGAAAATGTACCATATTTTTTTAAAAATATCTTAGCTGTTTTGAAATAGTTCGGCGAGTTGAAATCCTTTTTAGTTATCAAAATCATTCCAAATAGCTTTATTTCGGGCGCATCTTCATGATCGTTTTATTTTACAGAGCTAATAAAAGTTTTTAATTTAAATACATTTTTACCTGTATGCGATAAATAGATGAAATTAAGTTTGTTTAAAGATTAATTTTATTCGATAGCTACTTGTTTCAGTACCTATCAGCATTTTGAAACATTAATTAAACCGAATTTGAAGTAAAAAAATGACTAGAATTTATAATATTTACAAAACTGTTCTATTTTTGAATTTAAAATGTGGTAGCTCAGCTAGCAAAGTAGAAAATGCGTGTGACCAGGGGCGGATTTGACCATTTCGTCACCCTATGCCTCAGAAATATTTGCCGCCCTTTTCGTGAATTATATTATATTTAACAATGCGCAATTTTTTTCGATTCCCTAGAATATTTCGCTGTTTTTCGTTGCACCCGAGGTCACAAAAAATGAATATCAGAACAAAATCGGTATCAGTTTGTTGGCGAAAATTCGCTATTATTGCGCCCTTGCCACACAAATAATAGTTAAAATACACACAAGGTAAAGAACCTAAAAATACCTAAAAAAAAATCCAGAAGTACAAATTTTTAACAGTCGAAAACCGTATACACTTTTACATCGTATATAATTCCACCGTCTTCGCTCATATTTTTATAATTAAGTTTACTATTCTGTTCAAAGTTTGCTTCCGCACTTGACTGGAAATCAACTATGAACTCGACTACTGTAAATGAATGTACGATATGTTATTTATTAAGGATGAACCCAATATATTTTGACCTATGATGTTCTAGATTTCAGTTTTTTTATAGAAATTAATTTGAAAAAACACGTCAAAAATAGAGATTCGCATGTACTTGATATACCCTGTACCATAATAATAAAAAAAAATTCTCTGAAAAATCAACGCTCGCAAATATTTACCTCTGATAAGCTTTTCAAAAATTGAATAGGTATTATTTGGGTTCTTTTTAGGACTTTTTAGGCTCTTTTTAGGTATTTACAGATACTTTCTAGGTACTTTTTTTTTTTTTTTTAGGTATTTTTGAGTTTATTTTGTCCCCTATCGTGATCGCATTTCGATATCTATTATAAGTCAAACTTTTCGAAAACAATCATCAGAGGTGAGTTTTTGTGTGCATTGATTTTTTTAGAGAATTCGGTTGGCTTTGAGGTGCATTCAAGTCAGATATATATGACAGAAAAAAAAATTGCCGCCCCAAAATAAAAATCGAAAAATGGCCGCCCCCAAAAACAAAAATCGAAACTTTGTCGCCCCCGAAATTTGCCGCCTTAGACTCGGGCCTAGTGGCAAATCCACCGCTGCGTGTGACCATTTAGGCCCAATTGATCCATTCTTCTGAAGAAACTAGAGCTGCAGAGCTCCTGAAATCAAGTGATTTATGATTAAAACCGACCTACACCATGTAGCCCCATATTTTAGACAAAGAGGCTATTTCTGCAAAAAAAAACCAGCGAAAGATTTGTAACGGAATTTTGTGGTTTGCGGGGTAAAAGCACGATGTGAAAAGTTATTAAATAAAAAAAAAACTAAAAAAGTAAAAGGTCGCGATATCAGTTTTTCTTAAATATCTCGTTAAAGATTGTTTTATCATGAATTTTAATTAACATTCAAGAGACTCACGTAAGACTAATAGATATGAGTCTAAGAAGCCAAGAGAAAAATCGCAGACTGCTAGCATCTCTGACAAAAGCTGCGGTGAAACATGAGCGAAAATTTCATTTGAATAGCGAAAGTTATGGTTGGCAGCTACTGCATAGTCGATAGTAGGGTAAAGCGAGATTAGAGTACAGACAAAGTCGAAAATATTGCGCGCAATAGTGTTTAAGTTATATTATTTGCATTTGAATAGAGATTATGTTTTAAAAAAAAGTCCTTTGCAGAAAAATGCAAAGTTCGATTGTATTATAAAATGCAAGTTGTAGTTCTTCTTCCTTTGTATCAAGAACTCAAGTTACACGATTCACCCCACTCATCTCTCAACAAAGGGTTTGTCGGTCTCACGAAAAATATAAATTTATCGAATAAACAAACGTTTTAATGTCACGTAGCTTGACGCAAAAAACAGCATTCTTGCTGCAACTTTTAAACTTAAAAAAAAATTATTATCTTCTTTTTTCAGCATTGAATTTTGAATGAAATCTCTGTTAGTTCTTTACCATTTTTCCATTGTTCAAATTCTTTTCTTTTAATTTATTCTATTATGTGTGGTCTCGCAAACTACAATAATCAATCTGACTTTATTTATTTCTCTTGGGTAATGTTCCTTAGTTAGTTTTCTTCTTTCAAACTATTGAGCAAATTTTTCAAGTGTGTTTATTTGATCAACATTTTTTAAAGCCAGTTACTTCCTAATTGATCCCGCATGACTTTTGGATTATTCCTGCTTTCTGCAATCAACTTTTCATTGCATACTATTTTTAAATTCTTATGAAGTAAATTAAATTATTTATTACTCTTATCGCTAGAAAAAGTTACTTGGTAAATACCCTCTCTATATTTATTTTAAAATCATTCATAACCTCTACTTCAAACACATTTAGTTTTAATTTACATTATGAATATGCGTTTTGGCCACAAAAAGCATCTACAATTTAATAAATAAAAATATTGCTCAGTGTGCATATTTTCTCTTCTGATATTTTTGCTCTTGTCAATTACAACGCCATTTTTTAAAGCAATTCGGGAAACTATTTCGCTCATCAAGAGTATACCAATAAAACTGAAGTATTACATTCGACTTCTCGGATGTTTCTGCTACGATACAATAGTGGCATATTTTTTATTGTATACAAATTAATCTATTTGATGTAAATCAAATAAAATAATGAATTTAAAAATATCAAATATTCTAAAAATGAGTAAATAGTTCCAAAATAAATAAATGATTGATTCTTATTGTTGAAAAAAAAAATCAAATTTAATAAAATCGAGGTAATCTATTATTAATTATTTATACATGTTAAAGTATTAACCGTTTATTTTGAACGCAATCACTAGCATAGTGAATAAATCAACATACTGAATTGAAAACACATTTGCGAAAGCCCATGGCAACACTGCATCGTATCCCTAAAATCCCTATATCCCAATAATTGCTCTTACACACATTCATTGTCCCACGGAGCATTTCTAAATTTAGGTCGAAAAATACCTTCAAAAGAATTATATTTTGCCAATACCTCCACTTCTTTCCAGTTGCCAGGCAATAATAGGGGGAGTCTGTACTACGAAATGAAAAAGAAAATTGTGCTACCACGCTGTGCTCCAACCAAGCGGGCCAACAGAAAGTAATGTTTCGAAAATCCACCAGGGCGACTTTAATAGCGAGACATCTACAAAAAGCGAGTTTAAGTACACAAACAACAATCATGCTGGCTGTTAAAAGCCGCAGGCATATTTTCATTCATTTTTAGGGTACCGTATCTCTGGCAAGCTTTCTGGCTTATTTGATATTGCTTGGCAGATAAACTGATAATTTTAAAATATGTTTCTATCTGTTTAAAATGTGGTTAAGTATTAAGATTTGATATGGGTAGATTTTATCATTTTCTAAAATGTGTAATAAAAGAATGAAATGCAAGTAGTTACAGTTAAGCCCATAAGAATATTCGTTTTTTGTTGTTGTTTTTAATTGACAAAAGTTTGGCAGTAGAAATTTAATATTGTTGTATTTTCAATCGATTTACATTTTATTTGCATTCTGAAAACTTCATTCTTCTTGCTTGCATAAATACTTGTTGTTCAGTTTCCCCAACAGTCAAAAATCCAATCATAACCTGACCTAACAGGACCAGATAAAACCACAACATTCCCCAACCACAAAACCTGCTTGCATTTGTATACGACAAATCTCGTTGACCTGTTTTTCTCGCACGAATTATTATTACGTATTTGCAGCCATGCAATTACAGATTCGAATCGGATCACATCATAGTGCGCAAGTCTTCGGTCACGATAAAATCAATTGCTAGCAATTTCACTCTTTCCCGCTACGAAGGTGTGTCAAGGCTACTAAACGTTTCTCACAGATGAATAATTGAATATAATTGAATGCGAAATCCCCCGGACACTTGTATTTATTTTCAGGTTAAGTCGGCCGTACCACGCGAACGTATGGCGCTTTTCATCTGTGAATTGATTAGAAAGTCACAGAGAGTCATCTCAATATCTTTCTATTCGATCGAATCGACGGTAACATCTTGTCCAACTGACCGTTATTTCTTTAAGTTCAATTAGCACCTGATTCACCATTGCTTTTATGCTTTTACACTTTGCCGTGTATGCTGTCCATCTTTTTGTGATTCATTCCGTCGAATAGATTGTGTGTAGAATTTCGTAGACACGGTCTAGTGGACTTAGCGTGTTTCATTCGCGGCCAGTTCGCAATCATGATGATGATGATGACGATTTGTTCATTTATTTGCACTACTATTCGACCACGACCACAAAACGACGACTAACGGAATACATTTTTCATTAGAGCCATTCTGTTCTGTTTTCACTTGTATTATTTATGTGAAAGCGTTTTACAATAAATAGTCATGGGTATCTGTTCGAAGTATCGTAAGGCGAAACGAAAAGATACCCATTGTTTGTTTGGTATGAGAAATGGATACAAGTGAAACTGATTTATACTAAACAATAGATAAATTTTTACCAAAAATGTAATTTTGCGGAAAAAAAACAAACAATGAAGAGTGGTACTCGTAAGATAAGATACGTTAAGTGTACGTATTGATTGAAAGGAAATTTCACTCCTTAATTTGAGCTTCTTTTTTTTTATAGATGTTTTTCAAATAATGACAACAATTTTTACCACTTTCAGTGAAACAGCATTCAGTTTGCGAATCGCTACTTATAAAAAAACATAGTGATTGGCAAGATGATTCGAGCTTTCGAAATGTAATAGGCTCGACTTTTTGAATTATAGATTGGCTATTTTACGACGTTAAATATATTGATGCAACTTGAAAAAAATGATGCAGTTAAAAAAAGTAAAAAGTTCCAACCACTAGCAACAAGAAGAGCAAGATAAGAGCCTAAACTTTATGTTAGCTATATAAGAAAAGGTATTCAAAACATTAAATGAAATTTTCTATTCAAATTAAGGAACTAGATTTTATTGATGTAAAGTGTTAGAAGTGTCGTAGAAACCCATTCGTGGTGCTTCTAGTTCTATTTTACAACTCCAAAGTATAACACACAAACTTGATGCAGCCTTAGATGAAGCGTCAAAAAATCGTTCGATTGATCACAAATTGTAAAGAAGCGGACGAAGAGGATATGCTTTAAAATGTATAGGATTTTAAATGTTTTCACTTTTAAGAATAAAAACTATGCATGATTATAGTTTTAATAATTCACCAGGGCTATACTTTATTGTTAGTCAGTTAGAGTGAAATTGTTTTAAAAATTGTCCGTTTCATCTGCCATACTATTATGTGTAGTGGAATTTTTGTTTGGGGCAGTTTTCAATTATATCCTGCATAGACATATAAATCAAAGCTTTTTACTTTTTTGTCTCGACTTCATGGTAAATTATTGCTTTGTTAAAGATCATTTTGCCTTGGTATCAAGTGCTGATCAATACTAAATTAGTACAATGTGATTTCAGGAATTTCAACTATGCATGAATGACTATGAATATGGTTGCATCCAGAGTGGGTATATGTTTGTATAATTGGAGAGACTACATATGAGATCGTCTAGATAAGCAATAGTCTACCAATTTCAGACATTTACAATACCTTAAATAGTTGCGATACCTCCAAATCGGAGAAGCAAATCACAGCAATCTGTATCTCATTTGCCTTTTATATTTTTTAGCAAGGTTTATTTAGCAAGGCTGACAATAGTAATTATTCCGTGGTTTGACTGCAGTTGTAACAAAGTCATTTGGACTTATCAACATCAACTTAGGTTTTAATATCTTTTCAAATATTCCAAGAGTTTCGCATGCCTTAAATATTCTGATTCTATTCATTTCCAGTTGATTAGCAGCATTTCAATTTTAATATCGTGCCAAACTTGTACTTCTTTTAATTTCTGGCTACATGACTTATACTTAGTATTTGTTCCTGTAGTGGAAGCCTTGAACCTTGCTTCGCAATGGCGTCAGCGATTTCATTTCCCTCAACACCACAGTGCCCCGGTACCCAAAGCAGATGCACTCTATTGAATTTGCCGACAGAGTTCAATCGTGCCTTGCACTCTTGGGCATTTTTCGAAATAGTCAGGGATCTACGCAGTGTCGTCAGTGCACCTTGACTGTCACTGCTAGTAATGCGTTTTCCCCTCCACTTTTCTTAAATTGCCCAGCAGGTAGCTCTCAGGTTAGCGAGTATTTCTGCTAGAAAAACAGAAACTTGCTCTCCAAGAGAAGAGGCCCACCTGCCATTCGATGAATGCAGATAGCCACCAGCTCCAAATATAAAATCTATCTTCGAGCCGTCCGTGAAAAAGATCTCAGAGTATTCCTTCGTACAGAGATCTGGATCCTCCCAGTCACCTCTGCTCAAGAAATTTACCCGAAGTCGAGGAAAGGCACTCGAGCGTCCGAGAGCATAATGAGAATCAGGGAGATTCACGCATCGAATCGCTATAGAGCAGTACCCCACATCGTCGTCTTCTACCCATAGGCCAAGCTGAGTTCGTCTATGGGCGGAGCTTATCGCCACACTTTGAATATGAATGTCGAAAGGAGACAGATTGAGAAGTGCATCAGGGGCCGCACCCGGAGTAGTACTCATGGTACCACATATACCAAGGGTCACAGTCCTTTGCAGCGTGGCTAACTTCTTGCAAGCATACAACAGCTTCACAATATTCCACCACACCACGGATGCGTACGTGTTCATCGGCCTTATGATTGTTATGTATAAGCTTTAGACCCCATGTGGTGGCAAAAGTTCTCTTGCACTGCCCGAAAGCATTTATAGCACGAGTAAGCTTCACTTCCACGTGGTTCTTCCAAATAAGTTTTTCGTTCAAGATTTTTCCAAAATATTTGACTTCTTCTGAATGTTGAAGAGTTATTCCCTTCATATTTGGAAGCACTAGTCCTTCCAATTTTCTTTTGCTAGTGAACAAAACAAGTTTCGTCTTGCCAGGATTCACTGTTAGGTCGTGCCTCGAACTCCAACTGTCAATTAGATCCAGTGCACGTTGTATATTTCTACGTACCACATTCCGATTTTCACTAACTACTGGTGTGGTTACGCCATCAGCATAAGCCTGCGCGTGCAGCCGTTTTTGTTGCAGTTGGATTAGCAGGGAGTCAACTAATATACTCCACAGGAGCGGTGATAAGACATCCCTTGAGGGCATCCAGTCGGATCCAGCTTCCGCCAGCAACCATCTTTGCGTCAGCATGGAGTGTATCCACTTAACTAAGACATCATCCACGTCGTGAGATTTCGCTGCTTCACATAACTCCCCAACAAGCGTGCAGTGTCCAATGTCCACAAATACCACCATCGCATACTCATCATTTGAGAGCGCTCCCTCAAACCTGGAAACCAGAGAATGAAGAGTCGACTCGCATGATTTTCCTCGCTGGTACGCATGTTGCTCATCACTCAAGG
Organism: Nemotelus nigrinus; assembly: GCA_947369275.1. Lineage (NCBI taxonomy): Eukaryota > Metazoa > Arthropoda > Insecta > Diptera > Stratiomyidae > Nemotelus > Nemotelus nigrinus. Next base: position 43,666,834 of record OX376373.1, on the reverse strand, counting down.
GGATGGACTTAAGCGCCCTAGTGCGTATGTGTCGCTCTACAAATCTCTCCAGACATTTTAACATAAACGAAGCTAAGCTGAGCGGCCTAAAGTTCCTTAGATCCGAATAGTCATCTCTCCCTGCTTTAGGTATGAAAACTACCTTAACATCTCGCTAAGGTGACAGAATATATCCCAAGGCTAGGCATGCCCAAAAGATTTCTCTTAAGTCTGCCTCCAAGTGGTCAATTCCCTTCCTTAGCATAACTGGATAGATGCCATCAACTGGATAGATTGCATCCCTGACCTTTTTACTAGTGACTAAATCTAGCTGATTTTTACTAGTGACTAGATCTTACTACTGCTGCGAAGAGCAGGAAGTTTGGCCAGAGGCGCAAATGGCTTCTGTGTTTCAATCACCATCGCACCTGGAAATTAAAACCCAAGTAAAGTCTGTGGGGACTCCTTTGTGGAGCTGGTGAAGTCACCATCCGAGCGTTTTATAGAGTCCAGCTTAGCTGATTTATCCTTCTCTAGGACTTTGCAAAGCCTCGACTTCTCCCGTGCATCTTCCAGTGCGTCACAGAATGATCTAGATGATTCCCTCTTAAAAGTCCTCACCAGATTCTTAAATGATCTCTGCGAGGTTCTGTAGGCAATCCAGTCATCCTCATTATTGCTCTTACAAGTTCGATTGAGAAGTTTTCTGGGACTTTTCCTGAACTTCTGTAGTTCACGGTTCCACATCTGCTCTTACTGGTCGGGCAGGCCTCTTCATTGCTATTTATTATGCCTCTATCTATCAACCGGGATTCTATTGACTTTGGTGATTTTATTCTACCACTAGAACACGCTTTGTCTGCAAGAATTCGATTGAACTTAGCCCAATCAGTGTCCTTGGATTTCTTCTTTCCACCGCGGGTGTTTTTCTAAAGCGAACACTAAGTAACAGGATCAGAGAGTGAAACCTCATCCGATATATGCCATCCAATTATTGATCTAACTATTCCAGACGAAAATAGTGATACATCAATGACCGCCTTTCTGTTAAGGGTGACAAATGTGGGAGAAATCCCAGTGTTTAAAATCATTAGCCCCGCAGAAGTTACAAAATCAAATAGTCTGTCCCCTCTGGAGTTACGCTTGTTCCTGCTCCAGCTTGTATGCTAGGATTTAGCATCCCAGCCCAGCAAAAGTTCTAGTCTTGCCGATTAAGCGTATAACTTTTTGCTATCTGTTGAGCCCCTTGCTTCGATTTTAGAATCAAAACCTGGATCAGGTCCTTCAACTCTTGTATCGGCGGCGGGAGTAAGAAGTCAAAGGAAAACTAGGTTGAGGTGACTATCGTGCTTTTCAGCCTGACATTTTCCCGGTACTGCACGACGACCGCTGAAAGGTCCTGGCTTGAAAACTGTCTGAGCATGGTAACATCAAGCAGATTGGAAACCAGAACACAAGTCCTCGGCCGAATGACAGATACTGAAGTGTAAAACTTTGACATTGCATAAAAATTAAGTTCATTTGTTTGCAAAAGAAAAGTAGAAGAGTTTTTGAAGGACATATAGCTACTTACCAATCGTTGTTTGGTTAAAGTCAATACAAAGTTTTGGTATCCAAAAATGGGGCTATTTTTATCTGAATCAACTTAGCACTCAAACTGTTAAAGGATGAAGTCCCGGATTTGATTTCGGATTTGCACACAATTTACTTGATAATATGGTTAAAAATAAAGAATTAAAATTTCAGTAATGAAAATTCGTATTTTCATCACCTACAATCGTCAAAATTCCGGGATTATCTAAAACTGGGACAGTTTCGCTTTTACGTTGTTTTTTATCAGGGTTATAATGCATGGCGTTGGGGCCTATTATACATGGTTCTGAAAGCTATAATACATAGCACCTACTCCTATAAATTTTTCACTGTGTACTATGGTGTCAGATGCTATGCTATGTTTTATACCTCACGCCAAAAGTATATAAAGTATGATCTTTAGCGCTGTACTTTTTCTCCGTTTAAGCTGATTTTGATGGCTCAATACTAGATCCCAAATTGCGAGGGCTTCGAAGGAAGTCAATTTTAAGAATGTGATAAGATGTGCGATACTTGACATGAGTCGTCTTGTAGAGCTCATATTCATCATACCGTGCAGTGAGTTCGACTGGCGAATTTATTCAATTTAAAGATTAACGACGCCTACATGTGAGCCTCGTCCGTCAAATCAAGGCAAATTAACGAATTAGCTTTGTTATAAAACCTTAAACAAAATATCATATTAAAAACATTACATTCATTCAACAAACTTTATCTTTCGAAGGTAATCGGACCGATTTGTGCACAAGGAATATTTTTGTATTGTATTTTTTGCATACTAAGTATGATATACTGTCAATACCATATTTCAGAATAAAAAAAATATATTTAGTATTTCGTTTAGTATTTACTAAAAGAAGGCAAATATGTTTCACAATAACTCCTTTCAAGTGTCGGGAGTTGAAATTGATGGATGTTTGGTTTCATAATTCAACGTACGAGTGTGAAATGACTATTTAACACCACTTAGTTTGCCTCTTAATTGATTCAGACATCTATTCAAGGCCCGATAAATCTAAAGTCCGACCTGAGTTCATGTTTCATCTTCGATGTACAAAGTTCATCTGCATTCAAAAACTATGATTCACTAGTCAAAATTTATGTATCATTCTGGCAAAATTATTTCGCCAGTGAAATCTTTTGACTTGGCTCAAAAATTATAGAAACCGCGCCATACGCACAATAAACGTAAACAAGATGCAAATTTCATAGATGAAAAAATCTGCCTAGATCCATCTTATTATATCTTTTCTATTCAGGATAGAAAGGTTCTTGCCCCCTTTCCGTTACTATAATTCGCCGTATAGTTACAAGCAGCGGTTTTAATATTCCAGTGTCAGCCAAGGGCAACCAACTCGCCAACGTTACATACATAGACCAGAAAAGAATTGTCTTTGTTAGTTTCCTTCTCGCCGCCTCAATGACATCTCTATCCACGCCATCATCGTCATCATAATCATAATTATACTTAATGACATGCTAGTAGCTACATTGCATGCAAATGAGAATCTTACCTTGATTACACTGCCACACCAAACTAACTGATGCGGTGATATAACGGTGTGAGGAAGAGAATTCGCATACAATGGCAAGAGGGGTTTGATTATTCTTTTTTTGTAAAAGGGTTTGCTCCCAACAAGTTTCTGTTCAATTTGCTGTCCAGTTTATAGTTGTCCTTGTATTGAAAATATTGTACAAAATAATATTTCTAAAATGTATAAAAAAAGTGTTGAAGAGATGATAATCTTTATATACTTGTCGTTAACGGAAAATTATCTGTTTTCGAATGTTGATCAAATGGCTATATTTTTTCGAAGAAGACAATTAGTTTCAGGTATTTTTGTAGATATATGTATATTTATATATTTTTAAATATTTTTAAAGTCAAAAATCAATTGCCTTGTATCATCTTGAATTGTTGCAATGTCACATCAATGTTTGGAGAATTATCTTGTTCTTTACATTGTCTTGATCAATAAATCAATAAATTAGATACTTGAAACTTTTTACTAAAAGTAAATATTTACTATGGGCATGCAAGAAACTCCTTAAAGCCGGTACGTTCAATAATCAAATCAATTACTTATGCATGTATTGTTGATTCACTAAAAACTAACCACAAAATCGCCACAGATAAATTTTGTAAAGATGTGTTGTGCACAAAAACGATGTAACCGCGATTCAATGAACAATGGTTATATAAGCTACTCTAATCCGACCTTGGTTTTTGCTTCGAACTTTTCGCGTATGATGACGAAGCAAAAACAAATTGCTACTGATCTTCTCTTGATCTTTTGTTCTTGTAGCTTACAGCATGATTGCGTTTCGCCATTTTTCTTTTGAAGAACAATGATGATGCACGTTTGCGTAAATAAAACCTATTTCCGGATATTCATACAGTGTCATTACCTGCTGAGTTTTTTCTTCGTGCCAACTGAAAATTCCTAGGAAAAATTATTGCTTTTTCTTCGAGATCAACACTTGCTTCTTATTACACCACCATAAATCGCAGCATCCAAATTAGTACAGAAGAATCTTTTCTACATGCCGATAGACTCATGAAACAGTTGTTCAGAGCCGTTAATTTATCGACTAACAGGCATTTGATCTCTGATAGCAATTAACTACAAACTAAGTATGCATTCTATTTTACTGTTTCGTAGCATCACCATCTCAGAGTTTCCCCATTTTCCGGTTTCGGTAATATATGGACTTCAATTCCAAGCATGTATGTAAACAATACCGTTTGTTGGTTGTTCGTTCTGCAACACAAAATTATCTAGAGCGGATACTGCAGAGAACGTACTCAACATAATTTTTGTGAATCTGTTTGGATGGCTAGAGGCAAACATGTAGTATGCTGCAGTAGCGGTTGGTCTTGGTTGGCAAGCACAGTCAGCACATGCTAGTGTTAACCGTCCTTATAGCAACACATTACACAAAGTATACGTATGTATATATGTACACTTCGTAGTGCACTGGAAATCAGGAAAATGCTAGACCTTTGTGTTGATTGCATTTCTTCGTCGGGCTGAATCCGGGGGTAAAAAACTTTAATTTCGTGTACAAGAAAAACCTGCTGGAAATTCAAGGAGAATGTCATTTTCTTAAAAACTTAATATGCCACATGAGGGTATTTTTAACTTTGATAACCTTTAACTAATAGCCATAAGAATGCGTCTCGAAAGAAAACTATTAAGACAAAAATCTTGAATACACTGAGAAAAAGAATATATTTCTGGCGCTATGTATATATTTCATTCCGCGATTGTGATAAATTTTAGTGCCTGACACCATAACGCACAACGTAAAATCTATAGGAATATGCGCTGTATTTTTTGGAGGTGCTATATATTTATAGCTTTCAAAGGCATTTTTATGAAAAGTAAAGCTACCCCACTGCGGTTCATTTCGGATCTTCGGGACTCAAGGTGGTAGTTTTGAAATTGAAATTGATTAACAAAATTAAAATTATTAAGTTCGTCACAAACGTTGTTCCGGATTCCACCCAAGTACCTTCGCAAAACTACATAGATTAAATTCTGTTCGAACCTGGATTCGAACCAGGGATCCAACACAATAAAGGCCAGTGCTCTATCTACTAGGCTGCCAAGCTTAATTACTGAGCTGTACATTTGAACTGATACTATATTCATAGGAGTTCGGACTATGTGTATAAGAGTTTCAACTATGTGCATTGTAATCCAGACTGTGAAGATAATCTCATGATATGATAAAACAAATTTTTCGTAAGGCATTGTGGCCCTATTTGTTAGCTCAGGCTAGTATAGACAAAGCAAACGTGACCATAATTGCTTAATAGGAATATGCGCTATGTGAAATCTTTTCAATGTACAAGCACGCCTCTCATGCCTATTATCAACTAGCTCCTGTGGCAAACAACTCTTATTTATTTAAAAACTATTTAGAACTCCGAATAAAATAGTAATAATATAGTAATAAATTCAAAAACCTTCAGTACAGAGGAACCGAAGAAATGTGAAAATTTGATTGCTGATTGTATGCAATTGAAATGATTACGAAATTACTTGTTTGTGCACTTAATCTGATCACCAAGTTAGATATTTTGCGTCTGAAAATATACTGCAAGTATTTTTCGGTATATAAAAGGCTTAGTTGTCCAGTCAACGTCACCAAAAGTTTATTGGACCTTATTCAAGGTAAGACCAATCTACCCTGTGAATTCCGTTTTGGTCTTATGGCTGTACAGGAAGTTATAAGGATTATAAAGATTTGGAGTGTTTTCTGTCGGCAAAAGATTTCAAATTTTGAAAAATTAGGCATGTGCTTATTATCTATATTAAGGGTGTTTATCATATGAAGATTTAAACGTAGCAGGGCTGAATATAAAAATAACTAAATGCTCGGTGCTGGGTATGGCCTAACCAAACGTCTACGTAAGTTGCTTCACGCGAAGATCAACCTACTGTATGAGTTTCATTTTAATCTAATTATCGCATCGAAAGCTGTAAGGACAAAAGGTTGCAAACATTTAGTTGATAATATTTGATTTATCAGGCCTAGCTTACCAAAAACCAACATATCCTTCAATTTCATTTTAATCTGTTGCTCTAGTTGTGAGTTCTCGCGAACACGAATTTCGGCTGCTCCAAAATAAATAACTTAGTTAAAGGTTGCTGCTCTTTTCAAACTCAAAATGTCCAACTGATAAGGCGAGGAAAGCATCAAATTTACATATCGCTTGCATTTTTTTCTTGAAGGCGAACATTTTTCTTTAGTCTTAATTGTTTGAAAAACACCAATATGTCCTGTAAATTTCACAATTATTTGATGAACCTCTTGGAAGTTCAGTTCGGAATTTTTTGGAAAAAATTCATAGCTTCTGTGTGTAGTAAAAAAATACAGAACGTTTTTAGAACCGCCGAACTAAACAAATGTCTGAATTTTATTTCGTGTACTTTTAATATTTTTTTGAATGCCATATCTTCACTGAAAATTAAAAATCACCACAATGCTCACCTTCGTTAAATGGACGAATGTAGCTAAATTGTGGTATCACATTGTTCTATATATTCCAGCTCGATCGGTTTGAGCGACCATGAGCTCTGCTGCCTGAAACTATTAAAACGCTTGTTTACACATAGCTTTCACAGTTCAATAGATAATTCGCTGTTCTTCGTGTAATACGCTAATCGTTCCAGAAACCGTTTCACCTTTTTCATAAATTCACATTTCGAATCCGTTGAAAGTCACATATTGATTCACAAAAAATCCCATTTCTGACACCAATTGTTTCGTTTTCCTTAAATACAGCTTCCACTTCTGACACCAATAATTTTTATTGCCATAAAATACAGTTCGTGTGCTCGTCATTCACTACATTCATAACAGTTTGCTTTCGGAATTCAAAATTACGTTGCATGTTTTTCTAATTTTCTCCAAAGAATACTGTGATCAACAGTGTCAAAATCAAGCTGTTCTCAGATCCAAGAAGATAGCCATGACTTTTTCATCTGATGTATTAGTATCACTTTTGAAATCATATTGTTTAGATGTTATTATATTATTTTCTACTATGAAGTTAATTTTGATTTGATGCGTTTTCGAAGATTTTTTTATATATGAGATAGAAGTGAAATGTTTCTGTAGCCATTCGGATACTGCGTGTCTTCTCATTTACGTACTAATTGAAGCTACTATTATATACTTCAATTTGTTACTGAACATTCCATGGTAAATAGAGCAGTTAAAAGTTTGGGCAAGGGGTTCTGCGTTTTAATTAGCAGTTTATTTTCAGAGTTACTCGTATATCCATCCACCATATCCCAGAGATGTAATGGTTTTCACATTTCGGACATGATCGTAACTTTCTTGTGGAATTACATATAAATTAAAATTAATAAGTTAATAAATTAGAATATGCCTAGATTGTGACCATTATTAATTCTTTCAGGGCCGTTTGCAATATTTAACATAACATAACCTTAAGGCGGCTTTAGATATGCGGTGTTTGTCAAATACCGAGCACCTAGTTTGGCAAACTTCGCATGTGTGGTTGGGTTGCTCGCCTAGTGCTTGCCCTAGGCCAAGCACAAACATTTGGGTGCTCGCTATTCCCGTAGTTTGTCGAACTTTCAACTCACATCAAAGTAGACGAGCACTGTGTCGGATCCCCGCAGTTCGTTCATCTTCCAATTTTGGCGAACATTCGGCAATGCCCGAATGTCTAATTCACTGTGCTTGTCATTCCGCAAGCACCAAGCCAAATTACTTGACTAGGTGTTCGGTATTTGGCGAATAGGAGGTGTTTGACAAACACCACATATCTAAAGCCGCCTTTAGATTTATCTTCTGTTCTATTTTAGTCTGCTTATTCTTATCTTTGTAGAGAAAAAAAAAACACAAAAGGGGAGATGGTAGAGACTTCTTCTTCATAATCCAAACTTAACGAGTGTGAAATGATTAGTTCCGCTCATGATATTGCCTCCAGAATCCTTCTGTTCGATTGATTTTTGGAGGAATGAATTGAGGTCTATTTTTACAATCATTCTCTCGTCTCTCGAAAAACATTTTATTGCGATAGCTAAACAAGTTATTGGTCGTCTTAACTTGTTTTCTTCTTGTTGATTCTCCCAAGTATAAAACAAGAACGCTTTCTTGAACTTTATACCTCTCTAATTACTTCTTACAAAAAAAGTTTTGTGTAGTTGCTGCTCTGTTAGGGAACATTTCGCAGCACAAGGTGCCAATTAAAAAAAAAATGTTCATGCAAATCAGTTCTTGTGTTGTAGGTGGCATTCCCATTGTATTTTACAGGTCCAATATTTATACCTGGTCCGGCTTTCTATATTCGTCTGGCTATACTTGGATTCGCCTTCTGAAAGCTCTCATGATAAAAGCCACGCAGCCTTTCTAGACTGGTTATCTTCTACCATTATTTGATATCGCAAAGATTACTCAATTAGCGATCAGAATTAAAAGCAACGTGTGATAAAGGAGAATACATATAATTCAGGAGTTCGATGGCCGATACGTAAACTTGCATACAATACAGCTGTCGAAACAAATTTGGGTATATTATCATATCCAAATTTATTGTGAATTAGACTCAGTTTCAAAAGGAGATGGCAACTAATTATTGCTTCGCTCATTCAGTCGTTAGTTTTGAATACACCATCAAATATGCGGCAGATTGAATGTTACGAATGTTTTTTGTTTACGAATGTTTTTAAGTAAATGTATCATAATTGTTTGATCTACAAATCTGCCTTTCGTTGCGTTTCATTGAAAAAAGTTAATTAAGTTAAAAAAATACACTTCACAATTTATCATATACCATTTTTTATTTGGAATTTAATTTAATGTCACGCATTAGATACGTTTGTTATACTCAATTCGATACATTCCAACGTAACACAATATGTTCGTTCGCGATCAAAACAAATAAACTGTGGAAATCATTTCATTACGGCGATAAACCAATAAACAAACCCATTGAAATCTAATGACTCACATATGTCTTCCTGTCTTGAAAAATAAAAACCAATCAAATCAAGGTCGTTCTTATATTTGCTATCTAAGGTGCAATTTAATTGTTGAATTCTATTTTCTTTGTTTGATATTTTATTGCGTTCGGGTTTCGCCTCACGAAGGTGATAAGATGACAATCATATGGTGCTGCCGATTCGTATAAAAAATAAAAGCTTTTCATTGCAGGAAATGGAATTTATTATCTAACATCGTATGGATGGGAATGCGAAGTTTCTAAATTTGTATCAACTTTAATAATTGGCTGTCGCATTCCATTACAATCTTCAATACTTTGCGAATTTCATTATTTTTGCCTAAAATTACGGAGAAATGTTGGCTGATCACTTTAGTTGTGTTTCAAATAATTAAGGGGGTGGACTTAAACAAGGAGTAGAAATTAGTTTTCTACGGTATTCGCTTTTCATGCTCTTCTAGATATATTTTAATACGTGAATTCGCTCATTTAGAAATTTTCAGAAAACTAACGTTTAAATAATAAAAAGGCCATTTAATTCTGTTTTCGGATCTAGTTGGGAATAAAATTGTCTTGATTACTCCCGAAAGCTTTGCATTGCAAATCTTTACTATCGAATTGCCTCTATTTTGAATTAGACTTCACGAAAGTTTAAATTTTCTTATCGTCAAATTTCTTCAATACTTAATTCCTCTTTAGGAATCAGAACCCAGTTATTTTTCTGTTTTAAAGTTTTTGAGGCCCCATCAATTCGATTATGAATGTGATCTCATTTTAGACTTTTCCATTCTTCGAAACAATAACAAAAATTAGCAATCATTAAACCGTATACTCAAAATTTCACACTTACACTTTTGAGTCGTACCCCCGAAAGCAAAAAAATCGACATGTTTCGGAGTTCATTCAATGCCATTGTCATGTGAACATAAAAAAAAACGTGCGACAACTCCGAATAACCATTAGTTACGCTTCAAATTGCACTCATACTATATTCGAATGATTTAACGCTATCCATTTAACATAACTCACGGGTAATGAAAAGAACGTAGCTAAATTATCGTATATCTTGCCTTAATTTTCATCAAGCTGTTAAAAGGCTACTAAAGCTTGACGATGCGGTAGTGTAAGACGGCTCATGATGATTAATGTTGTTATGTTGGCACTATTGTTTTTTTTTACTGGTTTGAGTTTTGCACTTTTTACCTGAAAAACCAAATTTTCGTGCCATGCCTCGGTGGAATATGTCTTTGTTTTGAGTAAAAAAGTGATTGTAACTCTTATTGCTTCAAGCTTGCGTGGTGCCGGAGTTCGAGCGCTGGTTATAGTGTGACCTTTGCTAAAGTTCCTGACTCAAATCTCCGAGTGAAATTTACACATCATTTGTAACGCGAATCAAAACTGTTTGATTTTCTTATTATTGGGCGCTAGCCCGGAAAGCCTTTCATTTTAAGAGTTTGCGCCGCCTGACTAGTCGGTAAATGTTATATAAGTATAGGAGGTTTTGCTCCATCAGCTAAGTCTTGAAAACCTTTGTGGTCCTGTACGGACACACCCTCTTTTTCTTGTCCTCGTGGAATAGGCTATTGTATGGTCATGAGTCATGACAAATGAAACAAAGTAGCGTTCCTTTTCGTAGGTGCAAGTCCATCACTTTTTTTTTTTTTAACAAAAACTCGAGTTAAGATAGAATAAAAGATAAGATATAAAAAGAAAGTAAAAAAATTTCCAGAGTAGATCTATACTCGGCTTCCATCGTCTTGTTTCGAAGCTTGTCGACATCGAACTTGCGTCTTGAACTTGCTCTGGCTTTATACGACAGTGATATTCAACATCGATATCGAGCCTTGACTAAGTAGTGGTCGGAGTCGCAGTTGGCCCCACGGAAGGATATATTTTGGGTTTGTTGGCCCTCAAACCCCTCCAGCTCTGTGTACCTACGTATATACCATTTTTCAGTCAAATTCGCAGATTTATGGCACAAATTCATAATATCTTCGAGTCTCATAAATATTTTTTCAAATCAAATTCATAACTTTTCTATTCATAATTTTTTGAGTGAAAATCATAATTTTTTTGAGTCAAATTCATATGTTTTTCGAACCAAAATCATAATTTTTAAATTCAAATTCATAGTTTCTGTAAGACAAATTCATAATTTTTGCATGTGAAATTTATATTTTTTTCGACTTAAATTCATGCATTCGTAAGTTAAGCTCATGTTTTGCGAATGAAATTCGTACATTATGATCTTGACGTGCACAAATTAGATACCACACTGGAATAACCGGTTCTTGTCCCATCACCGAAGTTAAGCAGTGTTAGTACTTAGATGAGGGACCGCTTGGGAACACCGCGTGTCGTTGGCACGTACAACTTTGTGCTGTCCCTTATACCAACAATCCAGTTGTTTGGGAAGCACTATGAAAAAAAACTACGAATTTGTTTCGAAAAAATTACGAATTATATTTGTGAAAATTATGAATTTGGCTTAATAAAATTATGAATTTGATTCAAATTTGAATTATGAAGTTGACTCGAAAGCTTATGAATTGCTGTCGAAAATTTACGAATTTGATTTGAAAAAATTTGAATATTATGAATTTGTACCAAAAATCTATGAATTTGTCTCGAAAATGGTATATACAAAAATTGGCTTCACCACTGATAACAATATTCCTGTCAAATTCAGTATTTTCTGTGAATAACTTTTGTAAGAATAATAATAAATTATTAAAAGGCTAATCATATGTTGGATATAATTCTTGTAAAAGTGGCACCTTGTAAGGATGAAAGCCAAATCCGACCTCAAAATACGGTAACGGTCGAGACAGATCTACTTTGTCTTGGATTTTCGAAAATGCGCAATAATTTAGATTTTTTTTTTTTTTACAAAAAATCAGTAATTATATCCCATGGGATGTATCCCATATAGCTGAAATTTTTAGGATTTATGTACAAAATAGGTGCAGGTCACGCCAATATTAAGTTATCTGTTATCCCTTGACATCGGAAGGCATTCTAGTGATATTTTAGATAACCTTGTAATGCCACCAAGAAACGATTTCTGTGGAAAATCGAGTATGCAAAATCAAATTGAAACGTATTTCAAACTGGAATTTGACAATGTTTTGTGAATTTCTAGCCCTAATTGGGCGCCAAATAGTTCAAAGTAGATAAAAAATTTAAATTGCGATAGTTCCCGACAAAAAGCCAATAGTTTGTTACAAACTTTACGGGAAGTAAAGTTTGTAACAAACTATTGGCGCTTTAAGAACCGCCCCAACGGTTGGGTTGGAAATAATTTTGGGAGTCATGCCCCTAGATCGATTCATCTTTAGAAGCGCAAGTCTAGCGGCGATACGCGCTAAAAGTTCCGGCATGTGGAACGATTCAGATCAGCGGGGCCACATCGGTATTCTTACAGAATGCCGCAAAACATTTGGGCTCGTTGCTGAAGACACGGACCACATGAGCAAAATAATACATCTTGGCAGGAATTTCCAGGTCAAGATACCCACAAGAACAGACTGGAAGAAAAAGGAAGCTACCACCGATGGGGGTCAAAGACGGACACAGGAGTTGGCTCGGGCGTGTTTTCTACGGATCTGAGCCTTAACCTGTGGTGTAGACTGTCGGACCATGCTACCGTCTTTCAGTCTGAATTACATGCTATACGCATGGCAGTTGAGTCCATTAGCGGAATATCAACCAAACCAATGACGATTTGCGTCGACAGCAGAGCAGCCATTCTCGCTCTTGCGTCTTACAGATGTTCTTCAAAAACTGTTAACGCTTGCAGAGTGGCACTCAATCAAAAGGCAAGACATATTCCTATCCGGATTATGTGGGTGCCAGGGCATAGTGGAGTCATAGGCAACGAAAAAGCCGATGAATTGGCGAGGAAAGGTTCAGGAGCTAGCAATAGCCCCTGCATCACTGTACCACGGTCAATCGCTGACACCACAAGCAAACTTGATGCCGCCATATGGGCCAAACTGAAGTCCGAATGGGAAAACAGGTTGGACTGCAGGGTAGCCAGGACATTATGGCCATCACCTGATCTAAGCAAAAGCAGGGAACTGCTCAAGCTCAGCAGAAACCGCTTGAAAACCACGGTCGGCTTGCTCACAGGGCACTGCCTTACCGCGTCTCATGCGAAAAAAATGGGACTGACATCCAGCCATTTATGCAGGAGGTGCGAGATGGAAGAGGACACCATCGAGCATACACTCTGTGATTGTCCGGCCTTAAATAATAAACGCCTCAAGATTTTTGGTTGTTACCACTTTCAAGGGTTAGCAGAGGTGGCCAGTACCGTCACGCTGAGTCAGCTGATCCAGTTTGGCGAAGCGGTCACTTGGCAGCTCTAACAAGCCAGCGGAGGGTGGCAAATGGGCCCAAATTGGTGGCCTAATGCAAGCCGCGTTCCCGCGGCAGCCCTCTTTACTAACCTAACCTAACCTAAAATTTACAAGATAATATAGACAAGCGTAATTTTAAATGAATGTTCATGCAATCCTGTAGCTACGACAAGTACGTAAAGAGAAATCCTTCAAATCATTGACAAAAGAAATCGTCCCGGAAGGAAGAGGGAGACGACTATAAGAGACGACAATTTTAATAGTTGTCAAAAACAAACAGAACAGACGTCTACCTAACAATTTATAATTCTTTAAAAAAAAGTGAATTGACCATCACGAAACTGACAGGACACATTGGATTGGAACTTAAAAGATATACGGCGTCGTAATTTTTAATGAATGTGCTTGAAATTTTCGTAGTCGTTTGTGTCACCCAGTATCCGCTTATACGATTTCAAAGTCGGCACATTAAATTTAGTAGAGTTCAGTTTATAGCTCCAAAACAGCATAAATAGCGAACAATTTATCCAAAGCCCGTGAATTTGGCTTCTGTTGTCCATGTTCACAAATAGAGTAAACAAAACTTATGTGTCTTTGACCATGACTTTAAACCACGTAATAGCGATACGCTTTTGGTTTTCGTTGGATAATCTTCGATATTATTCAACAGTTAAGCACCGTCGACTTCACAAATTTTTCACTTCCCTTCACAACCTTTACTTCATTCTTAATAATCATAACATCTCAAAAAAAAAGCACGCTGGAAATAATAAGCTTCAAAGGTGAATGAAACATATTTGTTGTAAACATGCTATGTTTTTAAGTTCCTCTCGGCTGGCCTCTAAGAAGCTGAAAATTCGTGAAAATTATGATCGTTACGCAGTACGATCTTCAACGTTACATCGATGTGCCCGTGTACTTCCCGATATAATAAATGAGTGTATGTAGATGTGAACAGTAATTAGTTTATCATTGTACTGAGATTAACACTAGCTACGTTACGAAGGTTTCGTACGAATGGACCCAGTTGGTAGCAAGCAGCACGTGTAAAAACTGTTTGAATGTCGAGCAATTAGAGAAAAATATGTTCGGAATCTACACAGTTGCTTACGATTAACTTAAGCTGTAGAAAAATGAATGAAATTTAATAACAGAATTAATAATGTCAATGGCAAGGATAAATTTCTAAAGAGAATGGCTTTGAAAAGTAATCAATAACAACGTAATATCGATTACTGACGGTAATTCAATTGTAATTGAGTGAAACCGGAACAGTTTAAAAATAATTTTGTTTGTTCAAAATTACAGTAGAGAGAGTTTTGTACAAGAGAGTTTTGTACATAGAAGACTCCATCCATTTTAAAATAAGAAAAATACTGTACGTCAAAAGTTTGCTAGAAACAACATGCATAATTTAGTAGTCTAGTCGACCCTTTACTTTAAAATGAAATAAAAATTTAAGAAAACTCCTGTAACACATCCGTTTTTCCTAATTTCTGGTCAAATATTAAAATCTTATCAATAGCATGCAAATTCGTCATCCCGATACAAAGCTCACGAATGATATTTCTTGCCAGCAAAGTTCAAATGTTTACATTGCTTGCGATTGTGAAAAGTTTTTAATAAAATCGTGCTTGCATAAAATTACTAAATTCTTCTTTTAAAAACATATGACCTCATCGGAATCTTTGTGGCAAAAGTATTTTTTCCCTATCATGATTCAAAAAAGTTTTTAAATAAATTTAAATTGTGATTAATACATGATTGCAACGAATGATATATGCAGCAATCACACTAACCACTCATACTTGGCTACGATCACAATGCAATCTCAATCACGGGTGGTAGCAAACAGACGTCTCTATGATTTGTAGTTAATTTACTCTTCATATACTACTTCCGGCGACATATCCGTTTTGGCTCACTAACATGAATTTTATTTGCAAAAACGATTTCAGAGTGCTGCTACTCACACTCGTACGACGGTCATTCGCGAAAACCTTTACGCTCGACCAGCAGCAGTTAGTTGAATGGATGGACGGACGATGGTAAAGTAGCCGTAGACAGTTATCGTAAAGATAAACACCATTAAATTGCAGGTGGGTCTGGCTGTCTATTCAATTAAGTCTGGATAGATTGTTATTCCGACACGGTAGATAAGTGGTGAACTTTATCTATTTGTAGTGTGGATTAATTAGCTATCACATAAAATTCGGCGATATTTGCTTTTGGGAAAGAAATAGGACGTAAATTCACTAGACTGTCGGTGAGTAGTGCTTGTTGGATATTATTTTCACTTTGTCGTTATCGTGTTTCGACGGAAATCTGTCTGATATGATGATTGACGTCATGTGGCTCTGTTGCCAGGAAATAGGAGAGAAAGCTAATCTACTCATCTTAAAATTACGACAAATACAATCACCTCACGCAATAAAGTTGCATAAATGTAAGATTAAGTATTTTCTGCTATTAATTTGGAGTTCATCTACACTCTACATAAAAAACCGCCTTAAAAACTACTTGATTTCTTTTTGGCAAATGACTTAAATTTTGCTACGTCATCCTAAAGTAATGCTATATTTTTTTTCAGATTATACTGTGACCAAAACATACTGTGACCATTGTGAAATTTCATTTGCTTCTAGTCAACAGAATTTGTGAAGGTAAATTACTAATTCTATGCTATCACTAATCATCCTTTGTAAATAAATGCCCAGATCTAAATAAGTATCTACATAGTCAATTTCATTAAATACATACTTAAAGCATCGTATGTTAATACATGAATGTAATCGTTCATTTATAATTTAGTCTTGTGCCTGTTCCATCATAACGAGCAAATAGTTTCAGAAATCGATTAGTTTTCTGTAATCGAAGTTAAATTAATCGGCAAGGTAATGAAGTTTTCAATTTTCTCGTCGATCGTCAATCGATTCTTGTCACATTATTAATTCATGCATAGTGATACTGATTGGGAAGTTTAGAAATTGAGTGAATTTGCTGAACGTTTCTTCATAATCAAATGAATTATATTGGAGCTATTATGTTCTGTGCGTCATCTACACATGTTTGCACTTGTTAAAATATTGGGTTGAGAAAAAAAAGTGTTTACGCATATAAAAGTACGAGGGTTGATCAATAAGTAATGATAATGAATACAAACCAAGGTTACTAAGCTTGAAAGATATATGCATTACTAATGTTCCAAGAACACTATATGTATATATATATATATATATATATATATATATATATATATATATATATATATATATATATATATATATATATATATATATATATATATATATATATATGTATATATATATATATATATATATATATAGATATATATATATATATATATATGTATATGTATATATATATATATATATATATATATATATATATATATATATATATATATATATATATATATATATATATATATATATATATATATATATATATATATATATATCATCATCAAAAAAATTCAGTGACTACTTCTCGGGAACGCGCCATCCGATTGAGCTGAAACTTTCAGGATACATTGGTGGTTATGCAGAATAGGTTCAGGTCTCACTAAATGTCAATTGTTTTTAACCGTTTGGCGCCGGCGGCCACTTTAGTGATATTTTTAATATACCTAATATTCCGTACACAAATAACTTTTGCAAAAATTAAGGAAGCATAATGAATTTCGAAGGTGTTTTAAATATGAATCGGATAGTGTTTTGGAGTTTTTAACCCCATGTGTGCGCTAGGTGCCTAAAAAGAGAACGGGAAAATTTGAAAATTTTTAGATTGCGATAACTTTTGACAGAGCTATTAGATCATTATAAAACTGTCAGAACATATTAATATTATTAAGTTGTAAATTTGTGTAGCTTTTGATGAGCATGTTGGCATCCCTGTAGTTAGGGCAGGTGCTGAAAGTGAAAACATTCAAATCATCGACTCTCCGGAAAAAATATAATTTCTTGAAAAAAAAGCCACTCATATATAAATCTTATGCTTTGTCTACACAGCCAAAGTAAAAAATTTTAAATTTTATAACGGGCACGCCTATTAACCCTTTCCCAATTAACCTATATTTTTAGCATCAAAAACTTCTATTCACGGAAACTCACGATCCAATTATCAGAATTACTTAAAATTTACAGAATGTATTGGTCTTAAATAGGACCAGGTCTGATAGAAGTGATTTTGACATGAGGGCAATTTTGTGCCAGTGGTGCCATTTTGAAAAATCACGAAGAAAAATTACTGCTTTTCACCCAATAAATTCTGATTCAGTCATTCGATTTTGATGAAATACACACGGTATCTGAACAAATTTGGTTGAAAAATTCGGTTGGAGCAGCTATGGTAATTTTGGTGTCTTAAATTTGAACAAATCCTGAGGAAAATAAAGCTCTTTTCCCTATAGCTTACAGTACAGTCATTGAATCATAACGAAATTCAAATGGCAAATAAAACTTATTGTAGGCAATATTCAGTAGAAATGTAATTTCAAAATAAAGATAGGGTTGCCAGCTATGGTCGTTTTTGTATTTTTTTGGCATACCTTTAGTAAGCGATTTTATCATAGAATTTTCAAATCGTAATGATCTTATAGTGAAAATAAACACCAAATATTAAGATTTAGAAAATTTGAAAACTTTTGCGAATGGTAACCCTAAATTTCTGTGCGTCCCTATAACTTCCAATGCAGTCATTGGGTCAATACAAAACTCGCACAGAAGATTCACTTCAACGTAAGGCAGATGCGACATATTTTTTGCTACGGTGCTAGCAAAGGGCTGCCAGCACTAGGCCATTTTGTAATTTTCGTTCCAATAAATGCTTGCATTAAGTATTTTCATTGCAAACATTTGCAATGAAAATAAGTAAACAATATTTAAATTTTCTGAGATCTGCACATTTTTCGGATGACAACCCCATACACCTTTCTATCGCTGTAAATTTCGATGAAGTCACCGAAAGTAATATAAGCTTAAATTCTATTATTACTTAGGGTATATTAGTTTTTTAAAAATAAGTAGTGGTAGAATACACACTCAAAATCTGTACAAATCCTCTACTGTTCTTCGAACTTTAGTGTTTCTAGCGGTTCTGACGCGCTAGGGTTTTTTTCAACATAGTCTCCTAACAAGCTAATACATTTAGTCCATCTTTTTTCGAAATCCTGGATACCCTTAGAGAAAAATTCTTTATCTTGACTCTCCCAAAATGCCTCAACAGCGGCCATCACTTCGCTATCATCTTCAAATTTCTTACTCCGAAGGTGTTCTTTGAGTCGAGGAAAGATGTAAGAGTCACTGGGTGATGGAAAGAAAGTTTTCAGAGGAAAAATGTAAAAGTTCGAATACTGTTTTTCAAATTGCAGCCATCGAAACTGCAGCCTTGTAAACCGGTGCGTTGTCCTGATGAAACAGCACTCCGGCTCGCAGTTTGCCGCATATTTTTTCCTCAATAGCCTCTCGCAATCTTCTTATTTGATTTGCGTACAAAGAGCCTAATATAGTGGTTCCCTTTTCCAAATATTCCACTATGATAATTCCTTTAGCGTACCAAAAAAATCATGCATAACCTTCCCCGTCGAGCTCGGCACTTTGAATTCCTTCAGAGTTCGTGAAGGGGGTTACTTCCACGTCATCGATTGCTGTTGGGATTCTGGATCAAAATGGTAGATTCAAATCTGATCCATGATCCCGAAACGCGACAAAAAGTTCTCCTGATCTGTCTGGAGCTTTTCGAGATTCACTCTCGAAATGTCGACTCGTTTCTCTTTTTGGACGTCGATTAACATTTTCGGCCCCCAACGGGCAGAGACCTTCTTCATATGTAATTCGTGGACAACGATTCTTTGAACAGTGCCATTCGGGATCCCTGTGACCTCAGCCACTTGCCTGATGGTCACTCTTCGATCTACCAACATGACATCTTTGATTTTTTTCACATTGTCTTCAGTGAGGGACGTGGTTGGACGTCCTTCGCGATGTTTGCCTTCATTGGATGTTCTTCCTAGCTTAAACTCGGCTCAGCATGCAACGGTGGAATATGGAGGAGCAGAGTCACCTAATGTTTCCACCATGTCGCCGTGTATGTCTCTGGTAGACAATTTTTTTCAAACAGGAGTACTTAATGACAGTTCTAATTTCATTTTTCTCCATTTTGATGAAAAGTATTATTTCTAAAAGCTAATTTATTCGTAGAAGAAAACTAATTTGTGAAGGTACGTTTTTTTTTTTAGCTTTTTTATGTTGTACACTAAAATTGTATATATGTTTGTCAATCTTTGTTTACATTTTTTTTTTAAATAAATGCCTAAAATGTATTCTTGTTCATCATTCTTCACGCTTCAATGAAGAACTAACTAACACAATTGATTGACTCATCCGAATGAGTGAGTCAAACTGTGTTAACACACCCAATTGAGTCGTTTTTCCTATCTATAATGCGAAAGTCTTTAAAGCGAAACCTTTATCTCCTCTCCTATAGAACCTCTTGACAAACACATTCTTAAACAGACTGAAGAGCAAGGGACTCATGACATTGGAATCATAGTCTCTGGTTGGCTTGCGTACACCCTTGGCTAGCTCATCGAGTATGCTCCGGGATTGGTTAATAAGTGTCATCAACTATGGTAGAATCGATCTTCTACTCTAGACAAGGAAATTCAAGATTCCTGAAACATACCCAATCAAACTGAGTGGCGCTAAATTAAATCTCAAGTCGCACACCAAGTACTTATATTAGATAACATGCTCACTTCAACAGGGTCAATCAAGACGAAAGCCCAAAGAGGGTAAGCAACCAGCTTTACGCCAGCAAGAAGATGCTGGAGGAATACATGAAGACCCATTTTTGCTCTTAAGGATCCACGCTTGCTTACAGCTGTCTAGTCTGGTGGCCAACAATGGATAGAATCGCCTTTAATGAGATAGCACAGTTCAGCGATTAGCTGCTCTCAGCGTTACAGGTGCCTTTACCACGCCTCTTTTCATCCTATTTCATTCTCCCCACCTGATTTCTATATTAAAAGCGTGGCAACAAAAGCTGTTTTTATGCTTAAGGAATCGATATACAAGTCAAGAACCTTTGCAAAAATTGGGCGAAGCCTTACAAACTGCTTCAATCGAACTTACCAAGCAACCGTAGAAGATGAGCAAAAATAGAATCAGCTAAAAGTCCGCTACGTATTTTACAGTCCAGTATATAGAAACTTCCTTCAGGTTTAACACAGATACTTATATCAACATTTTCACCGGTAGGCTGTGGTAAGAGCACTGATGTCTCAAACTGTATTCAGGCCCGGAACAGGCTAGATAACAACAGAAGAGCTAAAATCTACTGGGTCCCCGCCAAAGGGCAACTTCATAATACTTCGCATAACGCAAGTTCGGCAACAGCACCTCAATCTCAGTGAGTCTTAGCCAGTGTACCTCAAACATGCGCCGGTCAGAAGTTGAAGGATGTCTTTCATTTTGGAAAAAAGTCTGAAGGATTCGATGGCCACTTAGACCGAACCTTTAAGCTCCAGGTTTTCTTATCTGGCTGGCATCGATCATTATATAGTAGGTGCGTTTTTTTTGCTGCGGTATAGAACTGAATAGAACAATGGCGCAAAAAAACGATGCATTCGTTAGGATTGCTATAGGTTGCTGTATTCGTTGTGGTAGCGCAAAACAGTTGAAAATAAAAGGACAAAATAACGAGTATAAACAACCACAATCGATAGAAAATATAAAAAGAACTAACAGAAAATTACCTCTTTCAACTTTCCACACATTATGAGGGCTTTTTCTAATTTCCTAACTACCAAAACATTCAACATAACCTTGAAAAATCCAAAGCCAAATCTCGGCAAAAAAAGCAACTTTTCATGAGCTTTTCTTTTTTCTATCGGCACATTCTATAGTTCAGCACGTGAACTATCTATGCAGAACAGAATTTCTGTACTAGTGAATTCACTGGGACAGGAGTGTTGCTATTTCCAATGCGTCTGTTCTGTTCTGTGCTAGATAGAGGAGCAAAAAAACACGCCTAGTGTTAGCCAGGAGCCAGGAGAATAAGTCCAAAATATAAAGTGACCAAAAAATGCATATGGCTGATGTATTTCTTGAATCACATTTAACGTTATTTAAATAAAAATTTTAACAAAGACTACTCTACGATTTTAATTTTAATTTTTTCCCTTATTACTTGTTTGTAATAAAAACTCTCCGTTGCCAAAAAATTTTTAAATTTTTCAAAATTAATAAATCGCTCGGCTTGTGTTGAAGTCAGTTCTTGTAAATTTCGCATACATTTTCTAAACATGATTCAACGAAAAAAAATTACAACACTAAAAAGAATCAATCGAAAATGTGCTTAATTTGAATAGAAAGACTTTCATATCCTTGTAGTGAAAATTGAATTTTGTCGTGAAGATAACCATATCGTAGAAATTATTTTTCTCCAAAGTATCAATGTAAGTGTATTAAAAAATTCAAGCTACATCGACACAAATTAAGTGAATTTTTCCTTCACCTGAACAACCTTTTGATTGATATCTCAAGTAATGCATTGTGAAAGTTTCATGTCCACACTGGCTTCCTGGCAATGCCCACAACAATAATGCAATGTCACAGAAAATAGCAATAAAATGGTTCAACTGCAATAAGAAAAACACTATCGGATATTGGTCACTTTCCTATTGCCATTAGTCACGGAATTTCGATTACGTTACACATTGCATGATGAAAATATTTTTTTCTTTAGCTTTGTAATCTGAGCATTTGTTTGCATTGAGTAAGGGTCTATTTCCTTCGGTCTCAACAAGTTTAAATTATAGATTTTATCGATTGATAAATACTTTGATTGTATCTATGCCTGAGATAATTCGAATTAGTATGTCGCATTTTTCAGAAAAAATATGCACTTCAATAAATATATTATCAAATCTGAATTATAATAGGATGCATCTTTGTGTTTTTTGCATATTTCATTGCTTATATATAAAATTGATTCAAATAATTTCGAAACTCTTTAATCGCTGTTGCTCTCAAAATACCATTTTCAGAAAAGATAAGAAAAATGATAAACATTTTTTATGTAACTTGCATGTCTCAAGTACATCTTCATTCAAAAGTCTACCTCATTACAATAGCACAGACAAACGGTATCACTGCATTCTTCTCCATACCTATGTACTCTCTTCAGCAAATGTAATTAAATGCTAAAAGATTGCATAGCGACAGTATTCTTCGCACCTGACAAAAACAGGTATAATAGCGTGGTTTTCAGAAAATCCACATTCACTTACACAAGTGCAAAACTCTATCCTCAAGTCCCATTCTGACAATTGGGTTAAAAGCAATGCTTTCTCTCGCATATAGCGTCCTTCAATAAATGGAATGCACATCAAGAGTGAACAGATACCTGTGAGCTTATCGGCCAGTCAAGAAGTCCGAGATCCGATAGATTTCTTTACGTAAAACTGGAATTGTTGTTGAAAGCAAACCGTAGAAATCAATAGTTGGTGTTCCTTCGATTTTTCGTCCATAGTTTGAAAACATATTGTTTTAGTAAAAACGTAAGAAATAAAAATATATCCCCATCATGCATTAGTTTCAAGTCCCTTTTGAAATACTGCAACGACATTTCTTACAAAGAATACCGATGTAGCACTCTCACGCTATCAAATATGCAGGAGCTTTCTATCGTTCCATCATTTCCCAAGATTTTTCACTTTTTCGTATAACTCTCACAAGTGAACTGGGTAGGCAAAATGGAAATGGGTCAAGTACAACCACAGAATGTATTCTTTGCTTTCTCGATTCACAACATGCTACTTTAAGCTCTCCAGTAGAACTTGAGAAGAAAAAATAGCTAATGAATATCCGGGAAATGTGAAGATTCTCATTTGCCAGATATCCGTTTTTGTGATGTGGATAGATAGGTGCGATTCAAGTTTATTGTGCACATTTTGAGTTAATATCCTGTCCAAGTTTAGGAATATTGTGACTGATGTCGGGAAAAGGAAATGAGTAGTAGTTGTTGTTCGTAAATTGAATTTATTGTGGATGAAATTCTGGTTCTAGTTATTTCTAAAATATTGAAATTCTATATCTGGTGGCTTCCAGAGTAGTTTCGGATGGACTGCAACTTTTGGGGATTTAGATATGTCTGGTATATACCTACATATATATATCCTCGGTATATATTTATAGACACCCTCGAAGTGGAGTTATGTTTATTTCTTCATATAACTTCTTATTTAAGAAATAGCGGTTTTCGGACATGAATCACAGTCTTGTGGAAGAATGATGAACTTTTCTTTCGAGTTTTGCCAGCTTTGCCTTATGGCTCTGAGACATAAGGTCCAACCAGTGATAGGTAAAAGGTAAAACACGCAAAGCATATGTTGCACCCAAACATAACTTTCCGAACAGCCAGAAAAATGGAATGCTCATTAAGCAACCTTTTGCTCAATTGTTGCTATGAGCTGTTCGTACGTAAAGTGGTGGTGAGATACGACATGCGTTCGCTTATGCGCTGTATAGGCACTTATGTTCACTCGTGTTTGCGTATGTCAAAAAGTGCCTTTTTTGCTCTAAAACCGGTTGGTTTTGACATTTACTTATGTTCGCAGACTTATGTCTGGTTAGGGCCTATAGTCATCGAAATCAGCAAGCCGTAAGTGAGTATGCACCTGATCGGCTGTTGGTATACTCGTATGAGCTTTGTCCTTTAATAAAGTGAAGACGGCTTTTTGATCAGAGGATAGGTTAGGTGATATGATGATGGTGCGCGGACTGCCACACGGACACTGGACTGCCACGCGGACTAGAGTTGGGTGGTACTAAGATTTTCACATACTAGGTATATAGTACGAGTACAGAAAAATACATGTAGCAAAACCAGTTCCAAACGTACTAGCTAGAATTTTTTGAAGTATGTACATATATACTTAGAATACATTAGACTTCCAGTGGTGTAATGAAATGGTATGATATGCCCCCTCAGACACAAAACTCCCAAGCTATAATGCTGAGGGTGTAAGATAACCATCAAAGGATACCGAGTCATTAGTCCGTGCAGCTTGCCAGTAACTTTCCAATAGTCGGTTACTTATTTGAGCTCCGTGGCAAGTCTTTCTCCAGTATAGGGCCATCTAAGGGAATGCAATCAAACTCAATCAATTTAATTAATTTTTCTTATATGCACAAAACACCTATTCCAACTTAGCTCAACACATACTAACTATTACGTCGCTGTTTGATTGAAATGAATCAAATGGAGGAAATTTATTGTGTAAATTCTTGATTCCACGTATAGTTCACAAAAATGTTCGTATCTGGAATGACGTTCCAATATATACGCCTCATCTCTAATATGCACCCTCGGCAGTCCGCTGGAAGGCCATACTTTCCACAATTCACGCAGAAAGCTGGAGTTTCTTCGCTGGCGTCGTTCTTCCTACGCTATCATTCTCCTGGTTGGTGCAATGATGCAATTATATTTCCTCCCGCAGTTTGTAGCTGAAACATTGTTGACCTTTTGGTTAAAAACGTACCAGATTTGAGCGAACTACTCTAATTTACCGCCCGCTGGAGGTTGCACCAGGAATATAAAACATTGAGTTTTCAATAAACTGAATTCTGAAAGCGTTTTGACTTCGTCCGCTGTGATCGAGTGATGAATTCCTCTGAAAATCACTGATGAAATAATGCAATCGAAGTAAATTTATGCTCATTAAATTAATTGTATTTATGTTTATCCGATTTTAATTTAACTTTATTAAAAATATTCCACCGTCTTTATCGTTTCAACGTCATTATCTTAAATTTAATATTTGTAATTAATCTAATCCAAAATAACGAAAAATCTAATCAGAAATTAGGAAAAATAATAATATATCCCACGGCCGGCGGCAAAAATATATTTTAATAAATAATCACCTTTATTGATTTCAAGAGATCTGATTCATACGACTACTAATCTCAGAATGATGATATTGTGGATAAATTATCACTTTATTTCACACATAATCCATTATACACTTTAACACATATCAAAATTTGAAAGAAACAATGTAATTTAAGAAAAAAACCCCTAGCGCATCAGAACCGCTAGAAACACTAATGTTCGAAGAACAGTAGAGGATTTGTGCTGATTTTGAGTGTGTATTCTACCACTATCTACTTTTCCTACTTAAGACAAATACCCCCTTAGTAACAATAGATCCTAAGCTTATTTTAATTTCGTTGACTTCATCGAAAGTTACAGCGATAGAAAAGTGTTTGGGGTTATCATCCGAAAAATGTGCAGATCTTAGAAAATTCAAACATTGTTTGCTTATTTTCATTGCAAATGTTCACGATGTGAATACTTAATACAAGCATTTATCGGTACGAAAATAGCCAAAATGTCTCGTTCTGTTCTGCCGTTGGCTAGCACTGAAGCCAAAAATATGTCAAATCTATCTCACGTTGAACGTATTGATCCGATCACTGCATTGGAAGTTATAGGGATACAAAGAAATTTAGGATTACCATTCACAAAAGTTTTCAAATTTTCTAAATCTTAATATTTGGTATCTATTTTCACTACAACATCACTACGATATGAAAATTCTATGATAAACTCACCTACTAAAGATATGCCAAAAAAATGCAAAAACAACCATAGCTGACAACCCTATCATTGTTTTGCCAATTATATTTCTACTGAATATTGCCTACAATAAGTTTGATTTGCCATCTGAATTTCGTTATGATTCCATGACTGTACTGGAAACTATAGGGAAAAGAGCTTTATTTTCCTGAGCGAATTTTCAAAATTTAAGACATCAAAACTACCATAGCTGGCAGCACCAACCGAAGTTTTCAACCAAATTTCAACCAAACGGGGCTTAAAGTAAGGTTCAGCTACTGTGACAAATGACTGAATCAGAGGTTACAGGGCTAAAAGCAGTTCTTTTTCTTAATGATTTTTGAAGATGGCACCACTGGCACAGAGTTACCCGCATTTTAAAAATCGCTTTCATCAGACCTGGTCCTATTTAAGACCAATACATTCTGTAAATTTCAACTGTATCTGATTATCGGGTCGTGAGTTCCTGTGAATAGAAGTTTTTGATGCTAAAAATATAGGTAAATTGGAGAAGGGCTACCGTTCTTGCCCTTGTAAAAATTCAAATATTTTACTTTGGCTATGTAGACAAAGCATAAAATTTATATATGAGTTACTTTTTCTCCAAAAAGCAACAATTTTTCAGGAGAGTCGATGATTTGAAGGTTTTCACTTTCAGCGCCTGCCCTAGCTACAGGGCTGCCAACACGCTCATTAAAAGCAAAACAAATTTACAACTTATTAATACCAATATGTTCTGAAAATTTCCTAATGATTTGATAGATTTGCCAAAAGTTATCGCAATTTAAAAATTTTCAAATTTTAGGCACCTAGCGCACACATGGGGTTAAAAAATTCCAAAACATTATCCGATTCACATTTCAAACACGTTCGCAATGCATGTTGCTAACTTAATATTTGCAAAAGTTATTTGTGGACGGAATAATAGGTACATATATTTAAAAAAACACTAAAATAGCCGCCGGCGCTAAAGGGTTAAAGATAATTGACATTTGGTGAGACCTGGACCTATTCTGCATATACACCAATGTATCCTGAAAGTTTCAGCTTAATCGGATGACGCATTCCCGAGGAATAGTTACTGAATTTTTTTGATGATATATATATATATATATATATATATATATATATATATATAGATATATATATATATATATAGATATGTATATATATATATATATAGATATATATATATATATATATATATATATATATATATATATATATAGATATATATATATGTACGTATATATATGTATATATATGTACGTATATATATATATATATATATATATATATATATATATATATATATATATATATATATATATATATATATATATATATATATATGTATATATATATATATATATATATATATGTATATATACATATATATATATATATATATATATATATATATATATATATATATATATATATATATATATATATATATGTATATATGTATGTATTTGTATATAATGTTCTTCGAACATTAGTAAAAATGCATTGTCAATCATTTGTTTAGTCTGATTAGTTTTGATTTGTTTTGCAGTTTTACTAATCGGATTAGTTTTGTCAATAGTTGAATTTGATGAGAGAATTAAAAAACCTTCGTTTCAGAGATGAACTTTATTTTCATTTCTAATGATCGTGTGCGAAATCCTCCAAAATCTTTGATCATGTCGAATGATCTTAATTGCAAATTGCGTAAAATCTATCAAATTGCTATCATCAAAAATGAGGTCATAAAATTCATTCAATAAAAGAGAAAACAACTCAGCAAGACGTGCATATGTACGCATAACACCCACAACTCAAACAAACGTGTTTTCTTGAAACGAGTACGCCAACGCGTGTGTACATTTTTCGGTTTGTTAATTGAGTAAAAAAAAAAGTCCCGCCCAAATGAAATAACGTAACGTGTTAATCATTGATTTGAAACATTCGTTGAGCGATATGGATCAAGGATGAATAACTTTTACAAAATATTTGATTTTGGGCAATTATATTTTCCGCAATTATATTTGTATGCATGTGTATGCCAAAAATAACATCAATATAATTGCAAGTTTTGTTTAAATGGACTTTTCAATAAATTTTCACAGTTTTAATCCCCCTCGCCTTAATTTAAATTCTTGCTTTCAAACATTATCTAGCTTCCGAGAAATAGCAACCTAAATATTGTTTACAAACGTATAGAACCAAAATTAAAAATTTATTTTTTAATCTAATCAAGTGAGTGTAAACATACATACTGACATTCTTCAGATACATGAAATTGTTTTCGCTAACCACGTCGACTTATCTTGTTGATTCAAGTGCTAATTTCTACAGCATTAACGTTTACAGGTAATCTTGATTCAGACTAATAAATGAATATATGCACTATCTTTTAAGTGTATGTTTGCTTTTTATTTTATAACGGTTCTAAAAATATCTCTTAGCTGTTTTCTATCTGCTTGATTCATAGTTACAACGGAATGTTAGTTACACTTGTTGCATATGTTTTCATGAATTTCATCACTGTCAAATGTCAATGTTGTTGAAAAGTGTACAGTGCATAGTGAAGGAGTTCATGACTTGACTTTTTCTAATGACTAATGCTGACATCATATATGTAGTTTGCTTCACTATTCAAAACGTGCTGCATATATGTATATTAAATAAATCGTGAAAATTAATAACAATAAACAATTAATTGCTGCAAATGAGTAGATTTTATTTTCAATTTAAACTTTTAATTTAGTATAAAACTTAACAAAAAAAACAAAAAACAAAAACCAAACATGAAACGCAAATGATTCAGAGCTTTCTGAATAGAAAACGTTGCACGTGCATCGTACCAAGTGAAAGTCCAAGTGCAATATTTCAATTTTTGACCAAAACTGAAATCAAGTCGATGTATAATGTTTCAACTCATTGCTTACTAATTAGATTTTGTACTAAAATTTAATCAATTCAAATCATTTGAAACGCAATTTCTTATCTGTATGTTGATTTTTGCACTTGAATGGTGAAATTCAGAGTGTTTCTTAGATGTGATTTTATCGCAAAGTGCGGCGCTAAAACAAAAACAGTTTGAATTTGTTATTGAGTACTCGAGTAGTTGAAAAACCCGTTTTAATATTATGCATAATCATCCATGAATATGCTTCTATAAATAATATATACATATTTTTCCGTATCGTACATGCTCTACACTTGTCCTACATACATTGGCAGACCAGGCGTAAATGTGCGTCTGTGCTTCAATTAACCTTTATTGGTCGACAACAAGCAAGATGTGAGTAACAAGATCTGAAGCAAGTAATTGTTCAAGACGCACAATCAATTGTTGAGAGTCAATTATTTTATTCTTACAAGATTGAAATATGAATAGCCGACTCTAAGCTTTGTATGAAAATGCATATGTAGTATAAATAAATGTACATATGATGTTTTCTTCAATTGCTCGTCTTCGTTGTTCACTACAGCCAATCAATTTTAAGATGCTAATGCTCTATAACGCCTTTATTCAATTTCCGTTCGAAAAAGATGTTCAGTTAACAGAAGGAGATACATTCAAGTTGCATTGCACTCTGATCGAAATACATTACAACTTTATTTTCTATGACGCATTGTGGTTTTTGATTTGGTGGCATAAAGGAACGAATGTATGTGTTTTTGCAAGAAGAATTAATTGGTTTGCATGCGTCAAACTAATGCATTATTTATTAAAAATATTTTTAGGTAAGGCTTAAAATGGGGTGGGTGGGATGCTTTCGATATTACCAGCTTATCAAAATCTCAATAATTAATAGCGTAATTATTAAATGGGGCTTTGTTGATTTTCCAAATAGTTGACATTATTGATTGGCTTCTGTCAGTTCCTTTGAATCATCGTGAGAAAAATGCAGAAAAGAATTATCCGTAAATAAAATTCAGTCTGAATTTTTTTGTCTGAAAAACCTATTTTGATCCTTGGTTTCCTGAAAGCGTACCCATCAATTTATAACATTCTCCAGTTTCTGTCTTCTCTAGTTTCATTAATGTCTTGCTACCTAGATTAGTTATTGATTCCGCAAGATTCACTTCCCGAATTCATAAAATTCATCCTAAGGTCTATATATCTTGTCAAGTGCTACAATTTTCATATTTCGTCCGATGGACCAGTTCTGGATAGTACAAAGATATCGAAGCAAAACATCAATGTTTAACATCGATGTTAGATCGTCCGTAATATGTCTATGTAGCAACAATAACGATTATTAAACCTCGATGCTACGAATATCTAAACTGATCATGCTGTGTAACTGATGGTGGTGGGGGATCCAATGAAAACCGAGTGACTGAAAAAAACCGACTAAGTCGAAAATTTTGACTAGGAAAACCAGTTATATATACAAGTTAATTGCCATTTTTATCTTCAATTAGTTAAAAAAAGAACATTTAAACCGCCAATGACTAATCGTATTGATTTTTAGTCCTGATTTTTTTTGTGTATAAAAATTTTTTTTATATATTATGAAAAGAAATAATTAAGGTAAACACAATTTACCTAGAATTAACATTGATTATTTTCATGGTACATACTGCTGTTAATGCCGATTATTAAGCCTCCGAGAACACACCTATTTTTTCAATCATCGAGACCAATTGGGGTCAAATTGACCCCAACCACTTTTGAACGTCTATAGAATCGCCGCCACTAAAGATTTTCATTTGAAAAAATTTGTAAGTATTGTTTGAGACCTTTAGAAGTGCTTTAAATGTCCTAAACATGCCTAAAAAAAATTTGGGAAAAGCCGTTTTGTCGAATATCAGCTTTTTACAAAAAAAAAATCGTAACTTATTTCATTTTCAATATTTTTGGCTAAACATTTAAGTACTCTCAAGATATGACAAAATTATAAAAAAACCAGCCCTATAGTGGCCATTGAAAAAAAGGTATTTATTTTGCATATTTACGGTGGCGATTGTGAAGATTTTAAAATTTGCATATTGGAAAAAAATTCATAACTTTGTCAGTTTTTAATATTTTGAGCGGAAAATGTGTATGGATACTCCCCAGACATATTAAAATAATAAAAACCCTATATAAAGCGCTGCAAAAAAAGGTATAATCTTCTGAATAATCAGATTCTGATTGCTCCGAGACATGGTCGTCTTCGGAGGAATCACTGTCGCCAAAATTGTTATCATTGTCTTCAGCTAACAAATTATTGCGTACACTAGAATGCAGATTGTTCCACATATTGCTAAAAACTAAAAGCACTTGCAAACTGATTTTTTGGCTTTTTTAAATTAATCTGTCGATTTATAAAGTAAAAAAAAATTGAATTTTTACCTCAAATTTGACGTCGAGTACAGATGGGGTCTATTTGATCCCTTGATCTGCTTCAAAAGCTTCTCAACGACGACTGACGATTTGGGACTGGAAGCGAACGGTGTAAACTTATAGTCAAGACACAGAAATATATTTAGGAGCTTATACACTCAGAAAAAAACTTTGTAAAATTGGGGGAAAACATTGTTAATTCATATATTTTTCACTATGAAATGGCGCCATAGAGGTTTCTCTATGAATTAACTACTACATAGTAATACGTGCGTGAGTTGTATTGCCAACAATTTTCTCTATTGAATCAACAAGGGCTGCTTGTAATTTTGAAGCCGCGAATAGGAAATCCAACAACTAAATTGGATCGTAATAACATGGAAAGGAAAGTGTGGCTGCATACTTAAAATATGAACAAAAATGTCGTAAATCGACTTAAAACACCAATGCAAAAAAGACACTATTTAATGCTTTGAATAGTTGAAAGACCCAAGAATTTCAACAATTTATAATTCTTGAAATTCTTGGGTCCTTCAACTATATAAAGCATCAAATAGTGTCTTTTTTGCATTGGTGTTTTAAGTTGAGCTTTTTGAAACATCTTGACATTAAAATTGTGCTGTTTTGTGTCTTATTGCTGGCAAGCAACAGCTCTTTACAAGCTTTATCGCGTATATTGTTTAATAAGTATGGCGAGATTTTGGTCTTAAATGATGCCAATTTCGCAAGAAGCAAATTTTCATTTCTTGGGGCTGGGTGTAATAGCCGGAAGTTGCTATGTATCTGGAATTTAAATTATAACACAATTTGAGTCTGATTTTATAAAAACTATCTACCTATTTGATGTCCTTCGGTATCTTTATACCCTTGGCCATGCTTTAAGATTTATTTCTATCTGCCTAAGAAGAAAAGAATTCTCCCATTGCTTTTTCACTTGTTCCCAATCACTGCAGCTATGACTAAAGGTAAGTAACATAAAATAAACTATTCAGCACACCGAACGACACACACTGCATGCACTGCAACTTACATATATGCGCGATTTGTGTCTCGAAATGAATGCTGCTGAGATTTAGTAATGATCAAACAAAACAAAAGAAATTGAAGTGCATCTATTCAAATCAACAGATCAAGTAGTTGATTTGTATTTATGACTAAAATAACCGATAATGCATGTTGTATTTACAACATACGTATTGAATTTACATTAGTCGTTTTAATTCCATAAAATTCGTTGTTATTATGAAAGAAACAGCAACGAATATACAAAGAGGCTGTACGTTTATTATGGCCCTGGCTTTTACATTGATAATTCTTGATTTTACTATGCGACTTTTTTCTGAGTGTAGTAACTCCTCTTTTCCAGCAGACCTAAGCGTTGCGATCGGTCAAAAACTTCTCTGGGGTCAATTTGACCCCCTGTGTTCTCGGAGGGTTAAATTCCCCCCCTTTCTCTTGCACTATGAGAAAGTCCTATTGCGCGAAAAACTGCTACGCTTTTTACAATTATACCTCTTATTTATACCTCTATCCAGTTCTGGTTAGGTTAATAGCATTGAAAACAACAACAAAATCCTTTTTGATGCAATAAAACCTCATGTGGTTCATAATAGACTGAGAAACTGAGGAAAATAGAAGGGAATTGCTTTTAACGATTAGTTCGACAAAGAGCTTTCGTGTACTGACAGTTTACTAAAATTTAAATGTATATTTTAAATTATTTAGATCACAACGTTAGACAAATATCTGCTGAATCAGCGTTACACGTCAGGATAATGTTCGTCAACCAGTACAAAAATTACTGTGAAATCAGCAATTTAAGTGAATTCAGCAACTCAACTGGTTTGAATTGTTTTTTACAAACCGGTTAACACGGATCTGAAGTGCAAAAAACCGCACCTAATGTAAAAGCAAGTACCGATTCAGAACTACATCTCAGGTACTTATTGAGAACTAGGTACTTATTGAGAAAATTTTGAGAAAAAAATATTGAGAAAATTTAGGCCCGTGCAGTCCTTTATACTCAAAGCTAATGAAATATTTTTGGTAATTTGTTCACAGACGCTTATTTTGTCCAGGAATTTACGAGGCGCAATTTGCTTTTTTTTTCGGCGGTGCTGCGGCGATCCATTGGGGCGGCTGCCATTTTGTTTTGCAATAATTTCTTCCAATGAAAATGCTAACTCTTAACTTCAATAAAGATGCATGTAAAATTTCAAATCGATATCTTGTATAGTTTTTTATTGGTAGCTGTTTAAAAAAATAGTTCATTTTGAGCAGTTTAACAGTGACTAACCCCTTAAGCTGGAGAATTATTTTTTTGTTATTTTTTGAATCTTTAAAAAAGTGATTTTCACTAAAACTAATCTGCGTTCCGTATTAATCTCGTGAAAATTTTGAGCGCATTCGCAAAGTACCTACATTTTGTCATAACTTTATTTTTTGTGGCTTCAATATCAATGGCACTATACCGATGAAAACAAAGAGCGGAAGCAAATTGTGATATTTGTTTTAGGCTCTATATTATTCAATAAATATAGTAGCTCCAAGTTTAGTATTTTTATATTATTGTTTATAGTTTCATTACCTCGAACCAACTTTTTGGACTTTTTGATACATTTTCACCAATATTGATACACTTTTTGAAGAAATTTGATACAGTGGAAAATTTTAGAGTGGGAACACTGATTGACATCAAACCTATAACATACTTTCGTCGCATTCAATTTTCTTAGAATGTGACTACCAAATACATGTATCAAAGTATTTCTGTTATTTATGTACCCTTTAAATTCAATGTTTACAAATCTTTGATGAAACGATCCATAGGTTGGTACTGTAATGTACTGTAATAGACGATAGAACATGTTCTGCAACTTGGTGCGAAAACATGTTTTAAAACTTCGATACACACTTTCGCACCAAATGCCGAACATCAGTACAGTACACCGCACATCAGTTTGAACTTAATTTCTCAGGTTTTCAATGTTCGCGCACATGTTTGCGAACCTGAGATAAGGTTAAGTGTTTACCTGCGTACAACAGCAAATGCATGTGTAGAACATGATCTATCGTCTGTGGAGGCTATAAGGCTGCACTACTCCAACATTTACACATGTTGCATCATTCCGTGTGAATAGAAGTCACTGAATCAAATGTCAATAGCCGTGTATATTACCAGGATCGATTTGCACTGGCTTGACGTGGAACGGATTGAAATTAAACTTCAAAGTAGGTTTTTGGTGTGACTGGATTAAAGTGGATTAACTGAATAAAATGCAGCTAGTTCTACTAAAGTGAAATATATCGCATCGTAACGTCACATATATGAATAAAACTCAAGTGGGCTTCACAGTTTTCAATCCTCAATCCATCAATCCGCGTCTTTTAACGCCCAAGTCGATCCAATCCAGTAAAATTTCGTGATTGGATCGACTTAACTCAAATCAATCCACTGCGCGTATACAGCGTGGTTTGACTAATCCTAAGCCAGTTTGAAACCACGTTATAAACGAGGCTAATGAGTGCTTGAAATGTTCACATTGAACTACACGAAATTCATCCTTAGCATAATTTGCACTAAACCAACTTCAAAGTTACGTCAAATACTTATGTTTGCCTATGTCTCTAGTTCGGATAATATGACTAATCCTCTCCAATCAAAACACATACTCAACTTTTATCGCTAGAGCTCTTAAGGGGACCACCCCATTTGTAGCCCGAAAAAATAGGACATTTTAAGGATTGTTTTTTATGAAAACTACTAAACTTTTTAATAATATCAATACACCATCTTAAAATGTAGAAAATAAGGATCATTTAGGAATTTATTTATTGATAAATATTGAAAAATGTAATGTTACATGGCCCTCATAAATAACAAGTTTTCAAAAAGCCGTTCCGCAGTGAGCAGTACTGTGGTGAACTGGATCATTTGAAACAAAAAATTGATATGGATTTAGTTAAATAACAACATAAAATAGTCCTTAATCGTTCGATATGAAAAAGTATCCTGTTTTTACAAAATGGCGGATAGTCAAAGTCAACGATTCGATTTTCACAGCAACAAAAAAACGGCCTTTTTTGGCTGTATAAAAAAAGTTTTCGTCGAAAAAAAATCGAACGATTAAAGTCTAGATTTTTATGTATTGAATCAGCCTGCAAAATTTCCAAAAGATCGGTTTAGTAGTTTTTGAGTAATTTTGTTTACCGACTTGAGAAATACCATTTTGAGAAAAATGGCGGCAGGCTGCAGTGTTGCCTGTCGTCTGCGCAACACACGCTTCTCTTTCCAATTTTATTCGGATCGATTTGGAATTTTGCAGTTGTTGTATAGTTATACTTTAAAAATATGAAGAGAAAACAAAATCAATTTTTTCAAAGTCACAAGTGGGGTGGTCCCCTTAAAAAAAATGTGGTGCCCCTACGTAAATAAAGAGGAATGTCTGAAATACATTAAATCACGACTTGCAAATATTGACAAACTTCTGCAGAGAAGATATTTTAATGTACGAATTCCCGCAAGTTATCAAGCATGCATGTAAATACGTTTTAGTTGCACACGAGCGTATGTATTTTAAAATTAAATAAGTGCTGTCATTTAGTCATACCATTTTTCCCCGGAGTGTTTTCTTATCACCAAAATTTCGAGCAGCTGATATTGCATTTTAGTGTAGATAGTACGTAGTTGTCAACAGTGAAAGATAGCATGTAGTTGTAGGTCAACAGTTCGGAAAGGTGTCTATTCTATTCGACTATTCTACTCTGTTATCAGTACATATCGTTCATTCAATAAAAAAGATTGCTTTTAATTGAATTAAACGAAATCATGTAGTGCAGTTGTTTCGAAATGTTTATTTAAGTTTGTTACGTTCTTTGAAATCGACGCTGTTTTTGCGGTCTAGTGGGCTAAATAAATGTATCTTGGCTGTCGACTTAGTAAAGACAGTGTTTTATTTGTGCAAGTTGTTAAAATTATTGATATATAGAGTGTTTGCCGGTTTTCCCTGGGTGTGTAATTGTGTATTTGATTCAAAATCTGTACTTCCGATGGAATGATGACGATTTTCTCGAGCTCTCGAGAATGCCGCATTCGCATAGGAATTACATTGTTTCAAAGTTTAGTTCAAAGCAGAACGTGATTGGATTACGAATTAGTCAGTGGAAACACCTGGCTAACTGGCTGACAACCATACATAACCTACCGTTCATTCATCTCTGAATCGCTACTACAAAGCCTAATTGAGAAATGAAAACGGAACAATCAGTACTTTATACCTAGTGAGCCTCGCTTTGAGTCGCTAATTAGCGAATAATCTCTGTAGCATTAATAAAATGTCCCGGCAGCCCTAAATTAATCATCTATACATTGAAACCACGGCTAATTCTTCCGTATCTCGCGCAAGACTCTAAGTACCTGCGTCCGGAGTTTGACGTAGATCATATCTCTCTTGGCTCAATCTGATTAAATCGAAATGATTCACAAATTGATAAAAAGCTGTTAGTTAGCTACTAGACCACTTTCGTTTCAGTATGAGTTTTCCGCTTGAAGGCTGTGATTATTTCGTGAAAATCTCTTAGTGTGAATGTTTACAGTGAATTTGCCTAAAGTGATGTTAAGTGATACGTCGTGACTTGAATCTTCTTGATTTCGGTTCGTATTTATCGTGGTTGTGCGAATATTTGAGGCTTCCTTTTATTGCCCGCAATAAACGAGAAATGGATCAAAATCGTGTAAGCATAATACATACATATAAATGAAGATTACTGGAAAATTTATGTGAAACTATGGATGATAAGTGTTTAGTTTTGGAGCTTGAGAAATTGGGAATTTCATTCGATAGTTTGGTAATGCTTAATCATAGATGCAATGATTTGTTTGGTTAATGGTTTAGATTGTTTGACTGTTTGTTTTTATGTATTGCGAGAGGCTGAGTATTCAGCACAATTAATTTCCACTTTATTTCATTCTGCAATCTCAGAAAATAATTAAAAACGGACGAAACTACTAAAAAATTCTCATTTCAACTATAAATTTTGTGATGTTTATGTCTTTTGTGAAAATAAATTGAGGAACATCAAAAATATTGGTTTTGCCAAATGATTACTATTTCGACGGCACGTAGAAACTCAACGTAATTGAAACTTTAACCTCGTCATTTCTTTGAAATGCTGATAATATAGCCATAATTTAATTACATCTCTTGTGTACATTTGTATTGTTTTGATTTCTAGTAAGCAACTAATTTCAGTATGACTGGTTTTTAATTCTTGAAAATACCAGCTGGGATTCCCTAAGCTGAACTTAGGGTAAATATGAGTTTACATGATGATATTTTGCTGCTTGCTTACTTGGAATGATTGTCTGTTTGCATATAAATATAATATATAGAGCAGGCGATATTCCTAAAAAAAAAAAATAATTTAAACTGCAAAACGGCATCGATAGATTATAAGGCCTACTGTCCATTGAAGCGTCGATATGCGTCACTACATGCCGATAGCATGTTGCGATGAAATCAAGTCTTTGGCGCAGGAATGAACACACTCAAATTGAATTGTATTGGAAGCTGCACGCAAGCGTACTCAAAACGGAAAATGTATACTATGCGTCTATAATGCGACGCCTCAATCAAAATCTACCATGTCATCAGGACACCATCTGACGCTACCTTTTTCCAGTCTAAACTGAACTCTCTAGACCATTGGTGCTTCTCGAACAAGCTCCCTCTGAACATTGCCAAATGCCGCGCAATTAGCTTCTCTCGCAAAACTGCACGCGTTCATTATACGTACCGCCACAACAATACGCCACTCAGCAGGGTTGACAACATATTAGATCTCGGTGTCACTCTGGATGAAAAGCTCCGCTTCAATCTACATTACGATAGAGTGCTTTCCCGAGCAAGTAAACAACTTGGTTTCATTAAGCGACAGGCCAAAGAGTTTAAGAATCTTTGGGTTACTAAATCCTTATATATTTCACTCGTGCGTCCTCTTCTCGAATATGCGTGCACTATCTAGAACCCGGCTTTCGAAATTAACAGCCAAAGATTCGAGTCTGTTCAGAAGCAGTTTTTACTATTCGCTTCGAGAGATCTTTTTCAACCCTTATGATTTCAGTAATCTACCTTCATACGAATATCGCCTTAAATGTATTAATTTGTTACCCCTTGCGTCGAGAAGAAAAATGTTATCTGCCTGCTTCAGCTTCGATGTCATCAGAGACGTGGTTAATGTCGTTTACTTGAAAGAAAAGTTTGTACTCAATCAGCCCTTGAGAGTCACTAGATCCCGACGATTGCTTATTGAATACCAACGCAACACAACATGTGTAGCAAACGTGCCAATAAATAGGTGCTGCAGGCTATTCAATAGCATGAGCGAGAACTTTTCCCCTACGATCTCTAAATCGACGTTTAAAAATAACATCATCAAGGCTCTCTCTTTATAGTCTCCCCCACCTCCCACCTTACTAACATATATGTATTGCATATTCATTTTAAATTTAAATTTGGTATTTAATTTGTAAGTCATTCATTTGTCATTTATTTATTGGTTTATTTGTTGTCTGTTTATAACTAATTTTATTTATGCAATATTTATTATTCTTGTATTTATATATAGTTTGTTTAATTTTTATTTTGTTTCGTAATTTTATTCATGTACTATTTTTTTATTATTTTTATACATGTACGCCCAGCTTGGTAAATAAATAAATAAACAAATAAAATAATACAGCAAACACACCTTCCTTTCGTCACTTGAACACGAAATTTTTGCGAAAGGGCAGCAACTATACTTGCAATCAGTTACTATTATCGTTTCGACACTGGCAAATCTATGAAACTACCTTTAAGTGGAGAGACACCGTAGCCATAGCAAATCTTCACGTTGTACGCTACGTTGACGAATCTATGAAGCAACGCTTCAATAGATAGCAGGGCTAAAATAGAAAAAAAGCTTCGTCGTGACGTCAGAATGTAAAACACTACTTTATAGAAAATTTTCGAATGCATATAACGTCAGCGACAGATTATCAAACCGTAGGAAATTGTGTTTCTTTAAGTAAATGTAACAACCGTGAATAAAAGTGAGTGTAAATGCTCGCAAATGAACATCAAAAGAAAAATAATTATCATTAATTCCTTTATGGACAGAAACATGGCTAAATACTGAATCAGATTTCACTATCTTACAAAAACTTGAAGAAAAAAAGAAAAGGTTCTGTGATTCGAGAGAAGTAAGATATAGGAACAAAAAACAATCATTTTAAGTACAGTAAGGAAGCCGTAATCTTTTATTAAATTACAAAGTACTAGTTAAATCTGCGTTGAAGAGACCCCAACGCATTACTTAAATACACGTTATGAGGATACCAAACTTAACATAAATATTCAAGGACACTACAAACAAAGGAAACAAAGAGGCGTAAACAGATGGAAATATTAACGGTAGCTTTGGAAGATCTAACTCCAAGACCTGATAATTTAGAATCATTAGCAGTGATGTATAAAGCTGGAGTTACAATCAATGCAACACAACATTGTTGCACAACAAAACGAGTTTGAACACATGAGAACGTATGAAAGCAGTTACAATGATGAAACACAACTTTGTTGCGCAGCAAATTTTGCTCATACCTCAAACTTGGCCTGGCAACAAAATTTTTGAAAACATTCAATTCCACCAGTTCCTATGAACGTCGGGGAAATGGGAAGGCTTTATAATAAAAAACAGACATCTTGTAACTCGATCACTCGAAGTATTTTAAAATTTTAGCATACAAAAAAATAATCTAATAAGATTGTCTAGGTACAATAAAAAGAAAACAGGACCTAGGTTAGACCCTTGCGTAACACTTGGTGAAAAATAAAAGAAAATTAAAACACCGGAATCGACAGTAAAAATAGAAGTACAACCAAGGATATAAGACGCAAACCAGGATAGGAGAAGACTGGCGTTTGAAGGAAGAGGCTAGAGTTGACGAAATGTAAAGTTGTGGAAAAGTTAGCAGATAATAGACTTACCTGTTTTTGGTCATTAGAAGCGAATGTGAAGGAAGGAAAGGAGGCTAGTTAATGTGGATTTACCTTTGACGAAACTACTGCTCATGAGCTTGAATAGGTTTGATAAAAGAATAGTCTCTCTGTAGACCAATCTTTCAAGAATCTTGCTAAAGAGGGAAAAAAGAAAATAGAGTAGTAGTGGAAGATGCACGTATATTTTCAAAGACATAATTGCATTAAACAAATTAGAAATAGGAATTTATGGGACAATAAAAGTCAAATAGCCAGCAATTTTGGAAACCGCCAAATGACCGATCGAGTTCGTTGCGTTTCTTTGTATCATATTTTGATACGGAACGAAGATACGTTTGTCGTATCCACTGATACGCAACGGCGATACGATACGCGAAAATGCAACATATGGACACCTACTTTAAGGTGTAGGAGCTGAAAAGCTAGGAGTTCACATACATCGATGGTATGATGTGGAAGCAACTCTATCATCTAAATGCGTACCACTAGGAATACTAGTAGAGTTTTTTAAGGAACGAATAAAGAACTAAAAAGATTTCGGTTGGCTAATCCTGAACAACGCTTACTAATTTAGCAATCTAGGCTTCATTGGCAGCTGTTACTTTTCGCCTTAGAACTTTGTTATTTATACAAAATTAAATTCGCGCTTTTTTTTTTAACTGAGAATGAAGTTCGAAGCGAAAAGGTACGATTTGAGCAAAACATCTTCAATGTTAAGGTCATGAAAGAGAGAGAATCCCTTAATTCAATTTATTTCAATGGCCATATCGGTGATGCTTAGCAGAAGGTAAAACGCACTGAGAAATGAATTTTGTGCTTCTAAAGTTTCGGTGATGGAAATATTCAAAGATAGATCACATAGCCATTCAAGAGAAGAGAAATTGTTAAATTGCGAGAGAGAACAAAATGGGAGAAACAATGTGGTTATTACTGATATACTACTAGTCCAGATGACAATTAACTAGGCAGCATTCTAGCCTAAAGCAGGGAGTTTAAACTCACCAATTAACAACATGTAAGCAATGACGAAGCCACTATTAAAATATGACTAGAACTCGTTCATAAAGTGACAGAGGTAGGAAGTAGACATGGGTAACGCAGCGCTGCGCCGCGCAATTGCGTTGAAGCACTAGCCATGATACCACTGCGCTGATACCGATTGTCGGTATCAGTAGCGCAGTAACGCACTTCGGTATCAATGGTGTTGGCGCTGCCGCTTTGCAATGCCAACACCATTTGGCTTGGCGCTATGCTACGGCGCGGCGCAAAGATATGAGTTCACCTCAGAGTCAAATTCTTGCCAAAGCATATTCAAAAATCAATAGCATTCCAGCTTATATTATCTTTTCCGATCGGTTCGACTCAAGCCACTTGAGTTTTACAGGCTGCATGTGTACCTCAAGCAAGAACCGCTAAGTAAACATTATGAAAAGCGATGCGATCGTGGTATCATAGCGTCATGGTATCAGCGCAATGCTGATACCGTATGTGAGTCCGAGAAACGCAGTGAGTATCACACATAGGCGAATGAGATCATGGTATCATAGCGCAATGGTATCCGCGCAGCGCGCTGATACCACTGCTGGCGCCGGTATCAGTGTATCAGCGCCTCAAAATTTGCTGCGTTACCCATGTCTAGTAGGAAGGGCAATGGAATACGCAAAAAACTACATTCGTTTATTTATTTATTTAACCAAACTAAGTGTGGAACAAAACAATAACAAATTTAAAAATGTTTGCCTTAAGCTAAATTACAATTACATTTCTACATGTCAGCAGACTTTTATCTGATTGTCAATTCAATATGGCAGTTATGAGGAAAGGAAAAAAAATAGTTTAAGAATTTAAAGCAGTTAAGGTTTTTTTTTGTGAATAATGGTTTAGAGATAGGTGAGAAATAGTAGTTTTAAAAATTGTGAAATATTTTGCAGCATCTCTTTATCGGCTTCCTGTCTCCATAGGCAGTGTAATGCTGATGCTCATCGAGGAGATGTGTCTGACTAGTCTATCTTATAGAATTATTAAAAGTGACTTTATTATGAATATATTCTACGTTAACCAAACCAGCATGAAGATAATGCCGCTCTCCTTGAGGAAAGTCACGCCAGATTTAAGAGACTAAGTCTGTAACTATAAGTTGGAAGACTTTTAAAATCGTGTGGATTATTGACATTTCTTAAGACAAAAAGCACGAACAGCTTTTGGACAGATTCCAGTTTATTGCTAAGAATATCGAAAATATAATAATTTCAGACAACACAATAGTATTCGAGTAATGGGCAAACTAAAGACATAAACAGGCACCTTGTAACCCATATGCTCTTGAATTCTTTTGCACGTCTTTTAGTAAATCCCAGCTGCTTACTAGCCTTTGCAAAAACTCTCTCACGACGAAGATTCAAACGCAGCTTTTTATCCAGGACGACATCGAGATCTACGACACTATTAATATTTTGCAGGAGCTGATCAGGTGGTAATCAAAATTAATTGTGGAGGTCTTGCGGGAAAACTTATGGCATGGCTATGATTTTTAAATGATGTTATTTGCGATAAAACGTTTCTGTGTTTTTAAATTTCGAGCTAATCATGATTTTAATCAGTTTTATGGCAGATGACCCCTTTGCATTTTGATTTCAAATGCATTGAAGCGTTTTCAAAGGAACACATTATATAGAAAAATATTTCGAACACAACATGTTACAGCTAGTCTTTACTGCCGACCGTGCATTCACATATTATTTCCTGTTAGATTGAGTGAATGAAGAACGCTTCTGAATACTATCTAAGCAATTATCTATGCTGGAGTCGGAAGTTTTTTTGACTTATCTGATCTTAGCTACTAAACTGTTCTGCTCGTCGCTTTTCAAACACAAGAAAAATAACATTCGAGCGGTATCGCCTTCAAACCAAGCTCCCGAGATCGAATCGTTGCAGTGATCGAAGCTTTGCTTTCGTTACCTGTAAATCTTGAATCACTTAAATGACTGGTTCAAGTGGTTTTCTTCAGAATGTTGATTTAACGGTCGAGTGGTCATACGGCAAACGTTGACCTACTTTAACTACTTTTGCAGTTACTTTGATAGTTTTTAGTTTGCAATATCTTTCACCGATGACATGAAATAATATCTCGATTGATTGCTATTTCGATTAAAATGTAATTGCTAAAAATTACAGATAGCATGTGTGTATTTCAATTATCCTTCATGCCGTTATAATTAAATTTTATAAAATAAATATAGAACATTGTTTTCAATACATCTTTCATTTGATACCTATGCATCATATTGTCAATGCGTTGATGTATGAAAAGCAGTATTAATAAACACTTAACAAACTCATTCGATAAATGAACTGCCCAACAAAAAGTCAAATCGATTGTAATTAAGATTCTTACTGCTTAGCTTCGAAATCTCAAGTACCTAAAATTGTTTCGAAACCATTAAGTCTAAATAGATGTCTATAATTATCAACTAAGTAGTATAATTTCTCAATACATCATCACTTATAGCTTACTATTAAAAAAATCTCATTTTCGTCTCTATTGATAATTGCAGGCTG
Source organism: Nemotelus nigrinus (assembly GCA_947369275.1). Taxonomy (NCBI): domain Eukaryota; kingdom Metazoa; phylum Arthropoda; class Insecta; order Diptera; family Stratiomyidae; genus Nemotelus; species Nemotelus nigrinus. The sequence continues at coordinate 43,622,848 of OX376373.1, read as the reverse complement.
AAAATAATCAGGCCTTCCATAAGAAAATGGGAGCGCCTCTTTCATCATCCACTTCATTTCGTTCATCAATAACATGGCTCTCATCATGCCCGTCGACCACCAGCAAATCATCATCGATAGCACCAGAATCTTTTAGACGGCGATTATCGTTACGACGACTGATAAATATATCGCCATTACTAATTATACTATTGGTAACAAGTTTGACGACGCCAACATGTCATGCCGAATCAGTATTAAATTTCAAAGACTTAAGGTTCACACCGTGGAACAAGACTGTAACATACCTAAGCTCAGATTCATATAGTGCACGTGGAATGGGTCCGCTTTATCAGTCGGTCAATCAAATCATACAGACTTTTTTCGATGATGAACCGATACCACCAGGTAATTATTTTTGATGTTAACTTTATTTATTCTAGTTTGGATGTTTACTTTAACGTTTGTAATTGTGGATTTATAACTAAAGCAATTGTTTCTGAAATTACAATGATTATATTTCTGAATTTTGCTAAAAAAAAATGGTTATGATATCTGCAAATTAAAATGTTTAAAAGTTATATCGAATCTCCACATTATCGTCGAATTCCTCTTCAGATTGCGTTTTTAAGACTTTTGTTACACATTGGAAAGGAAAAAAATCGCATAACCATTTTTTGATTAGTTCCAGCAAAAAAAAAAAAAAAAAATTTAAGAAAAAAATCTTTACTCGGTTTGGGACAATTCCCCATTTTAATTATTTTTTCTGTTAATTATTTGTTAATTATTTGTTAATTTTATGTTCAATATTTTTTCTCTTAAATTTCAATCAGTTTTTTGTAATCGTATTGTAAGTTTTTTAATGTCCATTTGTATGTAGTCCTCATTGCTAAAACTTTTACCCTATTTACAATGTTTGATTTTATTGCAAATATAAAAAAGCACCCAATATTGGGCTATTTAGTGTGTAAATTATAAATTATGGACAGACAAAATGTTCAATCACCAATGATTGGGAAACAGAGAATAATCCTAATATTTAAATTGACCGATGGAAAAAGTATAATCCTTATCGGGACATAGGGTTAAAGTTGTCAGAAATAAATAAAAAAAATAATCTTTGACTAAATGGTTTTTATGTAGAATCAAAATAGTATGTGAACTTAAATTGGAGTTCAACATCGATTCTTATCTCCTCATAACCCATAAATATCTCGTACTCTGTTGAAAATACGATCGGAATCCTTTAAGGCCGGCGATACATGTAAAATTTTCAAAAATTCGAGTTTTTAACATCTAAAATTAACATCTAAAAAATAAACGTACTGAAGGACTTCTGTATGGGCTTGGAATCGCTGATTAGTTGGGAAGTCGCTGTAATCATAGCGTTTCTGTGTGTCAAAACTACGCGTTTTTCTAGAAACGACTTTTTTTTAAATTGGTGGGCAAGATAACTCAAAAAGTTCTCAACCGATTCTTATGAAGCTTGGCACACGTTTTCTCTATAGTATATGCTTCTATTTGAATCTCAATAATGCCAAATTTTTTTTAAAAATTAGCATTTTCGACACACGATTTTTTAACTTTTTTTTTCTTGGTTCAACTAGAAGACACATGTTTAATAAACACACTCCAACTAATTTGTTTGATTTCAAATTGCTGTAACTGATGCTAAAAATCCCGCCGATTGATGCCTTTCGTCGCGAGGGTCTCAGGAGATTGGTTACTACGGCGGCCATTTTGAAAAAAAAATTAAATAAAATGAGATCCTTGTATTTTAATATGCAATGAATAAACATGATCACTTTCGAAACGATTCATTTATTCCTTCTACTTTAAATAAGCCTCTGAAAAACGGTCTAAATTCAGGCGTTTACATGTATCGCCGGCCTTAAGAATGATTAAAATATAACTTTTTTCTTTTTATGCCCCTATGTCCATGTAAAAAGGTTAAAACGAATCAAAAAGCTCATGTAACCTTTTTTTTACTACCAGTGACTTTCCCGACGACTTTCAGTCACATCATCAACCCGATTTCACTCCAATAAGAACTGAACCGGTTCTAGCCCCGGCTACTATAAAAGTAGTCTAAAAAGCATATAAAATTTGCAAAATCAGCCACAATAGAGCGTCCAATGTGGGACCCGCACTCACGAACCTAAATTTATGAGTCCGATGGAGGGTTCTAACTCTCCTCCCGTATGAATTAAATATTCTATATAAAAAATATAGATATAATAAAATAAAAAATTAATTAAATCAAAGATGTAGTCGACTCATTCCACCATACCTAGAACATTCATCAGTTGCATGCAAATTATGCAGCCACCACCATAATAAATATGTAAACTAAATCGTTCCCCCGCGTGGCATTAAGGTTTTAAATGTAGTCACCGGCGGAGGTGTTCTGAAATACGGATTATAAAAACCCTGACCCAACACAAAAGGAAAAAAACAGGGAATAAGATTCAGGAATCCACCTCAGATGGGTCTTCTAATTTTTTATTTTTGTTATGAACTAAAAGTTTTGTTCCTGGTTTAAAAATCAGAAATAATCCGGTGAAAAAATTTAAAAAACGAAACTTTAAATTTCAACTTCACCTCATATAAAAATGAAAAAACTATTCAACTGGAAATTCAAAATTTAAAACCAATAATTTTTTCACATAAAAGTGAAAGACGTAAATTGATAATTCTCCAGCAAAAAAAAAGCTTGAAATGCAATAAGTAAAACAAAAAAACTTGCTTGCAGAATAAAGCACATATTAAATAAACATTTGATAAGCCATGCTAAAGCTAAAACTAACTAAACAGGTAAAAAAAATATTAGCTAAAAAACTCACCAAGCTCAGACGACGATCGACTGGTGGCTAAAAACGAATGTCTTTGGCAATAATTGAACGCAAAAGCTACCTAATGTATACAAAAATTCGACAAATAATTTAACAAAATGTTCTTCAACCGCAACCTGTTTCACTATCATTTTATGTTTAGCTACCGCCCAGTAATGCGTTTATCAAATTCTTTTTCCTAGGGAGGTCATAAAATCCGTTGAATCGACAATATTAGCTTTAATAAATTTAGTTTTACACACATTCACATTCATTCTGTTAGCATGGGTCACTAACAAGATTATATTTCTCGTCAAGCTGTTCCCGAAGGGTCTTTTGTCCATGGCACTGAGCATAGAGCATCATAGAATTATTGTTTTTGCAGTATCCAAAGCGATAGCAAAATTGTCATTGGATCGATATCTTTTTTTGTTGAACATCGCTATTGTCGCAAATAGCACAAACATCAAATGTTTAAATTTAAATTAATAATTAAATGTTTAAATAAACATAGCAAATTCATTAATAAAATCGCCCCGTCTTGATGGACAATTGTTTTTTTATTCATCTGGCAGACTCTCGTCTGCATGCATAGTGCATCATGTTGATCCATAGGGTAACTCAGCTTGAAGCCAATCGTGTGGCGGCAAACAGTTTTCCTTAACATAATGCCAAGTGCGTAAGTATCGGATAGACTTCCGTGCAGCTAACCTTTAGAATCGAAGTATGGACAGCCCAATGAAGCCAACCACGATCCCCGCGCTATAGTTCGGAGCAAAAATTTCGTTCTGCAGTTTACATCTTATCTTCTCCGCCTATCCGACGTCTTAAAGGACGTAAGCCAACATATGCAAGCACAAAATCAACATCAAACTGACAAGAAAAGATTTCTTGATTCTTCTTATTAGCCTGATGATCTTCTTTTTAGTTCAAACACACACACATACACATTAAAGCAGGAGCTGCTACGAACGAAGTAGCATGGAGAGCGACTCCCGAAGTTCCAGTTGGTCAATACAACACTTCAGCTTTGAGTCCATACCTTGCTTCAGTTTTGAGTTTGTGCCAGACTCCTAACACGTTACCCCAGTCCCACCTAAACTACAGCAACGATGGCCTAAAAAAGAACAAGGTGGCAATCAGAGAAATGGAATCGCTGACAATTTCCAGTCACATCGTCGAATCAATGTCATTCTAGCTAATTACTGAACCGGTTCTAACTCCAGCTGCTATAAAACCAGAATCGAACTCTCTTGTAAAGTAGCATGGCATAAAGGCCATACTCGTATTTTACCTATAAAATCGACTGCACCACTCGTAAAAAATTTCGATTATGAAAATTGAGTCTCTACTACCTCTACTTTTCAAAACTCTAAATGGGTTACGCCGGGATAGCTGGGTTTTGTTTTGCATCCAATCGATCAAATTGAGGTTTGGCTTCTACATCGTTTAACCCTTTATATCAAGTACTCCAAAATTGAAATGACTCCATATCAGTCCAATTTTGTCTCAATCTTTGTTAATTTTTATCTCACTTTATCTATCTACGTAAATCAGTTGGTTAAGCAACTTAGTGTTAAAAACAACAACAATCCTGCCCAGTAGTTGTTTTCAATGCTACCTACTCTAACCAGCCCTCGATAGAGGCGCAAAAAACGCAACTATAAGCTTTTTTGCACTCAATTTATGATACTTAGCTAAATACAAAAAAGATGTAGAGTTGAAACAAAGGAAACACTTAATCATTTTAAGTAACCTTACTCGAATTCTAATGTAGGAAGAAACACATAAATGAGTCATCTTATCACAAGCCCCAAGAACTTGTTAATGTCCTCAAGATAAGATTGAAATGAAAAAAAAAATCAATTTTACTGATAGTAACAATCATATAATTTTCTACGAAATGTTTATGGGTGTCATGCATTCATAAAATTTACAAATCCAAAGAGTCAACTTTATCAGATGAATGAAATATCAGTCAAGTTTGAATTTAATGATATGGAAGAATTTAGATTAGATGCAATTCAAAACATAACACTAAATATTTACTTTTTATGATCACTTTTCTAGTTTGTCAATTTCATCTGCTAATTTTCAATTATATATCAGATTTCATAAAATTGTTCCGTCAATTTTGGATCAAAATTGCACGTCCGCACAATTTACGAAAACAAAACCCCATTTTTTCGAACTCTTCGGTCGTTTAATGTGAATTTCCGCACACAAGCATCTGAAATAAAAGATATTTTTAATAGCATTCATTTCAATCTTCTATTAATATAAAATCGTTTTGTCTATTCTTGCAGGATATTTTGAAATAATTAACCAACAAATCGTTTGGGGAGATAAAGTTCAGCCCAAATTCGAATATTCCGAGCTTTTACAAAAATATTGGGGAGTGGTTTTGGTTGTTGCAATAGCAGCGCTTATCATAGTATTAATGCCAATTGTCGGGTAAGTAATACTCATATTCAATAATAACAGACTTCATATATTTTTGGTTATTTATTTGACTTAACGGAACTATAACTAATCCATATATATATTTGCAGACTCTGTTTCTGTTGTTGTCGATGCGCTGGAGCTTGTGGAGGTCGATCCCAACCATTCGATAAGAAACATGACACATGTCGACGAGTGATATGGGGATTTCTATTGATCGGTGCTGCTACAGGATTATTGTAAGGGCACAAATATATTTAATTGAATCATGATATAAGCCATGCTAATAATTGTTTCATTATTTGCACTAGGTTCGGAGTCATAGTTGCATTTGTTACAAACAGCTACATGCAAGAAGGTATTGAAAATGTTACGACGACAATGAATGAAGGCGTTGAGGATACTGGACGATATTTGGATTCAACAAAATCACAAATTAATTTTCTACTGACAAGCAACTATGAAGAGCTTACAGATAATGTTGAAACAACGCTTAAAGGTAATTAGTATATTGTTGAGTGATTTGTCAACTTTCTGTCGTCAGCATTGTCAATGGATAATTTGATTGATTATTTAATGCAATTTAATGAATATTTGTTGACTATGTGTACGATCGATGTCAATTCAGTAGATTATCATTGAACCTCAACAAATTCGTTAAGTTGATATAGTTTTGTTATTGAATTTTTTAAATAATCGTTTTAAAATGCATTCTTAACATTCATAAACATCCAGAACTCGATGCTGGCAAATTGTCTGAAAAATATTGTTTTTTTATGTAATCGAAAACGGGAAAAGTTTGAAAATGACTGCAAACATATGCTTTCATTCATTAACGTGGAAGTTCAAACTCTGGGTCAAAAATGATAAAAGCCAGATATACTCGTACTACTTATTGTAATGACTGCCCTGACTCTTGGCGCAGAATAAAGTACTTCGATTATTTTGGTTGTCGAGGTAAAAAAAACATGTCATTGAAAAAATGAAAAACAATCCCGTTTTCCCGTTATGTCATAAAATTGATGGAACAAAAAACTCATGCTGGAGATCAATAGATTAGAATAAGCCATTTAAGACTTTTCTTTAGTCGTGGCAGTTTTTTTTCGGTGAAGATATATGGATTGCAATGAAATATGGTTTACGCTCTTTTTATTTCCTCCATAAAGGTTACACTTCCAAATATGGAAACCAACGCCAAGATACTTCAATGTGGGGTTAGAAGTAATATTAGTTTCTGACTTTTGCCTTGTTGAAAAAAATTTAAGATATCTAATACTTGAAACAATTATTCAGTAGACCAAGCTGGGTGTTGTTCCTATTTAGCCTAATACCACATACTCGTACATCACACTAAAAATTTAGTTAGACTGAGTAGTTTTCCAAGATGATCAAATGTTTTAATTGGATCTTGGTCCAAATGAATTAAAGCTAGCATATTTTTTGATTAAAAACACTAAGCACTAGCACTTGTACTTTTATAGTGTCTATTACTGTGGCCATTTCAGCGGATCCAAAGTCGTTGATCCTGTTCAATTATATACTTCTACTATTCTCATGTAAATAAACAATCCAAGTAACATTTTCATGTGCCAAGAAAATCAGTTCTGAGTGTGCTATTTTATATAATTGTTAGTGATCAGTTCATCAACTCATGTAATGAAAGTGCCTCATCGCCGCCACATTAGATACATTTCAACAGGCTATGGACCGTAGAATAGTAGAACTCCCGAAAACAGGTAGAATTAATGCTTTAAAAGGTAATTCATGGGGCTGACATATGCATCTCAGAACAACAAATGATGCCACATAAAGGTAATAAGAGGTTAGATGTCCCACCCACAAGAAAAAAGCGAAAGTGCAGTGATGAAATTATATGTGGTACGTCATACAAGCTATAAAGATACTAGAATTTGAAATTTCAAGTTACGCTGATAAAATTTTTAGTTAATATCAAGGCGATTTTCAGTGCAGAAAAACAACAAAACCCAATTTTTGCGGACGAAAATTAATTCTGAAAAAATGCTGGAAATTAAAAAAAAATGTTCATCAGGTTTTCATAGGTTTTAAAAAGTTTTCGATTGTCCTGCATTATGATTTAAACTATGTACACTGTTGTGTTATACTATTCTGTAGTACGAAATTCCAACAAAGTTGGTGATCATGACAGACTCAACATCACACGCGGTTATTCAGAACAAATAATCTTACTCGTTCTGTACAAATAAAGGTTCTGGACAAAAACCAAGAGACAAGCTAGCTCCCGTATTCTTTAATTTAACACTTAAATATGCCATCAGTAGAATTATAGGAGCAGTAATTAAGAAAATGCCGTAAGGTTATGACGATAAGGAAATCAACTGACACAGCGGGGGGTTCAATTGTTGGTCTTGACTGTGCGATTTCATTCCAGTTTGGGGCTCGCGTAAGCGTAACAATGGTCCTTGGGGCACCGAGAAAGTTAAACGAGCCCTAGATAATAAAAATTGCTTTAACCTTTCATTCAGACCAAAACTAAGCTGATTTCTTTCGTTTACGAGCTGCTGCCAAGAATGAAATAAAATTTTTTTTCGCACATTTAATCGTTTCTCAAGCGTATTTTTTTCAGGCTTCTAAAAAGCCCCAAATACCTTTGATAAAATGATATTGCGTAGAATACGCGGTATAGTACGAGAAAAATAGGGATAGCCAATTTGATGCAACAACGAGTCGTATAATCTATATGACGAACCGGAAGCAAAACTGCAATAGGCTGCCTACGCCGAATCAAATGAGTGACAATTAAGCGGGCTCGAAAGACACGCGTGAAACGAGCCAGACCAGTCGAAAAAACACGCAAGCACTGGGAGAACTAGCAGATCGCTTCTAGAACCACCAAATAGACGGATGCGGTCATTGAACCAAAATGTTTGTGAAAGCCAAAACATCCATAGACAACTTCTTAGTTTTTATGTAGAAGAATAGTAGCCTGCATCTTAAGAGAGATCTGAAAAATTCTCTTAAGAAAATTCAGCCAATTACTAGACATGATTATTTATTACTAAAGCAAAGCTTTGACCGTAAACAAACATTAACCCTTTGAATCCAAACTATCTAAATTTAGATCTGTCAATTGGTTTATAATAACGAAATTCTAAAAAAAAAATTTTGTTCCACTTGTAGTGCCAGTTTTAGTATATTCAAAAATCTAATGTAAAAATTAAATTTGAAATTGCAGATGCTACGAACGTTCTTCTGACTGATTTGAAAAATGCCTCGGATCTTATTTCACTAGACTACTTAAGCAGACTGGTTGCGAAACTACCAGTGATTAGTAGCAATTTGGAAGAAATGAAAATTTTGACCAATAAACTGAGAGTAGATGCTTCGCAGTTGAATGACGGTAATATATTTAGTGACATCAACTTAATCTACATATCCTCAACTATTTGCTTTATCTCTTTCAGGTTTGCGTGGTGTGAAGCGGGAACTTCTACAATCGCTTACCAAATGTAAAGCTCCAGAATGTACTAATATCTTAAAAGAGTACCAAATCGGCAAACTTGATGTAAATGGTATTGATTACAATCAGGTGAGTTAAATAAATCTTAAAACTTAAAAACTAGAAGCAGAAAAAATGAGATGAAATCTATAAATCTTGAAAAATTATATGCAATTTTCATTGTCTTTTACATGCATAATAGATGTTAGACAGATATTTTCCAAGGGTATGTTGAAAGTATCATATGTTGGGTCACTTCTTTGATCGTTTCTTATTGATTTGAAATTGCCTTCGGTTTTTTTATGAATGTGCCAAAATTTCAATAAGATCTTACTTTGATTTCAACATTCGATGAACTAAGATTATTCAATTATGTTTTCCAATCTTTTCGATTTGCTTCGATCTCTATATGAGCCCTGAAAAGTGTGTTTTTTCGCAACTTGTATCGTGTTCCTATTTTTATATGAAGTGCATTTTTTTTAAGTTGATGAAATTTATTTCATTTTAATCGTTATTTTACATAAATAAGATTAACTTAACTAGTTTACACACTCATGATTTTCCATCCACTCTAGCTACCTGATTTAACATCACAAATTCAAAGTGTGCAAGACTTACTTGATACCGATATTGTTGACATAATGGCAAACGCTATGCAGTCATTCAGATCTATGAGTGAGAACTTGAACAGAACTATACAGGGAAATGTTGGAAAAGTTAAAACTGCCATGGACAAAGCAGGTAACATGATACTACAAAATACTACAAAATATTAAGCTCTACAACCTTATCTAATTGAATAAACACCCATCAACCCTTTTTCCTAATTTTTCTAATTATTCTTCACAGGTGAGAGCATTGGAGAAGCATCAGAACTGATGAGTGAAAATATAGATGAAGTTAAGCGGAGCGTTTTTAGGTTCACTAAACCTAACATTGACGTTGCTGATAAATACATTAGTGATTATAGCATTTACCGATTTTATTTCGGTGTTGCTGTTAGTACGGTGCTTTTATTGGTATGCTCAAATCTGAAAAGTGTATTTGGATCCTCGTAATCTTTCATATTTGTAATTTTATTTTAGGTTCTGGTTTGTCTTACGTTTGCGTTGCTATGTGGTGTTTGCGGTAAGCGGCCAGATGGATACGGTGACGATTGCTGTAATAAAGGGGCAGGCTCAAGGTTCCTAATGATGTGAGTAAATTTGAATAAAAATCCATTAAATGATGCATGAAATTGATAACTATAATTTATATTTCGCAAGAAACAATCGAATACTTATCGCATTCGTTTGCAGTGCCGTAGCTCTAATTTTCTTGACGGTTTCCGTGCTTGCATTGACTGTGGTCATACATTTCTTGGTTGGAATTATTGTTCAGCGAGGTGTTTGCGTTTCACTCAGGTAAGTTTCTTTCATTCTAGCCTTCAAAATTATTTATATATTATCCTGATTAAAATCAAGCCATAAGCAAATTTTATTATATTTCTACTTGACGGATGCTTCTAGTTTTATAGTTTTAAGTACTGAGCTTTGAAATCATGGATCCGTTATGTTCCCTGCTACAGTAGAGTTGTTTGTATTTTAAGTTGAGAACAGTCTTTATATACCTTTGTACTATTCGATACAATATGTGTCTCACACGCACTCAATCAACATGTGCATATCAACGTCCTCGACGAGCTGTATCTGACCACAAGCCGGTCCTCTTGCGAGTAGAGAACATCTACATGGACTACTCCTTAAAAGAGAGAAAACCACCGACTGTGATGCTTTTCGATACAAACTAGCCGAAGTAGGCACCCAAGAGACACTCGAAGCGGTCAAGCACTTAGAGGAATCAATAGATTTTATCACCAATGCTATAAATCAGACAAAATAGGGCAACACGATCACCATTCCGGTAAAGGATTAACGCAAACCTTATGAACCCCCTAAGCCAATCAAGTTACTTATACGAAGGAGAAACTAACTCCGGAGAAGAGCTAGCAAATTTTCTGCATGCATGAGATTCGAATAATCCTCCCTCATATCTATATTATTGGATCTTTCCTTAAGGGCATAAAAATTGAATTGATAAACACTTCTCATCTGCTCTCATCTGAGAGGCAAATTGCAACTGGAGTTCCCCAAGGATTTCCATTCTCCTCCCCATTGTATAATATATACACTGCAGAGACATCACTAAAGTCTAAACTAAACTGTCACTATTCGTCGATCATACGTGCATTTTCCAAGCAGAAGCCGTCACGTCAAATCTGCAGACCTCCATAAATACGTTTATTGGGTACTACTATAAATGCAAAATTAGGATAAACTCAGGCAAAACCCAGGAAATTTTCACTACGCTGAAGAGGAGACAGACACTCCGAAAACTGACAGTGAACGAACAAAAGATTGAATGGCAACTGACGGCCAAGTACTTAGGACTCACTTTCGATGATAGGCTAACTTGGACGGCACACTTATAAAACAAGCGCAGTACCTGCAATAGACTCCTTTAAACCCGTTTCCCTCTCATCAAATCTTAAAGACTAACATTTAAACAAAATTACCTCCAGTATTGCTATACGGAAGTCTTTCATCCAGTAAATCCTCAAAGACCGACCAACAAACAACCCCTACAGATTTGCAAACATTTCTCAATGTGGAGAATTTTCTGAATTCTGTAGTACATTAGAATCGTGGACATACAAAAGGTTTTTAGGATCGAGCAGAGAAATACGTACGCAACAAAGCTTTAAAGCTCTTCGACAAAATTGACCGACACATCAATAGCACCATTGATATTCTCAGATTCCCGACCAGGACGCATGAGACATACCCACACCTCAGAAAAATCGCCAGCTAGTGCAAATCATTAGCACACAATCTAAATCTAAGTGCCTTATGTAGCCAATACTCCAACTGAGCGCAATACAGTCCACAGAGAAAAATGGAGTAATGGTGAATAAATTCACTAGCTCCAAAAGAACTTAGCTCTTCGTCATCGATACAATATATGTAGATTTGATATGTATACAATATCTTTATGTGACAACATAATCTCTGTACGAATCACCCAGTTAGCTCTCTTCCATTGGTAACAGAGAAATTGGAAAACTATCACATTATTCGTATGAGCCCAATATATTTTTAATATTTTGTTCTTATTTATATTTGTTGACTAGTTCAAAACAACGGTTTTTGTCCCAATATAATCTAGTTCTGCAAATTTTCCCCGCTTTACAGAAATCCAGACAACGATCAAATCTTCTCGTATGTCAACAAACTAATAGATGTAAACTCACTATATGATAACATCAATAAAGACAAACGAATAACAAAGAAATTGTCAAAAATACGATCATCGGCAGCTACATCACGAATAGCTGATCCATTCACATTGTCCGATATTATTTCATCGTGTCAAAGAAATGAGTCAATTTACAAAGTTTTACATCTGAATAACATTGTGCAAATTGATGACATATTCAGTGTACCCGACATACAGAATATTAATAACACTCTTGAACTCTGGATTAAAAACATCAATTTAAGCACCATAGACATTTCAAACACAAAAATTAAGGAAAGAATCCAACAGCTTGGCCAGTCTGAACTGAATAGATTTGATGTCAGCAAATTTACAGACAACGTAAGTATTTCCATTTGAATATTTACAGTGCATATGATATTTGAATTAGTTTTTGTCTCTAATTAAACGCTTGATATAAATTTTTATAGTTAAACGAAAATATCACCATGTATCCACTGAATCAAGTAGCTCAAAAACTTAAAGAGACTGCCGATAAGATTACGACAAACACACCCGAAATGGTCAACATTAAAATCAGTATAAAAAATCAAGCCTTGCACTTGGAGTCGTACCAACAAAATCTCGTTTTACCAATAATTCAACAAACGCGATCGCTTTTGGACCACGCAACAAAACTTGATGATGACTTACGTTTCAACTCAAATAGTACAGAGAAAGAACCGTTTGACAAATCGATTGCAAAACTGTTACTAGAATTGGAACTGGCACAGAATTTCATCGATGCAAATGGCACGAAATACCTTCAAAAAATTGCTACCGAGCTGGTAAATCAATTGAGCAGTGATATCGTAAAGTATGTGCAATTAATTGTGAGATCGGTTCAAGACGATCTGGGTAGCTGTGCTCCCATAGCAAATGTGTATAATTCGCTGATTGTAGCCGGATGCAATCGTGTCGTTGATCCATTTGTAAGTCTATAATGTTCTATCATTAAGTAAAAAACATTACTCATTAAAATATTTTCAGAAAATTCAATCTGAAAAAATATTCTAACTTTCATTTTCTTTTATCTTTTTTCGACAGAATGGATTCTGGGCAGGTGTCGGCTGGTGTATTCTTCTATTTTTCCCAACATTAATTATTAGTGTTAAGCTTTCTAGTTTATATCAGAAATCTGATCCATATCCTGGACCCCTAGTCGAATCGTAAGTAAATGTTTACATATTCTTATGTGGATATTCCGCATCACTTTTCTATTTTAAGATAATATTAACTAATAACATGTATATTTTTAAATGTTTCGGAATGTGTATGGTTCATTGCATTTTTTTTCTGTTCGTTTCTTATATTTGTTTAGTGGAAAGAATTGACGTTACGTTGCGTAATTATTCTTAGACGTGAATGGTAATGATATGGTACTCTCTCCCGCCAAGACAAATTTTGTTGATCAATTAATATGATAAGTTTATCTAGGATTTTGTATAAAAACACGACTGTTCATTAGCGCGCAAAAATTGATTTAAATAAAACAATGCTTTTTACATATTTAACATTCATTTTTTATTCACACTTTAAATGCATACAATTGTTTAGATTTTGGTTGTTAATTCGTATACACTAACATGCATTATTATTTTAATCAACCGCTGATTTTTCTACTTTTACACATAAAGGTAAGGAGTGAGTTTTGTGTATTTCTATGTATATATTTTCCATACTAACTATTGTAATAAACTATCACAATTTGAGGCTTTGACTTCATGGAAAATAATATTTAGAGTTTCAATTCAGCAACACATTTGAAAGGCTGACTGGAAGAACGTGGAATGACAATTGCAACGAATTTCAGGCAGCGAGTAGTTTTAAATATAATATATTAGGAGTATTACAAATAATCAACTACATACCTCGTTTTTCCACCAGATATTTTCACTTCCTCTTGTTTTTATAAATAAATTGATGCGGGAAAAGGTATTTTTTTAATTTTTAGTACTCATTTATTAGTAACAATTTTTGATTTTAAAATTTATTTTATTGGAAATAAACAGCCAACGATGTTACAATCAATATTACTAAGTTGATTGCAGATTCCTGAAAAATTGACAATGCTCTTCTTTTTCCATAAATCAAACCCTAGCCATAACATCTTTTATATTCTTTCGTGATAGAAATCATTTCCCAGTACAAAAGTGGTAGATGTTCAAGGTCACTGACTTCCACGTTAGTAGGAAACACTAGATGCGTTTGCTAAGGCCGGAAAATGTTGTGTGAGTTTCTTGTATACACATTAACAGGGTTGTCATAAGTTATTTTAAGCCCAGTAACCTCAGTGACTTTCAACACGCGTTTCTCTAATTTTGCGACAAAAATTTCGAAATTTTCAAATTTTTTTTTATGTGTATTTCGACTATATGGGAGAAGTTATTCACTAGTGCTTGTTCACATACTTCCAGTCAGTAAAAACCATAGGCCTCTGAGACTTCTTGAAACTTTTAATTTCAACGAAATCTTTATCGCTTGGCATAAAACTGACCAACTATTAAAAAATTTTGTTTGTGAGTAAAGTATCGACAACATTTACATAGCTATAATGCACTAATTTTTGTTCTGACCTATCTCCAGCCATTATTCTGACCTTCTGCAGCTTTTAATTTTGTATAGTTTGATAGGATTTGCTTGAGTACGCAAGGATCAATTTCGTTAGAGCTTGTCTTGGCTAATAGCTTCTTACCATAGGTGCATATAAGCATGTCCTGAATTCATTTATGGCCGGTAAAATTATAGTTGGAAAATTGCCTCTGATAATAAGTGTAGAAAAGTCGGACAACACAAAACCTACTGCAAATCTACACATGATGCGATGACGTACTACCTGGAAGAATAACTTACTGTGTGTAGAATTTTCTAAGCCTATTCAGCTCTGTATGTTATTTTACTTTTGAGTAAGTGATGAAATAAGTAATAATGAAAGTTTCAAAGGCTTATTTTGACGTGCGAGAAAAAAAACATAATTGAAAAAATTAGTTTATTAGATATATATATATATATATATATATATATATATATATATATATATATATATATATATATATATATATTTATATATATATTATGTATATGTATATAAATATATACATATATATATACATACTTAAAAAGTATTAATTTTCGTGGGAATCAGTTTCCCTGTTCGACAAACGAAAGCTTCTCCACTGTCTCTATACCGTTTTCGTTTTTTATCTAAACTAGTAAAATCGCGATACTACCAATCTTACTGAAATCTGAACGCTACTTTTTTAATAATATTTTTTCAGGCAAATCATTAACGTAGCACCATCTACCTTGTCTTCCATCTACCACCAAAAGCAGAAATAATTGACATACAGTATTCTTTCAGCCAGCTATTTTTTGAGGAACATTTAATGCACTAGACAACAAGAATTAGTGTTACAAGTCCAATGTCCTTTGAGGGCAGACCTGTAGGGTTAAAAAAATTATTTTCAAGTAATTCAAAGTCTTACGTAGATGACAGCGATCGCGGCTTTAGTCGTGAACTAAATTAAATCAAAAGACTAAATTTCTCTAAAGTAACCCAGGCATTATTTCGTCACACACCTTAGTTTTGATTTGTATAATAGTGACAATCTGTTATCTAACGCTTCGGCTGAACCCTAAAATTACACTATAATGTTTTCCCGTGAACATGAACACAATTACTTTGAAGCTATCAACAAATGCATCCGGGTTTTATTGATACTCAGAAATCATGCCGAAAATTGCTCTGAATCTTGTGGGTTTATTTTGAATCACCCTTCAAAAATCCTTTCATACTCAGTTCCCAAGTTAAAATCATGCGATTCTATTCGTTCTGTTAGTTCTATGTAATCTCAAATAAATACCTGATATTGACTTTTGAGTCTCCCAATACAGGCTCTTGCATTTAATATCCTGCCATATTCTGAAGCCTTTCGAACCGATTCTAGGCTATGCAATTAACAGGGTAACTGCCATGTTAAAATGTTGAAAATAGCTCAGGTGCTCTACAGGATGACTAACTTTACTTCCGGGCGTGCAAAAAAACATTTTTGTAGTCAACATGGCAATCGACCTGTTAAAATTCGTTAGCAATTTCACTCGTTTTCTTTATTGGCCAGCACAGTTATTTACGAAAAATAGCCACGTATGAAATTCCTCTCGAATTCTTAAAGTTTATTAGTTTCTCCCTCATTCTTGAGCTTCACTCACCCAGCTGTTAGGTGTGTTCATGTTATTTTACATATAGAATCTGCCTATATGCTCTGGTTTATAACCCTTGAATATATTAAATTTCCATTTGTATTATTTTTAAGAAAGAAAAGCGTTTTTGTTATCGTTGTAACTGTTCAAAAATTTGACATGATTTTTCAGAATTTTTTCTTTCACTTTAAAATATTATTCCTATTCTGGGCAATT
The DNA here is from genome assembly GCA_947369275.1 of Nemotelus nigrinus. NCBI lineage: Eukaryota > Metazoa > Arthropoda > Insecta > Diptera > Stratiomyidae > Nemotelus > Nemotelus nigrinus. The sequence continues at coordinate 43,606,408 of OX376373.1, read as the reverse complement.
CGTAGCACTTTTTACTTGGCACATTTTATAAATTCAAACACAGTCACTCAGAACTTAATCAATCTCGGTGACATTTTTCTTTACGGTTATTCGTTTTCTTTATCGCCGTAGACTCGATTGCAACTGATTCTAAAAAGCTATAAAAATAGATTTTACAAAAGTAGCAGGAAATACAAATGTTCTTCAATATTTCACTTATAATACTTACCTATCTGAAATATCTTTCCGCGAAGTAAATTGAACTGTGAATGAATGCTTATCAATTTTAAAATTTCGATTCACAAGCCTGTATCAATCACTTGTACAGAATTCAATATGTGTTTCATTTCTGTGTTCGAAAATTGTATGATTCAATTCGAAGAAAAAAACATGCATTAAGATAACAAGTCAAAAAACTCCAGTTATCTGCTATTTTTCCTGGTACTTTCATCAGAAACCCTAAAATACAAGAAAATATTAATCAATAGAAATTACTGTAACCACAGAAATATGATTAGATAACAAATTGATAATGAACGAAACTTTGATAAAAATGGGTTGTTTTGGGTGTTTATGAGTTTGGATTTCCTTTCTGTAAACAATATGACACATTATTGGTTTATAGATTGATCTTGATTTTTATTGTTATTTCTTAGAAATAATTAAGTGGCGAATCTGCGATAATCCTTACCCGAATTCGTAGTTAATTAAATCTGTCCTTATTTCAAATTTATTTATTACATTTTTTGTAAATTTACTTCTTGAGGTTTTCCACAAATCATCCTTGTTGGTACTTCAATCACTCAACTGATAAAGGTGTCCTTTCAATTCACTATATCGTTGTAAAAATTTCACTTTCGATACCTTGCGTATTTTCGTTGTCTTGAAACTCAGGAAGAATTTTCCATCGGTTAGGAATTTATCTTTAGTTTATTCTGAATTTTTTTCAACTAACAAAAATGTATCTAATATAACAGATAGATTTACATTTATAATATTGTTTTGTAATCGAACGTTTGATAAACTGAATTCTATTAAAGTTCCTAACCTTTCATCATGTACATAAATGCAAAATTGCCACAATAAAAATAATAATCAACAAAATTTGTCATTGGTATGTTGTAGATACTTTGTTTGTTTGAATGTTTGAATGATTGCTGATTCGTTCGTTTTCTTGTTACTGAACTGCCTAATCAATCGATTAACACATACTTCTTTCCTCAAATAATTTACCTATAATTTTTCCATTTGTTTTGTCTTTATATACCGCTTTGTTGTATTTGCTTCCATTTTTTCATTGCATTCCCCTAAAAATTTTCAGGGAATACTTATACGATGCATACAGTGAACGAGACAATATACCACTTGCATAGTAAGTATACCACCAATCAGAATTTTTAAATGTTTTCCAAATTTCGAGGCTCTCACCATATATATTCAGTATTGTGTTCTTCATTCACATTGAATATACATATCATTGTTTTTGAGTTGCTTCATATATTAAACGTTACATAAATGCATGCTCACGATAAAATAACAGTTAATAGAGTCACAGTGACAGTTGCATTCATGCAGTGCCAATGAAATGATATAGTTTACGGTGTAGTGGTGTAAGGAGTTTTATTTATTTATTGGTCTTTGAAGTGATTCCATTCAAATCTCCAAATTCAACATTTCATGACTCATTTAAAATCAATAGTAATTACTACAGTAAAAAAAAATCAATGCGTTATGCACAATGTAATTCTTGCAAATATGACTACAAATGCTAGTATCTAGGTATTTAAAAATGTATAAGAATAAAATATAAAATATTGTTGCAAATAATTTATTAAGTCTAATATAGTATTTGATCAATATTGACTGGTGATGACTTAGTGATTAGTTAGCTCACAATACATTTTAATTTCTATTGATATCATAGCTGTGATTGAGTGTTGTCAAACAGAGCTAAGTTTTTTTTTGTTTAGCCTGTAATATAAAAATTGATGGTATCGATTTGGATTTGATATGCTATAACGCAAATATAACCCTATTACAGAAAAAATTGAGGCAAGAATTTTAAAAGTCAGGATAATAGGTGCGTGTTTTGCGTCTCGATCAAGAGCCGGTTAGGGTAGGTAGAATTGGAAATAACAATCCTGCCTCAGTTGTTGTTGTTTTCAATGCTGCCTACCGTAACTGGCTCTTGATCGAGACGCAAAAAAACGCACCTAATATAAATGGCTCCTATTTTCATTATTGCTATTGCTATGTTTGAAAAAAAGTTCAATGTTTGATGAGTAGTTAATTTACAAACTAGCTAATTTTAGTTAAATTTGCCCGATTCGATTTTTTTTATACCTTTCAAAGTCAAATATTTTAAGTGAATGCCCAATTTTTTCTTTAGAAACAAGATATATTAAAATTTCATAATAGATATTGATATTTCAAAGGCAATCTGCCTTCTTTTTCAGTCTCCAGTGTATATCAGAGACCGATAGACACCGAAAAGAGGGCAGATTATCATCAAAATATTTATATCTATCCAGAAATTGAAACATAGCCGCACCATCTAGTATCTAAAAAAAATTGGCCTTTCGCTTAAAGTCTTTATTTACTTTTATTCTTCTTGACGCGTATAAACATTTTAATTCAATGCATTTACTATATTTTGTAGCAGAAATAGAAAATAATGTAGTAATGAATGGACGAAGACGTCTATACGCGCGAAAAAGGCGGCGAAAAAGATATAATCTGGATCTTATAGGACGGACATAGACCAACACAAATTCTGAAATAGAAATATTGGTGTGAAAAATATACCAACATAAATTTTCTACAGGAAACTAGCACCCATAAACAACCAGTAGACATACTCGGGGAAGGGTTTGAAAATTGTAGGCGTTCTTTGTAAAAACATTTGGAGAAATTAAGCTACAATAAGCCAGGAGACTCGTCAGACTAGTACACAAATCTTGAGAACAATATTGTAAATACTATATATTAACTATGTGCATAGATCCCAAAAAAACAATTCTGCTTTAAATGGAAAGATGGAACCTTGAGGAACACCCCAATAATATAGTAAATGAACCGGGAATGAATGATGCCGGGAATGCTAAAATTACTCAGGTTATCAACTACACAGTATTATTTACTATGTCAAATGCCTTAGCAAAATCGATATAGATTGTGCCAACTTTTTGTCTATCATGCAACGAACTAGCAACGAAATAATCCAATTCGACCAAGTTTGTTGACGTGAAACGATCTTTAATAAATTCATAATGCTCCCTGGACAATAAATGGTTAATGGTGCCATATAACTTGTTTTGCTTAGTTCTCTAGAGAAATTTCGGAAAATGGGAAAGAAGAAAAGTAGAAAGGGAAATTGAAATATTTTCAATATTTAGTGATGTTCGGATCGGCAAAACATTTGCGACTTTCCAAACAAAAAGAAAAACAGCGGCGAAAAAGCATATATTAAATAAAATAGAATGAGAAACACATAAAGATAAGGATAGACACTTGATAGATACCGTCCGTACCAGTGCTGTGAAGGGATGTTAAAGCTTTTTCTTCAAAAAGGAAGGTTATGGAGATATCAAGACAAGTAGTTAAATATGAATGAGTATTACTGCTTAACCGATTGTATGGAGTTCAGGATACAAAGGTAGATTAAAAAAAGTGGCGAATAATTCACAAATGTCTAGAACGAATAAATAAATAAATGTATACACTGAAAATTTCAACGGAGGTCCAGTTATAAATAGTATAATCGGAAAAGGATAAAGAAGAAAACATGGATTTATTCAGTTTGATGTTAAATTCGCGAACATTCTGGTAATATAAGCTATAATTTACAACAAAGTATTGTATGTAAAATTTACGCTGCTTGGCTGACTGGAGCTGGAGTCCAATCTTCTTGAAAACTTAGATTGAAATACCAGCAAGCCAGAAGTCGAGGCGACCAACTGCACTATAAGCAGTTAAAATAATCAGTTTAAATGAGCCCATAAAATGATCATTTGAAGCATTTTTTTGCACATAACGTTCGTTGATCCTTGCAGTTTCCATGCATGCACTTAACAATGTTACCTTCTGACATAACAGCAGAGAGTCAAGCAAATAACTGAAGAGAAGGCGCAGTAACTCTTGTAAGACCATCCTCATTGAAGCCATTTTCTTTGACAGTACTCTTCAACTACCACACATATATACTATTAATTTTACTCTTCTGAAACCTTTGCATATCGTTGCTCTTTCGTGCTCGATATCCTGTTGAAAAGCTGACTTAATAGCTTGTTGTACTCAATTATTGATTTCTATCAACTTCCACGTCATAATATAGTTTGCTATTGAGAGTAATAATTTTATTTTATTTGAATATGACTGTTTTTTTTTAATTTTTTTTTCGAAGAGTTCAAGACTCCAGATAAGTAAAATGGCTGAGTCTCAGGTTGTATAGTTACACCTTGCTACGAAACATAATAAAAAATGCAATCCCATATATTTTTAAAGAATGTTCAAACAGTTGATACTATTATTTAATAGTAACAATTACTGTAACCACTTCTTAGGTGGCATGTTTATTGTGCATTAAAGCAATCTCAAATTTTGTTTACCAACATGTTCGAACCATTTTACAACAGAAGAGCAAATTTTTGTTCCAGCTTATTTTGATAGTTTTTACCGGTAGGGTTCCTTGCAACCTTCAGATGTTTATTTTAAAGTAGACTAATTTCAAGCATGGCCTATGTGCCCCATATTGATTATCGTTTCGGGCAAAGAAGGGTGTGAATAAGTGTTTGAGTTTCCCCATCTGTCGCACTATAATATTCCTGCGTTGCTAAGTTAAACAAAAATGATTTTACTTTTCATCATTCACTTCTACTTTATACTATATACTAAAACCTCCTCTAGTATATTACTTGTACTCCACATGAACTTTAGACCACAAAATTTATAAAACGTTTTCAAAAAAAACTCCTTACAACACACCATGAACCAATTATCGGTAATTCCATATATGTACATATAATACATCCTAAGCTTATTTTCCTTATCATACAACATTTATAACATGCATGTTGTGTTTTGTGGTCCTTCTATTTCCTGCATTATCTATTACAGCGGTCCTAAAAATAAGCGTCGAAAGCCTAAAAATCGACGACACGAATCACGTGATCGACGTGATTATTACGAAGATTCGGGATCATCTCATGGCGTTCCAGCTAGCCGTGACACACGGTACAACGATATGGCACCAAAGTAAGATAAATTTCACTGATCGTTTATCCATCTTTTTGTTTTTTTTCAATTCAGCATTGTTTTGGTGTACTTTTACTTTACACTAACACGGTATTTTCAATTTTTCACTGCTCAACTTTACAATTTCAATAATTATGTTAGATTATTGAGTGCAATCGTAGCTACAACATCAAATAGCTTCAGTAGCATTAAAACTTTAATATTCTACGTAGCATAGTGTAAGAATATTGGTCTATCATTCATTTTATTTTGATCTGCGTATCGTTATTGTTGTTTTTAGCTCTTATGTATACTTATGTTTATAAGAACTTTTAGAAAAATCCATATATATTACGATTCGAAAAAATGCTTGAAATCTCGTTTGTGAAATTAATAATAACAACAACAATTTTAGATCAAGAATTTTATACTAATTGTTCATTTGATTCAATTTCTTGTCACGTCTTAGTCATTTGAGGGCTGATACAAGACCGAAAGCACTATCTGGGGATGGTTTCTATTGAATTTCGCATTTTCGAAATGTGCGTGAGTGCATCTATCTAGTGTTTAATTTAGCAATGAACGGCAAAATGATTGAACAATTTTGGCATCTATTATTTCGAAGATCGTAAAAATATAGACCTCGAAATCAAAACGACTCGAACCCAGACGGGTTCGATTATAATTCAATCACGTAAGAAATCAAGTACTTTGAAGAACACTGAAAATCTCATGATTAATTTTATTACCCTTTTTTACATTTTGGTATGCAAATAATCTCCCTAATGATTTTCACTTGTGTTGTTATGAAAACTTAATTTGAATTCATACTGACGTTTTCTAATTTCATGATTATCTGTAAGATTTATATAAGATCTTTTCTTTGATCTTTCATTCAACAACCCTGTATTTGATTTGTTTCCATCTACTACAATTTACTACTTCATTCAATCATGTTGTAATAATTTTTCAAAATTGTGAGGCAACGCTTTATTCTTTTCAATGTCGCACACGATTCTTCTCGTTTTACTACTTGATGGTTTTTCTTCTGTTGATAAAACGTTGCTGTGATCTTGCTTATCACGCACTCAGTACACTGAACGTAAATGGTGCAATATATTTTCTACAATAAATAACCCCTTAACAAAGTGCATGACCGAAATTGCCTACATTTAGTGTAGCGAAATTTTTCCATATGACGAAAAATGAATGTATTCTTTCTATCTGAAAGTGTAGTGTAGTTCTTCTGAATTGGAAGATATGATGCAATAGTATGATATTCGATGAATCAAAAGTTAGTTAATAATGGGTTTTTGTGATTATTTTTAAATTATTGAAGAGCTTCAATGTATGGTCTAAGATTTTTTTTAAAAAAATGTATGAACATTTTAAAAAAACAAGTAATGAAATAATACTATTTCACATCATCAATATGCAAAGCACTGGTCAATTTTTTAACGGCTATGAAAAATATCAAAAAATATTCTAAAATTTTTTGGATATAAAATGTTTCAAAGCTCTATTATTATTATTAATATATATTTTTACAATGTAAATTAATCAGGACTACACATTTGACTAGAATCAGCTTTTTTATAATTCAAAATTCCAAAAACTAACGCTTCCATTAGCTGAGTTTAATAATAAATACATAGATTAACAATAAAAACTCGACTAGTTTTTGCTCTTTAGAATGTGATTTAATACCTTCGTATGATTATGTCAACTCGAAACAGAAATCAGACCTATTATAATTACTTAAATTTCCATGAATAGCCTAAAATTTACAGTTAAAATAATTTTCACAAACATTTTACACTCTCTTTCGCCTCAGCTATAAATATTCTAATTATCTCCAAGATTTCTTAGCTCGCTGAACAATATTTGTATTTTGTCACGAAACCGACTAAAATTGTTGTTTTTTTTTATTAATTTCACTAAAACAACATATTGCTTCTTGTCTATCTGCAAATTATTTTAGATCTTAACTTCTCTTCAATCATATTTTTATATTTTCTTTTAAGCCACCCATGTTATCAATTCTTTTCATTTCACTATATCTTTGCAATTATTTTCGTTAATTGTTTCATTATTAGCATTATGAAAGCGATGATTATGTTAAATTGGTAAAACGAGTGTTATCAAACTAATTATGGATTGATAATTGGCGCACATTGATTGATTAATGTTGACTAAATTGCTTTTTTGACTAATTTGTTTCAAGCTGTGTAATAACATATTACTTTAGAAGAGTGCTAATAGTGAAAATGGTGCTTTGATTTGATAATAACTAATAACCGTTGACATTGTATCAAATCGATAAAATGACTTTACTATCTGTTCAAGAAAGAAATATGGAAATGTTGTGATGGTATAGTGGATAATATAGACATTCGATTTGGTACTAATTTAAGCACAGTCCACTTCATTTTCAGCTTACACAATCTTAGTTAAATAAGAGTCTAAGTTATTTTAAATATGGTTCAAATGCCTATTAAGTTGATACTAACATTATTTAGGTTTCCATCTCCGCCGGTTCTGACCGACAGATTGTGTTGCTAGTGAAATAAGTTCTAACAAATTATCTATAGTTTGAGCTCTGCTAATCACAACCTTCGAAGCAACATACTATTAGCATTTTTTATTACCTTGAATCTCAAATCTTTAGAAAATATTGAAAAAAAATATTTTGAAGCATAATATGTACTAAAAAATGCAAAATATTGTTCTTTGGATTTATTTCAGTTGTTGACTATTTCATTTGGTTCCGGCTTTCTTTGAAAATAAAATAAAACTATTGTTAATTGATACCTTCAAACTGTTAACTTTTTTAACTAATCGTACTCTGATAATTCTAGACTCGGTTATCCTTCCTACAGATAATGCAGTGTTTCATACTATGAATATTTTTTATAACTTCGAACTTAGTTTATAAATTTTAATATTGGGTAGAGAAATAAGTTGCCTCCTTTATTTTCTTCACATTTATTATTTATTGAAACTATTACCTAAAAAATAATTTGATTCGTGGTGTTCCTCACCAGAAGCAATAATTTCCTGCATCTTTCAGACAGTAAATAAACTCCTTCATTGAAGAATTTCGGGTTCTTCCGATTGAGGCTTTCAAAAGATATGAGCCTTTCTACAGATAGAGTTGGCTGCATGAACCGAAACAAGTGCCGCTTATAAAAAAACCGAGAATTTTTGAACTCCCCGCGCATCAACTGTGAATATAACACTGCTCTCTTCAACTGTCATCTATTACTAGACTACTGTCAAATTTTGAGCAACCTACGCCATTTTCTTTGTGTTTCACAACCATTGAAAGCAGACATCTTCGTGTATTTTAATCAAAACGGAAAAAAGTGAATAATGTGCTCTACAAGCATTATTTTTTGCGAAATAAAACCGTTACCGAACTCAAAGTTTTGATAAATACTATGGGGGCTCTGCACGATCAATTTCAATAGTTAAGAAGTAGTTTATTGAGTTCCGTTTTGGTCGTGCCGGCACAAGTAGCGCCGAACGTTCAGGTCGGCCAAAAGAAGTAATCACGCCAGAGATCGTTGATAAAATCCATGAAATGATATTGGTCGATCAGAGAATGAAAGTGCGTATGTTGGCTGAGGCTGTAAGCATCTCAACTGAGAGGGTAGATCACATTTTACAAGAATATTTGGACATGAAGATACTATCCGCGAGCTGGGTGCCGCGATTATTCATACTTGACCATAAGCGGAACCGTGTGGCCATTTCAAAAGAGTTTTTGGCAATGTTCAGCAGCAATAAATTCAGACGAAACATAGATCCATCACACCACACAAGAGACCAAGGAACATTTCAAACAGTGGGTTTCTTTGGGTGGTCGTGCACCAACGGCCAAAGGCCAAGGTGACCAGTCGGCCAACAAGGTCATGTCGACATTTTTTTAGGATGTACGCAGTGTCATTCACATTGATTACCTTGAAAAGAGTAAAACAATCACCGGCGAATATGATCCAGAGCTTGTGAACAGATTCGATATTGATTTGATGCAGAAAAGTTTGCATTTGGCAAAGAAAAAAGTGCTGTTCCATCAAGACAATGCATGGGTGCACACGTATGTAGTCACTATGACAAATGCCTATAAATTGGGCTACGAACTGTTACCCCACCCAGCATATTCACCAGATTTAGCTCCATGCGACTATTTCCTCTTTCCGAATTTGATGGAATGGCTGGGCGGTAAGAGATTTGGGTCAAATGAAGAGGTCTATTTTGGAGGCCTAGAGGAAACCTAATATTTGGGAGGGATGAAAATTTTGGAAAAACGCTGGACTAAATGTATCGGGCTAAAAGGACCTTTTTGTCACTTTTTATCTTGCCAGAAAATTTGCCAGACTGTTCTAGATCCGGTAGATAAGTCGGTTCCGCGGTTGACCACCACTGAAAAGAAGGCTTTCTTGGCACACAAGGTTCCATTGTGATACCGCATTGTTTAGCGGACAGCCACTATTGAGAGGAAAGCTACCCTGAATCTTTTACTAACTGGGTGGGGTTTATGAAGCTCATCAAAGTTACTTCGGCTATGCTTGCGAAGAAGTATGAGTCAAGAGGCAGCTTTTGGTATATCCGCATGAGTATTTTATTTCTTACTGTGCTGGCTATGAGATCCTTAACTTGTTCGCGTCGCATCTCTTTGGAGTATAAAGCTCACGCCATCTCTATCGGTCCATGTGCTACTTATTCTTTTAGGGAAAGTAATTTCCTAATTTATTCGTTATATTGGACTCAACTTATGGTTGTCCACTTATTACTTGTCGACATGGATTTGAAAAAATTAGAAAGAAACCTGTAATCCTCGTTCTTCTTCCTGTGTTGATCAGAGATGATCTAATGTACTCCTTAAATTAGACAAAATTAATTGATCCCCTCACAGGAGCTGGTTACTGCGTTATATATTTCGCCAACACTTTTAATGGTTGTTTCAATTGTGTATTGATGGTCTTATTTGTTAATTTTTCTTGCTCACGTTTCATAATTATATATTCAAAGATATTTAAATGATTTGTTATTTTGCAACTATGTTACATCAATGTGAATGCATGAATGAATCTGGTCTTCTGCAGAAATAATATATTTTTGGTCTGAACATGTATGATGAATCTACTTTGTAGAAGCCAATTCCAGTTTGTTGCCAGGTTAACATTTATGCTGCATTCCTAAAACGATTCATCCTTTTCTGAATATAAGGCCAATGTAGCATCCTGTAGCATCCAAATAGAGCAACTTTTACTGACTGCCCTGCTTAGGATAAACGTTCTATCTACATTTTAGTACTTTCGAGATAATGAATGGTTAGTGTTTTGATTTATACTGGAGATATATGGACAGTGCGTTTTTCAATATAATTTTAACATACTTCCACAAAAAATAGGTTTTTCAAATTTTGCAGAATGATGTCATAGAGTATGCAGTTTTTGAGTCCGTTGTTAACTCAAAAATGGCATAAATATAGATAGAACGTTTATGCTAATCAGGGCAGAATATATGTTCTGAATACTGTTAACGTACAACAGAAATAAAAGAGAATCTAGTAGTGATCATTGAGGAATGCCGATGTCTACAGACCATTCATGACTTCAACCTCTAAAGCAAAATATTATGTTCATGTGAAAAAGTGGTACGGAAGCAATGGAAAATTATGCGAAAATCATTAAGACGCCATCTCACAAGAGTATCTCTCAAATGAAGTAGTCAAAAATATGTAAATCATACATAATACATAATTTGACTCAGAGCTAAATTAACTCGAAAGTCTGGTATATCATCACAATCGCATTCGAACTAGGAACCGCACACGCTACCAGTGCTCTTGTCGTTCGACTACATAAGCTTCAAAACACATTTAATGCACATGCATAAAATGTTTAAATTAGACAATATTTTTTCTTCGAATCGCGTATTACTTACGACTAGATCATGCTTAATACATTTTTCCAACCATCCGAATCGACTATCATACTACGTCAGAATCCTGGTCTTGATAATCACTAGTTACCAGCGTTTGCATCCCTGACTAGAGTCCGTACCTGTGTTACCTAGATAAAGTAAAGGATAACAGAAAATATGCAATGTAGTAATAATTTTTTTTAGTTATACATCCCGATTTGCCTCTACAATCTTTCAAAATTCCATCTTACTCGATCGCAGTAAACAACAACGTTAAATATAATTAATAAAAATGCATCATAAATTTTTTATTCTAAAGATTTAAAAAAACGGTCCACTATATCATCACAATTATAAAAATCAATTATTAAAATTTCGATTTAATGCAATATTATCAATTAAAGCTGTTTCCTTTTTAAGAGCAATTTAACATTGTCACATTGTTTCTTCTAGGCATTGGGACGGCGGTCCACCACGATATCAAAATCCTCCAATGGCACCGCCAGCTTCTGAGTACGAACGCCCACCGCCATATTATTACCCAGGAGCATCCGAACAAGAATAAGAACAAACGTTATCAACCCCAACATGAAAAGCGGAAAATCTCACAGGTAGGCTAAAAGGGCCCGTCGAGAAACGATAAAAAATGACTCAACAATCCAATCATCACTCAAGAAATTAAAAATAGGTTTTAATGTCGATATTGTCGTCGTTCATGTTTCATTAAGAAGAAGAGGGTTGTACTGAGCGTTGAGAAACTGAGATAAAAAAATCCAAGAACATTATCGATTCTTATTATATTATAAAAAAACTACAATGATTACATGTAATACTTCTATTTGAGATTTTTTCATGAATATTTAAAGACATTAGGTGTTCAAATAGAAAAAGAAGTAATGTATGATGCATTTTCATAAGTATATGTTAAGTCGTCTTCATTTCGCTCAGTTTTTTTTCGAATTGTAATCACATTGCTATAACTCATTTTGAATTACGTTCTATACATCGATTTTTTTATACATATTTTTCAGTTATGATTACTACTATTCAACATTTCAATGGATTTTGTTCACATATTTGATTTGTTCGTTCGTTTTTTTAAATTCTCATTTTAGTTTTTATGTCGTATGTGTGAGAGTCTGATTGTTTCCACCAATTTAGCCAAATATTATGATGTGTTTTAGACTAAAAATTTTTTTAGGATGATAAATAAAAATTCTTCGATAAGACTTTAAAGAAAAACTTTTATTAAATAATTGTAGTTCTATTGAGATTATTCATAAAAGTCAGTCGGAACTAATGTTTCGTTGAATATTATTGATAATTTTTATAAGGGATTGTAAGAAAATGACGGAATGACATGAAGAAGTCAGCCAGACTGTGAAGTATATCGATTGAAGTAAAGATAGATTGAAGCAATTTTTATAACTTATAGTTGTGTATATGAAAAACTACTTGTAATTATCATAATTGTCTTGTTATTGATAATCGTTTCAGCGCCCAATTTCAAAAGGAAATCTTATATATGGAAATGTATTAAGTTAAACTTTAATGAATTTGAAAAATCAGTGAAATTAAATTATAAAAGTTTTCTTTTCAGTTTTTTTTTATCTCAATTATGTAGGAATAAACTTTATTCTCTTAATATTATAAATATTTTAAATGTTCATCTTCCAACATTCTAAATGCGATGTAACTACTGAATTTTTTTCGTTTGTGAGTATTCACAACTTTTTATGCATAAGGAATTATTTTAATTGAAATAAATATACGGTGGTTCAAATGTAAATTACTGCCATATAGATATTGAAATAACAAAAATACAAATAGTTGATGAGTCTTTATAAATTAAATGTAAGCTATTCAAACAAACATAAAACAACAAGAACGTCAACACAAATATATACATTTTTGTTTTTAAATAACAATCAATGTTTTTTTCTGAGGTTCATTCTTTGTTTTCAGTTATGAACACCACACCACATGCTATTTCACGTTCACCCGAATTGTTCTATATAAATGCACTATTATCTATTAGCTGGTGCGAAATGAAAAAAGCACCTTCTAATGATTTGTGCTGATCATCATAAATTACTACCTAAAAATAATTTCCCGGAATTACACTGTTTCAAATTTCTTCCGGAAAATATTCTTAAGGAGCGGTTTTTCATTGGATAAAAATATACAACGGCAAAAACTATATGAATTCGTTAGTATTTAAGGAGCTCAATCATCATAATTCTTTCATCAAGCAGCGATATTTTTAATTTAGAAAGCAGATGGATGTAAGCAGGTTTATTGTTTTATCTAGATTTCCATTTGTAAAATTGCTCGAAAATTAAAGTAAATGTACCACTGTTTGCTTGGGTAATCACCAGTGAATCACTGGCGAAAAATATCGAAAGAATATTCCTTGCAAGCAGAAATGATTAAATTTGTATAGAATTTCTGCGTAATACAGACTAATGCGTAGGAGTATGCAATCCAGCTATTTCAGTACCATAAAATGCATTATCAGTGGAAATATGATAGCTTACAACAGCAACCCAATATTGTTTAGGTTCTCGTTGATTTTCGAAAAGTCACCAAAAATTAGAAGATTTTGTAAATATTTAAGCAGAGAGTTTACTATCGTCTAGCTGGCAGCATGTAATCAGTTTAGGTGCTTTGAGAAAGTTAAACATTCACCTGATCTACCCTGAAAGGTTCCGCTTGGATTACCATAAAGTAACAGGCACTAATGAAATACATACAACTTTTGGATAAAGCTTGAAAATTATTGCCAGTAGAGTATGGTTTCGACAGAATAAAACTAAGGCAAAAAAATCTTGTTGGCAGCTTTATCTGGAGTTTCATTATATTGCTTGGTAACAAGACAATACATATCGTTTCAATCTGGAAAAAATTGGAAATTATAAAGGCCATATTTTGAATCAGAGAAAAGAGAAATATGGGAAACATTTCTTCTCTTACCAACTAAAAAGCAATGAAGACATGGCTTTTATTAAAACAGTTGGTTTTTTTGTGAAGCAAATCGCGCAGAAATTGGAGTCAAAGATGCAAATATTATTTGGGAGTATGCGCTCAACTTAATATTAGACACAAAGTTCCAAACCATCATTGATTGATTGGTTGCAAATAGTCTCTTGAGTCTATATAATCTCTTGAGTCTGATGTGGATTCTCTGCGTTTTACCTTATAGGATATCCAGACCACCTATAAACTCAGATATGTCCCCGGACAGGAGCTTTTTTACGCCTCAGATTTAAAGAAGAACTGCTAAGAACTGCTAGTGCTGGACATTGTAAGAGACGGTAGTCTAAACTCTCTGCCGCTTCGCCGCAGTATCTACAGCAGTCGTCTTATTGCTTGCCTATCCTATGAAGGTATATTTAGCAAGGAAATGTCCTATTAAAGCTTTCACCTGGGTTCCAGGCTTCCACTACAGAATCCTCTTATGCGAGAGTGTGGACCACTCGCCCCTTTGCTCCTTGATGGCACTGTGAGTTCTTATCTAAGTCCTTGCCTTAAGGGCCTGATATTTTCCAGGGTATTAAGATGGCTCTTTAGCTCTCCTGGTTGGTACCTGCAAGCCTGTTGTAGGCTTAGGGCCAATTTTGCCGCTTTCTCGCAAATTTTGAGATGCAGCAGTTTAAGGTTTATAGGAGCATCGATTCCTGCTGCTGATTACTCCTGGAATCATGCGCAACTGTTAACAGCTTATTGTCGTTTTCTTCCGCCCCGCTTCTAATACATATAGAATAATAGGATTCACCATTTATTTGTATGCCCAGAGTATCTGCCTTGAAGATTGCCCCAATGGCGTTCAAGCATTTATTTTGACACCAAAAGCGCTTTAGTGGAATTCAATGCCGTTTTGCTTAGGTGTGCTCCCAGATGAGTTTCCTATCCAGGTCGATTTCTAGATATTTTACCTCTTGCTTTAGACGACCTTCAGTGCCCTGAAAAGAAAAAAATGTGGCACTTAAAGAATAATAGAATAATTGATACATTCTTCCGTGCAAGCCATAGCTAAACATTTCGCTTCAAAGGGTAATCCTCTGAGCTTTGGCATTATCATAGAAAAAAAAGTTGCTTTTTTAGGGTTATTGAGGGTATTTGGGGCTTGAAGGGTCTAAAGAAATTTACTGTCCATTTAACCATTTCATACGAGAGGGTTGGCTTAAACAGCGGTGAGTTAGGTTTCCGCTCAGGGTGCTCGTCGTCTTCCTCGACGTCTCTATGATTACTTATCATGCATCCTGCGAAGTGTGTTTTGAGCAACACCACTTAGTCCTGTAAGCACTTGGTGAGCTTTCTTTATTCCTGTGATTTCTGGTATGCTGTTGAGACTCTCACAGAAGCCGTTTCAAGTCGTTCGTTTGTTGTTCCTTAGCTCTTTGTTGTAGTCCCAGAATTTCTTTTTAAAAGCCCCACTTCGATGTATTTTTTAGCTCTGTGGAACTCTGTTCTCATAGCTCTTCTGAGCGTTACAAAGTCCCTGTTCTGCCACGAAAAAAATATTCCACGCCTATCCTAATAATTATTGCACTATGATGGAGTTCACTTTACAAATTTGAACCCTTTGACAAGGAAAATTGAAGCATTGTAAATGTATTTTAACCTATTTTAAACTTGAAATTCGATACATAATAGCATATTGAACAAGTTTTGAGAAATTTTACTTGGATTGTTCAATCAAATCATCGGCGCTTACATAAAACATTTTAAATCTGGAACATAATTTGAGTTGCAGTTAATTTTTTGATTCAATTGATTGATTTTTGACAATTCAAACTGAAATATATGTTAAGCTTAGGACATTGAAAATACAACTTAAAATAATAATTTCTTTTTTAATACCGTTATTTGCGTTTAAAAGATCAATTTTCACATTTTTAACATACCATCATGAAAACTACAACCTTCATGACTGTCTTTATGCTCAATCACTCTAAAAACTGCCAATGTAAATGTCTTGTTCCTCTCAAGTAGTGATTAAACGAGACTTGAATGTATTGCATTTAAATAAATTCGCTCGTATAATCTTATTCCTTCCTACCTAACATTTTGCCTTTTCTTACTCCCACTTCTATTGAGAATCTTTTGTAAATGTTTACTATGTACACTTACTATGTATTCTGTGCGTATATTTAATGAAGAAAGGAGAAAGAAACTTAAGAAAATCAAATCAGCAAGAACATCAAAACCATCAGTAACATTAAAATAAGAAAGGCTCAATACAATAATGAAATAATAATAAGTTACCTCTGCCATATAAATTTAATGTTAAAATAGATTGGAATTTGTTACAGTAAAAAATAATAATTCAAATCAAAGCAGCCAAATAAAACCATTTACATATACATGTAGTGTTTACCACATATGGATAATGTTCGATATTCAAATAATTGATTACCAAAACACAGAATATTTGTAACTTTTAAAAGATTATCTTGATAATCGTAATGATGAAAAAAAATTGATGATGTTCTTTCAATACAAATTTATGTGTATGTGACGACATGGTAATGCACGTTTTCTTCACTTCTCACTAGACGATAAGACGTTAATGATATTAATGATAAGATCGATTTTAATGTGCAAAACAAAAACAAATAAGAAATAAATATAACAAAAAAAAAAGAAATCATATTTTAAGTACTGATGACATACATACATAAATACATACAAAATGCGAATCATTGATCGTAAAGTTTCAATAAATAAATCATATTGACAGAAACTGAGAAAAAACTAAATGGAAAATTATATGGGAAAATAAAATTGTTTACAAAGAATAATATTGCATTTAAATATTTGTAATGTAGAACCATGTTGAGTTATTTTTGATTGTGTTATTTATTATTTTTCGCAAGTAGCTGGCCTATAGTTTTGACAATAATTTGCTTTTGGAATCTCATTTTTAGCCCACAGAGTACGTTAAAGCGAAATTTCATTCTAATTTTCAATTAAGATAAGTTTTTCATTCATTAGAGGTCTAGTTTGAAAGTACAGCTGAAAGCATAAACTGAATTGAATGCTATCGCTTCGCTCCCGGACTATTGTACGGTTTTTCAGGCGTAGGTGGTTGCTGTTTTTTAAGGACATCAACTGTCATCCAATATTCGGAGTGAATTTATGCATTTTCACACAAAGCTTCTGTTAACTCCTTTGCCGGTCCTTGTGCAGTTTTTCTAGTGAGCCATTCGGCAGTGCAATTGAATTGGTTACCTCAATATAGGGGCAATCAGGGCAACTGGGTTGCCATCGAATCGGCAATCCTTAGCACCTTGTTACCGGAGTTCTCTAGCCCTTTTACAATTGGTACACCGATATCATCGGTCAAAGTAGCCATTAGGCAAAACTGCCTCGAGGGCGGTTAGAAGTCCTGGACTGAAGAATCATCCTGTGTGATTGCAAGAACGATTTGAAGGTCCATGGATGGTCGTCGCAGGTCGCTTTTGCGGCCGTTTGCACGGGCTACTGCCTGATAGAGTAGCCGCAAAACCGCTGGGCGCAGGGTTCAACGATTTCTGTCAGAGTTGTGACTCAGAGGATGAAGAGGAGTTTGTTTTTCACTTCATATGCCAGTGTCGGGCTCTCGCGATGAAAAGAATGGCGTCTCTTAGGACGCCATTTCCCTCAGGTCTGAATTTATCCCTTATCAGACTAGGGGTTTTTGTACAGTTCATTAAGGGAACCAAATGGCTCCCAGAGCACAGTTGCTGAGTGATAGTATATCCGTGGTATCACAACGAGCCTCTAATGTGGCTATATGTATCTTTCGGTGTCTATCTAAATTGATAGCCACTGACCCTAACCTAATAGTCAGTAGTAGTACAGTGCAGTCTTTGACATAACTTTATGATAATTCTGTGATTGGGACATATAAATCATTTGAAAAGTTGTTGATGTGGCTTTGCCGACATTTTTGAATTTTATTTATGAACAATTTCAGTGATTTCAACAATGTTAAGCATAAATGGTTCTTGCGTCTGTGTAATGGGTTATTATTTATCGGTATCTAATTCATTTTTAAATAAACTAAAGACGAAAGTTTAGACACAGCTAATCCTATGTTCAGTCTTTGTTTATTTAAATGGATGCGAAGGTGTGCTTTGGTGTTAAAAAAAATTAAATAAATAAAAATTCGACTTTAATGAACAGTCTTTGCAGAAATGTTTGTTCCATTTGAAATTTATTTAATCTGTTTGGACAAGGTGGTGTGAATTAAACATCAATGTGTACTAATTTCATGTATCAAAAAATTATGGTCACGCCAGTACTGGTATATAAAACTAAACAATCAATAGTAGTAAATTTGCAATAACATCTTTTTTTTGGGGTTTCATTTAGTTGAAATATAATCTACCGATGAGTCGAAAAACCCAACATATAATAATAGAAATTAGATTGAATAAGGCAGGCTTGTTAACCTGGTTTTTTAAATCGCAGTAAGTGCGATGTTTAAATCGGACATACGATATGTTTACTTTTATTAAGCAAAGTATACACCTTTAATTTCCCAGTACATTTAAAAATGCATTATAGCAAATTAAATGCCAAACCGTGCCTATGAAAATAATGAAAATTACTAAATAAACACGCGTACTAGGTCGCAAGCAGTGAATTCATTCAAGATACTACTTTAGTACATGCTTGCTATCGTGTTTTCTGTTCGGTGAAAGGAATACAATCAAAAGGCGATTCAAAAGTCTAAAAATCATAATGGTAGTGTAACGCTAGTTTTGAGACGAAATGAAGCTTGTTCACTGCGATTTTTCGCTATCTCTCATGACTTATTTGGTCTGCTGCTGCTTATTGCGTCATGAAAACCAACCACATACATACCACATACATATGTACCCATTGATTATGCTTCGCCTTGATCATTTGAAGCATATGTGACATAACTTGGTCATTAGCATCAACTCGAAAAAAAAACATATCCATAGGTGATGGAAAATGTTAAGCTATGGCTGTGCATACTAGCTTGCATGCATAAATTTGGAATATATCTTAAACAGAGTAAAATAAGAGTGAATATTTAGAAAGATGTTCTTTGTTTAGCTCATTGTAGAATGATTATTATTCAGATAAACAGAATACCACGCTTATTTATAAATGTATTTCAATCTTTGCAGTCTTGCTGCTTCACAGTGGCTGAGGGAAAATGATAGCTGTAGCATCACAACCGGCCCCTATTGTGCCAATGTGTGTTTTTCATAATTCTCCGTTTGTCAGCCACTTGACCTACCTTCCAACTTACCTTTCAAGGTCGTAAAAGATTGGGTAAACAAAATAAAATAGAGGAAAACATTGGACAAAAAATATGCAACAGGGACATCTTTAAACCCTGAATGATGTACGCGAGTCTGCCACCACTTGATATCCGTCCGCTTTACACTAAATAAGGTATTATGAACGTATTCGTGTAGGCATTACCCAAAGAAATTGCATTTTTTCAATTGTTGAGATATTTTTAAGCATTCCTACAATATCACAACATAAGAAGATTTTTTTTTGGGCCTGACATTCAAAATTTAAGCCAAGAAAAATAACTGACAAGTACTCCTGGAACTCATTCAAAGAGATAATGCAGCACATTTAAGGAAGAAAGCCGTGATTATGAAAGTGTGCTTAGCAATCGTATAAAGCTGGTTTGCACTGAAAGAAAAAGTCGTGGTTGATTTAACTATTATTGATTTGATAGCAATGCAACAATTCATTCAAAACTGTCGAGTGAACTACGGAAAATGGTTCTTTCTACTATGCTAAAATACTTCATTTGACCATACAAAAGTAGTTGACTTTGCTGATACAAAAAATATCGATGCAACTGTGTTAATTGGTTCATAAGTACGATCAATAATTGATCTATAGAAAAATGTGCATCAAGTCATTTAACACTACAAAATATTGAATCATCAACAGTTTTCATAGTAAGCGAACCACTCTACAATTGTTAAATTCAACAAACATAATTCAGCTATCAATTATTATTGTTGGGGCACCACAGACTATAGTCATTTACTATTTCGTACCATGTACAATTATGGAATACCATAGTTTGTGGTTGCTTACTTTTTTGCACCACGAAAGTTGTTTATCAACCACGCGTCATGGTACATAAAAGTAATAAACAATTTTCTTATTGTTGTTTTGACTATAGTCCGTAGTTGACGCAAAAACAACTAAGGAAATTTGTTGATTTTACCAAGATTTTTATCTCAGTGTGCAATAATGGGACATATTATCCAGATTTGACTGGAAAATCGGAATATCGACAAAAGTGGTAATGGATTTAAATGTTTTGCAGTCGTCTGCGAACAAGAGGATTTGAACATCATTAAAACCGTATTTATTTATTTAAAAAAAAATGGGAAAAGTAGAAAACTGAAATGCGATCCTTGTGAATCAGTATCAATAAATAGACTAAAAAAATGTCCATCAAAATTCACAATCAAAGATCGTTTGCTGAATGTAATCCGATAATCAGCTTTATATACAGCGTTTCATAAATACCCATGTAAATGAGCTTAAAGCAAAATATTAAGATTGGCTTTATCAAATGCTTTGCTAAAGTTCGTATAGGTAGCATAAACTTGAATTGATAAATATTATGAATAGGAAAAATAGTCATAGTTGCATAATCATGCACAAAACCTACTCCCATTACAGGACTTTGAAATCGAGAGGACAAACGCTCAAATTTGTCAGAAATTATTCTTAAGTTTCAGTGAATTACTTTGAAGCATCAGCAAAATGGCATGTGGTGCAACAACAAATTTCAAGAGTGGCTTAGCAATAAAGAGGCAATAGCCCCAGTTTGTTTCGGTAATTGGCCTCCTCTATATTGTACTTGTTCGCCAGCTCACAAAAAAGTCATATTTTTACTAATTTTCGAAGAAAATTAGTATTAAACTCGTCATATATATATATATATATATATATATATATATATATATATATATATATATATATATATATATATATATATATATATATATATATATATATATATATATATATATATCAGCAAAATGACTAAGGGAGATAATCTCTGGAGTGGCTGATCCGATTGAGCTTAAATTTTTGGAGAACATAGATGTATATAACAGGTAGGTCCATGGCTTGCTAGAATTCAGATATCTTAAACTTTTTGGCGGCGGCGGGCATTTTAGTGAATTTTCAGGTACTCCTATATTTCCGTGAAGTGTAATGTTTTGTTAAAAAAAAAGTATTAGAAATGAAAACTTATTATGTTAATAGTTTGCTTATGATAAAGAATTGAAAATTTTGAGCCTGGTGTAGGCACTGAGTGCCTAAAAGTAGGCAAGGATTTTTTTCAAATGTCAATTTGTCATAACTTCTAAGAAAAACAATAGATCATCGTGAAATTTGCAGAGCATACTGACGTTGACAAGAATTTAATACACATGGATTTTCAAGATTGTGGAGGCAATTCTGTAGCTACAGCAGGCTTCTGAAAAAAAATCCTTCAAATCATCTCCTGAAAAATTTTTGATTTTGGAAAATAAATTCAAATTATTGATAAATTTTGACTTTTGTCCACCAAGTCAAATCAACATTTTTAAAATTTCGCGGTAAACAAGAACGGCAACCCGTGATCAAATTACCTCTATTTTCAGCACTCAAAACTTCTGTTTCCGAGAACTGACGATCGGATAATGCGACCAATATGAAATTTACAGAACATATTGGTATTAACTAGGATCAGGTCTGATAGAAGTGATTTTGCAACACTGTGGCAGTGGTGCCATTTGGAAAAATCGCTGAGAAAAAAAAACTGGTTTTTGGCCTATAGCTTCCGATTTAGCCACCAGTTTTTAACAAAATTCACGCAATAGGTGCACCTTGTTTTAAGATAGATTCCATAGAAAAATTAGTATGTAGTCGCCAGCTACGGCAGTTTTAGTCTCCTAAGTATTGTAAATTTGCTCAGGAAAATAAAGGTTTTTTCCCTATAACTTCCGATGCAGTAACGAAATCAAAACGAAATTCTTGTGATAAGTGGATTCTGTTGCATGTTTATTTCTGTAGAAATTTCGTTGAAAAATTGTGAAAGGGTTGCCAGCTATGATGAATTTCATAATCTATTGACATTTCTTTATTGAGCGATGTTGTCATAAAATTTCCAAATGGGAATGATCCTGCAATGACAATTAACAACAAATATTTACGTTTCAAAAATTTAAAAATTTTGGACGGTGGTAACCCTAAAATTATATTCACTCCTATAAATTACAGCGCAGCCATTCAATCGAAACGAAATTCATATGGTGGGTTTAACAGAACGTGAAGCAGCTATGGTGCTAGCACATGATTGCCAGCATCAGACAATTTCGTAAATATTGCACCAACAGATGCTTCCATTTTGTATTCATAAGCAAAGCATTTACAATAAAATAAGCAACCGATATTTAAATTTTCCGAGTTTTGGAAATTTTTCGGATGGCAACCCCAGACATAGTTTAATCGCTGAAACTTTCGATGATATCCTCGGATGAAAATGAAATTCAAAGGATAGATTGATTAAGCATGAGCATGTTATGGTAGATTTATTGCTGTTGTGTTGGACACATGTTGCCAGCACTGAACATTTTCATCATTTGTGTTATAGGAAATAAGATATGGTTGATATAATACTACAAAGAAGTGTATAACGTCTTCACTCATTTTTAAATCCCTCAAAGATAATTTCTTCGAAAATTAGTCTTCTAGCGGTTCTGATGCGCTAGACTTTTTTATAAATTGGAATTGCTGTAATTAGGAATTTTCACTTTATTTTCTTTGAATTATAAGCTCTATACAAGCTCATAAGTAACAGAGATTTTTTCGCGAAAAAAAACCTTCGATTATGGTTTTTATAGTTAATTGTATATGAAAAATCATACTGCATAGCTGCGAGTATTTCTATGAAAGCTTTTATTTCTCTAAAATTCTAGTAGTGCCAGTCTACAATTCTCTAATGTCTTTTTAGCCAGGTGAGGCTCGTGTTCAATTACAAGATTATTATAATTATTTGACTAGACACATCAAAGCCAAATAAAATCGCAACAAATGCATTTCCGAAATTCTATGCAAAATCAATTTGTTTAGTGACCATCGTATGACAAAAATCAATTAATTTATCAATATACTGTCCACGTCAAAAGAAAAAATACTTCCTATTTCGATGGGGCCGAAGAACTTTATCAAGTGGAGACCTTGGAGACTTATTTCACTTTCGTAGATTATCCATGTGCTCACTGTCACGCTGTAGAGCGTTAAGAATTGAGTATTTGCCGTTGGCAATTGACATCATTTAGTGCACGACTATCTTATCAATCACAAATCGATTTAGTTGTTTTCACGTAACAGTTTTTTTTTTAAACTTTTTCGCAATCCACATTATAATACTCTCGTCACAACTGAACAGTTTCGAAAAGAACAGCCTTCTGATGTGCAAACAAGTTTATGGTATAGAAACTGAATTATGTATGTACGTATGTCTCCTATGTATAGCATAGCGTTTGCACCCAAAATAAAATTATGCAATAAAAATCCAGTTGAATATCATTCAATCTCAATCTTAAAATGCCGCAAAAGCTTTTATTCAAAGATACCGGCCCCGAAGAGTTGGCCACTAAATCAAACTGGTTTCAAGATTTGTCTGCTTTGCGGTATATCTATAGCTGAGGCTTTTTTTTTTGCTATATTTTCGCTTGGCACATTTTCCTTTTATTTCGTTTGTAGGATTTCGATCAATTCAAAACACTGATTGTGTTTTAGAGACAAGTTCATTTATTTGTCGTTAAACTTTTCAAAATTTCTTAACGGATTTGCTGAGTGTTAGGGTTCATTTGAAATATTTTGTGACATTTTGCATAAGAGACTTGTAATTTTTAAGTATTGTGCATTCTTACTTGTGATAATTTTGAAAAATGAAGTATTTTTAATAGTGTAGAAACACTTTATCCGTTAGGTTTGTCATAATATATCATAAAACAATCAGACTTTGGGCTCATTAATTTGGATGTTATCTTATTTCTTAACCATCTCAAAATATTCTTATTTTGCATATTCTAGAAAAATGTCTGAATTTATAAGATATGGGGCATTGAGGAAGAAGGTAGATGAATTGAAATGTGGTAGTTGAATGATTTTCTTCAATATTTTCGCCTCAGTGGCGGTGAGAAGCACAGTTTTCTAATCAACCTCAACATTGCATAATCCCTTGAAAGTTACCAAATCATTGAACCAAAGTTGGCCATTATTATTGTACATTATTATTTAAGTTATTACATCAATTCGCACAGTATTACAATAAACTTAATATAAAATGTAGTGAATCAGGTAAAATATGCGACATGCCAAGTTAAACACCTTTAAATTTTAAAATATGTTAAGAATACGAATAACGAATTGATCTCAATTCATTGTGTGCAAAATATAATTCACCTGACTTAATGATCCTTGAAATAAGTTTATTATCAAATTGCACGTTAATCTGTTAATTTAAAAAAAAAAACCAACAAGCATTCATGATTACTGTGGCAACGCAATTTTAATACAGTTAGTGAACATTGAAATGTTATACTAAAAGTAAATAGTTAGGATTCAAACTGTCCTCGAACGGCATGTAGCCAAGGAACTTCCCATAATTTGGTTCAACCGATCCAAGCATACAGTATACTTGAAATTTTTTGAAGCGTTTCCGCTTTAGCGAAACCACAACCACATTATGGTGTTAGATACCAAAGTTTCCCTTCAACTCGCACAAACAATGTGGAAGTGTTATACTTCTTTCAGATCGCGCTAGTCAGGTATCTGCGTAGATTTGCAATGATTGGCAGTGATCACGTCACAAACCAGTGTCCACTATCAATCCTGTGCTTGCCCACTAGAACCGGGCGACCCTGTAGAGTTGAGTGGAACAGCTTTGGCTGGTTAGTAGCAGCCTTCGTTGCTAGCTGGACAAGTAATACTACAGCCGATAATTGGCTCGAGCTTATAGAAGACAAACAAGTGACTCTTTTCCAGCATGTGGTTGGAAAAGTGTTGAGCAGGTGGTAGCTCCGATGTTATCGCATACGTACAGTGAGAATTTGAAGCAAGCCATGCAAACAAGTAGGAATACATATCTGTTTATCTAAGCGTCAAGTGACTAGTTCTCTGTAGTGAGGTTCAAATTTTCTTCAGTTATATCGTAGGTGTGTGCATGCAAATGAGCTTCTATATAGACTTGCAAATTAACAATTTTACATTGTTCAATGTTCATTGGATTTTGTGATGTAAAGTGCTGAAAGTTTCTAATCTTTACATACAATGCGTACTGGACATTGTCCAAATGCTTTCAAGAACTGAATCAATTAGCCTACATTTTAATCAACGTGTATTCATGCGTGACCTCTAATTCGACAGCTGTTTGCAAGGGTATCCGGTAAAATTACATTGATGCGAAAAAGAAGGTTTTCGGATGGTATGTGGTTTCACCATTGTCATATGAAACTGCCCGTGGGTAATTAAGTGATAAAATTTAGACGGCTAATACAATAGATTAATGTAAAAATCAGATGTGTAGAGGATTTTATTATTTATTTATGTATTTATCTACACAGGGGGTGGAAACCTATTGAAAGCTTGAATGTAAATCTATTAGAATTAATAAACTTTAGGCAAAAATATAAAGGAATAATAACCTAATGCATATATTTCCTTCCAAACATGTTTTTATATGTTATATGATTATGATAAATTTTGAACTATAGTAAAGATGAAAGACCAACTCAACGGTGCAGCTTATTGCCCTGTTACAGCGCTATTACTGCAAGATGTTTTAGACCATTAAATTTCCTTTTTGAAAAAATTGATCTTGTTAAAGGATAAATTATGCTTAAAAAACATTGGCTCATCGGAACTGAAAATTCATACATGTGGTTCTAATGCATACGATGTAAAAGCTTATGCTGCCAGTTTTGACTAAATGTGGCTATATTTTTACTTCATTTCGAAGAAAATTAATATCAGAATCACTTTGTCTGAAAGTTCAAATGTCTTAATGAAGGTCCACGTTCAGTGCAAATTAAGATATCTCTAAAGATTAGTACTGTCTTCGATTTTTTTTTGAATTTTGTATGAAAATTGCACGTGAAACTTGTTTCGGTGATATTTTAGCTTGAAAATAAGCAAGAGTTGTACTCACTTCTTAGCGTGAAAAATTGTATGGAAGCTGCTTTCGCTTTGAAAATACAGATGGCATTGACACATGTCTCCAATTATTGCACACCAATTTAGTATGTGCAGTTCATTCTTTCGAGCTAAAACGTAACATTTGGTGTTTGAACTTGAGAATTGAGCTGTGCAAATGTCTTTTCAATAACGAAATCGATCGAAAATTGAAATTCTTGACATTTTATCCATCAAAAATGTGCAGGGTCTTCGCTTTTCTCCATTGTCGAAAAGTTTTGCTCGAAAGAATGACCAAGATAATGGAGACTTGTCAAAATTTAGGTTCACGATTAACTCAGAGTGAAGATCAAAATAGAAAAATAATGTGTTATTTATACTAATAATGAATCACACAATTAGTGTTATCAGTAACAAGATGATGAGAACGTTAGGCTGAGAGCTTATTAGCCGCCTCTTGTATTTACGAGCTCTTTGTAGTTACCTATCTTTTTTCTTTTCGCAATAAAATCTTCCTTTTTTTGCAACTTTTTCCTCGCTTATACTCGTCCGCATTATTCTTTTTCCGTACAAATCATATTGAAGTGGAATCCTGAATGTAGTCTTTAGATATCAGCTTTGACTATGATCCCCATGGTATTCCAAATATATATTCTTTTCTCTTTTATCTTCTTTTTTTGTGACAGCTGTGAGCAAAATACTTTCAAGTACCCACCACATCAGTGACTACCCGGCACCTGTATGTCACGCAAGGGTAACAGTCCAAATTAATTTTCTCTTGCAAAAGTGGCTGTTCACAGCTGTTCCGCAATATCTTTCTTGTGTGTTCATTTTTTCAATCATCTTGAACCTAAATATTACGTGGATACCGTCCCTCCCCGATGGAAAATGGCAAAGTTTTCCCCTACATAAAGCTCTACACTTCTGTTTAATCTTGTCTAGCTCTAGAGCAGCATGCGTGGATTAAAGGCAAATCTTCATTGGATAGCTTGCTTTTTGCACCAATGCTTTGATATCTGTCTTGAATCAACAAAAGCAGCAACATATAATATATATATATATATACAAACTTTTCTAAAGCGTTTGATTCATAAGAAGCTCGAAGATCATTGTATTTGTGATCCAATAACCTCCTGGTTCATTTTCTATATTGTTGATCGTACTTGTGTGGTAACTGTTGCCTCTGTTTCATTTTATCCTTTGTTAGGAGTTCTGCAAGGTTCAATTCTTGGCCCTCTATTGTACCTTTTGTTTATTAATGACTTACTATCCTGATATGTTTCCCTGTCTTTTGTAAGCTGATGACTTCAAGATGTTCAGAATAATCAAGACATTCGAAGATAGTTATCAGTTGCAAAATTGTTTCCCAGCGTTGAATAGCTGGTACTCTGAATGTTGCGAACTGTTAAAAAATGTGTAATACGAACTGTTAAAAAATGTGTAATACTCTATTTTAAATTCATTTTTCAATGTCGTTGTCAATTTTACGGATCTTGGAGTGATATTTGACTGCTAAGGTCTCAAAATTTTCTGCCTTCATCAATAGGTCGTTCAAACTGTTTGTTAACCTCCCCAACCCTCTGTATCTTTTCCTTTAAATGATTGTATCTTGAAGTACTGTTGTCAAGTGTGGTGTCCTCATTACCAATACTTCGTGCATATCCTAGTGCTCGTCCATCATAGGTTTATCCGCTTATTGTTTTACAAATTGGATATCCTTCATTGTGATTACGATCATCGACTGTCAATATTACAGACTCCACCTCCTCTTATGTGTTAACATTTTTTTTTTTGCGCGATCTGCAACTTACTTTTATTATCCGGTGTTATGTATAGTTAGACAGCACAATGACCTGAAACACGGTCCTCTGTCGTTGATATTTTTTTCTAATAGTAAAAATAGTAATAGTAAATAAAATAATAAAAATATTTAGTTTATGAGCAGGTTAAAGTTTTAAATTTGGGTTTTTGATGTACAGCAATATTATTATTACTAATGTTCAAAGAAGAACATTAGTATTAAAATCACTTTGGCCGAAAACTCATATTTCTATATATATATATATATATATATATATATATATATATATATATATATATATATATATATATATATATATATATATATATATATATATATATATATATATATATATATATATATATATATATATCATCAAAAAATTTCAGTGAAAAAATCTCAATAACGCGCCATCCGATTAAACTGAAATCTTCAGGACACATTGGTGTATATGCAGAATAGTGCCAAGTCTCACAAAAAGTTAATAATCTTTAGCCCTTTGGCGCCGGCGGCCATTTTAGTGATATTTTTAATATATATATTATTCCGTACACAAATAATAATTGCAAAAATAAAATTGACGAAATAAATTTCGAACGTGTTTTACATGTGAATCGGATAATGTTTTAGAATTTTTTAAGCCCATGTGTGCGCTGGGTGCCTAAAAAGAGAACGGGAAAACCTGAAAATTTTTAAATTGCGATAACTTTGGACAGAGCTATTTAATCATTACGAAATTTTCAGAACATATTGGTATTATAAAGCTAAAGATTTGTGTAGCTTTTAATGAGCGTGCTAGCAACCCTGTAGCTAGGGTAGGCACTGAAAGTGAAAACCTCCAAATCATCGTCTCTCTTGAAAAAATGCCGCTTCTTAAAAAAAAAAAGCCACTCATATGTAAATCTTATACTTTGTTTACATAGACAAAGAAAAAAATTTGATATGGTATAACGGGCACGCCTGGTAACCCTTGCCCAATTTAGCTATATTTTTTAGCATCAAAAACTTTTGTTCACGGAAACTCACGATCCGATAAGCAGAATTAATTGAAATTTGCAGAATGTATTAGTCTTATATAGGACCAGGTCTGATAGAAGTGATTTTGAAATGCGGACGGTTCTGTGCCAGTGGTGCCATCTTGAAAAATCACTAAAAAAGATAACTGCTTTTAGCCCTATAAATTCTGATTCAATCGTTGGATTTTGACGAAATTCACACAGTAGCTGGACCTTATTTCAAACCACGTTTGGTAGAAATTTGGTCGAGCTGCCAGCTATGATACTTTTGGTGTCTTAAATTTGAAAAAATAAAAATTTGGAAGTGAAAACATTGAAACCATCGAATATCCTAAAAAATGTCCGTTTCTTACAATAAAACCAATCTGTATATAAATCTTATGCTTTATCTACACGTTCAAAGTAAAACTTTGGAAATTTCATGTCGGACAAGAACGGTAACCCTTTCCCAGTTAACCTATATTTTTAGCATCAAAAACTTCTGTTCACGGGAACTCACGAATCAATAATCAGATACAATTGCAATTTACAGAATGCATTGAACTTAAGTAGGACCAGGTCTGATAGAAGCGATTTTGAATTGTAGGCAACTCTGTGCCAGTGGTGCCATCTTGAAAAATTACAAAGAAAAAAAACTGCTTTTTGCCAATCAATGTGAATAAGTTACTTGATTTTCATGAAATTGACACAGTAACTGAACCTTACTTTAAACTCTGTTTGATAGAAATTTGGTTGAAAAATTCGATTGGTGCTGCTAGCTATGGTAATTTTTGTGTCTTTGGTTTTGAAAATTCGCTCAGGAAAATAAAACTTTTTGCACTCTAACTTCCAGTGCAGTCATGAAATCAATACGAATTTCATACAATTATTGGAACCTATTATAAATATTATTCAGGCCAAATTTAGTTGAAAAGCCACGCTAGGGTTGCCAGCTATTGTTGGTTTTGTGTTTGTTTGCAATATCTTTATAAAGCGGTTTTATCGTAGAATTTTCAATTGGTAATGATATTGTAGTGACAATAAATAGGAAATATTAAGCTTTCGATTATTTGAAAAACCTTAAATTTCTTTATACTCCTATAACTTCGAATGTAATATAATAACCACCAACTTCAGTTACAGTGCTGCAGGCACTGAGCATTTATTTCATTGATGTTATATGAGATGCTGCTTTCAAAATTTTGTGAAATAAGCAACTGATAACGAATATAATTAACCCGTGTTTTGCTCTCATAAACGTTGAAATTCATGCCAGTGGTAATATCTGAAACCTTCCACCATATGAGCTATAATGCATTTTTGAGACCAAAGTAAAACGTGGTATTTGAAACAGTTTGGCCGTAATAAGCAGCTCATGTGGTGGAATATGCACTCAAAACCTGCACGATTCTTCTACTGTTCTTCGAACATTAGTGTTTCTAGCGGTTCAGGTGCGCTAGAGTTTTTTTATTATTATTTTTATTCTATAATTGGAAGAACGTTTGTTGTATTATACATTGAAACAAAGTAACAAATTTCTTAGGAGGGAGGGGGCCGAAATTTGAGAAAATTACCCAGCAAACAATTTAGTAAGCGTTCACTAAAAACGATAGTTTCTCGACAGTCAACAGACATATCCCTCATATGAAACTGAGCCTGTTCGTAAAACGATACGCAGCAATGCTTAGGATGACCGACGCAATAAATAATGCAAGCCATGTGTATGTGCCCTATGGCCTATGCGGCTCAGTAGCAGATTTTACATAGATTTTTCCCCTAGTTTGCTGGTCGATATATACTCGCTAAAACCACATTTTTTCTAACTCATTTACGAATCGTTAAAAATGATTCTTCTCGGATGGCCATTTTAGTAGGACCAATGAATCGTTTTCGATTCGATTTCGTTAACGACAAAAACATTCGTAAAATATGACTCTTTTATGAATTAATTACGATACATTTGGTTTGCTGGGTAACTACGCAAACTAAAAATTAACAATGCTTAATCTTGCGTAGAATAACTATTTGGAAATTTTCAACCTTCTGTGGGTACTAATTGCCTAAAAGCAGACAAAGTTTTTTTTTCAAAATTCAAATTTTTCGACAGAAACATCAGATCATGACGAAATTTAAAGAGCTTTTCAATGTTTTTCGGAAAGGAGCATGTGTGGTTTTTGATGATTGAAGCTAAAGCTTCGGCAGGCCTATGAAAGAGATCTTTCAAATCATCGAGCCTCCTGAAAAATTTTCTCTTTTCCCAAAAATAGACAAACATTTTTTCAATTTAACTTATAGTTTTAATGTACAATTTTAATATTTTAGAGAAAAAGGAGGCTTGACGTGGTTTTATTGCTGATACATCATGTCATATACTGATCAAATCAATTATCCAATGAAATTAAACAGCAAAGCAAGGAGTTTTAAAGTGACTTTTACAACACTGTGCATAGAAGAGACAACCAAAAAGTTGCCTTTTATATGAATTTTACAAGTCCAATTTTAAATTAGATTTACATATAAGACATAAAATTGCTGTTAACTTTGTGCAGATTTATGTGAACCTAAGTAATCTCACTAATATTATGTTGGCCCTTTCCAAAAGGAAATCACTATCGAAAAAAAACATGTTTAAACTTTATTTTATTTATATGTCAACCGCGTCTTTCAACCCATATCGAAATTAAACATTGAGTGTAGCGTCTGTTTTATTATGAAAAAATTATTTGTTGCATAAAATATTTAAAAATTTTACTATGCAGTCGCATAAAATATTTAAAATAAGTTAACTTAACATAAATTCATAAGTTAAATTTATTTTATCTAGTGGCTGCATAAAATCAATTAAAAAAAACAATTTGGCATTATTTCCTTGGTTCATTGATAAGAAAATGAAATTATCAGAGTGTATAGTATGTAAATACAATAAAACCAGTAGAAAATACTGTCTTTATAAATCGATCACCTACAACCACAACTGCTAATAATAAGAACAAATGGACATCAGCAGAGAATGTGAAAATATCCAAAGTATAGAATAATTTAAATGGAAGAAAGCGAAGCATCATTTACCATCCAGTGAGAACGTCACACTTATTATTCAACAAATACTTTTTGTATATGATTTTATGCACAAATTTTTACCAGAACCAGTTAAACAAAAAACAACTTCGTTCAGCTTTCATGAACGATATTGTCTCTTTTACCACCACCACCACTACCACAAACTAAGTATCATATGCTGGTATCATGTTTTTGTACAGCACTATCGTTACGGCTGATTTGCTTTGAAAATACTTAAACGTAACAAAAGTAAAACATATTTGTATTAGTAAGATTGAAAATGGTATGTGGCATAAAATACAGCACCGCAGAAAATAAAATGTGAAATCTATGGACTTTAAAACAAGTATTTGCCACTAAAATAGTAAGTACATGTAAACTACTGCAGATCGAAGAAATGTGATCTTTTTGAATACTGCTTCTTTCCATGTTTGTAGTGTCTATCTACCTAATAGGACTGTGTTTCGAATAAGAAAGTGTGTACTGTCAGAGCGATAGTATTATCCAACTATCTGATCCAAGCCTCCATAAGTACCACATTCTGTGCATGCTTTTACTAGCTTTGATTAAAGTTGGTGCATGCTGAAATAAGGAACTATCATGGTAATTAGTTGCAGTTTAAATACATGTATACTTGTTTCAATATCGAATCTATTCTCACAGCAAGATCGAAAGATCTAGTGTAAATTTCTTGCCATGATGATTAATTGGCCCAATGCGGCTCCTAAAACAAATCATGGCGAAATGCATATATCATGTCTCGTGACCATTGCACATGCACATGTGTAGATATGACACGTCGTCTATTGACTGATCGAATATTTATTGTATTTCGGACGTGCGTAATGCATAAGCACCAAAAGCTGCGGAGTTTACTTACAATTCGATGGTTTTAGCAATGCAAATGAAGCATTCTGAATCGTCTCGTCGCGATTTCAGCTGTAGGTGTAGTGCATGAAAAAGTGCTACATTGATTCACATCTTAAGGGTCATTTGAAATAAAAATGTTTTTTTAATCAAATCAACTTCAAGAATCAAATCAAAATATTATTTACGATAAATTAAATTCAAGTTTCTGCTTTAAGTCTTTCGTTTTTGAAAGAAAATTTCAGATAGTACTTCAATCGTAGCAGAATAAAAATCAATTGATGGATGATATGAGCTAGAGATTAGATGGAAAGTACTAAGAAGACAATGTTTTGGCTTCATCTGTATAAAGCTGGAAACATTTCAAAAACACTTTGAAAAATGAAGTAAAATTTTGCGTCTAGTCAAAAACGACGAAAATATTATTGCAATTATTATTGCAAGCAAGTGAAAATTAAATCTCTCATTAGACTTTACTTTATTTACGGGCACATAGAAGTTTCTAGTAAACAAATATTTAAATTTTGTGTACCAGAAAAATCATGAAATTTACATTTAAAGACCAGTGAAACTTATTGAGAAGCTTTATGTCAATAGTTGCTTTTTGGCATCATTATTTGGGAAAGTATTTAAGTCTACAGAAAACTTTAATGATATAAAAAATATTTAGTCTTTACAGAAAAATGTTTTGTCGCAGTGTATTAGTTATGCGGACCGGAAAATAAGAACTGAATGTTAGTGGAGATACGGGCCTTATGCTCGGTAGTCGTCTGTATATAGAATATAGAAACAATATTTCAATAATTGAGTTACTTTTACAATCACTAGATGCAATTTTTTTTTAAAAAATAACGTAAAATCATGCGCAAAAACGAATAAACAAAGCAAACTTATTAGAGAATTTAACTATTTTTGAACAATTTTACAGAAAGTTTTGAATTGTTTGTCCTATGGGTAAAATTTAATTTTGAGCAGCAGAAAACCCTTGGTTAAAGCCAAAACTTTTCCAAACCAGCAGAAGGTGTGTATGTTTAAAACAAAGATATCAGGGATGGCATGAAATTATGATAACTACTATAACTATTTTCGATAATTTTGTTTGACTTTACTGATGTTTTAGTGATGAGGAAGTAAATATTGTTAGCTTTTACCACTGGTTGTCTTTCTTATTTTTTATCGATGATCTGATTTTGCTAGGTGACACCTCAAATGAGCTGTAAATGTCACTGCAATATTAAAATTTAGCTGTTAAAATAGCACGTTAATAATAAACCTTCAAAATTTAACTAATTTGGTTCTTTGAAGTGGTGGAAATTCCTCAACGAGAATATTTTGAAAGTGATTTGAAGCCAGTATAGAAAGTATAGCCAGTATTTCCAGCTCTTTAGGTCTTAACTTCACCGCTAGCAAACATGCGGCTACCAATATAAACCAAAATCATTTGGACCAATATTCAATAAGCCTTAATCTTTGAAATTCACAGAATTATTATGAGATTTAATTTCAAGGAAAAATGATCTTCGAAAAATTTGTACTTTTATTGAAGTATATGGACATACTATCAATAAGTTTTTTATTTATGTAATTGAAGAGATTCCTGGCCACTGATGGGTTCATGTGAATAGGCTCTGTCAAGATGGTCGATGAGTTTCATCCAATAGCCAGGTGGATTTCATGAAAGTCATGCTTAAGATTAAGGTCTGTAAAAAACGAGTTAATATCCAAGTTACAGATAAGGATGGCAAAAATATAGTCCACAAGAATGCATCGAAATTGGGTCCACCTATCTCCTGATCTGATGTCATCTGACCTCCTATGTAAGTCACTCATGTAAACCACAAAAGTACAGGTGGCAATCCGCTTTTGCATCACTTCAACCTGTTTATGCTTGTTTGCGTATTGGTGCCCACTAGCTCTTGCAGTTATCACAGTTTTTGGGTCTGTATGGCAGCTTTTCTCTGAATGCGCTGAATTTCTTCAACATGTGTTGAGATTGTGTGTCAGTTGTCTTTATTGTATAGTAACTCGTACTTAGCTCGTATCCATTTAACCCACTCTGTTAAGCTATCTTCTGCAATAACGGTTCTCCGTTAGTAATTGGCAAGGGTAGAATATTATGTCATTGCCGACCCATGAGCCTAGAAGACCTATTAGTCTCGCCGTCCAGCAACTTTTGTTGCTTGCCTTTGAGTGCTGTTGCCGTTGTTAAAGGACTCTTATACTTGCATGCTAGATCTTCTGTTCTATCCACCTGAGAGCATGAGAAGATCATTTTTTTGAGTTCTCGTGCTACTAGCTACTAGCTTAGCTTCGGATATCACAAAAATGATTTTTTCCATAATTGTGCATTAGTTACAGGTAATATGCAGAGCCCTTCTGTCCTGAAAGCAATGCATACTTTAAACCTCTTGTGGCATACTCAAATTTTTGTTCCATTTATCGGGATAGAGATACACAGATATTCGTTGTCATCAGCAGTGTTCATCTCTTTTTTCAATAACCTGCTAATGTAGCTGCCGACTCTCGAACTTTCATCACATAACTTATTTATTTATTTATTCGCAATCCATTTGCAGGCAAACAGCCCAATTATAAATAAAAATAGCTTAGAAATAGAAACAGAAAATGATAAACCGAAAATAAAAAAAACAGATAATAATAAAAAATGGAGAAAATCGAAAATATGCAAATCAAAGCCACGAATAACAAAATAGGGAGGCAAAATTAATCGACAGAAAATTTTGTTCTACGGATATTACGTTTGAAAATGGCTATAGAATGTGGAAGAGGACCAAATTGGAGGCTGTTATGGAAAAGAAAATGGCGTAAAATGCGAGAATGAATTTAAGTAGCAATACGAACAAATCGTACTTCAATGACAATAGAGGACCTAAATTGCCTTTTGCATTGCCGTTCGTTAATCAGATGTGCTATGGACGAAGTTAGGTAACAAAAAGCATTCATACAGGTAAACTCTGCGCTTTGCTGGGAAAAGGAGATCAAGGAGCGATAAGTGCTCATGGTAAGGCATGTAAGGAAGATTATACTTAAAGAATAAGGTATGAGTGAACCTCCAATGAACAGATTCAACGGCATCAGAAAGGTAAGTGAAGCGAGGAGACCAGACTCGACTGCAATATTCAAGTTTAAATCTAACTAGGGTAACAAATATTTTGTACATGATGATATGCTAAAAGAATTGTAGCAGGAATATATATCAAGGCCAGTAATCCGTGAGGCACTATTAGTAACGTTACGAATATGAACATCAAATTTAAGTTTACGATCGAAGGAGACCCCCAAATCAGTAAAATGTTCCATAGAGACAAGGACGGATTCACATTTTATATAAGGAAAGACATTTGTCAGGGTCTTTAAGAAATAAGACAAAGCAAAACATTTGGAAACATTTAACGATAGGTAGTTAGAGTTACACCAAGTAGCAAGGGAATTCAAATCCTCCTGAAGAAGCATATGAACATCTGAGCTTTCAATTGCCCGAAATATTTCTAAGTCATCTGCGTAAAGTAAACAAGATGACGATAAAACATTTGACAGATAGTAGATGAAGATGTTGAATAAAATAGGGTCCTAGTATCTACCCTTGAGGTACACCAGCGGAGGGGAAAAACGGTGAGGATGACATGCCAGAGAGGGAGACAAAACAGGTGCGATTATTACGAACGAAGATATCCAAGAAACTAAAGTCTTACAGATACCATAGTCATTTAATTTCAGTAGATGAAGGTCAAGATTGACGGAATCAAATGCATTAGAGAAATCTGTATATATAGTATCAACTTGACAGTTCCAATCTAGCGCCGAGGATATTGCATGAGTAATTTTAATGAGATTTGTAAATAATAACCGACTTTTGACAAAGCCATGTTGCTGAGATACCAAAGCATAGCTAAGAGAGTCATAAATTTTGTTAAACACAAAACGCTCAATGACTTTGGAAAAATAGGGATGGATGGAAATAGGGCGATAATTTAAGGCGACATTGCAATCACCAAATTTTCAAATAACACAAATATTTGCCAGCTTCCAGGAGGCAGAAAATTCACCAGTACAAAGACTTATTTGAAATTAAATTAATAATGGAACACATAAAAAAGATGCAAGATTTTTTTAACAAAAAAAAGTTAGGAAGGGCATTAGGTCCAGAAGAGTAATTGGAATCAAGAGACGTTATAAGGAATTCAACTTCAAGAGGACTAGTCGAAAGTGAAGAGAGACAAGGAGGGAAATTAACAGAAACATTCTAAGAAGTGCGAAACGTAGGGTCAAAGTATACTGAAGAGAAAAACAATGCGAAGAGATTCCAAACATTCTCGAAATGAGCAGCATTGATATTATTAGATGTTAGGAAGTCAGATATAGGATAAGGAGATTTAAAAGAGCGAAAAAATGACCAGAACTTTTTATGGTCATTCGAAGTCAGAGAAGATTCAATGTGCGAAAAGTAGTTGTGCATGGCAAGTTTTATTTTATTATTGGCAGCAGCACGCAAACAAAATATGCAGCAATTATGGATGTGATACTAGTAGTTCAGCTTCGTACTTAGCACCACTGGACCTTTGCGGCGATTACTGAAATTGAGATGACGAATCTTCGGGTATCCAGTTTGAACCCTTAATTGTATGTATCCATATTATTATTTTTAGTCTCTTATGATTGAGAATTGGCAGCATAAGTCGAAATAAAAAATTACCGTAAACAGCCATCTACATTGCACACTAGCTGCAAATTTCGTCGAAATTTCTAACGGGACACTAACTGTTGTGTTTTATGTGGCCGTCCATAGAGACGCTGCCTTTGCACAACGGCTTGGTAGACTCGTATTGACTTCTTATCATTTTATTTGAAAGAATAAAATAAAGGAAAATAAAAATTAATTATTAATCAAAACTTTTTATCGGAATATCGAATCGGAAGTCTGACGGGGCTGGACGATATCAGATAATCACCCGACATAGGATCGGTCATGTGACGATTGCTTTTCCTTCCAATATATCTTACTTACTTACTTATCTTAATTTTTTTTTTTAATTACTTATCTTAGCAAGTCGAAGCTCAAATCTAAAAAGTTAGGGGTCTATTTTATTTATAGATTTTTACGCCTGAAAAAATTCCAAAACAAAACAATTTTATTTTATCCAGCGAACGCTAAATAATACTTTTCAGCCAAATTGATAGATTATGTTTTAATTGAACAAATCTCCGAAAGATCATTTGGCAATAACCATTCATTTTAAAACTTAGAACGAATGTTTTTATGTTTGATAAACTCAAATTAAAAAACTGTGAAATCACTGTAATCTGAATGCACTAAATAAAGCCTGCATTTCTAACGCTACTGCGACCTAAGCTCATGCACAAGAAAGCCATCACCATATCACATATGCCTCCCTCTCAAGACAACGACGACGATAGTGGCGGCGGCGATGGTGGCAAACGAAAACGTCTCGAGCGCAAAATTCAAAGACGGACAACATCTTTTCTGTTACGGCTCAACTTTACCGTCTTTCAGTTTCTTCTGTCCGAATCCGTATCTTGAATTGTTGGAGATATATATATTTGGCGACGGAGTAGGGAGTACAGAGAAACAAGCAGTTTGTTTCGAGTAAGTATTTGTGGCTGCTGAAAACTTTGTTACCGTTTTTGCTTTCAGTATCGTTTATATCGAATCAGTATCAGTTACCTAGTCCATCGAGTGACAACTTTGTCTTCTTTTGGATTACAGAAACGACACAGTTTCGGCCGTACCCATTGAACGGTGTACATTAATCGCATATCTCTTTTAAAGCAACATCAAGAGTAGTTAATAGTAGGTTCTTTGAAGAAATTGTGACCAGTTATTTCAACATTTTAATTGATTACAAGTTTAATCGGGCTTTTAACCAGTGGTTTACCCATCGTGTATGGACTTATCTAAAAAACAGAGTTTCGAAGTGAATCGTTCTTTCAGACAGAAAAAGAAACCAAAACAAAAGGATCGTTAATTGATCTTGTGTTTAAGTGAGTTGTTAAAGAAAACCTACGCCACTGTGGTGGTTTCTCTTTTAATAGTTGAATATTAAAATAAAAATTAAGAATTGAAAAGAGAAACCGTTAAAATTCTGATTGGTGTCTAAAATAGAAACAACGCTAAGTGATCAGTGTACCCCACTCAGCTCGACAATCTATCGAGTTTGGCTGAAAGTCGAGAGTTTCCCAAGCAGATTGAGCTAAACAGCAGAAATCTAAAAACAGGGTCAAGGAGTACGAACCTAAGCACTGCTTCAGTCTCATAAACTTTTTATTCCACAAGAGCAACAACTGATCGTTGACGGCGACTTTCAAAATGGTAAGTCCAATGCACTGCTATCATATTACGGAACGATTATATTTGGCATGCGAATTTTTATTGTATATTTTTTGTATTGTATTTTTTTATAGAAATGGTTTTATAGCAGCTCTCTAGATAGTTCATAATTATCTTCAATGGGGTTAGATGCATTGCTTTTCGATTAGATTTTAGGTGAAAATAAAAAAAAATTGATAAACTGCTGTGACTAATTTTCAAGATCTACTTTGATCTGGTAACCATTTTTCACTTGCAGTTTATTTCTCCCAATATTTTTACAACAGAAAAAGATACTTTTGAAATAATTATTTAATTTTAAAAATACCTTCCGCAATATTTTCATTTTCTTAAGATTTGCTTTTATATCAGTAGAGAAAAACATTGAAACAAATCGCCTTGGGCTGCATCGACCAGATTGCAAACTTCAAGCAATAACTCCATTTGAAAGGTACTTCAGCAGATTTCCAATCGAAAGCGAGATTTCAAATAAAGCATTTTGATTTTTTTCTTCTATTGCATCTTACACTGTGTCGCACATATAAGTTTATTACTCTTTGACTTCCATATTCAAGATTGTAGGTGGGAGTCGTAAGCGAAGGTTCGTCTCACCAGGTGTTCCTCTACTTACAATTTTTACGATTATTTGCCAGAGTCGAAACACTCTCACACATCGTGTGGCACACTTTAAAAGTGCATTTGATCGTTATGCAGAGATATCCTCAAGTTTTTCTTCTGCGCCACGTACCTGTATTGTGTTTTTGTTGCTGTTTTGTGATGCTTTCTGGTTTTAGCTGCATGCCATGCTTAAACGATATGTGTGTTCGCCGTGGATTATAAATCACATCTTTCCGTTGCATTCATAACGAACCGTTGATTTTCTTGTCTTGACGTATTTTTTAGCCTTGAAATTAAATGCGAACTTTTGATATGTCTTAAAATCGATGATGATATTATGGCATAGCGGAAAAATTTAAATGATAAGATATCGTGCGAAAACACTATCACTTTCTATGTGAGCTTAAATGATGCGATCGTAGAAAATATGATTTGCATGATAATTTTAAACAAAATAGAAATGTGAATCCGGAAGAGTTTCATTTGGTGATGCGGTAATTGTTCCGGAAGCTTGTTTTTTGGAACTTTATATTTTTAAATTTGTATTCATACTGTATGAAACAAATGCGCTATCTTTAATGATATTATAATTTTTGTGCTAATGTGAAAACATGGTCCACATGTTATCATTGCAACCTAATTCATTGCACCTGCAAATCATTGCACCTGGTTCTGGTTAGTATGTTTTTAATGAGATTATTAGTCAATGTTCAGTCAAACGATTCGGCATCGGTTTTGCCTTCTAGATAGTTTGGAGAAGTTTATTTGATTCGGAAAGATATTCGTATTTATAATTTTTCATTCATTAAGCACATGATAAAAATACAATATCCTTGAAAATGAAAAATATGCATTTAAAAATTTGAGCTAAATTGTGTATGTTCGTTTAGATGTAACCATGAAATGACGTATTTCAAACTTTATTCGTTAATTTGAAAGCAAAGGATATGAGAGCTATTTATCTAATTTTGAAGCTTTACTGCTCAAAAATAAATTAATCAATTGCAAGTACTAGTCATATATTCTTCAGATTGATTTAAAACCGAAGAAGAGAAAAATAAACAAATAGTTCCAGTCAATATCCCAGACCCATAACAAATGCAGAGTGACTAGTTTGAATCTTAAATATTTATTTGTTACTATCTTAATTGATTGATATTGTATCTCAATCAGTTTATTTAATTTCCATTATATTTCTTTACAACTTTTATTTTTTACCACCTAGAAAATATTTTTTTTCTAAGATTGGTGATTTTATTCTGACACCTTTAACTTAAAAGCCGGCAAATTTGTACCGATTGATAGATATACCCCTAGTGTTAGCTTTAATTCACTAACTTTTTTTTAAATTTTTCAACGTTTTTTATTACTTAATAATAATTTTACCATTCTTCCCTAGTTAGTACTAGTTAGAATACTTATTTTGTATTTTCTGCCAAAGAATATTTTGCGCCAACATTTTCACAGCTGTACTTTATTTTACACCTGAAATGGCTTATTCATGACTTTTATTTGATGGGAAGTTTTCGTAGGGGTTTTGACATAATATTTTGCTTTGTTTCTTTTTTTAATGATTTTCGAAAAAAATATAAAAATCACTTTGTCCGAAAGTTCATATATTTTTTTATAAATACATATCACGATTAGATCCAAACTGATATGATCATAATGCAATCGATTCATAAATTTATTACTTTCTTGAAACTTTCAGAATTTCTCATCGCACAAAAATGGTGTCCCATCATCAAATTACCCATTTTTGAGCACCCGAAATTTGAGTTTGCAGGAACTTATGATTCGATAATAAGATCCAACTGAAACTCATAAAATATATTGGTCTTGAACAAGACCATGCCTGATAAAAGTGTAAAGAACATGCTGGCAACCACGTGACTGTGGTCCATTCTTGAAATGACTCTCAGTAAAATAAATATTTCCTGCCCTAGAACTTTTGATGCAGTCACCAGATTCAAATGAATGTGAAATTGATCTTATTGTCATTCAGATTCAGTAGACTTTTGGTTGGAAAATCAGGTTAAGGTTGTCAGTTGTGGTAATTTTCGGAATTT
This sequence comes from Nemotelus nigrinus, assembly GCA_947369275.1. Taxonomy (NCBI): domain Eukaryota; kingdom Metazoa; phylum Arthropoda; class Insecta; order Diptera; family Stratiomyidae; genus Nemotelus; species Nemotelus nigrinus. The sequence continues at coordinate 43,564,315 of OX376373.1, read as the reverse complement.
GTTTTCTACAAGATACTGCCATAGAATTTTCAGAATATAATGATCTTCAAGTGAAGGTAAGCCACAAATGTTTCAATTTTGAAAATTGTGAAACTTTTTCGAGTGGTAACGCTTAAAGTTTTTTAATAACTTTACCAGGGTGGGCTAAAAAGTTTTCGGCCTGATAATGAAAATCAACTTTTTGTCTGTTTTTTATTTTATTTTATTTTGCTACATAGTCTCCATCAAGACTAATATGTTTTTCACATTGATGCTCTAAAGCTGTAACACTAATTTGGAAGTCCGATTCGTCGAGCCCTTCAAAATACGCATTAGCGGCATTAATTACCTCTTCGTTGGTGGCAAAATTTTTGCCTCCGAGCCATTTTTCATGATTGGGAAACAGATGATAGTTGGATCTATAAATCTGTTGGATATTTAGAATGGGGCAACAATTCGAACTTCAGTTGGTTTATTTTAACCATAGCAATGACCAAAGTATGAGTGGGTGCGTTGTCAATCTATTTTTTCTTTGATTTGAAGTGGTGTTAGGCCTTTCAAATGAAAATCTTTAATAACCGCAGGTTTGTTCCGATTTTTCCATTTTTACTTAAGCACTCGACATGACTTAATCAATAGGCTTCCAAACGAATACTTAAAGTACAAGCGACCAGAAATTTTGTCTGCAAGATTGTCACAGATTGTGCTATCAAACACAGGGAAAACTGAGCGCTGCTGGCAGCGTGTCTAGTTCAAGCTGGAAACTTTTCACCCCACCCTCGTAACTTCTATGCACTTATCGCAACGAGACGAAATTCAAGCCATAGCGAACTTATAGCTGTGGTTTTAAATTGGAAAACTGAAAGCTAATTCTTTCAGGAGGCATCAAAGGCATTGCTGGCTACTCTTAGGTTGTATAAAGTCTGAGTAATTACTACGGCGTGGTCAAGCATTTCATAAAAAAGGCGAGCTTGACTAGTGGTTTTGTTTTGACAAATCTGGTAGAATGTGCCAGAATGGATCTTTGTAGCATTGTAAAAAGATATTATTTCCGGTTTGCCAGCCTCTTCATCCATTCGCGCAGCCTTGTGCAAGTTGAAAAAAGTACCACCACCTTATTTTGCTTCGACTGATACAACAAAGCTAACGGACAAAAAGCAGTTATCACACCTCACGGTAAATTTAGAATTATGTATCAGCTCGGACACTATTTTACTGCAGTAAGCCGATAAAATTTCTTCTGCAATTATCTAACAGTTTTCGTGCCTTATTTATCGGTATCGCAAGCGATGTATTCTTTGGAAACTAAAACAGCCTCTAAACTCTAAAAGCTGCTTTTCAATTGTACAATGAATGTAAAGCGAGTAATGATTTCTACAATTTGCAAAGAATTCATCGCAAAGTTTTTTGATGGCTTTGATGGCTTTGATGGCGTGCTATATTTTCCTCAAATGAAATACTTGCCAAAATATACTAAAATTTACGTTCGTCTGCTACAACCCTGTATAAATTATAAGCAAACTGGAGGCTCCACAGATCTTCTGTATTTACACGATTGTTTTTATTAACCAACAGTGAAACATTTTAATCCGGGACAAGCTTTTAAGCTCAACTATATCCGTAGTCTTGTGGTATAAATAACGCGGAAAAAGGTCCGCTTTACATACTGGAACTATATTTTTGAGCATATTTTGAGGAAACAATAACGACCAAGCTTCAAAGATACTGTTACATATCTTGCCTACTCTAAACTTTTACTGGGTGTTGTTTCCGGGTTTCAGGTGCATTAAGAACCCACTTGAAGTTATTTTTTCCTTTCACGATCATGACCTGGTTTTCTTTGCTTTGGCTCCAATGCCTTATTGTTGACCTCATCGTTAGTATATCTTGCTGGAGGAGCAAAATCTGAGTCATTATTCATATTGTTATAAATTTTCTCCCGACCAACATGACCCTCAGATGCGATGCTATTAGCAGTGAAAAAGCTTTTTTTGAATTGAAATACAAAAATCAAAGAAAAAAAGGGAAAACCATCGAAACAGAAATAATATAATACAAAAACCATATATAAACAAAAAAAAATATATATATATAACATGTATTTCTTCATGAAAACAATGACGGCGTATGAATACTTAGCCTTCGAGGCAATTTTCGCTTACAAGTAGAGTGGTGAATCCCAACGCCACGATACATGTAAGCCACTACTACTTCCTAGATTTTTTAAGTGAGAGAGCAAAGTCCTCCTTGAATCGTATAAAATTCAAATTTGAAATTTTAACTATTTCATCAAACGCCCAGTTTTCACACGGAGGGTTAAAAGGAGTATTAGTTTATTAGCATGCCCTTAAAATTGGCACATTTAAAAAAAACATTAAACCATATGATCTTTAATTATATGATCTTTAATTTACTGATTAAGATAGCCATCATTGGGCGCAAAAATGCTTTATGACGACCAAACAAATAAGGCAATCGAATTTAAGTTTTTAACTTAATCTTCACAATTTCAATGTACTGTTTAGCTGAACTGTGGCAATAAGATTATATTTTTCAAGCATACAAAGGTCAAATTTAAGAGTATTGCCTGGAATAACTTGATATTAGCCAAAATTGTGGAGTAAAAATTCCTAGTATATTATTTTCTGGAATTCCATTACCCTCATATGTACTAATAAGCCATGTTTTACAAGGACTCAGAGAAAATCCTTAAAGTGATCATAAGGTCCATAAGTATTCATGAGCCAGGATAAATCAAAGCCTGCACAACAAATAATTCAAATAATGTCATAAGTATTTGCTGAATACGCAAGGGAATTTCTCAATATTTTTTATATGACATGAAATAATTGAATCTGACAAAAATGCCTAGAAATTTACCCTTTTTGATTTTCGAGCCTTTCACCAATTTTTTCGGTATATATTAAACTTTCTTCAAGCTCTTCGTTCTGGAGAGAAGGGTAGCTTAACATCGCATATGGAATCTGCCTAAAAAATGCAGACCATATGGTTTATTTGAAAAATAAAAGTTAACCTATGAGGTTTTTTGTTCTAAATAGCTAGATGAAAATTTATAAGGTAAATTGTTTCTAAAATTCATAAATGAGCTTAAAAGTTTGCCAAACCAGAATGCTTATACTTATACTGATAATATGAGATCCATGTTTAGCTGAATGAATGAGAATTAAATACCATATACCAAGATGTTTCTCGAAAAAATTTGAAAGGAAAACAGCTGTTACCAAAATAGCAGTTTTAAATTTCAATAAAAAGTAACCTTGATGACGATTAGCATCTTCTGACTAGTTTTAACCGGTCCCAAGCCGTATTACTGCAGGTATTTGAAAGCGGTTTCGAAAGCATCATGACTGGTAGTATCGTAGAAATAAGCAAAATGCATAGGTTAAACCAAGAATAGCTATCAAACACATAACACTAAAGTTGAGAGCAGAAGCAAAGGAATTTGAAATTTGCGATATTAATAGTTGTTCATTGTAGTCAACATAAAAATGCTATATTGCTTTTAAATCATCTTTTTGTTGCACACCTTGAAAATGAGACTGGTCATTGATGGCTACTGTAAACTTTCCATCTTTTCTCGTTAATCATAAAGACCGCATGGAATGCAGGAAGCAAGTAAATTTAAACTGAATGATTGACCGCAAATTTAACAGCTACATATTTTAACATCATCATTATGGTATATTTGTATAACTAGATTTTGTTGCAACAGATTGATATAAAGCTTTTCATGCGATTTCGATCTCATAAAATGGTTTCGGCATCAGATTTCATGTAGTTAAGTACAAAATACAATGTAAACGAATAAACAAATAGTTTGATTGGTCTTAAGTGTTTCCAAACTGAGCCAATATTTAAGTGTGAAATATTTATATGTTTGGATAAATACAAAGATAGAAATCTGAAAGCACCGTATAGCAGGGATGGCCAACCTCTTGTATACCAAGCGCCAATTTCTTCACACACGAGTTCAGATGCGCCATATAACTCGACCAATTTTTTTATCTACTGAAGCTCACGGTTGGGGTGAGAAAATAAGGAATGTGGTAAGATCTGTTTCGCTTAGGGGAGAAAAATAACTCAATCACGCAATTAAATTAATTAATTTACGCTAATTCAAAAGATACCTCCGAGTACCAACCTGCAAAAGTCAGAAGTGATTTCCTAGACAAGTAGGCAATAGATGCCGTAATTCTCGCCGTTTGTACTGGTGAAGATAGAGATAGGAATTAATTGCGATGATGCGTGTACCATCAATTTTTTTTACTGATTTTCTAATTATACTAATTTACTGATTCACTGCCAAAGTTCTGAAATTTTATGAAATGTCCGAGCTAATGATAAATCCGGGTGACCGAGAAGTAATTTTCGTATTGAATCAGCCTTTACACTCGTAAGTTCAATACGAAAATTTCTTCTTGATTCTCTTACCGCCGAGACTTTCCAACAAAATTCGGTGAGCCGTTCGCACTGACTGAGTGGACTAAGAATTTGAGCAGGAGGTGTTATTCAAATTAATATGAATGTAAATTTGTTTGAAAGTTGTTTTGTTTATTAAAAAGCATATGCACTGGCAAAAAATCAAAACGGGACAAGTTAAAAAATAAATTGATTTAATGAAAAAACGCTCGACAAATGTTCTAAGAAACTAAAATTTGCATTTTTTCTGATAACGAGTTTATAGGACTTTTGTTTATTTGTATATTTATAAGTGAGTAGTGGGTATTATTTTTTGGTTCTTGGCTCCATTTAGTCGAATTTGCATTGACTTTACCATTTTTTTTTACAGTAGACTCAATTTCTTCTAATTCTTCCATCAATCCTGTTTTTAATGCATATCCAGTTTTTATATCCAGTTTTCTTTTAAGTAACTCCATAAAACCAGGATAGCATTAAGATAAGGCAACGTATATTTGGAGACAGCTATAATGGAGCCAATTTCCCACATTTTAAGCTTGGGATCATTATTTGAATAAAAAATGTTTCTATCCCAAATTTTTTTTAAATTCATTTTTAAGATTTTCAAACGCATCACCTGGCCCATTATTTCCTCTATTATATGAATATTCCCAGGTTCGACAGCTGACATAGAAGCCCACACTTGCAAGGGTCGTTCACCGTATTTAGCACTTGGCCGTAGATCATTTTCTTTAAGTTCTTCTTCTTCTTCATAGGATCTACCATCCGATCTAAAAATCTTGCATTTGCTTTCTTTGGTGAATAAAAGTTGCGAAAATGAAAAGTCATTTTCGACGTTCTTTTTTTTTTTTTTTAGCGAAATCCAGTATTTTTTGCAATTAACTTTACTGAATAAAGACTTTCTTCTCGCAGCCCTTCCATTAAACGATAATCCCGAAAAATTGTCCTTCTTGTTCCCAAGACTAGTTTTTTTCAAGATATTTTTTTTTGCCTCAATGGTAACTTTGCGAGCACCTAAAAAGGGATTTTCTGTTATCTGTGCCCAGCATTCATCTAACGAAGTGAAAATTTTTTCGGGAACTTGGAGATTTATATTTATTATGTCTTCTTGATAGACCTTTAAATCAAACGCGGGATTAAACGTATACTTTAAGATTTATTGTAACTTTACAATACATGCTCTTGACTTTTTGCTACTGAGCAGGAAAAGAGAGAGAGGTTTAATTAAAGTACAAAATATGTATGTATATATATATATATATATATATATATATATATATTTATATATATACATACATATGTATACCAAATAAGTCTTAAGCTAGTTAAAATTAAATTCAAGTTCAATGTATAATCCATTGAACTTGAATTTAATTGTAACTAGCTTAATTCAATGTTATATTACATGCATCAATAATATTCATCAATTTTCATAGTCGGTGGTGCAATAATAACATCATATTACGTTAAATACTGTTGTGGGAGCTCAATAAACTATTTCAGCGATTTGACGCACATTTTTACTGGTTTGGGAATGTCGAACTACGACTATTCTTAATTCAACTGAAATTTAAGGTCCTCTTGGTCCCATATTTCTTTTAAACTTAGACTATTCGTAACAAGTGATGCCAAAATAGTTTCAAGCGATTCCTCACACCTTTCAAATTATAAAAGAGAAATTGGAATTGTTTTTGCGGGATGATTAAAATTGAAAAAAATTTTTATTTATATTGAATATTTTTATTTGACAAAGTGGTTTCGAAAGTATACACTGATTATCATCAGACACCAGCTCACAGTGCATACTTGACTGATGTAACCACTTGCAGTTGGAAATCATTAATTTTTATTTACGCTAGCTCAATTTTAATCATCTCGCAAAAACAATTCCAATTTGATTCTGCTTTCGGAGGCTTATTCCGCAAAACGATCGAGTTTCCCGTATCAATTATTCTCCGCTTTGATAAGCTTTAGAGACGATGTACGTTGTCTATGCTGATTTATAGACAAGAAGAGAACCATGATCACAATTCAATAGCCTTTATAAAAGAGAAGTTACCTTCAGTTTTTTAAGGTAATGCAAACAATGCTATAATATTTTAAACAAATTTTATATGTGTCTTTGCTTGAACTTTGTACAATTTAATAACAGCATATAATTTTAAGACAAATGTTTGGGAAATCTGGTCTCTTTAACCTCAAATTGGAAATCGCTTGATTTTGCCTCAGGGTGAACGTACAAATATACATCCAGTAATTGTAAACTGTCAAAAATAGGACGAAATGATGAATTAAAAGAATACACTATTTGAATTGAAAGCACTCAGATGTTGGAAATATAAAGATGTATTCTGTTAGAGTGCCTCCATTGAAACAAAAAATAGGCGCAAGGACGCAATGCGCCACTTGTAATCGTCTAATGCGCCACGTTTGGCGCATACGCCATGGTTTGGCAGCCCCTGCCATGTAGGAAAGCTTATTGTCCGGGGAATATTGATATTATTTTGTTTTTAATCAAAGCAAATTTACTTAATTTAATCTGCATAGCATTCAATACAGTAGCTGTAAAAGCATTTATTTATATCGAATCCGTATACGAAAATAAAACCGATGAATTGGAAATAATATATATTAAAAATATTAAGCATAAAATTAAGCTGATGACAGTAAAAGTCAAATTTCAGAGGCAGATGTATGTGAGACTAAATCGTAGCAATATTTAGGAACATTAATATCAATAAAATAACTCCACTTCGCTTGCAGTACTGATACCAAAGTTTGTTAGGAAAATAGGTGTGAGTTTCACGTTCCAAACAATAGTTGCACTACAAAAGATATTGCAATTGATCGTGCTGTTAAGTCCTTGAATATATCAACTGAACAAAATCTGATTTCAAATACAGTAATCTATGTCACAATATTTGTGAATTGATTATTATATTTAGAGTGGCGGTAACTGTACAAAATCAAACCGAAAATTATTTCATAAGCAAACCCGTTACACGAAACGCATTGGAAGCTTAGGCAAATTTCGATAGTCACTGCGTTGTTTGATGAAATTATTAAATACGGCACCCAACATAGGTATCTATACGCATATTCAATGCATAATGATGATTCTGCTCGTACAGTTACGATTCGTCTTTATCAGCGTTCATTTATATTGTCTAGTGCATGTGTGACTCAACTTGACGCAAATGGAAACTGCTGGCAAGTCAAAGATATTTAATAATGAATGCTTTGTGTTAACCTTGAACTTATGGCATTCGACAGGAGTTTCGAACAAGAAGATTCATTGATTGAGTTATATTTGGTAGCTGTAAGAATTTTACTGACGATCTTTTGCTTGGACGTAAGCTGTTCAAGAATAATATTTAGCATTTGGCTTGCTTGATCATTCTGCGTTTTATGCATTATGCAAATTTTAATCAATAAAATTTGCAAATCAAATATAATGCACTGCGGAAAAGAAGTTTATTATAAATTTTCTTAATAGAACGGTCAAAACAAAAAACAAGTTGCTTCAGAGGCGTATCGGTTGTATTGCTCACTTGTTTCTTATTGCCTCGTTGACCTATGATCAATGTTTACTTGCGACTGAATTGCGTAAAATTTGGTTCCTGCAGATTGAAAAATGACACAAAAACGGTAAAATTAACAAAGATATTAACTTTATTAATTATTTACATGACAATTAAATCAAGCAATATCTATGCATTTTGTAAATATGCCACTCATTTTTCTATGCATTGAGCTTTGAATAAAAAATTGGATCAAAGAAAGCTACCAGGTTATCAATGATTCATTCCCTAAATGTGGATAGTAATTAGTCATACATATCTTCGTATATCATCACCAACAGCGGAAGAGAATTCCTGACGTCTCTTATCTCGATATTTATATCATTTTTTGGCACCCTAGAAGACGCCATTGCTCTACTAAAGACTGCCTTGGTTTCCCTTTCCAATTATCCTGCCTCCATAGACTTCCTGAGTCGGATCATCTTCGGTCATGTGAGCTAAGCTCCCAGCTGACTGCAGCCTATTGATCCTGATGCTATCAGTTACCTCACGATCACAACATCGTTCATAAGTTTCGTTCTTATGTAGATAGCGGAATTGTCCATCAACCTGTCGGGGGCCAAAAATCCATCCGAGGATGTTCAAATATGCAGCCGCAAATTAAGGTGCTATTTTAGAGTGAGCGATCGTAACAAAAAGCATTCGAAAAACGTTTCATTTTTAAATCAAAGTACTAGAACTTTTCCTTCATTTTTGAAAATCTTGAAAAAATCTGTGAATAAAAAATACTATCGCATCATTAAAAAGCAATAAACTTTTTCTTGCAACATTCTCCTAGTTACTCAATTATTTTCATCGTTTGTCAAAAAGCTTAAATTGCGTTTGCCGAGTTCAAATCCCTATAGTAATTTGCCATTTCACCGTTGGAGGTCAATTGAAAATGATTGCGAGCCTTTAAACGTAACGTTGTTATTTCTGATGTATGTAGTTTTTGATAGTTTATTGCCTATCGACAAGTATCGAAATAAATGAGTTTGCTTGTTATGTATTAAATTGTCTAATGGAGATAGAGAAAGCGATTGCAAGAAAAAAATGTTACAATGTAGTCGTTCAGCATTGTAACATAAGTAGATTTTAATTAAAAGCGAGTCATTCCACCGAAATTGTTTTTTTCGCAAAAAATTGAATTTCAAAGATATTTCGATATCTTTGCGGTGGCAGTTAAGATCACAATTTCATTTGATATGGTTAACGATTGATGACGAAACAGATGTTGATTGCAATTGAATTGAAGAGAAATTAATTAAAGCCAAGTAATATCCGCTTACTTTGACTGATTTTTGAAGAAAACTAGTATTAGGTTCATTTAATACTTTGATGATATTTTAGGGACCTTTATAAAAATATATGAACATTTTTGGAAATTTTAAAACTCTGAGTATGCATTATGTGCCTAAAACTACACAAATTTTGTTTATCAATTTTTAGGGAATACAGACAGACGATATTAAAATTTACTGCTTTTTCCACCGTGTTGAAATTAAATTTTGGAAATTCGATGTCCTACAAAAACGGTAACATTACCAAACTAATTATTTTTGAGCACCCGAAATTTATGTGTCGTGAGAGCTTACGTCCGATAATCATAGCCAATTTAAATTCATAACAGGTACTGGGTTTGTGTAGGACCGAGTTTGATAAAAGTGTAATGAATATACTGGCAGCTCTGTGAGAGTGTTATTATCTTGAAAAATTGTAACAGTTTTCTGTCCAATAGTTTTCGATGAAATCATCAGATTATGGACTCAGGTATTTTTGCCATTTTCACTCGAATAGATGCTTTCATTTACATTCTCACATGATTAATGTTTCGCGGTAAAAACAAGTAAAAAATTTTCATGTTTTCAAGTTTTGAATATTTCGAGGATGGTAGCCCTAAAAATCTTTCTATCCCTATAACTTCCGATGCAGTCATCGGATTAAAATGAGATTCACAGAGAAGGTCAATATTGACGTCAAGCAGGTGCCCCTGCTTGACGTCAATATCCCAGCACCAGTAAGGCGTTGCCAGCAATATATATTTTTATCATTTTTGTACTAGGGAATGTTGCCAACAAGTATTAATATGACAAGCATCCTGAAATCAAATTAAGTTACAAGAAAATAAATAACAAGTTATAGCTCTTTGCAATTTGTAATTTGTCATTTATTCAAAATAATTTATTTCACAGGCAAGATGCCTAGTTACAAAACGAATAAAAATAAAAATATTATAAAGAATTAATAGGTAAATTAAAATTAAAAATAAAAAACACAATAAGTAAGAGTAAAGTAAAAATAGAGAATAAAAGGACAATGGATATAATAAAACAGCAAAATACAAACATGCAGGATAAGAATAGAAGCAAAAAATTTGAATAGTAAAAATAAAGTAAAAATAAGGAGAAAAAAGGATGTGTAAATAAAATGATTAAGGAGGCGAAAAAAGTGCACTACGAGCTAAACTTTTGTAAATTCTAATTGACTGAGGAACAGAACCAAGCTGAAGATTATTATGCGTCCTCAGTAAACGCAAAATAGACGAATGAAAAATAAACGTCAGTACGTGCAAAAGGTACATTGAACATTGAGGTTGCCCTGCCAGGTCTGTCATGATGGCGTGGCGTAAAAAACACGTCAAAGATGAAGATAAATGTTCACTGTAAAGACAATATGGTAGGTTGTACTTGAAAATAAGGCAGCGAGTAAACCTTCGCTGGACAGATTCAACCGCCTCAGACAAATAACAGAAACGAGGACCCCACACTACAGAACAATACTCAAGGATAGCACGAACAAGGGAAAGAAAAAGCTCTTGCTGGTGGTAGCCTTGGAAACCTTTCTACTTTGTGACTTTCGATGCAGTAATCGGATCAAAGTGATAGATTACTTTCGATATAGGTTTGTCGTAAAAAAAAACACGTTTAGTAGAAATTGCATTCTAAATTTACACATTTCCTTTATTTTCCCTCGAACACAACTCTTTCTGTCGGTTTGTGCTCGAATTTTTTTTATAAGATTTTTTTTGAATTAATTTCGGATGGCAGTAGTTAAGATTTAAGTAGTCATCAAAAATAGCACATAGAACAAGTTTTGAAAGAAGAAGAACAAGAAAACCAAAGAAAAAGTTTTGAAAAAAACAAAAAAAAATCTCATCGATTCTTCCAGATCTGCGGGCAGCGATGATAAAATGTTTCAAAACTTGATCTTTGACGCTTAATCATTTCGTTAGCATCAAGGAGTCAGGCTGCAGCCGAAATTTTACTCAGAATCGAACACGAAAGTTGTTTTGCCGCTGCCTGCAGAACTGGCAGAATCGATTAGAAAAACTGTTTTTGTTTTTCAAAACTTGTTCTTGTTGTGAAAAGCATTCGCAGTAACCCATATATACGCCATATAATTTCCTGATTCTTTGGCAACGACTTTTCAAAGTAAATTTTGTGTCACTTGCCATTTTTCATCTTCAAATTCAAAAACGCAACTCTCTCTTACGACTTTTACATACTGAGTGAATTTTGCCCAGGATATGTTTTATAACCTCTCTCGCTGGCATATGCGACAAATACTATATTTTGCCGCGATGAAGTCAAAAGCTATTTTCCATGTTGAAGGCATTATTACAATTTTAAAATTCACCAAAAATGGTGGGTTCCAAAAAATTTCATAAATCAAGCCATAAGTAGAATTGAATACATCAGAAAATGAAGAGCTGTTCAGAATGAACTTCTTTATTTGATTCTAAAGCTTTACTTGGATTTATAAACAATTTATGTATCTCTATTCTCAAGATATGAGGGAGAAACTATCGTCTTTGCATAGTGATATTTTCAGTTTTTTTAGGCGCATATCTCAGGAACTATAAGATTTTGAAGCTTATATGAAAATTGTTATGCTGAACAAATTTGATGAACGAAAATACACTAAGAAAATACACGGACGAGGGTCCGCGCACCAAGCTTTGAGTTCACCTAGCTCTGATTAGGTACCTGATTTAAATCAGGGGTAAAGTGAGTCTTGGAACTAATCACTCCACACTCGTATTCACAATAATTAAAAAAAAAATTTAATGAAGCTCTCTACCAGCTTCCATCCCTAAACCCGTACGAGGGTTGTCGTGGGATTACTTTTACTTTACCGGTAAATATATGAATTATCGATGTTCCAGTATATGTATTACCGAATTGATTACTTTCAACTTGCTATTTTGTAGACGGCCGCATATTGGTGGATTCGATGAATGAAAGTAACTTACATATCCTGGTTAGTTCACTAATAGTAATTATTCTAACAAGTAGTTTTATTTTCCTAGCAAGTTAATTTATCTCAATGTTTACTACTGTTGAGGCAATTTTCTGTGTATTATTTTTTCAAGTGGTCTCTGCCGTGATTAATAAATTACTGATCAAACAAGTTCATTAGCAATATTAGATCTATTCAGTGTTTTTATCAATCACACTATTGTTTTCTATATGTGCTAACTCTCTAAGAAGTTTAATTTTTACAACTTGAACAATACTTAGGCCCAACGAAAGAAACATACACGGCTGCAATATACAAATGAAATTGTTGGTAGGACTATGACCATATCTATTTGTATATTGCAATCGAAGCTAGTATTGCATTTTTTCAAATAACTGGTTTATCGGTCAAATGACCGATTGTGCATTATGCTACTGGATGCATATTCAATTTAAAATTTTTGTTTGGCCAATATTCGTATGTATGTATGTTTAAATCATGTGTCGGTGCACGAGACTTTTAACTTAAGTAGGCCCATGTCTAAATAGTATAGGACAACATTCAAACAAAAACCAAGTGAGCTCAAGTGAAGTAAGACAACTGAAAACTCAAAGCTAACTCAACTCGCAGACCAAGATCCAGTTACCACCCTGACCATATGCGAATACAATTCGCCGTCTCGTAAACGTAGCTATGTATATTCGCTTATATTGCGCTAAGCGCAACAAAATGACGTATGGTCAAGCAGTGTAATTTGCTTTGCTTAAGGTAGGGTATTGTAAAAGTCGTAGACCTTGGAAATTGTAATCTGTCAAAATGCTGTTATGTCAATAAGAAACCTAAGAAACACAAGACAACGAAATCAAAACGCTATAGCTGCAGAAAGCGAAGTGGTAAACGTGAATATGTGTATGGCGGGAGCTATAGAACAGTTGCTTTGTTGGACTGCAGTTAGTTGAGAAAATTAAATATAATGCTTCCATAGTTGACTGGTTGTGTTGTTGCTTTTTAACTTTTGAACACAGCCAGACGCCGACCAGATGAAACGTAACGTTTTTGGTGTAATTTGCTGTCAACAAATGATAATTTATGTTTCGCGCCACTACATAGACGAGTGAAATTCAAAGCCTAGAGGCAAAGAAATGTTTTCACTACCTACTTAAAAGACAGTCAACGAGCTACCAGCGTTGTAAATTCAACTGCGAAATTCAGTAAAAGTCTAATACGAATGTAATTAAAAATTTGTGTTTATAAACATGATCATATATGAAGCCATATAGTATATGCGAAGGAACATAATTTATTAAGTTATAATTACTCACGGGGGAAAGCTTTTGTTGCGTTGATAAGCGGCAAGACTGCTGATGATTCATAATAAATGCCATAAGGTGCTACTAAATTTCATTAAATTTGCGTGAATCATCGATAAGACTCGAGCTCTGTCGACTTGATTGGAACAATTATCGAAAATTAGTTAAACTCATAACCCACAAATCTCCTATAGTTCGTAGCCAACAATTGCTCAGGTAACGCCAGTACTTCTACAGGCTGAGTAGTATTATTAGTAAGTAAGATAAGAACTGTCTAAAAAAACGATAAGAGCCAGCAGGCCAAAATAGCATAGCCGCCAGATTTTAAATTATTGCTGCTAATGCTAGTTTTAGCTAGGTTAAGATTGTACAGTTAAAATAAAATAATAAATCTTTCAATTCAAAAATTCATGCATACATATATCGGTCTGTAAAAATTATTTATTTTCCGGTCTGGAAAATCTATAGGCGGAAGTTGCAGGCAGCTTCAACCACATTAGAATGGGAAAATTCCAAAGTACTCTGATTTACTTCACTAATTACTTCACAATTTTTGTAAAGAATTTGTGTAATTGCAGTAGGATTTGATCCCAAGCGATAGGCTAAAAAAAAATAAGCCAAATATATCGATGTTCAATCAAATCCATTAAACATAAATAAATCCATGATTAGAACTTCTGCAGCCTTTCATCATAGATCTTTGAAATGCTTTGTTATCTACCCGTGCGTTTCACTTCAAGTAAGTAAACCTATTACTTACTTTTAAAAGAAAACTTTTGATACACAAAAAAAAATACATTGTCCTTTTTTTATTGATTTGAAATATTTGTTTTTTTTTGCTATTTTGGTAAAAGTTATTACTGATTTTTTTAAAAACTCGTACGTTTTTGAAATTTTTGTCACTTATATTAGCTGATTCCATCATTTTAGCTAAGATCCACTTTGCATAAATTATGTCTAGTTTATTCAATTCTCCAAATCAGAATGTAAATCGCACTGTAATATTTAAATATACTCAACGCTTTTTTTGATCACGTGGGCCCCTAAAGTGTATTAATTTATTCTAATCAGTCTTTTTAAAACCATTCAAAGAATATGCAAAATAAAAGAAAATCGGTGCGCAGTTCTGAATAGCATGACTAGATTCAGTTTTCTACAACAAAACGTAGTTTTAGGAAGTTATGCATCATTTTTAACTTGAATTCCGGTTTCATCACATCATTAAAAAGCGGTGATGACAAAACTAGTCACTAGATTTGAATCTGCTGAATTCGATTGATGAGCTATTTCATTTTTTCATGAATACTAGGAGACTGATTAGCCATTGGGTCTGATATTAAATTTTGCTCAAGGCAATCTAGTTTTGTTTTTTTTTTTAGATACATATGTATGGCATTTTCGTCAAAATTGTTTTAATGTTAAAAAATGAGTTCTTCAATAAATCGTAAGTCAATGTTTACGGATGTTGCGGGAAATGAAGACTGAGTTTTTTTTCCTAGATCCAGTTACTTTGTGTGACGTAGTAAGATTTGGAAGCACAATACAAAATCTCTGGTTTTGTGATTAATTTAAGTTCTAAACTGTATTTCAAATTAAATATTATTTTTTATCATTCATATTTTCAACACCTTCATTTAGTAAATTTTATGTGGTGGCAATCAAAAAACGTACTATGAGCCATTGAGTGATGTATTCCTACATTTCTTGTTTCATTCAAATCAGCATTTTGACATTGAGCTCCACTTGTCATCAACTCGAGTTGAATTTCCTATTCAAAATATAGAGTTAGAAAAAAAATGTATCATAGAACAAAATATATCACATCATAGGATAAAATAGAAAAACTTATTATAGCTTTACAACTTTCATTGCCGCAATTTTCTTCATTGCCGCTAAGATCCGATTTTGGCACGTAAGCTAATCACTGTCATTTGTGTTAATTGAACATTCAATAATTATCTATCAAATCAATGATTTTACGTGATCATCGAGCCTGCTTTCGAGATTTTCCACGTCTTGTTGCTTTTTTCGTAGATTCTTGATAGACTTTTTAGTAGCTGGCGGCCATTCAACATACATTTATAATTTATTATCCCATCGTACTTTTTTTAGCTTGACTATTTAGGATATCCTCGTTGGCTAACTATTTCACTTATGTTAGTTTTGTACAGGGTGCATCATCGCCCACTGTCATCGATTGAGTTTAGAAAGTTTTCTGAGAATTTTTCATTCTTTAAAAGGGACTTGTCACTCATACAAATGTGCTCATATCTAAAAATTGACTTCCAGATGCAGAACTTCTTTTTGCTGCACGGAACTTCCTCATTGTAAGAACATTTTATTAAGCCTAAAGCTTGACGTTATTTTTGACACGTTTTATGACATTATCGTGGCAGGGCTGTTAGATACAGGAGCGAGGCACATAATTCTGGAAGGAAAAAGGGGTTTTTTTTGGCATGAAAGGTGGGGCGACTTGCGAACGACGAAATGTGCCAATTAGCTGGAGCGGTGAGATTTAAGTTCGCTTTGAACCGTCGACCTAGGTTCACTGGTTGTGATCATGAGCTGGACGCCTTGGTAATTTCCTCAGTTCCGCAGGAAGCAATATTGGGAATTAATTACTGGAAATATTTCGGAGCAGTGTTAGATGTGAAGAGGTGTCCGCGGACTTCGATTGCTGTGACAGAGGCGGTGGCTAAGAAAGCGAGTAGCATTTCAAATTGACGGGTGACCTACTTAAAACATAGTCGACGGACTACTAGCATCGAAAATTCAACTGCGAAACTCAGTAAAAGTCTAATGTGAATGTAATTAAAAATATATACATATTTATAAACATGATCATATATGAAGGTATGTATTATAGTATATGCGAAGGAACATAATTTATTAAGTTATAATTACTCACGGGAAAGCTTTTGCAGGGCTGAAAAGCGGCAAGACTGCTGGCGATTCATAATAAATGTCGTAAGGTGCTACTAAATTTCGTTAAGTTTGCGTGAATCATCGATAATATGTAGCATTTCGAATCGATGGGTGACGGGCGGGGCTGTAAAAATTCATGATCCACGTAAAAAAATCTGAGTCCGTCTCAATCATAATAAAAGTACTTCTTTGAATACTGAAAAAAGGGCTGTTTAGGCCATCAGTGAGCGTATGTTTTTTTCGATTCTGTTGTTCCTTAAGAAAGACGGATATTTTAGGTTTTTCGTAAACTTTTGTGCATGCGGTGTTCAAAAAATAAACGTATCCTGTACCGTACATTTTTGCTACTCACACCTAGCTGCAGAACGTGTAGTACCTGGCAACATTTACGTGAAATCTACCAATAGGTAACAATATCAAATCATTCACAGAACTTTTACCGTGCCTGAGAGGGATGCTTTTTAATCTCTTTTGAGGTCCACAGTAATCAACACGGTGTTTAAACCTATCCTTGAACCGTGAGTATTCACCAGCCTAGATGATAATAGCCAGCCTAGATGATAGGCAGGTACCAGCCTAGATGATAGGCACTTTGAACGTCATGTGGTGATTTTAGAAGAAGTATTCTTCCGGCTTAGAGAGGCAGGTCCAGGAGTGTCGAAGAACAAATGTGAATTTGATAGGACTCAGCTACGGTATTTAAGCTAGTTGATGAACGAGAAATAAAAGAAAGCCTACTAATATCTGAGTAGACTCTTCAGCCTCACGCTTAAAAAGACGAGCCGTCTTGAGCCAAGCGCAAAAAACCGTGGAAAACATCGTTTGTTACCTTAACCATTTTATAGTCATGACCGACCATTATTCGCTCATCTGACTAAATAAGTTCGATTTTGAGGTAATAAACCAGAGAAGAAAATAATCATTTGGTCTTAGATGCGCTCTAGCGAATTATAATGAACTAGAGATGGGAGTTTCCGTTGTTTTCAAAAAACGAAAACGAACTGTTTAAAAAAGAACAGTTTGAAGTTTGAAAGACAAGAAAAAACAGCGACAATATAAATATGTATTTGAAATGTATGTAGTTCAATTAACAAACATCATTCATAGTTGGAATAATTTTCAATTAATTCAGTGCAATGAATTTTTACGTATTATGTGTTCCTAATATATGTTTTATGCATTATGTCTTCCTGCCACCATCGTATTGTAAACATTCATTGATAGTACTAAGAGCTTCCAAACTGAGTTAATACTTGTATGGTCCCAATTTTCCAATATATTATCTACTTGATCTTGGTATAATCATACATCAATCAGTCCACATGATTGTAAAGAACCAACATACATAGTTGTATGCCATCAAGAGCTGGTTAGGGTAAGCAGCATTGAGGACAATAGCAACTGAGTCAGTATTTCTGTTGTTTTAAATACCACCTTCACTAACCAGCTCTTGATCGAGACGCAAAAATACACACTTAATAAGTCTGACAACCCCGTATTATACATAATTTGCCTCTGCAAATCTGTTTTCCGCAGCTAAACAGTTTTCTATAGCCAAACAGTTTGTCGTTGAAAACTATCCGTTGATATGAAACAGCTTGCCGCTGCCAAAAAATCCGTTTTAACAAACGAAAAACAGTTCGTTTTAGAAAGACGAAAAACGATTCGTTTTAGATAAATGATTGGTTTTAGAAAAACTAATCGTTTTAGAAAAATTGTTCGTTTTATAAAAATAGTTCGTTTTTAGAAAAACGGTTCGTTTTGGAAAAACGATTAACGATTGTTTTTAGAAAAATTTCGTTTTAGAAAAACTATTCGTTGTAAAAAAAAACGGTTCGTTTTATAAAAATGATTGGTTTTAGACAAACTGTTCGTTGTAGAAAAGCGGTTCGTTTTAGAAATGCTGTTCGTTTTAGTAAAACTGTTTGTCGCTGTTTGGAAAAACTCTTCGTTCGTTTTTTGCAGCCAAACGTTTTTTGCAAACTGTTTGTCGTTTTTGAGCCCATCACTATAATGAACGGGGTTTCCTTGTCTGCCTCCTGGGAAGCTGAGAGATGATATACAAGAATGCCAACGAATATCCAGACCCTACGACATATTCATGTTAGAAAGTGGTGGAAAGAACATTATGGAGACAGCTCATCAGCAGAAAAGTAATTCGAGTAGCTGACTTACCTTGATAGACTGTCGTCCCGAAAGTTGCAAAACTCTTTGGGACATCACCTGTGTAAGCGACAACAACTGAGTGCTGTTTAGAGGTAAACAATTGAGAGAACCGTTGTATCACCCTCAGACTAATCTAGCAGATATACAGTACCGTCAGGCAACTTTGCGGTAAGAAACAAATGGCATCCCAGCTCACCCCTCTTGAATGAAGCTGCCGCCCTCGATCTAAGTAGGGAAGAAAAGAGTTGAACATCGTTGTCCAAGGAACAAACCATAGAATACGGTCACACAGTGTTTTGTCGATAAAGTAATTTCATCCTACAATAGGATAATGCACTGTAATAAATCAATAAAAAAAATATCTGTCTAATAGTTGGAAAGTGGTTCTATCCTGGCCATCCAAATCTTGGATTTTAATGTAACAGAAATTGTATAGAAATACAGAAATAGTATGCAATTATACAGTTGCATAAAAGCCTCAAATTCCTGAGTAGATCGAAAGCCAAGCAGACGGTCAGACGGTATGTGGAAAGAAATAATAAAAGGTTCAAGCTGCAATAACAGCAAAAAGAGAGCTAACAAAGTAATAATTGGAATAATAAGATTATAATAATTGGAAAAATAGCCAACATTTTAATGTACTAGATTATCGTATTTTTAATTTAAAAAAATCACTACTGCATTTTTGACTATTTAATCAACTGCAAACTACTGATACAAACAGTTCTACACCATGAGTAATTTTTCAATCATTAGTACAATCCTAAAGCTGGAGTTACAATCAATGCAGCACAACATTGTTGTACAACAAAACGAGTTTGAACACATGAGAACGTATGAGAGCAGTTATAATGATGCAACACAACTTTGTTGCGCAGCAAAGTTTGCTCATACCTCAAACTTGGCATGGCAACAACATTTTTGAAAATAATCAATTCCACCAGTTCCTATGAAAGTCCGGGAAATGGGAAATGTCAAATGCAAATGGAAATCACAAATTCTGATTTTTTTTTTTTTTTTTTTTTGTCTCATTTTTGCTTTGCAATATACTCTGCAGCTTTTAAAGGATAAAATACTCACTGATATCACGTTCCGAGACTTTAAAGGATCCATATTAATTGTAACCCGTTCCACCGACAAAGCATGGCAAAAAATGTTGTGTTGCATTGATTGTAACTCCAGCGTAAAACTCATATTCATATTCAACTATCGACATAATTTGTCTAAATTGAAATCACAAACGCAATGGCATGCTTGCGTTTAATTATTTTAATTTAGCGTGTGAATTATTTCCAAATCGATTTCAGGGCTATACACTTGCCATCGAATGACATGATGTCGCATGAAAACCATTGACTAATGAGTTTCTTAACATATGAATGACAAAATTCGAATTTCGATGTCGTTTTACGACGCGACAGCCATAATTAACGATTGAAAAAGTTGATTGAAAACGCTGGGATGTGTTAATTGAGGCCAACGCGTCAAAGTGTTAAGTTTGTGCATCAAATTGTGTTGTCTATCGCATCGTGTAAATTGAATGCTTATTTGATGATTATCGGCATAAAGAAATAAGTGTGACCGATGTGCAACCAAAAATTGCTTCAAAACGAATGAGCATTGTTTGTAACTTAGTGCTTGGTAGTGAAAAGAGATTGATTGGACGTATGAAACGTTTTAAAAAGCTTGTGCAAAGTGACCACAACGGACTGATTAGATTTGATGGAAAGATTCAAGCTGCTTTGATTTTTTTTTCTCTTCCTTTGAATATTTATATATCTTTTTTCAAAGCGTCTAAACGATGTGATTATGCTTTCAATACTTTGAATGATGGTCAAGACAATGAATCACAAAGACTTATCTAACACCAATCACAATATTTCAATATATTCACATTTCCAATTGATTGAAATTGGAAAAAAAACTGTTGCGGAAATAGAAATCGCTTGAGTCGTCAACAATCTATAGTGAATTGTAATCCATTCGAACTGTTTAAATTCAATTTGATATCCGCTTGGTTTTTTTCTTCTTAAATTTTCATCGCTTCGGTGTTCAAGCTGATTTTTGATTATGTGATTTATTGTCCCAAAGTTAACGTGAGCAAAAACCGTTGATCTCCCTGTGAATAAAAATCAGAGACTTGGTGATATTCAATGCCATTGAAAATTCGTGACTTGTAACCGATATTCAAATCAATCTTGGGGATTACAAATGCCATTAATCAGTTCAAGCTAAGCCTCACATCGAGTTCAATCAACGACATGCTATTGTTGCGAATACTGCAAGCAAAGTTTTATTACTGTAGTGGTGTGATTGGTGTTTATAAAATCGAAGACTAAATTTTTCGGTAAATAGAGTATAAAATCGATTGGAAATGTTTTTGCGGGATGATTAAAATTGAACAACTTTTTATTAACATTAAAAATTTTAATCTACATTGAAAATTCTATTTTGACAAAGTGGTTTCGAAAGTATGCACTGCTTCTCATCAGACACCAGCACACAGTGCATACTTGACTGGCGTGACCACTTGCAGGTGGAAATCATCACATTTTTATTTATGCTAGTTGTGACAAATTTTAACATCTCCGACTTATATCCATGGATATAATTTTACTTAGTAAAGGTAATTGAATTTGATCACGGTTCCCTTCTTGTCTATAAATCAGCATATACAACGATATCATTTCTACAGCATCGAAGCCGAGTATATTGAAACGGGAAACTTCGATCGTTTTGCGGAATCAGCCTCCGAAAGCAGAATCAAATTGGAAATGTTTTTGCGGGATGATTAAAATTGAACAACTTTTTATTAACATTAAAAATTTTAATCTACATTGAAAATTCTATTTTGACAAAGTGGTTTCGAACGTATGCACTGCTTCTCATCAGACACCAGCACACAGACACCAGCACACAGACTTCTCATCAGACACCGCAAAACGATCGAAGTTTCCCGTTTCAATATACTCGGCTTCGATGCTGTAGAAATGATATACGTTGTATATGCTGATTTATAGATAAGAAGGGAACCGTGATCAAATTCAATTACCTTTACTAAGTAAAATTATATCCATGGATATAAGTCGGAGATGTTAAAATTTGTCACAACTAGCATAAATAAAAATGTAATGATTTCCACCTGCAAGTGGTCACGCCAGTCAAGTTTGCACTGTGTGCTGGTGTCTGATGAGAAGCAGTGCATACTTTCGAAACCACTTTGTCAAAATAGAATTTTCTATGTAGATTAAAATTTTTAATGTTAATAAAAAGTTGTTCAATTTTAATCATCCCGCAAAAACATTTCCAATTTGATTCTGCTTTCGGAGGCTGATTCCGCAAAACAATCGAAGTTTCCCGTTTCAATATACTCGGCTTCGATGCTGTAGAAATGATATACGTTGTCTATGCTGATTTATAGACAAGAAGGGAACCGTGATCAAATTCAATTACCTTTACTAAATAAAATCGATGTTTATGAGCAAGTTAACAATAGTATTAGTTTGATCCACAGATATAAGAGAGAATGGATTAGAAATCGACCGAGAGAAATGTGCTAATTTTCGACTTTTTGCTTACTGGTGTGAGAATGAGGCACTGGTGTGTGCCCTACACAGTTTATATGGTAGCGAAAAGCACTAGAGATCGCCATTTTGAACGTCGTTTGACATTTCTTTCCCCGAACCGGCGAAAGGATATTAAAATGCTTTTTGTGAATGAAATTAATTATGATTTCACACAAATACCAACAGAAATTGATGCCAAAGGTTAATGTTACTCACCCGAAATACGATATCCCCTGCGAAGCACTTCGATAGCTACTTTTGCAGCCTGGAACGCGGCACTTCATTATCGCATTATTTTATAATTTTTTACCGCTAATTTACTCGCGAAACTGACACAAATGATTGCGCACAAACGTAGATATACGTTTCCACCGAATTAGCCGAAAAATTTCCAAATTTTATTTGAAAAATTTTGACTGAAAGTCAATGCTCTCAGTCCCCGACACAAATCAAACTGACATTGACGTTTCTTTCCGTGTTTCCCGTTGCACGCTTTTACACCGATCTGGTGTTCCCAGAATTAAGGCACAGCATTAAGGCTTTTCGGTTGTGAGTGCGGTAGAAAGGGACGCACTGAGCGGAATTTTTGTGAGAGAGCAATGTTGTGCGTATATTAAAAAAGGCACATTCATGTATGGGTACACGGATAGCCATTTCGTATCCATATTCTTTCATATCTATGGTTTGATCATTTCGCAACTTATGAATCATAGACCAAACCTTAGATATGCTTTGCTCTGCTATCTGCCAGAAAATGCTGTGTTCTGTGGCTTGAGCGATAACCCATGTTGAGTGATTGATCCTAATCCAGGCAAGCCATTTTTTGTCTCATGAGGAGAATAAAGTTCAATAAAACGAAATCTAAAATTCAGTACTTGCAATTTTATGGCCCATACACCACGCATGCATGCATAATCGCGTGATTGCCCATGTGGATTGAACGTGTATGGCAATGATTAACTGAACTGACTGACTGTATGATTACAAAACTTTTTGATATTTTCTCGACTGCGCATGCTTGCATGAGAGGTGTATGCCGAATATTGTGCATTCAAACTCAGATTTTAGAAGTTTTTCTCCCGTGAACATCGTCAGTAAATTATTTCCGAAACGAATAAATAAATAATATTTTGGACTGAGTTTCTAGAACTTTATCAAAGTTTACCAGTTCTTTGGAAGATAAAAAGTGACGAACAGTATTGATGGCCTCACATGTCTCTGAAATGATTTTGCCAATTTCTTAAAGAGCGTTTGCGATCAAAAATTTTAAATCTTCAAATGTTTTTCCTGATGCGAGAAACCGCAAAGTCAGAGACAATCTTTCACTAGGAGAAATCGGTTTCCTCATTACATTTGTTTGTTTTATTATGAGTGAAACAAACTTTATTCAACAAATAAAGAAAAGTACGTTTCGTCATTCTAAGGGAATTTTTATAGTCCAGTATTGACGAAATTTCAAGTTCTTCTAAAAGTTTTTCATGCCCGAATACAGATCGCTTTTTGAACCACTCCTTAGACCACAATCTTTTCATTCGACGACTTTCTTTGCTTTTCTTTATTACCAAAGCAATTAATATTGCAACACATGCGTCATCTGACATCTTACCCAATTTAATTCAAAACTTCTAATGAAAACTGCACAGTTTTGCATGAATCGTGTAGGGCAGACGCAATACTGCACATGCGTCGTGTATGTGCCCTAGTCACTATGTACCATAAAACGTCTCTTCAACGATTTCGTACCTTGTTGTGAGAATACAAGCGGCTGGTTGGCCAAATTTTGGAGCCCGCCCAGACTAAAAGCTTTCATCTTGTATTTGCAACATATGGCAGCTGTTATAAGTGAATATCTAATCGACAATAAAAAAAACTAAAAACCAGCGACTCGCATAGAATACAAATCCAAAAACAAAGTATTATTCTGTGATAATGGGTGCTAAATATGTATACTTATTCAAAACAAAATGCAATCGATGAAAATATTTTGCTATATCATTATTTTGATGGATCCCGTACAAGCAAACGTACCTCTGGATCATTTTACTCCCTATATTCCAAAACAATGCAAGCTTACTTTCACTATTCATCGTTCACTCAACTCGTTTCATAAATCATATTCTAATGCTGAAGGTAACTGTGATCGCACTTGATAGCATCTAATGTCGTTTTCAATTCCCTTCAGCAAAAGTGAAATAGGATTTAATCACCATTCACCATATTCACACCATTCTGCATCTAACCATCTTGAATTGCATCGACACAGCCTGAAACAAATTTCAACTGCTCTCTCAATCAGCCTTTCTTGCACAAGGCATTGAAAAATCGGTCATTGAATTCAAACAATGATCACAGTAAAACTCAATCTAAATATGCGTTTCCATATTGAAGTGACTAGAGTATCATTTGCACATTGTTCCGTCAATGACTTACGTGTGCACTCGAGCAAAAATTAAATATTAACTTGAAGGAAAATTTAAGGCGTAGCCAGTCATCTCAGCTTCTATTCAGCTCCGTAGATTGTATGATTTTCACGATTTGAAAGTTTTCTCTTACACCGTTTCTTTCCATAATATTCTCGAAGATACGTATGTATATTCGGTTCACATATGAGCATATACTCCGACTCACTAGACACATTTCTGTATAAACCTGCATAATTTACGAAGCGAATCTATGAAGTTATTTTTGCTACTACTTCCATTGCGGTATGCAATTTATTTCGTTACGTACACACTTTTAGGAATTTTATGGACGGAGAAAATAAAAAGCGAACGCTGTGATGTCGAAGATAAGTTTTTCTTGCAAATTAATCTAGTGCAAGTCGACATTTATTTAACCGAAAGCCACTTAAACAATGGTTTTATTGAATAGTTTCTTTCTTTGTTTTTATTATTGCAACTGAATTGAAGGCATTCAAGGCGAATATTGCTCATTAACATTGGTAGTAAAAGTTTCATTATTTTCTAGTATTGATTAGTACGCCCTAGTTGTTACTTGACCTTTGAAGTATGTATTTTCATTTTGGTTTAGTGAAAAGAAAATTAAAACTGACTTAATTTACTGCGATTGATTTTCGCTGGGCTCTTTTATGAACCAATCAACTATTTTGAAATTAAACTTTTATTTTCATGTTTTCATATAAAAGAATAGATACCAATACTTGTAAGGTGCTTCCAATAAAATATATTGAAATCACATTAAGAAGATGGAAGAAAATTTTGAAGTGGTATATTGCACTAGCTACTATAGTGAATGTAGTAGGACTAATGATACATTGCTGGTATTGGTATTAGGGTATGGATACGACGTTATCGATAACTTGGAAGAGCGATACACTGCGCATACGTGGTATTGTGTCACTTTCACCTGTCAAAAATGAAAATTGTCAAATTGAGAGTAGAATCAGTGACATTTGTCAATGATCTGTATTAAAAAGTTTAATTGCTACACTCACCACTGGCTGGAAATAATCTCTGCTGGCAGTAAAACCTTCGATATACTGGGTAAAATTCTTACGGTATCAATACCGTCCAATGTCGTAGATATAATAATATGTATTATGTGAAAATATGCACCTGGCGTAACTCTTTCGACCAGTGGCAGTCTGATCATGACATCCTTGTGGTGACTGCGGGCAACCATCTTTCCTGATAGAAAGGCTGGCTAATATAATCAGTAATCAAGGTTGACAGGAGGTCGATAGCATCTCTCGTAGAAGTTTTTTGAAGCGTTCATCATGAATCTAACAACAAACTTCCGAACTGGACTGATGCCATAACGACGCCCACGCAAACAAAAACGACTAAACGATTTGAGTATTTTCACATGGAACGCTAGATTTTGCAACGCGCTTTTTTTCTGGACATCCGTTCATCACCTCGATTTTTAAGAAGCAGTTGGCTCCAGTTTCCTGTAGCTACAATCTCTGCGTCACTATGACATGTGTCTTTTTAAGTAGGAAGCCATCCACGCCATGAGCTTTCAATGTTTTATCCAGAGTACGCCATCTTTTATGTCGGTATGTTAACATTGAATAACTTTCGCAAACGATTGACTTGATTAGACGCTGATCCCTCCGGACTTCTTTTATTAGACATGTTTTTGAAGCGTCAGCTCAATAGAATATTAACCATGAATTGTTTCACACCGAAACAACGCGCTTAAATATTGACGCTGTACATTGAAAACAGTCGTTCAGTAGTGCTAACTCAACGTGCATATTGTCGAAAATATTAATCCCAACAGGTACCGTCTGGCAACACTATTCGTCGTTTGGTGTCGAATTTTGTTGAGTACGGAATAGTAAGAAATTTTCGACATGCCGTTCATCAACGATCGAAACGTTCCAATGAACTGGTTGAAGCGGTCAGAGAGAGCGTTGCCCAGAACCCAAAAGTGTCGTATCGTACCCGCGCTCAACATTTTCGCGTCAGTGGACCCACTTTGCGGCTCATTTCGAATGATGATTTGCATTTGCTTATGTATAAAGTGCAATTAACACAAAGAATATTGCCAACAGACCGTCCACGTCGCTTGGAATAGGGCCAAACAGTTGTTCGAATGGTTGACACTGAGACTGATTTTTGGAAGCAAATTTTGATGACCGACGAGGCCCATTTCACACTCTCTGGCGGCGTTGATAAGCAAAATTGCCACCTTTGGGGAAGGAAGAATCCACAAGAAATCTATGAAACATCATCACATTGCCAAAAAGTGACTGTTTGGGCCGGTGTTTGCGCCAAAACCATAATTGGGCCACATCTTTTTTCAGAACAAACGAAACGGTCGATGGAAATCGATATCGGTTGATGTTGGCTCAATATGTCTGCCCGCAAATGCGTGAAAAAGGTCTTGACGGTTACTGATTTCAAAAAAGATGGTGCGCCATCAAACTGCAAAGGAAATTCCCTTGACCTTTGATGTCAAAATAGCCGACATTGACAAGCCACTCAGTTCTCCAGATCTGATCCCTCCGGACTTCTTTTTGTCGGGTAATTTGAAGAGCAAAGTATACACCAGCAAGCTTAAGACCATTGACGAGCTCAAGAGAACTATTCGTGCCAAAATCATGGCTATACCGCCCAAGATGCTCGAAAAGGTAACGGAAAACACAGAAAATAGGGTACATATTGCTTCGACCAAAAAAGGTGGCCACTTAATTGATGTATTCAATAACTAGTCCAAACAAATTGTAAAGGACCAAATAGTATAAAAATACCTCATATTTTTTCAAAGTTATTCAATGTTTACAAACCGATATAAAAGATAGTGCATCTTGTATAACTCCTTAAAAGGTGCGCGGTCAAAGGCCCTTTCAATGCTTACAAAAACCTTTTACCATTAGAAATTGCTCCCTAAACACTTGAGCTCAGAGAACGAACAACCGACTCGCATGATTTTGCGTGTTGCTCATCATTTACCAGTTTAGACTTAAGAGTCCTGGTGGCACAATTAACCCCACGCATTTCAGCATAGGCAATATTAGACTGATGGGCCTGAAGTTTCTTGGATCTGAATAGTCATCTCTTCCACGTTTCGGTATAAAACCCACTTTAACCTGTCTCCAAGGTGATGAAACATAATCTTAGGCTAGACATGTCCAAAAGATTAGCTTTAGGTCTGCCTGCAGGTAAGCAATTTCCTCTCTTAGTATAGGCGGAAGGATACCATTAAGGCGCGGTGATTTGAGATTCTCACAGGACATGTTTTCTACTCTGATGTTTTCACTGGTCACCACTGTTATGTTTCTTATTCATTATCCAAATCACAAGAAACAAATCCAATTATAAATTGGACAAAAATATACAAAGCACAAAAACTAGGAAAATGGATGAAAAGGGAAGGTATTCGAAGGATGGAGAGACGCATACTGTAACCAAAATGCGGAATACTAAACTCATATTCAATTGTCCCGACCAAGCTCTTCTAATTGTACACCAAACTCAGCAACAAGGACAGTACGCACGAATGGGAAAAACGGATTGGCAAAAGATTTGAAGGATCTAATGTGGAAGCCGACAAAACGAGAGAAAATGCCAGTGATATGCAATTTGCACTGGTCGAATTTCAGCTTAGAGTCTAAACTATCAACAAAATCGTGAAAAAGGAGCCAAGATTTGAATAGGAGAAAATCAAAGGAAAGCAGAGAAATCAGGAGTAAAGGTCATTTGAAGACATTTCGCAGCATTCAGAGTAACGGAATTTGCAGTGCACCTTTTAAAAAGACACTTGTTATTTTGTGATTTCAAACATTCACAAGCGGATTTAATCAGCCTGAAAATTGTGAAATCCAGGGCGAATTAAAAAGATGAAACAACGTAAATAATCATCCCTTTTAAAATTGGAAAGAAAAGTGCCTTAGACTAGCAATTCAAAGCTGATTCCATGAAGAGATGAGAATGATGAGGATCATGGCGCACATATACAGATAAGTAGGTACTTAAGCAAATCGAAAAAAGAGAGAGATTAGCTAAGATAAGACCAAGGGTTTTGTTGCTAGCACTGCTGAATTGTGAAAGTGAGTTGGGAGAAAAAAAGTAGAGGTAACAAATGAGTTATTGATTGGAGGCACATTTCTTGAAAAATTGAATTCCAAACCAACGGAGGGATATTAAAAACCCCGCAGAAAAGTTCGAAAGCATCGACTTAAGACGGGAGTTCAAAGAAAATTGCATAACTCAGTATGAGGCTAGTAAAAGAAATATAGATTGAGGATACAAGCAACACTGAAGACGGTGAATGGTGAATCTGGTAAATCAAACATTTAACTAAGCAGGCGGGAATGAGGTCACTAGATAGCGTTCCACTAAGAGCTTTAAGTATACTAATTAAAACACCACCTCATACGAAAATCACAGATAGATCGGTTTTGATTTTTGCTAAAGACAGGGAGAGGGCAACCAGGTTTCTATTAGACAGACAACGTCAGTAGACGCACTTATAGAGGAGAGCTTTATTATATCAAATTTGTTCCTCACAACTCAAATAAATAAATTTGGATGAATTTTCAGTTGTCGGTTTAAACTTTATTTTTTGTCAAAGGTCTGGAACTAGAACTCACAACGCGAATCCTGACTTCTTAACGAACACCTCAGTTGGCAAGAAGTTTTTCTTCAGCAGATCGACCTTCGATGGCCATTTGGACTGAACTTTCCTTCTCTGGGTCCACTTATCTCGTATCACTACGAAGCAAAGAGGTCTATGAGGGGCCTTGTGTCAGCCAGTATAACGTTGTATGGACTTGTGAACGCCGTAGCTTTAGCGGCTTGTTTAGAACTGGGCGACATCATCTTATGAAAATCAGGTGATATTTCCTCAAGTATATTAATCGTAAGAGCTAGAGGCTTGAGTGAAATACCTGGAGCTCGCCAGTTCCAACGATTACGTGTCGTTACTCCAAAACTGATTTTCTATCATCCGTAACATCAGTCGTCAGTTTAGGTGTCACAAAACAGTTGCAGATTTTTCAGCGTTGCGCTAACCTTCTTCGTACTTTCGCCACTTCGTCGAGACATTGTTTTGCTCCAAGCATATTCATAAGATTGTTTGCTGTTGAGCGGCTGTGGCTGAAAAATCAGATTTTGCCACTGCTCTGGGAAGCAGAAGGTATAATTTCTGTTCAACTTATCCAAAATCACATTAAAGTATAAACCTCCATTTTAAGAATCTTTGTATAGACTTTTTATTGCTTTGACATCTTCCAAAAAAAAATTTAGAACCTAATTTTAGGTGCTAACTAATTTTAAGTGCTAGCTAATAGCATATCGAGTATTTTGCAGATAGTAAAAAATGGTAATAAAACAATAAAAATGATTTGTAAACGATGGTTTTTCAGCTGAAATGCTCACCTTTCTCAAACGAAATCAAAAGTTTTAGTTGCACAAAATGTCTAAGACCTAAGCAACAATGATACTATGAGCTCATTAATTGCTGCAATTTATTCCAAGATTTCGGTCTAATTTCCATATACATATACTGACCGTGCAATTAAGCTGCTAATATATATGTTGTTGAAAATTTATTTAAGCACATATTCCTACTCTATATTAGCTCAAAGTTGCATAACTTTTTTATGTATAGCATCGTCCATAAAACATTTAACCATTTTTTCAAAGCAGAGACTAGTATACTCCCTACTAAGCATAAACGTCCTATCAACATTTTAGTACTCTCGAGATATTCCATGATTTGTGTTTTGATTTGTACTGGAGATATATGGAGGGTGCATTTTTCAATATTGATTTTAACATACTTTCACAAAAGATAGGTTGTTAAAATTTTGTAGAATGATGTAATAGAGCGTGTAGTTTTCGAGTCTGGTGTCAACTCAAAAATGAGAAAAACGCAGATAGCAGGTTTATGCTTAGTAGGGCATTAGAGATACCTGCAACAATTATATTCATAGTTGAGCTACAATCAGATCTAGGATAAAATGATATCCATTATTCTTCCGCTAATTATGTATCTATAGAGTCTGAAGTAATGAAACTAAGTGTGTTGTTAGACCTGTGCCTTTTTGCTGGCTATTGGTAAAGATTAGTTGCTTTAAGGTGGAGTCGGGCAGACCTGTTTCGTAACATTCTGAAACCATTACGCTTCACTTGCCCGTCGATATTTCACTTGTTGTAATCGAGCCGCTGGAGCCATGTCTACACTCTACTATTGTGCACTTGATACTAAGAGGTTAGATAATAATTTACAAGATTTGCATCAGCGGAAATCGTAAATAGATCAGCAAAAGCACTAGAAGGTAACGAAATGAGAAGCAATCAAACGCAAAGTCAATAATGAATTGTTGTTATTGTATCGAATTTTTCCAAAGTGTTGTATGATTTATTAATGAATAAATGTAGTATTTTTCAATATTGTTTGCATTTGGCTATTTCGAGTTTTAGATTATTATTAACAATTTGTTTTTAGTCATTTATGTCTGAAGTCCAGGAAATAATGCCGAATACGGAAAAGTTCTTCACTTTCTCATATAGGATGTATTAGCAAAAGCTATGGCTCATATTGTCAGCCCATATGACTTCCGTGCATTTGTCGATTTTACAACTTAGTCAGCAACGATACTTTCTCAGGAATGTATTGAAATTTCCCACATTGCAGACACATCTTTGCAATAATTCCGTGTTCATATCTAGCAAGCACGTCCCAATGACTAGACATTAACATTTTCTAGGTTTCCAGCATTGTTAAAGTTCAAACCGACACAAACATGAGAGCACAGCACAGGTGATGCAGTTTTGAGCTCGCCATTATCTCCACATACCTATCTATTCGACGCATGAAAGTAAATCTCATATTAGCATAATCCACACATCATAGCCTATTTGAAATGTAAGTACTTGCTAACATAAATTCATATGTGTAATTTCGACACAATCTCAACGTTAGATCTCTTCACTGTCGCATGCATTCCAAAGACAATTCACTGAGCACTCGCTGCGGGTGGTGGGCATTCGAAGATTTAAGCACTTCAGTAATAAAACGTGATGTTACTGAAAGACTGGAAAGTTCATTATTAGTACCTGTCGAGTAGTTCATAGAAAGTGAATAGGTTCGTATTCAGTTAATTTTTTAATGGTTGTGCTAGCCACCCATGGTACTTTCGTTAAATGTGCAAGTGCTTGCATAGGTTGAAGAGGTGCAATAGAAAGTTGTAAGGTTTCGAGATTGCTCATTATTTCACTTTTTCATACTTCAGGCTTCGTGAATGCTAAAGTATTTCGTTAAGGGATCAAAGTTTCAACAACAAAATTTCGAATTTTCTCTTGGTTCATTAATGAGTTGTCGAACTAAAATCTGAACTTTAATCTTAACTGATCCCTGATTGGAAAATACACTAAACGCCATAAAAGTCAATGGTCCCATGCTATAGCGCCCTTCTTATCATGTGAAATCCATCGGCTACCAACTCACGCTTGGCTACTCGCGGTTTTTTCATCCAATGAAATCTTAGCGGAGCTAAAATTGAAACTACTGTATTTCTGCTACCTACACAAAAAGTACCAGCATTGCAATACTTGCCCAGATAATTCCATGGCCAGTGTGCTAGCATGCATAGATCATGGCGACTTTCTATCACTTGTTTTCCCATACGACTCTTTAATTTTTTCTTGTCAGTTTTCCGACATGGCTTCTGGTGTGAAAATTGAAAGTTAAGGTGATGCAGGAAATGGCTAGTAGGCAACCAAATACATTGATCCAGGAAATCTCTTCAGTTGCGGACAGACTGATAGTTTGTTGTATCTTCATGTCAGTCGGTCGCCGTAAAATCGAATCGGATTGAATACAATGTTGCCGCCATTGTATCGTTGCCTCAAGTGAAGATGGCTTGTTGGTTGGTTGTGTATGCCATGCTAATGCACGTGAGAGCTCTGCTGAAGAACATGATTGAGATGTTGAGATGGTAAAGTGGGTCATGGAACTCGCGCTTCAATTGAGTTTCAGCTTCTGAAAATCGCATTGAATGCACACTTCTTTCTTCGATCTTTCAATAATTTCATCGTGTGTAAATTAAAATTGTTTTGACATGGTTCCATTTAACTCTATTCGATTTAATGAGCCTTAAACGATTTGACTAACGCTAAGAGGTACGGAATCGGATATTCGTTATTTAAATATGAATTGTAAGGGAAGCGATTCATGCGAAAATCGCTTCGCCAGCAAATTGATTGACATCATTTTGCCAGTATACGATTTTGTATTAATTAAAAAACTTAGCAGAAAAAATATAATTTTAAATTTAAATTTTTGACTGACTTAATTCAATTCAAGTAGATTTATATAACAGTCAATCTGAAAAAGTTGTGTAACTATTTGACTTATTCGAGCATAATCAAAAAACTTATGCATGCGTTATTGTTATGGCAGAGTAGAAAAAACCTTGACCCCAGCGTCAACTCTTAGGTTTTTGTGATTTCAATGGCTTGATTTGAATACTGAATTGATTTGATTTCAACCAGATATGATTTCGTAATTGCATGCATAATTATGTTTTTTGTCAAAAACCAATTGGAGGCAGACATATTTAATCAAGTTTTTATGGAATATGTCAATACTGTGCTTTTGTGATACCTACATGCAAAATAGAAAAATCAGCTAGCCTCGTATTTAATTTCCTCAATGAACTTTGCATTATTATCGTCACAGTTTCGGAAAATTCGTTTGTAAACAAAATTAATCAATAGTTCGTTATTTGAAATTGGGTCAACAAACCAGTGCAATAAATTAAATTCAGTTTTGAAGTGTGGATACAAAAAAGATGATTTTCTGATGTTTTGTATAATAGTGTTTTGAAGGAATGTTTTTCTTTGCGTTTCCTAGGAACAGAAGAAAAGGAGAGAAAAGACTAAACCTGAAACAATCGAATGTATAAATTTGTTTCTAAATACATAAAAAAATTATTAAGAAGAGATAGCAAATACAGAATTAAAAAATTATACTATACTATGTGTAAACTGCCCTCCAGTTGTGTCATATTTCAGTTGTGTCATATATTGGAATTTTAGGAATTTTTGTGAACCTTAATTATCAGGTGAAAAACATCAAAACACATATTTCCCAATGAACTCAACTGTCAAAATTTCGTTAAAAACACTCTCAATACCGTCAATCATAGGATGCTTGATTTGATTACAGTTTTGACCACGAAAGCAAGGCCCATTTAGTCTCACATTTTCGTACTACCAATCCTGACTAATATCCTCAATTTTACAAATGAGTAATCAAGAGGTAGCCATAGAATCTTATCCTATATCGGGATTTGGGACAGAAGCCAAGATTTGTGGGCCTGAATTTCTTTCAGAACGAGATTCAAAAGCTGATTCCACCATATAATTGGTTTCGCGAACTTCGTTTCAGAAGGAAATTCGGTAATTCGTTAGTTCTAAATTGAAATTTGACAATACCCTTATCTTTCCACTGCAAAACAGGAGCAGGGCTCAACGATTTTTGTTGAAGTTGCTTCTCGTAGGGCGAAGCGCTATCCTTCTTCCTTCTTATGGACCAGTGTTTGGGTTTGGTTCGGAAAAGAGGGATGGCATATGGTGCGCCTTTTCTCTCAAATTCGATCGTTTGCCTAAAGGAAATGGTTTGTCTAAAGGAAATAGTGCGGTTTGTCAAAGAAAGCAGATGGTTACCATACTTTAGTGCCTAGGGAAGAAAAAATTAAGGTGTTATCACAACCGGCCCCTTGTGTGCATATGTATGCCTATTGGCAGGCCTATCTCGATCAACAGTCACTCCAACTTGCCTACATACTTGGAAAACAAGTGCATGGTAGTCCAAAAAGCGGAAATTTCGAAAAATGAATTCGCCCGAAATCATCAATCTTTGAATACGCCTAGTGTTCGTAAATTTATGATGAAAATTAGTGAGACAGATTTCTTAATGGACAAGAAACTCGGTCTCCGTACTCGTAGAATGGGCACTTCCGGGCATATTGCTGAAAGTTCGCAAGCCAATGAGCATCACCCAGACGCAGATCGTAGTAACTCAAATTATGCAGAAAGACCTTGAATGCCGTTACGGTAAATTGAAAGTGCTGCACAGGATTATATCCGAATTTTTATGGCACGTCCTTCAGCAAGATAAAGCAAATCACAAATCAAAATCACAAGATTTGAAGCAAATTGATCTTTTACGTATTTATTACAAGGATTTGTCATTAAGTTCGTAGAATAGGGTAGTAAGAAGGTAAAATAAAATTGCAAATATATTTTGCTTGTTCATTGCATTAGCTAATCTAATAAATTTTTCGGTTCTTTAACTTAGTGTATGTGTTCCTTTGAAAAAAAGGATTTGTCTTTGTTGGAGAAGTAAACCGAAAATGTGTCCATCATGTCTTTATCGCTTGAAAACTTTATTCCATGAAGCTCCTTTTTCAATTTTAGGAAAAGATAAAAATCGCTGTGAACCAGGTCAAGGCTGTAGGGTGGGTGGAGGATCGATGGATCAATGCTATGCCGTTAAGCCAGCCATGATTTGTGAACATAAGCTCAGTATTAATCAAGCCATGTATGGGATACAGCTTCGTACGATTGAAAATGAACTGAATAATTAGGTTGACAGGATGGGTTACTACTAGGCGAGTCAAAGCGGCCATTTAAATGAAATTTTTTTTCATAGCTAATCGGCAGTCTCAATTTTTCCAATAAAATAAAATTGTTTGAAACATACTAAGCAGTTTTCATTTCGTAAGAATTTCAAAAGAAACCTTTCAACGAACTCTCTGGTACAATATACAGGGAGAGAAAAGTGTAATGAAATTATACAAAATTTGCAATTAATTTTATTGCAATAGTAGTAATTTTTTACCCCATTACCTTTGTAATCAATTGCACTACACATTTTACTATTTTGTTGTGAATTATGTATACATGAATGTCTTTACTACAGCCCAATGAACATGAGTGAGTTGTAGTATGTAATGGAATTGACTATTATTTGCAGGAAAATAGTAAATTTTCATCAAATTTGTAATAACATTCATGTTTTCATATGGAATTTTCGGAATAGTAGATTATATTATCCACTCTAGTAAAAATCACTGCTGAAATTTCTCTCCGTGTACCTGTTTTTCTAAAATCTCATAAGCCATCCTGGTTTTCACAACTCTACAAACACTAAATTTAATCAACCAATTAAGCTCAAAACGTATCTTTTACAATATTATAAAAGCATGAAATATTCAACAAATCCCTAACGAGCACATATTATCTTTCAACTATTCATACAGTTCGTTCATTTCATTATATCGACTAAAAGAAGCCGACATTTTAGTTCAAAATAAGTATCACCTTGACAATTGTATTGACCGTGAAATGCAATTGGCATTTTAAAACTTCAGTAAAAATCGATTATGCCCTGCACGTTTCCAACCGAGACAAACTGTCATACAATAAAAAAATGTGTCAACGGCTTTTTTAACAGAATGTAAGTGTCACAGCAATAAAATCAAAAGAAAACGTTAAAACTCTTTTTTTTTGTAAAAAAAAAAAAACGAATACACTAAAGAGTTATACGGAGAATAATAATAAATCACTTGAGTGATATATTTACGACCGACCAGTGTCAACATAATTTCTTTGGAAGGTTGCATGCAAACAACCAATTTTTTAGCATGAGAAAATTTAATGAAAATTTATGAATTTTTAACAATGGACAAATGTGTGATTAAGTTTGGCTGATTAATATGAATCGTTATGGGACGGCATGTAAATGCAAATTAGGAATTGATTTTGATTACATGCTGTGATAAGTTTGTTGGTTGATGTGAAGCAATCTTTCAAAATTGAAAGACAGTTTTTCCTGGTCAGAAAAA
Source organism: Nemotelus nigrinus (assembly GCA_947369275.1). NCBI lineage: Eukaryota > Metazoa > Arthropoda > Insecta > Diptera > Stratiomyidae > Nemotelus > Nemotelus nigrinus. The sequence continues at coordinate 43,527,804 of OX376373.1, read as the reverse complement.
AGAGGGGCGAAATCGCGGAAGTAGAAGTCGATTTTTAGAGGTTGTTATTTAATAGTTTAAGATATTACATTAGATCCGCTATAGAGGTGCCAAAAATTGTAAGACCACCTTACAAAATCATTTTGAACAATATATTGTCATGGATGATAGAGGAACTTTGGGATATAAACATCGAATAGATGATTTTCATTATTTCTAATTTGTATTTATTTTTTTTCCATTTGTATTATTTCCATTTTGTATTTAATTGAAATTAAGAATGGTTTTTTAATCTATTTTTTTGTCAAACTTGTCTTGAGTACTTCAATTGAGCTTTTAGTTGTTGCTTTGAATGGAACACCTTTATGAACAATAGCATAATCATTAGCCATTCAGAAGTTTTATGAATGGCCTATTGCTTATAACCACCATAGTAGATACGAGATTTGAACATGCAAAAAGCTTGCTACGTCGAGTTAAAAAAAACAATTACTTGGCCGAGTAAAGCTGTGAACAGATTCAAACAAAAAAAAAAAACAGAATGAAAGATTGGCAGTAAGGTCATTTCAAAGATTCATTTATTTTATTCATATCCAGTCTTAGTGAATAAGTGAAAACTTTATGATGCGAATGTTGCATTTGCATGCAGCATATTCCATTTTACTGCTATATTATTCAACAAATGGAAATCTGAATAAAAGAATTGCATGAATGAAAATAATTTTGTTTGAATACAACATTTTATTGTTTCGATATGAGTTGTACAGTAATACATGTATTTTCATATGCTGCTTTAGCTATGGAATAAAATGCCCAAAATTTTATGATTTGGAAAGAATGATCTGCAGAATCTCATTTCAATTAATTATAAATTAATAGTTTAGTATTCTCACTTAAAAATGAGTAATAAATAGTTCTTCTTTTTTATCTTTCTAGGTAAGTTACTCGAAAACGGTTTACACTTATGATTAGCATTTCTATGAATGAAACATCAACTAGCGTAAGTGAAATAGCCAATTGCCGTATAAAAAAACAACGAAAGTGAAATTTGTTGCGATTTTCAATTATGAGAAAGCCTTGAATTTGATTTGAAGATTTTTACTATTGCAGCGTTGAATTTTCACAGCTTACTATCGAAAATTACAAAAATGGTATTGTACATCGCAGGCCTGTGTGATGTTGCTGAGTCTGTGTGATGATATTTGTTATTTTCAGAATAGATTGAAAATGAAACTGGTTTCTCTGAAAACAAAAACTCAATTCAACCCCAAAATTATAAGTTGAACCTAGCTTCTTGCCAAAATTTTGAAACCAGTATTCGCACCAAGGCCAGATGCTTTCCTGGAATTGGTTTTATTGAAATTTCCTTAAACTTGTTAAAAACGTTCTTCCAAATTTAAAAAATGATATTTTTTACCAGGAAATGAAACGGTTTTTACATCACTTACGCTGAATGCTCCCTCTTCCACTCAGAAATCACAAGCGGCAAGAGTATATTTTGTCTTGCGACTGAGTTAATTTCCTTTTGTTGAATCTATGGTGTACTCTTAAACCTTAACTTGATCGTTCGTAGGTGCATATGCTGCGTGATCAAAATATATGTTCATAAATTTTTGACTAAATGTATAAGCATATTTAGAAATGAAAATATCAGGCTGCATCAAGCTTTAGTGTTTTTATGATCAGAAAAATTCTGGGAGTAATGCTTCACTCTTGCCTTAAATTGTTCGCCGGAAACCTCTTCAAATTCTGCACTGGACACAATTTTGCTTTCCTGTTCGAACCACACTAAAAATTCACGATACCAGCTTCGCTCTAATTTTATCCATAGTAAGATCATGCAGCAACCTGGCTAAAAATCAATCAGATATTCTGTAGCAGACACTGATGAGTGAATATTAACTCGCAAAGGCTATCATTATCATGTTGATAGTTTAAAAACGATCAACAAATTGTATTGGTTATGGGAATAAGCTACAATATTTTTAATACCAAATAATCGTTTGGTGAAATAAGTAAATGCAGAATGATTTCATTCAAAGTAAGCTTGTTTGAACATCATGACGGGCCTCTCTTGTGCCTATGTGTGTTGGTCGGCGGACCTCTGTGGACCGGCAGCCACTTTAACCTAACCTAACCTAACCTTTGACCTTTAAGCTTGTTTGAGAGAAAAACCTTATCCATATCTGTGTGATAGTAAACTTGATATGGAAAACTCCCCTTTTCTCTATGAAGTAGCATCACTCATATCTTCAGATTTTTTCAATGTCTATTCTTCAGTTGATTCAGCACCCAGTTTTCTGATTTTCTGAACATTTCCAACTCATTTAAATATTTGCCGATGATATTTCTATGAATATGAATTTCATTTGATAAGTTTTTGAGCATTCAGCTCATATCTTGTTTAAGCATATCTCACAGCTGTGCTTTTTTGAATTTTTTAAAACCTCCAACGGTCATTGAAATTGTAATCTTTACATAGACATTGCCGAAGCCACTCTTTATCTGCAGTGTTTGACGCAGAAAGATTCAAATAAATATCATTCTTGGTACCTACACTTTTCTCGAGAATATTATAATAGAGTAATACTTCCCAGAAATGTTTTTTTTTAGAGAAAAAGTAGTACGCAAAAGAAAATAATCAGCTTTGTATTTTAAACAACCTCACCATTTTAATTTAAAGTTCGCACATAAAGCTTCAAAACACAAGCATAGCCATTCTATCAAGTACCACTTAGCATCAAAAATTCTACACATAACCAGAGGCAGAGGCAGAAGTTCCGCTAGAAAGATTCTAGTACATGATGAAGGGCACGATAGAGAAGATGGTACAGAAGATGTTCGCTATATTTTCAAAATAAAAAAAAAATCTTTTATGTCCATTCTCATTCATTGCAAATTCAATCATCATCAAAACCGGAGAGCTTATGTAATGCCTACTGGAGTATAGGGTTGGTATCCTGTTCATTCCAAAAAAATTTCTACAACCTATTGATCGCCTCCACATCTGTAACTCTAGTATGTTTCGTAACGTTAGATTGACATGGGAAGGTGGAAGCACTGCAATACTAGTGCAAAGGCGGATATACTACCTCAAACATTTAAACTTGTATCTACAAAAGTTGAAAACGACCATCATCGAGGTGCAAACTGATTTTTTTGAGTTTACAGTGATTTCCGTGCGCACCCCGCATAGGAATGCCAGTTTCCTCCCAGATCTTAAAAAGCTATTTAAAGATGAAAGTTCTGTCTCTAGCAGGAGACCTAAGGACTTATCACCACCATAGGGGAGACGCGAGAATTAATCACACTGGAATCGAGCAACAAAGATTCAAAATGGAAAAATGTATAAGCCTGCATTTGCCCGACGACCCAACACACTTTGGCAAAATTCAAAAATTAGGAACCGGCAATCCTGGATGAGCTCTTATCGGACCACAAGCTGGAATTCTTCGTCATAGCAAATGTATATATTGAGGAAAATCGCCTAAACTAGACTAACTGCCCTCAATAGTCGTTAGAAAATTTTACCGATTGTGTTTTTTTGTGTAGTTTTTGTATTTTATGTTTGTTTTTGGGGGTGTTTTTTGTTTGTTTATCTTCGGTATGTTGTCTGTTCGTGTATTTTTTGTACGCTTTGGTTACTTTTTCTTCAAGTTTTTGCAAGAGGACGACCAGAGATCTAAAATTGGAGAATAACTTACAAAAAAAACGTACAAAAATGCACGAAAAGACAACACACTGAAGATAAGCAAACAAACAAAAGACACCCCCAAAAACAAACACACAACCAAAAAAACACAATCGGCAAAATTGTCTAACGGCAATGGGGGAAAAGTCGTCGAGTTTTACCGAAAAATAAAATCTTCAAATGAACAAGAAAGCGAACAGGCGAACGGCGAACTAGCAATGTGACGGAATATGAAAAACCACCAGCGACATAAATAGAGCAATAGAATCTCTGACAGCCAAACCAAACGGACAACAGAGGAAAACACAATTCAAATTCCGACAAAAGAATTAAACTTATAAACTTCATTGATACATAAAAGGCCGACCTCCTCGGAACGAGGAGCATAATTCAGGGAAGAGCTAAAAATAAGGATGGTTCTTGCATTAGAACGGATGCAAACTGACTTGAAAATGTCAACTGTTGTCGCAGCAAGAAGTGGAATAATTTCTTGCACAGCATGAAGTCTGGAGAAGGCAACTACTGGTGCATCAATGAATGGACTATATAAACTGAAGTACGAAAGCCCAGACAAAGTCAAACTTAGAACTAAAAAAAACTGCATTACATAAGTCTTTGCTTTAAAAGTATATAAAGCACGGGCGCTCGAATACCAAAATATTTGTTAGAGTGTGAGATTTAGCTTCATAAAATTATTATTAATCAGCTTGGACCTATGAAACTATACTCTAATTTGGCAGAAAAGCTCATTTTTCTCTGAAATTGTTAAAAGAATTTTCAAAAGATTATTAGCTCGTTCAATTGCTTTCTCTCTTTGGTGACAGCGATTACTAATTACATATTCATTTTTCATTTTCAAATCTTGATATTTCTAAATATTCATTGCAAACTTGCAATTCAAAATAGGTAAAATAACATACATATAATAGCATACCATTAAATAAATGCTTCAGATTTGCCTTAAAAAATTTTCTTTCAAGTAGCTGTCTGTACGTTACTATTTTCAATCAATTCCTACGAATTCGATGTTTCACCACAGCAAAACTTTCATAAAATATTCGATTATCATTCCGAACAAAGGTGCCAACCTGTTCGGGCTTTATTTGTCTATCTGAACACGACAGGTAGAAGTTAATAGCATTTTCTTGCAGATAAAAATCTTTTAAAAAAATACACCTGGTAACTAACCCAGCCAAAATAGTTGAACGTCCTTGAGAATAGCCTCAATGGTGTAGTTTCAAGTGCCAAACAATGTTGTGCTTACAAATATGGTCGCGACACTTGCCACTCGATTAACTATCTCATTGAATGCTGAAAGTATTTAGTTACTGTCAAAGAAACATAATAGGACCACAAAGACTGGCTGATTGTCGGGCGTGACGTGTATAATGTATAACGAGAGACCTTGCTAAGCGTGAATCATGCATGCTTCCTGGTTTCAGAAGTGATTGCGAGCTATGTCTGCCGTACCAATAGGTACATATTGCAAGCTGGAGAGTCCAAAGAAGCAAATTGAGTAGCACCGTCAAGCATAAGAAAGAATGCAAATAAACTTTGTTGACAGTGCCGTACTGAAACTATACCACAATATAAATGCCCGTTTATAGCGTGTAAAGACTACCAACGGATATTTAGTGGTATTCTTTGCGGGCGTATCAGGTTTTTTAGTTGTGATCAGACGTGCTGTGGAAATGTTTAACATAATGTTATAAGCTGATCCGGTTTGGTGTAGTCTACGCAGCTTTTAAGGTCAATTAAGCAAACTACTAAGGCTACTTTGTTACTGAGATAGTTGTTGGCTGTATTGTGTGCTTCTAGGCATACAAGATCTGAATTGTTTATGGGTAGATTGCCAAAACCAACATATTGTTGAATAATCGCTTCAACATCCAATAAAGAGGCTACTTAAATCAAATATTTCCTTTTCGGCTGGCCATAGCTTTACGTCCTTGCGGTTAATGAAATCAGTTTTCAAGAGCCATAAAAAAAGAGTTATAAGGGGACTGTATTTCCGTTGCATATAAAAACGTTCGGATATATGCCATGAATAAAATTATAGTGAAACCGAAATGTTTTTAAAATTTCGCAAGATCAAAATGCTGTCATGACTAATGTAACGACGGATAGACAAATACAGAAAATATAGCCGTCTCGCTGCATTAAGCCGAACATAGAAATGAATCAAGCATCATGCTTATATCTATTTAAGCAAGATAGTGCGAAAATCAGCAGCTATTAGAACGTAAAGCGATACAGATAAGTGAACATGAAAATTACACAGGTATGAACATGTTATTTCGATTGCAAGAACCAGTTGATTGTTGAAGACGGCAGTGAAATCGAGAACATGTCACCATGCCAGCTGCGTTTAATTGCAAATTAATGGAATAGATTGCGAATGTGAATTGAGATCTTTGAATTAATTGTAGCATGATTTTATTTAAGCTTATGATATGTTGTAATATCGTCTTGATGTACCGCTTTTATTAAAACAATCATGTTCTTATAATTTTTTCTAAATGAAAAAGTGCACAATTTTTTTTATAATTTTGAATATTCATCTCAGCCTGTTGCTCAAAATGAAAACAGGTATACCGCAAATATTATTTATAATGATCACTCAGTACTATTTAGTGAGCAAGTGTGAAAAATGATCACAAAACCGCAATATCCACCGGAAATATATCGATTTTTGAGTGAACTTAGCAAAATCTAATACTTCCGCTTCCCGTTGTGTAAATACGATCGATTATGTTAGAAAATGATACTTACAATTTGACTTCCGCACAACTTTTGTAATTTCGTTTGACTTGTTTCAATATAATATTGTAATTTTTGGTAACATACTGAACATGGATAAGAATACAGGTTTTAATAATGATATTTTAGTTTCGAATTGAAATAAGACAAACCAATTGCAAGCGAAAATTCCATTACAGATTCCATTATTTGGAAGATTAAGGTCAGATATTGATAAAAAAAATATTTCACTCTAATTACCAGCACAATATAAAATGGTGCATAGTAAATTCTTTTAAAACGATCATGTCTCTAAGTTTAATGACCGTACTAATGACCGTATCACTAGTAGTCTTCCATTCAATTGATAGTGACCTTTATTAAAATAATACAACAAAAAGCTTGGGCTGACAGGATGGATGATACGACAAGAAACTGACAATGGAAACACACAATGCGGTAGGTGTATTTATAGATAAGTTTGCTTTCGTGAAAAGACCGAAAGATTAAAGGACTCTTCCATCAGGGCTAAATAACGAGCAACGGCTCTACGACCATCATATTCTGCGCGCATACCTCTTGTCCCCGGAAAAGACGACTGAAATCTGCCAAAAGCCCTTCGAGGCACCAAAAGGTCGTCAAAAGGGAGGCAAACGGGCTATTGTTGGATACGTGGAAACACCACAACAAAACTTGCCAGTGCGAGCCTCCTCAAGGAAAGTATTATATACAATGTGGGTGGGTGGCTGAAGTAGTGTCAACAGATCCTCTGCAGGATATTTCAGACCACTTAATTGCAAAAAATATATATCCAACCACGTAAAGAATAGCGTCTTCAAACTGAACGAAGTATTCAAGGTAATCTCCGCATGCTGGAAAAATTGAATGTCAGATACACCTATACTGGGGTCCGGTAATCAAAGCCACGAGCTAGCAAGGAAATTCCCGAGAAGATGCAGAGGATAAAGCTTAGAAAGAAAGTTCATGTCACTGACCGTGCGAAGTGAGTAGTCATGGTGAGGAAGAATAGGAAACCCACGAAAGCATCCGCTGGAAAGAGAGAGGTCCAACCGAAAATCAGTGCACCACAGCAGGGTAGTAAGTACTATCCGCAAGGGAGATCGCTGAAATTACAGAAATCGATATGGACTTCCGTAAATGAGCAAAAAGCTACGAAACTCATGACCCTAGAATTAAAATCAAAGTCACAACTAATGACAAGGCCGTCACCGTCTTAGGGCAAGAAGCTTGGCAGGAGAAAACCGCCGAAGTGAACCCGACTCTTTCGCCCTAGCCCCAGGAACGTTTCTCCAGGAATCGAGCAGATATATTAACTTCAAATACATACTCTATACCAATTCCAAGAAATGGCAGAAAACGAAGAAACGAGAGTTTTGGAGGAGAATCCTCAAGGCTGTAGACCAACTGAAAAAACTAAGGCTTGCACCACACTGATAAGTGATCCTTTTGTAAGGAGGAATTAACCGACTTGGCTGTCCGCTGCAAAAGGATACGCGGTAATTTAGACCACTAACGTACAAGAACCACGTTTTGGAAATCACAGCTACGGTCACGGCCATGATTGGGTCAAATAGAAAGAGGTCGCATTCGTGAGCTGCCACTTCTTTTCAAATCGCCCCATATATGAATTCAAAGATAAAATAAGCGCATTGGAAGACAGACTTCGACAGTACAAGAAGTTTTTTTCACATTTAAAGGGTCAAACCTTTGAAATAATTTGGACCACTGGACATATAAATTTGCTTTATTGAAATCACCAGACAAATAGCGTTAGCAAAATTCAAGCTTATTTTTCTATTTTTTTATATAATAGTGCGTTTATTTTCATAATTTAGATATCATACAAAATCAATTGCACTACTCCTCCTGTTAAGGTTTAAACCTTGTGCTAGGAGTGGGGAGTCAGCTTACTTTTTTTTATTCATATATGCAAAATATGACAAAATAAAAGTAAAATAATCCAAAAATAGCTAAATCTTCTTATCTTTTTAACATAAAAATCTAAATCTTTTTAACATAAAAATAATTAATAATAGCTAAATAGTCCAAAAAGAAACAGGAAAAAATATAATATTAGACACATAAATTTAACAAAATAAAGATAAATAAAAAAGGAAAAGAAATAGGCATAGATTTAGAATAGGCATAGATATATAAGTTCAATAATTTTTTTTTAATTTCGCTCTCAAATTTTCGTATTGTTTTTATTTCGCTTGGCAATGTATTAAATAAGTTAATTCCCACATACAAGAAATGGTTTTGACTCATATGGGCTACATGATTTGGGAGCATGAGTGTATCATCGGTACCGCTTCTAGTTGCATTGGTGTTAACTCGAATTTTGTTAGCTACTAGATCCTTGAAGGTCTGTATCAAGAGGATTAATTTGAAAATTTTGTCTATTGGACGAACATTTAAACAGAGAAACAATTGTTCCGAGCTATAGTGGCGAGGTTTTTTTAATAATATTTTTATCAACGTCTTTTGAACATTTTTTAGAGGGTTAAGCGCACTTTGCGATGCTCCGCCCCAAGCAATGATTGAATATTTATGTTTGGAAAAGATCGAACTTCGAAGCAAAGCGGTATCAACTTTTTTAACTTATTTATCGCGGTTTGTACTTGGTGGTCCCATTTCAAGTGTTGGTCAATTGTGACTCCTAAATATTTAGTATGAGTAACATTTTTTATTGGCATACAATGACAGAATGACCCACAAATAGTTGAGTGAATGCTTATGTCAAGATTTTAAGATAGGCCTCGCCGCGTCATAGCAAAAGTTATGTAATTAGTTTTCAGAATGTTTAAAGTGAGACAGTTGCAGCTCATCCAATCTTTTAGCAATGCAAAAATATATTCTGTTTTTAACTTCACTCTTTCCCAATCATTATCCTTCACGAACAGAACCGTGTCACCAGCGAATGATATTAGCTGGCCTTTTATGTGCTGTGAGAAAATATCATTTACGTAAATAAGGAAGAGCTTAGGCCCAAGAACTGTTCCTTGTGGAACACCGTACAATTTATCATATTGACGTCAAAGTTACAATTTTTTATCTAAGCAATATCAATATTTATTTCCTTTGAAAAATTGACAATGCGGCCACAGCAGAAACTGTAAAAAAAAACTTCTCATTGAATTTGGAAATGCTGAAAAACATAGAAAACTATATGACTACGATCGGAACCGAATAAAGTGAGCGTTCATGCAGAAACTTCGTCGTATAATTCTTTTAAAATCATTTGTAAGTTTCCATTGTATTTTCTTGCAAACCTATTTTAGTTAATAGGTATTATTAGTAGTTCGCAATATATTTCGCAAAAATCATACTACAAATAAAACCACACCTTACTGTCAACCGGAATTAGATTACCACTCTAAACCTCCATACATTCCAATACTACCGGCAAAACTAAACCCGCTTATCTTCAAATTAAATTAACATCATTTCAAGCTTACGTGCTTTTATCAACTTGAAAAATTGAAAAAAAAGTACATCAGCACATTCCTGTGTCTGATTGGCCTTGAAATAAAATCTACACCAAGGTGCTCCTGACCAAGTCTCCAGCTCACAAGTTGAAAACGTTTTGCACATAAATCTGAAATTATTATTATTAAGATAACGTGCTGTAGTAGTACATAACAATCGGCTAATAAATTTTATTGCCGATCTGCAAGACCTTGAATTTTTACCTAAAGTTAATAAAACATATTGTTTCGTCGTTTTTCATAGTATCATTTTTTTTCAATTCTTTAGTTGTACCAACCGTTTCTTTTTTAAAAATATGTGCATAGCCACTAATTGGCCGTGCGACCTTAACGAACTTGACTTGAATCCATTCAAATGCATGAATATTGTGTTATGGGTGAACGGTATAGCAAGGTATGTCATACATGTCTGTTATACACATGCATATGCATTTCAATGACTGCCGCGTAACCTATTGTAAAAATATTATAAATCTGAATTAGATTGTATTGTTGAAAGTAATTGTTGAAAGTAATTGTTGAATTCTTGTTGTTTTTTTATGTATGAATGATACAATAGGCAGAAATATAACAAATTCAAGTATTTTAAATTCGACAATATTCATGTACGTTTTTCGTTTGATCACGAAACAAAGTCGCTGGTATATACATAGATTCCGTTTGACTTATCAGAAATAATTTCAGCATAGGTATAATCGAAAACTAAGTCTCATCCTCAATAAATTAAATGGAAATAACTACTAAATTTTTTTAAGATAACTGTTTTCAGAGATATTTTTCCATAGTTAGCTAAAACTGATGTAGTGTATGTAAAACTGATTAGCAGCCGAACGCAGACAATTGTGTTTTTGTAATACAATAACCGTAAACGCAGACAATTGTGTTTACGTAATAGATTTGCAAGTGGAAAATTAAATTATTAAGGAGCTTATAAAAAATCATTGTAATAATTATAATAATAACACAAAGTCACAAAATAAAACATTGTGTTCAAAAACAACATAGCATAATAACATTATAAAAATGCTTTTTTGCTGGATAATTTAAGGGGACCACCCCACTTGTAGCGCGAAAAAATAGGTCGTTTTTAGGATTTTTTTTAATAATATCAATATACCATCTTAAAATGTAGAAAATAAACATCATTTGGGAGTTTATTTATTGATAAATATTGAAAAATGTAATGTTACATGGCCATTATAACAAGTTTTCAAAAAGCCGTTCCGCAGTGATCAGTACTGTGGTGAACTGAATCATTTAAAACAAAAAATTGAAATGGATTTAGTTAAATAACAACATAAACTTGACTTTAATTGTTCGATATGAAAACATATCCTATTTTTACAAAATGGCGGATAGTCAAAGTTAACGGTTTGGTTTTCATAACAAAAAAAAGGCCCTTTTTGGCTGATATACGAGTAAATAGTTTTCGTCGAAAAAAAAAACGAACGACTAAAGACTAGATTTTTATGTATTCAATCAGCCTGCAAAATTTCCAAAAGATAGGTTTGGTAGTTTTTGAGTAATTTTGTTCACCGACACCGACGAAATATCATTTTGAGAAAAATTGCGGTAGGCGGCAGTGTTGCCTGTCGTGTGCGTAACACACGCTTCTCTTTCAAAGCCAATATCTCATTCAATTTTATTTTGATCGACTTGAAATTTTGAGGACATATTTTTAGATAGTTATACTTTAAAAATATGAAGAGAAAAAAATTTAATTTTTTCAAAGTCACAAGTGGGGTGGTCTCCTTAAGTATGTTAAATTAAAATATAGCTTTGGTTATGCTGTAGCAAATAAATATTTACTTTTGTATAGTAAAATATAATGAATATAAAACTAAATCAATTTATTTAGAGACATTTGTTTTTGTAAAATTATCTTCACTTGTATCTTCGATTTGGCTCATCTTTCCAGCAGAGGATATTTTATGTTTGTATCATTATTTCAATTAAGTGCTTTATTATTCAACGGTTGGGCGGATGATCATCTTCAAATGCTTAAGCAGGATGCAAAAGTCTTTAATGTCATTATCGAAACTTGTTGAGATTCTGGAGCTTTTTTAACTTCAAAAAGGTTGTTTGGGCGTCGAAAAACCTTCATAAGGTTTTTAATAGACCTTCATAAGGTTTTAACCGGCAAAATTACGATCAAGTGACTGTAAGCGCTTTGTCCTGCCTAGTCTTGAAATAGTGCAACCAATTATTTTCCAATTAGACCTCTACTGCTTTTGGCTGTAATCCAACAGATTGAAGATAATGTAGCTATGATCACATGTGGTGTCTTCAGAGCTGACAATGCTTCCGAGATGAGAGCTATGCCAGCAATAGATTCGCCTTACCCCAATATGCGTTGGTGTTGAGCCCCAGTTTGGCCCTCAGTCCAGCCACCATCTCCATAATTGATTTCACCGCATGCTCTGACATAGCATTCTGCACGAAGAGTATCTTCTAGTGCCTCCATTTCACTGTGAAATTCCCTGATTTGGAAGTTTGATGATAAATAGTAACTAACAAAGCTTATGCCTCGATTTTGAATCTGTATCCCGCCGATAGACCCAAATTCTTCGAGCACCTGGAAACAATAGCCAAATGATGACGCTTCAAAATGAAAATGGTAATTTTGTCCAATATCACTAATAGAATAGATAAAAAAATGAAACATAAATTAACGTTGCATATGATAGCGGCTTTATCAAAATTCTCTAAAGTCCAAACTATGCACAGAATTAAAGGAAGAGAAACAGCTGCGTGAATATAGGAGCCAGATTTGATTAATCAAATTAAATTTAACTGCACTCAGAAGACCTTTGTTAAGTTTACTTAAAAAATTAAATATCAGACTTGTATTTTTTGCTAATAGTCGTCAGGCGCATCCATAAATACCAAATAGTTACCTGTCACAACACAAAATATTTAGGTCAAAGCTTTTAAAAGACAGGTGACCTACTACCTGTTTACTGATTCAACCACGCTTTATTCACGTTCGCATGCTTCTACAGCCTCCACATTTGCGGTGATCAACGAACCTTCTTGATCTCAACAATATATAAGTATGGCGACGATCATCAATATCGCATCGCAATGGTTTTATGAGTGTTCGAAAAATGTGTTTAGTCATTCTTCATACGTGTGCTTCAAGTGATACATCCATGTATACAATATATCATATACGAATGCATGAATATACCTCAGATCGTTGAAAACGAAAGTGATGATTGAAGTCTTTTGTAAGATGTCATTGTGGAGACCTCTTCAAATAACTCGTTATGGGGAAATCTACCGACAATATGGCGAACTTTGTTGATACAAGCGAGCGGTATGATTCTGAAGACTCAAGCTCAGATACATAGGCCAGGTCAGGTATCATATCACTTGAACGTGCTCGGAATCAATTTCGATTTCTTTGACCCCGGATTCACTACAGCAGATGCGAGATGAGTCTGCTCGTGATAATATAGATGCGATTTCAATGGTGTGTATGTTCAGGAATCGTACATCTGATAAATATAAGCTAATATCTATGTTTCTAGTACTTTGAGGAAATTTTTTTTTTAAGTGAAAAATGTCATTTATGTCCATTGAATATAAAGCGATTGATTTTCAAAGTACCGCCTCTAAATAAGAAAATATTCTCCCGCATGGAGTAAAATCCGAAGTTTGTCCGAAGCAGTACAATCCTTGAACTAGTAAAATCCGAAGTAGTACAATCCTTGAACTACCTCAAGTAGTAGCGGGTGCAAATGTGGCATTTGAGTATACTACTAGAAAAAGTATCTGCATCAGATCTATAACCATTGGCTAATCACATTATTCCTACGAAATATTCAACAATTAAATATTCAACAATTATTTTGAAATCAAACCAAAGACTATTTTAAAAGTTAAAAGGAATGAAATACATTAGGATATTGATCTCCATTCTTTTGAATTGCGGCAGAAAAAGAATAACATTGTCTGAGTCTTTCATGTGAGACAATCTACTGGAGAATTTTAATTACTCTGACTTCTCTGGTTTGAAGCAGTTGAATCCATTATTAACTGCAATGAATTGGCTATATACTTTTTTTTATTGAACATCTGATTTAAGCGAAGAATGATTCGTATCTAAAGGCAGCACTCTTGACTTCCCAGCCTGGAGATACATATAACTAAACGAACTAAATAGATGCGTCTGCTTTATACCCTATTCTTTACACTATTTACACGTTTGGTATAATTCAAATTAGAAATTGTGCCATCGCCAAATTTTAAATTAGAAATTTTGTCAAATTATAAATTGAGTCATTGTGTGAGATATTCTTCACTGAAATATTCTCTTCGTTAAATCTCGCGTAGAATTATAATAAATATAACTGTTGAAACGCAATATGTAGCTGTGGCCTACCGCGGCCGCTGTCATCTACGATGCTGTCAGTGCAGCAGCCAGGCACAGTAGCTAATATCAAACACAATGATGAAGCTTGCATTCGAAGCCGATGTTTCGTTGATTAAAGAGACTAAAACACGAATTTTAATAGCTTTAATTGATTCTTTACACTGTTTACTCATTGAATTATTCAAAAATTCCATTTCCGCCAGCAGTTCCTCAAAATTCCATAGCCACAACATGTCATATACGTCTTGCCAAATTTGTAGCCAGGCCAAAAATAGAATGTTGGTCAACTTCGGCTACGGCCGCGGCGTCGTGGGCTAGACATTGTAATTGTTTCAATGCAATCTTGTGCTTTTAACTTTTTGACAGCTACGCTGCAGGCCACGGCCACAGCTGCACATTGTATTTCAGCAGTAAGTGTTTATGTTAAAAACGAAAACGAACTTTTTTTTAAAAAAAACAACTGTTTTTTAAAACTGTTTGAAAAAAACAGTTTGAATTAACGAAAAGAAACAAATTTTATTCTGTACGACAATAATGGATTTTCACTAGGTACTAGGATTTTCACATACTAGTTATAACTGGTACGAGTACGAAAAAATACCTGTTTGAAGTACGTACATATGTACATACAATGCATACGATTTGTAGTGATGTAATGAAATAGACTGATATGCCCTCCCCACCCTCCAGACACAACGTTCCCAAGCTAGAGTGGTGATGGTGCAAGATGACCTTCAAAGAATACCGAGTCATTAGTCTGTGCAGCTTGTCCGTAACTTTTCAATGGTCGGTCATTTATTGGCAAGGTTTTCTCCAATCTAGGGGCCATCAAATTCAATCAATTTAATTTGTTTTTAATTTTATTATATGCAAAAAAACCTCCTGTATTCGTTCAAATGACCAAAGTAAAAAAAATACTAAGATAAGACCAACTAATCCTGTTGTCATCTATATGACTTTTCATCGAGCGATCTCTGATACCAAACTTTTCCTGGCTAATTTAAAACAGTCGGATTTCCACTTCGCCTCACTGAAGCATGAAGTTTGTCGAAAATTTTATTAAGAAATGACAAAAACAATGTTTCGTTTATTAAACATGCAACCTCTTCTGTAAGGCTGGACATGAGTCAAGGGGCATCTTACCTCCCGCGGTCTCGTAAGTTTTACAGCCCCGGTAAGGCTGGAGGCACCCTCGTGGTGACCTGCAGTCACAAGGAGGGCCTCAGCACACCCGGAGACGCCAACTGGATCCAACCAAAAAGGATCTCAACCTTTTCCCCCTTGGCACTTTTAGTGCTACTCTTAGTTTTTCCACCGGATTTCATTTTGCCGTATCTTCGAAACTAGGCCGTTATTTCCCAGACTTGTATGGAAATTTCGCCCGAAACAACTCAGAAAGGTCCCCGAATTCATGCTCGACCAAAACATTTTTTTTGAAAATATGGACGTTCTTGCCCAATTTCTCCTATAAAAAAAATGTTTCGCCCTTGAAATATCACTATTGTACTCTGCGACCACTTTCAATCATCGAAAGCGCCGCAAAGGTAGTTTTTGCCCAACTGTGGCCAAAAAACCCCTTACTCCCCTACAAAACCGAATTTTTTGTATCACAGCACTAGGTCACAGCCCGTTATGTCCCAAACCACTCTCTAACCCAAAATTGGCCGATTTTGTCCGATTTCAGCTCCTTTTGCCCTAAAAACATTTTGAATATTTGAATAAAATACTTGCAGGTACGAAAATGCTCGCAAGTACGAAAATACTGTTTTCCGCAGCTAAACAGTTTTCCACTGCCAAACAGAACGAAAAACGATGAAAAACGATTCGTTTAAAAAAAAAACGAAAAACGATTCGTTTTAAAAAAAACAGGTCGTTTTAAAAAAAACAGTTCGTTTCAAAAAAACGATTCGTTTGAGAAAAACGAATAACGATTCGTTTTAAAAAAAACAGTTCGTTTTAAAAAAACAGTTCGTTTAAAGAAAAAACGGTTCGTTTTAAAAAAAACAGTTCGTTTTAAAAAAATGATTCGTTTTAAAAAAACGATTGCCTTGAGAAAAACTATTCGTTGTGGGATAGTTGGAATAATTGGTTTTAAAAATACTATTTGTTGAAGAAAAACATTTCGTTTTAGAAATGCCGTTCGTTTTCAAAAAAAAATTTCGCTTTAGAAAAACTGTTTGTCGCTATTTGGAAAAACTGTTCGTTCGTTTTTTTCAAACTGTTTTTCGTTTTTGAGCCCATCACTAATAGGTACTAAGTGCGAATTAGGTTAAGTTATTGTAATATTATCATGTTTTACAAGCTTTTTTCCAAAAATATTTTTCCAGTCAATAAGCACTTCCATTTTGATTAGTATCTTATAGTAATTCAATAGCTGCAAAGACTTGTCTGATTTCTTACTAGCGTGTTGCACGCGTAATTTTGAATTATATAATATACTATCAGGTTATGAATAAATACTTATGTTTATTGTTACCATAAATACTTAAAAACGTTTTGGTTTACTTTCATTCCAAACCATTAGTCAATTGCTTAAAATACTAAGATAAACTACATGTGAAGATTTTTAATGCATAGAAAAAATTCCATAATTTCTGCATCTAAAGTAAGTGAAATTAGATTTACCTCATTCAAATGTCCATAAATATTCAATCTCACACTGATTTTGAATTTTCATTTTTGTATCCCAGTCAGAAAAATCATTAAAAGAACATAAATCAAATTTTATAAAACAATTCGTAAGTTCTTAGCATCGAATTTCAGGATTGAGATAAATTTGTAACTTTATAAAAAAAAAGGCTGTTTTAGAAAAAAATATCATTTCCTTCGGGAAAAAACTCGCCAGTTTTGTTTTTGCTTATAAAACGATATTAGAAATTCTCTTCTCAATATAAAAAGCGCTCTATATTTTTTACCTCTAAACACAAGTAAAATACAACTATGAAAACTATTTAATTCAAATCACCTAAATAAGCTGATTCACACCCACACAAACTACAAAGCAAGGCTAAGTTGTATTTCATTTACGATAGAAACTATTTTCCGGCCACTTCGTATGGCTGTGATAAAATGAAGGTCTTGGGAGTACCATGAATTTGTAATAAATGCGCGTACGATATTAAGTAATTTTTGTTTGTAGTACATGATGTTTGGCGATCTCACGATAGTTAATCAAGATATTTATGTATGTGAATATCACAATGCTCATTCAGTTTTCACAATTCGGTTTTTTCGGTGTTTGTTGTTAGAGTTTCATATTTAGCCACCATACAAATAATTGCACATAAATATGCAAAGCCGAAAAACATTATGAGTTGATTTACGAAATTTTACGGTCTTAGTGACTGTTATTATGAGGTCTCTGCGAATGATAATTGAATGTATAAAACTATGTATTTAGAAATGATTTTTTTCTCATGTTTCAAAAAGTTTGGCGGACAGTTCTGTCCATAATGTGTAAAATATGCGCAGGTAATTTTGTGTGGCAAAAAAATCGGTTAAAAAAGCTCCATTTTGAAGTGTCATTGTCACAAGCTAGTAAGTTAAACTTAGATTAAAATGATGACTGCAGATGCAGTAAAAAAGACAATATCAGCGAAGTACTTTTTGATAAATAAACTCAAACACAACATAAATTTAATTTTGAATTTTTTTCCGAAGTTATATTTTTCTAACTGCTTTTCGATTAAGCAGTAGAATAAATGAACTTTGTTCAAAAGAGATTTGAAAATTTTGAATGTTTTACGTACATTTTACAAGTGCATGAAAACAATGACTACCTTAACATCGAATTTATAGCCCGGTATTTTAATAGCGATATAAAATTCTTATGCAATTACACTCTACTGATTGCTCTCAAAAACACTCAAGACTATAAAATTATCTTTGAAATTATTTATGTAAAGCTATTAAAAAGAGGAAATTACGGCCAATTGTTTCTCACCTAAAAATATTGACTGCACCATCAAAAGTAATGTTAACTAATCATAGGACTATGAGTGCGAATGTTTATCTCCAGGCATAATATAATGTATGGATGTACGGACATTTGCATAGTTAGTTAGAATTGAGCTTTTGGGTTTTTGTGTATTCTTAATATTCATGAACGATTAGCAACTTAAATCTTCTTCCGCGGTTTAAAGGTATGTCAAAGTAAATAAATGATACTGATATGCCAAAAAGCTATTGGGGTTCAAAACCATACTTTAAATCACTAACACATACAGATATTTATAAACCCAAATGCAAATGATAACAAATCACGATGGCTATACATAATAATTTACCTACATAAAAGAAGTCAATATTTCTTTCAAATTTTAAATCTTACACCCTCTTATCCGTTTTAAGTTTGACACTGTAGTAAAATCGCAAGTTTTCGGAATATTTTGAAGCAAATGTGTATTTTTTTTTTGTAAATTAGTAAATATTATGTAGCACTGATAAAGTTTTCATCCGATAACCAAATTGATATTATATAGAACATAGAACCTTAAAAGGATAACCCTGTGGACACACAAACACTATACAGTCACTAAAATCATAAAACAAGAAGGCAAAGTTAAAAAATAATTTGTCAAAAAAAAAAGAAATAATTATTATTCATTTGTCAAATTTTAAAAAATTAAAATTTTTGAATCCACAAACTTATGGATTTATTACCTTGCTAGCGCTTGAGTGATATGAAACAGTCTGAGACCTCGTACGAATTTTCATGGGTAGGCTAATTGAGGAGGATCACCCAAACCTTTCAGTTAAAGACAAAGATGATAGCTATTTACGAGCAGGAGGTTTTTTAACGATATGTCTCAAAAATATTTCTCGCTTAAATGTTTCCCATAAAAAAAACAACTTTTTTAATTGAATTTTCTTTCAGTAGTAATCTACATAGCATTGTCTTCATTGTATTTCACTCCCAATGCCTGGACTAATTGAGTTGTTCTCTGTTTGATCTGAGCACTATGGTGCTTAATTGAATAAATTAATGTAAGAGATTTTAACTATTTATGAATTTATTGAATAAAATTTTTATTTTTCTGAAACTCGTGTAGTCTTAGTGGGCAGCACTGGCTCCTAGTGTCAGGGCGGACAAGAGACAGCGCCCCAAACTTTGAGTTCGTCTTATTTTGAATAGGTTACTTAAGTTAGTCGGTGATAAAGTGAGTCGACTAATATTCACATTAATTGTAAAGTTCTTTACTAGCTGCAGCCCCTAGACCCAAAAATCGTTGTTGTGGAATTACTTTACTTTACTTTTAGCTTTGTATTTTAGGAAGATATTCTTGTCAATAGGGGATAGTGTCTGAATTAATGATGTAAATTACTGCCACCCAGGGCTAGGTTCTCCTTCCTTCGATATAGTTATTGTAGGAGATCGAACTAAGCTCTGGTCTATATACATTCTTAGCGCCATTATTATTAGGAATAATATCTTTGATCTTTGTTCTCACATTGTCTGAGAACTGCTTAAAATCACGCATGGCGACAAAATTGATTTTTATTTCTGAAACTTTTCTGCACTGAAGAACCTGACGAAAGGAGGAAATAAACGAAAGTGACAAAGAAAAACATGCGCAGCTATGAAAACACAATGTCATTAATTCCTTAATTGATTTATGGTAGCATACAGTATGGAAGAGATATGTTTTTTCCGTCTTATTCTTAGTCCATTCCATTATCTGGAGATCTTTTTTGTTTTTCCAATTTTTAGATACACTTGTGAAGAATGGTTCTTGTGCTTTACTTCATTCAGTCACAATTTTATTGACTCCTCATCGTTATTCTCAACGACTTCTCCTTACTCTGTCCACAAAAGCCGGCTTTGGACAAGTGGCTCTAAGTCTATAACAGCACTGTTTGACGAAGACTGATAGAATAGAGCGGAATTTAGCATCCGCATCCGCGCCACTTTGAAAAACATAACTAATAAATATATATTCGTTTAATTTTTAGCTCAAAAAAAAAAAAATATTTATAACAATTTTTTAAATTAAGTGAAACGGATACAAAAAGGAAAGCATTTGTCTACCAATTCACCATGACCATAGTGAGAAATCGATGCCTTTCATTATAGTTTCGTTGAACGGTTTATCGCTATGATGAATATACCGGTTATTTTGCCTTCGAAACTTGGCCCATGGATAATATCACTGCAGTTCTGAGTTTTTGCAATAAGAATTATTTTTGATAAATGTTCACGTCAGTGATTCCTTCTTTTGGGGAAGTCATTTGGCTTTACCTCATAAGGGACCCTGTGTACAGCGATAAATGACACACAGCACGAAACAAGAAAACTTGCTAATACAAAAATGAAAAAAAATGTCTCTTTTTGTTCGCTGTTTCTCGCTTTTTCGAAACCTAGATGGTTTTTTATTTCTACTAACGTTAGAAAAAAATTAAAACTTATGTAAACAAGTATTTTATCAATCCTTCACTCATGTATCTTTCGTTACGAATTTATTTTGTTTTCTGAAAAACTTTTTTTGTAAAAAAAAACGAGATTATGAAGCCGTTTTTCGCACATGAAAAAATATTTATGAGTCTATTTTCAGCTATAACTTTGATTGTGGTCAACCATATCGTCGCTGTGAAATCAAACCGGCATATCTGCAAAAATTGAGTTTTTGAGTTTTTGGTATCAAAAAATTCCTTATTTTCCTCTCTATTTTTATGTCGCACCGGCATATCGTAAAGTTGAATAAAAACCCGTCTAATGGTGTTTTGCCGCTTTGCATTCACGTGGAAATAGCCCACATGCGAAAACTTTAAAGCCCTCTAGTGAAGAATGTGTATTTTGCAGATATGCCGGTTTGATTTCACAGCGACGATATGTATTTGTGCTTGTTTTGCGATCACCTTTTTGTCAAAATTTATAATGCATGATTTTTTTCAGAATGATATAGTACTATAGCCTATCAAACATTTTTTTTTATTTCGGTGTTTATTTTTATGAGTTTATATATTGTGCACGATAATAATGTAAATTTTTTTCTTTTCAGGTAAGATGCTATATTTTACTACAGTATATGCTTACTAATGGAATTCGTAAGTTCTTAATATCATATGATCTTTTTCTTTCCTCCGGTTTTTTCTGCTTCTCGCAGAAAATGGTCCTAACTTCCTGACTTGCAGGCATCCGCTAACGTTTACACGATTAATTAGATTTTGAAACACTAAGTTTTTAGCTTTTTACACTCAAATTTGTTTCAACAACACAATGACGTATTACGACGCGTTGATTCTCGTACGCTCAATTCCAGAGAAAAGTTATCCATCGGAGAAAAACACTTGAGGTAACCTACATTGAGGTTAAACACACTTTGTGATTCTCTGGCTACAACCTTTCAGAGACCATACGAGAACCATATAGTCAGAATTAAATCTATTCAAAAATATTTAAAGGAAGCTTATAGTTTTAGTTATTTGCCTTATTTAAAATGGTTTCGTATATTGGAATTAATAATAAATACTGACTAATTGAATTTAAAGACATGCAGAGCTCTATAGAAGAGATCATACCAAAATAGTCATAATTATTTCGTGTGACTTTATTACCACCGGAAAAAGCCTCAAAAGTTGTTTTAACGCCGGAAATCAAGGTTTACTGGGAAAATGTTATGCTCTCAGAAATAATACCACAACGTTAAGCTTAACATATCAGAGCATTGTTCGTGTATCTTTCTTCTCTATTAACGGTGATGACAATAAAGTTTTTGTTAAATTAATCCATAAACGTTTTCGTCTGTTGTGAGAAGCTCAGCTACGGTATCTCCTACACACTCGTATGATAAGATTATTTCTCAGGAGGGCTCCAACTTAAACATTTAAGCTAACTGAGGAAAATTTGGTAGAAGAAATTTTTTTTCTCCAAACTCAGCAGCCAAAAGCCTTTATTAATCAAAATCAATTCGCGCGCTTTCTTTGTTACGATTATCACAGCACATAAATTATACTTCACTTAGAAAAATTTCATCAACTTAAATAAAACAATTTGAAAAACACTCTGATATGGTTGGATTTCGTTTACTCCAAAGCCTATTAAGAATTTTCAAAATAAAACGATAGCCAATGAGGTCTTGTAATTTAGAATTTTTCTCTCCTTTGCTTCCGCCACTTTGAAACGAGGTGAAAAATTATGATAGGGTTGCCAGCAGTGGTGGTTTTTGCTTTTGTGCCATACATTTAGTAAGTGATTTCATCACAAAATTTTCAAATGGTAATGATATTGCAGTAAAAATAAACGACAAATGTTAAAATTTCGAAAAATTGAAAACTTTTGCAAGTCACAGGGTAGGTTGAACGTGAAGCAGATTTGATATATTTTTGACTTTGGTGCCAGCAAAGAGTAACCAGCAAGAGGCGTTTTTGTCATTTTTTTACCGAGAAATGCTAGGGTTAATTATACATATGGTGAAAATCTACAATGAAAATAAGTAACCAATGTTTGAGCTTCCCAAGCTCTGGAAATTTTTCAGATGGCAGCCCTGAACATCTTTCTTTCGATGATGTCACCGGTTGAAAAGGTAGGTCGGCTGATTAAGTAGGCTGATTTTGGCGGGAAGCAGTAGTGGTAGAATTTTAATTGCAGTGCTGGTAACGTGTTGCAAGCACTGAGTATTTTCTTGATTTATGTTACAAGATATGCTTTTTCAAAGTTTTGCAACACAAGCAACCAATATTAAATATATGTTTGAATTTCCTAGATTTTGAAATTCTTGCAAGTTTTAACTCTGAAAACCTTTCCACCCTACGAGTTTTAATGCATTCTTGTGATCGAAGTGGTACATAGTCCTCGAAACAGGCTGGTTGTAATAAGGCTGCCAGAAAATGCACTCAAAATATGCACGATTCCTCTACTGCTCGCCGAACATGAGTGTTTCTAGCAGATCTGGTGCGCTGGAATTTTTTTTGGAAACTGTTTTGTATTCAAATTATTCTCCTTTATGAAAATTGGCAGAAATGTGTAGCTACATTGACACGCTTGAAATGTTTACTGTGATAATTCACTCATTTCGCAAATCACTGAAATCGCACGCCTGTGACCTTCTTCATTTTTACAGATTTAATAATTAGAATCTGATTTCTTTGAAATCAAGAAAGTTGTTGGTATGTGTCAGAAAATGGGTGTTTGTTTAATCTTGTGTAAATCAAGCTGTAAAAAAACCCTGTCCATATTGATGGTCATAGCTAAATTAATAATTCAAAATCTTAAACAAACTGCCGATTAAATTCAGCTAATGGCCAAAGAAATCGATATAATCATCGCTTCTATGATGACCGTAAATGTTCAGCAGTTGACGCTAGGAAACGTTTCTCACGATGACGACTAGCTTCGTTGGACAGCATCAAAATATCGCTAATTACGAAACAGAAACACAAATCAAAAGAGTGTCTTCCTTCATCTTTGAAGTTATGTACCAGCAGCAACCACTACAACAGGCACTTGGTTTTCACTTTCAGACACAAAACCCCGATGAGATCAGCAAATAATATAGTTTTGTGCAAAACCAACAGTAACCGTACTCAGTCGCGAACGGGACAAAAACAAAATAAAATTATTTGCCGTAATATGACTTGAGTATCCAACGGTGGTACGCTATATAGCGGACACTTCGTGCAGTATAATGAACTTTTGCGGAAGTTTTTTTCTGCGCCCTGTTCGGTGGATAGTTTCTCAAGAGATTTTGTCTTGATTGAAACACACCTTCCTGCTTACTGTTCGCTTAGCCTTACTAGTAAACTGAACTGAACAAGTTAGTTTCGGTTGGTCACTCGAATAATGTGAACGTTGACTAAGGTCATTTGAGAAGGTGGAAGAAAAATTAAGATGAATCAAAATGTCTGTCACAATAACGGTTATCGTGATGAAGATTCAGTCGGTGGCTTTGAAGTGCCGTGGTCAGCTGATGACAGGTTAATAACGATTTCAGAAAGATTTGACGGTTATGCATCCGTCAACTTTGACTGAATCATTTAAAAAGCCCATTTAAACCGTTAGCACTTTAAAATTGGTCACGTTTTAGAAGTAATGTTGCAATATTATTCACAAAGATGGATGATAGAAGGAATATTTTATGACTTTCTGCTCATTTTACTTTGAAAAGTTAAGCTCATCCATCAAATAACTGAGCTGGTCGACCCCGAGATGAAAATAATCGAAATTTTAAAATAGTTGAGGATGTAATTATAGAAAATCGCAAATAAATTAAATCATTTCTTCTAAACATGAACTTGTAGCATTTTAAGTCAATCATCATCATCATCATCATCATAGGGAAGGTCACCAAAGCCAGCTCAAAACAAATTGATTTTCTCATTGCGAAATCTTTCTGCCATTGAGCGTGTGTCCAATTTTAACGAATAGTAAATTAATTTAATATTGAAGTAAGTGCATCATATCGGCTCGAGTGCAAGAGTTCAATTTAATGAGGCTTGACATGACTGTCGGATACCATACATAATCAATGAAATGTGCTTCACCATTAATGCACCTTTCGTTTTTCGCAAAATATAATGTTTGCTATATTGCTATGTGCTATTGGCAAATGCTCAAACGCGCCTAGTATTTCGACATTGTTGCTACTGAGTTCGATTTGAAGATGGCCATGCTAAAATTTATAGCTTTGCCATTTGAATTATTGTATAGTGTTTTTATAAAATGATTATTATAGGGGGCTTGATAAGCGTTGCTGATCATAATTCATTGCTTTCATTTTTACTGGTGAAAAAAAGAGTGAAATTATTCAATTTAGGGCGATTTTGGGGGAAACACCACATTTATTCATTCGAAATACACATATGTAAATAAAAAACTGCCGAAATAAGTTTTCTTAATTTAATTAATTTACTTCTGGGAAAGATACGCTGGAGAAAAGAAAATTCGGTTCGTAATAGCTTAATTTCGTTATTGTTAAACTTATTTTTATCATTCTTTGATTTGTTTCTCGACTTTTCCTCTCATTTAATATTTTTTCCATAGCCTATTCACTTTGGAAACCACAAGCGAATATTTAATGATTACTTGCATAAAACTCAATGCAAGAGCATTGAAACTGATTTTCTT
The DNA here is from genome assembly GCA_947369275.1 of Nemotelus nigrinus. Taxonomy (NCBI): domain Eukaryota; kingdom Metazoa; phylum Arthropoda; class Insecta; order Diptera; family Stratiomyidae; genus Nemotelus; species Nemotelus nigrinus. Next base: position 43,502,446 of record OX376373.1, on the reverse strand, counting down.
CTCCCGACTTTCAAGCAGATAACAGCCGCGTAGATATATTTTTAATAAATCACTTTTGTATGGGCTTTTCAATCTTATTTTAAACCTTAATAGGTAATGCACATTTTTGAAAATGGTGATAGATGCTTTTTCAAAAATTTTGAGATCATTGTCGTTTTTGCCACCGTCCCAAAACTGTGCCAGGGGCCTGAAACTACGTGATTGATTGATGGAAGAGGTTAGCAGGGAGTGAAGGATTTACCATCAACTGGCACGTAAGAAGAACCAAAACCAAAATAAGTTCACTTTATCTCATGTGAAAGTGAGAAAAGCATACTGTCAAACGACAGGTGAGAATGTATATATCCGTGTTAGCTGATAGGTGACAGTGTGTTGGCGTGCGTATAATCCCATCAAGAAACAAAAAGCGCAGCGAACATTTACTGGCAACAAACGAAATTCTCTGTATTGAGTTGCATAAAAGTGTTGGAGATGTTCCTTTTCCTCGCCAAATGGTATCGAAAGTAGTATTCCGCGTTAACTACATTATAGCTTACCATTTTAATACTCAGAAAATGTTTTAAGAAAATAAATATTGCATAAATCGCCATTCGTTAAAATACTCTCTTTAGCAAAGCACTTGTATATTGGCTAGTAGGAATGAGAAACGTATCTGATCGTAGCAGCGTTGCTTGGCGGGGTACTTTCTGTCTTTTTTCAACGTGGACTTGGATATTGCTATCTACTTCTCGCAAATATCGCAATTCACGTACTTTCCGAGCTATATATAGTTCTTAAGCTACGACTGTGCCTAAACGTGTTTACGGTAAATTTTCTCCGCTTGTCAATGCATATCTGAACGAACAACAGAATGACTCTATGATAAGTCGTTCAACTACTTCAAACTTGAAAGTACTAGAACGTCGTGTATAATCTAGATAAAGATGTCAAATTAACACAGCTTGCCGCGATTATTGCGAAGCGTTTGTCAGTGTTACTATATGGGTGCTGTTGAATCCGATGGCTGAGACGAAACGTTATAAACCAGCCTTATCATCGTAAAAGAGGAATCGGTACTCAAAAAAAATAAATTGTCAGTGTTGATCTTGATTCTTGAGATGTAGAAATTTAGATTCAATTCATTTTTACTACATCTAACTGGTTTAGCTCTTACCTCCGCAATGAAACTCAATTTGTAACATTTCACAGATATTTAAAAAAAATTGTTTTCTCTACTGGATCACATTTTGACCCTGTTCTTTTCAATACCTTAAGATATCGTAATTGAAAAAATATTTGTGTGTATAATCTTCTCCAGCTGATGCAACATTTCTGCGGTCAAAGCTTCAATCACTAGATCATTGATGCACTGTAAACCAGCTTTGTTTTGATACATTCAAGTTCCAGGGCATAGACTTTTCCTGCAAAAGCATGATTACAAATAGCACGAAGTTTTTCGTCAGCAGTTTACTAGCTCTAGTTGAAAAAATTATTGGCTTGGATTCAATATTGGATGCAAAACTCAATTTCGCTTTGCAAAAGGACAAAACACTTTCCAATGCAAATACGCTGCTAGACTTAAACAAACGACGTACCAACAAATTTCGCAACGGATAAGCGACAAGGTCTTTGTACTATGCAACAGTATGCTATCTTTTTGAATGCGCTGCCATTGTGAATGCACTGGTAGTGTCGGCATAGGTACCCAAATCGGATGGCATTGTGGGTCACAAAATACCGAGATATGCCTACTATTGCCAGATCATCAGCGTCACAATAATATCAGCGTTACCGGCTTAGTCAGATTCTGGAATGTCCTCGTCGTAACCATCGGATGTGGAAAATTCGCACGGCAGATCTAGGAAGAGTAAGCGCAAGTGTCTGCTGAGTGAAAGTCACACCATACAGTTTGAGTGAAGGACCAGCTCTCGTTCTCGTAAAAAAATTTTTAACCGTTAAAGTGCAACAGGAGATAATACCAAAATTGATTCAAAGGTAACGAAAATGCAGCAATAATTTGCCTATTTTCTCATGAAAAATGTAATCCCTATTTAGATTGAGAGCTATAAGCCATGAATGACCCTTCCAAATATCGTGCCTTCACAATAGCTTTGCGAGAAAGACGCTGGTATTTTGGAGAAAACCAACTATAGCAACTACTATTGCTGTCCACCAAAGCTGCGAGCTTTCTGGATAGGTTTTTTAGTTAATATTTACCTGGCACAGGTTTCGCAATCAGCAAAAATATGAAACCTATGAACATCGGTTTTACACTGATAGATAAATAAAAACCTATGCACTCTGAGCATACGTTCTTGCCTCTACAGAACGCAACGTTCATGTCTCTACAGAGAAGTCTACCGCTGATGATAAATACATCTTTTTTGAAGCCAGGAGTATTCCTATTCTACCATATCTGCAGACAATGAGCCGGTAATCAGCGGCTGTTCAAAGCAATTTTTGACCAATTATTGACAAAATCCTCGCGCGTTGCATCATCCATGATTAAAACTTATCACATAAAAATCAACATTAAGAAACACCAAAGACTTAGTTTTATTTGTTTTTAATTTGACCAATCAAGCAAACGAAGGCCATGTGTAGCTTTCACTTTCATATTTAGAAATAAATAAATATGCCACCAGTTAGAACTTTTGATATTTAAGACAATTTACACTGTGAAATGTAAAAAAAAAATTTGATCGTAAATAATCTGATAGTAATCACGAAATGAAAACAGCTACTGGAAATGTCAACAAATTCACAAAACGTTGCGCATAAACATACGTGTGCTCGAAAGAAATCGATGATTTAGTGCAAGGTCATGCAAATTGGTTGTTTTTGATAGGTTTAGCTCTGAAAGTTAAAGTTTCATCAGTTTTACTAACGCCATTTTATTGAAGTTTTGTTGTTGATGTCCGAAAAATGTTGGTTTATGTTGCTTTTGAGTGATATATGTATGTATTTTTTTCGGTCAAAATACTACGAGATAGCTGTTGACTTGCTTTAAAACTTTATTCATGCTGAAATCAAACCTCATGGTCATGTTGACCATGTTACATCAAAATTACAATTTTTTCACTTCGCACGAAATACCGATATCAATGATTCATTCCTGATTGCAATATATGATTGGTTATCATTAAGTTGAATTAGCAGTTATGCTAATTGGTAATGAAAAAAAAACTGGACACTAAATCCTTGGGAGTTTTTTCTTCTGTTGACATTTGAAAAATGGTGTGTTTTAATTTGTCATTTCAAAGATTTGTGCCGCTTTGATATTAAACAAATTCAGTATTTTTTTTATCATGACTCAATTCTATGACCAGCAGCTAATCATTAATTATTTATTTTAAATTACGACGAAATTGGAGCTGTACGACTATTTTAACACTACTGAGAAGCTAAAGTTTTAGAAAAAAAAAATACGAATAATTGGTGCGACGTTTCGAATATAACATGAAACTGTTTAATTTGTAGAGGATGATATTTTCTTAAGTTAATTTAGAATTAATCAGTTGCTATAAGAAACCACTTTTTATATGTTAATGGACCATGAGACTTTTGATTGGCGTCAGAACTTTTGCACAAAGAACTTTTGACCATTTCGACACTGGTTTTTCAGACCAAGTGTTTCCAAGAAGAAAGTTTTTATAGTAGCTTTCCAAGAAGAGATACATTTATTATATGTGTGACACATGGGTTCATAATCATACATTTTTGGTCAATTTAGAAAACATGTTGAAATGCTTGTTGATTTGTATCTGCCAGTTTCAAATATTGCTAATTTCATTTTTTCTAATGTTCCAAACATAAATACACTCAGTATATTGCAATTAGTGTCACACCTATGATCCCCCAACAAATCTTAAGTTGTGGTTAACGTTATTGACAGAAAACGCTTGTAGCGAACGGATTAAAGTCTTTGTGTTTATGAAGACAGGGTAGACTACAGCCATTGAAAAATATAGATTTTCATCGCACTTGGCTTACTCAGGAGCAGGGGCGGATTTCCCACTAGGCCCGGTAGGCCCGGGCCTAGGGCGACAAATTTCGGGGGCGGCCACTGTTCGATTGTTTTGGGGGCGGCAGTTTTTTTTTCTGTCGTATATGTACATATATCTGAGTTGAATGAGCCTAACACTTCAAGCCAACTGAATTCTCTAATTTTTTTCGGACATTATAGAATTTGATTATAATAAATATCGAAATGCGGTCACGATAAAGGACCAAAAACTCAAAAATACCTAAAAAGTACCTAGAAAGTATCTAAAAATATCTAAAAAGATCCTAAAAAGACCTAAAAAGATCCTAAAAAGAACCCAAATAATACCTCTCCAATTTAGGAAAAGCTTATCAGAGGTAAATATTTGCGTGCATTGATTTTTATCAACTACAGAATCGAGGTCAGAATCGAAAGGATTCTCAAACTAATGATAGGTTGCTGCCACTAACTCACAAGTAGTAGTTACACATCGTTATACATCTCGTTTCCTTACAAAGGAGAACTTACGAAACAAACAGATCGAATAAAAGCTCAGCAATTGTTTTTTTTCTGACAAAAAAAACCCGCCCAATTTCTATAATTTGTGTTGAGCTTCATCATAAAAACTCCCGAAAACAATCAGGATATCAAATTTCAGTGTGGCGAAAATGTCAAAAACCATGAAATCAATGAATTATTAGAATCTACGAATTTTGTTATCAGCTCTTGTCTCTAATTTACACTGTATCACGCTTAACAACTATTCAGATCGCATTCTTCATCTGGAAAACACCTAAGCTGTGAAATAATTTTGGCGGTACATGACGAAGCTAATATGGATGTCACTCTCAACGAGTATTAATTTTTCCAGCGTACCTAAGAACATTAATCTACTGTTGGTGAATTTAACAATAAATAGATAGTTATGTTTGGCAGTTTTATCGCACCCAAATTCTTTTATTTAACTGAAATATTTGCAACAAAATTTCAACCTCAGCTACATATTGCTTTGTCTGACTGTTAAGCACCAAAATATTTCAAAATATTCCACTGTGGGCAAGTTTCGTATTGCTTATTGTGGCGCCCAGAGTGGTTATGACACATTGAAAGTTTTTTTTTTATTGCACCTCAATCGCAATTGCATTTGGATCTTAAATCCTTTATTTTTTTGATTGGTTGCGTGCGTGAGAAGTGGGTGATGAAAGAGGAAGCTACTGAAAAACTACTATTGTCACTAAACTGAGATGATGGCCACGCTCAGGTATACCTATTTTGGTCATAGTGAGGAAGGAAATCATGCACTTGGTATGTGGTATAGAAAACAATGTCTCCCGGGCGTGGTAAGGTATCTAACTACATTGCTAAACACCTTTCACTATATGTGCTCCAAATACTTTATTCCGTATTTATTCTGTACTACTTGGCTCATGTAACCATAGCAAGATTGTCCCTATTTATACAAATAGCAAATGTAAAGCCGTCAGTCATTTATAGTCAATCTCTGTGCTATCTATTCAAGGAACCATTTTCTGGAAACATTTGGACAGAAACAACTTTAAATTTTTATTTTATCACACAGAGTATGTTATGTCATGTGCCGCACAAAACCGAATTATGCGTCTGCGTATAATGAGTATAATACGTCCAAACCGTTTTTCATTTTTTTTTGTCAGGTTTGTCTTCTTAGAAGAAGCGGTACAACTTACCGTCAGCTTTTTGCGAGCTGATGATTTTGTACCAGCTTCAGATTAAATTTGCATAGAATCAAGATTTAAAACTGCTTTACTCTAACTTCTTCTAAAGAAAATTGGTAAATTGTGTTTGACCAGGGCTGAAATAGCTGATAAAAAATAGAAATAATTGATTTTTTGTAAAGTAGTAATTCAGTGCTAAAAATTCCTAAATAGTTCATGTATGCATTTTCCTCCAAAGCAGCAATGTCTCAGATTTATCGAAGCTCAGTCTAAATAGTTGCGTTTCCGAATTTGAAATATCCCACCGATTCAAGTGGGCTCAAATATGGACAGCTGATTGATTTGATTGATTACATGAAATGGGCGAAATAGACTCTCCTGAGTCTAATGCGCCTCGTCTGCGTTATGTCCTATCAGATATCCAGGCTTCTTATGAGCCTGGATACCTCCTTGGCGAGAAATAGGTTATGTTTCTGGTGAAGGGAAGATATGTTATGCGTTTGATGAAGGGAAGAGCAGAACCAATGACGTCTAATTTTCGTCTCATTAGTGCTGCTAAGGGAGATATTCTAAGCATATGTGAGATATTCTAAACATTCTACCGTTTCTCCACGGGATATTGAGTCCCGCTTCTCACCTATTCTGTGGAGGTACTTTCTGCAATGAAAGTGGCCTATTTATGCCCCACATATGGTTCTTATGCCACTTTTGCAGCGAGGCATGCTTCTTTTGCTCTTTTTTTTATTGCAACCCTGGTTTTTTTGAGTGTCCCAAATCCTCATTCTTGTTTCTTCTTTGGCCTAGGTATCCCCTTCCTTGTTTCCTTGGGGCCCTTTATAGCCGAGGATTGATATCAAGCTGTTCTGTGTCCCTATTTTATTTTGGATACAGTTATTCGTAGCTTAAATCATGTGAGTACTTGATATGAAGTAAACCTTTATAAATTCACACAACATGATAGATCTCTTACAAAGAAAAGACGAATATTTCAGCTCGGAGTTTTATTTATCATTTCGCTTAGCAAAAAAAAACTATTTTAAACTTATACAACCACACCGCTGTTTATGTGATCTCTCTCAGAGAGTATGGAAATAATGAAATATGAAAATGAGTTTCTACATATGTCGTTGTTTTAAGGTGTGCCGCCAGTTGATGAAAGTTTTTAGTGAAGGTGTGTTTGTCATTTTGGTCAAAAAATGCACTAAAATTATGTTGTTTTGAAAATAAAACAGCTCACTACTCTTGAAGTGCAAAAAATGTTAATTTTTGAGAATTATAGTCTCGAAAACAAATCAAGATAATATGCGAGCCAACTTCTAACGTCCAGCACATAGTAAAACGATTTTTTTAATGGAAAGTGGCATCAAAAATAAGGGTAGAGCAGTCAAAATAAAATATTTTTCACTTCGAACTGCCGCACACCAAAAAGTAAAAAAAAATATCAAAATCTGGTGCCGTAATAACAAACGATTTGCACGGCTCAGGCACCTCGGCTAGCCTAAATGAACTTTTATGATGGCCGCTCATCTGAAACTGAGTTACAGAGAGAGAGAGAGAGAGAGAGAGAGAGAGAGAGAGAGAGAGAGAGAGAGAGAGAGAGAGAGTGAAAGAGATTGGAGACCAACGCTTAATGTATACTTCATATCTACATAAGCATAAGTGTAAAAATTATAAACCCTTCATGCTGTCGAATAAAAGAAACTGATTACTCCGCGAAACAATTGGACCTTTCAAACATCATATGCAATTGTCTGAAATAAATTAATGTTTGATATATTTACTTTTTCCACTTCAAATCAATTTCTAATATAATCCAGCAATAAAATTTGAACTACCATCGATCCAACCACATAAACGACTTCTAATATTTACGAAAAAAAGCGCTTAGCCAAAAAAATTCTCAAACATAATAAAGATTTCCGTTTATCTTTTTTTTATAATCCAGAAGTTTATTTCATTTGATTCTAAAGCTAACTTCACAGTTTTTTCCCAAGTGAGAAAATCGACTTAAATATCTCAATCGAAGCAGTAATGACAGTAAAAAAATTAACTTGCCATTAACTTGACAGTAAAAAAATTAACTTGCCAACCACATAATTTTTAGGACAGCAAATACACCGCTCATCAGTTAATCAACATATACTCTCATTGAAATAGTCTACAGGTTTGAATCAGATTTTCACTCAGTTTTTTCGAATACTACCAAATTGATGGGTTTGAACGTCTTTCAGTATCACAATGCTTCGAAAAAAACAATTTAGATTCAGACCACGTTTAAGAAAAGAAAAAAGAATCACAGCAAAGAATTGCGCACCACAGATATTTTCGCAAGCTTTTATGCATGACACCTAGATAGCCAGCTACAATATCTAACGGTTCTTTTCAATTTCGAAATGACTTCAATTGTGCTACATCAAATTCGTGAAATTGAAACAAATATCAATAAATCGGTTAGTGTGAATTTGAATGATGATATATCAATTATATTTTATTTCTATTTTGAAAACAAGTCATGAATATTGGTTGAAGCTGAAACGTGTAGCTAATTGCGAAATTAATGAGTCTATTCATAGAATACGGACAGGCTTCATAGAATACGGACATCTTCTTAACGTGACAGCGTGTTGAAATATTCAATGAACAGTTAGTAGGATTTATTGGCAAATTAATCGACCGTAGGTTGAAGATTCCCAAAAGGCTCATATCAAGCTGCAACTTACCCCGCATTGTGGTCTCATATAATTTATTATATGTTCGTGATGAATTGTATGTGTGGAGTAATGTATAAAACCTCAAACATAATTTTATGAAATCTTTCAACGAAAATCTTGTTCTATTCTTCATGTTTGAATTATCCTCAGAGATTTTTTTAACCATTGAAGTTTCTTCAAATCAAATTGATAATTCATCGCGTTCATTTATCTGCAAACCAAGCGTTACTTAATTTCATATTTATACTAATGATACTAGAATAACAATGATACTTGAACATTCAAATTCTATATTGCTCATTCAAGTACGCAATACACTGTTAGTATCAGATTTTCACAATTAACCATTTACACAAAAGAATACCAATTGTTAAAACGCATGGCCTTTTCTAATCATAGTTTCATAACACCTATTTATAGCTATAGAATTATCATGCACATACTGATTACATCGCCACTCACAGGTTTCAGTACTGTTCAAGTTTCGATGGCGTCAGTCCTATTGAGTGTACCCAGATTAAGTAAAATTTCAATTGTCCACTCAGGGCGCGTAGAAAATATGCCTACAAATCAATTCAAGTGTTGACCAGTCTATTAAGCAACCAATGTTAATTGAAATCGACAAGAAAGCATTATGGAAATTATGTTGGAATGGATGCGAGTATGAAGTGTTGTTTTTAATTTTTTTTATTGCAAATTGGCACGGTGATAGCAGTGTCATGGAGATACATTATACATATGAATAGGTAGTGAAAGTTTGTTTGCATTGATATAGTTTACTATTCACTTTCTTTTGTTCAGTAAACAAATACCATTTGCCTGCATTACTTTGTGTAAAATCAATTGATATGCAAGGAAGAGTATGAAAGAAAAATGTTGAACTATAGTTGGCATTATTTTTTGCTTCATATTTGACTTTTCGGAGGCAATGGTCGAAGCTGGTTGAATGCTAATTAGAGTATTGATCTTTTATATTACTTAGTGCTCATACGATTCATGCAGGTAAAGGTTTATCCATCTCTTAGAGAGCATCTTTATAATGAATGAAAGCTTCTGAAATTTAAATAAAACATTTTACAAGCGAAATGAAACCACTTTGATTTCAAATGAAAACTTTTTCAAATCTAATGAAAGTTTGTTTGGAACATTTTTTTAAGTACATATATATTGCATTATTCGTAGTTCCAGCCAGCGTAGTTTTTTATCAGAGAATGTTCGACTGCATTAATCACATTCCGTTGTGCGTAGCAAATGCAAGTAGCCACGTGAAGAGCATTAAACTGTGAACGCTGGTGCTAAATTCAGTAAGTGGCTAACACTTTTTATATATTACAATTGAAATTAAAATGAGTGGTACGAAAATGTTTAGCAATTATGGGCATCCTGGCCAGGAGTCGAGATCCACTGTTGCAATGAGTAGTAGAAATGTAGAAAACTGCATTAATTGTGCACGAAAATGAATAGGGCAAAACCAAAATATAGCTGGACCGTGAAATTCAAATTCCAAATTTATTCAATTCATAGTTCATAAGAAATAATAGGTCGCATCGCTAAAGACCTAATATTTCTAAAATTATGGTTTAAAAAAAAATGTGACTCCAAAAAGTCACATTATTAAATGTAGGTCCCATCTGTTAGGAGTAGGGAAACAAATAGTGCTGGCCGAAAAGCATCTAATTAAAGATTCTGTAAATAGGCTACGTAAGAGATTAGGAGAAATCACACTCGAAGTTCAACCCCTGCATTTGCAAATGGCGAGTGACATTTTAGGTAGAAAAGGGGACATTGAAAAAGCAAACAGGGCCTTCAAATTGACCCCAACCACTTTGGAACGTCTATAGAATCGCCGCCACTGAAGATTTTCATTTGAAAAAATTTGTAAGTATTGTTTGAGACCTCTTTTAGTAGTTTTCAAACATTAAAAGTGCCTTGAATGTCCTAAACATCCCTAAAAAATTCGAGAAAAAAAAGTTTTGTCGAAAATCAGCTTTTTTACAAAAAAAAAAATCGTAACTTATTTCATTTTCAATATTTTTGGCTAAAAATTTAAATGGATACTCTCAAGATATGACAAAAATATAAAAAAAAAAATAGCCCTATAGTGGCCCTTGAAAAAAAGGTATTTATTTTGCATATTTACGGTGGCGATTGTGAAGTTTTTAAAATTTGCATATATAAAAAAAAATCATTACTTTGTGAATTTTTATATTTTGAGCTGAAAATGTATATGGATACTCCCCAGACATAGTAAAATAATAAAAAAAAGTAGCCCTATATAAAGGGTTGCAAAAAAAGGTATAATCTTCTGAATAATCAGATTCTGATTGCTCCGAGACATGGTCGTCTTCGCCAAAATTGTTATCATTGTCTTCAGCTAACAAATTATTGCGTACACTAGAACGCAGATTATACGCTATATTGCTAAAAACAACAAAATTAAAACACTTGCAAATTTATTTTTGGGCTTTTTTAAATTAATCTGTCGATTTATAAAGTAAAAAAAAAATTGAGTTTTTACCTAAAAATTGACGTCGAGTACAGATGGGGTCTATTTGACCCCTTGATCTGCTTCAAAGGCTTCTCAACGACGACTAACGATTTCATTCTCCCCACCTGATTGCTTTATTAATATGACCAATTAGTTATTGGAAAACTCAACAATGGAGATTATCATGAGGTAAGAAAATATCCTTTACCAGACTCTGTCAAACGAGCCGAAAGAATCTTGAAAGGCTGCAAAGGGACTATTGCAGAGATCAACAAGCTACGGGTCTCAAACCTGGCGCTGCAAAGAATTAGGTGCCTTTCAAAGGTACACAAAACCGAAAATTAGCTAAATGAAATTTCCACCGTTACGAACGCTCCTACAAAGAGATTTGCAAAGTGGTCTGAAGACCAGTGTAGGGCCTTAGGAAAGATTAGTGATAGAACAGTTAAAAATCGCGACGAGGTGATAGAGGGGCTTGGAAGAGTGCCAACATTTGAAGAAGATGAGCTAGTTGTATCACTTGATGTCAAGGCTCTGTGCCGATAAAACAAGCACTCGCGTTCTTTGAAGAGTAACTATTGGAGAAGAATAGCTCACCGGAGGGAAGAAAGAGGATTAAAGGCTATTTGCCACTTGCTTTGGTTTGCATGAATGAAGTATATTTTACTTTCAGGGGGCAATACTTTTAAGTGATTAAATGTTTTGCCATGGGAAATCCTTTCTCCCCACTTATGAGTGGGACATTTAACGACAGATTGGAAAAGAAACTTTATGAAGAAGGTACGCTTCCCGTTTATGGTTGAGATTTGTAAATGACATCCTGACTATCGCTAAAAAAAATGCTTTGGCAGAAACTTTGGAGAAGCTGCATAAGGATATCCAATTTTAATGGAAGTCGAAAATAATGAGAACTTTTCTTCGTAGATCTAATAATTCTATGAAAAGAAGATCTTCGTGGGTAAAATATCTTCTTGGGTTTAATATCCACGTCTGCTCTTTGGCACTCCCACAAAATAGCGCCCTATAACTCGATGATTCACCGACTATTAACAGTGCCCATGGATCAGGAAAGTTTGAAATATACCGCGAGAAAAAATGGTTTTGCGAAGAAAATAATTGGAAATCTAGTCAAAAAGAAGAATTACAAAACACATCGTTCTCTGTTAATGATGCTCTTTACACAGAACAATCAAAAAACAGCCATAAGAGTTAGAATAATATTTTCGTCAATATTCAAAAAAGTTCGGAAAGCTCGCGAACGCTTTGATAATAAAGCAGTTCTTACCAGCGTGGCTAAAAACTAGAGGTTAAATTAGGTCTTGCGAACGACAAAAAAGGTAAAAAGGAAAAATGTGGAACATACAGAATTACTTACCCAGATTGCAACAAAGTATACATTGGTCAAACGAAACGTTTAGGTGCTGTTGGACCAGAACACAACGTTTGTACGATCAGCAGTAGCGAAACACACCCTGGAGAAGGAGCACAACATAACATGATACAACGTTGAGGTGATTAAGGAGATGTAGTAGATATGAAAACTGAATGCGTACGAGAGCTTAAACATATGGAAAACCCCGATTGATAGACGACTGAATACAGACCAGCGAAACTGTGCATCACCATTGTTCAGGTCAATTTAAACATACATTTTATGCTTTGATAAGTTTTAGAGACGATATACGTTGTCTATGCTGATTAATAGACAAGAAGGGAGCCGTGATCACAAATTAATAACCTTTTTGAGTAAATTATATCTATGCATATAAGTCACGGATGTTAAAATTTATCACAACTAACGTAAATAAAAATTAATGATCTCCCACTGCAAGTTATCAGATCAGTCTAATATGTAGTGCAGTGCATACTATGCAGTGCATACTTTCAAAACCGCAATTTTAATTATCCCATAAAATCAATTCGGCTTTCGTATATTTTATGGTTAGAAATAAACAACGAAATGGAATAAAAAATTATAATTTATATGTAATTAAAATGTACTCAAGTAATAGATGATTAGGGGTAATTAGCTGTAGTCAATACTTTGAAGTAAGCACTTAAGTAAGGTTCCTAGATTACATTAAAATTTGAATAATAGACACTGAAGTTGAGGGCAGGTTACCCTTGAAATATTTATATCTCCCAAGAAGTTTAAATATATCTAGGTTCTAAAGGAAAAATCGTCTTTAAATTTAAAATATTTTATGAAAGCTAATATTTGTTAAGTCATGGCCGAGATATTGCCCGAAATTTCCGAAAGGATTGAGTCCTGTGCAAAATCCCGTGGAAGATATGTGAACAATATTGTGTTTCACATATAATGGCAAGGATCAATCTCTACAATGAAACAAAAATTACATCACTTTCTGAATATTTTGTGTGTTTTTTTTAAGTTCATTTTCAAGGAAACAATTGTTTTGAAAAAAGCATAGCTGTGTCGATAAGCACAGGCAATAAGCACCATATGCTGAAAACAATGTTCATGTTGACTTCTTTTGAAGTTGGCAGAATGAATCGCAAGCAAATGTTGCAATCGAGGCGAATTAACTCTAGAGAGTTTTCACAGTAGAAATTTCAACAAAAAGAAATACTATTTTCTTTACATGAATGCGTTTATGCTACGAGTAAATAAAGAAAATATCGGTGGGTGTTAAAATAAAAAGAGGTGTCTTCTAAGGGATTTCAGTTGCTAGTTCTGCGTGGCACTTTATTCGTTATCGTAAATGTTATCGAACTTTAACGCTGAGTACAGAGTTCACACAAAGGCAAATACACGATTCAAACACGTGTTTTATATTAATGAACTGAAATTGCTTACCAAAACGAAGTGGCAGCTTCTAATAAATACCGGCAAAAATGCTAGTGATAACATCCAAATGAGGCTGATCAGAATCAATGATCCAATATGCAGACCTTGCAGTTGAAATTCAGTGGATCTAGAATCTTTAGCCACTCACGATTATACTGACCGTTCTGCAAATATGTCATATAATCCGCGATTTTTTTTCGGAACCAATTAGCATTTGACAGTTCTAATATCACCAGCGTAGTGGGCCAGAGTGAATTATCTTCTCATTTTATATGGTCGAAAAAATCAGTACAAAGCAACAGAACAGTAATAATTACAATACATCTTATATATAAGATGATAAAAATGTATAAGATAATATTTTTCATTGAATCTAGAAAACTACGATAATAATGCAAAATACAAAGCTGGTAGCATATGCAATTTACTATGCAGTAGTTTGAGTAAATATCACAAGTTAAACTGAGATGTACTCCTTTTGAATGAAGATTCATGCACATTTGGAATAGAGCAGGTTACTGCCTTAACTCTTTCGTTTTTGCAACAGCCGCGTTTTCTGTGCCTCTATCGAGAGCTGGTTAAGATAGTAGAATTGAAAACAAAAACATATGTAATAGAATTATTGTTATTTTCAGTGTTACTATCCTAACCAGCTCTCAATAGAAGCGCCAAAAACCCGACTAATAGTGTGCTTCCAAGTAATTGCATAGTGAAGGAGTTGTTTTCTTGTAGAACTCTATTGTCAAACGCAGATCAGATAATATCCTTAACGATTGTGAGCATGTGTAACTTATTAACTGATTTATTTACTTTCTATTTGTGAAAAGTCTTGTTGAAATTATTGAAAATATATTTAAATAACAACAGTATACATCTGTTGCAAAGTACGAAAAATACATTGTTTGAAATATATTTCTTAAATCTTAGGCATCTGAGAATATATGGTTTGCTATTTGTGTGAGATAAATCCATAGAAAATCATAAGAAACGATCAAATCTTTACCTTTGTTGAGGCATCATTTATTGGATGAATTTATTGGATCATCAATAAAAAAATTGTTAAATAAAACTATAAGGAATGCTTGAGTTTATTTTGAAAAGACTTAAGCCATTCATTTCTTATTCAAATTAAAAACCTAACAAAAGTACATTGTTAATTGTATTTAATGTGTACCAATTTTTTTCCTAGCTCAAAAAAATATTTAAAAAAAAAATATTTTAATAAAAAACAAGAAACGACCATAGGAGTTCCAATTATTTATTCATCAGTATTCAAAAAAGTTCGGGTACTTCTTGAACGCTTTGATATTAAAGCAGTTCCAACCAGTAAAACTAAAAAATTAGGTACTATACTATGTCACGTCAAAGACAAAAAGGATAAAAAGGAAAAATGTGAAGTTTATAAAATTACCTGCCCAGAATGCGACAAAATTTACATCGGGCAAACGAAACGGTTAGTTGGTGTTAGACTAACGGAACATAAACGGGAAGCAGCTTCAGCGAGGAAAAAGAATACAACATTAGTACGTTCAGCAGTAGCAAAGCACATATTGGAGGAGGATCACAACATAACTTGGGACAACGTGGAGGTGATCAAGGAGGTACAGCAGGTGCGAAAACTGGATGCGTACGAAAGCCTGCACATATGGAAAACCCCTATGCATAGAAGACTAAACACAGACCAAGGAAACTGTGCATCACCACTGTTCAGACTAATTTGAACATTCATTTCATAGTGAGGAGGATAATTTAATTCATATGGATAATAAAGTAATTAATAGGCAATTAGTTGGTAATTAGTATTAAGTCCATTAATAGACAATTAGTTGGTAATTAGTATAAGTCAATACTTTAAAAGTAAGCTCTATAAGTAGCATACATAAGTTAGATTAAGATTAGACTGATAGACACTGAAGAAGAGGGCAGATTACCCTCGAAATATCGATATTTGTCACAAAATTCAATATATCTAGCTTCTAAAGGAAAAATCGGTTTTTTATTAAAAGTACATGTTCTTTTGTGATAGAACCTACACTTGCGTACTTACTTATATATATATATATATATATATATATATATATATATATATATATATATATATATATATATATATATATATATATATATATATATATATATATATATATATATATATATATATATATATATATATATATATATATATATATATATATATATATATATATATATATATATATATATATATATATATATATATATATATATATATATATATATATATATATATATATATATATATATATATATATATATATGTCATAATTTTTTTAATTATGTTTCTTTCAATCTTACTGCTAAGATACAAGCAAATGTAGATAATAAAGTGTATCAATTTGCTGAAAAATGTGTAAGTTTTTTAAACGGTCCAAAATCGATCAAATAGACATGGCAACTTAATTTTATTCAATTAAAAGAATCACAAAACAATAGTTGGATGATCAAATGAATGAAAAATAAGTGTATTTTCTCTAGTTAGATAGCATCAACATGAAAATATACTGCCACTAGGACTAGTACTCCATACAACAGACATTGGTAGATTCATTAACAATTTACGAAAACTTTGCAAATCTTTTACTTACCACCTTTTGGTTGACCACATTAAACTTGCTATTTTTGAATTGAAAAATTCCTCAAAGAAAAAAAAAGATTAGATTAAAAAAAAATATACAAAAATATTTAAATTGCATTCTTCTGATAAAACAAAGCACAAAAATAAAATTTGACACAAGGAAAAACAAACAACTGTCTATGTTCAGTGTTTAGCCACATGTTTCCCATAGTATTCAAATGCTGGTTAATTATAATTAATTTTATATTTTAAGGCAATAATGGTTCTGCTCCGTAGAATAGTGATAGCTAGATATGAATTTTGGGTTTTGAAAATATGTCTTACAATGACCTCTATATTGTGCGTGGAAATGATTTTTGGATATTACTTTACTATTGATTTTTAATTGAATTAAAATTAAATAAAAATATATCTTTCCGAGAGGGGAGATTGATTGTTCGCTAACAAATCTTTTGTATCTTCGTATCTATTTTGTTCATTATCAAAAAATGTATTACTTTTGGTGCATTTGTATCCAGCCGGAATCCTTGGTTTCTGTCTCTTTATTACTTTTGCTTGTTCAATAGACGAGCACTGCCATCAAGCCTGTTCAAATCAAGTCTGCAACTAAATCACTCCTGTAGAGATTTACTCGCACTTTATTTTTTGAATATTTTTTATTGTACTCGAACAGTGTAGAATTTACCTTGACTAGTGCTTCTTTCCCAAAATTAATCGTGGTAATTAATCTTTTTCTATACCTATTATCATCGATTGTTGTGATAAGATAACAAATCAAGTCCTCTTTTCTAATAGAAGTACCTTATACTCATATGAATAATTTCTTCTATAACCCTAAACCTATTATTATTTTCATCATTTTCACCTATTATTATTTTCATTTTCATGATCTGCCAAAGAGCACAGGCATGCTCATATTAATCTTCAAACTCGTTTTTTTCTATATTCTGTAGCCATCCTTAAGAGCCAAGTTTGTAACAGACACTGGATTCTCCTTAATATTAGCAGACATTTGATTCTCCATATAAATTTTTAGCATGTATTATGACTCTTAATTTAACTAAATTATTTAATTTCAATATCTGTAATTGGACATCTAGCCTGCAAAATAGGATTTCACACAAAGTAAATAAACGACAAAAGAGACAGTATAACATTCATGCGAAATTTCCATCTTTTTGTAGAAATAAGCAACCAACATCGAAAACATCGCAAAATGTAAAAAAAAATCAAAAAGTGTATTTTTTCAAAATGTAGAGACCATTCATATTTAATTGATTCATGCACGAGACGAGATATTGACCATTTTAATATTATATGTATTTTGAATCTATCACTTTCACAGCAACTCACTTAGCGTCTCTCAGGTTGAATAGGTTTTACATTAGCCGCTCTCTGCAATTTATAATGACGCAATAAGTACGTGGTATTAGCCGCACCACGGAGATAACATATTGTCTACCATAAAGTTGCGATATCTCGAAAAGTGATCTATTGAAATTCATATACCCAACTTGTTCATTATACGCTGCAGTGGGCAATCGACCTCAAGGAATCTTTATGTAGTTTTGCTGTTAACTCGCGCAAGATTGCCATGCCTCCTAACCGAAACCAACCATCAAACCAAAAAAAAAGTCGCGACATCAAGTAATGCACTTTAATTTAACTGCAATGATTGTTAATGTTATTTCCACTACGATTCCCGCCGCCTTGTCAACTCTACACCGAATTAAAAGAGGAACCATTCGCAGCACATATCTGCAGTACAAAAGTACTTCCATACTATTTATGTGTAGTGAGCGAAATTATTGTAAAGCTTTGACAAAATAAAGACTATCAAACAGCATAAAAATCTGAAGTTTCGTTGCTCAAGAGCGATTGCGAATCAAGCTTGAACTGAGCTCGTCCGATTCAGCAGCAAGGAAAATCTATGGAACTGTGTGTACGAGGCACGATTTATCGTGACTTTAGTAATAATTTAATGGATAGTTTAAAGCTAGTAGTATTCGCGTATACTTATTTAGCTGTGTAATATTTTCAGTTGAATGGTTGAAGTCATTTAGGTTACATATTCTCGTTACTTCTTTTGTAGTGGAAGAATGATACTACTTCGATGCAATGAAAGAATTTATTTGAAGACATAAATGATGAAATTAAGATTAGAGCGGAAATACCTGTAGTCTGTTTAATTTAAAAGAGTTTAAGGATGTTTAAGTGAATATGGTGGTATGACGAAGCAGCACAATTAAACAATTAAACTTACAGTGACATAATTATCAATTACAATAGCAAAGATATTTATTTTGAAGTTCACAAAGATACCAAAATTGCCACAACCTTATTGATGTCGTCAAGAAAAGAAAACTTGATAACATACACCAGAGGTAGAACCCTAGAAACCAATGAGCATACCCGGTTTACTAAAATGGGCTCACTTGGCCACATTGACGAAAACATATTAAGAAACTGGATGCTCTGTCGGACGTCCATACGATCCACACACTTGTGCTTAGCTCTTCAATCTGTGATAAATTTAGCTAAGAATTAAAATTGATTTGGACTAAGACAAATTATTTCACACCGAAAATAGTGCTTTTTTACAATATTTTCAATCAAACATAATTAATATCCGATAAAATTTGGATATTCATTTACAATCCGTAAAAAAATTTACTATATATCATTTAAGCTAAACAATACCACCATCAAAACGCAATGGTAAAATGCTTCATATGAAAATACTTTGTCTCCATTAGCAAGCAACAAAACCAGATTGATTTGCTCATGTACGAACATACATACTCATAAGACGAATATCTAGAGTATGTATCTGATCTGATCACGAAATCTTTTGTCCACACCGGCTCGGTATTATCAAGACCGGTGACAAAATGTATCATGTCGGTGTATCGAAACGAAATATCACTTAATGTTTATTAATGGCTTAAACACTCTCACTCGGATTACATAAGACGTTTTTTTTGTTATGATTATATATCGTATGAATTTGAATTTAAATCGACGTATGCAGATGAGATGTGGATTTTCGCTCTAGTTTTTCATCTCCTTTCTACCACTTAATGGCATTTATTCGTAATTTGTGGGAACGAATATGAGGAAAGATCGATGATGAAATACATACGAATGTGTGTGTGTGTGGTTTATTGCAGATTGTGGCGGTTTGTTAAATAATAAAGTTTCGAATATGGGTCAAAGAAATAATAATGATGATTGATCTCTTATAACTGATTGAGTTGTAGTTTTGTGGCTTGGTGGCTACGGCATTGTCGACTTGGAATTGGTACCAGAATGCTTTCACCTTCGATATTTTTCGATAAATTTACAAGCAGATTAACATTAGACAGGAAAAAAAAATTGGGCAAGTCAGATCATTTAAAGAAATAACAATTTGAAATGCATGTGGTTGCGAAATCTGTTTATAATTTTTTATTTTTCAGTTTATCATCATTTGATTGAGGTGAGAAATCCAGCAAAATTTGTGCATAAGATTAGCTGTATGTGTATAACGTTTGAAGAGCAAAAAAAATTTGCGAAGCAACGGGATTGTTTAGCTATAATTTAAAAGAAAACTGCCTTTGAAAGTGCAATGGCATTGACAGCACATATGCGAACTTGGCAAGAATAAAACAAACATAAATAATTATGCATTAAATTCAATAATGCGACAGAACAAGATCTAAAAAGCAATAATTTATAATACTTTTTATATGTTTTCACTATTTATTCTATTTTATTCGATTTGTCTCCAATATTTTGTCACATTTTTTCATTTACTTTTTGAGATATGTATTAATAAAATCTTTTCTTAATTTTTCAGTTGCCACCTCGGCTGATAAGAGTTGCGCTAGTGATATGCATTATAGTCGCTTTATTTATACAAACTGACACAGCAGAATGTAAGTATTATCTAATGTTAAAATAAGCTATTACGATTTTTAATTGGTTGCTTGTTAATGAAAACATCTTTGGAATAAATCAATTCGTTTTTGAAATCGATGTTTCGTCTTCTGAGAAATATGCTTAAAAATGAAAATAAAACTCTAGCGCCTCAGAACCGCTAGAAAACTGATTTACCAGGAAATCGCTTTTGAGGGCAGATTGGCCATGTTTGACTTTGATCCGATGACTGCATCAAAACTCAAAGGGTAGAAAAGTTTCCATGGTAACCATTTGTATGAATTCCAAAATTTAGGAAAGTAAAACCCTTGTGGCTTATTTTCATTATAGGATACTTATCTTATAGCGCATTTATGACAGCATCTCCTATAATATAAATGATGAAAATGTTCAGAGTAGGCAACACTTTTCCAACGTCGCAGCCAGCGGCGGCTCGTCAGGGTGGGCCCGGCCCGCCTGGCCCACCCTGGGGAGCCGCCACTGGGCCCGCTCGACACAAAAACACTATTATAAGGTATACGCGGATACCAAAAAGAAATATTTACTTTACTTTAACTCAGTAGCGGCTCGTCAGGGTGGGCCAGGCGGGCCGGGCCCACCCTCACGAGCCGCCACTGGTCGCAGCCATAAGTCTACCGTAACAGACTCATGCTAAAATCAACCTATCCTTTGAATTTTGTTTTCATCTAAGGATTCCATCGAAAGTTTCAACGATAAAAAGATTTTTGGGGCTGCCATCCGAAAAATTTCCAAAACCTGTATTGCTACTTGTATTCACAATCTTCTGAATATCTCTCGTGGGGCCTCCGAACGAATTTTTTACTTACCGTAACCGCCTCCAACCTGCATTCGTCACTAAAGATAACCTAACAGAAAATTCGTTTTGGAAAAGTTAAATGGTTCGTGAGGCTGTCTCTTTCTGACATATACAATTAGATATGCTAAACAAAAGAATTTACTTTATTCGAGTATTCACTCCCGTAGCGGCTGTGTATTTTTGCCCAATATAGTCTTCGTTTGCGCATAACTTTGGTTAATTTTGGTTGTTTTGCGGGCCGCCTACATGAAAGGTTGTTTTCCTTGAATTGCCGTTCCAAAGTTCTCAGCGATATTCTGACGCCAGCTTCGTTCAGATCCCTCAAAACAGCTCTAGATGGTGCGCTGCGCTCCAGCAAAGCATTCTGCATTGTTCTTCTATCCGGTGTTGTTCTTCTTTGTCCGCGGCAATTTCCTCGTTTGTTCCCAGGGACCGTTGTTGAATCGGTTGAGCTACGCACAGTTTTGGCAATGTTTACCACGGAGAACAGAACAAGTGGTTGGGTATGAAGCCCGGCGCAAAAGAAACAACTGGTTTGACAACGAATGCCAGGATGCGCTGAATAAGAAAAATCAGGCATATAAACAGTTCCTTGAAAGGAACACCAGGACGAAGAGAGAAAAATATGAAAACCTCCGACGAGTAGCAAATAAGATCATTAGATGTAAGAAACGAAAATATTATGACGAGGAATTAAAGAGTATTGACGAAAATCTGTCGAGCAATAAAACTAGGCAAGCTTACAAGGTAGTGAAATCTTTAAGCCGCGGATACCAGCCCAAGACGACACTCTGTAAAGATGAAATCGGCAATATCATCGCCGAAGATAGCCAGATTAAGGAGAGGTGGGCCTGCTATTTCAAAGAACTCCTTAATCCTGTACATGGCTCAATAATATCAGAGTCGATACACAGACAAAAACAAAAATCATGACGCAAACAAGAAAGCAGACCTCCATTAGACGAAATATAATTCTGGACGAATATCATTTAGAAAATGTGGACGAATTTATATACTTAGGCTCGAAATTGCCAACGAAAGGCAATGAAACTGATGAAATTAAACGGAGAATACAGCTCGCTAATAAAACTTTCAACTCCGTTCTGGCCCTACTGAAGACCAGTTGCATACACAGGAAGATGAAGCTCCAAGTCTACAAATCAATAATCAGACCTGTGTTGTGCTACGGATGTGAAACTTGGACCCTTACCCAAGCATCTGCAAATATGTTGAACGCCTTCGAAAGACGGGTCCTCAGGCGTATAATTGGAGCTAAACAAGAGTGCGGCCAATGGCGGATAAGGTACAACAACGAGTTGTGTGAGCTTTTTGATGAGCCAGAGGTTGCTACAATAATCAAACTGCGGAAGCTGCAATGGGCTGGTCACGTGCAACGAGTAGACGAGTATCGAGTACCTAAGAAGGTATTCGACGGAAGGGCCGAGGGTAGAAGACCAGTGGGAAAACCCAGAAAACGCTGGTCTGACTCTGTCGACGAAGACTGCGCAAAGCTGCTCGGCTTTCGAGATTGGAGGACGCGGTCATTGGACCGAGACAACTGGAGGCGTCACCTGGGAGAAGCCAAGGCCCGAGAGGGGCTGTAGTGCTACGACGACGACGACGATGACCACGGAGGATTTCAAAATTCCTACAATGTCGGCATAGCTTGACTTCTTTTCATTCAATAAAGCAACAACTTGCGCTTTTTTTTTTGACGAAATATCAGCCTTTTTACCCATATTGTCTAAATTATACCACTGACTTAGTAATAATAGTAACTTCACTTCACTTCGCAATTCTCCTAAACTTCCAATGTCATTTACTTGAATATCACTCACTCA
The DNA here is from genome assembly GCA_947369275.1 of Nemotelus nigrinus. Classification (NCBI taxonomy): domain Eukaryota; kingdom Metazoa; phylum Arthropoda; class Insecta; order Diptera; family Stratiomyidae; genus Nemotelus; species Nemotelus nigrinus. The sequence goes on along the minus strand of OX376373.1, from coordinate 43,479,590 downwards.
CAGATTTCTACTTCTTTTTTTCAGTCTGAACATTTATAACTTTGATAACTGTTTCGAACACGCTTCAAACTTAAAATGAGAAGGAAGGCACTTTTGCACTTATTTATAATTGCTGTTTTGTTTGAACATCTGGGAATTTCGGATTACCCATTTTATATTTTACAGGTATAGGGAATACCCAACAGATACATAACTACCCCTTTACCGAGAAAAAAATAGCAAAAATGACACTCAGTGCTCATAAAATTATCAAAATTCTTCAGAAATGCAATCGATCATAATTCAATGGCGGAGTACTGTATTTCACGAAATTTTGACTTTTCCTAAGGGATAGTGCGCGGCTCCTTAAATACGATTTTTTAGTATGCTTTGCAGCTGAGTTTTAATAATTTTAGTCTAGGCAGCTAATAAAAACTTTCAAGAAACAGTTTACACAAATTTGTGAAATACATAAGTAAATAGAATACCATAGTAATTTGTTGTAATATCAGTCAATTTCTAGATTTCGGCTACCAGAATATCTTTATCACAGCTCGATTTTATCTTAGTATTCCTTAATATAATTATACAATATTTTTCCAAAGCAAATATGTGTAGCCAGTCATATTTTGCATACCTATTTCTAGATGTCCTGAAGACAAATTCCAACATTTGGACAAATTAGTTTCCGTTGAATAAATATTTTTAAATTATGTGATTAGAAGCCTGAAAATGAGCTTTTCATACTTTTCCTATACACTAAGCACAATGTAGAACAGCTTATACCACAGAGTAATGCAATGGCATAGTAAACAAACTATTTTGTAATAAAAAGAAGCAAACTCTTTACGCACTTGACACATTATAAGTATGCACGCGAGTCTCCAACAAATAGCATGCATTTACTGAACCAACAATAAATCAATCAAGAGCATTTTTCACAACATACGTAACTCACTCAGAGGAATCATTATGTGCATAGCCACCTGTTTTGTTGCTTTAACACAAATACTACATCTCTAATTGCGTCCTTCAATCATTGTGTCCACTGTTCATCTGGAGGCACATTCAATCAGTTCAGTACCAATTTATTCAATGAGCCGTAATGAAACGAAATGGAAATCGTGACACAATCACTTATCGCGCAACCGCTTAGCAATCAATAGCACAACATACAATCATTATCGTTAATTTTGTGTGTTCTAATGAAAACGTTTTTTATTCGCTCGTTTCAATAATAGCAAAACGAAGACGCGTACGACGACCGACGTCGTCTTCGTCATCTGGGTCAAGAACGAATCTTGTTGCAATCAAACGAAATGGTAATCGAGCTCAAGCCGAAGATGGTGCCGACCAGCAACCTTCATCGTCCGCGCAAAGGTTCCGAGTTCGATCGAAGACCAGGGGAAGCGCTGCAGCTGGTGGAGCAACGGCCTTGGCACTAGCCTCGACTAAGAGCAAGAAAACAAAGCCGGCAGAGAAAGAAGGCTACAAGGTCGTATGCTATTATACTAACTGGGCCCAGTACAGACCGAAAGCTGGCAAATTCGTACCCGAGGATATTCCTGCTGATTTGTGCACGCATGTCATCTTCGCTTTCGGTTGGTTGAAAAAGGGTCGACTGAGCTCCTTTGAAAGCAACGATGAAACCAAAGACGGAGTACCCGGACTGTACGACAGAATCATGCTCTTGAAGAAAGCTAATCCAAAATTGAAGGTAAGTCCGATAAATCAATAAACTATTTCAATTACTAATAAAATGTGTATAAATATTGCTAGATTCTTATGGCTATCGGAGGTTGGTCATTCGGAACCCAGAAATTCAAGGATATGTCAGCAACAAGATATACTCGTCAGACATTCATTTACTCAGCGATCCCATTCTTGCGTAAACGTGGATTCGATGGATTAGATATCGATTGGGAGTACCCTAAAGGTTCTGATGATAAGAAAAATTACGTGTTCCTCCTCAAAGAATTGAAAGAAGCTTTCGATGCTGAGTCCCAAGAAGTGAAAAAACCACGTCTACTCCTCACTGCTGCTGTTCCTGTTGGTCCGGACAATATCCGAGGTGGTTACGATGTTCCGGCAGTTGCCAGCTATTTGGACTTTATTAATGTGATGGCCTACGATTTTCACGGAAAATGGGAACGTGAAACTGGACACAATGCACCGTTATATGCTCCATCTACTGATTCTCAATGGAGAAAGCAATTGTCTGTTGATAATGCCGCAAGCATCTGGGTTAAAATGGGTGCTCCAAAAGAGAAATTGATAATTGGTAGGATCATTTGAAAACCAGCGTCGATCATTTCACTAAACAGAATAACTTTTATTTCAGGCATGCCAACCTATGGCAGAAGTTTCACTTTATCTAATCCAGATAAACATGGTCCAAACGCCCCTGCCAGTGACGGTGGAAAGGCTGGAGAGTACACGAAAGAAAGTGGTTTCTTGGCGTATTACGAAATTTGTGAAAAACTGCAAAACGGTGGCGTGTACGTGTGGGATGATGAAATGAAAGTGCCGTACATGGTCGATGGGGATCAGGCAAGTGTTCTGATTCGATAGTTTCGGGAAATGAAAAAATGATGCCAATAGCAGATTCACTGATTTTTTTTATAGTTGAATATCAATGTCTGAATAAATTTATAATTACAATTTTTCATAGTGGGTTGGATTCGATGATGAACGAGCTATCCGCAACAAAATGAGCTGGATCAAAACTAACGGATACGGCGGCGCTATGGTCTGGACAGTCGATATGGATGATTTTACTGGTACAGTTTGCGGCGGAGAAGTAAAGTATCCGTTGATCGGAGCCATGCGGGAAGAACTTTTAGGAATTTCCAGAGGAAAGGACGCCAAGGATGTCGACTGGTCTAAGGTAGCAGCTACATTTGACGAAGAAGAAAGCGATGTGAGTATATTCTATAAATATTCTCTACCTTACAATCATTTCTTACCATTTTTTTACATAAATAATTTCAGGACCTCGAAAAACCGGAGCCTATCAAGATTTCAGTTGATGAGATTCTTAGCAAAGTTCGCAAACCAAGCAAGAAAATCAAAGCTGGTTTGTCTGTTGCTGAGAAAAATAGTAAGTCTTCTTCCCTCAACTACCGGTCATCATTTTAAATGTCGTTTTTATTTCAGCCCGTCCAGCTCAAGTTTTCTGCTACTTGACAAGTTGGTCTGCAAAACGACCAGGTGCAGGCAAATTCGAACCTAAGAATGTTAATCCAAAACTTTGCACTCACGTTGTGTACGCCTTCGCCACCCTTAAGGATCATAAATTAACTGAATCATCCGATGCTGACCCAGATAATTATGAAAAGGTCTTAGAACTTCGTGAGCAGAATCCAGAACTACAAGTTCTACTAGCAATCGGAGGATGGGCATTCGGCTCGACGCCGTTCAAAGAACTCACATCAAACGTTTTCCGAATGAACCAGTTCGTGTATGAAGCCATCGAGTTCCTGCGAGACTATCAATTCAACGGCTTAGATGTTGACTGGGAATATCCTCGTGGTGCAGATGATCGTGCGGCATATGTTAGTTTATTGAAGGTATAGTAGAAGTTCCAAATTCAAATGGCAAGCAAACTATTGGATAAAAACTAGTCAACATAATTTTGAATTTTACTTTCTCAGGAACTCCGACTTGCATTCGAAGGTGAAGCGAAGTCATCTGGTCAGCCACGTCTTCTTCTCACTGCTGCTGTTCCGGCATCGTTTGAAGCTATTGCTGCTGGATACGATGTTCCTGAAATTTCCAAATATCTGGATTTCATCAACGTGATGACATACGATTTCCACGGCCAGTGGGAACGAACTGTTGGACACAATTCACCACTCTTTGCATTAGAATCGGCCGCAGCATATCAGAAGAAACTCACCGTTGACTTCAGTGCTCGCGAATGGGTCAAGCAAGGGGCACCAAAGGAAAAACTCCTGATCGGCATGCCGACATATGGTCGATCATTCGAGTTGGTTAACAGCACACAATTCGATATTGGATCACCTGCATCAGGTGGCGGTAAGCCAGGAAAATTCACGAATGAATCTGGTTTCATGAGCTACTACGAAGTTTGCTCATTCTTGGCTGGTACAAATACCACATTGGTATGGGATTCGGAACAACAAGTGCCATTTGCGTATAGGGACGATCAATGGGTCGGTTTTGATGACGAGCGATCACTGAAAACAAAGGTACGTTGATTATTATTTACCTCTGTTGAGCAGATTTCACACCAACAATTTTAATTGCAAATCAGGTGGAATGGCTTAAAGAACAAGGATTTGGTGGCATCATGGTATGGTCAATCGACATGGATGACTTCTCAGGTCGTTGTGGAAGTGGAAAATATCCTCTCTTAACTACTCTTAATCAAGAGCTGCAAGGTTACAAAGTAGCTTTAGAATATGATGGTCCGTACGAAAGTCATGGTCCTCGAGGCGCATACACAACTAAAGATCGTAAGTAACCTCCAAATTAGGAAAATACACTTCTTCTTATCATATTCTACCTTACAGCAAATGAAGTAACATGCGCCGAGCAAGATGGTCACATTAGCTATCATCCTGACAGAGCCGACTGTACACATTATTACATGTGTGAAGGAGAACGAAGACATCACATGCCATGTCCTGTCAACTTAGTGTTTAATCCTTCCGAAAACGTATGTGACTGGCCCGAAAACGTTGAAGGATGCCAACATCACACACAAGCACCAGCTGCAAAATAACGCACCAATACTGTTTTATTAAATTATGCGAACGAATATTCTTCAAATCGATACAACCAACACGAACACAACATTTCCAGATTGATTGCTCTGATACAAAACTTTTAACTTATTATTTTGTTGGACTTTTCTAATTATCTCATTACAATCAATTCTATTTCAATTCGTGTAAATAAGAAAATGAGAAGGTTCGAAAATAGATCTGATGTCGTTTTCCCACATTTCGCACACAATAACAGCAAATTGATAGTACGAAGTGAAAGTAATTCAAGCATGTTAATAAGTTATTTAAGAAAACTTAGCTTAAGTTGTAATGGTTACATGTATAATGTATGAAGTAGATGACAAACGATACAAACAAATTAGCGCTACTTTAAAATTGCAAATCAATCCACTCTTCTTTTTAATACTATTCAATCATCTATTCTTATTTAATTAATAATAGAATTTTATTCCTCTTTTATATTTCATTATATTCATCTCATACTACTTTCGTTGCTGCTGAATATAAAATTTTATTGCTTATACAAGATTTATGCATTAAAATTCTTTTGTAAATATTTGTGATAAAATTTGCTTTATTTCATTTTTTTCAAAAAAAAAAAAAAAAAACACAAGGACAGGTTTTATTTGAAACGCTTTTTCAAAGTCAATCCGTACAGATTTAGAAGTTAGGCAGCTTAGAGCCCCTAAGCGCTTTGCATTTAATGCAAGGTTTCTAAGCTAATCGTACTAATCTGTCTCATCCGAACTTACGACAAATGCATGCCAGCCTCAAACGAATTTATTGCCTTCATGATATTAGTGATAACTAACATCAAAGTTGTGAAACCGATTTCTGCATACAGCTTTTTTAGTTCCACTTTTATTCTGACATCCTTTAGATGTTTCAATGTATCTAATTTTCTTCCTTCAAGCATTTCATATAATTTCATTATCCATTACGTTTTGTATATTTTTATATTTTACTGTAATTTTTGTATTATAGAATAAAATGTACCATAAAAAATAAAGAAATATAATTAAATTGTTTTATTTGTTTAGTGTGTATTCTGCATCAGCAGTACCAACCAATTGTTTCTACTAAAGTTCGAATATCAATAGTTTTCAAAATTATTAAATCAAGTGCAGTGGTATCAAAACTTTGTGGCAAATCAAAAACTAATGAAAAGCACCAATATCAAAGTGGCTCAAACCAACGTCAAACATCTAAAAAAAAAACACTATACTCGCGTAGAATTGGTCATCACAATTTTATTCTTAAGCAGTTAAATAGCGTCAAAAACCTCGGCATTAAAATGTTTGCATATTTCAGCTTCTTATTTTCAAAGTCATTTTCATTGATAAAATCCACTATGCGCAGACACTCTGACACTGAATCACCATGGAACTTTCCCTGAATCTAAGTTCATTTCTTGCTATGCGAAGCATTCATTTTAAAGACGAAAACGTTCTAGTCAGCAAAATAAGTCTTTCCGCATTGCAAACGATTCATTTTGCTTCGTAGTTGTAATGACGCGTAAACACTTAAAGGTGTTGATAACATAAACAGACTAATTACTGCAAGAAAATTTCATATAAAATCATTCTTTATGTTGATAGGTATCTAGTTTCAATTCTCGCTACACTAACCTAGCACAGAATGCAACTGTTCGCGTTTGCATTGTTATTATTTTGTGTAGCTACCACAGTAAACGCAGCTGCACGGATTAATGGAAAAAATGAACTGCAAAATACGATCAATTGCAAATCGGTTTGTGGAGATTGCAATTGCCGTGGGTTCTATTGCGGCGAAGAATGTATCTGCGAATGTGATAGTGATAACGACGATGATATCAAGTGTCTAGCCACAATGCACAATAAGTGCAAAAAACTTCAGTTCCCATTTGAAGTTTTGATTCAAGGACCCAGCGGAAATCGTTTTATGCGGAGTGCTCTTTTGTTCGAGGAAATGTATCAGCAGGCCCAGAAACAGGATGAGAATAAAAAGAAGAGGGAAACTATAGTGTTATACAAGCCACAAACGATACGAATAAAGAGACAAAGTGATGATCCACCGGCCGCAGAGGAAAACACACCGCCAGTAGAGCCACCACCAGAAGATGAGCCCATGGTGGGAGCACCACAAAGTCCAACTGATGAACAAGTACCAGCCGCAGCAGAAGATAATGAAACTAATGAAGAGGCGCCTGTCGTCGGAGTTCCACTTGCGCTAGCTTTGCCAGCTGTGCGTGCGAAGACCAAACTTACCGCGAAAACAATTCGCGCTCAATATGAAGCAACTCTGGCAGCACTACGTGCAAAACTTGCAGCTAGGCGCAAATTAATTTTCGGAGCTGCAGCGGCTGCTATCCCTACCCCAGGTATCATTACTCCTGGCATCGTAGCACCAGCCCTTATTCCAGGCTTCGGTTTACCTCCACCAATCCCACCTCCTATCCCACCACTTCCCGTTCAACCATTGGGTACCTATTAAACAAATAACATGCAGAGTTATCTATAATATATATTTTTATTGTACATACATTTTAGATTTAAAGTATAAAGTACTCATTTTGTATTCAATCGTGTTTGATACAGGAATATTAAATTGAAATAAAAAAAAAAACAGTTTTCATTGCTATTTGCTTCCTTATAGTGACCACTTTTTGATTGATTGATTAATACACACCTCTGGCATGCATTAATTCTTCCTTCCCTACCGTCTTTTACCTTTTCCTTTCTTATGGGCTCCAGAGCCAGATTGGGTTTGTTGCGGCTGACGTTCCTCAGCAGTTTTATTTTGACGTGATTTTAACATAGGTATCGTCGTTCCTAAGTGAAACAAAAGACTATCGCGTGTTGGAAATTCTGAATTGAACGGTGTTCCGTCGTCATTTTTCAATTGCACACGAATACGACCGCGATATAGCAGCTCCTGTTGAAAAATAAAAATGGATAATTGCAATCATGTTTTATTTAATTAGGGACAAATAATACAGGACTGGAACTTGAACTCATACTCGGGAAAACAATTCAAGATGATTTTAAAATCAAGAAGCAATACGAGAAAGGTAGCAAAAGAGAATAATAATCAGAATATTAGGCCGTGTATCAAACTTAAAGTAAACCTTGCTCCGAATAGATACCTGAGTTAATTCAGCCCATAGACCAGTGAGTCGTGGAACTAATCAGTCCACACTCTTACATACATCGATTCTACATTTATGGACAAAGTTATCTACCAGCTTCAGCCCACCTTACTTTATTTTTATAGAATAATAATAATTTTGTTTTCTAATTATTTCCATTTTGAGAAAAATCATAGTTTAAAGATTTGCAAAGCTATGGCCTTAAAACACCAAAAGCATTGCAAAATCTCAGTGAACACTATAATTTGAAGCGGAAATCTAAAGTGGATGGTGCGAAATATGATTTTTTGGTGATGAATCTCTCGGTCGGCATTACTACTTACAGAAGCTAGTTGCATAATCGCAAAGACTACGCGATAACTTAACGCTCCTTAAATAGACAGCTACTTAGCCAGCATCCAGAATAAAGCAAACAAATATCCCTCGCCAAGTGAGCGATCGGATAAAATGTCGGGAAACGCAACTAATGTTAATGGCTTGGAATCGAATGTTTACATACATAGATGCGAGGCGTTCTAGGACCTCAAAAATGGTCAAGAAAAAGGAACTCAAACGCTAGTTTAACATACTCAGAAGGCGGTGAACTCCCCACTCGTCTCAAATTGGAAACGAGAATTAAAGATGTAAGTGCGATGAACAAGAGAAGTCAACTAGTAGTAACAATTGCTAATCGCAGATGAAAAAAATCTTCATTACAAAAACCAATGAAGCCACCAACAATTTATATCAGAGGATAAGCATCCAATAGCCTAGTGGATATGATAATGTCAATTGCAGGTAAAAACAACGTCCATATTACACCGCTAAAACGTCGCTGAGGCCCAAATCCAGGTTTGTTTGGAAGAAGCCTTCGGGAAGGTGATAAAAGAATGAAGATTACCAGCGTCGTTAGTACTACGCATAAAGGGTTGTCACCGGTAATTCAAGGTATAGAACTTAATGTTGATATTGATATTATGAAGTTGGAGCTTGAATTTCTTGGTTCTGGTGTAAAATCTATCATAAATATATTAAACAAATTCAAACATTCTAAGCCGGTTTCTAATGTTAAATTGAACTACCAAGTCAGCAAGCCCAAACGAGGTGGAATTCCTAACATTTATATTAACTACACCACAGAATCACCATGGAAGCGCCAACCACACGTAAAGGCCCCGTAAAAAGTATGGATTGTCAGAAATATGACCACACTAGAACCAATTCAATCTCTAGTGTGTTTGTATGTTGTTTGTGGAGAGTTTCACGCTTCAAAGCTTTATGAAAAGATTCGACTAAAATTTAAAAGAAAGATTTTTTTATTAAAAATGTAGCCACTGTAGTAACAACCATACTGGTAACTACAGCGGTTGCCCAGTAACATGATGCAAGAGCTAATTAAAGGCCAAAACATGTGATCCTAATTTCTCATGAACAGCAAATGAATTCATTCAAGATCTCCCATTGGGATGCGAATGACATTGTCCAGTATAAAGCTGAAATAGCCTGCATTATATCACCTCATTACATTGATGTGTTTTTCATAACGTAAATGTATCTATCTTACAATAAAAATGATAAGTTTGCCATTTTAGGCTAGATCTTCTATTACATCAAGCACCCAGATCCTTTAGAAGAACTCATTGAATATTACATCCAAGCAATATCAATTTATCTATCAGAACAATTGAGTGAGATTATAATTCCGTTTAACTACTGCCCACCGAAGCACAACCTTTCAAAAGCTTCTTTTCATTGTTGGGAACCAAATTCATCATGGCTAGGAGCAAAGCACTTTTCGAAACAAACTTACTTTTTGAGTTAATCTATTTGTCGTCGGACCTTAAAAAATTCCGAACCTCAATCTTTACAATCTCCAAGTTAATATATCTCTATTCTTTCAAATCAGAAGCAGTTTTTGATATATTCTCAGATAACTCTTCAGTCATACTTATTCCTTTGGTAACATCCCAATTTGCTAGTTGTAAGCGTAAAAATTCTATTAGAATTGCTACCGACTCAACATTTCTAAGAGCACCACTCAAATCGCCAGAAAATATCAACGAGCATGCTTGGAGGCATTCGCTACTGCAATACCTAACAGCTCTGTTAATAAGTCACAAAGCTACCTTATAAAAACACAATATTTTGGCGCAATTGGACTTTATTCATCAACATAGTAGCTTTCAAGTGTGATACTATCATTCCAACGCTTCTCGAACTTTTCGATTCGTGTTTTGTAGGATGATTTGTCATTTAACTATACAGTTTCGGTAGTCACACCTTCCTTCCTTCGAGTCAAATCTCGTTCTCCGGAGTAGTTTTTGAAGGGCTGAAAGGAGCCAAAAATTGCTAGGGGCTAAATCTGAGGTATAATGTGGACGCAGAAGCTATTCAATGTGCAATACATTCATTTTCGCCATCGATTAACGGCAAGGTGTATTGACTTGGTGTCAAAGTGTTTTTTCTTCATCTGGTGCCTTTTTTGCAACTTTGTCCGTCAAACGTACCAATAACGCCAAATAATACTCGCCATTTATGCTCCTATCCTTGTCAAGGTAGACGATGAATATTATTCCATGCGCATTACAAAGTACAGACGCTATAACTTTGTCAGCTGTCTGTTGCGGCTTTGATCAGATCAACGGACAGCAGATCACTCAAATGATGATCGTTTTGACTTTGGAATATAGTGGTGTAGCCATGTTTCATCCATTGTAACATACGTTTTTATCCTTTTCATCACTATTAAAGAGTTTCAAACAAAGCTGTGGATCATTAACATATTGTTGGTTTTCGTCCACTGTGCGCAAATGCGGAAACCATTTCGAAAAATAAATTTTCGCATACCCAAACGTTCGTGCAAAATATCGTTCCGCCATCTGATATCCTTATCTCTTTTTTTCTTCATTTTACAGTTGAGCGAAACAATTTAGTGGATTTTTTATGTTTAGCATTGAAATCATCTAATTTGGAAGCGCAGAGCGTTCAGCATCATCGGTGTCTGTACGACCACGTTTAAAATCAACAATCAAAAAAATCAACACTGATTTTCGTAGAGCAGAGTCCGGATACCAAGCCAAGCCCTTGCTAAAGTAGTAATTTTACTCACAAAAAAAACAATGATAAAACAAGACACGAAAAAAAGTTGATTCTCTAAAATAGTTGTCAAATCACAAACTAATTGTCAGATTGTTATGAAATTTTAGCACGAATCGTTTGAGAATTCGTACTTTCGATAAATAATATGCATTTATCAGTAGTAGCATCATCTATGGCAGCCTCGGGGCTTATTGAATGATGTGTCGAAATTAAATTGGGGAAAATAGTTTTCTCTTCATCAATTAAAATCATGTTGCAGAATAAATTATTGGCATGGGTATCTGCACACGTCTTAGCAAAACTTATAAAGGGCATATGTTGGCACATATTTATAGTTTCACTCAATGTTGGAGAATCTCACTCCCACTAACAAACCGACTATTAGCTTTGGAAAGCGGAGAAACGAATGAGTTCATTCTGATCTGCATTTCACATGATTTCTATTGTGTGCCTTTGAATTTAAAAAATGCTTTTTATCAACCAAATCCAGTTAGAACTTTCGCTAAATATAGACATGTTGTGGTTTAAAATCTTACACTCCGTCGTCGCAATCTTCATATTGTAGAATCTTGTAAACGTCTTTGTTGGCTTGTTTTTTTCCACTTTTTTTTTCAAAGGAACAAGCATGATCTGCATCCATCTGTGGCCGGATAGATGCGTTGTCCCAATAAGTGTTTTCACTTATTGCAATTTCCCCTCTTTTGTTTATTACTTATGAAAAGCAACATTTTACATTTGTGCTTAAGTTAATATGTATTTTGCTCATTTTGTTATTTCGCTGATGTTAGTGCTAGACATTTTCTATCATATTGCAACGTAACACGCACACAAAAAAATCTCATTTTTATCATAGATTTGTCTAGACAATATAAAAATTATTAGATGATGCAGTAATTAGAATAATTTGTGATTTATATCACTTTGATTCCCTGGGGAATAATGAATGTGAATTAAAAACTGGCGATAAGATTCTTATCGGTTTCTTATTCGAATTGACCTTCCTCTCCATTTGTGTTAAGAAACTTAGAAAATTACTAATTTTAGTTCCAACTTCCCAAGGAATGCGGTGGAGCACACTTAACATTCAAGTATTTTTTATACCAAATAAACTATCAAATACACGTTTGATAACGATATCCCGCAATTTATATATATTTTCCTCGAAATACAAATCACAAGACCTAATATCAGTTCAAATAAAACTAAATGACGAAAAGCAATCCTTGACAATAACCTACCTTGCTCCTTTCACGTGGATACAGCTTATTTTCAACGCCAACGCGAAAGTTTGTCACTGACAAAACATCTTGAATTTCGGCGTATGTAGGATTTTCAACACACTTATCTTTGGGAATTTTTCGTCCTTGCTGTCGTGTCTTTTTGGAATTGATGTATGCCGGATATATGCACACCCACCTAGCAAAGTAAGAACGACATTTACGTATAACAAATAGTAAAAAAGTGGAAGAAAAACACCTTTCTCGATCGCTGTGCTTCTTATCTGGACTCCAGTTGGTTTTCATTGGCATTGCGGCAGCCATCCTTTCGAAAATTCACGAAAATTATGTGCGAGATCTCGACTTCACTTACAAATTGATCTGACAGAACAGCGACACATTTTGACACGCATCAACAGAAAATGACTTTTCAAGTGAAACAGATGTTCAGTTGGCAGTACTGCATATTCAACAGAGTGATTACGATGTTTCGAAACTCCGCAAATTAATAATTGCATATCAACAAAATTGGACGAGTCGATTATTGATTGTATTATCATTTTTCAATTTCTATTTTCTATACAGCATGATTCAAACAATTTTCCTTGATCTCATGAAATATAAAATTTCGATTCGAATCACTGCGTCATATCAACTTGACAATACATGTCCTATTATACTGTGCTCTACAAAGAATTTTGTTTAGCAAATCATTAGCGCTGACCACTTTTTACACTCAGTTTGGAAAATTACTACTCCACTTTTCACATTTTACTAAAATGCCCTGCTAAATAATATAATCCAGATGAATGAACTTATTATCAGATACCCAAATTATTAAATATGGATTAAAACTCGAACTCGAAACTAATACTCTTGTGGCAACGCTGTTCTGAATTCAATGAAATTTGTTTTGTTATGACATTTCGGACATTTCCTGGTCTGCTGCAGCAAATCCAATGTCAGATGTTTTCTCGAGCTCAGCTGAGTGGTTCGTTATTGGTGCGAGCGTGCGATAAATCGATTAGGTTGACGTTATTTGTGTTTTTTTTTGCGTTAAATTACTAATCCTTATATATAAAAACAAAGTATATATAATGGACGAGCTAACACAAATCCTTGAAAAAGCTAAGGATAAGTCTAGCCAGAAAGAACAGGACGAGGTATTGACTCTGTTAATGTGATTTTATCAAGAATTCTATATCTTCTCATTCTTATTTGAATAGTTACAAAAACTTTATTTACTTTATTCTATATTTAGATTCTACTTCAGCCGTTCGCCTACATCCAGCAAATTCCCGGCAAACAATTCCGTGCGAAGCTCGCTTTGGCACTTAACCACTGGCTTCAGATTCCAGACGAAAAATTCCTGCTCATCGGCGAGATTGTCCAAATGCTCCACAACTCGAGTCTACTGTGAGTTACCTTCAATTCATGCATCTTAGAATAAGACAGTTTAAGAGATATTATCATTTTCCACTTGGTCATGGGGTTTTCGTAGCATTGCCTTCACCATTCGTCTATTGCAATGATCCAGCACTATTTATACAGCTGCGCATCATGCCTCACTAACCGCTCGGTCACTCATACAACTCGAATGATCTAGCCTTCTGCATTCGTTTACATTACGGCTAAGTGGCTTTAAGCATCGTTTTTAATTGCACTGAAATTAAATCATTGTTTACATTGAAAACTGGAATAAATTCATCAATTGGTCAGATGGTTCTCATTAAAATAATTGGAAATCGTAGGCTGGTCTAAAGTTCTTTAAATACTAAAACGCCCACTCAATCACATCTTAGTTCATCTGCTTTGCAGGTGTTGCTCTATATCGGGTTACTTGTGTTTCCGGTGAGTTTACTTTCATCAACCTATTTTCCGGACCAAAATCCACTAAAGATTTCACAATTCTGAGTAGCGTCTTATCGCAAGATTTTTTATGATGTAACAATATCAACGAATCCAACACGGTTAATTGCATGGCATATTTTGGGACAATTTCGTTTAATAATTTAAGAATTTAGCTTGAAGCGAGATTTTTCCGAGAGCAAGCAAACCTGATGCTTAAATAATATACACATCGTTGTCGTTTAAATTGCATTTTGAGGGTGTTGCTAGTCATTTTAAGAAGCAGAGTTAAAATGAAAGAGACGCAGAATTTTCAAATGTTTCATGTATCTACACATAGCGTTGATTGATTATAATTTAATTACTAATATTGTGCAATAGCGAAAAGTTTTTATATCTATCATAAGCTAGTATGATACGCACGTATTTGACAATTTCGAAAACAATGCAATGGTTTCATATCTACATGTTAATACAATTAAGCTGCACGTTTTTAAAATAAACAGTCATCGAGATTTTTTGCTTAAATTTTCCATAAACCATGCAAGTTATATCAAAAGAGCACTTATAAGCTGAGCAATCAAAGATATATAAAAGCATTGCATTGTTTGTTCTTAAGGCAGTATTCTGGTCTAGAGGCTTGATTTTGAGGTGATTTTACGGACGCAATAAAAAAATACCATAAACATTTCTGGGATAAATTTTTTTACCAGTCTTTTATTAACATTTTGAAAGTATAAAAATGTATTCAAAAAATAAAAAAAAATAAAATTGAGTTGAGACAGGCCGGCGAAGTGAAGGCTAAAAAAAAACTTGTCTCATGGTTGACATGATTCCAACCTGTCTGGTCATCCGAAACATACATTTTTGGTGAATTCTGTAATAAGAAGAATGTCAAATTCGTCTGACATAGACGATTTGAAAAAAAACTTATTTTTTCACAAAATGGCGTCCATGTAAAAAAAAGTCGCTTTTTTGCCTCATTTTTTCAACTTTGGGGATTTTTAATAAATAGTAGAAAAAAAAATTTGAAAAATCCCAGCGTCAGACGATAACCAATATTGTTAAGAGAGTTTGTGCAAAATTTCACGTAACTCGGCTCATTGCAACTATAGATATCATATCAACCGTATCGGGAAAAGTAGTTTCGAGAAAAACGCGTTTAAAACTTGGAGTCTCGTTTCGGGCAGTTAGTTGACGTGTCACAAAAATAGCTGTAACTCCAAAAATAATTCGAATTTCCGAAAATCCTTTTAAAAGCTTATTCTTAAAAGTCTAAACTTTGTAAATATGCAAACAAAAAAAATCGATTTGATCAAATTTGACCAGAATACCCCCTTAAGCAATTGTAAATTATTTTAAATTTGACACTAAAGGGGCTGTATTGAGAATCTAGTTGGCATCAAATACCGGTAAAGTATATCTGCGATATTCATAAATCATTTTGAATCGATAATAGCTGCTTTTGGTCGCCTCTATCGAGAGCTGCTTAGGATAGGTAGCATTGAAAACGACAGCAACTGAGGTAAGATTGTTGTTCTTTTCCTATCCTAATCAGCTCTCGATTGAGTCGCGAAAAACGCGCGCCTAATATAGTTTTGTATGCAAGATTACTAATTGTCAGAGGTATAGAAAACTATTTACTTTCGATTGTCTTTGTCCTTGGTTTTTGCGTGGAGATTTAGTGAAATTAGATGTTCCTTATTTCACCTTGTTCATTACACGATCATTTCCATTCGACTTTGTATTGAGTCCAAAATTAAAATGTTATGTCAAATTTACGCTTACCTGATGATGATTATATTATCTTATTTGTAGTAGGGCTAAGAATATTATTTTATGGGCAGGAAGTTTGCCGCTGCTAGCTTTCGAGAGTTTGAGTCGAAGTTGGATTTGTTTTTACTAATGTTAACTGTTTAGAATTTCCATGTTTTCGTTGGGTTAAGCTAGCGCTCAATTGCAGTCCTGGCAAAAAATATAATTTTTTTTTGTTGGTATTTTCAATTACATATTTGTTAATTAGCTACTATTTAATTTTCTATTCGGGTAATATCAAAACAAACGATTAATTTGATTATTGAAATGTTACTTATTTAAAAGCTTTCGTTTTCTACAAAGAAAGAATTCTAGTTTTGACAATTAGTTAGATTCTTTTCAATGAAACTTTCTCCAATGAATGATGCGGCTTTTTTAATTCAATCATGCCTGAGGTATGTAATCCTGAGATTTCAAGATCTCAGGATCCCGTTTTGTTATTAGGACTCCCGAAATTTGGAATTTAATAAAACTCAATTTATTTTGGCCAAATTAGCGACAAAAATATTTTTTTCGTTTACAAAAATATATAATAAAAAAAGAAAATGAGCTTAGTGTCAGATAGTACAATTTGACGGAACATTCTAGCAGCAATGCCAGAATAATTTAGCACTTTACCTATGAGTGCAAAGCTTTGGTAGATGAATGTCCGTTTGCAGAAGTAAAATTAGGTCTAAATCGTACTTCTACGGAAACTCTGCAACCGAGAAAATCAGTCGTGAAAACATTCAGCAATCGTTGCAATTTACACTCAAAACTACGTTGCAAATTTACAACAGCCGCCACTACAACATATTTTAGTCTGATCTGTTGCCCTTTGCGTGTCACTGGGTTTGTGGGTAGCTTGGAGGAATAAGTCGTGGCGTTAGCTGGTTCACGTTTCACGCGGATCGAGGATCAGCATTGGAAACAACTGAAAAAAGAAAAGCAATCAATAACCTAATTGTTCATGGCTTCACTGAACTTAATTTTATGAGTCTAGCAACTTATAACCTTGTGTTGCTCGCCCATAGCAAAAAAAACATCTACACCAACGCAATCACAACCCAAAAACTTAAAATTGAAACGTAAAAGGTATTAATTAAGCAAATGCAATATAATAATAGTAATAAAATAAAGATCAAGAGGAGAAAACAACTGTAACACAAACAGATAATATCTATGAAAATCAATGCCAACGACAAAAGATGAGTCAAGAAACACGGATCTATGGACCGCGTGTACTAAAAGTTTTTTATTCTTAAAAAAATTAGCTACCAGGAATTCAAAAGAATTTAAAACGTCAGCTTTCATAAATCATGCAGCTCAGTTTCGGTTTAGATAAACTCAATCTCTAGACCCAAGGAGGTTTGTTGTGTAATTACTTTGCTTTTAGATATTTAGGAGAGTGTAAACCCAAAATAAAATTAAATTAAATGCATAAAGTGCAGTGTAGTTATTACTCCTACAGGTCGAACAGATTAGTATTAACCTCAAAAACTATAAAGTAAAATAATAAAAAAAAGGCAAAAAATACGAACTCTGACGACGGTCGACCGTTATTGAACCTATTTTGTGTAATAAATATATATTCAATAATTGTTCTGTCATAAATTTAAAGCGCCAATAAGAGAAGTGCCCTATCGAATAGGTATTCACCGATTTGTATATGGCTCTTCATAACCTTCTTTAGTGTGAAAAGCATTCCAGTCAAATCACATTGTCTCTCGTATTGTTCTGCAAGAAACATGAGTCCAACAGTTGATCTTTATCTTCTCGCAGTCGCCAATGACCCCGCGGAAGCTATTGGTTTCGGAAATTTATCAGATACACAAATTGCCAGATGCACAAATTTGTCAGATACACAAATACAGAAATTTTTCAGATACACAAATTAAGAGAGGAACATTTTGAACAAATTTTGTTCGTCAGCATAAAGGAGGGAATCAGGTGCAATATAGACGGAAGCCATAAATGAAAAAAATAGGGCTGTGGAGTCGGAGTCGTGGCCCTGTATATTGAAAACGGAGTTGGAGTTGAATTTGACTCCGACTCCGCTTTAAATGTACAGGTCCATGACTTCCACTCCACAGCCCTGGAAAAAAGTGAACAACAGTGGGCCAAGTATAGAACCTAGCAGCACACCGGAATAAGAATGAAACGGATAGAAATAGTAACCATTCAAGAAACTTTACGAGTAAAACTTGACAATCAAATTTATATAATGTGAACCAGAAGGAAAGAAGACCTGATATGCCGAAAATACCAGGCTTTTCGAGTACCAGATAATGATTAACTTTGTCAAAGGTTTTCGAAAAATAAGCGTAAACAACGTCAACTTGATGTCCAGCGTTGAGAGCGGAAGGTACTTGTAGATTGACTAATTTTTTCAGTAAAAGCATGAAAATACAAAAAAAAAAATAAAAACAGCTTTTGTAGCATATCAATTTGAAAGTGATTATTGGAAGACAAATATGTGTTATAGTGCGGACAAATGAAGTGAACCTCATCCATTGTACAATTAGAAGAACCATCACAACTGCATAGGTTTTATGCAAGGAAGCTAGATAATGTTTAATTATAAATGACATTGTTTTGTATATCGTCTTGCGATTATTACTAAACTTTTAAAACTACACATGAAATCAGATTTAGAATCTAAAAGAAACCTCGAAAATAAAGAACAACCAAAACAAAACAAAATTTGCAAAGTTAGGGTCTGCAGTGGTTGTATCGGAAAAGCAAGTTTAACACTGGCCCGTGTGAATAGTTAACCAAAAGATAAATCTCCAAAACATTCCGCCGCTTCTCAAGTATTATGCACAAAATGCTATAATAATGATAATAACTACTTCATGAGGTTTTTTATTTAAATATCTCAACAAAATCAAGCCAAATTATTTAAACTTTATATCCTTATCATTCAATTCTTATAATAAATTCGCTTTATGTTGTTGTTACGCGATGGTACAGCTAAAACATATTTATTCTATTTTCAAGCATATACTATTTCTTGAGAAATATTTACGGCACTCATATCTCTTCATTGCTGATACAGTAATGATTGAGTCTAACAGTATGTTTTATTGTTTCTCGCATAAACTTAACATACTAGTTTTTTTAACTTTCCTTTAAAATCTTCACTAGCATATTACTAGTAGTTATTTAATTTAGATAATTATCTTTCTTCTATTTTCACAATTCTCTTATCAAAGACTGCATTCCGCTCTTCTGCTATCGAAAAACCGGGGACAAAGTCTAAAAAAATCAACTTTACCAGACTATCAGAGGCAAGCTATGTTGTAACAAATGATCATCATGTTAAATTTTCGATGACAATGCATGCTTTACGCAACAATATAAAACGCTTCTGTCGATGTTCTTGTTCGTCAATTTTGATTTGTAATGTTTATTAAGTACGGTGTTCACATAAAAAAAATCATAGATTTTGCATGACTACTCAGAGCAATTCGCCCAACTTTACGTATGGAAATACAAAATAATATACATAGGTATACAAAAAAAATATAGAAATAAATTACTGTTTAATTTTGTATTTCCGAATCACACATCCAGAATCACACATATTGCTCTGCCATGTCTACGTTGTCCAGCTCATTGTATTTTGTCACTCACAATGTTGGCCTGTTGATTATTTTAGAATTATGATCTTTGGTATTCAATATTTCGAGCACGTTTGCAACAAAATTAATCGCATAACACTTTATTCCAAATTTATAATTTAGTGGATTTCGATCTAAGCTCATTACTAACAGCGTAAATGTATGATTTTGTACCCAATGCTAGAGAACCTGAAGTTTTCTTGTTTAGTGACCAACAAAAGTATACTTGCTTCAAAATCTCGCTCTTCACTTTACTCGTTACGGACGGTTTATGGAGTTTTGTAAATGGACATATTAGCGTAGTGGTTGAATTTTCTAACGCTTCCATAAGTAAATAAATGAAAAGCTTACAGTAGGGCTTGATGTCTTTGTCGACATATATACATATAAATGTATAGAGATGTTTAATATACATTCCATGGGTTTTTGTTTGTTCAATGCAATATTTTTGTAGAATATATCATTTAATAATAATAAAATACAAGTAGTATTTAGTTGCATTCTGCATTTGATGTGCTTAAATCTAACCAATGGTACTAACCTATAATTCCAGAATCGATGACATCGAAGACAATTCAATTCTTCGTCGAGGCATACCTGTAGCACATTCAATATACGGAGTAGCGAGTACCATAAATGCTGCAAATTATGTACTATTTTTAGCTTTAGACAAAGTACAATTGCTAAATCATCCTGAGGTAATTATAACTGTTTTTTTTTTTTGGAATGAAAATAAGCATTTCTAACACATTCCAATTGATTGTAATAGGCTACAAAAGTTTACACGGAGCAATTATTAGAATTACATCGAGGACAAGGAATGGAAATTTACTGGCGTGATAATTTCACTTGCCCGACAGAAGCATGCTACAAACTTATGACCATTCGTAAAACGGGTGGATTATTTATGTTAGCCATTAGACTTATGCAGCTTTTTAGCAGTAACAAAGCAGATTTTTCGAAAATCACTGCAATTCTAGGATTATATTTTCAAATCAGGGATGATTATTGTAACTTAAGATCACAAGAGGTAAGACTTTAGGGTTTGTTGATTGTGGAAGTGAGTGTAATAATTGTGTTTTGGTTTGTTTCAGTACTCAGAAAACAAAAGCTACTGTGAAGATCTCACTGAAGGCAAGTTCAGTTTTCCTATAATTCATGCATTGCAAAATCAAAACAACACACAAGTGCTACGTATCCTTTTAAGAAAAATACAATTATTGTTAAAATAATAATTAAAAAATGCTGTTTAAAAAAAAATGTTTGAAACAGTATTTTCTAGTTATTATTTTTCAATTATTGTCGAAACATTGCGATCTAGGTCGAGTGTAATGGTATCTAATTTGGTTAGATAACAACATCATTTTGTTGTTATTTAACCCCCAGTCGGTTCCACTGTTATTGTTCACAAAAATTTCCATTTCAACATAAGTCTAAAGATCGTTTTATAGATTCGGAGCTTCGTTTTCCTGTATACGCATCGAAATTTGTGAAGAGTTATTTGCTGTTGAATTCGTCGTTTGATTTCGTCAAGTTCATGATGTTGGGTTGGGTATGGCTTTGGGAATATGTTATACATATGATGGTTATCCAAAAATAATAAAGGTGCAAAAATTTGCACCTAGTCCAATAATAGGAGTATGTTCAAAAGAATAGGTTCAGAATTCGGCAAGTATGACTATACTGATGTTTACTTTTACCGGAACTGATAATGTGAGTTACAATTGCTGTTGGTTTCTTGTCACAAAGCCTCCTTTGTCTTAAATCGAACAAATAATCATTGAAAAGTAGCAGTTATGCCCAAGTTAATCACATTTTCAAAGGTACTAAGAGGCTCACTAATTTCGCTGCGATTTTTCACTAACGAAATAACATTGTCGCAAAGACGGTTTATTCTTACATTCACCAAACAATAGTTCGATTCCTGCTGTTTTTCCCATATTATTTTTTTTATGAAATTCAATGAAATTCATAGTAAGGCTATGAGTATGCAGTATGCTACAGTAGTATGCTACATGGTATGCAGACAAATTTTCCAAGAAATATAGTTTAACCCTTCATTGTTTTGTGGTCGTTGACATATATATCAATGATCACCGGTAGTTATAATGCACATGTCACATTCCAGACGAATAAGCCATATTTTGTTGTATGCTAATTTTTAAAGTTTTGATTCGAGGTAAAAAGGCTCGAACAACATAAACCGCAAAACTCTAAAGTCATCGAATGGCTAAATTGTTTCACGTTTCAAATTTCACGTGAGTTTAATTTTCCCCCTGTCCATCAGCATTAGTTTCTCAACCATATTAAAAAAAAATTAGCATTGGTAAGTTTTAGGAAAGTGTAAGGGCTTTATGTATTGAATTATCCCATTTTCTCCAAGTGCTTGAGCTAAGGGACGAAAAGGAGGGGATAAAGTTGTATCAGTTTCTATTTTACATTTGCAACGAAATAATAGAAGTAATGCAAGAACATATTCGTCACTGTTTGCGTTATGGGCTAAGTAAAGGCAACAACGCAACCGAAAGTGTACGAAATGTTAATGTTATGCATGGGGGATACAATAAGTGTAAGCCAGTGACAAAGATGGTTCGGAAATTTTCGAACAAAAACTACAGCCTGCAAAATCAGCTCTGCCTTTGAAAATATGTCGAGCTTGACAACATCGTCTTTTGAAGCTAAGTGAAATACAATCCTTTCATAACTACTAAAAAACGAACGGAAAAGCATGAACTTTTTTCATCGGAAAAATCAGCAATTTCGACCAGTGGCTTAATCCATGATTCTCTAAGTTCAGTCCCGCGCAGAGTTTGAATGTGTTCTCTTCTGTGAGTTCACATGTGAGGGAGCAATGAATCATTTTTGAGCCGGATAGTGACTTGTGACAACAAATGGATTTTCTACAAAAATTTCAAGCTGCGAAGCCAGTGGGTAAATAAGCAGATCTTCATATTTGTGTGGTAGGATATAAAAAGTTTGGTTCACTGGGAGCTATTAAACCCTAGCCATACTATTAACAGAAGTTTATTGCAAGTAGCTCGACTTGCTTAAGCCAGCGCTAGAAAAACAACGACCACCTTTGGTGGAGAACATAAGCCGAAGGAGTTTGATTCACCGCACATTGCGCGTTCGGATTATTACTTGTTTTCCAGTCTACAAAATTATCTGAGTGGAAAAAATGGATTCTTTAGAGAATGTTAGAAAAGTACTTGAGAATACTTTTCGTCTCTGGCAAGTGCATTTTGGAATCAAAACATATTAGATAGATTTAAAAGTATCGTAGCCTAATGAGAGAACATAGATCTTAAATTGAAAATAGTTTTATGCATCTTGATTTTAGAAAATAATTGGAGGATAAAAAATGCATTATTTATGGGGTAACCCAGTAAAAACCAAGATACTTTTTTCTGTCTTATGTTGATGTCGAATGTGTGACCAAATGTTCACTGTCGAATTGAGTCAGCACAGCCTACACTTGTAGCTGATTATTTATCCACTAAACTACATGAGACTGTATCGCTGAAAAATATTCTCCAACACATTATGCTGTTATATTATAACTGTCGACATTATCAATTGTCGCAGATGCAACTTTTAGTCATTGGTATTTTTCCCGTGTAGCTGTGTATATGGCGATTGCTAAGTGTAATCGCATATGCATTCATAACTAATCATTACTACCACTTTTCTTCTCGGAAATTCCTGTTCTGATTAATCTGGATAAAAAAACGTTACTCTACGATCTAGCCTGAAAATACGTTTGCTCAATAATAAAAACATTCTCCCTTGTAATACGAAACTAAACGTTAAAATTCTTAAATGCTTAAATACCACCAAGCATCGAACAGTGTACACTTTAAAACATTTCCTTCACTAAAGATCGATTTAGATATCTTACGTCAGCGAACTCGAGATGTTGAAGTGAAAAAATATTGCGTTAATCTTTTGGAAAAGTTAGGTAGCTTTCAATATACTCGAGACATTCTGGAATCTTTGGATAAGCAAGCGCGAGAAGAAGTACGTACAATCCACGCTTTTTTGTTGTAATCTTTACAGTTATAATTGTTATAGGTTTCCCGCCTTGGACCGAATTCAATTATGGAGAAATTGTTAGATGATCTTCTATCGTGGAAAAGTGCTTGATGATTCGATTGAAGTTAGCTAAGTATCTAAGAAACAAATCATAATCCTTATCCTTTCCAAATATCAATCTTTAAATTATGTAAAAAGTTTTCCTTCATTGAAAGATGCTTATTTTATATACTTATTTACTTGAAAGTTTCCTTATTTATAGAATTAGGCTTATTGGGTGATTGTAAACTACGATGAAACATATAATTTTAGTGTTGTCGAAATATTATATTTTATGTGAATGGATTTTTGGAAAGTTAGGGATATAATTAAAGTTATAAACGTCTGAAATAATTGTAGCTCTCGCGATTGTATGACGTCATGAAGCTTTGTATGCTATGTAATTTTTAATGCTGACCCATTTAAACATTGTTTAAGATTTCTGTTAATAACGATTCAAGCTATTGCGAATGCTCGCTTAATTGAATTATACATCTAAGTACTTATTATAATTTATAATAAACACCTTGTTAAATACTTCACTTAAATTATTGCTTACTTTGTATGACTGTTCACAACGAAAATGTAAATTTTACTTAATATCATTAATCGCTCATTTAAAGATCATAGTGTGTGCGCAAACAAACTAATTTATGAATTAATCTATATAAAATTGCTTTGTTTTGAAGCAGGCTCGTAGAATGATTATGAGAAATAAATTGGATTCAAACTTTTTAGAAATTTATCAAAACGACAAAATTTATAGGAACTTAGTGTAAGAGAGTTTAAAAAGTAGAAAGCTTTAAATAATTCAAGCAAATGATCTTATGAGAAACTATATTAATTCAACACCTAATATGCATATCTTAAAGTAAAAAGTAAATAAAAATCCACACAAAAATGAAATTTAATCTTTAAAAAGATCGTTTTACTGACTCAAAGCTTTGTGTGAAACAATACACGAACATGGATTGATAGTTGAATTGTCTTTATTGTGTAATGTTCAATAGAATGAAATTAAATTAATTCCTACGGCTTCATTTCAAAGTGCGAAAATTTCATCCACTATTGCGAAAGTGCATAGAATAAAGAAATACATATATCCATTAGAAGTTCGCAAATTCTGGCTGACATGCACAAACTATAATGTTGCTTAAAACTTAGAAGCCGGTGCTGTTTGTAGAAGAATAATTAACTATGTGTTTTATAGTCATTTTGTGATCGACAATAAAATTGACGGAAAATTTAGGACTATGTTTTATTTTCTGTAATTATTCTCGGCATTGAATGGATGGGGTAAACATATTAATTTCTTTCGATTGGGTCACATATCACTGAAAGTTTAACAAACTGTTCATCCGTTGGTCCGATTATCATGTGCAAATCAATGGGAAATCAAACACTTGCTAATGCTATCAATTTATTGTACGTTAATATATCTGACTTTCGAATATCATTCAGATATATTACATTCAATGATTTAATTTATACTCCAGTAACCCACAAGAGAATATTTTTCATAATCGGTTTTCACAACTTTGATATCTCACCCAAATTCATTCATTTTACCATTGATGTGGAAAATCCTTTCTGTTTCCAAACCACAAACATGTGCAATTGATTCATGCCTACGTATACACGTACAAACATTATTAAATTTCAAATTGAAGGGAGTTTCCCAGAATTAATTTGTATATATCGAGAGTCGATATAATAATTAATTGGGATTCCATTAAATAAACAGTTGGAAATTAGTTCAGAATGCGTTTAATTGAAATTGCTGGAAGCATGTGCTAATTAATGAATGAAATGAATTCATCAACTTTATGCGCTGGCGATCGGACTGTGTAAAATGTTATTACTCGCAAAATGGACAGTATAGATGATATAAATATACTGTCATTTTTTTTAATTTGGAGGATTCTTTTCCAGTATTTGATTAAACATACTTAAATTTCAATTAATTTTTATATGGTATGTTGTCTTTTGCTGGATAAAAGGTTGAGCATTTTTTTGGTGGGTTTGAGTATTTTGTGAAACGGTGTTAGATTAAACGAATGATATGTGTATATAGAGTGTAAAAAGTCAAATATACTTAAGTTTTCATTGGAAGACAATATTTTACGAAAACGTTACTTGCTTATTGCTTTATACGAGATAAAGAATTTATAACAGAGATGATATAGAAATAATTATTTTAGAAAAATAATTATTTTAGATCTAGGAAATAACATTTTATTCAAAAACAGCAATGACAAAAATCAGTGTTGGAGGAAAAATTGCACCAAACATAAATCATCCCTGTAAGCAGTTCAAAGAGTTTTCGTACATTGCCACTTTTCTAGAATCGCGTGCTAGAAACCCCGTTATTTTTTCATCTTTTATCGGGGAAGTGAACAACTAGTCCAACAGGAAAATTCGACCTGTTTTTGTTGTTTGTTGCTTCACTTAAGCAAATAATTAGCCGAATTGAGCCCCAAACGGAAGGAAGCTAATCAAGAAGAGAAAAAAATCATCCGACTACACAATCAACGCAATATCACTGCTGATATCACTGGAATCAATGGTGCAGGGCTTTGTAGATAGGTTTTCGGAAAGAATAATAATTCAAAACAATCATCATAATCGGTGTAAGCTTCTCTGAAAAGTTAGTTTCTCCGAAAAAATCAAACGCAGAGCTGGAAATGCAGAATTTCTCCCCGACGGTGAAACTTGGGAGTAAACACTCATGCGGGAGGGTTTAGAAACGCTTTCGGCGTAGGAAATTTGGTATTTATAGAAACTATAATGGACCAGAAATATTATATTAAAATCCTTAAGAATAATTTAATTCTGAGTGGAGAGAATATGGGGACATTGGATGATTTTACCTTCATGCACGATAACGACACAAAGCAGGCAGCTGTGAATTTTCCACTTTGGCTCCTACATAATCCTAGAGATCATCTTTGGAATGTTCTAGACAAGCGGGTTCGAAAACGGAATCTTACAAATAGCCCAACCCTGAAATCAGCACTACATGAAGAATCGAGCTTAATATCTCCTGATGTGACCAAGTAACCATAGTTAAAGCAAAATCCTACTGAGTATTAAGTGTAAGATAAACATTTTTATTCCGTATGTTTTAAAAGAATTTGTTTATATTATTCCATAGAACTGACCATATGAAAAAGTTTCCCTTAAATCGGGTATGTCAATCGAAATAAGGTAGCTAAATTTCAAATCAGTTAGCTATCAAGCTATCGCAATTTGGGCCTTCGAGTATCATATGATTCAATATTATAAACAACTGCAATTATTTTGAAATGTTCATTGCATAGCAGGATTTAGTGATTTATTGGGCTACTGACCTCAATCGGACCATCAATCGGACCTCCTATTACCAAACAATATTTAGGGTTTACTTAATATATTGTAAACCCTAAACTATTTTTTGGAGACAAAAACACACGCATTTTTTCTTGTTAATATTTTTTTAATAATTATATTCAATAGTATATACAATGCCTTACTTTAGTACCTACATTTGACTTCGGATACATTTTTTTAATGTTTTGAATCATACTTAGTATAAATTTGATTTTGATTACAGATTTTTGTTTACGTATGTGTCCATTCAAAACAAAATCAAGTATAGCATTAAATTGGAATGCTATCAATTAAAACAACCACTTTACTCACAATTATATACAATCATTTACGCTTCCAAGAAAGCAAAAACAAAAACGAATTCCAATATTCTTCGGAAACCCAGTTGTTGTGGTTTGGACTTAATTTAAATAAAGCACTTAATTGTTTTTAAAGTTGAATTAATCTTTTTTTATTTATTATTTTTAACTCGTATTATTCACAATGAAAAATAATTAAATAATTTATATACTCGCTTCGTGTAGGTCACATCTAGTTTATTGATTTCGTGTAAATGTAACGAATAAATGTATACGATTAACACGATTGTATTTTAGATTGTATGAACTTCGGTTCTCCGTCAAATATAAAATCATCACGATTTGATGCTATCATTTTTAATAAGTACTTACACACTATCTAACTAGTACACTAAATATAAATATTTTTTTTTTAAACTTGATTTCAGTTACTTATTTAATTATTTCTGCTTTAAAGTGGTTTAGTTGAAGCAATCATCACTGTAACTTTGATTAGTAAATGTCGTTAGTTGAATAGAGTTAGCCGTGGGTACGAAATATGTAATCGATGTAAGTTTATCTGCGAAGGATAATGCGCTCGATTTCGAAGCGGTAATCATAAATGAAATAAATCACAGCAGAGCCAAATCAAACTGCGTTCATTAACTGGAGCGGTTATGAATCTATGATTCATTTTGCTTTGTGTACATTTGTGAAAATTTTGCTATGAAACGATGGCAGCTGATTGATACTCATTTCGTGGATTCGCTTGAATATTTACCAACTAAAGAGCCATCTCGCAACAAACGTTCCCGATTGAAGTCATTTGGATTTCAGTGCTTTCTCTATAAGCACTGCCGGCAAGCAAAAACGTATCTCAAATGTTAAGCCGAAATTCATTCGATTGGAATTTACAATTGAGTCCAGGGTGTATTATTTGCTTGCTCTCGTTGCTCCAAAAAATAATTAGTGTTCTGCTCAAAGCCTCAGAATGAAGCTCAATCAAAGGATTTCGTCCATCCTCGTCCGAGCATTCCGATTCGGATGAGCTTCATTTTCTGACTGATAAATTTTTGAACAAGTTATGAATTCGGTCGAATTGTAAATGAAGACGATTGTAGCGTCCAAAAGAATTTCAAGCTTGCTCGTTTTCCAATCAACTCATCTCGAATTGCTAAATTTGAATATTCGCTTCGCAATATTAGCATCGTTTCGATTTCCGTTCTCTTAATTATTTGCATTTGAGGAGAGCTAGGATCCGTTTGGGAGTGCCGGTGGTACGAGTGGTCACGTGGCGTGTAGGGGTGGAGGTGTTATCCGATTCTCTAAGTCAAACATTCAAATCCGACATCATTTTCCGGAAATCGTTCAAGGAGCCGTACGTATCGAAATCATCTAAATCTCGTCGGGGTGGATGATTGTGCTGCGGCCGAGGCAGTGATAGGGGTACCGGAAGTAATTCAGGCATCACGGAATGGTGTGTTATTAAGGCTCGCAGTGATGAGAATTCTTTCGTAAATCCCTGAAATAAGAAGACGGGTTGATTGTGATTAGTATGTATCAGTAAAATGTACAAAGCAATTGCTTTTACATATTAATTAATTGAAGATACATGTATTTATAAAATATTTTGGACATTTTCGGCTTAACATGGTATTCGGCATTTCACACATATTTTCTTATTAAAACTAGAATAATAATGTGTCCGCATCTTAGAGCTGGCGTATAATAAAGTATATTCGAATGTTAGCGGAAAAATTGATCAAAATAATGATAAGACATTTTGTTTCTGGTATCAGATCTCTTTGAATTTGATAGTTCATAGGTCACGATTAGAGGTTGTTTGGATCTCAGAAGGCCAAGGGTGTTTTCACCACCTTTTTATTTAGAGGCAGTTCTATGAAACTCTTACAAAACAAAATCTATCGAAAGAATAGAAGCTACTAGCGAATATCAAAAAAGATTTTGCGCTAAACTAAGTCAACAATTTACTTTAGCATATTTATGCAAAGAATTGGCCACGTACAAAATAAGAGGATATTTTAAAGTGTCTCTGTGCAAAATTAAATTAGTTAAAATATGTTTATAGTAATAGCTAAAATATGTTTTTAACTTTTTAATTAGCGAAAATATGTTTTAAAACAATAGCTAAATTTGTATGGAACAAAAGTTTATTTTTGAAACTCAGGACTCAATGCATTGCTTACAATATTGCGATTTGTTTGTTTCTGAAACGAAGTTATGGTATTGAGATGCATCAGAGAAAAAGGCTCGATTTACATAGAAAGAGGTATAGGAAATGGTTCGATTTTTTGAAAAAAAAAGCGGCCAGATGCATCAGTGATCTACTTCACTAATAACTTTCGAGTTTTTTCAATGTGAGCACAATCGTTCCAGCAGGTTTTCCTCAAAATCCTATACGTTTTGAAATTCTGCTTCATCTTCCAAGACAACTTTTTGGTAGTTTCGACAAACGATTTGCCGATCAAGATCCTACTATCAACATGAAGAAATGTGACTTCATTGGGTTTGGACCAGGTTATGAGGTTTTGCCGAAAGGCCCTCCCCAGATTGTGTTGAGGCAATCTCAACAGCTAAGCTCACCAGCACGGTTAAAGACCTAAGTAGATTTTGGGGGTTCTCAATTTCTACTGTTTTTTCATCCTTTTTTACATAGCTGAGATGCAGAAGCCACTCGACGCTTTTCTTTACGACACTAAGAAAGATGGAACTAAAACTATTAACTGGCTACCTGAAACTTGCAAACTTTTCTACAATTTCAAGACTGGCCTTCACTATATTATTCTTTCTGGACTCAAATTTCAGGCTTACTATTTTTGTAGACGCGTCAAGGTTCGGCAAAAATATCAAGGTTCATGGCGACCCGTCGGTTTTTACTCGGACTAATTAGCCCACGCACAACAGAAGAGTAGTGCATACGCTGCGAATATTACGTGGCTTACTAGAATTCACTATTTTATTTATTTATTTATTTATTTTATTTATTTATTTAATCACAGTTTCGCCAACAAAATGGTTACTACAAAAAATATATTTATGAATTTATTAAGAACAGTGAAACGGTCGGATAAGCCGACACTTGAAAATTTCAACAGTATGATTAAAGTCGACCATTTGATATGCTGAGTTAAAGCTTCGGGCTATTGCGCAGGTAGGCTCATTTAATCCATAATTGGTTTTATGAAATGGGATAGATAAGGCGCTATGATGTCCACGCTCACCGTGACAAACACGAAAGTTTAACTTTGATAATAGCTGCGTTTTATTTTCATCCAGAGTGTAGTAGGTATCCTGGATGCATAATAAAACGATCCAGAGTAGCACGCGAGTTTTTTTCTGTCAGACAGTTGTCATTTCAAAATTTGAGCTGTCATATAACCAACGCCGTTTTCAAATGTATGACTATTTATCCTGGTTGCCAGGGTGACATGGAAATTTTTGAAAATTCCAACTATTCCAGTTGATATGACTTTTCGAAATACGTTCCACAGAGAGCACGAGTACGAACTCCACTGAATTCACGAGTGTTTGTACTCTGGATGTTGTTGTTGTTTCGTATGCAAATCGATATCCTGCACTACTCTGGATGTATAATAAAACGCGCCTAATAAAAACTCCGAGTTCACGTTTCCATTGAGCAACTTTGCAGCGAATAGAGCTTTGGAATTTTGACGTCTATTTTCAAGAGTGCCCATGTACAATAATTGAAAGCAGCTTTCATAAGAAGCTAAACAAAAAGGATCAGACCAGCGGAAAGAACTAAAAACAAAGATTAAGAATCTTTTTTGAACAGATTCAATGCGATCAATATGCTCCTTATAATATAGAGACCACATCAAGCACCCATATTCAAGGATCGGGCGAACCAGAGAGCAGAAAAGGATTTTTGTCATCCGAATGTCATTGAATTTTTTAGACCGCCTTTTTAAGAAGTCAAGTGCACAGTTGACTTTTATTATTATAGAGTCAATGTGGTCATTAAAAGTAAAAGCAGAGTTTAATAGAACACCTAAATCACGAACTTTATTGGAACGGGTTAATGTAATATCATTTGAAAATTATTTGAAATTAATGGGACATGATTTGTGGGAGAATGAGATAACTGAGCATTTGTCAGCATTTAGTGAAAGACGGTTTAGAGCGCATCAATTAGAAAAATTTGTCACATTGCGTTGCAGAATTGTATAGTCGTCAAGTGATGATATTATATTGAAAATATTTGCGTCATCAGCGTAGAGTAGAATGGATGATCCAGGAGCGTAGGTGATAAGATCGTTAATATAAATAGCGAAAAGAATCGGACCGAGGTGGCTGCCTTGTGGCACAACCGAAGTGGAAATTATGTCAGTGGAGAGTGCCACGAAATCGACCGTTCTGTTTGCGATCTGTGAGATAGGATTTAATCCAGTCAATCAATTTATTAGGGAATTCAAGAACATGCAATTTACATATAAGAATATTATGATCCAACTTATCGAAAGCCTTCGTGAGGTCGGTGTAAATGCAGTCAGCTTGTTTACCTTCTTCAATCGCAGGGATGACTAGATTCGCAAGTTCTAAAAGATTAGTAGTGGTAGATTTGGCTTTAATAAAGCCATGCTGGCAAGGCAAGATAAATGCCTTAGAGTGGAAAGATAGCACCTCGGCAACTATAGCTTCAAAGAGCTTGGCAACGCATGGTAATTTAGCGATTGGTCTATAATTGTGCACGACATCTCTATTGCCTTTTTTTGTGAATCGGAGTTATAGATGAATATTTCCACAAGTTTGGAAGAATGCCATCATTGAATCGAGACATCCGAAGAAATCGTCGAAAAAATTAGGTCCAAGAGTCGTCCGTTTGTGTTGTAAATACAGTTGATCTGCTTTAGTCCAGTTGAAAGTACGGAGTCAATGAAGTAAGTATCACGTCGGTTATTAGACGAAGGAAGGTAAAGTTCACCATCGTCAGACAGTCGCCACTCTATATGCGGTAGATTTAAATCTCCCATAAGAATGAGATCGTCGGTGGGCTTCATTATACGGCAAATATAATCGGTACGGTTATACGCCAAATCATATGTGGAGCTTGTTGCGGACGGTGGGATGTATACTATTGCCACGAAAACACGCCTTTGATCAATGTTTAGTGTGATACACACATATTCAAGGTCGCTAATATCAGGTATCTCAAAACGGGATACTGGCAGTTCTTTTTTACAGCGAGTAGTACTTTAATACAATACTTTCCGAATACAGCTTTTGAACGAAAATTTAAATAAACCAAAATGAAACTATTTATAAACGGGTCATATTCTTCGAAAATATCTCAAAGGTATTTCAAGTAAAATGAGCATCACTCACCTTAATTTTATAGCCGCGTGGTGTCCTTAAAATTAAATAATGTGCTACTTTTGGTGCTGGCGGTGGAACTCGTAACGATAGAGCAAAGCATCCAGGTTTCGTGCTACTTTGTCGCACCAGAAATGCGCCAGGACTTTGTCGTGATAAAACCTCCAACGATATCTCGCGCGGTATGCCAGCTTGAAACCACGCGGCACCTTTCAGTTCATGCTGTTCGGAAGGACTTAAACTATCTATTCTAATTGGAGCCGATGGTGCGAATATTTTCGGACTTGAATTTGCTGAAAATAAATGTACAATTAGCGTTCACTTTGAAGTTTAGTATTTTATCTAATTGTCCTCACCACTACTTGTTTCCCTAAGAAATTTCTTTTTGAAACTAAATTCACTATTGTCGTGGAAATGTTGTGTCTCGAGTGGTATGGCTGTTAACGATTGTCGACATGAATCGCCAAATTTACTTGAAATGAGCTTTTCCGGTTCGCAGATTCCTTCGTTCACATAGCCATCGGATATTGTTTGTGATGATCCCGAGTTGAGAGATGATGATGTATTGTGTACTAGAGGACGACTCTCTTCCGTTGGCCGTAGCAATCCCATTGTTAAGCGTTTCACCTGAACGAATATAAAATGAAAATAATGTAGTCTACAAGAAGTGAATGTACAAGTAGAATGCGCTGTAATAGATTTTGGTTTCATAAAAATGTAGTTATTGTTTCATTATAATTAATTATTCATAATGATAAATCCATTAATCGCACTGAAAGCATATTTTTGCTTGTTTAATTGTTTGATTTGATTCTGTACTCGGGTCATTTGCTTGTATTTACAACCGTCGTATTTTCATAAACAAACGCGTAATCGATTCATAACAAAATTTCAATGCATAATCATTTTTCATCTCTTATGATACTCGAGGGAATCGCACAATGTGCAAGTTTAATATTTTTTTAAAATTATAATAGAGGTAGATTTTAATTGACTTTACTCAAAGTAAGCGTAGAACAAATAGAATATGTCCATGATATCCTGGAGCACAGATAGAACAATTTAAATGATTAATAATTAACAAAAGTAAGGGAATCTTCCCTGTTTGCGTTCCACACAAATACCTCTAGCAATACTGAAACCTCTGAATATTCAAGTTTTCCTTTCCTATTCTCCCTTCGAGATTCGAATGCGAGCCATACTTGTTCATATCATATGCCTTCGAAAATAAGCTGGACAAACCAAAACAATTCCTATTCTTAGCATCACCTTTAAACTAAATTTAATGCGGGTAGCCAGCACAAAAAACCTCTCCCATTAATTTAACAGTCCACAAGTCCATCGTAGTCCTGCTGATGGGTTTCATCAAATCAAGAAAAGGCATCGACTAATGTAGCGTGCAAAAGGAGAATTTCAACCGTTGGGATCCTTGCCAGCAACTTGCCCGCCGTTTTGCTCGCCAGGCTTCACTTCATCATTGTCTGGACTTAAAATTCCATTCACACACTGGAAAACTCAAAAGAGCAGCAAAATAGCCAAGGCTCTAAGCCTATCAGCATTTCACTCATGAGGCGCACTCCCATGGTGTAACATTCGCTACACCGGATGGATGATTCCTCTAACTCAATTTGCTATGTCGAAGTGATTTCATTGCCAAGTAAAAACAGCTTTGCACGATTAAGTTGCTTCGCCCGCAAGGAGCAATGGTGCCAGTCGCACTCGTTCGACATTAAGGACCTCATCATGGACCATTTGTATGCAAAGCAGGGACTTTTGATTACGTTCCCAAAGTCCGGAAAGCAGTCTGTGTTCAAGGTATTGTACTTCTGTTAGGCCACAATCTCGTAAGCTAGCACTCCTCCCCCCAAGTCAAGGCAACTCTCTGTGGTGCTCTGGTGTCGGTTTTAGCACTTTTAATTAATTTGTTTGCCAATGTCGAGCAGATATCCGAGCTTTTCGAACAAAATATTAACTAGTCTGTGCTGTGCAGTATGCCGGCCCGGTACAAGTTTGTCGGGCAAACGAAAGACATATGATTTCGGGGAAAGTTCCTTTCGAAAGCAACTGAGAGATTTCGGATAGGTTTAATGCACCTGCCACCACTGGATCTATTGCCGAAATTCCGAGCAAGATTATTTGCTTCTGGCACGAATTTCTGAATTGATTTATCGATTAAACATCCTCCCATGGCGTTGAATAAATTTATTGCTATCCATTAGGAAGTTCAATTGTTTTTTGATACATGCCGGAGAAAGCCGGGAGTTATGGTAATTATGAACTAATGGAGCGTTTTGTTTTTTGTAGCATGTTGTGCATTTGGTTTTTAGAACTTATTATTTTCGCTAAAATGCTTAAAAATAAATTAACCGAAAATATTCGCAAATATGGCTTGAGATTGTTTTGAAGTAGGAGTGGTATTAAAAATTAATAAATAGAAAAGAAACGAGTGCAAATTTATGGGAGCTGAAATTCACTTGAGTGATAAGTAAGCTGAAAAATCAGGGACTATTACATTTCACCACATCAAATCATCTTATAGTTGATTCTAGTCACCGTTGAACAATAGTGAAATTGATGGGTAGCTACAAACTCCCAAGTGAAATTTTTCATGGCTCAAGATCACATTTTAATAAGTTTGTGTGTAAGAGCTAACATTAAGTTTATGGGTGGTGTGCGTGTGGGTTAGAGGAAAGGCACCTGTCACTTCCAAGCACTCAGGCTGCCAATCTGCCATAGCCTCCCAAATTTATCAACGAACTCCAGGATCACTGATAGCGGAAAAGAGGCTATCTTCTGCATTCACGCCACATTCCAGCCAAAGCATTGATATACTCGTATGAGACGGTTTACTTGACAGTTTATAGTTTACTTTATTAGTCCTCTTTAGGCATGTATTGATTGCCTGGTGCATTTAAGTGATTATAGAGTCTAATGTTTAAAGCAAATAAAGTTTTAGTTTCGAAATTAGAGATCTTTGATTTGAAAATTTATAAACTATGCTATAAGATGAAGAATTAAATGGACGGATATATGGTTGACTTCCACTTATCAGGAAGCGGCACTATTGACCGCATTTAGGCTCCAATCGCAACATCAAATGCATATACTGAAATTATAATTTAGTCCTGAAAGAATGAAATATTCCGGAGATCCAAGCGGAGTATCTGGTTTGATGAGCAGTGTCAAGCCGCGTTGAAAAAAAAAAGAAGGCAGCCTGCAAAAACCACATAGAATGACCGACAACAGCCAAGAAAGAAAAACATGACGATCTGAGAGTAGTCAATAGAATAACTAAACGTGAGAAATGACAGTATTTTGACGATATGTTACATAGCATGAACGATAAGTTTACGACTAACAACACTAAGCGATATTTCAGCGATATTTTCAAATAGAGGAATACTTGCTGGCAATGGTACGGGATTACCTGAAAGATCGCCATTTGATTTATGAAACGAACCAAAACCATTACAGCTGGGTACGCACAAGTACGCAAAACCATTACAGCTGGGGCAGCACAAGGATCCATTCTCGGGCCAGACCTATGGAATATTGCATATGATGGTCTCTTACGCCTCGAAATGCCGGAAGACGTGCTCTTGGTGGGCTATGCTGATGATGTAGCCGCTGTCATCACGTCTAGAAATCCTCACCTCGCCCAACTCAAACTTAATCAAGTAATGAGAAGGGTTGAAGCCTGGATGGAAAACCATGGTCTCCAGCTGGCGATCGCAAAAACTGAGAGTGTCATGCTGACCAAGAGAAGGATACCAACCATTATACCCATGTCGGTTGGCTCTGAAGTAGTTGAGACTCGAAGCTGGCTTATGGAGAGCACATCCGAAAAGTATGCGATAGGGCGCTACTGTCTGTTATCTCGCTTGGGAGACTCATGGCAAACGTTCGCGGTCGTACTCCGAGTAAACGCAAGCTCCTTATGACGGTGGCTCATTCAATGCTGCTGTATGGCGCGGAGATATGGGCCACTGCGTTAAGGTTGTAAAAGTATCGAGCTAGGATGGTGAGCGTCCAGCGTAGAGGAGCGCTGCGAAAAGCAAGCAGCTACAGAACAGTTTCAGGAAACGCCGTGCTAGTGAAAGCGGGAGTAATCCCAATTGATCTATTGACGAACGAACGCAGGGAAGTGTTCCTGAACAGACCAGAAGTGGGAAGATAAATTTTGGTTGCTCAAGCACGAGCGCGAACGCTTGAGCTTTGGAAGGAGCGCTGGGCTACGAGCTCGAAGGGAGCATGGACGATTAGGCTAATTCGCGCCTTAAAACCTTGGTTTAATCGCGATTACGGTGAAATAAACTTCTACCTGTGCTAGTTCCTATCGGGCCACGGCTACTTCGGGAAATACCTTCACAGAATGGGGAAAGTCAGGACGGAGTTCTGTAAGTACTGTGCTAAGGAAAGTGATGACACTTTGCATACCGTTTTCCATTGCGCCCGCTTCAGAAGAGAGCGACACATGCTTTTCTTTGCAATTGGCCCTGTGACGCCGGAGTCAATCGTGGAGATGATGCTACAGTCAGAAGACGCCTGGTCAGCTGTGTCAGCATATGTGGAGCTGGTATTGCGCTTTAAAAAAAAGGAAGGATGCCTCACAGACTCTTGAAAGCCTGACAGAACGGAAGTAAGCCAATGGGACACCTGATGGGTGGAAGTAGCACGGCCGAGTTGAAGTAATGCGAAAGCGGTTCCGGCTCGGACCTCCGTGGTCAGCGGGTGACGTTTTTTAGTGAGTACGAATTTCACATAATCTTGTATCGTTCGCAGGATACCTATTGAAGGTTTTTGACATCCGCTCTAAAAAAAAAAGCGTAAAAGCGTAAAAGCGTAATAGAACAAGGCTTCGAATAACATACTTGCTTGTATCGAGCTAGTGATGGAAACAACATGATTGTTAATAAGCCTTGCTTTGACTTGAAAATAAAATAAAATAAAACATAAGCGGTTCAGGTAAGATGCAAGTAGAGATGGGCATCTTAGTTGCAGGATTTATTAAATGAAAATGTCCCTAAACTTTATGAGCTGCCATTATTCATCAGCTCATACGATGACGGCATCTCGTCAGAGCCCCCATAATTAGACGAAGTCCAACTGACAAGCTAGGAACCGCTTGGTATCCAATAAAAGACCGGGCATCAATCGATGGAATCCCTGTGGAACTACTGAAAACAGGCCAGATCAACGTTTTAAGGAAAAGCCATGGATTAGTCGTAAGCATCTTGAAGCAAGAAACAATGCCGAATCAATGTCAACAAAGCATTATCTGCCCCACTACACAAAAGAAGGGATAAATTTTGGTGTCAAAATTACAGAGTCATCTTACTAATTCGTACGAATTTCTTAACAATACAAGTTTGGTCAAACAAATTTTGGAAAAATGCTGCACATTCCAAACCGGTTTTCACCAGATATTCGTCAGCTTCAAACAAGCATACGATAGCATCGCCCGAACGACAGTTTGGAATCATAGCAAAGTTGGCAGTGAAAATGACAGTGACCGACTCAAAATATCAAGTACTTATTCAAAATGGTACAACTAACTCATTTTCTACAAACCCAGGGTTGAAACAGGATGATCGAAAAAACCCCGTAATTAATAAGTGGGGTCACTTGCTTAAATCTATGGAAAGAATAAATATTAAAGCCTGGCCTAATTTTTGTGCACTAGTCCGGAAAGAACCCTTTTTTTCAGGTACCGTGTAGCCTGGCTGGCCTATTAAATATATAGAGAGGAACTCCCGACTTCTTTTGAGCTTTAGTTATAGAATGGGATGGGCTCTTACAACATCTGAGTCCGGAGACTGCCTGCCTATGCATAGCGGTCACTTCTTGACTAGAGGCATTTTGCTATATATTTGTTTTCTTTTGAGCTTAAATTAGCAAGTTTGTCGTAGCTCAGCTGAGTCTGGCTCGGCTGGTTCATGCTTGAGAGTCTAATGATTCTTTACACACAATTCCCGTCCATTTTATTCCCCATGTAATATTGCGACTACAGGGTGCTTGTTCATGATGGGTAACAACACAGATGGATCAGCAAATCTACTCCTTTTTTAAGAACCTACTGCAGGTTGCGTAGAGCTAAGAAAGCGGATATGGATTCAAGAGTGCTTTTTTAATGCGGACGAAAGGTCTTCATGGCTATTTCTAAAGCACGCTGCCCCAGAAGTGTATCTTCTTTTTTTGATGGCTTAATATCACTCTCTGGCAGGTTCTCTTGTGTACTTCGGTCCAGTTGAGGTGGTCTGCCATTTTCATCTGTTTATAAATTACTATACATTTTCAACTTTTTCGAAATCGTGATTTTATTTATTATATACCACACACAACATTGTGTTTAAAAAAATTGCTTTATACTGGAATTGTTTCTACTTAAAGGGCAAAATGCCGTGATAAATAATTATCTAAATAAAACGACATTAAAGGCCATTAATGAACTCTGGACGACAAAACAAATTGATGGACGCAATTAAGGACCATCACCAAAAAAGACACAATGGGCATACAAACAAATGGAGAGACCTATCATCCTATATGGTGCGGCAGTGTGGTGGAAGAAATCCATACAAAAGACTACTATTAATAGGCTCAAAAAGCTTCAAAGGATGGCCTGCCTGCTGATTACAGGAGCAATGAGCTCCACCCCAACGGCAGTAATGGGGGCCTTTCTAAACCTAAAGTCGCCACACCTCAATATTCAGGAGGAAATAGCGACACAGGCTATTAGTCTGCAACAGACCTACAAGTACAAGTCAGGAGACCTAAGAGGTCACTTTAAAATCCTGGAGGACATCAGGTCCATGGTAGAAATGTTAAAATTCAGCGATCAAATAAAGGCTAAAGCAGCCTTCGGGAAGAGGTCCAAGGCCATAATTTCATCAAGGAACAAATGAGAGGATGTCCCATACCCTTCGTACAAAGGAGAGCAAATGTGGTATTTAGATGACATAAAGATGGGTTGTTGAATAGGAGCAGAGATTGTAGGTTTCAAGTGGAAAATGCTTTTCCCTCTCCCAGAGGCCACCATCTGTCAAGCAAAACTATTTGCCATACTTAGAGTCTCACATATAATAAGGATAGGGGACAGGAAAAGGGTCCGAATAGAGATCGTATCGGATAGCTAAGCGGTTTTTAAGACTATCAATGGCGATCACATTCATTCCGCTACAATCTTAGAGGTAAAATAAGCCTCAAATAAAATAAGGACGCAGAACAACCACGAGCTGATATAGATCTGCAGCCATGAGGAGCACCAATAAAACGAGGAAGTTTCGACTGATACCAAAGTTAACGACTGATACCAAAGTCAAAAAAGGAAGCAAAATGCCCTTGACAAGTCCTTCTTCGTACTGGAACTTTACAAAGGCAGGCACGGACAAGAAAATTAAAGCATGAAGCAAGAAAAGGACCAAAAGCTACTGGATTAATCTTGAGGGTTTGAAATACTCAAAAAAATACCTTGGCTTCGATAACAAAAGAGCAAAAGAAGCAGTGGCTCTCTTCAAAAGTGGCATAAGAGCCTTATGTGGAGCATTGACAGGCCACGTTCCTTGTGTCTGCACAGAATAGGTATGGAGCAGGAAGATTGATACAGATGCTGTGGAGAACCGGCAGAGTGTGTAAAACATCTTCTCACATACTGTCCAGCACTAGCGAGATGATGATTACGTTAAAAGAGTATGTTCTGGGAAGTATGGTAAATATTTTTCTAGCCTGAACATATCTTCTCTCTTTATTTGCCCAATAGATTGTCTCTCATATTAGAGAACACACAGTTCACTTGAAAGAAGAAGGTGGCTTTGCAAAAGAGAATTGACTGCAAAAAAAACCAGACGTACACGTACCTGAACTCTAGGATTAAATTGATTTAATAGAATCTAATTTCTTTTTTAGCTTTCAAAG
Organism: Nemotelus nigrinus; assembly: GCA_947369275.1. Lineage (NCBI taxonomy): Eukaryota > Metazoa > Arthropoda > Insecta > Diptera > Stratiomyidae > Nemotelus > Nemotelus nigrinus. The sequence continues at coordinate 43,439,189 of OX376373.1, read as the reverse complement.
CTTTTATTACAGATTACCCTTGAAATATGGATATCTGCCGAATAATTGAAATACATCCGACTTTTAAAGAAAATTTTAATCTATGAATTGCAATATTTAGGCATTCTTCGTTCAAAATTTTGAAACAGATGTTAGATCAACAAATAAAGTCTACTTGTGTTATATATGAGAGACGACCTAAACAATTTTGTATTTGTTTTTTAAATTTTCAAAAGGAGGCTAATGGTATTGCCAGATCTAGAAACAATACAACCAACAATATATGGTCTTGCTTTCAGATTAGAGTTTTATAGATTCTTTCATTTTAGATCATTTTAAAGCCAGCAGTTTTCTACCGGTCGAGCCTAGAAAAATTAAGCTTATATAACGTATCTTCTAATAATATTTTGAGAGCTTCTTTCACTTATAATTGAATTTTGTATCTTTTAGCAGGAGAATTAACTGTCAGAGCTTTCCATGGTCATGATATTACTATTTATACAGAATTGAAATTTTAAAAGCATTGATACATTGAGATTGCCTATTATTAATTGAATTCAAACCTTTTGAAAATAAAGCCTGAATTCAAACTGCCAGTTCTCCGTTCTGTTTGTAAACTTCTTGCAGAATGATATAAACGTTAGTCTCCGTGACTAAATTAATAAATAATTGAATTAATATACATAAGTACATCCTCTGAGATGTTGTTAAATGTTTGATCGAATAGTTTTTATACAAGAGCAAGGAGTCAAAATCCGTTACCTGCTGGTACTTATTTCATACAATATATAGTTGTTTTCGATGACATGAAATATTCCTTAAATCCACATACATATTTTGTTTCTTCAAATAAACTAAGATGTCTTCTGACACCCAGCATTCTCAACAAACAAATGAATGAAACTTAAACTCAATGTTTTTGCCATAAATAAAGTCCTATTTTATGCGAGCATGCCAAAAACAAAACCATTTCACACGCCACACATCAAGTCAAATGCAGTCCTCCAACTAACCATCGTTTGTCAGATTTCATACATGTGAGCGCAAACGACGTGTAGTCTCGCTAGGCTAGACCCATTTCCAAGTTAATCCTGATTTTCAATTCATGCAACGACCTCAGCGCAAAATGATTAGAAGGCAGCGAGTAGTCGTCAAGGCTAGGATCAAATAAAGGATCCGGATTCGAATCTTATTCTACTCGCAGCCGTTGCTATAACTCTCGAGTGTGTAATCTAATGGTGGAGTTTGTATTTGGCCGCAGAAACCATTATCAACAGGGCACTTAGGAGTTTTTGTGGTTGATGGTGGGTGTAACCGCCATCATTCGAACAACTTCTAGTGCTCGCATCTCGTAACCAGACGAGGCGGATAAATTCTAGGGAAATTTATTGCCTAACGGATTTACTTGAATGTCGTATGCTGCGGCAAACGTACCTACAGGACTCCACACACCACATGCTTTTTACTTCCGTCTTTTCTTCGATATTCAGTTCTATCATTGCTGCTAAATCTCGAAATTGTGTCCTTCTATTGTTTGAGCATTACCAGGTTCCGAGAGTGTGAGGATCTCAAGTATTTTTTGCCAAGCACGATGTGATGAGAATGGGTACATAGGCGACTGTGGTTCGTGATGCTGTGACTCCTGCAATAGGGCGAGGGTAACGTGGTGGTGGTGACAGCTAACTCGGGCTATGTAGTGTTGCTAATGCTGGAGGTTTTAAAGTGGTATATTATAAGGGAACTTGGAAGATGTGTAAGATATTTCTTTAAATAACTTGAAAACTTCTTTGAACAATTTGACATGAGAGAATCAATATAAACTAGGTTTTGACATTAATATTGTTTCATCGATAACTAAAATTACCTCGAATTCAACCATTATTAGTTCGGATTTAGTTTTGGTTATCACAGAATAGTTTTAAACTTGACAAAATGAAGTATCTATTGTTTTTTGCATTAACTCTGCAGACTGAGAATTAAACCGAAAGAAAAGAATATGGGAACACACTTTTCCATTGCATGACTAGAAAAACAACGGAAAGCAGGGAACAATCTAAACGAAAACTTGTAGGATCGCATGCAAAAAAAACCAACCGGAGTGTTTCAGTAGTACGGAGAGTTTCATCGTGAACTGTGGTTGATAAAAGATTTTTCGGTGGCTTTTTGCTGAGTACCATCGAGGACATTTATCTGTCAGTTCAAAGTTGTTAGGGGAGTAAGAAATATGGCATTCAAAACCGAAACAAAGGCATTCGGAAAGAGAAAGGATTACTTCCTGGACGATGTAAAGTAGGTAATTGGATCCTGATGTTTTGGAGTTTTAAATGATATAATTGTTTTTGAAATGATATATGTATGTCAGCTAGACTGAAAATAAAAATGTTTGTGCTATTTATTATGTGTGCTTAATATGTCGTAGAGAAAACATGTTGATCCAAAAAGGTATCTGGGAAGGGACACCTAAATAAAGTCAATTTGACGCGAATTGAATTGTTCGTCAGTGCATGGTATTTATATTTTGGATATTTTTTTGCAACTTTAGCATCATTGCACTCTAGCTTAGCAAAAATGCACATATGTAGTATCGAAAGGACATTTTTAACATATATTGTAAATATGTACATATGTAGCAAACATGTACATATGTAGTAACGAAAATATATTGTTAATATATATTCAATATATACACAATCTGGATAATTTATTTAAGTGACCAAGGAGTTTAAGCACAACTCCAAACAATTAATAGCATTTGGATTTGCATCCACCACTCTCACCGCTTCATAAAGCGTCTTACTAATTGAAAATCGAATACTCAATCACTTGGAGTTAATAAATCATAATATTATATCGACTTACCAACGGTGGCTTATCAACTAATCGCCGGCAGTTGTTCATTTCGGTTGGTGAATTATCCTCTTCTGAACTGGGCGATCTCGGAATGTGCTCGTTATCATTACAGCTATAAGAGGATAATAAACTTGATTAAATTAAATATTCATTATTTCCATGGCAGCAGCGAATGATGAAGGATTAGGGTTTGGGATTTATTGATAAACTTACTTCAGATTGGGTTGCGGGAATAGATGAACGGGCCGTCGATGTGCGCTGGGCGAGCCATGATTAGGCTGTTCGACACGAATTCGAACGTCTTGCATGACGCCAAATCGTTTTGGCTGATTGTTGGTTGCGGCAGCGGTCGCGTCGACGGCGGCGGTGTTATTGCTTCGTCCTTGATATCCAAGATTATTGTTTATCACACGGATACTGTGTGGAAACTGAAATAGATAGTTGTCGGTAATTAATTCAATGTATTTGCGATTAATGTTTGTAGAGTAATATGGATTTTGAGTTTTTTGGTATTGTTTTTAAGTTTTGCATTTTCACGTCCATTGGAAAATTCTCTAGTTTCATTTGGTCGAAAAACAAATACATACTTATATAACAAAGAGCTCATCTATAGTAAAAATAAAATGTCACTTTGTTTTTCAGCAAAATGAGTCATTTGAAATATAGAAATCAACATTTTATATATGTTGCCTGGATTTACTTAGCTGGCGGACATCAGATAATTTTTAGTTCCATTGACAAAAGAGCTCATAATTAAGTAGAAGGAAAATGAAATTGAAATAGAATTATTAATGAGCTATTGAAAATTTAATCTTCCCCTGAGGATTATATGCAGGAATGGAAACATCTAACAGGAGGCTTCAATGTTGTCTGGATGCATTTAAAAAATGTGTACACAAAACAATTTATAAAATCAGCCTTTGACAATGATATCAGGCTTATTCTGAAGGCTCTATTGAAATTTGATTGAATACAAACAAATATGAAATTGATTTATAAATTTTAAATTGATTTAAAAACTATATATTTTTTTTTTACAAAATATCTTGATGAATTCTCCCGAGGAGTAAATTTTATTTACAGCCATAGATAGACTATGTGGCCTATGCCTATGCTCTTAACATAAAATAGCCAAAAATATACACTACTCTTAAAGGGTTTTAAAAACTTACACTCTCCTCGCTATGCAGGCAAAGCAGATGTTTTAAATGCAATTTGAAGTTTTCAGCAATTGGCACATGAGGACAAAATATTATTTATATCATAATGATGTATTATTTGTGAGAGGGTTTTGTTATATCCTCTGAAATGTACTCATTGACATTCCAGTAAGCTTCAACCAAATGTCTCCATAATCTGTTCATTTTAGAATAATCACAACAAATTACATAATGATGAATAATCACAACAAATTACTTTATCCTTGAGACAATTCTTCTCTTTGCCAGTACGGAACGGTGACAAATGAAATGGAGGACAGACTCCTCTTCATCATAAGAACTACAGCCACGACTAATGTCGTTGAACTCGATGCCTAACCGTTCAGTCTGCCGCTCTATGCGACAATGGCCCATGAAAACACCCACAACACAACGAAAATAGCTACAGATGCGATCTTGTATTACCACTCAAGTAAGACCTTCCCAGCAAACAATTTAGTGAGCGTTCACTAAAAACGATAGTTTCTCGACATTCAACAGACATATCCCTCATACGAAACCGAGCCTATTCGTAAAACCATACGCAGTAATAATTTTGCTTACGATGACCAACGCAATAAATAATGCAAGCCACGTGTATGTACCCTATGGCCTATGCGGCTCAGTAGCTGATTTTACACAGATTTTTCCCCTAGTATGTTAGTCGCGGTATCCCAAACAAAATTTCATTTTAATTAGACTTTGCTGTGAATTCGTCTGTGCTGAACAGTGTTCTTATATAACGATGTTATATGTCCGTCTTTAGCAGCCATTCTTAAAGTCTTTCAAATTTACTCTACTATGAGTAAATAATTTTAACTCATTTTCAATTCATAAAATCTAATCTAATTCATAAAATCAATTCACAAAAGTTAATATATTTGAAATCGTTAAAACTATCGCTAATAATTCATAAAAGTATGACTTTTGACGAGTATATAGGTGATATATACTCGCTAAAACCACATTTTTTCTATGGCCCATTTAATATTTCTAAAATGATTCTTCTCGGATGGCCATTTTAGTAGGACCAATGAATCGTTTTCGATTCATTTGCGAGCTCGTTAACGACAAAAACATTCGTAAAATACGACTTTTTTATGAATTAATTACGATGCATTTGGTTTGCTGCGTTTCTATTCATTCAGAAGATGTGTATGTGTATTAGTTACATCCTCAAAAATGTTGGCGCGAAGATTTGCACCATGTTCGCGCAATATGTAACAAAAAGCAAACCATGCAATACGTAACAAAAAGCATATTGCCTGATCAATTTCCGTTGCAAAAGGCATATCATCCTTATCAAAAAAATTGTGAGCAACAAGGATATTAATGATATTCTTGGCTAGAATGTCGACTTGTGATACATTAGTACGTAACCCGCAAACCAGGTTGTTTAAAGTCAATGTTTCTTAGATTAATATTAACTCATTTCCTGTCTTTGACCAGCTCCAAAGCAGTGCAGCTGTTGGTATTTTGAATTTATTTTAACGGGGCGTCAAAAAAAACCTTCATAAGGTTTCCTGCGAAAGATGCAGGATTATGCGAGGTTCTTACTCACTAAAAAACATCGCTCGCTGGTCACACGAAGCCGGTTCGGCTGCTCCACTAACACCTGCCACCCACGACTGCTGCTACATCATCAGTGTAACCTACCAAGAGCACATCTTCTTGCATTTCAAGGCATAAGAAACCATTGTGCGCAGCATTTCACAGGTCTGACCCGAGAACGGACCCTTTCGTTGCTCCGGCAAAAATATTTTTGCGGGCATCTCCCTGCTTCGTCTTTTATAGGTTTTTCAGCTAATAGATAGTCCCTCTACCTGATAATTCAGATTCCATCTCACTGATTAAAAAGCGTTCCAAACATCCAGCGTCACTAGGAACTGATCTGATATCATGCAGCCTCGGCACGATCTACTGAACCGATAACTTCATAGTTACCACTTATTTTTGAGAGGCCGCTACGAAACTCATGTTGGTTCTTCGAAAGGCTCTTCGTATTGCTGTGCTGTAGTCATGGCACCAATAGCTACATTGGAATAGTGGAGGTTAATTTGAAGTAACCTCGCCATTACTGATCAGGGTCAAATTGAGGTTTTCTTCGGACGTTAGAGCTATCCTACTTCACTCCTGTGTTTCCAGAGTCAGGAGGTCTAAACTGCTGTCCAGATTAGAGGTAGTTCTGATCCTGACCCTGCATGCCGAAAGGGACTCCAAATCCGATTCTCCCTTAGATGCACCCCAGAAAGAGTGATGGATCCTTTCCTGGATGATTACCCAACTGTCAGAGCCTCTTGCTTTGGTTTTTTGGCGGTATCAAAGTCCTTAGATCAACAGCCTTTAGTCGTATAACTCCTACATACACGTAGCTTAGAGTTACAAACGTGCTGAATTATTTCAATACGCATTTATAGATACCCTTGATCCATTCAATACGGATTTCAATAAGGCGATGAATATTTTCCCCATATATCATTACGGTATATTTGTTGTTTTTCTGGCTTGCCATAGCATAAACGAATGGCTGGATTGTTAAATTCTTGACAGTTTATTAACAGTTTACGGGGTTAGTCCAATGTCAAACTGCTCCAAATGAAATTTTTTTTAAACAGCTAACAAAAAAAAACTATTCAAGATATCGATTTGAAATTTTATATCTTTATTGAAGTTTAAAGTTAACAATTTTTTTGGAAAAAAATATTAGACAGCAAAATGGCGACCGCCCCAATGGATCGCCGCAGCACCGCCGAAAAAAAAGCAAATTGCGCCTCGTAAATTCCTGGACAAACTAAGCATCTGTGAACAAATTACCAAAAATATTTCATTTGTTTTGAGTATAAAGGACTGCACGGGCCTAAATTTAGAACAAAAAATTTTTTTTTTACGATTTGGGAAACATTTTTTTGATTGAAAAAACGCAAAAAACTGGATAATCAATGTTCAAAAGTATACCAAATTTTTTTCGACCGCCTTAGGGTTCTAAGTTTAGGTCCGTGCAGTCCTTTATATTCAAAACTAATGAAATATTTTTGGTAGTTTGCTCACAGATGCTTATTTTGTCCAGGAATTTACGAGGCGCAATTTGCTTTTTTTTTCGGCGGTGCTGCGGCGATCCATTGGGGCGGTCGCCATTTTGTTTTCTAATAATTTTTTCTAATGAAAATGTTAGCTTTAAACTTCAATAAAGATGTATGTAAAATTTCAAATCGATATCTTGAATAGTTTTTTTTGGTAGCTGTTTAAAAAAAAAGTTCATTTGGAGCAGTTTAACAGTGGACTAACCCCTTAAGCAAATTTCAATTTTTAAAGCATTTTATTTTTACATCAGGCATTATAGTAGTAGTGTTTTGGACAAAGTAAAGAAAATTGTAAACCAAATGTAATTTTTTTCCACGGGAGCAATAAATCTATGTTTCAAGTTACAAGTTCATTTAAATAAGCAAAAATAGTCGACAAAGTTTTGCTAACTTTGAGTTCTTTATTAAATGCAAAATGAAAAATTCGTAAACTTACTATATATGAATAAGCTTCAAAAGATTAAGAACACTCTTTGAAAATTATACGCATCTGATAGAATTTTTCGGACAATGTGCACATCCTGCTTACAAAATAAAGCTCAGCAAATGCTATACTGATCTGTTGCTTATGAAATCTGCAATCACGCCCGACTAGGAAAAAACCCCAGACATCTCAGAAAAATTAAATTGAACACGCGCCAACCAGTTTCATTCCACACAAAAACCATACAATTACTGTGTAATTAATTACCTCAATATAGGTTTCTTCATGCGCGCTTTGATTGCGAAACCGTCTCCTTAGAAAGTCCTTCATAAAACCATAAATTTTTGACTTAGGTTCGCCACGAGTTTTTATTCCTGTTACTTGTTTTGATGTAGCTTTTGTTTTTCCTGAAGCTGCGGCCGTTATATCTGCCAGTCCCTTTCGCCGTGCTCGTACTGGTGTTGCTGTTGATATTTTAACGTCCTTGATAGTCCACCGCAGGCTATAAGAGTCGTTACTGCAGATTTTCGCACAAAACGTTTTTTTCCGTGTTGCTTTGTTGTTGTTTTTTTGATTAAAGTTTCTTCTATCGTCGTTTTTCTTCGCTTCGAAATGATTCTCGTTCGGGGAAAAATTTGAAGAACTAGCATATTTCGGGAATGAATTACATCCCTTGTCATTATTTCCTATCGGAGTGTGATGAGATGCTCGAATCACGTCATCTTGTAGACACTGTGTGAGAGAAAAAAGTGGATTTGAAGTTTTAGTTTAATGAAATGCATGGTTCAATCGTAAAAAAGATTAAGTCATGAAAATATGATTATTTTTTGGTTTAGCCCAATAAGTTGGACGCAATGAGATTTAATTTTCTCAGATTAATTGTGTATGCAGGAATTTGAATTTCAAATTGAAAATATTTTTATTTTATATAAAATGTGATTTCGTGGCATAATATATTTTATTTTTATACAGTAACAATATAGTCCAACTTATACAGCAACTAGAGTCTTCATCGCAATAGACCACGCAATAAACCACAATTACATCTTATGCTATGCAGACGTATGTATTGATTACAATATCAATCTGTAATAATGTCAACCTTCAGATCTAAAATAGGCTACATTGGTGCAATTTTATTTTGCGTTTATAATTGTAAGTATACATATGTAGTTCATAATAGCTCATCCTTATTCATTTATGCATAAATCTCCATCATAAATCCCATCTGCCACAAAAATATCATTCTCAAAATTAATTAATCGAATTAATTGCTGACAAAGCATTCCTTTTATTTACACCCAATTTCATTATCTCACAATACAAATAACGAATTCATCTAAACGAACGTAATTCCATCCTGATTAATTCGGCTCCAAGATTAACTTCATCAATAATGTCATATTTCGCTGTGAATCAAGATATCCAAGTTGTCTCATCTTTATTCATAGGCAAATAATCCTGACCCCCAAGATGATTTCATAGAGTGGTAGAAATTTTGTAATGCTCGTATTGTACTTCCCAGAATATGCATATTTCGTTTCGCAACGCCTTTACATAGAAAGTTGATTTGGAATGACAACAGAAGTTCATTCCGTACGTATGGAGCACACGGCTCCGGGTTGAACTCTTCGAAAGGACGAACTGAAGACGTTTGCACGTGAGCTTTTCATTGTTCGGGCCGGCAATTAATAGGCAAACTGAGAATTGCTGCCAAGACCGAAAGACAACATAAGCCGTAAACTATCAGTTTAGGTTTACGGTCGAGACATAATTTGTAATCCAATCCTATCCCATCGCCCGTTTTGTACGTTAAAACAACTTCAGAATGATTTTCTAAGAAAATTATTCCTTGTAGGATGATGTTCAAGCTCATATTTAACGTACTGCTTAACGTCTTGTGGTGTGGTGTGTTTCTGGGCTGTTGTGCAAGAGAGATTGGTTAAGAGAAATTTGATACCGATGGACTTTTTTTTGCACGGAGATTTAGTAAGTTTTTTCTCAAGGCATCCGTTTTTTTGTGATGCACATGTTACGATGCATAGACTAACATTTGCCAGCAAAATAATTTGATATCTGAAGATGATATTTTTATAAAATGAATTTTTTCAGTAAACTATTAACGTTTACATTGGACTGTTGAAATGTCAAGGGACATATTTCTGATGCGTTACACAGACGCAGACTAAGCCCAGTCATGAGGAGGATGGAACGTTGACCCGACACCGTTTCTACAGAGTTTGGCACCTAGATACATTAGTCAAAGCCCGAACATTCGGTCTTTCCCTCCTCCTTGCCAAGTCGATTGAAAGATTCCTCGTAGATCTTTTTTCCTAAATTGTTCAAATCTTACGATCACACCACCAATACCGGGCTACTACAAGGTACTTCTCTCTCAGACTTTTTTCCTTCTTTTTATCAACGACCTCCTTTCCTTCACTTTCAGTCCGATTCTCGATTGCGCCGACAACAGCACCCTTGACTTTTCAAAATCTTCTGACACAGTGCCTGACTCTCGCCGAAACGCTACTTCTGTTAGCAGAGATCGCATGTTGAGCTCGTCAAAACGCAAACCGTTAAGCATTATCGATTATGGCTCTGCAAACCGTAGTTATGTGTCAGCATCAGGATGCCGATAAAACTACAAACGGATATCAACATCCTGATGCCAACACTCTCAACACTAATATCAACACGGTACTCGTGCATCGCCATAAAATACATGACGATGACGGCCGGGTTGAAATTAATAGAAATGATGAAAGAATCAAGTTCTTAGCATCAACAAATCGAAGACCCACAGTGGCTTCGATGTAATAAATATTGTTGAATGTCTCGTGAGAAAAACGAAGACCAACGTGGCTTCGAAGTAATTAATGATTTTCAATGTCTCGTGAGAAAAACGAAGACCAACGTGGCTTCGGAAAAATATCTCATCTAAAAAACGAAGACCAAAGTGGCTTCGATAGTAGCGAGTAAGAAAATAGGGCAGTCTTAATCTAGTGTCGTAAGCGTAAGTTTGTGTTCAATAAAGCAAGAAGTATTTTTCAAAAAAGTAGTTTTTATTCAAACCAAAAGTTATTACTCCGTGTTGTGTTTAGTACATTTAAAGCTCAACGCTGTCTTCTTTCACTCAAGCCTTACCTACATCCTGCTAGCTGCACTATTCCTGTTGATGGTGTAGGCACAAGTGTGCATCAAATATAAACGGAACATATATTATGTTTAAAATTTATTTATTAAAATATGAAAAAAATTTTACGAGTTATTTTCTACATAGCTATCTGCTATAAAAATACATTTCTCCCAACGAGATAGAATTCCACTATCGTAGTACAAATTCGGTTGCGTCAGGAGCCAATTGCGCACGATTGCTTTGTCTTCGGATCGCTGCCCTCCTATAGCTTCTTTAAAGGGCCGAAATAAATTAATATCGCAGGGCGATAGGTCCGAACTGTGTATGATCAAGTGCAGTACAGAGCATTTTTTTAAGTTTTGAGACTGTTAGAGCAGCAGTTCGAGGCCTGGCACTGACATCTCGGATCGGATGGGTTCGTTTTTTTGCGTCAATATGCAGCCATCACTTTATTCAAGAGTTTGCAGTAATGCACAGTATTTCTTCTGCGTCGCTCATGCAAGAAATCAATGAGCAAAATGCATTGACGGTCGGAGAAAACTGTTGCAAGAACCTTGTCAGCTGACTTTCACTGTGGCTACCTCCCCTTTTTTCTGCCACTACATACTGACTCTTCTGGACTCAAGAAAGTACTGATGGACCCACATTATATCATAAGTAACGATTCGACTCAAAACTACGTTTTTTTTCTTCAGAAAAACTTGCTGTAAGTGTCCGAAAAATCTCCAAACGTCGTAACTTCTGATCTTCGGTTAAAAGGCGAGTGATCCATCTGGCAACACACTTTATGAAACTTTAGGTAATTTCGAATAATCGCTTGACAGCTTCCATAACTTATTTCAACTATTTCTACAATTTCGCATATTTCCACTCGTTTTCGTTCTTCTTTGAACTTTTTATGCCTAATTAATACACGAGTCCTTGGCAATATTTGATTCCCAAACTATGCAGTTAATCTGCGAAAAATTTCTGCCGCTTTGCTAAACCCATTAGGTTTTAGCACCTTCAGCAAACTTAGCTAAAATGGCCACATATTCCAATTTGCGAAAAAAATTTCATAAAATATCTGGGCTACGTTCACTAGGGTGAAACACATTTTACCCCATTGTATATAGAGCGCATCTACAAAATTCTCTAAGACCAAGATTTGTGTATAGCACCCATGGGGCAGGCTGCACTACCTTAGCGGAACTAGACAAAGCTTTCAAGCTTATTAGCGATGGATCCATTACTTTGCCCTTAAGGATCAACATAATGAGAGATGCCTTTTTCTTCTATATGAAAATTGGTATGGCCATCGTTTTAACGAAATACAATTAATTAAGAAATATGATTTTATTACGTTATTTGGGGAAGAACCGCATTGTTTTTTGGTGTGCAGCTGACGTAAAATCGGTCCACTAAAATCTGGTGAATCGGATTTCAAATGTCTCAATTGCTGCAAAGTTAAGATAATAAGCAGAGCTGGGAATGACGACGGGAATGTAATTTTCATTATACATGCAGCACTTGTCATTGAATATGTAGGGTCAAAGGGTATACAAATTACATGAATTGGAAATATGGGTGTATAACTAGTAAGATAATCGGAACCTGGTACTGTTTTTACCTTTAAAGGTTTCTATATCCCTACTAGCAACAATATTTTGAAGCCTCAAAATGATTACATTTCAATTCAATGAATTCCAGTTTGAAGTTGGCAAACGACTTTTCAAGAGAATAAACAGTGCAACGTAATCTCTGAACATGAGTTTCTGCAACATCAATTTATATCAATTTAATATCTTGCCAATTTCAAACAAATATCGGCCCACCTCTGCCTCCCAGGAAAACCTTTATTCACAATGATACACTGCAGTCAATACCGTTACCTATCAACTGGAATATTGACTCACACTATATTACCTCCGCCCAGAGGTTATGACTACGATTAAGAACTCATCGTCGAGTTCACAACTCAAGCACATATGGATACATGTATCCCTTCCCTATAGCATGTTCGTCAATTTCACCAGCACTGGCAATCGTTAGCGTGTTAATATTTGCGGTATGGTTGTGGCCAAATAGGATATGATGTGCCCGATTATCATACAGCGTGGCAATGGTCTACCTTTGGTTCGGCTTGAAACCGAAATCCAAGACCAAACCACTGTTTACATATGCCAAACAAAGAAGCAAAGCAAATGAAAAGCTACCGTAGACATAGTCATCGTTGTCGTAGCAAGTACTGTTGCTGCTTCGAAATGCTGCTGGTTTAGTTTTACTTCTTCCTTGTGTTCATTTGGGGAGGAAGAATAGTATTTACCTTTGAGTTCTGAAGGATTAAAGATATCGAGTGGATGAAAGACGGATGCTCAAGTACGAGCTGTCGTTGTCAGTTAGGTCATGGAGAAATGGAGAAGAAAACTGGAAAAGGTGGAGCAACTCGACGACTCTAGTATGAGGATACGAAAAGGAAGATTAAATAGTATGCAGTGTATGTTTAACTCCATGCTCGTTTATTTTTGTTCTGCATTCACTCATGACAGTGCTGACAGATAGATTTGTTCGTCGTATTTGAGGTCGAGATGAATATTCCGAATGATGATGGTAGGGGAATATTCTTTCTGGGAATGCTTTTGCTACGAAAATATTTGAATAGCACTTCATATCTATGATTGAGTCTTGGTCAATGATCTGTTCTTTTCATATATGCATATCCTTATATGAAATCACGAAGGTTTTCATGAACGTACTTTGTTCTTCACATTTTTTCTTGAGTGATATGAACTTGGACATACTAAGGTTAAATCTTTTTATCATAATTGAATAGAATCAATGACACATCTTCTTCGCAATAACTGATTCATTTGTGGCACAGGGCAAACAGTAAATATTTTCGATTTCATTGTTTAACGATATATCAATGAGCACTTTAATGAGCGAAAAAATTATCTAATCAAAAGTAAGTGCATGCAAATTGAATAAGATCACTTTTTATCTGCATATATTCCTCTGCGAACTCTTCTAAAAATTTTAACCGAGGCACTATCAATTAGTTTGTAGAAGAAAACATAAACCAATTTGCCTGATCGTCTCTCGTGCAACTAATTGCTAATTGGACAGAGCTCTTTTGTATTTTCAAACAAGTTTCTATCAACAATAGCATCTTGTTTCATGCCTCTCATGGCAAAATCCATCCTATAGTTCCTGAATAACGAAATATTTTAGAAATTATTCCATATGAAGCAGATACATGTATCTTCTAACATAAAGCAAACTTGCATTCATAGCCCAAACATATACGAGTATATAAGGATGTGTATGCTTGAGTTGCAAACATGGATACTATCACCGCGTAAGCAAACAAAGACGTTGGAATGCAATAATGCTGTTGTACAGTACACCATAGGTACATCTAAAAAGATAAGTGAAATTTCGTTTTTGTGGTATAAAATATTTCTGTGAAAATAATTATGGAAGTTTTCTCGAAATTCTCCACATAACTTGTGATTTTAATTAATTTTCTGGCTGTTGCAGATGACCCGTTCTGAAGCTTCGCAGGTTTATGCAGAATGGCGTTTGTCTGAGCAAAAGATACTCGTCAGTACTCGTAAGCATAGTGTATTATCCGAGGAACGATATGGGAATATAATTTAAAATTTTTGTTAATTGGCATACGTCAGTGTAGGTTAGGTTAGGTTAACGTGGCTGCCGATCTTCAGAGGCCTGACGACCAGATACGTCAGTGTAGGAAAATTTTCATTTTGTTATAAGAACTAATAAGCAGAACGAAATCAAAGCTGATAATGATGCACAGCTTTTGAAAAAATGTGAATTTTAATGAGCTACTTAAAAGCCTCTGCATTCGATGACTAATTTTTCTTGAATATTTTAGGTACATACTTCGAAATAAGTTAAGTGCGTGATGAATGTGCGTGATCAATATTATTGATGAGGAGTAGAGTAAATGAACTGAAAATATTCATGTGAAGAATGTTTTTCATTCTCCATTTTTCTTCACCAAATGCCTTCTACAATAGTCTTTTAAAACACATCAAACAAGCAAATAATATGATTTTTCAATCAATACTTCACAATTTTAATTATTCCGATCAAGCTGTTTTTTAAATATGCTATTTAAACATGCTTCCAGATTTTCGAATACTAAGCTTATGATCGAAAAAATATTCTTATGCAAAAGTCTGCTAACGTGTTCAATCGTAAGTGATCAATCGTGTGACTAGTCAAAGTATGAACATTTTTGCAAGAGACAAATATTTTTGGAATCATATTGAGCAGGAGCAAATTTAAAAGCTTTCAGAAAATAATTTGAAAAAGTTAGCATCAGCCAACAAAATAAAGTCTCGAATGAGCCAATACCATTCATATTTTATCTGAAACTCATATTTGGTACAATTTTACAATTATTAAAATTTCCATTCTACCTTTTATACCAACAAAAGTAGGCATTTTAATTAGTATCTATATTTAAATTTAATTGGTTAACCCTTGGTCCGTATTGTGAAATATATTTTCTGAAAACTAGATTGCATAGCTGATAAATATACTGCTAGGAAAATGCAGCAAAAGTTGATGGGAAAAAATTTGCCAATCTTTCAAAATATTGTCGATAGTAAAGTTAGTTCGAATATCTATGCTCCATCTTGCATTGGAACTCTAAAAGTTCAATAAATTAGCAGCGGCGAAATCAATATATTGCTACGCGTTTCGGATTTTAATCAAATTCAATTTTTACTCAAGGTAAAACATTTGGTTTTATACTCGGAATATCTTAGTTTATTTAACACCTTTCAATTTACAGTGTTCTACCACCGATTACTTAATTGTTCTTAATTATCGCTTTATACTACTATCCCAAACACTGTCGTTCAGCGGTCACTTTGCATTTTCACTTTCAAGTAGCCTTATTACAAAATAAGTAACAAAAACTAATGGACAAATACTTAAAGCTAAACTACAAGCTATTATAAATAAACTATTAGCCTACGGATTGTGCATAATTGCATACATCCTGAATTCAGTAATAATTTATCTTAGGATTAAATATGATTAATTAAAGAAAATGTGAAGAAAATATGTTCTTAGAGGTATCCTATAGTCTTCTTCCATTCGTGAAGTTGCTTCGAGGGTCTAGCATTTCTAAACTGAACCTGACTCGGGTTGAAAGTTTATTTTAAGTAAGCGAAACGGGGGCTATTTATAATCAGAGCGAATAATTCTGGACTCGTGGTTGAAACCTCTTTCATGAGTTTTCGGATATGGCAAACTATAAATGTGTATTTTATCAACACCAGCTGAAGGATACAATACTAGAAACGTATTTTCGAGGCTCACTTTTATAAAGTTCCGTGCTTCCGACTTTCCGCTTAAAAGCTTTAACAGAATCGTTACAGCGAAGAAAACTGTTGTCCGTGTAAAAGCTGTGCAGATCAATATTCTACCCTCTTTCGACGTAGGGGTTTATTTTTAGAAGAATATGAACATTCTTCCATATGCTTTAGAGGCTTTGCTAAGGGCCATTTCTATGTGTTGACTGAAGAATAGAAAACACTCAAAAATTAGCCCTAGTTATTTGACCCATTTCAATAGCTTGATAGAGTCGCCTCGGATGCTAAGCTTCAAATTTTTAATGGAGCTAGTCCTTCTGGAAGACAGTTTCCGTGGGCGCTTAGAAACAATAAGCTCGCTTTTTTCGGCGTCATACCACCATATAATAGGTATGTTTCCGTACTGCAATTAATTGCAATGTAGCCGTTCCCGTACGCCGTTTTACTGAAAATTGAAAATTTCCCCTCCTTCAATAAATTTCAGTAGGGTCTGTTCTACTGAAAAATACTGAAAAGTTTCAAACGGTGTGGCGCGAGTAAATATTTTCAAATGTGCGCGGCAAGCAACCTATTTTTTGCGTAATGTTGTTATGAAGGTCAAATATTTGTGTGGTTATAATTTATCACCGCTTAGAATGACTTTATAAACTATTGTTCTTCCAAAAACCGAAAACTGGCACTTTTGTTTGTCAATTTTCTGAAAATGCAATGAGAGCGTTCCCGTACTTTTCATGAATTTCCCCACCACATGATTCAGTAAAATTCAGGAAAATTCAGTGACTGAAAGTACGGGAATAGACCTAATGTCAACGTATCGCCGGAGCTTTTTCGTTGTCATCCTTGGATTGTATCTATTACACCGAGCTAGGACGTCGTCAGCACACAAATTTACATTAGCCTCATGAAGGTTATCAGCTCTGGGAATACCGAAGTAAAAATGTTTAAGACACGTGTCAATATCTAATAATTAATATAAATATGCTATAAATAAAAGGCTTTAGAGTTTGGAAGAAGTTGAGATTTGGTTATAAATTTATGTGTGCAGAGAAATAATCAGATAATAATTTACAATAACCGAGTATGTGATGTTTTCATTCAAAATTTTTCTTCTGCCCATCAATGATGTTGTTACTTTTGTGATTTTTTAAGGGTGATGGCTGATCTAATGATTTAAATTAAAAATAAACACTAGAAATACTGACTTTTAAAGCAAAGTAGAGGAAGTGCGTTAATTTAGAATGCAAACGATTCTACCAAACGATTTGATATACTTTTGATGTCGGCGCTAGCAAAAGGCTGCCAGCATCGATCATTTTGTTGCTATTGTACCAAGATATGCTACCATTAAAAAAATTATAAAAGAACCAATCTGCATCTGTTTGAATTTCTGAAGTATTGGAATTTTCGCACGCGGTAACTCTCAAACTCTTTCTTTCTACGATGCATCTATCACCACCAAAAATTTGGCTTTTTGTGCTAAATGCTTTGTGCATTAAATTTTCTTATGCCTTACATCTGGTGAAATTAACCGGTAGCGAATGCATGAAATTAATTCAGTAAATATTTCAATTATATCTAATATGAAACAAAATCTATCCCTTTCCCATGTTTTTTCTCTTTCTCCTCAAATCAATTTTTCTCTCTTTGGGCGTCAAATGCCTAAAAAGGACGAAGAAAATTCGTAAAATTTTGATTTGCTATAACTTTAAAAATTTTGATTTGCTATAACGACCAAGTAGTCAGATAATTTCAAAATTCACAGGTCGTTTTTTTGCTTACAAGATGTAGACCTTCGCAGTTTTTTTTCTAAATATGCTGATAGCCCTTTAGCCATGAAAATCAAGTGAATAAAATTGTTAAAAATAATTTTCTTATTTAAGGAAAAAATGAAAAGAAACAACGATTGATGAACTTTATGCCTGCAAAATTAAAACTTTTAAAAGTCTGCGTCTTACAAGAATGGTAGACCTTCATCAAACCGCCTATTTTTTAGCAATCGAATTTTGATGAAATGTTGAGGAAAATGTGATTATTCTAGTGCTTCTTAAAATATACCAGCCCGTTGTTTTATCGACGATTTATTCATAAAGTCGCACGGAAGATTTTGGCAGTCTAGAAAAACATCAAGTTTATGAGACTATAATTTACATACATGCTACGGCATGAGAAATAAATTATTCTGTGTTGTGGTTGCGAAATGTCACACTGGATAGGCTGTAATAATAAAAAGGTAAAAGCAAAGTAATCCCAAGTAAACCTTTGTTGGATCTAGGGGTTGAAAATGACTGAAAGCGTCTTTCACAAATTTACAAACAATGTGAATTCGAGTGATTAGAGATTAGTCCCACGACTCACTTTACTTCTGATTGAAGGGGCTGGGCAGCTTGTATGTCCAGGGGGGAATAATGGTGAAGGTACTTCAAGTTAACCTTCACTATTCAAAGCAGCATCAGGAGCGCTGGTGCTCCGCTTGTCCAGGTTAGAGGAGGAGCTAATCCTAATCTAAGAACCATGGGTTGTCAACAACCGGGATTTGCAAGCTTATACAAGCCACGTACTTGTATTATTGTAAAGAAAACCATTAACGTCCTTCTCTTACACAATTTCTCCAACAAGGATAACATGGTGGTTGTAGTGAAAATCGATCAAAGATCATGCTGGTTTGTTTCTTGCTACATGGCACACGATCATAGCACTAGCCCTTCCTGCGACATTATCAATGGTATAATAATGCTCATAATGAAGTATGGGACAGCTCCAACACAAATGGCCGAGTAGAGGTACTATTTGATGCCATCCTTGTCCAAAATCTTTTAACTACCAATACTGGCAGCGAACCGATCTTCCTCCCCTCAAACCGTAGGGAGGTTCTTGACATTATCATGGTCAGTGGGCGAGACTCGTATCTTCTCTGTGACTGGAGGGTTTTACAGGAGTGTTCACTTTCTGATCATAGGTAAATTTCGTTGTTTAAAACTGGCCGCAACTCAGCTCAGCAGGTAGTCTTTATAAACAGAGAGAGGGTGAACTGGAATTTATTCCAATCTTTGGTCCGATCTTCAATGAAAGCTTCTCCTACGAGCATTGACTGCTACCATGAATTGGATCCGGCGGTTGACATCCTTACTAGTTTTCTCAATTCCGCATCTAGGGCAGCATGTAACTCACCCACAGCCAGAAGGAATCCCATGCCCTCCTGGTGGAATATGGAGATCAGGACGCTACAAAGAGAGTGTAGGAGAGAGTTCAAGAGCTCAAAAAGATCTAATGACTGGTCGTTGTATGAAACCGAGGGCTTTTAAGTATGTCGTACACAAGAAAAAGAGAGCCTCATGGATTGTGAAAATGTGGAGAGTTTTGACGAGGTAAACTGCCTGAGTAAGATTTTAACCATGACACCGAAGGCTATGGGTTGTATCATGAACCCTGAGGGTATTTGGACTAATTCGAAAGCAGATGCTCTAAATGTTCATATGGACGCACATTTTCCGGGCAATTATTGTCCTCTAGAAAGGGCGTACATAACGGAGCAAGCTGCCAACTCAGCGCCATCGTTTGGGATATTGAAATCTCAACTTAGGTGAGCTTAATTGTCATTTGAGCCGTTTAAGTCCCCTGATTCTGATGGCCTCTTTCCGGCTGATATCCAGCGGTCCGTAAAAATATCGTTGCTATGGCTCAGAGAGATTTAAAACTCTTGCCTGCGCTTCTTGTATGTTCCCATTGGCTGGCGGGAAACTAGAGTTATTTTTATTCGTAAAGCAGGAAAAGTCTATCTTATCCTAACTCTATCCTGATTAAGATTTTGGAAAGCATCATTGATTATCATATTGAAAGATGAATCGATCCTATGTTCCACGCTTATACGAAAGGTAAGTCAGTCAAAACTGCTCTTCACGTTCTCATGGAGCAAGTCGAAAAATTTCTTGCTCTAAGGAATATACGCTTGCCACCCTCTTAGACATCGAAAACGCCTTCAACAATGTAAAGTCCGAAGCAAATGTTGAAGCACTTTTGGTGCTGCATATAGATGAGTGGCTGATTGTTTTTATCGTGCAGCCTCTCAAAAATAGTGGTAATCTCTTCCTTGGGGAATGCTCTCGTACGACGAGTGGTCAGTACAGGCGCACCTCAGGGCAGAATCCTCTCTCCCCTAGTGTTGTGTTGTGCTAGTGTTGTTTACGAGAAAGTACAAATTTCCTTGTTTTGATTTAGCGAAATTTAACCGGATCTCCATTTACCTGAGTCAGATGGTCAAGTATTTAGGGCTAATTCTTGACTCGAAGCTACTATGGAGCGACAATATAGCAGAGAGAGCGGGGAATGTTTTCAGTGCACTTTACTTGTGAAGTGGGGACTGCAGCCTCGTACCATTGATTGGCTTTATATCGCTGTAGTTGAGCTAATTCTATTGTCTGGCGTGGCATTCTGGTGGCAGCCTGCTCTTAAGGCTACCTGCACACGTGAAGTTGATAAAATGCGGAGGTTAGTTGCACTACTTGTAACTGTAGCTCTCCACACCACCCCTACTAAGATACTTTTCGTATTGCTTCATTCGCTACCAACCAATCTACTGTTCTTAGAGCAAGCTAGTCTTACTGTTGTGAGACTGAACTGTATCTCAGCAGGGAATAGAATAGAGTTTGGTCATGCGAGGACCTTGGCCGAGAGAGTCCTGCTCCAAAGAATGTTGACTACATCTCTCCGCACTTTCTACTACATTTGGAGCTCACAACTCACATTCCGGGTAGGGATGAATGGCGTTATGCTGTCACTCTCGAATGTGGGCTTATCCATGTGTGCACTGATGGCTCAAAGCTAAACAATAGAGTTGGGATTGGTATATACTCAGATGTACTGAATCTCATGCTGTACTTCTGTTTACCAGACCATTGTAGTGTCTTACTAGCGGAGGTTGCGGCTACTTTTCAAGCAATCGACTGGCTTCTGTGTAAATGAATATGCGGAGTCTATGTTGGTACATTTACAGATAGCCCACCGACTGTTAAGGCCCTTACTGGTCCTTATACAGTGTCTATGCTGTTGAATGCTCTGCATCTCTTAGGGAGATCGAGACATTCGGCTGTACAACTGATTTGGGTACATGGACTTAAGGATTTTCAGGGCAACTGTGAGGCCGATGAACTAGCTAGGCTTTTTACCTTGCTACCGGAGGTGTCATGCTCCTTCTTAATTGGAAGACTGATGATATCGATCAAATTGACCAACAGGCGAAAATTTCTTGAGGACGCTAGGAACTCCTGGGCAGATGAATCATTCTGAGTGATAACAAGACAGTCCTCTGTATCCATTGCCTCATAGGATGACGCGCGCAACGATTGAGCGCAGGGTTCAGCGAATTCTGTCGGAGTTGTAGCTCTAACGATGAGGAAGAATGCGTCTTCCATCTCATGTGCCAGTGCTTGGCTTTGGTGAGAAGAAGGGTGGCGGCACTTGGTGCACCCATCCTGTCAAATCTGTTCCTGGTTAATTTAAAGAAGATAGTGTGGTTCATCATGAGAAGCAGATGGTTTCCTGACTTTAATGAATAGGGGAGAGTTTATAAAATTGCTGTGGCATCACAACGGGCCGCTTTTGTGCCTAGGCGTGTCTGTCGGCAGGCCTCTGTCAATTAGCAACCACTTCAACCTATCTACCTACCTTACTCCTGATTAGCTCAGATACCTATTCAAAGCAAGGTGAACTCCAACCTTAGTGCGCGGATTCGAACTAGGGACCCCACACACTAGGAGCCAGAGTTTTACCCACTAGACCACACGGGTTTCAACATTAAGGCATAATACAATAATAAATAATATCGATACACTAATCTGAGGCATACCAATATGCTCAGTCACCTTCACATTTTTCTGTGATAAATTTTACATAATTGGATGTATGCACTACTCAAGCTCCCCTCATTCTTAACATAATTATCACCCGCTGATTCTATAGGTGTCGTTACACAGTGTTCCATCTTCCATTCATACCATATTTATCATCCCAATCATAGCGTTACACTGCAGCATTATTCTCTAATTAGTTCTCCACTACATTTGAAAACGAGCCTAATTATCCTTACTAAAGAATAGTCGTCCAGGAAAAAAACATCTATTACAACGTCATCTCTCCATATCATCTTTATGGGAATGAAAATGCCCAAAGCCATCGTTACGTCGCTTCAATGCAAAACGCCAACAATTCAAATAAGTTTGCACGATGAATAGAAGATTGTGGAGTAGTTCAAAAGTGGCACTTGTATCTGTACGGGATCGGGCGTAGAACGTATACAGGAATTGTCATTGGATTTCTGTAGGCACAGCTTCAATTAGTGCTTTGTTGCATGTCCTTGAAAGATTTAGTAGGTCATCTGGTAGTAGGCATGGGACAGCGATCTTTTGAATGCCTACTAGAATTTATCACGTTGCGTTTTAATGTTTAATGTTGCACGTTCAATTTGAGTTACGATAGTGCTTATGATTTGAATTGTGCAATTTAAATTGTGCAATTAAAATAACCGTTCGATTTAATTAAGGATTTTCGATATTAACGCATAATTTAGGTATGTTTGAAGGAACATGAATGTTATATCACATTGATAGTTGAACATGAGTAAAATTTATTGATTCGAAGGATTCAACATGAGTATTGATCCGAAAAAAAGTGTCCTTAAATTCTATCAAATATCCATAAAGTAGATATTTTTATCACCGTTTTCAACTGTCAAAAGATACTAGCCTACAATGTGCTGGCTTTATCTTACCACTGCCTTTGCAGTGGTACCTATTTTCAAAACCTATTTTCAAAATTTTTAGATATACAATAGTTTCCAATAGTAAAACGTATGCAAAAGTTATTTTATCCATTCATCTTACATTCAAAATGCGAACAATATGTTTAACACACTCAACATGCATGTGCCTTCAGTCCCTTTCTATAGCATAATGTTCCGAGTGTTTAAATAATCACAACCATTCTAGCATGCGATTATTACACGCTAACCGGTGACTGTTTCTTTGAAGCAATGAACATTATAATGAATGCATACTTGTACCACAGTTTTCATAAATTAACATTTTAATGTAAGTGCACTTCAGTCTGTCAGATATCTAGCCATTAATCCTGGTGCTGCTTTTACATCCCCGTATATAATCAGCGAGCACGAACCTGTGTTCTAATTTTATATTCAACATGTGCATGCTTGTTTGCATCTAGTTCAAGTGTCATTTCGGTTAGTCGGAAGTAGATTGTCCCTAAGTCGTGTACTTGCTTTAAACGTTTCTGTGCTAGCATAGTCGACACGAATGAAAATGTCGTCAACAAACAAAACGTTCCAATTTGAACTGATTTCTTTTTCGTTTTTAGATCACTGCAACAACAAAATTTCGTACAAAATGCGATTTCAAATCGATTTCAGGTTAATTATTTTGTCAAATTGAAATTACCCACAATTAATATGTTGAATCAAAATGCTTCTTTCATGCTTTAGTCACAAGGATTATATTGGGCTAGATTAAAATAAACGATATGAGCAAATTTAGCCAACTAAGCAAGTTAAACGAAACCACCATCAGATTTTCATATACACATCTAAATAGTGATTTAACTACACAGCATAAAAAGAATAGGTCCAAATGGTAAGATACTTAAGTTCGTTAAAAGGTACGATTTAACTTAATTTATAACCGTGAGAGGAAAATTTGTTTTTAACGAAGCTAAATAGTTATTTTATGAATAAAACTAAGTAAAATATCAAATCCCATAATATTCAAACATTAAAAACCACTTACAAAGATTTAACAGATCTAACAACTTGATTTATTTCAATTTTCAAAGAGCTCAAACATGAAATAACCTTACTTAGAACAATATGAAAGAAATCTTGCATTTCTTGCTAATACCGCATGGTAATAATCTTGAATTCCAGCAGTATCATAAATGTCCAAGGGCATAATATGGCTAACCTCTGACCACAAATGAGTCGTATTCTATGAATGACGACAATTTGAGAGCATTATACCTTTATTCAACCACGCATGCAAGTTGGTATTAAGAAGGCAATACGTATATGAATGCATGTGCATATTACATACGTATATACAGTATATGAGTGGACAACACCTTGTGAAGTAGCTTATGTCGGTTGAATCAAAGAAAAACGCCTGACAAACAGGAACTCAAATGGCTTCAATGCTTACTTACTGGTACTTACGTAGATGGCCTGCAGATTGCAGTGCTGCCTGAGAACGAGTTCTTGTCAAAGGTCGAGAGAACTTGGTAGATAGAATTGTCTGAACAAAGTTTTTGAGCTGGCAGTTAGCTGGCGCTTGTAAAAATGGAATGTGAATGTCGTAGGAATCCAGTCCGACCGAAGGCAGTAATATCGAATTGTAGTTCGGCGGACATTTAATATAATAGTAGATATATCATATGAGTAATATTAAACTTTTTGGGAATCAACGTAAAAACTGAAAATTTTATACAGGAGCAAAAACAAAGAAGAAAAACTTTGGCATATAGAAACTGCTCGAAAAGCTGATTTGTGAAAAAAGTAGAGGAACGGTGAAGATTTTGAATCCATGTTCTATTAATAATCAGTATCGAAAGTCACGTGTTACTTTAATCTGATGACTACAAAGAAAGTCACAAGATGGAAAGATTTCCAGTGCTATCACTTGCAACAATTTCAAACTCTATGAAAGTAAAATACTTGTTATTTATTTTCATTATAGGATGCTTATCATATGAAAATTTGATGCCAGTATATTTTGGTACATAAATGGCGAAAATGATTAGTGCTAGTAGTGCTCCACGTCAAAATCATTCTCCCTTTGAATTTCGTTTTCATTCCGTGACTTCATCGAAAGTTATAAGGATAGAAAGATGTTTGGGGCTGCCAGACCACGTACGATTATCGAAATTAGGAAAATCTAAACATTGGCTACTTATTTTCATTGTGGGTGCTAATAAAAATAATGAATATTTTATGGCAGCATCAGTTAGTACAAAAATAACAAAAATGTCTGGTACTGGCAATCCAAAGCCAAAAATATTCCAAATCTGCTTCACGTTGAGGTCATTTCAACCTAAAAATTTCGTTTTCATCCAATGACAGCTTTGGAATTTACAGGAGTAAAAGGAATTATAGAGTTACCACTCGAAAAAGTTTTATAATTTTCGAAACCGAAAATATTTTTTGTTTATTCTCATTACAAATTAATGATAACATCACTAAAAATTAATGATAGCATCTCTTAGCAATGAAATGACAAAAAAGTACATAATTTACCATGACTGGCAGTCCTATCATAATTTTTCATTCAAATTCCTACCAAACTTGGCTTTTAATTACGCCCACTCACTATGAATTTTGGTGGAGTCGGATGACGGCATCGGAAGTTATAGGGCATAAGGCATTTATATTTTATATATGGCACCACTGCCACAGGATTGCTCAAATTTTCAAATGACTTCTACCAGACCTGATCCTACTCAAAATCAACATATCCTTTGAATTTCATATTGATCTGATTATCCAGTCGTATGTTGTGAGTGCTCGAAAAATAGGTAATTTAATGAAGAGTTATCGTTCTTGTGCAAAGCGGAAAATTGAAGATTTTAGTTTGACAGAGTGGACAAAAGATAAAATTTATCAATTGTTTGCTTTTTTCGCAAAAAAGGCAAACATTTTTCAGGATCGACGTTGTTTTGAAAGAGTTGTTTCAAGTACTTCCTGTAGTTACAGAGTTAACGACACCCTGATGTGTGTAAATTTGTACTCAACATAAATATGTTCTGCAAATTTCATAATCATGCAATTTTTTCGCTTGAAGTTATGACAAATCAAAATTTGAAAACAGTCCTTCTCTACTTTTAGGCACTCAGCGCTCACAAAAAGTCAATAATTTTCAATTGTTTATCACCAGCAAGCATTAAACTTTAACAGGTCTCATTTCCCACATTTGCTTTACACTCAAATTTTCTTTGCATTGAAATATATGGGTGCCTGAGAATTCACCAAAAGCCAAAGGGTTAAAGATATCTTAATTTTAACTTGATATGGGTATAAACCCACCGTCAGCCTAAATTCTAGCTCGATCGGATTAAGCCCTTTATAGGATAACTCTCAAAGTCTTTTAACTAATATATACAGTGTTTTCCAATAAGGACGTGGCAGTTTTGTATTTGAATAAAAAACACAAAATAATCGCGATATCTGGCTGTATATATAAAAAGTATTTAGCGAACTATTGTTTATTGGTCAGAATTACCAAATTAGTTTACGGTAATAAAACGATGATTTTATTATTTTTTCAGATAGAAAAATTTAATAAGGCGGACAAGAGGTGTTCAGAGTGCCAGTTGCTGAAGTGCTTAAGACTAATTAACTGTGTTCTTTTGGTGTCTTAATTGGAATATGTGTGGAAGTTTGGCTTGGATTTTAAAGTTTTGTGCGAGTGAACATTAAATTACTGTCTTACAAATTGCTGAATTTTCAAACATTATTTCGGTGTAAAAATGTAAAATTAATGAGCATTCATTTATTTTTTCAGATTTCGTAATGGGACGAAAAGCCGATATCCACAAAAAGCCGATATCCTAAATCCTGCACTATCAAGAACAGGAAATCACTCACCAAGAGAAAAATCTCGCCAGCAGGAAGTTTCAATCTATGTAATGGTCCAGCCTCGAAAAAAAATACTGTCCAGCCTCGAAAAAAAATACTGGAAAATTCTTCGATGACTTCTTCAAATGGGCAAATTTTGGACGAAAAAGGAAAACCACGCCTAGGGCAGACTGTAAACGGTTTCAATTGCTGCTGAAAACTGCAAGAACCCTTTGCGAGATCTTGATAAACTGGTCCTTTAGGCTGGCCTAGCAATTGAAACTGAGCTTCGCAAAGGGTATTGCAGGCGAACGTTAAAAAAACCACATTTAACTTAGAAGATGAAGAAAGCGAGTTTTGCTTTTGCTTCTGAATATTGACAAGTCACCAATAAATACTGAAAAACGGTATTAATTGATATTTATCCAGGATTCCCCTAATTCATAAAGCGTTAATTCCAATTTTTTGATTTTTCAATATTTTTCGGATATTGTTTACAGACGAATCAACGTTCCAATGCCTCACAGAAGACAGTGAATTTGTGATGGCGTCCAGGAGGAAATTTGATTCATCATGCATTCAGAAAAGCATAAAGCATCCGCCTTTTGTAATGTTATGAGGAGCGATTACCATTAACGAACCAGGATAACTACATTTTGTCGAGGCAACCATAAGACAGGATCAATACAGATGAGTTTTGGAGACTTTTTGGGCATCTTCGTTTACCTATATCCTTTACTACCATGGTGAGGAAATTCACTAGATGTGAATGGGAGCTGAAGAGGCTACTTTATAAAGAAAACAACACTAATCGTCAAATTTTGATCGGAAATATGAAAAAAGATGGCATGGATCGCCTGAGATAAAAGAATCTATCAAAGGTTGCATAGAGTATATGCCAAGAAGAAAAGCAAAATTAGTGAAGGGTTGCAACACTAAATATTGTTGAATATTATTACAATTATTTATATATATATATATATATATATATATATATATATATATATATATATATATATATATATATATATATATATATAAGTATATATATATACATGCTGCGTACACTTATTCGCGAAAAAATATATTTTAAAATAAATAACGTTTCCAACTGCTTATGACTACGAATTTCAGTTTATTGCTTTCAGTTAACACTATAGTAACTAAGGATACAACTCATTACTCGTTCGTTGATGTTAATATTAAAAAAAAAAATTTGTGCACAAGCCCATCAAAATGCATCCAAAAAAGTCTGCGTACACCTGAAATAATTTAATCATCTAATTAGAATTCACCTTGATTAGCTTATCCGATTAATCACCTTAAGGCGGTATTCCGGTTTTTCACGCGATAATCATTCATTATTTCAATATGAATTTTAATACATAAAAATAAATACTCAATGGATATGGTTTTATTTTGCGTTTATTGCAGGATTTAAACTTTAGAAAAAACTTGGATTTCAAAAAAAAAGTTGAAAATTGTTGTTGCTATGAGGGCTTGAAGTTGACCTTTGAAAATCAATCTTGGCAGGATTGCGTCCGTTTGAATTATCTGAAATTAGCAAATGAGGTGTCATTTTACTCAAGAAAATACCCGTTACAAGATGAACTACGCTTATCAATATCCAATTATTCGTTAAAAAATGGCAGCTGATAACAAATTTTTTTTCTAATTTTTCCGTTTTTATTTTAGTTTTTTTATTAAAAATTATAGTTAATTGTTTTGTATCATCACAATCGTAATTCAGCTTTTTCCTTAAATCATAGCAAATAATTTGATATATCACTCATTAAATTTTGTAAGACCGTTTTCGAGAAATCTTGTCAAGAAGTTGAGAAAAGATGGTTTTGAGAAAATCGCGTTTAAAGTTTTATCTCAAACACTCTCGCCTCAAGCGTGCCAGGGATTTTCCAGAGATGATAGTGGTGGAAATGCGAATAACTTCAAAACGAAAACAGATACTGCGATAAAATTTTAAAGCAAGATTATATGATCATAGTGGAATAAGAAAATGCAAAAAAAAAATTTTCGATTTTTTCAAACCGAAAGACCGGAATACCCCCTTAATAGCTTGTTGTAAACCCCTTCCTATAAATGACCTCTTTTAGCCTATTTTGCATGGAGTGAACTAGCTTTGTAGTTTCTTCGGCCGTTATACTGTTCTACTCCTTCAATATAACATTTTTAAGTGATTGTTTGCTTGTAATATGATTGTTGCAAATTTTTCTCTCAAGTAAATCCCACAAATGTTCAATGGGATTTAAATCCGGTGATTTAGGGGGTGTGCGCAATAATTTTGGGACATTATAGACCAACCAAAGCTTATTTATGTAAGCAGTATGTTTGGGGTTATTATCGTGCTGGAAGTAAAAAGCATTCCCTAGCCTTGCTTGAGATTGTTTTTTAAGATTGTCAGATATTTATATTTGTTCATCGTCGACTCTATAAAAGTTAATTGTCCCACTCCGCTACCAGCCATACACCCCCAAACCATCACACCACCGCCACCATGCTTTACAGTGGGAATCCAATTTGCATTATTCAATGCAGTCGAACGTTTTCTCCACACTAATTTGCGTCCTTTTATCCCAAATATACAAAATTTACTTTCGTCTGAAAAAAGAACCCTTTCCCAGAATTCTTTTGGCATGTTGACGTAAGTTTTCGCAAAATTCATTCTCTTTAGACGATTTTGTGCTGATATGAATGGCTTTTTTTGTGCTACTAGACCATGGTAACCACGTTTCCTGAAAATTGTGCGAATTGTTTTGTTTTGTTTGGAAAGCCGTTAGCCAGGGATTTTTTTTCACAGAATTAATGATATTTTGACGTTCACGTGCAGTAAGTTTAGGTGGACGTCCTGATCGATGCTGAGAAATAAAAACACCGGTTGTATTATAATTAGTAACAACATTTTGTATTGAGGAATGCGTTTTTCCAACTAAATTCGCAATTTCACGAAAACTTTTTCCCTTTTCACGCAGCTTTAGTATCAATTTCCGTTCACTAACACTTATTTCCTTATTTCGAGCTTCCATTGGAAAAGATAGTGTTTAATTCACACAATATTGTCACAAACTTCACCAATTAAACCACTACGTGTATAGAAACAAAAATGTTCGCACTGCAACTGTAAATCCCAAAACAGTGTCATGTGTACGCAGACTTTTTTTGTGGCGGATCAGAGACTTCTAAAGATTAAAATCACCATATATTCTTTAATTCTAGGAATTTTTTATCAAAGCTGCATTTATGCATGTCTAGCAGTGTACCCCTTCTTATCAAAGTATTTTAATCAAGGGCACTTTATTGATTCATGAGCTTTTGTCATGATTTAGATATTACTAGTAAGGTGTACGCAGACTTTTTTCAGCATGTGTATATCCTCAATATCCTCAATAAACCTAACATATAAGAATATATATTATAATAATAATTACATTTAAGTATGAAATGTCCATCATGAGAACGTTTGCAGCGCTGAATTCTTTGGAACTTTAAACGTTATCACACACATGTTTCGAACACGTTTAAAATTCATTTCGATACTTTGTTTTTTGAAAATATATTTTTTGGTTGAATTATAGGCAAATTCAAAATATCACTAAAATAGCAGCCGGCGCCAAAAGAAAAACCGTTAAAATTATTTTCTGCATCTCTCAGCAAATGTGTAAACAGTCTGCAATGTTTACTCCCCAAAACGTCATTTGCACTACAACTCTGCACTACATTTCTGCCTCTCACTTCATAAAATGTATTTAGTCAGAAGAAAATGTGCTCGGTGGTGAAATAAATTTACATCCTATGTGAGTAACATTTCAAAATGCAAAATACAGAACAGTCTATCATACGGACTAAAATTCTAGAACAAACACGATAATACTCTCGGCATGTCGCAATGCAAATAATACTTGGTACTATTTAGTCTTACAATGTTAGCATTTTGATGCCGGCTCGTATAGCATGTTTATAATTCCTTGTAGTTGTAAATCTTGCTGCAGCAATCTAGTTTCTCAGCTAGTCAGTCATCCAGTTCCATTCGACACTTGTGCAGACATTCATCCTGCTCTATATGCCTAGATATGGTAACATAGATGTGAAAACGTGGTATTCGCATCCTTTCAAGCATTTTGTATAAGGCCATGTCCTATGGTAAAACAAACTAGCATTGACAGGAATTTGTGTTTTAATTACTTCCGCAAAGACTGACAACCATTACACGAAACAGTTGGCAAGCTAATTGGCATGCCCATTGCCTGCACAGAGACGCTGCCATCCAATATTGTCACTGTTTCGCTTTAAGGGACTACTATCCTGTAGAATTTTGGAAAAATCAATTTTATTTTTTTTACATTTTCCGATTCTCTACACCTTCAAGAATGACCTTCTAAATTTTTAAGAAGAAATTCGAAAAAACGCGGAAGTTATAGCAGTTTTAGTGCGCGCGCCTTTTGGACTGATCGCAGGTACTCATAGACGTTGGCGCTCTTCGACAGATGTTTACTTTCTTTGATCAAATATCATTCATATATATATATGTATATATATACATATATGTATATATATGTATATATATATATATATATATATATATATATATATATATATATATATATATATATATATACATATATGTATATATATATGTATATATATATATGTATATATATATATTTATATATATATATATATATATATATATATATATGTATATATATATATATATATATATATATATATATATATATATATATATATATATATATATATATATATATATATATGTATATATATATATATATATATATATATATATATATATATATATATATATTTATATATATATATATATATATATATATATATATATATATATATATATATATATATATATATATATATGTGTGTGTGTGTGTATATATATATATACAAGTATACATGTATTCATGGATGTAAATTGTATTTCAGTTCTATTTCTTTTTGCCCACGTGCGTTACGATTTATGTAAAAATGAGTTCGTATAAAAAATGTAGCAAAACTACTAAAGCAAAAAAAGCAAAACAGGCAAGAACAACTCGACAATTTCAAGGCAATCAACACACGGATGAACAAAATACATCGTTTGTGAGTGCCTCTGCGAATAAATTGTCGACAAGTGATTTTGATATTAAACTCGAAGATGGTTTTTCTTATTGTATTTTATCCTTTTCCCTCGTTTTTTCTACGTTGGCCAGTATGTTAAAATGTAAAGAGTGCAACAACGATGTGAAATTTACTAAAACAAATATGAAGAAACTAAAACAAATATGAAAAAGATGAAGAAAGGATCCAAATGGCGGAGAAAGCTGCTACTGCAGCGAGCAAGGAAGCCCGCTTGCAAAGAAAACAACTGCAGCAGGAAGAAGAGCAGGAATTTATAGACTCTGGAATACTTTTGTATGGTCCAGGAATTGCTGATTGATTATTTGTAAGCGTTAAACAAAAATTTTTTTATAATATTCAGATTATTATAGTATAAAAAAACTTTAAACGCGTTTTTCTCAAAACAACATTTTTTGAAATGGCGGACAGTTAATCTCGGTATTGGCTGAACCGATTTACATAAACCTGGGCTTGTTTTGTTTGTTAGAGTCCGCTGCAAGACAATTTACCAGAAAATTGGAGAAAAATACATAAAAAAAAATTTTATAGAACAAATAAGCTGAAAAAAAGTCACTTTTTTTAACTTTTTTTTTCAAAAGTCCGCCATTTTTTTTTTTTTACCGAAGTTTCACTAAATGTGGTAAATTGTCTTGTGAAATACCTTCCTTTTTAGCATGCATTTTGATTTTTTTGTTTCAGATCAGCCGTTTCGGAGATTAACTGTCCGCCATGGAGTCATGTTTTTTTAAACTACCCAACTTCGAGCGCCATCTATTAAAATGTAGAAAACGAAAAAAAAACGAACAAATTTGTTTTGTAAACTTCAATGTATTCTTAATTTGATACAAAAAATTAGAATTGATTAAACAATAAATTCATTGAAAAAAAAAAGATTTAAAAATGTACTATTTTCACCATTCTACAGGATAGTAGTACCTTAAGCGAGCTGTAGAGCGTGTTGGTAAACAGTTTAAGTCAACTCTTTCGGCTACGATATCATCACGCATCATGCTCAAACTTATAAAATAGGGGATAAGGATAACAAGTTGACGATTTATCCCGGCAAAGACTTTTCAGGCCTTTCTTTTTCGGTCTCTTGACTCGATGTTGTTTGCTTCCAACTGAACTGCGATAGAGCACGACTGTGTGTGACTTCGAGCCTGAGAACTTAAGCCCTTGACTTGAAGTAAAAGCTTTTAATTGAGTCCTTTTATTCAGTGGAGTTAAAGTCAAAATGAATAACAATCTGCTTCGTAAAAAAGTAGGAAGATAGTTGCATTAATATTCGTAGAGCCAAGATAGGATCTCAAAACTACATAAAATTTTCGAAATGGTGTCTAGAATTTCAGATTGAAGACTTGCTTTTTTACTTGTTTAATAACATTTCAATAATAACACTTAATATTTTGGAAACATATAACTTTTTCATATTCCTAGAATCGTCGTCAAAGAATCTTACCTTTGCTCTTGGTGCCTATTGCTTTAGAAATATTCATAATCAGCGAATTAAAATCGTTGTCAATTTTCGGAAGCAAATCAATCATCATCATTTTACAGCATCATGACGCAAACTGTTTAATGAGAACGGATTAAGAGGAATGCGAACCGAGCCCCATTTCAAAACCCACTTGAGTTATACTATCTTTGACGGCTCTCATTCAGGGTGAATGGTTTTTGCATTAATACCACTGAAATATACAGTAATATAGCTGGCGGCTATTTCTTTCA
The DNA here is from genome assembly GCA_947369275.1 of Nemotelus nigrinus. Lineage (NCBI taxonomy): Eukaryota > Metazoa > Arthropoda > Insecta > Diptera > Stratiomyidae > Nemotelus > Nemotelus nigrinus. The sequence goes on along the minus strand of OX376373.1, from coordinate 43,405,712 downwards.
TTCATTGGATGGCTGGCAAGGACCAGTAAATAATGTCTACATTCCAAAGGAAACCATCTCCGACCTAACATTCGTTTGCTGTGGCTGTCTTGTAAATGCCCACAAGTGAAAGTTTTCCCTCTGAATAAGAAGGTTTTAGTAATTGGTGTTGGTGTTTTTTGTTCTCAGGCTGAGGAGAGTTGCGGTGTTAAAATTGATGAAGGAAATGAATGAGATCAGGTTGGGAATAGTGAGTACTAAAAGTATTGCGTTACATTCAGCGCAACAATAAAATACAGTATAATTATTTATTGGCATTTACAGATTTGTATTGGTTTCCTGTTCTAGACAGATATTTCCCGGAATTTTCATCATTCTTCAATCATATATAGCAACATATTAAAGACAAGGTTTTTTGCAGTCGAACGTAATGAAATTATGAAAAAAGTCTCATATATGGCCTTCGAAAAGCAAATAGCCATGCTAACCCCGTAGCATCATCAATTTATCCACCTATAAATAAATCTAAGGTAGTTTTCGACAATTTATTGGACTCTTAAAAAGTTGCCACTGATCTGTGTGCACAGTTGATGTTGATGGTAATGTTGATGATGACGACAACGACGACGACAATAATGACGACTGGGAGGACAACGGAACAAACATTCCAAGGCATTCAGGTTCGCTCAAGCATCATCTAGCGTCACGACTGGCTTCGTTACTCATATTTTCCGACATTAACGGAAGAAGTCTGTTTCCCTAGAGCCAAATATTATACGCCCCCTCTCGAGTCCTGGCACACTGTGCTGATAACGTTAATCTGGTTGTGGTTGCTATAGGTAAAAAAAAATTCGATGTATAGGAGCCCTCCGAACTGAGTCCTAGACGACTCTTTGTGAATGTCAGGGAATACTTTCGCCACAATATATCGTATGAATCCTATAAATATGTCACTGGGAATGTTTTTACAAACATCTAATAGCTCTCCGACACGCCATGCCATACCATGCCACAGGCTGGATGAAGTATTATGAAAAGTGTGAGTATCCAAGTTTGTCTACGCACACATACGCGTGTTGTGTGTAGACTGGCACCGGGAGCTTGCCGTGATACGTAATATGTTTTGAGGTCATACGGTTTGATATATAGAATGCCCGAACACTGTGCCAGAAAGTGTCTTGTTGTGTTAATGCCAGTAATAAAAGAAAACTTTTTTAATATGAAATGTGCTTAGCTCACGAAAACGTACTCATACTTGATTTGAAAGTAAAATATTTTGAGGATTTAAATTGAGTGCTGCATATACGGTATTAATTTTCGAGTCCAATTTCAAATTTTACTTTTTAAGGAGGATGATGGGACGGTTTCTATAATAAGGAGCATTTTATGTTTTTTCTTTCAAAATCGAGCAATGAGAACAAAAATAAAGTTTTTTTTTTTTAATTACAGGTTCCCTAGGAAACTTGAATATTTTTTCATGGTATATTTATGTTTCTCCATCAACGCGTTCACTGGGAAATTTATTTCATTTTTTTCGAATGTCTTTTGCATATTGCGTCTATTATTCCGTAGCACGCAATATGATTTACCTGAACTTCATCATTTTTATTTTATTTAGGTTTCAATTAGTAAGAAGTATTTATAGCGCAACACAAGTTGAGTGAAAAAGACCAATTTAGTTTTTTATATAACATATATTTGCTAGTGAAAATCACCGAAAAGCACACACTTCGTCATACATGGTAGTTATGACTCGATCGAATTGAGGACAAAGGAGACTGGTCACTGTGTAGCAGAATAAAGGCTCGGAAACGGTACAACACAACCTGAAGGTTTTAGGATTCCTCCTTTTTATTTTTTATTTTTTATTTAAAAAAAACATGTTCAACCTACTTTACTGAAAAGCTCAATAAAGCATCCAATACACAACTAGTGGTTTGGCCATTTCTAGAAAATAACCATTTAGTTCATCAGTTTAAACTCAGTTCGGAAGGATTGTGCGAAGACGCGAAGCGCGCAATGACGATTTAACTGAATCTTATCAGGTCAGATATTTAGCTAAATTATCCAGTCTAGAAAATAATTGGTATGGCCTTTGCAGTAGCATTGCAATAAGGTTTTGGTAGGAAGCACCAGTACTAACATTATTCACTGGTGATTTATGACCAGATACAAACGATGCTTCTGTATTTTCAAGTTGAAATGGAATTGAGACAGACAAAGCCATCAGTGGAATAGGGGAAATGACTAGTAAATAAAGTAAAGCAATCCCACAACAACACTCGTAGGCAGAGATGGGACTGCTCCTGCGATCACTGCTACTAATCGCACTGCTCTTTGAAAAGAGCAGTGAGCAGTGCGATTGCTCTCTGCTCATGCTGTTCAATTGCTCACTGCTCTTTTGCAGAGCAGATAGTTTTATGAAGAGCAGTGAGCAGTGCGATTGCTCTCTGCTCATGCTGTTCAATTGCTCACTGCTCTTTTGCAGAGCAGATAGTTTTATGAAGAGCAGTGAGCAGTGCGATTGCTCTCTGCTCATGCTGTTCAATTGCTCACTGCTTTTTTGCAGAGCAGATAGTTTTATGAAGAGCAGTGAGCAATTTGGTTGTGTTTTGCTAATGTTGTTCAACTGCTCATTGCTCTTTTGCAATACAGAACATTTTAAATGCTCATCTATTCAGATTCTTATCTTCCTACCATTGCGAGTATTTTCGGACTTGCAAGTATTTTATGCAATTATTCAAAAAGTTTTTAGGGCAAAAGGAGCTGAAATCGGACAAAATCGGCCAATTTTGGGTTAGAGTGTTTTGGTACATAACGGGCCAAGACCTATTGCTGTGATACAAAAATTTCGGTTTTGTAGGCGAGTAAGGGGTTTTTTGGCCATAGTTTGGCAAAAACTGCCTTTATAGCGCTTTCGATGATTGAAAGTGGTCGGGGAGTATATTAGTGATATAATAAGGGCGACACAATTTTTGATAGGGGCAATTTCCCCAAAAAAAACGCAAAAACGTCCATATTTTCCAAAAAAGTTTTTTTGGTCTAGCATGAATTTGGAGACCTTTCTGGGTTGTTTCGGGCGAAATTTCCATACAAATCTGGGAAAAAGCGGCCTAGTTTCGAAGATATGGCAAAAGTAGCTGAAATCGGACAAAATCGGCCAATTTTGGGTTAGAGTGGTTTCGGACATAACGGGCCAAGAACTATTGCTGTGATACAAAAATTTCGGTTTTGTAGGGGAGTAAGGGGTTTTTTGGCCATAGTTTGGCAAAAACTGCCTTTATGGCGCTTTCGATGATTGGAAGTGGTCGGGGAGTATATTAGTGATTTATTAAGCGCGGCAAAATTTTTGATAGGGGAAATTGGGCAAAAACGTCCATATTTTCCAAAAAAATTTTTTTGGTCTAGCATGAATTTGGGGACCTTTCTGGGTTGTTTCGGGCGAAATTTCCATACAAATCTGGGAAAAAGCGGCCTAGTTTCGAAGATATGGCAAAAGTAGCTGAAATCGGACAAAATCGGCCAATTTTGGGTTAGAGTGGTTTCGGACATAACGGGCCAAGAACTATTGCTGTGATACAAAAATTTCGGTTTTGTAGGAGAGTAAGGGATTTTTTGGCCATAGTTTGGTAAAAACTGCCTTTATGGCGCTTTCGATGATTGGTAGTGGTCGGGGAGTATATTAGTGATTTATTAAGCGCGACAAATTTTTGGTAGGGAAAATTGGACAAAAACGACCATTTTTTCCAATTTTTTTTGTCTAGCATGAATTCGAGGAGTTTTCTGAGTTATTTCGGGCGAAATTTCCATACAAATATGGGAAAAAGCGGTAAAATGACATCCGCCGGAAAAACTGAAGGTAGCACTAAAAATGTTTAGATCCTTTTTGGTTCGCCAGTTGGCTTCTGCGGCGGTGCTCGTGACTGCACTCCAACCCTACCGGGGTTGTGACTCATGTCCAGCCTTACCGAAGAGATTGGCCCCCTAGTGGGTGCATGTTTAAAACACGTAAACATTTTGTTATCATTTTTCAATAAAATTTTCGACAAACTTCATGCTTCGGTGAGGCGAAGTGGAAAACCGATTGTTTTAGATTAGCCAGGAAAAATAAATCTTCGAAATTAAATTACATACTGCATAATACTGTACATGCATAATAACATTTCACTGCGTTGCTTGCATCCAATGTATGACATTTTGAAAACCACAAAACTACTATACGATTTACCAAGCACTTGGCAATACCTTCTTCTGCTAGCAAGTGCCGAATTAATGCAGGCAACGTATTTCCAAACATACTACATCTGTTCTAAACATGAGCATCCATCGCCACGGAAAAATACAGTCACATTGAAAATATACAATGCGATTGCAATCTGAGGCTAGAAATTACTGTATCAAGCACAAATCGAAGGCGATGAGAAGGTAACGAGCAAACACTGGCAATGAGCAATCAAAAGTAGCGAGCGGTTTTTCGTACGCACGAAACTGCAATCGCAATTGCGACTGAATAGCTGCTACTCTAAACTTCTCTTTGCTCAAACTGCTCTCTGCGATCACTGCTCAGTAAAAAGAGCAGTTAAGCACATCTCTACTCGTAGGGATATAGGGGTTAAAGCTAGTAGAGAACTTCATCATAAATTTACAATCAACGTGAATACGAGTGTGGAGTGATTAGTTCCACGACTCACTTTACCCCTGATTAATTTAGGTAACTATTCAGAGCTAGGTGAACTCGAAGCTTGGTGCGTTATCCCTCGTCCAAATGTGGATTCGAACCAGGACCCCATACACAAGCAGCCGGTGCTCAACCCACTACGCTACTCAAGCTTTTGATGACTCGTAGTATGTGATATTTTTGGACTGATGAAAGTGTCAGCATAGCTTCCTCATGGCAGCTTGTGGGAACAGTATTTCCAACAGACTAGTTTAATCAGGCGTTTCCTTTTATCTGTGAAATAAAAACAATAAGTGACCAAGTTCCTTGTCAGGCGGAGAAATTCTACCCAACATGACGCAGTGTACACTAGACTGGACATACTGTATGGACGGTGAGAGAAACCTGATCGGCAATCCTGAAAGCATTCTGGACCGATGAGAAGTGCACTTCAATGAATTGCTAAACGGTCAGCGCACCGAAGAATTGGAAGCTATACAAAGCTAGAAAGAACCCTTTTTGCTGCTACTATCAAGTATTGCTAGCTTAGCTGCTTACGAAGGTTCTATGACAAACAGTAGCGGGGGAGTTGATAATCGTTGAAGATTTATTTCGTTGTTGATCGTTGAAGATTTGATCGATGTTGTACTTTTGTTTGTACAAAAGTTTGCGCTTACAATTATATCTGTGGGCTGGACAGGCTTTTATGTATACAGATTAGTTTAAACATTACTTTTCTAATTTGCTGCTTGGGTGCTTTATTTGACACGCCAACGTGTGGTTGACCTATGCTATTTTATAATTTCAGCAAAAAATAGTGTAGTAGCTCCGTCATCTATACTGAGCATTCAAATCATACGTAAAAACTACATCATTATAATAAATACCTGAGTGATGTTAGACTCAAGTTTTTTTCCCTACAACGATGCTGTAGCCAATAATAGAAATAAGTATTTGTCATTATTCATTATTTTTTTTACCACTGTAACAATCAACGGCAAGAACTGAAATAATCTATTTAAGTGGATACCTTCTTGCAGATACCTTCTTTCAATCTCCGTCCTATCAAAACTGACCGTGATTGTTGAAGCTCCTGTAGCAAAGTTGTTAAAGCACTAGGGCCTAGCGCCTGGTATCACTTGCAATTCAGGCACAAATAAATTGATTCTTAAGCGAATTACTCAAGAACTACTTAAGTTTGCCATGTCATTACATCGCATACATCTACAAATAAGGCAGATATTACCATTGGACTATAACCCCTGAAACAAATTGTATTACCGAATTAATACATCGTTTTCCTTCCAAGTAAAGAAGATATAATATAAAAAACAATCGTTTAGGACACTGAAATCAAATTTATCGTTATTATAAGTAGCACTAATTGCAATACTAAAAATAGTTCGTCAATGCAGAAGAAACGAGAAAATAACTTCCGAAACTACATAAGCACCACTACCACTCTGCAGAAGCAATCCTTATCTACTTACATGCGAAAACATTTTCATAACCTAAATTATACCTCATTATTTGAAACGACTAACGTTTCATTGGACTCATATCAATTATCTTAATTGTTATTGCATCTTCGAACCCATTAATATTTATTATATTCCGTTCACTTTTGCTCAACAAAACAAAAAGGGAAACCTTCGCCGAAAACTTTTCCACCCGACCAACAAACTTCCGTAACCATAATCATGATATCATTTCGTCTCGTTACTTTTGAATCTATTACATAAACTCTCGGAAAACGAATTAGTGGAAATTATATCAGTGAATGTAATCCAAGTTTTCGGGGAAAAGTTTTCTCCAAGTTTTTTTTCATGCCCAGATAATAAAGGACTCACGAAGAGAAATTTCATTTATATAATCGTATATGTTTGCTTGCAAGCATGTTGAAAATCTTCGTCGGTTACGGATAGTTTCGAAGGAGAAGGGTTGGCAGTGTTGGCTGTAAAGGAATTTATAGAATTAAGCAAAAATGATGCACTTAGATCTCTAGTACACTGATTAAAATGCAAGGATATGTTAACATCAACTACAAACATACAGCTAGTCGGATTTCAAAATAGCTGCTCTCGAACTCAATAGCATGTTCACTTGGCAGCCCTAACTAAGCCTTGAACTCGATAGCATGGGCCATGACATTATTTTCTGCTTATCGAATCCATACAACGAATTTCATCCGATCAATTCCACTTCTATCGCCGTTGAAAAAGTACTGTCAATCGCAGTTTCTGTGCAGAAAAGCCTGCAAATTTCAGTTTTTCTTTGGCTGGATCAAGTGATGTCCCAGATTTCGACGACAAACAATCGATATGAACGACCGAAAGCACTCAATTGTACTTTACAAGGACTAGAAAGCAATCTGAAGCATAACGCTCCGGTCCAGCATGGGCATGCAGCAATAATCTTATCCTCGTTGCTAATCTGAAGGTTATAGTTTTGCCAAGCGATTTAGGACTGAAGAAGATTTCAAGTAGATGTGATCCGAAACGATTATTGTGGGTGACGCCCACCGAAAGTGAAAACAGACCAGAATAGCCGGTCAGGCTTTCTTGCCAGGACGAAAATACATTGTACGAACAAAATAATGTTCATACATGTTCATATAGTTATATACTCGTGCATGAGTTGTGGCTACCACCAGGTCCATACCGGAATATAGAAGTAATTTCCTGGTTTCGCATTCAGCCCAGTCATTACTGCTCCCCGTGGCGCCCGTATGTAGATGTGTTTCAATCTGCACACTATTGTTCAGAAAATATTGGGATTTATGTGGAAGAGAATTACATGACGCTACCTCACCAGCTTCAAGCCGATACACTTTCACGTGGCATAACGGAGCTTTTGTAACATAAAATAGAAAAAAAGGACCTAGAAAACGATCTGACAAGGGTTAAGCCATTTGATTTAATGCGACCTCTTGTTTACTATTGTTACTGTTCACAAGCTACCTACCCCTTGCCGTAACCGATCAGGAGCGTATATGGATGCACCTAGCTTAACAGGTCAGCTAAGCAAGCGTAGGTTGTCCGCTTGTTGGCCAACAAAGGAAGCGAATTGAATTTTATCGTAATGATAGTATACGGTCGTATGCGTCTCAGCAGGCTGGGTTGATCCTTTAAGCTGTCTCCTGAAATCCCTTTAATTTTTTCGTAATTGAAGTGATTCACGACGGGAATAATTCCAGGAAATTTAGAAGAATTGCAATGATTTCATTGTCTAAATTGGAATAAAAAAGTAGGTTGTATTTTCAATGAAAATAATTTTATGTAGTTTTCGTTGTCAGGATTCGATACTTATATTGAAGTTGTATGCTCAATAACATATTGTTATTTGGTTGAATGTAAAGTTTGAAAATTTCAGGTTGATTCCGTGCTGTGATGATGATATGTAAAAATTAGGTTTGCAGTTTGCATAGCAATATAGAAACTAATTTTCAAATTTCGATTGTGTTAGGTAGGTAACGAGAAAGTGTGCTACTTGAGTATAAGTCAACTTAAATTATAGCTTAAAATATAGTAATATGCCATTCGTAATGATATTTATTTAGTGTTGACCTCGGGAATCCAAAACCCATCAGCCCAAAGCCTAAGACCAATTTCAACTGATCCCCCAGCGTCGACGGCAGGCCCACGATGGCTGAGCCATCGGGAACAGATAAAGCCGCAAAAAGCAGAGTTATAGCATATGAGCTACCTTTGCAGACTGTTGGCACCCTTTCGCCTAAATCTGTTTAGGTTAATGAAGCTATGAGAAATGAGTCAGCTCTAGTGACTTCCAGAATAACTTTATTCTTGCCTCGAGTAATCTTGGGACTCTGGCCTCCAAGTCTGAGCTAGGGAAAGCTTAGAAGCTCATTTGTGGCCAGAGTGGCGACCATGTAATGTCAAATGAGCCCGGCCGATTGTGCCACTTCCTCTTTAGGTACTCAACCTCCATTCAACGACGTCGTATGTGCTTACGGAATTGAAAGATTATCGTCCAAAGTTCTAAGGACGATAGGTAAGGTCCCTCCGGAGACGTTGTCCAACAAGAACAAAAAATCCATTCAAGGGGCAACTTATTTTGTTTTTGAGCATCCACTTCGTCAAAACCTTGTAGATTCTGCTCCGAAACGACAAACTTCAGCTGAGCGAAAGAATCACGAGATGGTTCAAGAGTGCCTCATCTGCGCTGTAATTGATTTCAGTAAAATTGATATAATGCTTTCGGCACAAAATTGGCTGAAAACAAGACACGTTATGTGCAGGGTCTGCTGTAAGTTACCAAAAACCAATTCATGTGAGGATAAATATTCGGCTAACTTCTACAAGCAGGTGAATTCTGGGCTGAGGCAACTTTAGCCTGGAGATCACCAGACTCTTTAGCCCTGATCTTCCTACGGAGAATTGTAGGTTTACCAAAACCGGAAACCCTTTTGAGAATCGACAGAAAATTCTTTTCATTTGAAACGAAGACTCAGTACGGTTCTTAGAGATTTAAAAATTAATTAATAAGCTTTGGTTATCAAGAAACTAATCGTACACTACTTACGGCAGTGACCAAGATAAAGACTATGGAATCCAGAGATCATTGGGCAGGAAACTCAAGCAGATTTAATCCGCAAGGAATGCAGACTCCTTTCTGTTGATGAGGTTAGCGTAAGACAGCCTCTGAGTTTGTTTATTTATTTTTTTATAAAAACAGACGAGGAACGGATGCTGTTAAAAACCGGGTTCGCGAGCTACGCACCAATGGATACAAGCCTATAGCATCCGATGGTTTGGAGAAATAAACAGTGTCACTAGTGTCAAAAAGGTAATTAATGGCCTTGTTCAAAAATTGATCTGAGGTCTTGCAGGTTTGTTTCCTTTTGCAAAGTACGTGATCATGGTACAAATCTTTCCTGTGACATAAATATTTATCATTTCGCTGTGAAAAGATTTTATGTATTTGTTACTAATTCTTTTAATGGTAAAAGTTCATCTGAAAATATCGACGTTTGCATACACCAAAAACATTTCAAGAGAAAGTTGTTTGCATCAACTCGTTGGTTTTTGGCTAGTTTAGATGCAACTGCAAATATTGTAATTTTTAATTACTGAATAATAAAGGCAGTGGTTTCTGCCGATTATAATAGCGTTTTTTTACGGTTTAGTGGAGAACTAACTAAGAAATTGTAGGCCATAAAATCCCAAAAAAAAACTTCCGCTTCATAAAAATACTGACCCAGTTAAAACATGATAAATTTCCACAAAATGGATTATATCAATAGCCACTCAATCGTCCAGTTTATGACTTGAATCGCTACAATCATTAAAATGCCCTTTAATATAAAAAAGTCAATGAAATATGTACGCATTCATGGATAATCGGTAAAAGCGGAAAATGGCGAAAACTGACATGAGAATATGGCTGGCCTGTAGCACAATCGTAAACGTAATCGAAACGAAGTTGTTCAGCATCAACTATCAGTTAGTTGATTTATGATCGTGCCTTCAACATGTGACAACTTAATGACCAGCGTGCGGTTAAAAGCCGCAAGTAGAAAGCAACTGAAGCAGAAAAATATTGTTAAATTGTTTTCATGGTCTGACTCGATTGCAGATTATTTCAAGCAATTTAAGTGAAATGTCGATTTTGATTATGGCTGTTAGGGTTCATATTTTTTCATTGTAATGGACGATTAAATCGTTGGATCGGTTACGGAAAAATATTTTACTTTTTATAGTGAGGACATTTCATCAATAGGAATTGAGTTAAAATTTAGCATTCGGTTTTCCAAACAATCATTTGAAATTATTGATCCTATGAGACACTACTACAATACATCAAAACACATTTGATGAAGGTTTTATTTCATAGCTGAGAGAAAACAAAATAGCACAAGAACAAACAGCTTATCACATACCATTCCAGGTACATTCTTTATCTTCAAGGTCACCATCATTTGCTAATCTTCCGACGACCTCCGAAAGCTAGCATTGTTCTCTTGTCCGAAACGTCTTCCCGGAGCCTATGTCAGGTAAGCTTTAATTAGCTTCAGTGGCAATGTCTCTCCAGGGACATGCAGAGACGACTTTTTCCTCTCGAATCCTCTTCATAATTTAATCTTGGAATTAGAGTATTATCACGTAACCCTTGAACCATTTCAAATAAAGCGTAAATGTGTCGCCTTCGTGCTGATTCCTACAGATTCACTCAGGAGTATCCATATCCATACCTATTTCTACCGCTACTTAAGTGCGTATACTGATATTTTCCTCTGCATATACACTTGTACAGACATACCTATGACAACAATGTATTTTATCTCTTCCACTAAGCTTGGCACCTGTACGGTGTAGAGTTTTATAGTCTATTGTTGTTCATTCCCAGTGAAAAACAAAAATGGTTGGGCACACTGAAATGTACCTTGTGAATTTTATACTCTTGACAAGGATATGCGAGAACATTGCATGGTATGTAGGTGCTCGTCTCGTTGGTATCCTGATTTAAGTAGGTAATGAGTTTACAGACAGTAGCAAAATTGAAGAGACAATGTAGATGAGTGAATTTTATGTCAATAAATTAAATCGGAAGGAAGAATTAAGCTTATTCTGGTTTTTGATGTGATTCATGTTCGTTGCGAGATATTTTCAAGTGAAGTAAGTTGGTAAGAAATCTTGTTCAGTTTCCGAGTACAAAGTATATAACCGAGTAGGTACGTGCTTTTTTAAAGTTATTACGGATTGAAATTGGGCTGTCACGCAGCAGTTTCAAATCTAAGATTAAGATATCTATTGAAATAATTTTTTCCGAAAAAATTAAGTATTTCAAAAAAATTGCTTAAATCAAGTCCAATAAAGAAATTAGGATTTGCAAAAACTTGTTGTAAATCTTTAAAAAAAAACAGAAAATTAAGGAATTGGTTATTCTGTTCAAATATAAATGAACTAAATATTTACTAGCAAATCATCAGCCCTTAATAATATGTGAAATAATCAAGTGTTTTCATTTATTAGAGAAGGCTGAAGATTTGGTAGTATTGATGTTTTATATTGTCACAGAATTACTAACAGGTTCCCTTCTAGGTTCCTTATTTGTCTGCCTTTATTTTTTTAAAGATTTAAACGTTTTTACAAATCCTAGCTTCTTTCTACATGTGGGTAACGGACTAACGTATTAAAGTTGACATGTAAGTTGAATTAGTAAAGTTCCTTTTTTACGTAATATGGACTTCATTTAGGCAATTTTTGTGAATTAATTAATTTATCCGGAGAGAAATTTTTTCAATAGTTATCTTAATCACAGATCTGAAACTGCTGCATTTAATTCTTTCTAAAAATGTATGCTTCCAATCATTTAAATTGGTCATTATAGTACGATTGCACTACACTTCCAAATCAGGTCCATTTCAAGCTGTCAATGAAATTATGTGAATCGTAAGCACTGGTCGAAGTGAATTCTAATTTAAGCGTTTGAGCTATTTCTAATCTTTTGTAACAATTTTTCAATCATAGTTCTTTCAAACGTACTTTCCCTCTCGTGGCTAAAATGTTGCACATGATAAAAAATAGCACTAGATTTTGACTAGGTTTATTGAATTAAGGCCAATTTGCAATGCCAAAAGGCGAAACGAATGTGTAGTAAATCTAGTAGATGTGAGCTGGGTTTGGCCTCAAATTGATCAGCTGATTGGAATCGCGTGATTTTGACTCAGTGCAAACCTACTTCACTCTATAACACAACTATTCTAAGCTGTCATCTGTACACATGCTTCTTTCGAGCTCAGCTGTTTAAAGTAGTAGCAAAATTTAGTTTCACGTAGTTAATATTTTGATCTAACAGATAAAAGCTTTTTGTTTTAGATCGCCTCACTTGGCGCCTAGAACTCAGCATTGCAATTGCCGCAAGATTCGGAAACTTTTCATGTCACAGGACATACGGCATGTTTTGCGCATGCTTAAGGGGGTAGTACCGGTACTTTGTTTTTTGCATTTTCAAATCAGTTTTATGTTTTTTGCATTTTTCAATTTATTATACCTTCAGAATTCACGTCTCAAAATTTTATTAAGATATTCCCAAAAATAAAGAAGTTACGGCAGACCGCTGCTTTTGATTACTGCGAAAAAAATGATGAAGAGCGCATAAGTCAGGCAGAAAAAGCGGCAAGGGAAGCGCGTTTGGCTAAAAAAAAAAACTGCCCAAATGCAAGAACAACTGGCTTATGTGAACTCAAGTATACTTATGTTTGGTCCAGGGATCGCAGACTGAGCAATTGTACGTGATAAAAACATATTTTGTAAATAATATTCAATAAATAAATGGAAAAAAAACTTTAAACGCGTTTTTTTCGAAATGACGTTTTTTCAAACTGCGGACACTTATTCTCCGTATTGGCACGAACCGATTTAAGCCAAATTTGGTGCACTACTTTATTTGATTATTTTACAACATAGGCCAAAAGTTAATCCAAAAAAATTTGGCAACCGAAACAAAGTGGAAAAAAATACGATTTTTTGAAAAATATTTTCAAACAACCGCCATATTTTTCGATAATTTTTTTAAAAATATTGTGGTAGATTACCACGTAAGAAACATTTTTCTTTCAAATGTGGTTTAGTTTTTTTGTTTCATTCCTGAGGTGGTTTTGTTTTTTTGTTTCATTCCTGAGATTATCTGTCCGCAGTATGACGAGGCATTTTTCGAGATGTTAACTTTGGCGCCCTCTATAAATAAGTAGAAAAATGGAAAAACTATAAAATATTTTTTTTTGTAATTTTCAAAACGTATATTTTACCCATGCAAATTTTAAAATTTATACAAAATAAAAGAAGTGAAAAAAACAAATATTGAAAAGTAGGCTGTTTTTTAGCATTCTTACCGGTACTACCCCCTTAAATACAGAGCTTCTATCTTTTTCTACATTATTTTTAATTTCTTATTATAAATTAAATTAAAATTATTTTTGTTTTCTTATTTTGTTTTATTTTAGGTAGGCAAAAAACAAATTTTAAGTCTTTTAATTATTCCATTAATTGATTGCTTTTTGTCTCTGTTTTTTTGTTTTTGATATGAACATTAGTGTAAATTTTGACTTGTTTACACCTTAAAGCTAGAAGTTTTTATTTTTTTTTAAGAACCAAATTAATAAATTTCAAAAACAAAGTCTAATTACTTGGATAGTGAGCAGAAAAGAGTACTTACTTTATCAAATGGAATGCAGTCAGCTATCTGAAATAAGAAAATTAAATTAATATGCAAAACTAATATTTTAAATTTAAAAAATAAATTCTATCGATTTATTATGTCGTATTGTTTTAATTAAGTATATAAGAGGTTTTTTGACCAGATTCTTCTTGCTGTCAAAATCAGTATTAAAATCGTTACTCATATAAAATTTTTGAATCGCAAGAAACAAACGTGTTTGTAATAATTGTAATTGTTTGATCTCTAAAGAAATATGTGTGGAATAATTATGAGCAATTTAAGAGTTTTGGTAAAATAAAGTACACGCGTGGAGAGGAACAGCTATGAGTTGAATGCTATCTACCTAGAAGCAGATAAATTAAAAAAGATAAAGCACGGCAGACGCCGGTGGTCTGTGCACCTAGCTCGTATGGTCGAAAAAAACCTAATAGGAAAACCCTCTGCAGCAGATTTTACGGCAGGCGACCGCGGTGCGACTTTGTGCAGGAGGTATAGCGTTGACCAGGGTGCTCGGAGCTTTGTGATTCCTAATTGAAAGATTTTGTAATTCCTAATTGTACAGAGTGTTTTTCAGAGGTACAGAACTTTCAAATGAAATAAAATGCGGATAAATTGTTTTGATTGCCATGAAATTGGTTTTATTAGCAAGATAATTCTCTGACATTATTATTCAAATATGATTTTGGGCATGTGTGCGCCACGACTGGCACGGAGGAAGTCCAAACGAGAGGTCCAATTTTCGTTTACTCTAACCAATAGTTGGAGTCGTATCCCGCCAATAACGCGGCGAATTTTGCCTTCCAAATGGTCAAGCGTCTCGGGTTTGTCGGTGTAGACGAGTGATTTGACGTATCCCCGCAAGAAATAGTCCAGCGATGTTAGATCACAAGACCTTGCAAGCCAGTTTACAGGTCAAAAACGAGAAAGTATGCGCTCATCAAATGCTTCTTTCAATAAGTCGATGGTTGCACAAGCTGTATGGCATATCGCACCATCCTGTTGAAACCAGAGGTTTCTTGTATCACGGCGAGTCAATTCCAGAACGAGAAAGTCATTAATGACCCATGCTCAATGACTTTCTAGTCCTAGAATTGACTGTAAAATTATTCCCAGCAGCATTTTTGAAGACAAATGGACCGATTATTCCACCGATACAACGCTCTACAGCTGCTATGGTTTCTTCATTACGCACTGTACGACGTCTGGGTGGATGCATATTATCAGTGAGAGTAAACGTGCTGCCGAAACGATCCATGGTTAATCGAATTAATTGTTTTGATGAACGATGAGTTTCTCGAACAGAACCGTTTTTGTTCGAAATAAATCTGCACAACGTCTGTAGCTCAGGCGTCAGCCTATTCATGATAAAATGGCAAACCAAACTAACCATAAAACGCATGAAAGCTGTCACACCATACGTAGCATTAAAACGTGTTGCCAAATTAAAGTTCTATGCCTCTGAAAAAAAACACCTTGTATCACCTGCTTGTACATTAGGTTTTTGTTCCGATCCAGCAATTTTCACCTTACGGCTAACAAGTGGGTAGAGTACATTTAAGCATTTTGCAGGTTTTACAGACGCTGTCAGTATGCGTATGGTAGGTAAGTTTTTTTTATATATCTAAGGTACCTCGAAAGTAAAATATTTAATAGCTTCATTTAATTTCTGGCCCTAGAATGTTGTTTCCTAGAAGGCAAACTGGATATTTTTAGATTTTTTGTTAGAAAAATTGCTTTTGGTTTAGGGGTGTTAATTTTAATTTGCCATCTGTATAAGAATAAGTAAAGCCGCATAAACTGGTCTTCTAAGGGAGAAACTACCATCCCATAAACTTCACCAAAAGAGTAGATGCATGTCTCATCTGCATATATGGCGAATTTGTAATTAGGGTTAATTGAAATGTGAGCTTTGAATATATTGGAAATTTTTCCAACTGATACAGGATCCATGTGATAAAGGTTATTGATTTGTGATCATGGTTCCCTTCTTGTCTATAAATCAGCATAGACAACGTATATCGTCTCTAATGCTTATCAAAGAAGAGAATATTGATACGGGAAACTCGATCGTTTTGCGGAATAAGCCTCCGAAGCCGAATCAAATTGGAATTGTTTTTGCGGGATGATTAAAATTGAAAAATTTTTATTTACATAGAATTTTTTTTTATTATGACATTCTTCAGGTATTTGTGATAAAGAAGTCTGGCTATTTTTGATTTGGGCAATGAATTTTCGGTTTTTTTTAATTTATTCACGAGATAGGGTGGTCTAGATCTTGAGTGTGACTATTTTGTCCGATTCTTTCACTTCAAACGATTGCTCGAATTCTTTAGATACCTTAAATAGTTTATTTGTGGTTGAGTAACCCTATCGAAACCTAAATTGGAAGCTGGGGACAATGATATTAGTGTCTAAAATAGCGTTTGTACGATTTAAAACTACCTTTTTGAAAATTTTTAAAAGTGAAAAAAAAAAGATTCTATTAAAAAACTGATAATTTTTACCAGACTTGAGAATTGGAATGACGTGGCTCGTTTTCATGAGATTGAGAAACATGATATTTTTAAACAGACGTTAAATATTAAACTCAACTCTGTCAACACTTTTCTGGATAGCTTCTTCAGAACTTTGTTTGGTATACTATTTTGTCCCGGAGCCCTGTTGTTTTTTAGCTTGCGGAACAATGTTCTTGGTTCTACTGGCTTACTCAGCTCAGATTTAAGAAGATAATATTGCAGCACTAAAATAAAACGGGAAGCTCAAATATTTTCATTTGAGGATAATATCGCGGGAAGAGTTTTCGCTCCTGAGTCCGTCCGTTAAATGAAAATACTTGTTTAGTTCCTGGCCGACGTTGAAAAGTGGTATTTACAACAACAGGAATTTCTATATATTCAGCTTGAATCCGGTTAAATTCCTCTTTAGACATTACTAAATAAAAGAACTTCCAAAAGTTGAGAAACACCATTGACTAAATACAAATTCGTTTGTATTTTCTTAAGTTTTTTTCAGTTCGTTTTTGGGACAAACCCGCTACCGATATCTTTGTAACCTTCACCTTTTGTACTGAGAAACGAAAAAAAAGTCTAGCACAGGGTATCCATTCTTCACATTCAATCGATTCTTTTGCTTACATTATTAATTATCTGTGGACATCTGATGGAATTATAAGAATTTTCGGTACTGAAGAGGTTTTGGCAGGGACAGGGTGAGCGATTCTAAGCGCAAATTGGTTTACAAGTAAGATAAAATGTTGATTTTCCAGTATAACTTCTACTGATTATTGATAAAATTTTGCTGATGATAGTAGTTTGCTTGAACACAAAAAGATCAGATTTGGGGTAAAATTGTATTTTTTTTGGGTTTTCCAACCGTTTCTTTTACAACTGTCTTAAAAGCTTTAACACAAGCACTTCAAAAGTGCGTTTTTCAATTAAATATAGACGTTTCCAAGTCATAGAGTACTTTCGATAAAATATGTTACAAAGCGTTTCCAAATTTTCGACTTTGATTGTACGAAATAAACGTTAAACAATCGTATCACACATAAATACATTCATACATGTGTCTACCCGGAGTATAATTGTCGCATCTCCGCTCATTGTACAGTACATCACACCAAGGATGGGAAGTGGTTGTGGTTAGATCACTTGTGGTACCACGAACAATTGGAATTGGCTGGGCAAAAATGTAGCATACACATTCTGAGCTCGTTTATATTCTTGTGCGCCCTGACACGTCCTCGAAGATGCCACCACGCAATTAAATTAGCAAATGTACGAAGGTTCCCGTAAAAGGTCATTTCAATGTTCCAGAATCTTCCATTAGGGATGCTGATATCATCATTGTAGTAGTAAATTCAAAACTTTGGCGACACATCTCATTCAGTTTCAAGCATCGATAGACGACGAGTTGTAGTAAGGATGTTTCGTTTCTCTGCTAGTACTCAATAAGGTGTGTTATTGCTTGTTAAAATGAAACAAAGTGATTCGCAGAAAGTAGGAAGCAAACAAGACAGGCCAAACAGACGACCGTCATACACTCGTTACCGCAACAATGCCCACGGTTACCCTTTTGAGTGGCTTCCGGGCCAACATTGATGGTTCGAAATTGGGCTGGGATGGAGCTCAATTTTTTCCACGCGTCTTTCATTTATCAGCACTTTGCCGCAAACTTTGAAAGTCGTTCAAGTGCTAAGAGCCTTTTGTTTGCTTGTTTGTACGTTGCGCTTAGTGGTTTCTGCCGATAATAGTGATTTGGGTACAGAAGCGGGAAAAAAATGGTGTCGACCGCTGCCAAGCTGAGGATAGCGATGATGCTGATGCTGATGGAGATGATAATGGCCTGTGATGATTGTTTTCTTAACTGGAAAGGTGTACGCCGTGAGATTGTTATTAATATTCGAAAGTCATAGTCGGGTGTTGGGTGTACTGGACAATGAAAAAATGTTGATTAGCGAGAATCATACCGTGAAATTATCGATGTTTGATTTGAAAACAGGTGCGATGATGAGTACATGCCTGTTCAATTTCTGCAGTAAAAAGAGTGATATTTCTTCATTGGTTGCCCGTGTAGCTATTAAAAAGCAATTATACAAATTTCAGGTGATTGGCATGTTAGGTTTATTCATATTTAAAATATAACAATGCAAAAATAATATGCAGTTACAGTGAGAGAATCAAACCGATATTGATGGTAGAAAATATTGATACATCGTATTGCAGTATGTAACATCTTAATTAAACTACCAAATAAGGTACCATACTTTTAGTGATTGATGCCAATCATATTTCGACGAATATGTATAAAAATTTTAATTCATCATTCGGTTATTTTCATTGTAATTTATTAGAAAAGTAGGAGAACTTACCATGCTCAACTATTATTATTATATATTATAATATGATATAGAATGTCAGCAAGATATGGGACCAAATTCCTTTTTGGCAGCAATTAATTTTTTCTTGCTCATTGTATTTTTTGTAAAAAAATACTAAATTTCGAAGGAATACATAGATATCAAAACATGATTCAATTTTCTCGCAGAATTTTTGTTGTTGCTACTTTCTTGTTATGCCATTGTCGTTTAAGGGTCATGTTACAGAGAAACTAACGGTATACAAATTGAAAATTTTACACTTGATTAATATTCTGGCTTTATTTTTTAAATAGTTTTAGTTAAATGCATCTTGAAAGCATTACGCAAATACTGAAAGCATACAGCTTCTACACCAAAGTTCATTCAAAAAGGAACTAAAATCATTTTATTTAAAAATTTTGCCACACTGCCCCTAACCTGACTGTGAAATCATGTAGACATTGTAGTTTAGCAATACACAGAGTGGGTACAGCAAATTAAAACAATATTCATGAAAATTCATCACAACATCCATTCTCAATCAGAAATATGAATCAATGCAGTTCCACCGCTAATTGACTATTCCTGTAGGAATCATATGCAATTCATTCATCTCAAAACCAACAATCATGGTTCATACAAAACAACGAAATTTATTTCCTTCCCGTTCAGAACGTTGTTTGTCTGTCTATTCACGAGAAATTACCAATTGATTCCTCGCAGTAAAACATTATTATGAAACCCAAGAGACTATCAGTCATTCTGTCTTAAGAAAAAGTCTAAACAAGACTTTATAGTGATGTTCATCCTCTGCATTTGGAAACACACGGCAGAATCCATGTAATGTTGTTGTTACCGATATATTCTTTTCTATTGTTTTTCAACATATGAATCTGATTTAACAT
The DNA here is from genome assembly GCA_947369275.1 of Nemotelus nigrinus. Taxonomy (NCBI): domain Eukaryota; kingdom Metazoa; phylum Arthropoda; class Insecta; order Diptera; family Stratiomyidae; genus Nemotelus; species Nemotelus nigrinus. The sequence goes on along the minus strand of OX376373.1, from coordinate 43,386,133 downwards.
CTCGGTATGGAAAATACATACTTTATTCTTGTAACTTGTTTTTGACTTTGCGGTGGGCGATGGAAGAGGAAAGTTGAAAATGATGTTAGCTTACGCCTCGTCTTGTTCTTCACGAAAATCATTTCCGTTCGGATAATTATTGTGGATAGCACGAGAAAATAACATATATGCGGAAATTAACAATTTATTTTTGTAGACAGGTACGTTATACTGAATAGAGTAGTTTTGATGTAGAAAAGTAGACTACAAGGTGATCTATTTGTGTAGTGGAATGATGAAGTTGATTATTTGCTGCCATAAAAATGATGGTTTCGTGTTTCCTTCGGTATACAGTTGGATATGTGTAAAATTGCAGGTGAATCAAATTGAAAATGATACACAAAATAATATAATATCTAGCAGCTAAGGGGATTGCTGCTAACAGTAATAGATCGTTTTTCTTATTAAAAAATATAAAACTTGTGTTTACATAACTCATATTTATAATTCGAGTTTATTTCACCAACCAAACAAAGTGTTTCCTTTTTGTAGGCTACCGATTCGACATAAATTACCTATGTATTTCATGAAATATGCAACCATTCACGAATTTTCTATCCAACATAAATTTTCAGTCCAAATCATGGGTTCAAATAAACTGCTTTTCAATTTTTAATCGTCCGAGCTATAATTTCAAGACTCACTACTATCCAGAAAACATATGGCCCAGTCATTTTAGCATAAAAAAGGGGTCAACCTCGGAATGAGAGATAATAAGCTGAATTTTTGTATATACCTTCATTTTGGGGTCCTCATAGTCCCATGTTTGGAGCAATAGAAACCAAGATAATCGCAAAAAACTGTTTTTGCTCACCTTTGACCTTGAATAACTTTCGACGCAGACACGAGATTTTATGAGACTTTTGAGGCAACTATGAGGACCCCAAAATGAAGGTATATACAAAAATTCAGCTTATTATCTCTCATTCCGAGGTTGATTGCTAAAATGACTGGGCTAATAGGGGCACTAGATATAGCGTCTATCAAATTTTTCATGAGTCATAAGATGTTGACTTCTATTTCGAGACTTAAAATCAGTGTAATAACGCTAAATTTCTTTAAGGAATCATATTATTGCAGGCATGAATTTATTAAGCGAATGACTCAAAATTCATTATCTGAGATGACTATAACCGTCTAACGACTTACTCCCATTTGAATTAATGGGTCTATTTAACCTATATTTATACCTATTACTTATCACCCTTTCTTTACTGAATCTATTATTTCACACATATCTAAGAAATCTGACCTTCTCAAAAAATTCAAACAATCTTTTTCCTCTCAAATCAGTTGTGATCATCTTGCTCATTATTTTCTGTCGTCCGCGTCGTCCCTTTTTAACTCTCTGACAGAATGTTAACATCATTCTCTCCTATTTCTTTTACTACACCTACTATTTCAAAGTCCATAATAGCCAAACTGAAATTATAATCCAGCGTAGGCATCAACGGACTTTCGATAATATTTTTGAAAATGTCGAGTACTTCACTAAGTGTTACTTTTCAAGTTTTGAGTGATACTTATATGACATTATCCTGAATGAATGTGGGAATCTCAAAGTAAAGAAACAACACGGTTTTCTATCAAGTCAATCAGCAGTTTTATTTTGGATATCATTTCCGTATATCCCTTATTATGACCTCAAAATCACTGTTCCACAAGGCTCTACCCTGGGTCTTCTATTCTTCGTCTTTGATGTGAATGACCTGCCTCCATTTTTTTCTTGAGACTTGATATTTTATGCCGGTGAGCTTAAACTGTTTGTGAAGATCAGATTCATTGAGAACTGGAGCTTTCTTCATTACAATATTACGATTCTCAAAAGTTGCTGCAAAGCAAAGAAGCTTCTTTTGAATACAAGCAAATGCGAAGCCTGCTTTTTCTAATCAAACTCAGCTTACTGTTTTTAACTAGTCATTAGATATAGCCCAGTGAAATTCGACATAAAAAAGGCGAAACTTAGGAAAAATTAGGGGAAGGCTGAATTTTGGTGTGAACCTTGATACTCGCGTGTTGAACAAAATGCTTAAATCCGAGTGCTGCGTTACTTTTTATACGGGGTTAAAGGTCACCAAAGGTGACTTTTCCTAAATACCTCAGTGACAGTCACGTCTACAGAAAAATAATGTATGACAAATTTGTAGCTAAAAAAATTTTCAACAAAAAAGATTAAAGAACTTTTTCTTGTAACCACAACCGTTTTTGAGATACATTTGTAGCTCACAGTATCCACTTTCTCAACGGTTTTGATTACGACTTGGAATCTTTGCGAGTTTGTTTTGAGCATCATGCTAAATTTCCCAGGACTAATACCCACCTGCTCTCTTTTCTCACCTCGATTAAGGGCCTTTTTGTTACACCCGAAAACAAGCTTAGATTTGGTATTCATGTGTCACACTTGATCAATCCAGCCTCCAAACTCTCAGACTTTATCCTAAAATCATGGCAAACATTGGAATTGGCACAAGCATCCTTACTTTTGTATATCTTGTACTCAAGGAGTGACGGCCCCCATAGAACCATCATCACTGACATATCATTATCATAATACCTCAGCAACACGGTTCACTCATGGGACATATTGCACAGGAGCTGGAAGGGCAGCTCTGGCTTTATTATCAATTAGTGATATAACTTGACCTGCTCGATTGAGAACAGATGAAGCCATGTCTTGTAGTAGTGGCTGATTGCATCTGACTTTAGGCTACTGAGCTGATTTAGGATGTTGCTGCTGGACCTGAGGTAGACATGATTCATCTTGTGCTTTTGTCAGGTTGGAACTAGATCTTTAAGCGTGAAATTTTCGTTTTTTTCTGATTATTGTATATGACGCAGAAGGTAGATCAGGCGTTCCAGCAACGAGAAGGAATTCAGTGCTCTCTAAATAATTTCTAATCTTTTCTGCAGAGCACAAGCGAATTTTAGAAACTTTCTCAATGCAATGCTTTGCTGCTGCCATATGCCATAAATGAAGAGTGTCAATGAATATGCCATAAATGAAGAGTACCAATGACTGCAGAGCCAGTATAAATCAAAAGTACTGCAAAGTGCATAGCTAATACGTGGAGATAGCCCTGTACAGTTATTAGCTGTAAGTATTGTGAGTGAAGTATAATTTTTTTTGAAATGATAGTAGTTGCAAGTCCCAAAAAATTTGATTGCAAAGGTTATGAGAGCAGAATATGGAAAATGCTGAAGTTTTATTTGAGTTTTGTTTTAAAATAGAAAGATAATTCAATTTTAAGCCCAAACCAAATTTTAGAAAAACTATTTTCTAAAATTGAAGTTTGATTCGTGAGCTAAAAGCAAAAATGAGAGCCAGAACATATACAACAAAACACTTCGTGTTAGACAATGTTTACGTTCAGTACAGCATCATTGAAGCTAATAGTACGGATGTATACATGCAGGACTCTAAGATCCAAAGATGGAAATTTGAATCACGTATATGACAACACTGGATCGAAACATCGAAAGATTTAAATGACAGGCAACATACCTAATACCTTACCTTATTTTTACGGGCGTGAAGTGCAATGACAATGTTTGAAAGTGAAGTTGTTGTGAATTGCTAGAATAAACGCAAAAATGCAGAATGGTGATTTGCATCTAAAAATATTTCTACAAATATCTACAAACATTTATTAAGAATGAATTCATAGTTTCCTGCAAAAGCTCTTTTACTGTCGCTTTGATCTACTCTCCTGCTTGAACCTTGAAGCTTGAATGGTTTTTACTAATGTTCGAAGAACATTCTTTGATGTGAACATTCTATATGCTTTGTTTATATAGCCAACGTAAAAAAATTTGATATGGTACAACGGGCACGCCTGGTAACCCTTGCCCAATTTACCTATGTTTTTACCATCAAAAACTTCTGTTCACGGAAACTCACGATCCAATAAGCAGAATTAATTGAAATTTACAGAATCTATTAGTCTTAAATAGGACCAAGCCTGATAGAAGTGGTTTTGAAATGCGGGCGATTCTGTGCCAGTGGTGCCATCTTGAAAAATCACTAAAAAAAGATAACTGCTTTTAGACCTATAAATTCTGATTCAATCGTTTGATTTTGACCAAATTCACATAGTAGCTGAACCTTACTTTAAACCGCATTTAATAGAAATTTGGTTGAAAAATTCGGTTGGAGCTGCCAGCTATGATAATTTTGGTGTCTTAAATTTGAAAAAATAAAAATTTGCAAGTGAAAATATTCAAACAATCAAATAGCATAAAAAATGTCCGTTTCTTACAATAAAACCAATCTGTATACAAATTTTATGCTTTATCTACACGTTCAAACTAAAACTTTGGAAATTTCATGTCGGACAAGAACGGTAACCCTTTCCCAGTTAACCTGTATTTTTAGCATCAAAAACTTCTGTTCACGGGAACTCACGAACCAATAATCAGATACAACTGAAATTTACAGAATGCATTGAACTTAAGTAGGACCAGGTCTGATAGAAGCGATTTTGAATTGTGTGCAACTCTGTTCCAGTGGTGCCATCTTGAAAAATTACAAAGAAAAAAAATGCTTTTTACCGTATGAAATGTGAATAAGTTACTAGATGTGCATGAAATTGACACAGTTGCTAAGCTAAGCCATGTTTGGTAAAAATTTGGTTGAACAATTTATTTGGTGTTGCTAGCAATGGTAATTTTGGTGTCTTGGGATTTGAAAATTCGCTCACGAAAATAAAGCGTTTTGCCCTATAACTTCCAATGCAGTCATGAAATCAAAACGAATTTCATATGATAAATGGAATTTATTATAGGCATTATTTAGAAGGAATCTGGTTAAAAAACCATGATAGGGTTGCCAGCTATTGTTGGTTTTGTGTTTATTTGCAATATCTTTATTAAGCGATTTTATCGTAAAATTTTTAAACGGTAATGATCTTGTAGTGACAATAAACAACAAATATTAAGTTTTCGAAAATTTGAAAACTTTTGCGACTGGTAGCCCTAAATTTCTTTGTACCCCTATAACTTCCAATGCAGCCATTGGATCAAAACGAAGTTCGGAGTAGATTGATTTCAACGTGGGGCAGATGTGATATATTTTTGGCTTTGATGCTAGCGCAGGGTTGCCAGTGCGAGGCATTTTTCGCTATTTTCGTATCAATAAATGCTTACATTCAGTATTAATATCGCGAATATTTACAATGAAAATAAGTTTTACCAATATTTAAATTTAATAAGTTCTAGAAATTTTTCGGTCCCAAACATCATTCTATCCCTGTTACTTTCGAAAAAATCATCGGATGAAATCGAGATTGATAGAGTTATTTGATTTTGACGTGAGACAGTTGTGGGAGACGTTTAGTTGCAGTGCTGGTAAAGTGCTGCGAGCACTAAGCATTTTCTTTGTTTATGTTATGTTATAAAAGCAATCCCACGACAACCCTCGTACGGGTCTAGGGGTTGAAGCTGGTAGAGAGCTTCATTACAATTTTTTTAATCATTGTGGATACGAGTGTGGTGTGATTAGTTCCACGACTCACTTTACCCCTGATTTAAATCAGGTACCTAATCAGAACTAGGTGAACTCAAAGCTTGGTGCGTGGACCCTCGTCCAAACCTGGATTCGAACCAGGGACCCCACACGAAAGAAGCCAGTGCTCTACCCATTAGGCTACTCAAGCTTCATGTTATGTTATGCTGCTTTCAAAGTTTTGCAGTTTTGGTTTTCCTAAATCTTAAAATTCATGCAATTGGTGGTCCTGAAATCTTTTCTATCCTATAAGTTTAAATATATTGTTAAGATCAAAATGGTTTTGCACTCGAAACAGTTTAGAGCACGTGTGGTAGAATATGCACTAAAAATTCTTCTATTGTTCATCGAACATTAGTATTTCTAGCGGTTTAGGTGCGGTAGAGTTTGTTTATTCATACAACGGCTTTTCATGGATTTTCATTCCAAGCATTCTTCAATTGATTTTATTATTTGGAATGATTCAAAATGACAGTATTGCGAGTTTCTTGAGATCCAGGTATATCCAGGTAATGAAATAATATTCTTAAACGTCACATAGAAATAGAATGATGAAATAATGATATAATATTATAAAACTTCACAAAGAATTTAAGAAAAAGCAGAGTTGGTAAATAAATTTGCAATGCGAAATAAGAATTATAGCTTTTTTAAATGAAATTTAATGTTCAAAGCTTCCATAAAAGATATTCTTTACAACAAATTAAAAACAAATTTCAGCGTCAATTATTTGTGCCAGTCATTTAATGAATCCGCATCTAAATATGATATAAATGCTACCTTGAAATTCCACTTAACCTATTTCCAACATTCTAATTACCGTATGCTAAAGATATTATGAGATTCATCGCGAAAGCTTCTTTCCCTACCATGAGCGGGCTATGCACACATTTACAGGATGCATTAACAAAATGACCAAGAATGACTACATCTTATCTTGATTCGTTCTCGGATAAAATCTCCTTGCACCACCCATTTATTGTGACAGGACAAAAGAGCAAGGAGTAATCTGGGCTGAATGGAAAATCGTGTTTAGTTGCTTGATGAAAAGCATGTCTTCTAATGGCGGTTGTCGTTGTTATCGGTGTCGTGCGACATCTTGAAATATTTCATTGCGACGAGAATGCTCCAGGATTGAAGCCTGATTATACTTGTAGTAGAGTCGGGAATATGAGAACGAGAACTAATAGGCAAATCCTGGATTCTAAAGTTACAAGGCTTAACCATCCGTTCGTGTTGCGCTTCGCCTCCCTAAATTGCTTCTGAGACATTGTCATACGGCTGGCTGTTCGCTAAACGAACGTTGTGTGGTAGTGAGGAAGTTGATGAGCAAGGAATAGACTGGATTTTACGATTTCATAAATTTTTTTCTGCCGCTAGGCGATTCAGAGTAATTTTTCGAGTGGGAAACGCAAGGCTCCTGCAATTGAATGTTTGGCGCGACGTACAGTGACAGGGGCAGAAACGATGTTAGCAAATGACTATGAAATTGAAAATTGAAGAGTTTCCATCTTATTTTCCGTTCGTTCGTATCGAGTAACGACTTTCCGCTCTGTGACTTCATTTTGATGCTGATTAATTCAGGAAAAGAAACTGTGTAGCTTGTTTTTCGCATGTCATACGGGAGTATGTTGTGCGACAGAAATGAGTTGCTATAATTCTTACAGAACAACATATTGTTCCTAGACAGACTTACAGATATTTCGCAGAGTGACCTACCATTCTAAAGTAGTGTAGCTTAAAGACCAGGCACTCCTAATAACCATCGTTGGAATGACACAAACGTGCGTTTTGTTCTGAACTATATATGGACTACTCGCGGAAGTCACTTGTCTTCTGAAACTGTTCCCGCAAAAAAATCTACAGATGCTTGCAAGGTATTTCTCTACTTAACTGACTCCTTCAGTTGTTATGGGACGACAAGTCCCATAAGACTTGTGGGTTCTGGCTCGTCCCGTCTCTGGTCTGCCGATTGTCGGATTGAATTTTCAATGAGTACAAGGTGAAAATATTGAAGCTGTGGCGCGGCAGTCATGTCTAAATATATGCCAACAAGTTTCGCAAACCTTCGTTGCACACAGCCTTTCTCCAGCGGAAGAGCAGCCAGCCAACCTTTATCCCAGATCAGGTTCGCAAAATCGTTAAGGTTGACACTAAGGGGTTAGCAGAACCTGAATGAAACTGTTCTGGTTTGTGATCGTTGTCGCTGTTACTGTTCGTGGTCTTCTTGTTCAAAAGCTGCAGAAGAGAAGGCGTTTAATAGCATTTATGACGACGAGTTAATGTTCGAATTTAAAACGGTCATCGCACTCGCATTTCATTCGCCGTTTTTGAATTAGTGTCGTGCTGTTTCTCGTTGTTTTTCGTAAAAGCGGATGCTGCAACGAGAAAAACGACAATCGAGGAATGCTTGGTGCAGAAGAACAATGAAGTTGGCATATTAATGGATGTGGTTAGAAGTGTACGCATATGAATGATTGCGAAATGCTAGCGTGAAATATTGAAAAACAGTGAATAATTGCTACGATGGGAATTTCTACGATTCAATATAATTTTCCCAGTAGCAGATAAATGGGAGAATGTGAATTGTATAATAGGTTCTTTTTCCAATTCTACTGTAGTGCGGCATTCTTGCGTTTTTCTGTGCTTAATCATATTTGATTTATTACACTGCTGTTGATGATTTACAGCAGAAGATTTTCGCTGTGGTAGATGGAATAATAGAGGAAATGAGGGAAGGCATTAATAAAGTTATGAAACTGTTGGAGCTCGAAGTAGATTGACGCTAATTGTTATTGAAGATAGTAAATTAAAAAATTAAGTTGAGCATGTAATGCATTGTATATGTGTTTTGAGCATTCTGTGATAATTTGATTATTTTCTCACGTGAAATCTTTTATTTAAACTTCGCGGTTTTGAAAATTAGAATGTAGGATTTATGCAGTGTTCTGGAGCGTTTAAACATTTCTGGGTCTTGCACAGCTACATTTTTCATACTCATTAGCTATGCGTTAATAAAAACACTAAAAAGTAAAAGTTTCAAGCTATCATGCTGAAACATTTATTGTAAATGGTCGCACAGTCTTTGAAGACATTGGTATATTCATCAGCTCATGATATATGTACGTACTTAACCGAATTAAACTGGGAGAAAATTTGAGCAGGTGTACATTATTCTGGTCAGAGTGATCTTGGCATAACTTGTGTAGTATCTGGATTCTGACAATACAACGGTTAGATAAGTGGTGTGCAACAGCATCAGCCACATCTATAGTCGTTGCTGTCAAGATAATCTATACACTTAAGTGTATAGATACATACTGATCATTTACTAAATTAAGTAAGCATCGACTCATTTTTTATCTATTTGGAACCTTTATGACCCTCGCACTCAGAGCAGGTTGATGACCAACATCGGTGGCTTCAGTGAAACGAGACGGAGGCTGCTGATGGCGATGACCAACATCTTGATGAGCGCGGCGGAAATTTTCTCGGAACATAGAAGTTCCCTGCATCTTGCTAATAGCTACCACAAAGTTTGGGAATATGCTGCTGTTGGTGGTGTCGGAAGTAGTCTCGATAGATCTTTTTTCACAGGAATGCAGAGAAGAAAGCCTCACACACTGTAAGCCGGATGGAATAGTATCTCTAGCGCAAACGCGAATGAGGGACAGCTGAAAGGTTTTGAGCCCAGGGTATTAAAATAAATATTTTTCTATGTAATCTCTCTCCATATAAATTCACTTTTTTGATACTTCTACAAATCTTGTCTTACGCAGGGCATGCCTTGCAAACCGCACATTGTGCATGGATGTATTGTTTCGCCAACTTACCTCTCCTTTTCTCGACAACCGCTTGACGCACTTACGTAAAAAATGCGGCGTAATAGTCTCCGTTAGTTGAAAGCTGTTGAAGAAGGTTGTCGATTGACAGAATCTCTTCACAATCCCAAAAATAAAGACCATGTGCCTGAATGCCGATCTTTCAACTTTGAATTTCCGCGGTGGCTTTTCTTCCTTTTCTATTAACTGAATTTACTCCTGAGTCAAAATCTTGCTAGGGGCATACTTTTATTTAAAGCGTTTTTCAAGACAGCTTCATTATTTGACTTCTGTCAGACCTGATTGTGTCATAAACGACACATATTTATTTCCGATACTTGCTAATATTTCCTGTTTAATTCGTAATAATGTGATTTTTTGTCAGAAGCTATGACAAATAAAAACTTGAAAAAAAAAATATTTATGTACTTTAAACTCATATACGACTAAAAAATTACCAAATGATATCTTAGCCGAGCATAAAACATTAGTTCTCATTTTGAACAATTATTTTTTCCGAAATTCTGCTCAATATAAGGGTACCAAAAACTGAAAATTTTTAAATTTCAATTCCACACTACGGTGATATCCACTTCTTTAATCAAAATCATAAAAAAGATCAAAATGAAAACATATTATATTTTCTATTTCAAACTATGCAAAATATGTCTAATAACCTATGACCTCATATCATTTATTATTGTGTTTAAATTATATCAGCTATTTGAACTTTCAGTGTCGTATTGAATTCGGTGGCATTAATATTTTTTTTCCAAAAAGCCTCATAAAATTTGTCTACGGTAGTCAGCATAACATTTTAATACAGCAAAATGTAAAATATTAGCTGACATTTATCTGATACACAATAGAGTGACACCCCAAGGCAACGTAAATTACCAAATAATAAAATCAAGCGCTTGTCAAATATACATGGCTGCAATCAAATTTCGAATGCATTCTACGAAGTACTCGTAGATATGTATCTAATTTTGATGTTTTTGGGAAAACATGAGCACATTTGTCATGGGAAAATATAGTGTATTGCACCAATAGCTCACGTTTGAATTGCAAATGTAACAGAGTATTCATAGTCGTATGATGTAATTTCATCGGCAGTTTTCAAATTAAAGAAAGTTAACATCCATAATTTATTCTGCACATATTTGTATTGCTTGGAGAATTTATGATGGTGATTTTAAAGGTATTAGAATTTATTTTATCCTTAATTTTTGATGTTGAACCCGGAGAGCAGTTTCAGAGCACTAAATTGCATCACATCTCGTGAGTCAACAAGCATAAATGTTTTGGAGTGTCAGACGGTTTGAATATTTTTGCAGGATCAACTCTTTTTGTTCCTTAAGTATATACTATAAAAAACATTCTCGTAAATACTGCAATAATAGGTAAGTACTTTGAATACAACAACAATCGCTGCCGCTGCAACTTCACTGCGGCAGCGATTGTTGTTTTATTCAATGTACTTACCTAAAGCTCTGTCATAAAGAGCTTAACTTGCATTTACTTACCCTGCCCAAGAGTGCGGAAAAAACGCACATAATATACAAAAAACTCTAGCGCATATGAGCCGCTAGAAATACTAATGTTCGAAGAACAATAGAAGAATCGTGCAGATTTTGAATGCATATTCTACCACACGTGCTCCAACCTGTTTCGAGAGCTAAACCACTTTGATCTTAACAATGCATCTAAACTCCTAGGGTGAAAGGATTTCAGGACTACCACTTGCATGAATTTCAAAATTTGGGAAAGCCAAACACTGCAAAACTTTGAAAGCAGCATAACATAACATAAACAAAGAAAATGCTTAGTGCTTGCAACACTTTACCAGCACTGCAACTAAACGTTTCCCACAATTGCCTCACGTCGAAATCAACTAACTCTATCGATCTTGATTTTATCTGATGATTTCGTAGCAAGTTACAGGGATGGAAAGATGTTCGGGATCAAAAAATTTCTAGGACTTAGAAAATTTAATCATTGGTAACTAATTTTCATTGCAAATGTTAGCGATATGAATACTTAATGTAAGCATTTAATGATACAAAAATAGCAAAAAACGCCTCGCGCTGGCAGTCCTTCGCTAGCATCAAAATCAAAAACCACACCTGCCTCACACTAAAATCAACCTACCCTGCGAATTTCGTTTTGATTTGATGGCTGCATTGGAAGTTATAGGGGTACAAAGAAATTTAGGGCTGCCAGTCATAAAAGTTTTCAAATTTTCGAAAACTTAATATTTGTTTTTTATTTTCACTGCAAGATCATTACCGTTTAAAAATTTCACGACAAAATCGCTTAATACAGATATTGCAAAGAAACACTTTTTAACCAGACTCCTTCTGAATAATGCGTATAATAAGTTCCATTTATCATATGAAATTCGTTTTGATTTCATGACCACACTGGAAGTTATAGGGCAAAAAGCTTTATTTTCCTGAGGGAATTTTGAAAACCCAAGACACCAAAATTACCATAGCTGGCAGCACCAGCCGAATTTTTCAACCAAATTTCTGCCAAACACGGCTTAGTTCAGCTACTGTGTAAGTTCCATGCAAATCTGGCAACTGAATCAAAATTCATAGGGCAAAAAGCAGTTTTTTTCTTTATAATTTTTCAAGATGGCCGCACTTCAATCAGACTTGGTCCTACTTAAAACCTTTACATTCTGTGAATTTCAACTGTATCTGGTAATTGGGTCGTGAGTTCTCGGGAACATAAGTTTTTGATGCTTTAAATATAGATAAATTGGAGGAGAGCTACCGTTCTTGTCCGATGTGAAATTTCAAAAGTTCTTCGGTTATATAGAAAAAGCATAAGATTTTTATATGAGTTGGTTTTCACTGTAAAAAAACGAGAATTTTCTATTAGATTCGATGGTTTCAAGGTTTACACTTTCAATGCCTGCCGTAATTGCAGGGTTGCCAGCTCGTTCGTGAAAAACTACACGAGTCTATAGCTTAATAATTTCAATATGTATTTTAAGTTTAATAATGATCCAGTAATGTGATCAAAAGTTATTGCAATTCAAAAATTTTCAAATTTTCCTAATCTTTTTTTCATCACACACAAAGAGTTAAAAATTTCAAAAATACTACCATTTTCACATTTAAAACACGTTCGAAATTCATTCCGTAAACTTCATTTTTGCATAAGTTTTTTTTCGACAGAATAATAGGCATATTTAAAATATAACTAAAATGGCCGCCGGTGCCAAAGTGTTAAAGACTATTGACTTTTTGTGAGACCTGGCACTATTCTGCATATACACCAATGTATCCTGAAAATTTCACTCCTGACATTTTTTCATGACATATATATATATATATATATATATATATATATATATATATATATATATATATATATATATGTTATTATATATGTTTATATATATATATTTATATATATATATATATATATATATATATATATATATATATATATATATATATATATATATATATATATATGTTATTATATATGTTTATATATATATATTTATATATATATATATATATATATATATATATATATATATATATATATATATATATATATATATATATATATATATATATATATATATGTATATATGTATATATATATATATATATATATATATATATATATATATATATATATCTATCTATATATATATATATGTTATTATATATGTATATATATATATAGATATATTTATATATTTATATTTATATATATATATATATATATATATATATATATATATATATATATATATATATATATATATATATATATATATATATATATATATAGAAATGGACTTGTTTTATATAATAAAAAATTTATCAGAGGAGCTGGTGGAATTTGTCTAACATGCATTGAACGTACTTTACAAGTTGACCTCGAATTGCTCTTGATTACAATGCTCCATAATAATCCTAATAACAGCTGGAGGGAAATATGTAGCCATAACTGAAACTTTAATATTTTTGGAATTCGATTGGGCTGATTATGCAAACCCTTTATTATATCAATTAATTATTTTTATAACATTTTAAGCTTGCAAAGTATCAAAACCGTTTTACAAAACGTAAGGAATTATTTTTTTTCAATTTCGGCAAGGTTGCTTTGCACCATACAGACATGCATACACACCTACCAACATCGAAATAAGCGACGTTGAAAGACGAAATATGGCCCGTTGTTAGTAAGTTGTTAGTGATTTTCAAGCAATATAAATTAAACCTACGCCAAGTCACTATCCGCTATGGTTTATAGTCAACTTCACACTGTTGCATTGCCATCCCGGACAAAGGCCAATTTGCATTTCCACTTGATATTAATGTGAAACGATGGTGACCGAGCTGGTAGAGCGTAGCTAACTAAGAAAATAACTATGCAAATTTAGATATCGACATACACATAAGAAAAAAAATATTTTTTGTTGTTGTGTTTCGACTTGACCGAAGAAATGTGGATTGGATCAGGGGATTGTTGAATAAAAATAGAAATGTAAGTTTCGTTATGGTCATCTATCAGGTTCGCGTCTATGAAAATTAAACTTCAATAAATCATGTATATTTGTTTGTTAGATGGATGATGGAATATGATACAGATAAGTATGATAGATTCGGAATGACGAGGAAAGTTTAATAAGCACATTCTGTATTGATAGCCATTCACATATAAAGTGAACAGTTAACTGTTTACATTATAAGAGAGTTGATGAATTGGCAATTTCAGTAGAATAAATTTGTATGGCTACAAAATTGAAATTTGATCCGAATTAGTGTTGCTCAGAAATATGGGTGTAGATTTTAAAGCAAAAAAGGAAATAATGAAGATATTTATATCTGAATTGTTTGCCTGGTTTTTCCAAATTTGCTTCGAATATGATTCGTTGGAATAAATTACCCTTAGTTGAACTCATATTGAGATTTATTCTTTCATAGAAATGAAATAGTTAATATATGCTGACATTTAGTATTGGGAAATAGGTATCAAGTTATGTCTGCTTTGCAGGATGAAATTGTTTCGATCTCATCTCAAAACATTGGCGGTATAGCATGCAGAGCATATTGCAAATGGTTTTGAATCAGTCATATTGATTATTGATATTTTTCTGTAAGTTCAACTACAATCCAACGCTTAAAAATATGATTTGTATTCAAGGACAATATTTAGCTTATCGCTTCTTTCTCATTTACTAGTTCCGAAGGTAAGTGATCTCTTAGTAGAAACCATTTGCTGCCAAACTTTATTTTCTAGCACGTACCATTATGTTTTGGTGTGATTGAATTGCATATAACAAAGCTTAAAATATTTACATTTTATCATATTAAAACAATATCTATATCTATAAAGAATTTACATTACTTTTTTTGCAAATTCTATTGTATCTATAACAATCCCTTCTTCTCAAAACCTTTCCTCCACATCTTCTCCTGGAGTACATTTCTTTCAGACAATTCCTTTAGAAATCGAACTTTTGATGAACGATATCGATGCCAATGTGGTTCCAACGGCATTCCAAATATCTTGACTAATTCACTTGCATTGTTCCTATGCGTCTCTCTTTCCATTTTGTTTAGCATAAGTATGTGTCTCTTCAGACTCTTTCCCTTCTCTTTGGAATAATGCCAATAGTAAGACCCTTGAGAAATCGGTCTACACGAAAGTTTACTCTTTTATCCAATCTATTCTAGCTTATGAGCAGCACGGTTTTGTCAAATGTGAATCCACTTTAGCCATGGTCGTATTTAACTCCTTCGTCACAAGCTAAGAAATGATGGCATAGCTGACCGTCTCCTATCCTGGTTTATCTCTTCCATCTTATGTCGTGCCTGTATTGTAACTGTCAATTCCTGTCCCTAGATTCCTTTTTATACCGAATCAGGTGTTCAGGTGAAGTTTATATATGACTTGTAAAGGTTAGTTTAGTATCAAGGCCGACTCCAAGGTCGTTCGCCTCTCTAACTCTTATGGTTTGTGACCAATAGTGTAGGTATGAGTGTAATTAAATGCTGCTACGTAAGAAGCGAACACTTTTTCGTATACATAGTGCCGTGCCATGTGATCGCTGTTCATGTCAGAGTTTCCACCCTTTATTTTGAAGAGGTTTCTGGAATACGAATGAGCTTGAATAACGAAATATTTTTTTTTTACATTCAATGTCGACCACTTGCTGGACATGAAAATAAGTTCATACCATTCGTAGAAACAAACATGCCCAAACCCAAGCTGACACGCCAGGAATACTCACTGCTCTCCACTTGATTGAAAAGGTGATTGAAAAAAGAATTGGTTGCACACAGCGGCCCCAATTTGGTGCTCTGACGCTCGTGGTGGTTTAACCCTTGAAGAAACATATTATTACTCTGCTTCAACTGAACATTATAAATTGACATTTACCAATATTTAGTTCGAGGCTGTTGTCAATACAGTATTTAAAGAAACAATCTAAATTATTTTGCAAATAATTATGTCATCAGAGGATGTTATTGCTTTAAAGATTTTACAGTCGTCTGCAAATAACAAGAACTGAACATTTTGGAAGAATAGCTAGATGTTACTAACAAAAATTAAAAACAATATCGAATCTAAATGAGACCCTTGACCAGGGCCGGATTTAAGTATGGACATTTATGGGCAACTGCCCAGAGCGGCAAATATTTGGAAAGAGTGGAAGGGCAGTAAATTTTTGAAAAGTTTAATATTGTCTCAAATTTTCAAGTTTTGCTGCAAATATAATTCGTCAATCAATCAATTATGCATTTCTTAAAAAGAATAAAAAACTATTTAAGCTCCACGATGACGAAAGTTCGCCTTAACAGCTCAGCAGTTGTGTGTAATGAATCTGAGTTACTCCGTTCTTTAGACTTCGAAAACTCTATCACACAATTTTTAAATAAAAAAGTTAACTAGCAAAAAAAATTTTTATTTTTTCAGAGAGCCATTTTTTTTTGTTAGATACGTACTTATATATCGTCGCTGTGAAATCAAACCGGCATATCTGCAAAAAGCATATTTTTCACCAGAGCGCTTTAAAGTTTTCGCGTGTGGGGTGTTTACTCACAAATGCATACCGGGAAAACACCATTAGACGACTTTGTATTCAACTATACGATATGCCGGTGCGACATAAAAATAGACGGGAAAAAGAGGAATTTTTTGATACCAAAAACTCAAAAACTCAATTTTTGCAGATATGCCGGTTTGATTTAACAGCGACGATATATAAGTACGTATCTAACAAAAAAAATGGCTCTCTGAAAAAATAAAAATTTTTTTTGCTAGTTTCTGATAATCGTGTTTGTATTATTTGGGGCATTTCACGTGAAGCGGACAACAACAAAAATTCGAGGTCTGAATTTCGTTCATTTTGTACATAATGGTATTTCTAGAGGATATGAACGTGGATACACAATTTTGGAATTTGGTTTCTATGAGGTTTAGTTGCCGAGTTATGGACTTCTGAATAATTGACGAAATTGATGAAAGGTTTCTTTTTTGGAAGCGGATTCTGAAATTCAAAATAAAATCTAAAAAACATTTAACATATTGATTGGTATAGAAAATTAGCTGTTCTTTTTAATTTTGAAATTAGTTTTGTTCCCTGTGTGAAACCGGAAGTAGACACTTCAACCCGTAATCTGAATAATTTAGACCAGGTTAATAACAAAACAAATAAGCTTAGAGTATACTTATTTTGTCGTGAAAGTATTAGAATGGGATGGCCAGTAGTTTAGAAGGCAGGTGAATTTCAATACATACAAGTTGCATGGGGCGTGGTATCGAGAGCCAATCATAGCAGTAAAATGTTTTGTTAAGGCTTTTTTTGTAAACGATTGCATTTATTTCGAATTATGAAAGTAGAATCTGTCTAATCGAAATGCACACAAATTACACGTCTTTGGCTTATTTATACTAGTCCAACTTGATAAGATCCGGTACCCAGCAAGTTAAGCGTAGCAGCCAATCTTCGAATAGGTGGAACAGCATAGCCTCTTACTTTCTTCAATACGCTGCTATAACCGAAAACATGTTTGAGGATAACTTCATCTATGACGCCTTTAGTCTAAATTGCTTGCCAAACCTATAAACTCGTGAAAAAAATATAAATTTGATCACAAAAAAAATATTTGCAATGGTTTAGTTTTTAAATATGAGCAGTGGTTTAGTTTTGTCTCTCAATGCACAACGCCTTCTCTTCGAAACGTTAATTAACGCCTGACCATAGCATGAGTACTAACAAGTAGCACGGAAAGAACGATATTGAACGGTGGAAGAGAAAAGTAGGAAGTGAAGGATTTACCATCAGCTGGCACCTAAGAAGAACCAAAACCAAAATAAGTTCACTTTATCGTATGCAAAAGTGAGAAATGCATACTCTCAAATGACAGGTGAGAATGTATATATCCATGTTAGCTGATAGATGAGAATGTGTTGACGTGCGTGTGATCCCATCAAGAAACAGTAAGTGGAGCGAACAATCGCTGGACACAAACGAAATTGTGTGTACTGCATTGCATAAAAGTGTCGGAGATATTCTTTTTACTCGCCAAATGGTATCGAAAGTAGTATTCTGCCTTTACTACCTTATCG
Source organism: Nemotelus nigrinus (assembly GCA_947369275.1). NCBI lineage: Eukaryota > Metazoa > Arthropoda > Insecta > Diptera > Stratiomyidae > Nemotelus > Nemotelus nigrinus. The sequence goes on along the minus strand of OX376373.1, from coordinate 43,368,163 downwards.
CTTACCATTTTAATACTTAGAAAACTTTTTAAGAACACATATTGCATAAATCGCTATTCGTTAAAATAGTCTCTTTGGCAAAGCACATGTATATGGCCTAGTGGGAATGAGAAACGTATGTGATCGTAGCAGCTACTCTGATCGTAGCAGCTACTATCTGTTTTTTCAGCTTGGACTTGAATATTGCTATCAATTTCTTTATTATAATTTTATCGCAAATCACGTTTTTTCTGTGCTATTTATTAGTACTTATGCTGTGGCCTGACTTCCAAATTATTGTCGGATATGTTACATTTGAAATCATTTGTGCAGTATTCTGCCCTGATTTGCATAAACGTTCTATCTACATTTTAGCGCTTTCGAGATATTCAGTGGTTTGTGTTTGGATTTGTACTGGACATATATGGAAGTGCATTTTTAACATACTTCCACAAAAGATAGATTTTTCAAATTTTGCAGAATGATGAAATAGAGTACATAATTTTCGAATCCGGTATTAACTTAAAATTATAAAAATGTAGATAGAAAGTTTATGCGAATCAGGGCAGTATTGTAAAAGAATCTTCTAGCACTTTATCGGTTGCAGCTCGATTGAGTTTTTTTTATCGAAATGTGTTTTCGAGATGAGTTCAACATAACTAGAAGTTGGTGACTCGGTTCTAGTTTCATAATTCCACTCCAGGATAAAGTGAGTCCTGAGGCTCAGTATTTGGAAATATTAAGTATGGTAGAGCCTATATAATTTTCGGTTCACAGATCCACAACAAATTGTAGAAGAAAAGTTTTCCCTTACTTTTTTAAGTTACAAGAATACATTGTTTCAAGTATTCATCAACAGTTAAGAGAAGAGGTAAAATTTCCTAGCTCCAATTTTAACAACTAAACCAATTTGTCATCTTTTTTCGTCTTGATTCCGAAAACTTGGAATTCCGTCCATGATGGCCCATAAAGTAGACATTCCAAAGTTCATTAAAAACATCAAGGCACGACGAAGTGTGCAAAGCCCTCAAAGTCTTTCGGTCGGAAAATTGCTCATACTGTTTCAATATTAGAAAAAGATAATCGAATTTATTAAAGGCATTGGTCTAAGTGCTACTACGAACACTACAGCTAGTGAAAAACTAAATCCCTCGTTTTTTGGGGCTTGCTCAGAGGAGTTAAAGCATCGGATTTCCACTATGAGCAAGTAGCGTAGCATTCTGACCTGAAATGGTACCCATTGTCTCATTTATACGCATGGTATGAAGTGTAAACTTCAAACCCCAGTTCAAGATCTTCATCAAGCAAACCGATCCTTCCCAGGAATATAGTCTCTTCTCTAGTTATCAGAGTCATCTCCTCTAGACATCAAGTCTATAATCTGACCGAGAGTGAAATGGGAACATATTCGATAGAAATGCCAAAATTTTGGATATAACTACACCATTATTTATCATTGTGTGTAGTGCCTTTCATGGCGAATGCAAAAAGACAGAAAAAAGCCTCAAATTTGATTAGTCAATTCATAGAAAAAGAGCCGACATTATTTCGCGTTTTCATAATATGATGAGATTACTGATTCACAAACGGGATTTAAGTAAATTATCATATAAAATAAATAGCTAATATGCTTAAATTCTAGGTCAATATTTCTTAATAATATTGATTTTATTAAAATTCAGAAGTTGCATCATAGTCTTATATGTAAATTTGAAGCATCACGCTATTTCTTATTATAGTCAATATCATCATATACGCCATCAACGACAGGGGGCTTCGCAATATTCATGAAAATAAAATTTTCCAGTTTGTATGGTTTTGTAATTCGCTCTCAGTTGATTGACATATCTGTAAAACAGAATCTTTTTTGCATTCACCGTTTTTATATTGCCTACATTTTAGATGAATTTGCGAAAATTTGCATAACAACGAACTCAATATAAAATGTTTGTGATTTTGTAAATGGATGTTGATTTATTCACCCATAATTTGTTTATGGACTTTGAGTTAATTTTGTTTCAAAGATATTAAGATAAGGAGAATATTATACCAAACAAACCTATTCAATATCCAATCCGTAGATTTGCGGGCGATGTTTGCCGTTCGCTTTGACTTATCCAAAATTATAATCCAGAGATGAAAAACTATTGGCGCTATGCACACGAAAAAAAAAAATTAAGCACCAAAGACACGTTAAAGCAAAGGAATGCGGTAACTGGCGGACACTGCCTTGATTTCACCAAACAACTTGTTTAATCGAAATCGGATTAGCTTACGGAACGATGACACTCTATTAAAAACACGTTAAGATACACTCTCGAAGCACAAACACTCGAGAAGAAAGCACTAGCACACATTCACCGGTTTCTTTCTCAAAAACGCTAATCTTTTGCCTTTGTTATGCCTTTAACCCTTTCGATACGGTCGCTGCAAGGAGGCGTAAAAGTGAATCGCGCAGACTCGTTTCGCTAATAAAACCGACACAGTCTGATCGGCAATGCGCGTCGCTCTCATCCAAGCCGTGCATGCACCAGTAGCAAAATGAAAGTACACATATGAAACCGTAGCCGTGGCAATGTTATACATATATCTACGTGGGCACGATGTAACTTTAGTTCTTGAGATATTTTATCAAATTAAACAACAATTAGGATTTAATCAGATTTTCGCGAGTTAAAATCAAACGAAATGTGTTGAACCCGGACCGTGAAACCCTAGGAATTCAGCAGATAGCCGAGCCGTCAGCTGAAATCCGCAACAAATCAGATCACATATCACCATGTGGTCAGTCGGAACCGCCACCGATGGGCTCAGATAACTTTATTACTTCTCCGGTAGCTTGAAATGCCTTCAAGAATTTTTGGCTGTTTCGTTGCTCAGCACAATCGGATGGACGTCGATGACGAAGGCCCAAGACGTGGATACCTTGAGAAGGTCACACGGTTCGTAACCCAGTCACAATCAACCGCCGCGAATGTTCGTTCAAGCGCTAAGACGTTGAAACTGAGGAATCGCGTACGGAAACGGCCGTGTATCCACTAGCAGCAGCAAGTACTCCGCATTCCACCATACGTGGTGGAGTCAAAGTGCTGGCGAAGAAGAAAACAGGTTCCTCCGTGGTTTCATGTTTTTCGATACGACAGATACTTGGCTTCCAGTTCCAACCGTGGCAGATGGAAGATCCACAACGAGGGGCGAAACTGTCCCAGATATATTACTGCTCTTGCGCCAGTTTTTCCCGCAAACTGGGGAGGCAAATGGTTGTTGATGACGGTTTGGGACAAAATTCTGTGAGATGTGAATGCAACCGGTGTCTTGTATTCAGAGAAGGTAGTACGGTTGCAGTATCTTCATCGGAACTAGTTACCTTTTGAAAAGTGCATTTCAGAGTTACCGTGCATTTGTTTTACGAGAAGAGTTCTTTTAGGCAATATACATATGTTAGGTTCTATGCTTATGTCGTTTTTCAATTTGTTATCACTCATTTGAATATTTTGACGCTTCTAATGACGTACAGTTTCAATCTGGTTTTTGCGACTGTTCTTTTGTTCGTTACATTATTTTTGTGAGTTGGAAACGTGTTTTATCGTGATTTGTAACATTTTGCTAAGAACCACAAATTCTACATATTTTAGAAGTAAAAAGACACATCTGGTTGTCCCTTGAGTAAACTAGAAAATAAGAATTTTTGTATTTTATACATTCGATGTTCGTATATACTTTTAAATCAATGTAAACAATAAATATAGCAGACTCGTGAATTACATTGGGATCTTCCAAAAATATATTTGAATAAATGTTCTTGCTATAGTCATTTATTCGATTGTAATATTCTATTCGGTAACAATTGCACGTAAGTTTTTAGAAGTCGATGAAGGTCTGCTAAGACAGAAAATGGTAGAATAAAAAGAAATACATACTAAAATTCGAATATGTTTGTTTTCGCAATTGAATTTCAGTTAAGTTTAGTCAACGAAACCAAAGCTCAACTATTACTACTCATTTTTACTAATGTTTGAAGAAGAACATTAGTATTAAAATCACTTTGGCCAAATTTTTTTTATTTCTATAAATATATATGTGTATATATATATCATCAAAAATTTCAGTGATAAAATCTCAGGAACGCGCCATTCGATTGAACTGAAATTTTCAGGATACATTGATGTACTCGTAATACGAGTACCTTGAATCTGGTCTATACGAGTCTCGTATATGCAGAATAGTGCCAAATTTCACAAAAAGCTAATAATCTTTAAGCCTTTGGCGCCGGCGTCCATTTTAGTGATATTTTAAATATACCTATTTTTCTGTCAACAAATAACTTTCGCAAAAATAAAGATTATGGAATAAATTTCGAACGTGTTTTAAATGTGAATTTGATTTTTTTTTTAAATGTTTGACTCTATGTGTGCGCTAGGCGCCTAAAATGAGATTGGGAAAATTTGAAAATTTTCGAATTACTATAACTTTTGACCAGAATAACAGATAATTATGGACTTTACACAACATATTGTTATTACTAAGCTTTACACTCTTGTAGCTTTTTATGAACGTGTCTACAACCCTGCAGCTACGGCAGGCATTGAAAGTGAAAACCTTCAAACCATCGACTCTCCTGAAAAATTTTCGCCTTTTACAGTGAAAACCAACTCAAATAGAAATCTTATGCTTTGCATATGCAGCCAAAGGAAAACTTTTGAAATTTCACATCGGACAAGAACGATAACCCTCCTCCAATTTATCTATATTTTAAGCATCAAAAACGTCTGTTCACGAGAACTCACGAACCAATTATCAGATACGGTTGAAATTCACAGAATGTATTGCTATTGAGTAGGCCCAAGTCTGATAGAAGCAATTTGGAAATGTGGGCAACTCTGTGCCAGTGGTGTCATCGTGAAAAATTATCAAGAAAAAAAACTGCTTTTTGCCCTATGAATTCTTATTGAGCTACCAGATAATCATGAAATTGACACAGTAGCTGAACCTTCCTTACTCTAAGCCATGAAATTTGGTTGAAAAATTCGGTTGGTTCTGCCAGCTATGGTAATTTTGGTGTCTTGGGTTTTGAAAATTCGCTCAGGAAAATAAAGCTTTTTGCCGTATAAGTTCCAGTGCAGTCATGAAATCAAAACGAATTTGATATATGGAACTTGTTATAGGCATTGTTCAGAAGGAATCTGGTAAAAAAACCATGATAGGGTTGCCAAATCGATATCGACAGAGTTATTTGATTTTGACGTCAGGCAATTGTGGGAGGCTTTTAGTTGCAGTGTTGGTGAAGTGTTGCAAGCACTAAGCATTTTCTTTGTTTATGTTATGTTATGCTGCTTTCAAAGCTTTGCAGTGTTTGGCTTTCCTAAATCTTGAAATTCCTGAAATCATTTTTCCACCCTATGAGTTTAAATGCATTGTTAAGATCAAAGTGATTTTGCACTCGAAACAGGTTGGAGCACGTGTGGTAGAATATGCACTACAAATCTGCACGATTCTCTATTGTTCATCGAACATTAAGTATTTCTAGTGGTTCAGGTGCGCTAGAGTTTATTTAGGATAGTTTGGTTTTCACGCTAATATGGTTCTCCAGCCTAAACAATAGTTAAGGTTTTTTCAACCAAATTTTGCTTGATCACATTTTCCTTATTTAAAACGAACAAACCCAGCAAACAACGCACTACTTCTAAAGTGCTACAGAAGTCTTGAGTAAACCCGTGAATGCTTTTAATGCTAGAGATAGCATTTTACCCCAAAATTCACCTATTTACTTCATATTACCCGCGTACGTGTAATATGTTTTGTTTCATGGTTGATCGTTTCCATCCCACAAATAGGAAAAAGATAAACGATAGGAATACAACGAGTGCGAAAGCACTGCTATACTACTGCTGAAGTGGTGAAACTGCAGCACGTAAAATGTACTGCTGTACCACTGCCTTAGAAGCAGTGTAGCAGGACATTGATATGGCTGCCCAGCTATAATGTCACCAATAGTATATTCGCATTACTTTGCATTCATGCCATCACATTTGCATTATTTTGTATTCATGTCATCTTTAATTAGAGCAAAAAAGACCAGTTTTAATTATAAATTTCAAAATATTTCACGTATCACTTGCGAAGTAAGACTGATTTTTGGGAAACGGTTTGAATTGCACCATTGGCAGTAGTGCTGCAGTACTTTATATTCATTGTAAATAGGGAACAGTAAATATATAAGAGATTCATCAACGTGTCGGAAAACTACAACAACTAGATAGCCTATTCAGGAGTTTAGCAGTATTACAGCAGCATGTATAATCATTGAGAATTAGAAAAGATAAATACTCATTAGAAAATGTATCAACACATGGAAAAGTTTTTACAACTGTATGCGAAAGTGCTGAACGCACGTTTGCTGGGAATAAATTACATTTCATGTTAGCTTCAAGACTAGCTCTTGCTTATTGGCAGGATTACTATATATCTGAAAAATACATCAAAGAGTAATCATCAATGTCTTGCAGTTGCTAGGCGTATAAATTCCACATTGGATGTGTTTCTTTGCATCATGCTTAAAACCTTAAGTTTGTGGACGGTTATAAAGTAATTTCGAAGCTTTAACAAAAAATAACATTTTCGAATCGAAATGAAGTCAGAAATTATTGCGATTTTCGAAAGGACTTACGAATATAGAGAACTGTGTTTCACTGATATTGTGTTAGGTTCGAAGATAAAGACCCAGCTATACCAAATGATACGTAGATTTTTTGCCACTTTGAGCATTTTTGTTTAGCCTAAACCTTAGCATTTCATTCAAATCTTTAAGGACTTCATTTGCAGACAATTGACTAAAATACAGGAAGAAGTCAGTTTGTCATAAATAGGCTCAACTTTAAAGTGTCGGGGCTCTAGTAACATATATCAGGTGGCATTCTCGTCGTAAAATGGGTGTACCAGTTGTTTGATGCAGCTGTATACTGACTGTAGATGCCAAATATCATGCGCAGTAACATTTTAAATGAAACAAAATTGATGAAAGAGAGAAGATGGTTGAGGCTGAAAATTTGATTTCTGACTAAATGAGCAATGCGGCTGCTCTAACTTGCCCGAAGTTGCTCTGATTTGTGTTTCATGAGCCTGCTCTAAGTTAAACTAGTGCAATTTAGATCACGATCCCTGCTCTACTTTTTTTTTGGGAGAACCGATTCGGGCAATCAGCCAGCAGCAAAAAATTGTGACTGAAGTTGAGCCCTTTATTAGTAAATTGGCTGGTTGAACTTCTGAAAAGCAATCAATTTTGAAAATTACCTGTCCATTCCTCTACCTTGTTCGACTTTTCTTGCCTTTCAATCGCTCCAAATTTCTCGAATTTTTTTGACAGCTGGCTTAATTTAACTTTCCTTGAGATGCTCAGCTCTTTTTTTTTGGAGTCAATAAACCCAGCTCTTGCGAGATGAGAGTGATTATTTTCACGATGTAATTCGCACTGATGTAACTAATTTATTGATCTTACTTATGAAACTGTTTATTAAATCGAAAGAAAGCTTTTAGACAAGATTGCTTGCAATGAAGAAAAAAGTTGAAGAATTGAGGTGCGCGCAACCATTCAATCATTCAACACTCAACCAAGTTCTTTTAGCGTAGTGGCTTCTTTTAGCGTTTGGCTTAAATCAGGCACATTCCAAAAGTATTGTAATATAATTTTTTTATTTGTTGTTTGTCAAGAGTTGTGGATATTTGAGGAAATTTGGAAAAAATAGCAGGAAATTTAAAATATTAGATCTGGGTATAGCTTTTGCGAAATGATCAAGAATGTAGTGGCTGCAGCTGCGAGGTTCAATATGCGTTTTATTTTAGAAGCTGACTTATGAAGTCTGAGTGCATCAACTTATCGCGGCCTATTAGAACTACAATTAGCCTATTGAGGTAAACCATAGGCTCTCCATTCAAATACCCGGGTCCTGATGGTGACAATCATCAGCCTATAAAGGTAAAGCTAACATGGTTTAGAGTGATATATAATGTGTAATTGCGCTTCACATACATTTCCATCACCTGGCGGGAAGCAAGCGTTGTGTTCATTCTTAAACCATTAATTATCTCGTACGTTATACGTAAGGACTGTCATCCCATGTGTCTCAACTATGTCTAGCTCAGGATTTTGGAAAGGATCGTCGGTTATTATATCATATATCATTCAGAAAGATCTTTGATTAGGCGCCAGGCCAAAGCTTCTTGAGTTCGAATATCACCTGCTAATAGAAATCAGCTGAGTGTTCGTCATCACACACTACCAGACGCATCACATGCTATCAGCCTCCCCAGCATACCAATCGATTCGCTAACGAATCATTAGTGAGTCACTTCAACGAATATTTCATTCGCGAACGAATTCATCTACGGTTCGCTAATGATTAACTAGGCCGCCCAAATTTTCATTTGTAACGAATCACATTTTTCGAATGTCTTGCGAGTCGATAAGCTTCGCTAAAAATGAATATTTTTAAGGTTATGCACATTCGCCTTTGGTGAATCTTAGTGACTCGCTAGTGATATGGGGTGTATGAGTTGCACTTATATAAAAATATAATGTACTTTACATTAACTTACATTTTCTCTTTTCGTAAAGTAGATATATCCTAAAGTAGGTTTGTCCTAAAGTAGCAAAGTAGATTTTGTTAAAGTTCTTCTCTTTTGAACATTTTAAATATAGTCTAACTTATTACTCCCGAAAATATCGAATCGAAATATGTCACAAAAAAAAACAAATAATAACGGAATAATAACTTTTTGCTTCAAGTAAACCACAAGGAACTGTCCTGTATATCAAGTACGGCAAGTATCGCTAAAAGCGAATGCGGGCGTATTCACTTTAAGTGAATCTGATTTGGAGATAGCATATAAGAACATACTCCTATGTTCCCAATCCTTCACTTCAGATTCGCTTAAAGTGAATCCAGGCGAGAAATGCTTTGGATCCGCACTATGTTCACTATAAAAAAGGGTCGCAAGCATTCGTTTTTGGCAATACCTTCGCTACATGGTATGCTGGGTCATCACACGCTACCAACCTCATAATACGCTACCAACTTGCACTATCCTGTGTTATTGGAGAACACGAGATGGTTTTGTATAGCTTGCTGCAAAGCCTATACATAGCACACTCGAAGAGATGACTCCATACCTTTTGCTGGCAACGTGTTTGTGCAAATTAGGCACTCATTAGCCATTTCATTGAATGAAGGAGCTATCCCTAGAGCGCTTCTTATGAGTTTAGGCTCCTTAGAGATTTTGCTACTCTGATTCTTTTGCTAAGCTAACGTTTATTGTTTTTGAATAGAAACCGCAGGATTTTAAAATAACGGGTGTCTACCAATTATTTGCTTTGTCCGTAGGAGGGACTTTTGGCTTTGTCCGATAATTTATCTTTTTGCTGGAAGCTCGTGGGGTTGACTCGTTTGGCGATTTTCCACTAACTCCAGCCATTTTTTGAAGTTATGTTGCCAGCAGCCTGCGGAGTGCTCATGGTGGCAAAGCCGTTCCAGTCCACATATTGACATTAGAGAATGTATTGGTGTTGATGCTAATATTTCGGCGAGCGAGTTTAATTTTCTTGGTTTTATATGAATCTCAGAACCACTATTTCAGCCCGAAATTGTGGTCATATCAGCGATTCAATCATTGTTCCTACTTACGAATACTTTTTACTATTTGGGGAAAAAAAATTTGCGCATTTAATTTGAAAATGGGACCTTAAGTGAATTTGTTCTAGTGAATGAATGCGGAAATAAGCACAGATTTATACAATGTAAAAGTTAATATTATTCTCTCAAATGTAAAAATTAATATTATTCTCTCTACAAATGCGTCTGTGCTATGGCTGCATTTGAAATTAATCATCTGGAAAATGTTTTCATTTGCAGAATAATTGTCTGTAATCGATTAGTATGGAAGCTGGATAATGGGCTATCTGATAGACAGTATCAATATTATCGCCATAATATTGATATTATCTATGGATGAACCTAAGATACTAAACCTATCATTATTGGATGGAAGATACATTAATCACTGTGGCGGTTTTAGCGTTCACAGCTTTGCCGTAAACAATTATGTACTGTTCAAGGCAATGGTCATAAATCAGAATGTTTCCGTAATTTACTGACTAAGAATAATGCTTTTGCCACTAAGTTGTTGCTTTATGATCATTCAAAGTAATGATATGATTCTTGAGAGAAATTTATTTGCTCATATAGTGTGGTATGTTGGCGTGCTTTGGACACATTTAGGAGGTACACAGAATGTCTTGTACATTAAAGGCAATAATTGATGCTGAATTTGTAACTAAACACACAAAGATGAAGTATAAATAATTTATTTTATGCATGTGTTGAGATGAAATATAAGAGATAACGGAAAAGGAATTGTTTAGAAAAATATTGTCTTAATCATTTAGCATACAGAGAAACAAAGTGAAAGAAGGAAAGGAAAAGTAAAAGTAAAAATTCGTAATTTGATAGAAGTCAATCAAGCTGACCGTTGCAGGAAAATAGCCATTTGTTAGTGTTGAATAGCCTCAGTAACTGTCCAGCTGCCGCAAATTTAATTCTCTCAACTGCAAAAGTCAGTCATATCCATGTTATCAGTTTGGTGTACAATCGAACTCTCTGGCTTCACTTTAATCGACGGTTTCGAGGTCCCGAAAAATATGTCTATTAGCTGCCAGTGCAAAAAAAACCGCACCGCGGCAGATTTGCCTGAAGTAAATCATTACGTATATGAGTCAATTATTACCTCAAGAAGTTTTCAATCTTATTGAAAACACTTTGCTATGCCTGAAAATATGATTCCAAAGATATCATATTTTGAATCTTAAATTTCTTTAATTTAAACGAATCCAGACTAGATTAGGGAATCGATATACTGGAGAATCGGCTTCGAAATACTCTAGCAAATGAAAAGTAGTTCTAAAAGCTTGTGATGAGATATCCAGGCGTATAAAGGTACTTCAAACCAGCTAATAATATCAAATTGCCATCTGATATTGAAATTTTTCTTTTGACTATTACCTGCTAAAACGTACTATACGTATTCAATGATTGTTGACAGAACCTTTTTAGTGATTCCATTTCAGTTTTTTCCCCTAATTCTTAATGCCCCGCATCTTTTAAGTAAATTTTTCTACACTACTATTTTACTGTCAAATGAGATTATATTGAAATCATTCTAAATCGTCAAATTAACAACATTAATTAATTAAATTGACAACAAAAATTACAGCAACTAATTCGAATATGTATTATTTGTTATGCAGTCGTGCAATATGACCTGGTATAAAATTATTATCAACGATAGCCGCAAAAGCACAAAATATTTGATTCTACTTAAAATTTCTACACGCCCTGAATATTCCCATGCCAGCATTTTCGGCAAATACTCGATCATTTAACACTGTTCATATTGTCAATCTTCATCAAACCGTGACTTATTGACAATTGTTGACCATTCAACCATAACTAGGTCGATAATGCCATTGTTATCATGAAAAACCGCAGTCTTGTTTTCTCACCTGAACATATCTGCAAATCCATTAACAATAGTCACGGACAGATATACAATATATGGCACTCCAACCTGAAATCCATTTTACAAAGGTCATAAATATTTCGTCGACCTTTCCGTCCGTAGTCGAGTATTTCTTAATCGTATCACCTGGATCTCTTACAAACGATGGATTGCAGAGAAAATGCAATCGAAAAAAATGGCGAAACTCAGGAATCTACGGTCTATGGATTGTAGGAGAAGACATTGAAAAGGACTGGGTATAGTTAAAAACCTATAAGTACTTTTCTATTTCATTTGACGGGAATATTGAATGTGTGGACGGGAGTGCTGTAAAAAGGACGTAGAGAAGAGACTTGTGATGGAGTAGAAGTTATTGAATGAATTGCGAACGAATTCATTTGATTTTGATAATTTAACGTAAAAAATTTACCTTTAATTTCCTAACATTTTTTTCTTATTGATTTAAGTTTAAATCCATCACCATAGGTCCTTTACTTGACACAAACATCAACTTAAATCATAAGTCAACTTTAAAGTATGATTTTCAAGCGATTAAAATTGAAAGCTAATTGCAAGCAACGTATAGTTTAAAAAACAAACTACGCACCTTTAAATTCACTAAGAACACTGGAAAAACCGTACAACAACATATATAACATCTAATCTTAGTCATATCAAAACTTTTTTGATGTTTCCCCTACAACCCTATGTTCACCTATTCCTTTAAACCTGACTGGACTACGTACGTGAGTTTTGTTGTGAAATGTAACTAATACTAATCCTAGAATATTGGCTGAGGAGATTTTTTCGCAGACTGTAAATCAGTTTCACTATTCACTACAAAAAGCAGAGTATTTAAAAGTGCTTTGAAGTGGAAGGATATTGCGTTTTAGTTCAACTCCACATTGGATTTTGAGGGTTTCTGCACTGATTTCTCATTGCGAACTGTTTGGGACAAAGTAAAAATATAATGGCTTTTGAAGAACATGTTCTATACAAGCACACTTAGTAATAAGATAAAAATCGTTGGCATAGTATCACTTAATCTGCTTGTATGCTTTCATCTTCTTTTCAACATACATCTGTTGAAATTTACATAAAACACTTTGACCATCTTCCGCGGTTACTAATCACATCGGAACTGAGCAGAGAAGATTAAAAAATTTCAATTGGCCAGGAAAAATTCATAAAGCGGATCTAATAACGTAATTAGAATACACATTCCCTAATTTGAATTGGTCAATGGATGGTGTTTGAATGTGGAAAGAGCAGCTACTGGTCTTGCTGGATCAATATTAATGGAAATGAGATGATTATCTTAATGACTCTCGTTCCATTGAATTCTATTTACTTTGCTTTGAATGAGAAGAATGATTGTTAGAGATTAGTGGTGATTGAAGGTGCTGTTTGTTGTATGTTTGGTTGAATCTAGAACATGATTCAGTGATTTTTAGTTAATTGACGCTGGTGATTTTCGTGTTGTGAGGTTGAAAAATTACCTGAAAATTGACTAACAGCATGGCTGGTAGTGAAACATCTGCTCATATTCAATAAGGAAGCCTTACATTTTCTTATGGAAAGAATTTCTCCTTCTGCTCAGTTGCCACTAAGATACAATTTAGTGCATTTGAGAAACCAATGCTACTTTTGCAGTGGATCTTCATGCATGGATGAGGTTTCGAAAATGTAAATGTGAGAGTTAGTTGGCGACATAACATTATTGTTCGTCAAATTCATGCAGTCAATTTAAGAATAAATCAATAAAAATTATTTTCACCTTTTCAAAGCACAATACTGCGTAGTACTGTAGGACAATCCACTTCTGATGACTGAGCATTATCTTGTGCATCTTATACTCTTCTTAGAGTAACCGAAAGTCTAATGTTTGTTCAGCAATAAGTTTAAGCTTGTCTAGTCCAAAAATCGGTTGTAAAATAGAATACGAAGACTTTTATACCGGGCAAATTTCACAATCTGAAAAGATTTAGTACTTACTAAACCATGATTATTTGAGAGGACAAAATTGAGCTCCATCCATGAAAATTACGTGAAATTGAAGGCCAAAAATAATTTATTTCATTACAAACTTTACTTCATACTTTGATTTTGAAGTTTTTGAATTTGAGCCAAATATGAATCTGATTTTATGGATTCTTAATTCAATTTTTTTAATGTCAGCTCATAGTTTGCGTAAAATTACAGTTTGCATGATGCAGGAAATCTGCGGAGACTTCGTTACGGTCATATATTGAGCTAAATGAACTGACGTCAAACCATTTGTAGCATTAATTGATTTTGAGCTCTTTAACGAGTTTAACAATTGGCCTACCTCCTATACTAAAATTTAAAAATCAAAGCACAGAAACAAATATCCAGAATGAGAAGCGCTATTATGACTGATTTACAGGTATTTTCAAACGGATCAAAAGTAAAAAATTGGAAATTTCGCATAGAGGGAAGAATACTCTTTTCAATCCTATATAAAATACTTAATTTTGTGCTTGGTCTTTGAATTCTTATTCAAATGCAGCGGCAGAAACATAAGTGCTGACCTCAAGTTCATAAAAATTCGCTTCACCTCTGCCCAAGCTGTAAAAGATACCGGTTCCTTGTCGAATGCAGGTTTCTGAGCTAAATTTCCACATATTTAAAAAGCTATGTGTTTAAGATATATAAAAATGGCGTAATAATTTTTTCGTGGGACACATTTTGTAATTTTCACTCAAATCAAGAATCACTCAAAATTGATTCAATAGTATTTAAGGTAATTTTCGTGCCAGTTAAACATTTTTCCTTTGAGCTGGATTTAAAAAAAATCAAAAGGGTGACATTAAGTGGCGGTTTTTGTTTTAAAAAATATCTGTTTGCTACAAATTTACATCTTCTGAGACGAAATTCTGGGAACAGTTTAAAACTTATATAGTCAAGGCTATTGCACTGAGAAGTTTTACTACAGCTTCCGATCTGATGTTTTAGTTATGCATCATTACAACTTTCTTAGCGAACCACTAAAAACATTTAAGTGATTAAATGCAAAGATGAAAGTACCTTTCCTGGTGAGTAGTTTTTTACTTAATTTATTTTGCAGATAAAACTATGGTTTTATTGAAATCACCATAAATTTAAAAATTACGTATATAATTGAATGATCATAAATTGAATGATCTTGTAAAAAAATACATCAATTGAATATAATAAAAATAATAATAATAATAATGATGATAATAATAATAATAAACGCTCTTAGTTTCGTAGCCATTAAGTTGGCTGTGTTGCTGAAGGTGCGATGAGCTCCAGATTAGCATCTATCTGGCTCTGAATACTTGTTCCCATAAGGTTTTGTGCCAACCTTCACATAGGATTCTTGCTCATTCTTATGACCACACATTCGGATCGGACCAAGAGTATGGAACTTCTTACATCGATATTTCGAAAATACAAAATACCAAAATTTGTCGGACAGAATTTTAGCTCTCCCAATTTGACCCTAGCTTCTAAATTCATTTCCACGGCGAAGCACCTTAATTATGTAGGCGAAGTGTCTGGAACACTTTTTCTACTGTTAGCCGGAGGGTACTTAGTAACTTTGAAACTATGACAACTGGCTACGAAGTCTACCGCACAGACCTCTGGCAACCATTTCTCTATCAGTATTTCGATCTCTGGTAGTACCAAATAGGAATAAAAGTGCGATTATACTGAACAGAGGCCAAAAGGAACGGCTATTAAGCAGACTCAGAAAGCCGCTATAGGTACTTCAGGTTCCGCCTCTGCTACATTTACCACTTTTGTACCAGCTCTAACCAAGCAGAGAGAGAATTAACTCTTAGATTTCGGAGATGTTTAAGGCTAAATCCTCCAAGACACCGTCTAATAAGGATACGGGAACCCTTAAGTGACAGAACAGCCAAATGAGCAGAGGTCCAAAAAAACGCAAGATTTTCCTAACTGGAATAATTTGGCCATATAATGAGCTTGCAAAATGGTATCTGGTTAAGATAGTCATCTATAGTAGTAAAAGCGATAGTATTCTCTAATCGGATAGCAAGAAGTTGATGCAGACGGTGCTTTAAGTTGGCTTTTTGGACTTGTTTAAAGGAAATTTTGGGATATGCCAAGACGCTTCCATGTCGCGTGGCTCCAAGGCCAAGTTAAACAAATGACTTTTCAAGATCAGTACTTTGCGGAACTTTTAAAGCTAGCGGTAACCAAACTAAGATATATTTGGCCAGGATTAAAATAGGAAGTAGGGCTCAAGACATGACTGATGATATTATGAAGGTCAAAAAGCCTCAAGAATATTGACTCACCTTCAAACGACCGCAAGATGGCCAATTTCAATGAGCTATCCAACATCCCCTGTTTCTTTAATCTTCATCAGCGAGGAAGTTCTTCTAAAGTTAAATATCCGTGATTACAAATAAAATCTCCACCCCGCCAGATTTTCAGTCGCGACGAAAAGGGGAGATAAGAGTACCACGATTAAATATTGTTATTGATTTTGCAATAAAATCATACTTTTCATTTGCTTGTCGGTACTTTAAACTCAACAGTACTCTATTATAACAGAATTGAGATTCACTTTAAATGAACAGTAAGAATGATTTTCACAAATTCTATCTTTATCTCGAAACACTCATAAGATTCCTTCTATGCCATCATAACAAACTGAAACAACAATAAGTTTATTCTGTCTCTTACATGAGTCCGTAACACTTCGTAATCTTTGCTTGAAGAAATATGCTTCTTTGGTCTGCAGTAGTTTCTCATTGTACAGCAACGGAAACTGAATGCAACAAGTGTGTGAAAATCAAGTCAGTCACCGACCATTTCCCGTCATACAAGGGGACCGACTGGGCCGGAGAAAAAGTCTTCAGCACGTTGTAAAAAAAAAGTTAATAGAGTGCAAGACTTGTGCATTTCTTACTTCCTTCGTTGTCGGTACGTTAACTCGAGAAACTTGTCGCCGAGCAGAACTTCTTTGTAAAGTACAAGTTTATGGTCTGAATGCAGTCTGTTCTATCCGGACCTACGAGTATGTAGTAGTCACTAGTCACAACCTTATTTGCATAAATTTCTGCACACCAAACGAACTTTAAGAATTGTAGCTGCCACGTTATTTTATTCGTTGTTGAACTTGAGAGACAGTGCTGCGTAACGGTGATAGAAAAAAATAATATTTTTTCTTTAAGGTTTTAAATTTTACTTTTGTTTTAAAATTGAGGTCCATTGGGACTGTTTGAAACTTTTCGTTGCTCAAGAAATTTTCATTGGAGTCGTATGCACAAGTTTCAAGATTCTACTGGGCGCAATTACACGAGTGCTGCTTTGGTTTCTACTTATTTACAGCCCGCATACATTCCCATGGCTCACCACTGCCAATTGTACAAGATGATAGCAACAGAGCTCTAGTAGAAGCGTGATATATTCAAAAGTTCATGGGAGCACACCTGTTCTTCGTCCTATTGCAGTCATTTACGCGACAACCGCGAGATATCATCAACCGGAATGGTCCTAATATTGACTGGGTTTTCCACTAGCCAGTCGATATTTTATTGCTCGGGAACAGCCGTCGTTGTTGTAGTACGAGTATCTATTTGCAAATCCAAGCGCTCTTGATTGTACTTATTTCGAAATGACCGCATTAATTAATGGTATAGACAAGTCTCGAGGCAGTTTCAGTAGATTCTCCGAGACAAGATTAATGGCTTTCTCAATGGGAACTGAAGTGTCTGGTTAAAGTTCTGATATTATGTTCATACGATGTCACTAAACTTTGATCAGAATGGCATTTACTTGGAAATGCGGTTGTAAAATCATTCATTAATAGAATCGGTTGAAATAAATTTGAAATTTTAGTGGTTTTTGTTGTTAATTTGAGGATTTCTGGAGAACTCATTTTTAATTAGAGCTGTAACTTTAATTATGTGTAAATTATGTGTTGACTAGGAATTCGGGAGCGTAAATTTTTCATATACTATTTTCAGGTTTTATGACAGGAAATGATAATTGGTTATGTTGGTCATATCTCGAACATAGAAAAAGTGTGCATGATTTCAAAATGTGAATGCATCAAACGTTTTAAACGATTCATTTATGAATGTATCTGTATGTGTACTAAAATTACACTAACTTTACTGAACGTTATACGAATTCCAATAATACATTCAACTTATACATTTCCTTTTCAAACACATAAAGCCATCTGTCTATCCCTTTATTACTTTTTAACGAACCTACGATCGCTTAATTGATGTAAGATGATGCTCATTTTGCTTTGAGGTTGATGATGATGATGACGACGACATAAATTGGTTGCAGATGAATGAGCACGGGCAACACAGCTCAGTATATAGAGAAAAATTCAAAGGATTCGACGCAACAACATCGGAACCTAATAATAGACTTCTGACAATAAGAAAACTACACGATACGATAACTAATAACCCAACAAAAAAAAATAATTCCAGCCGAATACATACCCCAAACACTAGCAAGACGTATCATCATACAAAGACCGAAACAATTTTCTGGTCCGTACAAAATACCTTATAATGATCGTAGACAAGGAACCCTCGAGGACAACTTTACCTTCGATTTCAATCTCATCATTTTCCTATGTTCTCCCTGTTTTTTTTTCACCTGAATCACGAACAAAAAATTAGATAGACTATCCAATAATAAAAGTCCTCGAATGGAATCTACGAAATGAAAAGCAAATAACATCTGACGGCAAAAGTTGAAGATCATAAATAAAATTCAATATCATAATGGATTTCTCCGTCAAAATGTGCAACCATAGAGTTTTTCAGCTATATGAGTAAATTCTTCTTGTACCTGCATCACACAATTCGGCTCTCGACTGTGTTGTTCGAATATAACGGTCGGACTCTTTCGTCATAGAAATGGCTATAATATTCTCACCAGGACACTCTTGAAAATGTCTTAGATTTGAAAGACCTTTGTTACGCTTGACAATGTGGAGACGATGAATGCGAAATCTCAATTCGTCATATACCCAAACATATATTTTAGCACGCTGTATTTGGTACGGCTTTTGATTTGCTTTTTAGAATAGTAGGTCCATAGGGATGCCAAACATGGAAAGGGAGTTAAATAGATTACAAACGAATCTATAAATAGCCACACACGAGTTAAATATTCGAATTGTATGAACTAATTGTGATTGGATATTCGATTTTTTTCGTAAGAAAATTTGGATGAATAGCTTTTGTAAAACTATATCAATTTTTTGGGAAGTCATTAGAGACGTATAAATATATTTTTCTATTGGTTTGATATATTCCTTCAATAGGAACAATTATTTCTAATTATTATGCGGCATGGGATTTTTTATAAATTCTGAATCTATGTAAGTGGCATTAATGTCTGCTTTAGCGTTAAAATCTGGTAAGGTGAATAAAAATTTGTTGAATTTGCCATAAGCTATCAGGTATTCTGCTCTGCTAAGCATACACGTTCTATTTGCATTTTTCTCATTTTTGTGTTAACACCGAACCCAAAAATTACATACTCTATTACATCATTCTACAAAATTTGAAAAACATATCTTTTGTTTAAGTATGTTAAAATCAATATTGAAAAATGTACTCTCCATATATCTCCAGTAAAAAACAAAGCACAAATCATTGAATATCTCGAAAGCAATAAAATGTAGATAGAACGTTTATGCTTAGTAGGACAGTATTATCTGTCAGATATTTTCAATTTCATAAAAAAAAATCTTGAAGTTCTGATAGTGAAGCCACATATAATTTGGCAAAAAAAATAATTAAGGAAGAGGCGAGAGCTAGGACTTCATATTGTTGCATGGATATACGCAAAAAAGACACTTTCCTATCGGCAAGAAAGATCCAGAGCCATCCATTCAAAGAATCAAGCAAAAATAAACCATAATAATCTATTGACTGAGAAACTAAACTAAAACATAAATTGTCTAGACTATTTGAGATATTCGAGGGACGCCTACTAATAGAATCTAGACAAATTAAGGCAGTTTAGTTTATACTGGAAATCCAACAAAAAAAAAAGCAAATTATCTTCTGAATTTTAAATAAAATAAAAGTTGGTTCAGTTTGGAAAGCATATTGTTTCGATTTTGAAAACGGAGAAAGCCACGAGCTTACATACTGTGTTTCAGGAAATACCTCAGATAAATACCCATTATTAGCAGCGCTCGATCTTGAATTTCTTTGATGCGGAGCAAAAACTGAAGAATGCCGCCCCCGCCCACCAATTTTTTTACCTTTATCATCATCATCATCATCATTTCAGCCCACTGATAAACATAAACCTCCCACAAAGAACGCCACAACGGCCGGCCGAGCGCTGCTTTATCTCTGTTAAGCATATTTTTTTCCAAAAGAACATGAACTTGTCGGACATATGTATATTTTAATTAGAACAGGAAAATATAGGGTATGTAATAAAACGTGAGATTAAAAGTAATTATTATATTGCAAGCCTTTTGCTCTGCAAACAAATTAATCTCATGAGCAGTTCGATTTTCTATTGCTAATACTCCGAGACTCGATCAACGTTCCTGGCTCACCGACGATCGTAGATAATTTTTAATAAGTTTAAGTTGGCTAAAACGTCGCTCGCAGCCTGCAAATATAGTAAGAAGCGTAAAGTAAACTGGCAGAGCAATAGAAATATTAAGAAAAATCATGCGTATAGATCTGTTGTAAGGGATTGAAAGCGCTAGCATTTTTTATATCTCCAAATAAAAGTGGAGTTGGCTCTTTAAAAACGTAGAAACGTATTTTCGTCCAAGATCTGCTCCATGTTTCTGCAGTTCTTCAGCTGACATATTCAAGATTTCAGTACCATTGAGAAATGCAAAATTCAAATTCAACGTGGTAGCACTATCAACCTTCTTTTTAATTTCTGATAAGAATCACTAAAATACCATCATTGTTGCCTTAGCAAAGAGTTGATCAGGCTGAGGTCCTCATGATTCGTCAACACACATCTTATTCAATTATTTTTTGCACCTTGGAATTCGTTTATTTGGCACAATAGATTCAACGCTAAATTTTTCCAGCAACTTATTTAGCTTCTTCTATCCAATATTCAATTGAATTTTCTCTTATTTCTTGCAAAGTTTTCATCAGGACATCCATTAAAGAGACGGAACTCGCAAGGATTATATCTTCCTTTTGAATTTCAATATTTACTCGATTGATTTCACGGAGAATATTTGCCCAAGTCGTCAAGTTCAGAATAAATTTAAAATTCTTTAAAGCATTTAAGAGATAACCTGCCTCGTACTTTGCTTCCGGAGCATGAGAAGTTTGTTCAACTTCCTCCATGGATTCCACTACTTCAGGCAAATTTTTTATAAGGACTTATTATATTCCTTTTAAATTGGTTTTAACAAATTTTTTCATTGCACCCCACCGAGTATTCGAGCCTACAATAAAGTAATATACTTTTTAAATTACTCCAAATAGGTTTAATGTATCCGGGTATCATGAGACAGAATGGACACCAACAAGATTTAGGGAGTAAGCCAAACACGGTTCGATCTCGGCCAGCACATTCTTTTCTTGGCTTGCAGTTCGTTATAGATGCCTGTCATATTAGACCCATTATCAGAAGATTGGCCATGACATTGTCTAATTTTTAAACCAACAACTGTCAATTTTTCCATAATATGTTGAGAAATGTACTGGCCAGACTTTCTTTCTTTTTATTTCACACACATCAACAGGTTTTTCTTTCACTACTATGCATTATTTGGCTTCTTTGATGTCGTTTAGAATGCTATTTCTAACTGTTTTTGACATTAAATCAATAATTTCACTCTGTATTGTTTTTGATAAATATGATACTTGTCCCTTTTTTAAGTATTTTAATTGAAACTTAAGAGTTGAATTGTGTTTGGAGAGCAGGAAAATTAAATTCAAGAAGTTCCCTTGACCCATGAAAAGAAAGACAGTTTGCTGATAGATACAATACAGCATTCATAACAATACACAGGATCTCTCTAAATATAGCTGCATTCCTTTCGCAAGGACGCTAACCGCCCTCAAATGTGAGTGAGTTCCACGTGCACATTGCCCCTGAAACAGCCGCCGCGCGACCGCATATCTCGCTTGCACCGGACGGCTTACGTGCCACCAGGAGAATAATGTATGTTCTTGAAGTACTTTAGGGCATATCATTGTCGAAGATCTTAAAAACGATGCTGATATTGAAAAGAAGCACAGGGCTTTGGCAGTCAGAGGTAATATGTTGGGTCACAGATTTTCCTGTTGTAGCCACTAAGCAAGTTAAGGTAACGTTTTTCCAGGCATATTGCTAGAGCTTGTACACGGGGAACTTGTGAGTCAGATATGCCAAAAAATCGCTGGGCACCTTGCGCGTTCAATATAATAATATCTTCAGGATGATGATGGGATTGGCTTACTTCTACAGTGTGTCAGGGATGTTTATAGAGTACCAGAATGATGGCTTTGCAACCGCCGTTCGCAAAAAACTATGTTCCTGATCCATAGAACACGGAACAGTCTTAACAGCATCCTAAATACTATAGCTGATAGATTCACTTCATCACTATGAAGGTGCCTTGTACGGAAACAAGCTCGTCTCCTTGATCGCCCTCGTCACAGCGAAGTGGACTTATCTGTGTCTCTTATGTTTATATTTAAAGTGCTTTGTTTTTTTATTGACACTAACCTACTATAAGCCTTACTAACACACTATGGATCCTTTAGTTGTCCGAAATAATTATTTATTATTTTACTATACTGCACGTCTGTCAACGCAAAGTTGCGATAATGAGTGTATCTGTCTGCCAAACTTGAATTTGCCGCCCCCTGAATCTACCGTCTTGAGCACGGGCTCCGGCTTCACAGAACAAATCTCAGAACCGATCGGGGAAGAAATTTTACTGGCTGCACTCTTACCTCTTCAGAATAGTCTTTTAATAACAGTTATAGTATACAGACGCCATTTTTAAAAGTGAAATTCAAAAGATACAATTATGGAATCATTAATTATGATAATAAAGTATTTTTGTGACACTCTTTAAACATTCGACGTTTCCTTGTTTGAAGCGTTTATTTTGCGTTAATGTCTTGTTCTGCTTTTTATCATATGTGAGGGCAATTTGACACTGAATTAGACACAGAGGAATAAAAAATAAAGAAAATTAATGAAGGATCTCACAGCATTTTCAACAAATCTTATAATGGCTTTTCCAATAGCATGTTGACACTGTGCTTTGATGTTTTATGAATATTTCCATAAACAGCGATAATATTACGATTTTTAAAAAGGAAAATTCATTCTTCCAGGCTTCTTCTATTAAATAAGATTCGTTCGTTAAATTTCAACTAAGTTAATAGTCCGCGGAAATCTAACATGGTGCTTCAGAAAAATTAGGGGAAAGCTGAATTCTGGTGTGAACCTTGGTACTGGCGTGTTGAACAAAATGTCAAAAGTCTCCATCGATCCGAGTGCTGCCTGACTTTTTATACGGGGTCAAAGGTCACCAAAAGTGACCTTTCCTAAATATCTCAGTTACGGCCACGTCTTCAGAAAAACAATGTATGATAAATTTGTAGCTTAAAAAATTTCCAACAAAAAAGATTAGAAAACTTTTTCCTGTTACCATAACGGTTTTTGAGATATATTGATCTAAACATTTGTTACTAACAGCATCCTCCTTCTCATGGCATGTTAATATAATATTATCCGATTTTGATTACGACTTGGCATGTTGTGAGTTTGTTTTTCTATGTTTGTTTTTTCTATGTAAATAAACCTACCAACCATACTCCAGGCTAGATGGAAAAGTGTGCTCCGAAAAGTTCCCCCCTCCCCCTTTGCTATAAAATGGTATCCCTGAGCATTCATCCCAAATCTTCAGAAATGAGCTCGTTGCCTACTCTTTGCTCACTGTTAAACAAGATAGGATCACTTTTAATCCTGTTAATTGCCTATTATTGACATAGCAGGACCAGCCTTACACCCACGTCTTACCCACTCCTGCAAACGAACCAACCCGGAATAACCGGTTTTTTTAGTTTTTTTTTCCATACCGTCTTATCCCATGAACGAACAAGCCAAGGTCATGTAATTTCAGGTGCAAATTGGTTTCGAGACGTGTCATGTTCATTTGGCGCTATGTAGTCATCACAGGATTGGTAAAAAAAACGGATTATTCGGGGATAGTCTGCAGCGAGTTGAGCTCCTATAATGTCAAGAATGAGCGTTTACTTTTGGAATTTTGACATTTTGTTCATCACGCCAGTACCAAGGTTCACACCAAAATTCAGCTTTCCCCTAATTTTTTCCGAAGTTTCGCCCTTTTATGTCGGATTTCACTGGGCTATAAGCAGAATCAAAATTTAGCACTATTTTAATGCTAGTGCGCAAATTGTTGTTTCTTTTAGGTAGTTCATTATGCTTGCGTTAACATTGTCAGTTTGACTGATATATTGATGAACACTATGACCATGTTAGTCTGATGCAACCCATTCACACACTTCGATGTAACATATATGTTGAAAGGGTTGTTGATCTAGGAGTAAAGAAACATTTATGTAAGCACTGTCAAATATTTACATTCTGACATTCCAATTTCCATTGACACGGATTCTTTTCACATTTCGTTTGAATCTTTCGCATAGCATTTAGACAAGACAATGCGCCGTCGCCTTCTCCCAAAGAAAACATGCAAAATCTCGCATCTACATCAGTCGACCTCACACACAAAGTAATCTCAAGTGCATTATTCTTTTCCACGTCCACAAAAGTCTGTCTCGACAGCATCTGTACGACAACGGCCATGAAGAAGCTAATGGCTTGCAATTCTAAGCAGAGTACCTTCCACTGAACACTTCTGCCATCGTGTACTTGCATCGCCTTGAATCCCTTCCGGAGATTTATAGACTCAGCTGCTGAGTGCGGTTCGCAAGTATGCATTCATATTGGATGGACGAATGTATTGCCAAAAATAAACGATGCGCTTTTGGAGCAGCCCCAACGAAGTAACTAAACGAAATCGTTCTTTCACTAAACAGCGTTGCATCATGAGCGGCAAGTATTTATGGAAATTTATTGGGCACGAGTGCGAACAATCTCATAAATCTCGAGTGCAGTCAGCAAACTAATAGCGGCCGAAAATGGTGATGTCTGTTGTAATGGAGGCTAATAGCAACGAGGATTGTCATCGGTTCTGTGATGGCCTGAAGAGATATGGATGCTCCCAGTGAGGAGCTGAGTCAATTGTAAGAAGTTGTGGCCAAAAATGTTAATAGGCGACGAGGTGACAAAGTTGTGGTTTGTATTGAGAATTATTTGAATTAAAATTTCAATTCAATATAAATATGCAGATTTGTATAATTTATACTTCATCATGCAGAAGTATATTTTCTGGTAGTGAAATCTGGTCTGTGTAGTCATCTGTGTGAACAATTCAACAGAACTGAACAATGCCAAAAAGATCCGTACGACTGATTCTCCTATGGCATATCAATATAATACATTGGTTTCAATTAATGACAACAGACTTGACGAGAAACATAGACAATTAATTGATTCCTACTAAGTAGCATTCCTGGCTTCTGTCATCGGTATCGTTGACGACGTCGGTTTTCCTGTGAGCGCTATTACAACTGTTTACAACGATCCAATATTCGATGATTGACAGAATGCGTTGTAATGAAGTGGATGGCGGCATTCTTGAAATAAATAAGTTTCAATTGAGCCTGTGATGAATGAAATGGATAGGCAATAAGTCATGATCAGTTGTTGTACTATGATGATAGGAGAGGTTTGTTTGATCTTACTGCGAACGACAGTTTGTATTGATCGGAAGACAATGGAACAAAGTTTATATGATGATGTCTCATGAAGATTATTCTTGCGTGTATTTAATTGGGAAGTTTATTGCTTCTTAATTTCATAAGTTTAATCGTTGAATTAATTTTTTTATAGTCCTCGATTTCACAAAAGTAGTATTAGTAGGAATAATATTTTCATTAGATAGATAGTAACATAATAATGACAAAAATATAATAATGACATCATTAATTGAAGAACATTTTTTTCACTATCCAGGATTTCATTACTGTTTCATTCCAAGGAATAATTCACAAAAATAAGGAATTTCACTATGATATTGTGTAAAATAAAGAACTTAAACTAATTGTATTTAATGTGTACCAATTTTTTCCTAGCTCAAAAAACATTTTAATAAAAAAACCGATTTATCTTTTCGAAGCTAGATATATTGAATTTTGTGACAAATATCGATATTTCGAGCGTAATCTGCCCTCTTCTTCAGTGCCTATCGGTCTAATCTTAATCTAGCTTAATCTAACTTAATCTAACATTTAACTATGTATTTTAGTAAAGTAATTAATAGGCAATTAGTTGGTAATTAGTATAAGTCAATTAATAGACAATTAGTTGGTAATTAGTATAAGTCAATACGTTAAGAGTAAGCTCTATAAGTAACATACATAAGTTACATTAAGATTAGACCGATAGACACTGAAAAAGAGGGCAGATTACCCTCGAAATATCGATATTTGTCACAAAATTCAATATATCTAGCTTCGAAAGGAAAAATCGGTTTTTACTTACTTTTTTTGTGCTGTTTTATTTTACATTACACAAATATTTTACTTAATATGACGCAATAGCATACACATTAAACACCAGTTTCGTGCCGGGTACTGAATATCAACAGCTATATACTAGGTATATCACACTGTACGTATGTGTGAGAAACAAACATGAATTAACAGAGCGAGTGAATCAATCCACAGCTTCTTTCTCTTGCTTAAGCACTGCAATATATAATATATAAGAGCGTTTCACAAACATCTGACGGATCCGAGCGATTCTATCCCAAGTCTAGTCGCCCCACTTCTCTCTCCGCCTTCTTTCTCTTTCAGAGCGTTTAAAAAAAAATCTGACGTATCAGAGCCATTTTCGCCCATGCTTTTTAATACCTACCCAACGAGCCAAAAGAAGTATAACTTCAAAAAGAATCCAAAAATACCAATTTTAACAGTCTACATCGCATATAATTCGAACGTCTTCGCTCATATTTTTATAAGTAAGTTTACTATTCCGTTCAAAGTTTGCTTCCGCACTTGACTGGAGATCAACTATGAACTCGACTACTGTAAATTAATGTTCGATATGTTATTAGTTAAGGATGAACCCGAAATATTTTGACCTATGATGTTCTAGATTCAGTAATGGAGTACAATTTAAAAAACACGTCAAAAATAAAGAGATTCGCATGTCGTTAACATACCCTGTACCATAATACTAAAAAAAAAATCTCTGAAAAATCAATACACGCTAATATAAAAAATCAATACACGCAAATATTCCTAAATTGAAGAGGTATTATTTGGGTTCTTTTTATGATATTTTTAGATCTTTTTAGGTATTTTCAGATACTTTATAGGTAATTTTTACGTATTTTTTAGTTTCTTTGGTCCTTAACCGTGATCGCATTTCGATATTTATTATAAGTCAAACTTTTTAAAGACCGAAAAAAATCATCAGAGGTGAAATTTTGCGTGCATTGATTATTTAGAGAATTCGGTTGTCTTAAGGTGCTAGGCTCCTTCAACTCAGATATATGTACATATAAGACAGAAAAAAAACTGTCGCCTCCCCCAAAAATCGAAAAGTGGTCCCACTAAAAAAAATCGAAATTTTGCCGCCCCCGAAATTTGCCGCCCTAGGCCCGGGCCTAGTTGTGAATACGCCCCTGCCGATGATAGTTCTTGAGGAATTCCGGGTGTAAAAAAGAAAGGAGAAGAAATGGAAACGTTCAAGATGATTCCGCAGAAATGGCTGAAACATAGGAAGTAAACCAGGAGAAAAACTTACCGAAACTTCAGGAGTCTTCAAGCATGTGGGAAGTCCGCATATATTACAACTATTTGAAGTTAGGAATCGAACGTTGAGATGAAAAAATAAGTTAACTGAACACGACAAGGTTGGTCGTTGTAGAGTGGTCCTTAATGGCACCATGTCGCATTGGTAATTTAGGATAGACTTTATTATTTAAGTAATGCTTTCGTCAGGTCTAGGGGTTGAAGCTGATAGAGAGCTCCATTCACAAATTTACAATCAATGTGAATACGAGTGTGGAGTGATTAATTCCACGACTCACTTTAATCCTCATTTTAAATCACTTACCTATTCAGATCTAGATGAGCTTAAGGCTCGGTGCGCGGTTGCTCGTCCGAACCTTCAGTCGAACTATGAACCCCATACACAGAAAGTCAGTGTTGTACCCACTAGGCTACTCAAGCTTCTTATTATAACAAGGCATCTGCTGAAAACAGTGAGGTAAGGATATAAAACGATAGCTGCAAATGGTGGATGGATCTCCAGATTTCAAAATTCTCATTCCATGATAAACGGATTACACCAGATGCGAGTCTAAATTATAAAATGGTGTCTAAAAGAACGCAGCAATGAGATGAGAATATTGGGAATACCACCAAGTCGGGAACAGTACACCGAGAGGAAAAATACAGTAAAATCAAACAAATTATGGGTTACTTTAACGATTTTAACTGTTAAAAGCCATCCAGCAGCAAAAAATGCTGAATTAACAGCTATATTCTAGCAGCTAATCTAGGAACGGTTCAATTGTTGAAACAACGGTAGGAAGTGTTATATTTTCTTTTAAATTTAACAGAGACGATAGTTGTGTGAACAGATAATAAAATGTCATAAAAACAGAACTCTTGTTGATTTGATGGAAATTCCTGTCAAGACAGGCGCATAATTATCAGTTATCTGCTGTTGATTTGAAAGAAGATTCGGTTGAAATAAGTAGAATGAACTTACTTATACGGATTTTTTTTTTAAAGCAAATTTGACTTTATGGGATGCCATACAAGCTGATAGCTCGATTAATTAACCATTTTATTTATGAAATGAAAATAATACCAAATCTTTATTTCTCATCAATACTATGCAAATTATCCTGACGTCCATTGTTTTAAGCTTATTATATAAAAATTTTGGCAAAATTGCCTTGGCATGAAATTTCGTAAAAACTCACAAACAGGACTATCAAAATATGCAGTATTATTTAAAATAAAGTGATTTGTATTTATTTCAACAATATATGACTGATAATGCTTATCAAAGCTATACAGCGGTATTTCGCTGTAATTAAATTCAAACCATTTAATAAATCTTTTTTTTTTTTTTTTAATGATTTGTTTAGATAACATTTTTTTTATAAACAGTTCCCGTATATGTTAAATTAGCTATCACTTGGAAATTATCAACTTATAAATATAAAGCTCCAAAGCATCTCAAATAGTGATTAATATCTGATTTGTTTCCATGAGCGTATGTGAGCAAGCCTGGAAACGATTTATTCCAATGCAGCCAATAACATTTCAGAATGCCACGCTTACTTCAATTGACGAGTTGCTTCCACTTTTCGATGGTGCTGGTGAAAGTGAAATTGGTGAACTGATGCTAACGAGTCATTCATTTTGATTTTGATCCACATCATAACGTTTTTCAGCCTGGATGTCATCTCATTTTCTTCACCAAACTTTGTGAAAGAAATAGCGCAAGTCCACCAAAACTGAAATGTTAACGTTAATTAAGTAAGGTGTTAGCTTGAAATCTGAAGTAACATTTTGCAATTGAATACTCGCCGTCTCCTATTTTCATATCTTGATTTCCCCCCTCAATTTCGCTTATGTATCGAATCTTTTGAATCTCAACACCTGCGCCTTTAAAACAAGGAATTATTCTCTCGATCAGAACCTTAAGGTCTTGATGATAAATTTCACACAAATATCACACTACAATTTATTTGACCTCTGAGAATATTAAATTCATTTTCCATATTCCATATTCCATAGTTTCAACAGCTCCATTAGCTATCATCATCAACACATTCATCATAGTTTAACACGAGATACTAGAAATTGTCTTCCTCCATCCTTTAATACTTTAACCTTTAACTAATCACAATTTTCACTTATCACACTTACCACTCCTTCACAGCTACGCGTTCTTCCAGACAGCGCGGTACATGACAAATTTGACTTCACCGTTTGGTACAATAACGGTTAACCTGTTGTTCTTACAGGTCAGGCTGTTATCAGCACAGTGCACGATTGTAATTAACAGACAAAATTTGTTAAACAACAGAAATTTGTGGATAAACATGTTATTACAATATAGTTAAACAGCAAAATATAAAATACGATCTCAACGGTTCTGATTGTTGATTTTCCAATGCATTTTTCTCAGAGTGTATCCGAATCTAAGAAATGCATAAGAATTTGGATCTCCAATGGTTCGCAATAAAAAAGGGGTATAGCAGGTAAGATAAGGGAAAAATTAGAATATATCGAGGTGATTGGTGCATTTTTAAAGAAGGAAGCGAAAAAGTTAGTGAATGAGCCAGAAATAGCTTGAGGGCTATAAGAATTAGCGTCATCAGATGTATAGAATCAGAAACAAACCAAACAAAATTTGGGTTATTTAGAATGCAAACTACTGAACTCTTGAAGATCAGTGAGTGAAACTGACTTTTTCAACCAGGATTTTTATCCTTGCATTTTAGAGAATCAGTAATTTTCAATGTAAACTAACGGATATTATTTGGTTTAAGAGGACATTTGATAGGAGTAAGATGAAAGACAAGATTAGATCAGAATGAATAAAACAACCAAAATAGTATCCAATACTAAGAAACATCCAAATAAAACAACATTCAAAACCCTTAAAAATGAATACCATTTGATAAAGCTAATTTTATATTTTTATCAATTATATAAAGAATATTTAGATCTTGCGAGTCATGAACTTTTCGAGTGAACATGGTAACATTAGGCGATAATTTATGAAAAATCACTACTAAGGCGTCATTAGTGACCCATAGTTTTTTTTATCTATTCACAAAAAAATAATATAAACTGATTAACGCTTTACCAGCATTTTTGGTGGGGAATTAGTATTATTATGGTTCTACTTTGCAAGTAAATATTAAATTAGCCCTACATTTCGCATGATTTATGCTCTTCCGATTGCATTTGGGGCTGTATTATAGCCAAATTCAGGAGACCATTGACTTTTAACAAAGAACGGATTGTGCTGTTTTGAAATTTTGCTTATCATTTAAGAGAATGCCATGATCATGTTTGGTATTTTAAATGTAAACTGAATTGATAGCAAGGTTGCAGCATCGCCGAATCTCCCAGAAATTTCAAATAAAAGTTTTCAGCTTAAAAGAGATATCTGAGGGATACTAAAATGAATAAAAATTCTTCTAGAGAGACGAATCTGTAAATTAATATGTGCATTTTAATAATGAGCTCTTTTCTAATGGAATATAATCGTATAAAAATAGGCAGGTGTGAACTTTATTTATACATTAGCTTATTTTATTTTGCTGGAAATACTACTTACCCCTTCCGGATCTTTATACTCGTTGCTGTCATCTAGAAGTGGTTGCTTTGCTGTGCTTGGCAAAATCCTGCAGCCAAATAATCGACCCATTTCCGATAGCTTCTTATGCATTCAATCACACCACTGCACTGTTAAACACTTCACTAAGAATATCAACAGGTGCACAGTATCGCACAAAACCAATCAAAGAGAATCACTAGTACGAGACTGATCAAATACTTTTCCACTCACCACCGCGATCACTTCACACGCTTCCGCTTCAATACGAAAATAAACACATTGGTGACCTAAAAATAATCATCATTGGACCTAATCAGAATCACACTTCGACCGACATGCGATCGCTTCACAAGTTAAATACGAAGTGATTTGGGCAAAAGAAATATTCGAAATGCTCGAGGAAGGTATACGATTCCCTTTTTGGCGGAACTCACAGTCCCAGAGTCCAACAACATCAGAAAAAGGCAACACAACACAAAACCAACAGGAAAATTCCCTTGCAGGCGTGTGCCGTACGTGCGTGAAGCGTGCAATGAGCGATCCAATATCATGAAAAATGCATGGCAAGGCTTCATTCAGCCACATTTTTTTCGAGGAGCCTTGCCTATGACAGAGTAGCATAGCGAGATGTTAATTCCTTGCAATACTTTGCTTGGGTCCTGTGAATACAAGCTCTCAGTAGAGGCTAATGTACTTTAGTATGAAGGGAACTACTCCTACAATGCAATACCCTCCTAGTGCTCTAACATTGCAACTCATTCCAAGCTTGTTGTGGATTAAGTGCACTTCATAACAGTGCCAGTTATAGGCCCGTGGCTTATCCTGTAGGAATGGTCGTTGCATGGTTTCATGTTTTCGCTAGCATTTGTGGGAATGATTTCAATACTACTTGTGTAAATGAGGAAAAAGGTCTCATTGCTACCATAAAAGATTCATATCCTGCTTGTTAGCCTTCGTACATTATTTTTTTGGTTGCTTTGATTTAAAATCAGTGCTGCCATTTATATCTTTGGTTGTTCTGTTCTATCTTCCAAAATAAAATATAGATTTAGCAGGGTAACAATCAGGATTTTATTAATTTTTATTTAATTTTAAAATATTTAATTGTTACTAGTTTAACTTGAATGAATTCAAGAATATCCTATATATTTTAACAACCAATTGAAATTAATTTTTTTTTTTTTGTTTGATAAATTTTTTTTTTCTTAGCCTACTCGTGTTTTATAATGTAAATTAGTGTATAGTGTTTGTGGAGAGTTGTGGAATGTAAGTATCTGAAGTGTATTTATGTAAGTGTATCCACATGTCCTTTATTAGTCATCAATACTGCCTTACTAAGCATAAACGTTCTATCTAGATTTTAGTACTATCAAGATATTCAATGATTTGTATCTTGATTTGCAGTGGAGATATATGGAGAGTGCATTTTTCAATATTGATTTTAACACATACTTCCACAAAAGATAGGTTTTTCAAATTTTGTAGAATGATGTAATTGAGAATGCAGCTTTTGAATCCGATGTTAACTCGAAAATGAGAAAAATGCAGATAGAACGTTTGTGCTTAGTAGGGCAAAATGCACTACGCTGTGGATACACTACGGGTTTAATATCAGGGTAATTTAATTGAAGTACATACTTAAGTTTAGCAATAGCAAAGCATCGCACGATGTTGTTGTACATCATAATTTTAGTTTTAATCAGTTTAGCTTTCGGAGTAATTACATGCTTAGCTAACGAATATATGAAGCACCCGCGGCCAAAACGGGGTAACCCTCATTTCAACTTTTTTTCAGGACGTCAGAAAAACATTCGCATTTTGTATCATTTTAACTTATCTGCCCAAAATATCGCAAGCTCCTAGATGACCTTTACATACGTCATGTACTAAAGTTTCGAACCATTTCATCAATTGCATTTTTATTAATGAGCGCTTCCGTAGCTCGGAGGGGTAACCCCAGAGGTAACCTGCGTCCAAAAGGGGATAACCCACAGTACGCGTTTCGTGTTTTTTTTTATGTATAACATTTTTCGATGCATAAATACAATTGTAAATAATATTTTTACCATTCACACACATAAGTAATATTTACTTTAAAGTGATAACCTAAAAAACGTCTCTCCTCTACGACGCTGCTCACGGCGCTTCTCTTTCGCTCGCATATCTCGGCCAATTTTTGCGCTAGAACGACAGAACTTGAATGAAAAGTCGTCAAAAACTCATGCCGATAACGTGCATTTGAGCAAAAACCTGAAAATGGCACTTAAATCTTTCTTAAAATTAAAATATGGAAAACTGCTTACATGCCAACTGGATTGTTTACACTCGACTAGTCACACAGACACTACCGCAGTCAAACCCGAGCAGATGTAGGCACTCACAACAACGAGCCATAAGCTAATACCGCTAGATGCTGACTCAGGTCTTTTTTTTTCTCAGAACTTAGAAAAAGTAACGGCGCTCATCGAATTCCCATAAGACTCAATGAGGGGTTACCCCCTTTTGGACGCGAGCTAGTACTGCGGTTACCCCCTTCGTCAGCTTTAATAATTAATTAAAAATAAAAATAAAAACATTTTTCAATTTCTCCAAACGCTCCTTGACGTAGTTTTTATTGGAGAATGTGAATATGTTAAAAAATCGATTTCGAAAAAAATGAAGGCTACCCCCTTTTGGCCGCGGGTGCTTCATATAATAAAATGGAAAATTGTTTGTTTTTGTTGCAGGGTCAGAAGTTAAAACAGTTTAGTTTGTTAATAAATGGGTTAGTGCTCCTTGAATAAGTGCCTAGTCCTCACATATTTTGCGTTTGAATCAATTCAAAATGCTAATTCCACTCTGAATTATTCCTGGTTTTGTGATTGCCCATATGACTGATGTAAAATGGGATAAGCATAATTTTGATAGTGAACTGAGCCATAGTCATAAAATATAATAATTCATCAAAAATATTGCCGTAGGATTTAGCTTATTACTGCAATTTCACAAAGCGGTCTTACAGTATTGCTCTTTAGTTTCTTATTCATAGCAAATTTTAACTAAGAGAATTCGTATTTGAATCAATTATTATTCTTGAACGGTACCCCTTGAATTTCATTTCACTTTCACGATGAAGATTTATTTGAGCATGTAATGAATATAATTTTGAGAGATTGCGATGCTTACTTGGATACCGAGCCGTAGGTTTTCAACGATGTTGATTTCGGTGGTGCACTGTAAGTGCAACTTGGCAAGGGATTTTTAATTGCAGCTACAGCCTTCAAAGCCGCAAACAGAATAAAGATTTTCACAATGATGATATTCGTTCATTAAATGGCAGTGCCATGGAAAAAAAACTAAAGAGCATATTATATAGGGGAAAAAACTCGGTGCAAAGGAACCACTAAAAAGACTGATTTTTTTAGAGAAAATCAGAAAAAAATGTATAGATTTAACTTCATATTGAATATCTTCGAAACGTGTACTAAATTAAATTCTTTTACTCCCGGTCAAAACATCACACTAAATATATAGATAACAACAGATCACATCTGCTAACTCAATATGCACAGTTCACTTGCATCTAGCTGCTCTAGTTAGTTTTATTCAGCTTCTCAGTTCTAGGTGTTCTTATCCGCGTTCTTATTATTTTATTTTATTTACAATTAGAAAATTTCAATAGCATGTTATTGCTTAAAGCTAGTTCGAAAAATAAAATGGATTATGGTAAAAGATCAAGCTGCAGAGCATTATGCGTTCTGATTGGTATAATAAATAGAAAACCTCGCAAATGGCCTTGCAAACGTTTCTGAGTACCGAGTGTCACGGGAACGATGGCGGAGCTGTATGTTCTCAGCAGTAGGATAAGTTTGGGATGTTGGAGCATAATTAAAACAGAAATCGCTGATCCTGGAAAATATGGCGAGAGACAACGACTGAAGGTTAAGTGAAGACAATCGGTCAGTGTGTTCCAGGTAAGGAAAGTTGTAGAGTTCGAGTAAACTTACGCTGGACTGATTCGATTATTTTACGATTACATTTGCGCTGTGAAGAGTATTTTAAAGACACGATTGACAATATCAAAGTTCTGTGATTCAAATCTTAACGCCAAGATGCCGGAAATCAGCAGGGGAATGCAATATGTGTCATTGGTTATAAAACTAGAATATAAACTTTTTGAGATAAGACCATTGTGTGACATTTTCAAATTTGTCTACCCCAAGTTTGTTAGTTTGCCACTAGCTCTCAAGTACGAATAGTTTCAATTAAAGGAACCAGCAGAAGTGAAATTATCTTACAGCTGCAAAACGTTTAAGATCATCAGCACAAAAAACAGGGAAAAGGTGGCCGTAGGCCTTTTACAGAAAATAAAAATAGAAGAGGACCCAGTTGAAGGACCCCAGTTTTCATTTTAAACGGAGCTGATAGGCAGGACTTGTATCGACTACGACATGAGCAATGACAGAGATAGGACTCAAAGAAAACGATGAGGAAAATTCAAGTAGCTGTAATTTCGGCAGAAATTTTATGGATGCCAATGTCAAATGACTTGGAAAAGTCATCGTGAATATCAAATCGGTCATGAAGAGATTTAGCAATTTAATCCGTGAAGTAAACTAAATTTGTCGAAAACAGCCACAATTACGGTGGTACCAAAACCACACAAAGACTTCACTTTTCCGCAACTGGACACCAATTAGCCTCTTATCATGGATTGGGAAGCTAATAGAACGGGTAAAACTTTCGGGACTCGAGAAAGTAGTCACTGACAAATCCATCGTCCCAGAAGAGCAATTTGGGCCCAAATCCCACCACTCTACCAAGCTACAGCTAGCCAGAGTGACACAGCACATTATAACTGGATTCAATCAAAAGAAATCAACAGTCCTTGTCATGTTTGAAGTTTCCAAGGCATTCAATAAGGTCCAGCAGGCGGGGCTTATTGTTAAAAGGTACGATTTGAACATCCCAAAACCCCTTATACAATTGATTGGATCATTCATTGAGGGCAGAACTTTTTCCGTTCGAATTAACAACCACTTCTCTAGCACAAGACCAATAGAAGCGGGAGTCCCGCAAGACTCTCCACTCTCATCACTGTTGTATACCTTATACACTGCAGACATCCCGATGATGCCCACAACAAAAATCTCCTTTTTTACAGACGATACCTGCATCTACTACACATCTCGACTGGCTGAATTTGTCACCAGCAATCTTCAACATTACATAGATACACTAATGGATTACTTCCAGAAGTGGAAGATTCGTATCATGCGGAAAAAACGCAAGCCGATCTTTGTGACAAGACGACGAAGACAAAACCCAAGCCAACTTACAGTAGACAACGAATCCATAGAATGGTAAACAACAGCCAAATACCTAGGACTCATTTTTGACACAAGACCTTCGTGGAATACGCACATACAAAACAAACGAATAATTGCCAGCAGAATATTGAACCAGCTGTACCCATTTTTTGTATCAAATGAGCTTAATATTAAGAACAAATCCCTTATCTATAAGAAGATCATCAGACCAACTATCACATATGGAAGCACATCTTCTACCAAACACACAGGACAATCCAGAGACAATCACAAACTTGCCAAAAGCTGACCCTGAGGAAATTAAAAAGGGCACCCTGGTACATAAGAAACTCGGACATACGCACAGACTTAATAGAAACAATAGACAAATACATACGAGACAAGGCACTCAAACTTTTCGACACAATCAACAGACGCTGTATGATTGACCAACACTTCCCTTCCAATAATCCTAAAATTATTGGAACGAAGTTATTGATTTGCTGATGTTTGAAGAACTTATGTATGTTCAACAGCAATTCCAATAATCCTAAAATTATTGGACCTTACCTTGATGATTATAACCCTAAAGTTATAACCCGGCTGAATATTAAGAATAATAAACAATACGTGTGTACTAATTAAAATTCTTTAATATTCTGAGAATTTGGCTACAGTATTCTTTGCTTAAGTACACAATTTTTGCTGACCTTACTAACTATGTTTTACGCAATTCGATGTATTGATCACAACCAAATACTTGCCTACAGTGCTTATGCTATCGAAATTTGAGTACAAATAATCGTCGCAAGTAATTTGTCGAGTGCAATGTACATTAGACTATAATGTATTGGGTTTATTATTGCACGACTGCAATAATTACAAAATTCTGATGTTTACAAAAAATGCTGACGAATTTACTTGCATTATCCAGTGCGATTGTTCGATTGCACGAGCTAATTATTAAAAAAGTGAAAATGTATTCATTTGCTTATGCGTGCATTATGCAGTGCAATTATTTGATCACATTTAGCTACTTTGTTAAGATACTAACATACCGCCCGCCAAGAACCTAGTTCTTAACAATGTTTGGCGAAAATAACTGCGGCTTAAATTATGATAGCTAAAAGATAAACAATAACAAAATCAGCCAGCTCGTGCGATCGGGTAATAAATCAGCACAATCTTGTTTCCACTATTCTAATCTTTGAACAAATCCTAGCAATTATTACTCTAATGTTACCGATACTAGCACAATAAATGAATTGGAGTTGACTTGATGATGATGACGGTACTCCATGTTGATTGCTGATTATAATCACAAACATCTTGGGGGCCTATCAGCAGGTTTTAATTCTTTTGTTCTGCTTTCCTTTCTCCTGGCTTCTATCACTTTCAACTGCAAGTGCTTTTACAGCCATTGTTAATTTTGAAGCTTGCTCTTCTTCATGTTTAGCTGTTTCACGTTGTGCCTTTAATCTTGATTGCATTGTTTCCACGTCTGGCAATGGAACAGGCAATGGGCATAGTTTAGTTACTGCACGTTTCGTAGTATGTCCTCGTAACTTTATGGTCACAACTCGAACCATCCCATCGTTCCCTGGATGAATTTCCAAAATACGCGCTAATGGCCACTTCATGGGAGGGTAATTTTCTCCTTTTATTAACACTAGCTGTCCTGGTTGCAAATTCGTTTCTGGCTTTAACCATTTTGGTCTCTGTTGAAGACGGGATAAATATTGACTAGTCCATCTGTGCCAAAAATGTTCAACCATCTTTGTTGTTAATTGCCATCTTTCACTTAACGTGAGTTTTTCGGATAGTGCTCCTTGAGGCACTGCGATTAGTGGTTGCCCAATCAGGAAATGTCCTGGTGTTAAAGCTTCCTCGTCATTAATATCGTTGCTGATTGGAGTCAATGGACGACTATTCAAGACAGCTTCTACTTGCGTTAGAACTGTGTATAACTCTTCCATGTTAAGTAGTGTTGTGCCGATGGTTTTGATGAGATGTACTTTGATGCTTTTCACCCCCGCTTCCCAAAGTCCTCCAAAATGGGGACTACTGGGAGGGTTAAAATGCCAGTTGATTTGCTCGCCGGCTAGATGAATCTGCGTTTGCTGCCGCGCTAGCTCGAATTGATGTTTTAGTTCCTTATTTGCACCGACAAAATTCGTTCCACAGTCGCTATATATATTTTTACACAAACCTCGTCGTGCTACAAAACGCTTTATTGCTGCGATGCAAGCTTTTGACGTCAAATCGCTCACAACTTCCAAGTGCATCGCCTTTGTAGATAAGCAAACGAATACTGCAATATACGATTTAGCAGTTTTGGCTCCCCTGCCTGAAGACCACTTTACACTGATAGGTCCTGCGAAATCTAAACCACAATTACTAAACGTTTTGGCTGGTGTTACTCTCACCTTTGGCAAGTTCCCCATGAACTGCTTTTGTGATTGGGCATTCATTTTAAAGCATTTAATGCATTTATGTATGCATGTCTTGACCAATTTTTGACACTGTGGGATCCAAAACTCCGTACGTATTGCTGCAGTCATAACTATGTTACTTCCGTGCAATGTCTTATAATGAAATGCTCTTACTATCAGTTCTGCTAGTTTGCAGTTAGGACTAATTATAATCTGATTCTTCGATGAATCGTTTATTTCAGCATTGTTAAGTCTGCCATATGTCCTCATTATTCCATATGAATCCAGATATGGGCTCAAGGCTAATATTTTCGAAGATGTTGAAATAACTTTACCTTCTTTTAATTTTTTGAGCTCATCTGCATAATATGCTTGTTGCGACATTCGAACGCAGACTCCCCTGGCTCGTAACAATTCCTCCGATGAAACAAACTCTGGGTTCTTGCTTCGATATTTAAAACGTAGGCAATAGGCGACGACACGTAGTAGTTTGTTGTAGTTTGAGTATCTTGATAACAGGGACATTGATGGATCCGCTACGATGTTGACCTGAATCTTCCTATTTTCTGCAAGCTCTCGCTCGTCCATGGTGCTTTCCACTTCTGACTTGTAGCTCAAGGTCGTTGTCTTTAGCCATGGTGGTCCTGTCCACCATAATTCATGTGCGACTAATTTTGATGGTGGAATTCCACGTGAAGCAAGATCGGCCGGATTGTGTTCCGTGGCGACGTGCTTCCATTGATATGACTCACTGCAAGAGTGGATTTCGCTGACTCTGTTTGCGACGTAGGTCTTCCATTTTGACGGATGATCAGATAACCACGATAATACTATTGTGGAATCCGTCCAATACAATGTTTTTACGTCTTGAGGAATATCTAATGATTCCTTGACTTGTTTCATAAGTTTGCACAATAATACTGCTCCGCACAGTTCTAGTCTTGGAATACTTTGTACTTTTAGTGGGCAGACCTTTGCCTTAGATGTCAGCAAATGAACGTGTACATTATTGTGTAAATCGATTGTCTTCAAGTAAACAACTGCAGAAAAGGCGTCCATGGAAGCATCACAGAATCCATGAAGCTCTATTTTTGATGATTTTGATGTTCCTAGGAATCGAGGTATGTGTATATTTTCAAACCTTTGACAATCAATCATGAAATCTTTCCAAACACTAATAGTTTCTTGTGGAAGCGGGTCATCCCAATTAATCTTTAACAGCCACAATTTTTGCAGTAAAATTTTGCCTATGATAATTGATGGCTGAAGCCAACCCAATGGGTCAAACAGTTTTGCAATGCTAGATGCCACCAGCCTCTTAGTCACCTTTTGTTCACCAAGTATTGGCAATGATACTTTGAAAGTAAAGACATCTAGCTGGGGATTCCACAGCACTCCTAACGTTTTTACTGTGTTTTCCATATTCAGCTCAATTGGACCTGGCATAGCACGATCTTCTGGCAAAATTGTTTTCAGAACTTCTGCGTAATTTGAAGACCATTTTCGTATCTTAAAGCCACCAGACTCTAGTAACCTCGTTACGTTACGTTGCAATGCAGTTGCCTGATCGATAGTGTCTGATCCCGTAAGTAGATCATCGACATAAAAATCATTCAACACGACGGACGTTGCCTTTGGGTGATTGAATTGTTCATCCAATGCTAGACGTTGTAATGTCTTGATTGCTTGATAAGGTGCGCAAGCTGTCCCATATGTAATGGTTTTTAATCGGTAATGTTTTATTGGTCCTGGCGCTTTCGGTCTCCAAACGATTCTAAGATAATCTCGGTCTTTACAATCAACCAATATCTGTCTGTACATCTTCTCAATGTCACCGGTTAATGCTACTCTATGCAATCGCCATCTTAATAATATATTCACGATATTGGCTTGAATTGTTGGCCCAACCATAAGGCAATCATTAAGTGAAAACCCAGACGAAGTTCGATGTGACGCATCAAACACAACCCTGACCTTAGTCGTGGTGCTGCTCTCCTTGATAACAGCATGATGGGGTATG
Organism: Nemotelus nigrinus; assembly: GCA_947369275.1. NCBI lineage: Eukaryota > Metazoa > Arthropoda > Insecta > Diptera > Stratiomyidae > Nemotelus > Nemotelus nigrinus. The sequence goes on along the minus strand of OX376373.1, from coordinate 43,327,439 downwards.
TAATAAGAAGAGCACCCCTGGATCTCATTAACAGGAATTTCTTCCATATGCCCAAGTTTCAAATATTCTTCCAGAAAGGCGTGATATTGCACCTTCAGCTGGTCATTTTGTTCTAGCCTTTTCTCGATATGTTGCCATCTATACAGTGCATCTGTCAGTGATGGTGCAAGCTCCTTGGCTGCATTGCAATCGGGTTTAAATGGAAGGCGAACGATATATCTGCCATCATCGATGATTCTTCGTGTTGTCTGCATGTAATGAGTTTCACACTCTTGTTGCTCTGGTGTTAAATGCAGCTGAGTTGAACTCTCTTCAATTTCCCAAAATTTCTTTATGCTATTATCTAGATCTTGGAGACTTACCATGCTGACTTCTGTCTCAGTAGCTGTTTCACTCATGACAGGGCCCGATATAATCCAACCGAACTTTGTGTTCTGCACAATCAAGTTGTCGTGCATTAATTCCATCTCAGGAAGCACTAACTGTCCGTATATGTCTGAGCCCAGTAGCATGTCAATTTTTCCGGGCTTGTAATACGTTTTATCAGCAAGCTCCTTAGATGAAATTTTTGGAGATTGATTAACATAACGTTGAGGTAGTTCACCTGTGATTTTGTTGAGAATTAACACATTAAACTGAATTACGTCAAGGGACGTCTTTTGTTTGCATTGCACATTGACCATGCCTCGAGTAGCTGATTGCACACCGCTAATGCCACCGATCAAAAAATTTGCGTTTTTGCGCTTGATGCCTAGCTGTTGAACAGCTGCTTCCGTAATGAACGATCTCTGGGAGCCTTGATCAATCAACGCTCTTAACGGTACGAACTTGCCGGATGCGTTTCGTACAGGAATCATCGCGGTGGCTAATAAGACCAGAACTGCTGACTGTTCTTGATTATTGACAGCATTCAATGACTGAGCTTGATTATGTGCCTTATCTATTGCTTCATGATCAACATTTATGTGTAGTAAACTATTATGTTTACCATTGCAAATTCTGCAGCGTTTGGAAGATGTACAATCGATTGCGGTGTGCCTTGTACTCAAACAATTAAAACACAGCTTATGCTTCCTTACCAAATCTCTCCGATCGGTTACTTTAGCACTTGTAAACTGCGTGCACTGAAACACCTTATGATTATTGTTGCACACCTTACACAACTCCGCTTTGTTCACGTGAGTATTATGTACCACATATTTTACATGCTTGTCAGATGCTTTCGTGGCCTCTAAAATTATTAGGCGTTCAGCTAAAAATTCTAGAAAATTTCCAATGGTCGGTATTGTATTTGAGCCTCCAATGAATTTCTGCCACTCTAACGAGGTTTCGCAATCTAGTTTTTGCTGCAACAAATACACCAATATAACATCCAAAGGATCCTTGGTTAAATTGACCAAGCTATTAAGCACCTCGTTTGAAATATTTAGCATGGTTTTTATACTTCTAGCATTATTGGGTACGCTCGGCTTTATTTCCCACAAAAGCTTCATAAACGCATTGGCAATCACGCGCTTATTGTCGTAGCGATCACACATCAGTTTCCATGCCGAAGCATAATTGTCCGCAGTAATGCTTAAATGTTTTATAAGCTGCTCGGCTTCGCCAACAACTGATGAACGCAAATATTGCATTTTATGCACTGCGCTTAAACGTTGATTATCATGTATCATGTTCTTAAACAAGTCATGAAAGGCAGTCCAATCCGAGTAAGTTCCATTGAACTTGGGAATTCTAATGCGTTCCAAATGGTCACTCTGTGCCTGGGAAGTTTGGATGTCAGCTTGTGGAGGTACGTGAGCTTCTTGTGCATTGTATTCCGCGAGCCGTGTATTGAATAGCACCATATATTCTTCGTATAGAGCTTCTGCCGCTTCAAATTCTTTGATGTAATCACTTTGCAAGCTTGCCTCATGTGAAAGACCCGTCTTTATGGGAAAGTGAAGCTGTTCACAAGCCATCCATTTCTCTCTGAGTGCTCCAATTTTTAATTCGAAGTATGCTTTCGAGTATCGCTTTGAGCTATCCTTCTTGAAGTTGTTGATGAGTCGTCTAATCTCCTCCAAATTGAACCGTTGTAATTCGATTGATGCGCTGGGTGCCATGATTAATATTAAATCTTCCTTACAACTCCTGATATGATGAAAATGATTGATGTCGCTGATGACTGAAGATGATGAATTTTCTGATGAAAATGCCTGATGTCACTGATAACTGCAGCTGATGACTTCTCTGATGAAAATACTGATGTAGCTGATCACCTTTCTGATGAAAAATGCCTGATGTCGCTGATAACTGCAGCTGATGACTCTTCTGATGAAAATGTCTGATGTCGCTGATGACTGCAGCTGATGACTTCTCTGATGAAAATGCCTGATGTCGCTGATGACTATGAGGATCGCCTATCCGGCTCGACGGACCAAAAATGTATGATTGACCAACACTTCCCTTCCAATAATCCTAAAATTATTGGAACGAAGTTATTGATTTGCTGATGTTTGAAGAACTTATGTATGTTCAACAGCAATTCCAATAATCCTAAAATTATTGGACCTTACCTTGATGATTATAACCCTAAATTTATAACCCGGCTGAATATTAAGAATAATAAACAATACGTGTGTACTAATTAAAATTCTTTAATATTCTGAGAATTTGGCTACAGTATTCTTTGCTTAAGTACACAATTTTTGCTGACCTTACTAACTATGTTTTACGCAATTCGATGTATTGATCACAACCAAATACTTGCCTACAGTGCTTATGCTATCGAAATTTGAGTACAAATAATCGTCGCAAGTAATTTGTCGAGTGCAATGTACATTAGACTATAATGTATTGGGTTTATTATTGCACGACTGCAATAATTACAAAATTCTGATGTTTACAAAAAATGCTGACGAATTTACTTGCATTATCCAGTGCGATTGTTCGATTGCACGAGCTAATTATTAAAAAAGTGAAAATGTATTCATTTGCTTATGCGTGCATTATGCAGTGCAATTATTTGATCACATTTAGCTACTTTGTTAAGATACTAACATACCGCCCGCCAAGAACCTAGTTCTTAACAATGTTTGGCGAAAATAACTGCGGCTTAAATTATGATAGCTAAAAGATAAACAATAACAAAATCAGCCAGCTCGTGCGATCGGGTAATAAATCAGCACAATCTTGTTTCCACTATTCTAATCTTTGAACAAATCCTAGCAATTATTACTCTAATGTTACCGATACTAGCACAATAAATGAATTGGAGTTGACTTGATGATGATGACGGTACTCCATGTTGATTGCTGATTATAATCACAAACATCTTGGGGGCCTATCAGCAGGTTTTAATTCTTTTGTTCTGCTTTCCTTTCTCCTGGCTTCTATCACTTTCAACTGCAAGTGCTTTTACAGCCATTGTTAATTTTGAAGCTTGCTCTTCTTCATGTTTAGCTGTTTCACGTTGTGCCTTTAATCTTGATTGCATTGTTTCCACGTCTGGCAATGGAACAGGCAATGGGCATAGTTTAGTTACTGCACGTTTCGTAGTATGTCCTCGTAACTTTATGGTCACAACTCGAACCATCCCATCGTTCCCTGGATGAATTTCCAAAATACGCGCTAATGGCCACTTCATGGGAGGGTAATTTTCTCCTTTTATTAACACTAGCTGTCCTGGTTGCAAATTCGTTTCTGGCTTTAACCATTTTGGTCTCTGTTGAAGACGGGATAAATATTGACTAGTCCATCTGTGCCAAAAATGTTCAACCATCTTTGTTGTTAATTGCCATCTTTCACTTAACGTGAGTTTTTCGGATAGTGCTCCTTGAGGCACTGCGATTAGTGGTTGCCCAATCAGGAAATGTCCTGGTGTTAAAGCTTCCTCGTCATTAATATCGTTGCTGATTGGAGTCAATGGACGACTATTCAAGACAGCTTCTACTTGCGTTAGAACTGTGTATAACTCTTCCATGTTAAGTAGTGTTGTGCCGATGGTTTTGATGAGATGTACTTTGATGCTTTTCACCCCCGCTTCCCAAAGTCCTCCAAAATGGGGACTACTGGGAGGGTTAAAATGCCAGTTGATTTGCTCGCCGGCTAGATGAATCTGCGTTTGCTGCCGCGCTAGCTCGAATTGATGTTTTAGTTCCTTATTTGCACCGACAAAATTCGTTCCACAGTCGCTATATATATTTTTACACAAACCTCGTCGTGCTACAAAACGCTTTATTGCTGCGATGCAAGCTTTTGACGTCAAATCGCTCACAACTTCCAAGTGCATCGCCTTTGTAGATAAGCAAACGAATACTGCAATATACGATTTAGCAGTTTTGGCTCCCCTGCCTGAAGACCACTTTACACTGATAGGTCCTGCGAAATCTAAACCACAATTACTAAACGTTTTGGCTGGTGTTACTCTCACCTTTGGCAAGTTCCCCATGAACTGCTTTTGTGATTGGGCATTCATTTTAAAGCATTTAATGCATTTATGTATGCATGTCTTGACCAATTTTTGACACTGTGGGATCCAAAACTCCGTACGTTTGCTGCAGTCATAACTATGTTACTTCCGTGCAATGTCTTATAATGAAATGCTCTTACTATCAGTTCTGCTAGTTTGCAGTTAGGACTAATTATAATCTGATTCTTCGATGAATCGTTTATTTCAGCATTGTTAAGTCTGCCATATGTCCTCATTATTCCATATGAATCCAGATATGGGCTCAAGGCTAATATTTTCGAAGATGTTGAAATAACTTTACCTTCTTTTAATTTTTTGAGCTCATCTGCATAATATGCTTGTTGCGACATTCGAACGCAGACTCCCCTGGCTCGTAACAATTCCTCCGATGAAACAAACTCTGGGTTCTTGCTTCGATATTTAAAACGTAGGCAATAGGCGACGACACGTAGTAGTTTGTTGTAGTTTGAGTATCTTGATAACAGGGACATTGATGGATCCGCTACGATGTTGACCTGAATCTTCCTATTTTCTGCAAGCTCTCGCTCGTCCATGGTGCTTTCCACTTCTGACTTGTAGCTCAAGGTCGTTGTCTTTAGCCATGGTGGTCCTGTCCACCATAATTCATGTGCGACTAATTTTGATGGTGGAATTCCACGTGAAGCAAGATCGGCCGGATTGTGTTCCGTGGCGACGTGCTTCCATTGATATGACTCACTGCAAGAGTGGATTTCGCTGACTCTGTTTGCGACGTAGGTCTTCCATTTTGACGGATGATCAGATAACCACGATAATACTATTGTGGAATCCGTCCAATACAATGTTTTTACGTCTTGAGGAATATCTAATGATTCCTTGACTTGTTTCATAAGTTTGCACAATAATACTGCTCCGCACAGTTCTAGTCTTGGAATACTTTGTACTTTTAGTGGGCAGACCTTTGCCTTAGATGTCAGCAAATGAACGTGTACATTATTGTGTAAATCGATTGTCTTCAAGTAAACAACTGCAGAAAAGGCGTCCATGGAAGCATCACAGAATCCATGAAGCTCTATTTTTGATGATTTTGATGTTCCTAGGAATCGAGGTATGTGTATATTTTCAAACCTTTGACAATCAATCATGAAATCTTTCCAAACACTAATAGTTTCTTGTGGAAGCGGGTCATCCCAATTAATCTTTAACAGCCACAATTTTTGCAGTAAAATTTTGCCTATGATAATTGATGGCTGAAGCCAACCCAATGGGTCAAACAGTTTTGCAATGCTAGATGCCACCAGCCTCTTAGTCACCTTTTGTTCACCAAGTATTGGCAATGATACTTTGAAAGTAAAGACATCTAGCTGGGGATTCCACAGCACTCCTAACGTTTTTACTGTGTTTTCCATATTCAGCTCAATTGGACCTGGCATAGCACGATCTTCTGGCAAAATTGTTTTCAGAACTTCTGCGTAATTTGAAGACCATTTTCGTATCTTAAAGCCACCAGACTCTAGTAACCTCGTTACGTTACGTTGCAATGCAGTTGCCTGATCGATAGTGTCTGATCCCGTAAGTAGATCATCGACATAAAAATCATTCAACACGACGGACGTTGCCTTTGGGTGATTGAATTGTTCATCCAATGCTAGACGTTGTAATGTCTTGATTGCTTGATAAGGTGCGCAAGCTGTCCCATATGTAATGGTTTTTAATCGGTAATGTTTTATTGGTCCTGGCGCTTTCGGTCTCCAAACGATTCTAAGATAATCTCGGTCTTTACAATCAACCAATATCTGTCTGTACATCTTCTCAATGTCACCGGTTAATGCTACTCTATGCAATCGCCATCTTAATAATATATTCACGATATTGGCTTGAATTGTTGGCCCAACCATAAGGCAATCATTAAGTGAAAACCCAGACGAAGTTCGATGTGACGCATCAAACACAACCCTGACCTTAGTCGTGGTGCTGCTCTCCTTGATAACAGCATGATGGGGTATGTAATAAGAAGAGCACCCCTGGATCTCATTAACAGGAATTTCTTCCATATGCCCAAGTTTCAAATATTCTTCCAGAAAGGCGTGATATTGCACCTTCAGCTGGTCATTTTGTTCTAGCCTTTTCTCGATATGTTGCCATCTATACAGTGCATCTGTCAGTGATGGTGCAAGCTCCTTGGCTGCATTGCAATCGGGTTTAAATGGAAGGCGAACGATATATCTGCCATCATCGATGATTCTTCGTGTTGTCTGCATGTAATGAGTTTCACACTCTTGTTGCTCTGGTGTTAAATGCAGCTGAGTTGAACTCTCTTCAATTTCCCAAAATTTCTTTATGCTATTATCTAGATCTTGGAGACTTACCATGCTGACTTCTGTCTCAGTAGCTGTTTCACTCATGACAGGGCCCGATATAATCCAACCGAACTTTGTGTTCTGCACAATCAAGTTGTCGTGCATTAATTCCATCTCAGGAAGCACTAACTGTCCGTATATGTCTGAGCCCAGTAGCATGTCAATTTTTCCGGGCTTGTAATACGTTTTATCAGCAAGCTCCTTAGATGAAATTTTTGGAGATTGATTAACATAACGTTGAGGTAGTTCACCTGTGATTTTGTTGAGAATTAACACATTAAACTGAATTACGTCAAGGGACGTCTTTTGTTTGCATTGCACATTGACCATGCCTCGAGTAGCTGATTGCACACCGCTAATGCCACCGATCAAAAAATTTGCGTTTTTGCGCTTGATGCCTAGCTGTTGAACAGCTGCTTCCGTAATGAACGATCTCTGGGAGCCTTGATCAATCAACGCTCTTAACGGTACGAACTTGCCGGATGCGTTTCGTACAGGAATCATCGCGGTGGCTAATAAGACCAGAACTGCTGACTGTTCTTGATTATTGACAGCATTCAATGACTGAGCTTGATTATGTGCCTTATCTATTGCTTCATGATCAACATTTATGTGTAGTAAACTATTATGTTTACCATTGCAAATTCTGCAGCGTTTGGAAGATGTACAATCGATTGCGGTGTGCCTTGTACTCAAACAATTAAAACACAGCTTATGCTTCCTTACCAAATCTCTCCGATCGGTTACTTTAGCACTTGTAAACTGCGTGCACTGAAACACCTTATGATTATTGTTGCACACCTTACACAACTCCGCTTTGTTCACGTGAGTATTATGTACCACATATTTTACATGCTTGTCAGATGCTTTCGTGGCCTCTAAAATTATTAGGCGTTCAGCTAAAAATTCTAGAAAATTTCCAATGGTCGGTATTGTATTTGAGCCTCCAATGAATTTCTGCCACTCTAACGAGGTTTCGCAATCTAGTTTTTGCTGCAACAAATACACCAATATAACATCCAAAGGATCCTTGGTTAAATTGACCAAGCTATTAAGCACCTCGTTTGAAATATTTAGCATGGTTTTTATACTTCCAGCATTATTGGGTACGCTCGGCTTTATTTCCCACAAAAGCTTCATAAACGCATTGGCAATCACGCGCTTATTGTCGTAGCGATCACACATCAGTTTCCATGCCGAAGCATAATTGTCCGCAGTAATGCTTAAATGTTTTATAAGCTGCTCGGCTTCGCCAACAACTGATGAACGCAAATATTGCATTTTATGCACTGCGCTTAAACGTTGATTATCATGTATCATGTTCTTAAACAAGTCATGAAAGGCAGTCCAATCCGAGTAAGTTCCATTGAACTTGGGAATTCTAATGCGTTCCAAATGGTCACTCTGTGCCTGGGAAGTTTGGATGTCAGCTTGTGGAGGTACGTGAGCTTCTTGTGCATTGTATTCCGCGAGCCGTGTATTGAATAGCACCATATATTCTTCGTATAGAGCTTCTGCCGCTTCAAATTCTTTGATGTAATCACTTTGCAAGCTTGCCTCATGTGAAAGACCCGTCTTTATGGGAAAGTGAAGCTGTTCACAAGCCATCCATTTCTCTCTGAGTGCTCCAATTTTTAATTCGAAGTATGCTTTCGAGTATCGCTTTGAGCTATCCTTCTTGAAGTTGTTGATGAGTCGTCTAATCTCCTCCAAATTGAACCGTTGTAATTCGATTGATGCGCTGGGTGCCATGATTAATATTAAATCTTCCTTACAACTCCTGATATGATGAAAATGATTGATGTCGCTGATGACTGAAGATGATGAATTTTCTGATGAAAATGCCTGATGTCACTGATAACTGCAGCTGATGACTTCTCTGATGAAAATACTGATGTAGCTGATCACCTTTCTGATGAAAAATGCCTGATGTCGCTGATAACTGCAGCTGATGACTCTTCTGATGAAAATGTCTGATGTCGCTGATGACTGCAGCTGATGACTTCTCTGATGAAAATGCCTGATGTCGCTGATGACTATGAGGATCGCCTATCCGGCTCGACGGACCAAAAATGTATGATTGACCAACACTTCCCTTCCAATAATCCTAAAATTATTGGAACGAAGTTATTGATTTGCTGATGTTTGAAGAACTTATGTATGTTCAACAGCAATTCCAATAATCCTAAAATTATTGGACCTTACCTTGATGATTATAACCCTAAATTTATAACCCGGCTGAATATTAAGAATAATAAACAATACGTGTGTACTAATTAAAATTCTTTAATATTCTGAGAATTTGGCTACAGTATTCTTTGCTTAAGTACACAATTTTTGCTGACCTTACTAACTATGTTTTACGCAATTCGATGTATTGATCACAACCAAATACTTGCCTACAGTGCTTATGCTATCGAAATTTGAGTACAAATAATCGTCGCAAGTAATTTGTCGAGTGCAATGTACATTAGACTATAATGTATTGGGTTTATTATTGCACGACTGCAATAATTACAAAATTCTGATGTTTACAAAAAATGCTGACGAATTTACTTGCATTATCCAGTGCGATTGTTCGATTGCACGAGCTAATTATTAAAAAAGTGAAAATGTATTCATTTGCTTATGCGTGCATTATGCAGTGCAATTATTTGATCACATTTAGCTACTTTGTTAAGATACTAACAGACGCTATCTTAAAATTCCAAGAACAGAGAGAAAACGATATTTACCTAAATCTACGAGCATTAGGAACCTAAAGTAATATATCAACGAGGGAGCGATTAAGAGACTTGGAGAAACCAGAGAAGAAAAGGAGAGCGCATGAACGCTCACTGAGAGGAAGGGCGTCAAAGTGTAGCTGGCATAACACGTTCTCTGGAGGTACATTTATTTGAATACTAACCAACAAAGATAGAACATCAAACTGGAGAAAAACGAAATTAGAGCTGTCATTAAGTACTTGTGTTTGATTCAAATTTCTACCTGAAGCCTAGACAGCGACATGGTGGGAACATTATGGGACTGTTCCATGAACGTGAAAAAAACTTTCGTGTTGGCAGATTGAAGAATGACCATCAGGCATGTAGCTTAGGTCACAAAGATGCCCACGAATTACATATAAATAATGTTTATGCGCGTTGGGTACTCAGAATGTTAACCGACGAGAAAAAGAAGACACGAGTCAACATTTCGAGGATGAATCTCGAAAAGTTCCAGGCAGCTCAGGAGAATTTTTTTTTGTCACGTTTCGGGACCATGGACAAAACCATTTTGATCTAGAAGCCAAAAAGCACCCTCTTCACCGCCGCCGGAGAAATCCAAAGTGTTTGAGCTCAGCAGGGAGAGCTATTGCATCAATATTTTGGGATACTGGAGGAAATATTAGAGTGGAATATTTGGAAAAGACAACCACAATATCATACTTTTACCACGCATACCAAATAAGAAAATAAGACGCTGCAAATTGCGAACCAGAGTGCTGCTTCATCAAGACAACGCAACGGTTCACAAGGCTGAAGTTGCGATCGCTGTAATTCCAGAATCTGGATTCGAACTGATTGAATATCCGTCCTATTCACCAGATCAAGCTCCTAATGACTTTAATTAATTTTTTCGGCTCCAGAAACACCTGCGGGACAAGAAATTTGAAGATGACAGCGAAGTGATGGCCACTGTTAAAGCGGTTTGGGAAAGTAGTGACAAATCATTTTTTTCTAAGTGTATCTTGAGTTTGGAAAAGATTAACTTGTTCGGAGACTATGTTACAAAATAAATATTTTTTAAAGTTTAATCATCTTGTGACTAATGAACATATTTATCATTACTTATATAATGAATATATATCATTACTTTTGGATCACTTTTCGTAAGTGACCATATTCGACGATAATAATGCCATGCATATAGCGCTCCAGAGCTTCGAAAAAGGCTGAAAGTAGTGATTTTAGACGGTAATCAGCAGCGCGAGATATATATCTAGATTTAGGAATAGGCTGTATAACAGCTGTTTATTAGCATGAAATCTATTTTCAGAAAGGCTGTGATAGATGTGTTACATTAGTTGTCTTGCCAGCAGTTGAAGAATATCTGGCAATTGAGTTTGTTTTGGCAGGATTTTAGAAATCAATTTTCTACGATCAAAATGAATAATAGTCTTATAGTTAGGTCAATATTTTGCTTCAAATTTTTGGCTTTACAATAAAACTCAGAAGAATGTGAGTCTTCTTAATTTTGCTTATGTAATCCATGATACTTCATTGAACGCGGACTATCCAAAGCTACTGGTATGTTGTATGTTTGTTTTTCTGTTGAAATGCAATATATATTTTTTTTCTGCACATTGATGCTGAATATATTTCTTAATATATGTTTTTGGGGTTTTGCAGCACTGACTCATTTTTTCCAGAATAAAGCAGGGGAACAACAAATTTTTCCAGATGTTTTAACTTTATTGATGGTATTTGCATGCAGTTGAAATAACAATGGACCAAGTATGGATCCTTGCGGAACGTCATTGGCTGACATTATTTTGAATTTTTTGCTACTATTTATCTGTTTCGTAAGTAATTTCTGACAAGTGATGTTACTTTATCATTGTTATATTTTTCGTTATTCAACTAAGGTAGTGTGATCAATTGCATCAAACACTTTTTTCGAATAAAAAATATGGCTACTATGTAATTTTCTTTGTTAAGGGCATAATTGTTGAAATTTACCATATGTACCATATTAATGATGGCCACTAGCGCATTGTCATTCTGTTAGAAATTGTATTAAATATACGATTTTGCTGGTGACAGCTAATGAATGACAATCAGATGGGTATGGAAGATCATCCCATTTAAAGACGCGTATTTTTCGTGCCAATTTGTAACACTCAGGGAAATGTGGTGTTTGTTTCAAATATTTAGGCGTTCTGTTATTTTAATCCTAGGCTCCTCTAGATTTGAGGTTTGAAATTGTCTCAGCTTCTTCATTTTGGGTTTGTTGAACGTAGGTCCATGTAGGCTCACTCATTTAAATTTGTTCATACGTAAGTCCCAGATATAATTCGATGCTCTTGCGGGATATTTGTTCCAATTGTGGTGAAACACGAGTTTAATGGTTCCTTTCAAAGGTTGCCAACGAGAGATTTGTTTCATATTGATTTTTTCGTGATTATTAATTCATTTTTATGCAGTTTGGAGCTGAAATTACATCATTTATCATTCTACCATATCTGGTTCTATTATCAGATGTCCGTTCAAATATTATCGTGAAATAATTTCTTTTGGGATCTTGTGTTAGTCGATTTGATATCCAATCTCGGTCTGACATATACTTTTGGTTTGTTTGGTTTGTTTGGTTTGTTTACGTTATACTTTTGGTTTGTTTACGTTTCGATGCATCGATCACTTTTTTTACCATCCATCGTCTTGCCTGACTCAAATAGATTTAGTTGACATTGGTTTGGATATGGTTTTGTGAATAACGTACCATTCTTCTAATGCCGGGTTTACATTCTCGCCGAGGAATGGCAAGTGTAGACGAGGTCTGTGTGTAAATGGTCTCCTTGTCTATTCTCGGCTGTTTTTTTCATGGCAAGCACGTGTGTGTAAATGGTTTGCTCGTCGGCTCTTGTTTGTTTTATGAAGGGCCTTTTATTGCTGTGCCTGAGTGTTTATGACCGTTTATGCATCGAGTCAAAGGGATTCGAGAGGGTAGCATGTGCTCATTCACATTTTCGAATTTTTCGCTGGGACTTCAAACATGTCTTTGCGTGTCCCAGATTGAAATCACTCAATGCACACCAGGCAGTAGCAATAGCCACAACCTGTACCTCAGCCATCGTTCACTGAACTGAACAAAACAGCTCACATCTATCGAAAGATGCATGGTGCAATATCCTAAGTAAACAATTCACCCTATGAATGGTGCATGGTGCATGGTCCTAAATAAACAATTCACCCTATGTCTTGTTGAGTCTCGTCCACTGTCTTGTTGAGTCTTGGTGAGTCTTGTCCACGAGACCCTCGTCCCTATGTATAAATCCGGCATAAGTTTATGTCGCTTGTTTTTTTTTACCTTCTACTACTGTTTTCCTTTTTTACCTTCTTTTACCTTCTTGTTGGTTTAAAAGCATTAGCTGCAAACCTTTACAGTTAACTCTCGCGTATAACGAATAAACATGCGAACTGAAATGCGTCTGAATAAATGAGAGACGATGCGTATCGGTTGACGGTTGATTCAAGACTAAACCTTTATTCCAAAATGCTACACAAATGTCAGTGTCTGTACATGAATTTGAGAATGCAAACAATATAAAGCCTGCTCACATTCCAAAACTAAATGAGAATGATTACTGCTATTGCTACAACTATTATTGGGAATATCAGATTAATTTCAAGATTGTATTCCAACAAACTCCTCCTCAATCGTGCAATTAATCTGAATCCAAAACAAACCATTTTTCTTTTATTAAATTTTGATTCGAACCGATTTTCTATTTCGTTTGAAGTTACTTTACTGGAATTTACTTTAATAAAAATTGAGTACGAAAATTTTGAAACTTTGTTGCTGCGATTGGCTTTGTTAGCACATCCGCTAACATGCTTTCGGTCGGACAGTATACACACTTTGCGATTTCCTTTTTGGCGTAGTCCTTCACAAAATGAAATCGCGTGTCGATATGCTTCGATCGGTCCGATAAACGCTCCTCCTCCTCAATCAGTTTCAAGCAACTCTGATTGTCTTCGAAAATTGTAGTTGCCTTTGACACTGATTGCTTCAAATCGACGAGTAATCGTCGCATCCATGCTGCTGCTCGACATGCCTCGCTCAGTGCGACAAATTCCGATTCGCACGTCGATAATGCCACCAATGATTGTTTGCGTGATGACCAACAAACCGCTGCACCATTTACCATAAATACATGACCGCTTTGTGATTTACGATCATTGTTATTGTCGGCCCAATTTGCATCCGAATAGCCGTATAGAATTTCGCCACTGAAATTCTGCTGTGCGAGTGCCAATTTCAAATCAGCTGTTCCTTTCAAGTACTTAGCCACTCGCTTCAACTCATTCCAATCTTCTTGCGTCGGCTTATTTATTTTTTGCGCTAAAATCGAAACGCTGGCTGCTATATCTGGCCGTGTGTTTACTGAAACGTACAGTAAGCAACCCAGTAACTTTTGGTACTGCGCATTTGATAACAACAAATCGGTGTCATTGTCCTTTTTCGATTTGCAGTATCCGACTTGAATTGGAACATTCGATGCTTTTGCCGTGTTTAAACCAAAGTCATTCACGATTTTCTTTATGTATTTTGATTGATTTAAACTGTAAATGCCGTTTTCGTCGCGTGTCACTTCAATGCTGAGATATTGCTTGATATCGCCCAAATCCTGCACGTTGAATTTCGACGAGAGCATTGATTTGACTTGCTTCATTGCCGCATTTGATTTTGTGACAATTGCAATGTCGTCCACATAAATCAATAGAAAAACCCATGCGTCGCTCATCTTTTTTGTATACAGGCATACATCGTTCTTGCTTTGAATGAAATTCTCTTGCGTGAGTGTACGCCGTATTTCATCGTTCCACGCTTTTGCCGCTTGCTTTAGGCCATAAATGCATTTTTTTAAACGACACACCAAATTTTTATTTTCATTTTCGAATCCGGGTGGTTGTTTCATGTAAATTTCTTCCTTCAATTTACTGTTCAAAAATGCAGATTTGATGTCCATATGATGTACCATACAATTTTCTTTCGATGCAACAGAAAGTAAAACACGGAAGGTTGTTTGGCGAGCCACTGGTGCAAATACCTGATCGTAGTCGGTGCCGAATTTTTGGGAAAATCCTTGCGCCACAAGTCGCGCTTTAAACCGATTTACATTGCCGCTTGCGTCGGTTTTCGTTTTGTAGATCCATTTGCAACCAATTGCACTGCGTCCGGCTGGTAATTCACATAATTCCCAAGCATCATTGTTTTGCATCGCGTTCATTTCCTCCTTCATTGCATCAACCCATTTTGCTTTATTTTGACTCGACAAAGCATCCGAAATGGATTTTGGCTCAACGATCATATTTGCTTTATATCGTTGTGGTGGTACACCTTTTGTTTGTCGCTGTGATACGCGGTGACTGCGCTCCGCTTCGGTTGCCGATGAATTGCTAGCATTTGAATCCAAATCGCCGTATTCATCATCCAGTGAAGACTCGAAATTCGCTGGAGTTACCGTAGCAGTTGAGCTATTACTTTCCCTTGATGATTCTCCATTTGATGAATCTGCCTCACGATAGAATGATCGATCTGTGATTGTATCATCGCTGCTGGTACCGCCACTCGTGTCCTTATAGCTGCTATTCTCAAACGATTCCGATGAATTTTCACTTTGGAACAAACTGCCGTCATCATGATCGTTGTCGTGCGCTTTAGTTTCTCTACTTGACAAATCCACCAAAACATTGTCCTGATGTGTTTTATTTCGCACAAAACGCACATCACGGCTGATTACTAATTTACGATTTACTGGATCAAAACATCGGTATGCTTTTGATTCACCATCATATCCAATAAAAATCATTTGCGTCGCCGTATTGTCTAATTTGCGCCGCTTCTCACTTGGAATGTGCACATAACATTTCGTACCAAAAATTTGCCAATTCATTACATTTGGCTTTGCACCACTCCATAACATAAGTGGAATTTCATCAGCTCCTTTAGTGATTGTGCGATTTAGAATATAATTTGCCATATTTACTGCTTCCGCCCACAAATATTTTGGTAAATCCGCATCCGTCAACATGCAACGAGCCATTTCAATCAATGTTCGATTTTTGCGTTCAGCGACCCCGTTTTGTTGCGGAGAATACGGTGCCGTATATTGCACGGCAATTCCTTCCTTGCGAAAATATTCTTTTAATTCGCCAGCCATATACTCACCGCCACGATCTGATCGAATTGTTTTCGGTTTGCAGTTGAATTTATTTTTCATCAACGCAATGTACTCCTTTATCTTTTCTCCAACTTCCGATTTATTTCGAATAAAATAAATCAGTGTGTATCGCGAATAGTCGTCGATGACAGTCAACAAATAGCGTTTCTTCCCAAGCGATTCTGTTTGCATTGGACCACAAACATCCGTATGAATCAACTGTAAAACTTTATTCGACCTTTTGATTGCTCTCTTTGGAAATGGCAAACGCGTTGTTTTTGCTTTCATACACGTTTCACACTGCAGTTCTTTACCACAATCGATGATTTTCATGCCGTTCAACATACAATCCTTGTCCATTGTCATGATTGCATTTGAATCACGGTGACCAAAAATACGATGCCAATCGTGAATACAATATTCAATATTTTTCAATGAACACACTTTATTCGGCCGACGTAGCTTATATAGTCCGTTTGTTTCATCCGCGATTCCAATTTGTTTGTTGTTGTAACGAATTTCGCATGTCGATTTACCAAACCAAACTTCAAATCCAACATCGCACAGTTTGCTAACTGATAGCATATTGCTTGTGATTTGAGGAACATACAATACATTGGATAATACTCTCTTTGATACGTTGCCGTTTGTGCTCATAAACTCGATTACGCATGTGCCCTTGCCATGCACATTCTCCGTGCCACCGTTTGCAACATCGACTTGACTTTGATGCTGAGTATCAAATTTCGTCATTAAATTCGGATTATTTATGACATGACTCGTAGCACCAGAATCAACAAGCCACTCATTGTTGTTGTTGCCGTTTGCCGTCGACAAAGTAAACAGTATATCATTGCACTGCTCAACCGAATTTACTTTATGACTGCTCTTTGCTGATTCTTTCTTTGATTGTTTCTTTTGCCATTCTTTGTATTTAAAACAATCCTTTTTTAGATGCGAAAGCCCTTTACAGAAATAGCATTTGAGTTTGCGTTCGCGTTCGGCTGTTTTCAAAACTCTATCACTATTGTGTCCATTCGATGAACCGTCCCCATTGTTTTCTTTGCGTTTTGCGTGTTCAATGAGTTTCGAATGCACAAGTGATAGTGTCAAATCAGCATCCGGTCGCACTTCAAGAGCTGTAATCAATGAGTCATAACTTGATGGCAAACTACTCAATGTGATTGCGACTCTCCAATGTTCATTTAACTGATTTTCGCCCAAATCCGTTAGTTTTTGAAACAAATTTGTCAGCTCACTTAAATGCGTTTCAACGTTGCCGGTTTCGTTCAACTTTGAGCCGCAAATTTTTCGCATCAATGTCACTTTGTTGCCCAAAGTGTTGCGTTCGTGATAGTCACGCAATGCATCCCAAGCCAGCTTTGCCGTTTCCTTGTTTCGAATATGCACTAATTGATCATCTTCCACACATAAACCAATTAAAGCAAGTGCCTGCTCATCTTTTTCATTGAATGTAACAAGAGCTGCTTGCTGTGTGGTTACTTGAGCTCGATTTGTGCCATCACCCAACAACACCGGTACGACTGGTCGTTCACTTGAAATCGCAGACCAACACTTTTCCTTACGTAAATACATTTCAACTTTATATTTCCATGTGAAATAATTGTCCGAATTCAATTTCGTTAGCATTGCTTTAAATTCCATCCCGAACCGGTTTTTTTTTTTCTATTGCGAATAGACCTTATGCAAAAAGAAAAAAAACACTTTATTCCGTTTAATGTTCACACTGTATGTCTTTCCGTATGAATCGTTAACACTTTATGTCTGTGCACTTCTACGTCTCAAATTTCATTTCATTTTCACAGTTCACCGTTTTGCACTGGGTCCATAACCTTGTTGGTTTAAAAGCATTAGCTGCAAACCTTTACAGTTAACTCTCGCGTATAACGAATAAACATGCGAACTGAAATGCGTCTGAATAAATGAGAGACGATGCGTATCGGTTGACGGTTGATTCAAGACTAAACCTTTATTCCAAAATGCTACACAAATGTCAGTGTCTGTACATGAATTTGAGAATGCAAACAATATAAAGCCTGCTCACATTCCAAAACTAAATGAGAATGATTACTGCTATTGCTACAACTATTATTGGGAATATCAGATTAATTTCAAGATTGTATTCCAACACTTCTACCACTGTTTTCATTCATATGTATTTTATTTACTTATGATTGTGTTCCTTAAAGTCACTTTTAGCGCTTTATGAACCAAAGTTTAGTAAATATTCGTTCGCGTATAAAATTTTTCCACCTAGTCAGCTATCAAATGATTTTTCTTCAAAAACCAACAAAAATAAAATTTCATGAGTTGAAAGCTCGTGGATTGTATTGAAATTATATTTTCGAAAAAAAAATATATGTATATTTATCCAAGCAGCAATACTTTGTTTCAGCATTTTTCCATTTCGCACATTAAACAGAAAAAAATATTTTCTGAAGCATCCATGAAATCCCATCTGTCAAAATATTACACATTTTCCTAAAGTAGTATTCTGTTTTGGGCTCAGCATTAATAATCGGTTTAGCAAACGATTAAAAGTCTAAATTAAAATTTCCATACTGTGCCCACGTGGTAAACTAGACGTTAACTTGAAAAACAAAGAAAGGCGATCTTTTCGATGCTGATGCTATGCCGTCGTCGTTGACGATATTTTTCCAAAATTTACTCAGCGTCATTTCAAAAACGACGTTTCAGCTGAAAACGAATTAAGGGATTTATGAAGAAAGTAGCTTCGTAAATTGCCTATTAATAACCATTGGAATTAAAATCTTAAGGCTCTTGACGAAAGACATCCGATGGGTGGCACACGCCGATGCTCATACTAAATTACCGAATGAATCGTGTGAATAAGACGAGCCCGCTTTGCTGCAACGCAGAGAATTCGTAAAAGTCGCGGGTAGCTGTCGTCGTGAGTCTAATTGAAGTTTCACCCCGAATAAATAAACTGCCAATCAATTTCAAATCGTGCACAAGGTCTAGATATGTTTTCTTCCAGTCAGAGGGCATGATGGCAGGATCGCAAGTACACGGAATGCTACATTTGTTTTTACACTTGAAAATGAAATAGCACCGTGACTAAAGGAAATTAGAGGAAAGGAGCGTGTTTTACGACGCACAGATCCGTCTGTTACGCTTGGGTGCAAATGTTTTAGTTGAAAGATTCTGGCGTTCGAAAAGCATTGCAAATTTCGTACCAATTAATTTAATTAGCTGAATGCCTGAGAAAAGTGGAAGCGATTCGGTGAATCAATGAGGTTGGTAGGAAAATACTTTGAGAGAATCAAAATCTCCAAACCGCATGCTCAGTATAATCTGGTTTTAAGAATTATTCATTATATAGAGCTTATTGCTTCAAACATAACCTATTAATTTTTTTCAATTGTATATCAATGCTCCATTAATTAATCGGTCTTCCTACATTAAAGATTCAGAGGCAAAATTCAAAATTGAACCGCATTCATGTCAGCAGTATCCACTTAAATCGAAATTCTCATAGGAGTCGTTACATCTTACCGAACGCAAATGAGTCCTCGACGACGCTAAATTACACATGTACAAGATAAGTAGTGTCGCGCCTTTTAACTTTGCTCGTTTTGGAGAGCAATTGACTCGAGATTCCTATCAACTTTCACATGCATTCCTATTTCCCATAATTCACTTCTAGTTATGTTTATCGTTTATCGCAGAATGGCTGTAACATACTAATTTGAGGGTTGAACGCGGTATTCACTTAGTTGCTTCAAGGCCCGGACGGTGAGGATGGTATGTGTTGTATCAAATTCAAGTGAAAGGCATTCAACTGTCAGTATCAGAAGCATTAAAATGTACGATGAGTCCCTAATGGCCTTTAAAATTGCATGTCGATGACTCGAAGGACCTTGAGTGCATCGTTAAGCGTCTTATATTTCAATTGGGGCTGAAGTGGTGAATGTTGACGGGGCGCTGTTTTTCGGATAGGCGATAAAAAACCTTTTTGAAAAAATAAAATTAAGTTGGTTTTTGTTGGAATCTGCTTTCCAAAGAATTAGAATCAAACATTATCCAGCTCGAAGTTGACTGATCTAGACAGTCTACTACAAATTAATCTGCACAACTGCACCGAATCTGAATCAAAAAGGTTTCTTCTGATCATAATTTCCATCTATAACTGATTGATTTTCGTATTTGACTCAAAACAAGCATTAGCGTCGTGTTTAAACATCAGACATTAAATCTGATTGTATCCCCGCAGCACATTTCCAGTTCGTTTTCTTAAGGTAAATATCCGAAGAGGAATGACTTGGTCTTGTATCCTGCACTTGACAGAACGAAATCAATTTAATGCTAGTGCTGACAGGCAACCTGAGGGTGAGATATTTATTCAGGCATACAACCGGGAACATAACCGATGTGCAATGTTTGACTAAAGCTAGTTTGCTGAAGGGGGCGATCCAATTCGCCTGTTTGCTTTGCACATTTTGTAAAAGTAACTACTTAATGTGAATTGTTGAATGTTGTTGTAAGTTGTAACATTATTTACCATTCGAGTGCAGGGACTCATCGATTATACTTATCCAAATTCGTGTGCAGCTCAATTGTTTTGTAATAAATCAATGAAATAAACCTATTTGTATTTCATTTGCAACAAACTTTCAATTATGGTTAGTGTTTTCACATTTCGATGAATTGGGGTGTCGAAATTGTGAGCACCATTATGATTGGATTTTGTTATGTGATCGTTAATTTAATTTAAATAAGTATAATCGATTGGTCTCGACACTCGAACTGTAAATAATGTTACAGCTCACAACAACATTCAACAATTCACATTAATTACCTAGTTACTTTTACAAAATACGCAGAGGCTATACTGTGTAACTTTGTTGCGGGACATAAAAGGATATTCGAACCATTATAGGAAAGATGATATGACTAAATGTGCTTTGATTTCCACAGTTACAAAGAAGCTATGTACCTAAAATTTATTTTGCATCGGTGGTTTGATGAAATTGCTGTGAAAGAATATACTTAGTATATTTTTAGGGTTGCAAGTATGTTGGATTTTACTACACAGTATGTAGAACATTTGAAAGCCAAACTAGCCAATGTAAAAAATAAAGTAAAGTAATCTAACTAATCTAACCCATATAAAAGCTCCGATTCATTTTGCTAATTCTTGAAACTAATTATCTTAATTATTTCCGAAGGCCCTGTTTGGATTTTTTCTTTAGAAATCGTAACAACTGAATAACTTAGAAGCTAGTGTTTTCATTTATTCAAAAGATTTATAATTAGTTTACACTCCTACGTTGTAAATGTAAATATATAGTACATAACATCTTTAATTACAGATTGACTGGAGACTTTGCTAGATGCAGTCATCAGAATCCATCTCCATTAACGTCTTTTTATGGTTTGACAACTCGAAGTATGAGCAATCATCATTTTAAGAGTTCTTTGGATAGTTAATGTTTTCAATTTCAAAGGATGATATTTTTTATTTTTGAAACTGCCGGTGAGTAACCTTTTCTGTGCTGATTGTTTTTGTGTGTGTCATACCAATGCAACTTCAGGCTGTGCAGGATAGCCAGAGGCATCCATAATAATCAGACTGCGGGGCTACCATGGGCTAGTTATGCCATAAGTATAGGTGAATCATCAGACCATCAAGTCTCCACAAAATTATATTAAGGAGTCACGCGATTATTAAATCTCCAAGTAATATAATTATTAAACTAAACTATGGAAAATAAATGAAGAAAGCAATAAAAGAAATGCAATGTCAGCAAGTAAATGACAAGCGTGGTTTCTCTTTAGTGACACGTCCCTTATAGCTAGCAGGCTTTAGTACTTACCGTATAGTCCCTGCACACTTTAGCCTTCCTAAATGTTTTTCAATAGCGGCAACTAACTAAAACGCCCTTAATTTGAAATTTACACGACCATTAGCAAGATCAAGAATTTTTTTGTTTATCTTTATTTATTTTAGGGATGGGTCGTAATTATTAATTTAATTGAAAAATCGAAAAATAGAATTTATTAAGTTGGCTCACTGGGAAATCGTGATCTATTTTTTGTTTTCTGACATTTTCATGCGATATTAGCTGTATTTAATGAGCTGCTCTAGGCTGAGCTAGGTTGAGATATCTTAGCAAAATATGTCTAATGAGCAATTTGACGGCTCTAACAAGCCCGAAGTTGCTCTGATTTGTGTTTCATATGCCTGTTCTAAGTTGAACTAGAGCAATTCAGAGCACGATTCCTGCTGTACCTGTTTTGGTAGAGCAAATTCGGGCACGTAACCAGCTGTTTGTCAACTGTCACAGAACCGACTTTCAACAAAAAATTGTGACTCAATTAGAGGTTTTTATTAGTGAATTGATAGGTTGGTTAATCAACTTTGACAATTGGCTCTCAATTGCTCTAACTTGCTTTAGAATAGAGTGGTAATCTCTTCCGTGGGGAACGCTCGCGTACGACGAGAGGTTAACACGGGCACACCTCAGGGTGGAATCGTCTCTCCCCTGCTGTGGAACACCATGGTGAATACTCTCCTAATGAGGCTGAACCGTGCCGGCTGTAGAGTGATTGCTTATGTGGACGATACAGCTGTAGCAGTGTCGGGAAAGTATTTATCTACGCTATTGGAGAGGTCAAATGACTCTCTTGACATACTTTCACGTTGGAGCCGTGAGTGCGGCTTGAGTTTGAATCCTGGAAAAACGGTGCTAGTACTGTTTACAAGGAAGTTCGTTTTGATTTACCAACATTAAATGAGGTCTCCATTCTGAGACAGGGGGTCAAGGAAGTTCGTTTTGATTTACCAACATTAAACGAGGTCTCCATTCTGAGCCAGGGGGTCAAGTATTTGGGGCACATCCTTGATTCGAGGCTGCTATGGAGCAACAATATAGCAGAAAGAGCGCGGAAAAGAGCCAGAGGGGCGAATCGGAGATTGCAGCTTCGTACCGTTTCTTGGCTTTATACCGCTGTGGATGAGCCAATTCTATTGTTTGGGGACATTCTGGTGGCAGGCGGCTCTTGAGGCTACCTGCGAACGCCAGCTTGAAAGAGTGCGGAGCAACTGGAGCGCTCTGCACCACCCCTACTAAGGCACTTTTTATGTTGCTTCATTGGCTAGATCTTGGTTGAGAGAGTTTCCGCTTCAGCGGGTGCTGACTACATCGCTCCGCACTTCCTTCTAGATTTGGAGCTCACAGTTTGCATTCCTGGTAGGGAAGAATGGCGTGATGATGTATATGTACACCTATGGCTCAAAGCTAAGTAATAGAGTCGGGAGTGGTATATATATGTACTGAATTTCAAGCTGTCTCTCCGTCTACCAGACTATTGTAGTGTCTTTTGAGGTTGCGGCTATTTTTCAGGCAATCAAGTGACTTCATCTATATTCGGGGTCAATTTTGGTATTTTCACAAATAGCTAAATGGTTTTAGATTCCCTTGTTGGTCCTTGTACAATGTTCATGATTGCTGCCGAATGCCGTGCATCTCTTAGAGAAATGTGGAGGCATTCAACTGTACAACTGATTTGGGTACATTAGTATCAAAGGTTTATGCTATGGAGTACCGTTGACATTTGTCAAATTGGCCACCAGACAAAAACACCTTAAGGACACTAGGAAGTCCTGGGCAAATGAATCATCCTCTGCGCTAACAAGGCAGTCCTGGGTCTACATGGAAGCGCATCGCATCAGGCAACTGTAAGGCTTAGTTTGAAGTACTCTGCGTTGTTTTTTGGACGTTCTTATGGGCCACTGCCTCATAAAAGTTCCACGAGCAGAGTTCAACGAGCTCTGTCACAGTTGTGGCTCTAAAGACGAAGGGGACTCTTTCCTCCATCTCAAGTGCCAGTGCCCGAATTCGGCACGAAAAAGGTTGGTGGCACTTGGTGCATTCTTTCTCTCAAATTTGACCGTCAATTCAAAGGAGATAGTGCAGTTCATCCAAGGAAGTGAATAGGAGAGAGTCAAAAGCTATTGTGGCATCACAACGGGCCTCTTTTGTGCAGGTGCGTCTATCGGCAGGCCACTGTCGATCGGGAACCATTTTAAACTAACCTATTTTAACATGAAATTGTGAACTGTACTTTTGTTTTCCTGTTGTCTATGACTATATAAGTGATGTGGTTCTAAGTGATTCATTTATAGAGTAGGCTGAGAAAAATTTAAATAATAATATTGCAAAATAGAAGTCAATAATATATTTTGTGGGAAGCTGTCAGCAAGCTGGAGTTGTACTGGCATGCATTGCTCCCGCATATCCTCCAACAACAGCAACAGCAATCGCAGCAACAGCAACAACATCGTCAACTTCAACATCAACCACAGCCAGCGACGGCGCAACAGCAGCAGCAGGAGCAAGACTATCAATACCTTTTACCGAAATAATCATAGAACTATTCATGGTTCTCCACGACGTTACCGCAACAACAGTAGCACCATCAGCAACAAGACAATTAATAAATGCCAATGTTACACCCGTCGTCGAAATTAAATCCAGGCAATTCCAACATGGAGTAGTGTGGGAACACATAACACAGCCCACAATCACATATATTCAGACAATACACCAAAATTCATTTATATAAAAGGCTGAGAAAAATGTAAATAACAATATTGAAAAATAGAAATCAATAATATATTTTGTAGGAAGCTGTCAAGACGTGTTTTTTTTAGCGACATTAAAATTAAATTTTCAGTGGAAGTATTTACTTCTAAATTAGAATTAACTTCTAAAGTGACGTTGGTTTACAAACCTCTTATTTTTTTGTGAAAAAATCAAAATTGTGAGATTAACCATTCGTTTTTTTTTTTGGTTTTTTTTTTACTGTTTGCAAAAGAAACAAAATAATTTTAGCAAATGCTTTACTTTATTCATCCAAAAGCTATCTAAAGTTTGAATTAACATGTGTTCGAATAATCAATTTGAAAAGTTTCTCTGTCGTACTGATCAAAAAACTTAAATTAAGCACAACATTAGGTTTTAAGCTTGTTTTCACTATATGACATCGCAAGAAAACTTTCTGAAAAACAGCAAATTTTAAATCAAAATTTAGATGCAAAGACTTTGCCTAAACACTAACCTTAAGATATTGTACTACACAGCACATAAACAAATTCAATAAAGTTATTATTATTATTATTATTATTAACTTCAATTAGGCAACGTAGGATTCTATGTAACTATTTCAAAAGTAATAGTTTCTTTTAAAGCTAACTTTTTCGAGTCTGACCTATTAAAAACAAGCACCCGACTCTCAGCAGACTATGGTTTCATGCTTACCGTTTGATAACTGTTTTCTCTCAACCCATGAAATAAAATTAGCCAAAAACACTATTCATTCCTAGATAAAGAGCCCTTGTACGTAAATTACCAGCCGAACCGAAAATGATAATTTCTCTCAATTTGCGTTCCTCCGGAACTGACAAGCCAACCCCTAAAATAATGAATATCACCATCTTCCTCAGAGTTATGATTGTCATCAGCAAGTGATGGAATTAACCACAAAATATGGAGGAGACGAATCATGCCAAAGGCCTCGTTGCTGCCACTGTGCTTATGCATCATGCTTTATCTTCTAGTTTTGCCCTTCAGCATGTTTATTACCCCCTCTGACTTCTCTCTTTCTCTCTCTCTCTCTCTCTCTCTCTCTCTTTCAAAAACAACATAAAATATACTACGGAAAAAGCGCCAAAAATATTTCCAGCACATTAAATTTGCGGTTTATGTAATTTATTTCAATGCCAACCTAATGACTTTCCATTTGTCCCGGGAAAATTTCATTAAAGTAATTCCATTTAATATCACAATCGTCGCTTCCATCGTCGACAGTGTCATTGCTGCTACGGGAAAATGTCCGCGAGCGATGCAGAATTCGAGGAAATGAAATTTCCCATATAAAAATTAATGGCAAAGTGTTGAAACGTGGAATCCCCTTGCCAGCACGGCAAGATAATTAACCCCGCCAGCAGATGCCTTTATGACTAATTGTCGCGAATGACGATGTAGCCGATAAGGTTTCTCCGTTAAGTGATTATAAAAAATTAATAGCGAGTCATTCACGCTGAAATACATTCCTGACAGTTTTTGTCGCTGATAAAGTACATCATTATGGAAAAATATTGCAAAGAGACAGCGAAAAGGGGAAATATCTGGCAGGCTAAAATGTTCGTAAGCTTAGCAGAAATTATTGGAATTGAAACTAACCATTAATGATTGGGCTGGGCTATCGACTGATATCTTTCGAAATTATACTTAAAATTAGAAGTCTTCAAAAACTTCCACAGGTTAATAATTTACTTACTCCAAAAATAAAACAATAAAATACATATGTAGGTAAAAATCTAACACTTCAACGATAAACTATTTTTCGAATTTACCATCAACTGAGGGATATTAAAAAAAACATCAACCCGGTAAAATTGAAAACCCCTGTTGAATTTACGAAATCACTTAGAAGTGGGGGTATATTAATGAAATCGAATAACCAACAAAATACTGAGGTTCTAATAAAAAACCTGGAAGATAACTTAGGAGCGCTATACAAAATCGAGTGTACGAAGGAGAAATTGCCTCGACTGATGATAAGAGGACTCCAACAAAAATACAGCACGCAAGAGCTGAAAGAAGAAATAATCAGTCTAAACCATCAGATAGACATGAATGATAAGTTTGAGGTGGTACATATGAGGCAGGTAAAGAAAACAAACAAATGGATAGCTTTTGTGGAGGTTGGCGGGAAGCTATTTGAAAGAATGGTGAACCAATACATAAATATCAATTTTGGTTCCCACTACATTGTTGAAGACCACAACGTAATGCGATGTTTTAAGTGTCAAGGATTCGGGCATAAATCGTCAACATGCCAGGCAAAGGAAGTGTGTGCCAAATGTGCTGGGAATCATCTTACCCACGGATGCACAGTAACATCTTTAAAATGCAATAATTGCATAAGTAAAAATCACCTGCATACACAACATCGTGCAGACAGCTATGAGTGCCCGGAATTTAAAAGAATGATTGAAGTTAATCAAAAGCGAATTAACTATGGATATTAGAACTACAGCAAAGGAAAAAAATAGTCTTTTAAACATCTTTTACGCAAACGTTAGAAGCATTCGCAATAAAATTGACGGCATCAATATTTATTTATGTTCCAAAAAAAACATCGATGTTGTAGTTCTTAATGAAATATGGATATATGGCAACGAACAGGAGCTCTACACGCCGAGAGGATATACAGGCTATTTTTGCACAAGACAATCGGGTCGTGGAGGAGGCACAGCAATACTTGTGAAGTCATACATTCGCTCAAAGCTTGTCAGAATTTCTGATAAATATAACACTATAGTAGTTGAGCTTGCACTTGATTCTGGAAAAATTAACATCGGCACCTTTTATAAAGCACCAAGTGAAGAAGACCATCTCTTTCTCAATCATATCGACGAATTCTACTCAACTATCCAGAAATTAATCACTGTAGCCGATACAAATATTGATATTTTAGCATCTTCTGCCATATCCAGCGAATATCTCGATATAATTGCGTCAAATAATGGAGTTGTATTTAAAAAGACAAAGCCAACACGCATCACTTTGACGTCCGAAACACTACTCGATCATGTGATCATCAAACATCCGAACATGAGTGAACGTATGTCTTACAATGATGATGACTGGCCCGGCTTAGACCATAAAGTAATCAATTTATCCATCAAAAATTTCGTCAAAGCCAAAATACGGCCTCAAAAAATTTCGATGAGCAGAACAAATCATAAAGATTTCTTAAGGAACTTCATAGATAGTCTTCGAGGGTCTCCAACTTCCGACTTTGATGAGCTGATTAAGAAGATAACCGAAGCTAAGGCAAAAGCAACAATAACAAAACAAGTTCGTGTACGAGTACAATCTTGGATCACTAAGAATGTAATTGATGTTTCAAATCGAAAACGAATTGCTTACAAAAAACACAAAGCGGATCCAAACTCCACGTCCAAAAAGCAGATCTATTTAGCTATGAAGAAGGAATCGAATCGAGCTATCATGGAGGCCAAAAAACATTTCTACAGGAATAAGTTTGAAGCTTCAGCCGGGAATACCTCCAGATATTGGCAACTAGTAAATGAGCTCTTGTCTAAACAACAAAACAAATCATCAACGTGCATAGAAGAACTGTTGATAAATGGAACATCCATTACAGACCCCGAAGAAGTAGCACAGCAGTTAAACAACTTCTTCGCTACCATCGGAACACTAGTCACCGAGCAACTGCAACTTTCATCACGCTCGAGTTTTTATATTGAGCCTAATATGTTCACTTCAATTCACTTACGTCCCACTGATCCTGTTGAAATATCTGAAATAATCGATAACCTTAAATCAAAGGTTTCTCCCGGTCTGGATAGTATAACATCGGAGGACATTAAATTGCTGAAAAATCATATCTTGGAGCTTCTAGCTACAATAATAAATAAACATCTAGCAGCTGGCACATTCCCCGATTGCCTTAAACTAGCGAAAATCACTCCAATTTTCAAAGGTGGTGATCCAACAGAGCCATCAAATTATCGCCCAATAGCTGTCACAAGTGTCCTAAGTAAAATATTCGAAAGAGCCATTCAAAAACAATTGCTGCAATTTATTAAGACTAACTTAATACTGACACCAGTTCAGTATGGATTTCAAGAAAACAGTAGTACACTAGCAGCAACGTTAGATGCAGTACATTTTATCAACAGTGGATTGGATAGGGGCGACTATGTAGCGGCAATTTTCGTGGATCTGAAAAAAGCCTTTGACACCATTAACCATGACATCCTGTTTCAGAGGCTCGAATTATACGGAATCCATCACAACTTCAAGCTGCTGATAAAGAATTATCTCTTCAACAGGCGTATTATTACAACCAACAATATGCATAAAAGTCAGGAATGCACTATAAACATCGGCGTTCCTCAAGGATCAATCCTTGGGCCATTACTGTTTCTACTATACATTAACAGCGTACAGGACATTTATCTGATGGGAAAAATAGTTTTGTTTGCTGATGACACACTACTTCTGTATTCCGGTAAAAATGAATCAATTCTTCAGCAAAATATAAATGATGACCTAGGAAAATATTGGAATTGGCTCGAGCAAAGTAAATTAATTATAAACATACAAAAAACTAAATATTTAATATTCCAACAAAAAAACAAGCAGCAAATTAATCCGTCGGTACAAATAAATGGAGTACATTTGGAAAAGGCCAACTCAATTAGATACTTAGGATTAACTTTAGACGAGAAAATGTCTTGGCTACAACACATCAATAACATCAGATATAAAGTAGCGCCTATGATAGGAATCCTAAAAAATATGATTTTTTATCTCTCAACATCAAACTTGACATATTCAATGCTTTCATTTTGTCGAACATCTCTTATGGAGCAGTTTTGTGGAAGCAAACATCGAAACAAAATATTGATCTGATCGGAAGACTAATCACTAAGGCTATCAAGACTATATACAAAATGCCAACTTTGACTCCAAGCTTACATGTGTATCGTGAAACAGGACTACTAAACATACAACAAATGATGTGTCTTGAACAAGGAAAGCTGATATTCAAGATACTTAACAAAAAACTCAAATGGCCATATGTTGTAAGAAATGTTGGAGAAATAACTCAGACAGCCACAAGATCGGCGAATAACCTTGCCATTAAAAAAGCTAGGACAGATAGTTTGAAAATGGATCAAGTGCAACAGTCCAGAGGATATAAGAAAATCAGCAAATTTGGTTAGATTTAAGGAAAATCTAAGATAATTCCTTGCACAAAGATAACGAAGACGCCAACCAGAGTTTTTTCTAAACTTTTCTCTGGGCATAAGTCTTGACGACAAGAAATAGGCGATATCATCTGAAGACGATAGTGTATAATGAAGTGCTTTCCCTTATACCAATATTTTATTGTCTGGGAAGTACGAAAGCAATAATATTGAGGAGATTCGATGCACACGGACCGTGCATTTTGATTGAGTGATGGAGAGAGTGGAAGGAAGGAGGAAAAAAAAAAAAAAAAAAACTTGGAAACAGACTAACCTAAGCTCAAATATAGCTATAACATGGTTTTAATTCATTGAGTTTTATGATAAATAGTTGAATTGCCATCGACATTTAGTGCTAATTGAGAAACAAAATGCAAGGTCCCAAAAGAAAATTACAAATGATATTTTATGCACATCAACTGAGTCAAAGTTTGAATTCATATTTTTCCCAGATGCTATTGGAAAGAAAGTATAGTCCCGTTTCAATATGCTCGGCTTCGATAAGCTGTAGAAATGATATACGTTGTCTATGCTGATTTATAGACAAGAAGGGAACCGTGATCAAATTCAATTACCTTTACTAAGTAAAATTATATCCATGGATATAAGTCGGAAATGTTAAAAATTTGTCACAACTAGCATAAATAAAAATGTAATGATTTCCACCTGCAAGTGGTCACGCCAGTCAAGTATGCACTGTGTGCTGGTGTCTGATGAGAAGCAGTGCATACTTTCGAAACCACTATGTCAAAATAGAATTTTCAATGTAGATTAAAATTTTTAATGTTAATAAAAAGTTGTTCAATTTTAATCATCCCGCAAAAACAATTCCAATTTATATACATATGTTATACTTAAAAATACAGACAAAACTATTTTTTCTTAACCTTTGCTTTTCAACTAAAAGTGTTCTTCACCACTTTTATACCACGTGCAATAAAAATACTTAACAACATAAACGACAAACAACACCATCCGTGTCATTGATAATTATATTTCTTTTTGTTACGCCAAACATTGCATTTCAAAGCTAACACAGGTCATTGTAACTCAAAAAAGAAAATTTCCGTCTTTCCTACGCGTTATTTGTCCTCACCGGTGAAGTACTTTTTTGTATGGCCACAGCCTTTGCTGCCGCCGTTAAGAAAGTGTTTGGTGTGCAGGACATAATGAGAAGTGGTTTGCAGTGTGAAGCCCTTAGATGTGCAATTACTTTGCTTTGAATGAAACCGACTATTAACAGTTTCACATTGCAGCCTAGATTCTGAGTGACACAATTCTTTTTACTCTGTACTTTGAACTCAGTTTTTATGATTTTTTTCGGCCTTTAACGCGAGTGTATTCAAATATTGAAAAGATTTTTTTTTTTTTTTTTTTTTAATTTTTTCAGAGAACAGATATTTCGACAAATTTTTTGAAAAATTTAGCTTACATCTTACTAAATTAGATAAAAACTCAAGAGCCAAAAACTGTTTATTTTAATTTAATAAAAGGATGATAATAATTACTTTATATACGAAAATTCCAGCTCAGTGTTTTTATTTAGTTACCAAGGTAATTTGGTCAAACCTAAAAAAGAAATGCTGGACATTTTCAGGGCTCAAATCCTGAAATTAAAAATATATAATTGAATAATTTCGGTAATGAAAGTTTACATAGATTGAACTTCTCATTTTTTTACTCACTAGTTTCAACTTATAAGCTGAAGACAAACATACAACGTTTAGTTTTTAGAATACAGGTATTTGAACTAAAATCGATTCATTTTTTGATGATAGGCCTTTACTTTGTTGTAAATGTTTTTTTTGTGCATTTAAGACGGCGGACTGTAAACGAATGAATACTTTTGTCGAATGGTTGGTCTTAGTATTTTGGCCTCATACAATCGACGTATAGTCTTTCGATCCATGATGCAACAAGTTTTGCTTTCAATGTTCCATTTGGTGTTATCACAAACCGTGCTTATTCGGGAAGCAAAGGAAATACTCAGCTTCCGTTCTTGTTTCAAAATTCCATTCAGCCTAACGTACTATGGTGAAACTTTCTGCTGCGGCTAACAACATTAAATGGAAGTATGATGGATTGTATACTCACTGAAAGTCAACTGGTAGAAGCGTCTTGATTCGTGTAGGAAGCTAGCTCCCAGGAACTTTCTGCTTTCGCCACCCGTGGAATGTATTGCAAATCAATTACCCTTAACTCTTTCTAACCTCCAAATCGTTGCCTCTGTTAATCTGCTTTATACCAGTCGTATGTTAGTGCCTGAATGATTCTTTGCAGAGCACTCGGGATAGCTCAAAAAGTTTCTGAGCCCGAATTTTCAAAAAATTCATTCTTCGTTCATTTTATTTATTTCGAAACAGCATTCTTCCAGTAACCTCGTTATTTCTCTCTTCATTGTCTTTCTTATGCCTAAAGCGATACTTTATTCTTTCCAGCATTCCATTCTCAACTGTATCCTTTTTCTCTGCGCTCTCACCATATGTGGCCTCCGATCCTCATTATGCTCTTTTCCTATTGAAAACTCGATCGTGCAACATTTTTCTAAAAAGATTTTTTGCTCCTTCTACTTCAACTTCGTTAAAGTTTACTTCTCAGCTACGACTTTTGAATGGAATCAGTAAAACTCGTTTTTCTTCTTCCAGGGACTGGATGCTAGTAATGTGACACCTAAATTTCACGAATTTTTCTGATATCTATTCGCGGTTTACACCTATTTATTGTCTAAAGAAATATAACGATGCCCAGGGCTCTACTCTGATGTTTCACATGCATTAAAATCAAAAAAATATTAGTTTATTATAATATTAATTTAATTAAAAGATTCAAGACGGTAAAGGATCAAATTTAAAGTTGCTATATGTTTGCCAGCGATTTGAAACTAAAATCCCTGCATGCGAAAGGGAGTTTACAAATGATTGTTAGCTTATCGGATCAATTTGATGAGAAAAAACTCTAGCGCAACAGAACTGCTAGAAACACTAATGTTTGATGAGCAGTAGAGGAATCGTACAGATTTTTAGTGCATCTTTTTTTCACACGTGCTCCAACGTGTTTCAAGGGCAATTTACTGCTTTGATCTCACCAATACATTTATACTAATAGGGCAAAAAGGTTTCTAGGCTTGCCACTTGCATGAATTTCAAAACTTAGGAAAGTCAAACACTTGTTTCTTATATTTATTTTCGGTTGCTCATCTTACAAAACTGTGAAAAGAGCATCTTCTGTAACACAAGTGGAGGAAATACTCAGTGCTTGCAATACTTTACCACCACTGCAACTAAAAGTCTACCACAACTGCATCTTAAGGATTAAGTATCCAGTGTAAATATTTGCGATATGAATACCTAATGGTACCATTTCTTGGTACAAAAATAGCAAAACCGCCTTGTGCTGGCAGCTCTTTTTTCGCATCAAAGCCACAAATATACCATATCTGTCTCACGTTGAAATCAACCTTCTATGTGAATTTCGCCTTGATCCTGACAAAATGTCAGGAGAGTCGATGATTTGAAGGTTTTCACTTTCAGTGCTTGCCATAGCTACAACGTTGCCAACATGCTCATAAAAAAATATGAGTTTACAACTTAGTAATATCAATACGTCCTGTAAGTTTCATAATGATTTGATAATTCTGTTAAAAGTTATCGTAAGTCAAAAATTTTCAAATTTTCCCGATCTCTTTTTAGGCACCTAAAGCACACATAGGGTTCATATTTACATTTAAAACACGTTTAAAATTCATTTTGCAAACTAGTTTTTTCCAAAAATTATTTGTAGTCAGAATAATAGGTATATTTAAAATATCACTAAAATGGCCACCAACGCCAAAGAAAATTAGCATTTGGTGAGAAATAGTCACTGAATTTTGTTGGTGATACATATATATATGCAGCTTGACTAGCCTAGTGGGTAGAACACTGGCTTCTTGCGTGTGGGGTCCCTGGTTCAAATCCAGGTTCGGACGAGGGTCCGCGCACCAAGCTTTGAGTTCACCTAGCTCTGATTAGGTACCTGATTTAAATCAGGGGTAAAGTGAGTCGTGGAACTAATCACTCCACACTCGTATATATATATATATATATATATATATATATATATATATATATAAATATACATATATATATATATATATACATATATATATATATATATATATATATATATATAGATATATATATATATATATATATATATAAATATATATGTTTACATATATATATATATATATATATATATATATATATATATATATATATATATATATATATATATTTATATATATATATATATATATATATATATATATATATATATATACATATATATATGTGTATTTATTTATATATATATATAAATATATATATACATATATATATACATATATATATATATAGATATATATATATATATATATATATATATATATATATATATATATATATATATATATATATATATATATATATATATATATATATTGGAAATATGAATTTTTGGCCAAACCGATTTTAATACTAATGTTCGAAAAATATTTGAAAAGTAATATACTACAAGGTAAGAAATTCTTTGCAAGATTATGAGGACGGGATAATATTTACGACGGGATAATATTTAAAATATATGCTTGTAAGTTGAAACATCATTAAAAGTTTATATGGATCTAAGCATAAAACCGGATAACCAAGACGCCGTGGTGATGAAGAATACAGCACCAAGATCCTTAAAGTGTCAAATCATGCTTAGAGCGACTCCAGACCAGAAAGATAATGAGAGAACACAATGGGGGCTTTCGTACAGCCATATTATATCTGATGACTTTTCGAGACATTCATATCGGAAGAAGTCTAAGTATGACAAAATCTATTCTAAAAAAATCTGTAAATTCAATTGCTCGAACTGTTACTAAATGTTTACAAACATCTTATATTTCTAATTTATCACCTGTCACGTTTCAAAGACCTTGGAGTAGTCTTTGATTCGAAACTTAAATTGATATCCATATCAATTCTTATTTTTATTTGCATTTATTACACTTGCCAAGGCAGCACAATACTCTAAACATTGGTCTACTTCTTCCTTTGTTTCAATAACTTTAAAAAAAACAACTGTTTAAGGTCAAGTTTAACATTCAACATGATTTATTAATCAATTTCTTGATTCTGTCCAAGTACGCTTAAGTATCACATTTTTTACTTTTTATATATTTTGTATTTTTTTCACTTCATTTACTCAATTCAATTTATAATTTTTAGTTTGGAGTTTTTTTTGTTTTTTCTATAGTTCTAGAATTTACTCTATGTCTTTTCTTTAATAAGTTGTAAATCTATTGATGTTGATAATAAACAAGTAATCAACTTAGAAAAGACAAAATGACTCAATTCAGGAAGAAAGGTAGTTAATAACAAGTAGAAGCAGTAGGGGAACAAGAATGGAACCTTGCGTAATTCCAGAGGTTGGATGGAACTGAGATTAAGAAACGAAACGAAATCACAAATGGAAGAGGAATAACAAGAAGGAAGTCAGAGAAACCATAATCTATGTAGTATAGCTGATAGTTGCTTCCTTAATGTATTAAAGTGATCTAAAAACATGCATCATATATTCATTAGCTCTGCAATTAAGAAATATGCAGAGTTCAACACTCTTTTCTTCTGCAGGATGCAATTAGGGCTGATTCGTTCATTTTGTGCTTTGATGATAGTTAAAATAACGTTTTCATGCTGACTAATTCCTGATCATTATAACCATAAAAATACAATGCCACCCCTTGACAGCCTTTTTTAATGGCCATAAACCGTTCTTTGGATAAGTTGCATGGGGTGAAATGGTCAGTAAATTTTTTTTTCTTTTGCAATCAAATAGCATTTACCACATGTCAGGAGGTATACATATATTAGGATTCCGTTCATCTAATTTTCTCTTTAATATGATATACTTTTTTTTCTAATATAAATCCGTTCGATTAAAATTTATATTTTGTAATCCAAATTTTAAATTTAATAGAAATTTAATAAAAATCATTAATCCGTTCGATTAAAATTTATATTTCGTAATCCAAATTTTAAACAAAGGGCATCGAAAGTGGTTCAGTTCAGTAATGATATCGTAAATCTAAAGCAGGATAAAATGAGCAAACAAAGATCACGAATATTGTACTATTTCTTTCGACTTTGGAAAGAGTAGATATGGCTACTGTTTGTCGATGATTAAGTAGAAAAAATCAAAATACTAACATCAATTGAATTTTATTGCTGATGCTGAGATTCTACTTACCAAAATAAAGATGCCTATTTGCATCACCTAGAAAATCTTGTCTGTTATTTTTGAACCCAAAAACAATCCAGTATTATACTAAACTCCGCCATAATTCTTAGTTACGAGTATAAATTGCATTTCACACCAAGCAACATTATTTATGTAAACTCACTTTACTTAAATACTCCAAACATATTTCGTTGAACTTCCTTAAATCCTTCCGGGAGTTTATGCATAAATACTCCATTGTTAGATTTTCTGTTCTGATGACAAGCTTACACGCATTATAAGTTTCTTGAATGGATGGCTTCCATTCGTCATAGGGGGAGTTGGAACTCCACCATGAATTGCACAGATTCTCGTATGTTTAACTGTACAAACATAAACAGCTCGAGTTCCTGTGGGGTAAATTTGTTGCTAACGTAGCTTCCATGAAAGCGACGTCTATTAGTGACTGTTTACTATTTATTTCTTGGGTAAGTAGTCTGAATGTAGATTTAACAATATGTTAGCATGCAAAAGGCAAGTTAAATGTCCGCGTTGACGTTCACCTAGAGCAGTCGGGCAGGAGCATGAATTGTGTCTTTTATTTTTGGTAGGTACCTGTGTTGCCCGACTAAGTATAAACGTTCTATTTGCATTTTTCTCATTTTTGAGTTAACACCGGATTCAGAAATCACAAACTCTATTACATCATTCTACGAAATTTGAAAAACCTATATTTTGTGGAAGTATGTTAAATTCCATATTGAAAAATTAACTCTCCATATATCTCCAGTACTAATCAAAATACAAATCATTGAATATCTCGAAAGTACTAAAATGTGGATAGAACGTTTAAGCTTAGTAGGGCAGTATGTATTTAAGTTAAAGCAAGTCAGTAAAGCTTATTGGTGCTTAAGGTACACAGAAAAAAAGTATTGACGTAGATTACTAGCTTATAGTCCTGAGAATACGAACCTATTCATTTCATTTGCACACTCGCAATTTTCGCTATAATGAACTAGTTAAAGCGCTTCTCCCATTCATATTTTGAGTTTTGTTTCATTTGCATTTATATTGATGTACAGTTTCAAGGAGTGAAAATAACTTATCTACTCCCTTGAAGTGAAAATCTTGGCACACAATTTTTTTTCTTTTAAAACCTGTTTAAACAAAAGCTAATCAAACAAGTTTGTATCCCAATTGGCTCAAAATTGTCAACAGTATAGCACCGCTATGCAAATTATGAACTTGCAGTATTTTGTGGTTTAGTGATGATTAAAATAGCGACAACAACACAAAATATATCATAGCGCCCAACATGGGTTAAACTTTGAATGCATTTAATTTTTCTTGAGGGCATGTCAGAAAGTGGGAAGTGAAACTATGTTTCTCGACACTTTAATTAAAAGTCGTTTGAAGTAATTAAATACTCTTTGAAATAGAGCTGGTCTTTATTTAAGGATCCGGTTTTTTTTAAAGTTAATCGCTTTGTTGACTTGCACGAATTTTTGATACATCAAACAACAGAAACTAACAGAAACAACAGAACTAATTTTTCGCGGCAATAATTATACCTGAATATTAAAATGGAATTGGAATGGAATTCTTGGAATTCTTTCTGCTAATTTACTTTAAACCACTATTTTTGTTCTATATCCTTTGTTCTATATCTTTATATCTTTACCTGTACCTTACAAACTAAAAACTGATTATTTTGGAATGAACAGTAGGCCCCGTTATCTCCTGTGACGCCAAGCATAAGTATTGAGATAATTATGATTTGATCTTCCATTGTTCGTTCGTGTATTTGATCTATCACTCGCCTCTGTTCAAACTCTTTATAAAGACATTCTAATTTGAGGTGAACCTGTCGCATGCTGGCGCTGTATATCACATTTCTAAATCTCAATGAAAATGGTGAAATGCAGATTTTTTAAAATTAAGAGAACAGATACATTTATGCCATATGGTCTTCTCACAACAACAATAGTCGTTGAATTCTCAAATCTACTGACGTTGTGATTTATAATTTAATGAAAACAAACTTGTTAAATTTCATACAAATAGTGATAAATAATAATAAATAAATGTAATAAATATAAATAAATAAAACCATGTACAGGAGTATATTATTTCTGCTCCCCATTAAAGATCAATTAATTAAAAGCTTTGCAAACTAATCATAAAATAATCCACCATGCAAACCCTGATTGCTTAGTTCACCTTGCTGCTTGTTAGCATAATAATCATATGCACACGATAAATCCCTCAAGCATATTTCAAACTATTCCTTAAATTGAATTTCAACGGTATGTCATAAATCAAATAGAAGTTCCCATTTCTTTCCATACTATTCGAGTATCACAAACACATTCACCTACAAACATCACAACGTAGCCAGGATCATTCTTCTGCTCGCAAACGAACTCGGGTATGAATCCTTCTCGTCAAATTCTCGCACGTTCGGGCGTTCACATTACTGGAAAATATTTCACTTAAACCGGTAGAAAAAATCTCTTCGGCAATAAAACATGTAATGCTTGAAGAAAGTTCAGAACCTTTGCTTTCATTAAATGAACAAATCAAAAGGATGCCTTGTGCAAGGACGACTTTCTGTTAGACTTTACGTGACTTCGTCGACGAAAAAGAGTTCAGATCGGTTTTTTCACTTATTCGAGAAGGTACTAGACAATTTTTGCACGTAGTCGATAGTAACTAAGACTCTGTCTTTGTTGAACACTGAATTAAAATAATCGTGAACATTGCAGTGCTTCGATGTCAATGCATTTACTGTGAGGGAATAAACTTTAGCTTTTATTTTTGCGGAAAAATTGTTCCGTAATCAAGCGTCATTCGATACTGATCCATAAATAATTTGAATCATCTTCATTCGCAGTACGTTCACGCATAAACATTTATTTCTTGCATGGAAACCAAACGTCCAGTTGATGATGATTCCCACTGTGAATGCCACGAAAACGAAGTACCGAAATGACAGACTTGTATAAATTGAATTGCCAGCACGTGATCCAACGCACAGTTTTAGTGTTGCAAATCTTCATGTGAACACGATTTGTACTCTGCTTACTTACCTGAATCAATCCCAGTTTAAGCATTGTGTAGGCCTTCGCATGTATTTGAAAAACACTTTAATAAATTGAAACCGAGAAATTGACAGATGGAATCGATTTCATGTGACAATCAACAAATCCCCGAAGAACGTATCACATGGCTATATAAACGGCGGAACTGCGTTAAACAAGATATTACGATCCTAACTTCAAATACTCTGTGAAGTCGCCGTATCAGCCTGACCGAGTACAATTCACTTGTGGCCAAGAGCGTTGTCACCATAAAAGAAAGTTCTTAAATCATAAAATTCCCGGAGGACCAGGATGAGAGAAACACTCAAGACTGTCGTAAAAGATTTCGCTTTCAGTACATAATTTCTTTCTCGTGCTCATTATTATGTTTTTTATAGTTGCAATGCAATAAAAGCAAAACGAAAATCATTTTCGCTATGTACTTGCGACTACGTCTCACCTGCTTGACAGAAACGATAAAGTTTTACCATTAGAGGGAGTTTTTTTTTGTAAAATGTACCGCGTTTCCATGCTCCGTGGAGCTTTCGCGCTGTTGTAGGAAGCATTAAATCATAGCGACAAGTATTCACGTTATTGTTGACCAATATTATTCACTTCTGGTTGAGTGTTGTCTAACTTGTGCTCGAGGATTTTATTAAATTCCAGTGTTAGTTAATCAAAATTACGCAGAAATTAATTTTACTTTGATTTGTGTAGACAAATCACAGCGAAATAAAAAAGGAAAATATGGGAAAAATAGCAAATGGAATTTTTCTGAGACACAGGCATATTTTGAGCCCAACAACATATTTGAAACACGGAAAAACAATTTGAATTGCACCTCATCTTGCTTCAATGATCCATTAATATGCCCTGTTAAAATCCAAATTAGAACAACTACATCCAAGGCCTGGGCTGAATTCTTAGTAAAGTTTTTACTAAAACTTTACAGTGAGTTTACAATTGACAATAGATGAATATAGTTCAGTCTCTGTCAGTACACACTACGTAATTCAATCAGATTATAATTATCCAATCAAAGAAAAAAAATTACATAACGGCTCCTGCCAAATGATCAAAATAAAATGGCAAAAATATTAAACCTATTATACTATTAAACGTCGCCGTATAACCACAAAGGATGAACATCATTCCGGAAGTCCTGTGGAAGTGTCTACCCCCAAAATGATTGACAAAATCCACGATATGGTTTTAAGTGATCGACGAATCAAAGTGCGCAAAACAGTTGAGGCCACAGGCAGATCGCAAATTACGTCGTAATCTTGAGCGTTGATGAACCTGTTGATGACATAAAAACACTGCAGGGACAAAAGAACAGTCTAAACAGTTTATTTTCGAAGGTTAAGGGGCTCCAAAGAAAATCAAGACAGTAAAATCGACCGCCAAGGCTATGGTAACGATCATTTGAAACGAAAAAAAGGTAATCTTTCACCTGCGTGGTTCCAATTGCCAAAATTAGGGGATCAAAGTTCCAAGTATTGCAACATCTACTGTATACACCAGATTTAGCCCCCAGTGACTTTTTCTTATTTCCTAACGTGAAGAAATGGCTTGGTGGACAAAAGTTTACGTCTAACGAGGAAGTCAACCTCCGAATAAATGCCTATTTTGAGGATTTTCCGAAATCCTACTTTTTGGACAACTTAAAAAATTTGAGAAAAATGCTTAGAAATATTATTAAAAGCTTATAATAATTTTAAATATTCATTGCTTATCCTTTTTTTCATTTTTAAGTCAGTGGTTGTTTTAAATATTTGATTATACAACAGTTGAAAACAGTCAATTTTTTTCAGATGTACATAAAATTTTTTGAAAGTGATTTTTCTATCTCACTGAAGCTTTATCAAATCTTGAATTCACAGCTACAACATTATTTTCAAATTAAATTTTAAAATTATTATATTATTAAAAACTTTTTTTTTGCACACACGAGCAGATCAAATTTTGTTAAGCATATTGAATATAACAACAAAAATCCTGCACTTGTGGCGTCACTGAATCAAAAAATGTTAAGCAGTAGTAGTTTATGGGTTTACATGTAGAGTGTGCTGATAACAGTAAGAGTGTTCTAAACGGTTCGTACCACTGCTGAAATCGGCAGTTTGAATTGAATAAATTTGCATAGAACTCTGCCATTTTAAATTATTTTACATCAAATCGTGTAGTGTGCTGACTGGTTTTGAGTGTTTCGATGCACATTACATTGTAAATTGTTTCATATGCAAGTTTCATATCTGATTTCGATTTAAATCTATATAAGATTTCATTCAAGTTTTTCCTATGGATTATTCTAATTTAACAACCAATCTAAGCAAAAGCTCAGCGAATGCAACAACATTTTTGAACAATGCGATTTTCTGCTCTGGATCGTTTTTTTGCAACCCTACGTTAACCTGCTCTGCTAGTTTGCAAAAAAACGCACCTAACAATTCATCATCTGCGGTAGGATATAATTCTTTTTAAATTCCATTTTGGAAAAACATTTTCTTAACATTTTCAGTATCCAAAATAGTAGAGCAACGAACAGGTTGAATTTCTCAGCAAGTACAATCGGAGCCGTAATCAGACAGGTTAGTAAACATGGACGCAGAACCAACCCAGCGTGCCGAATTCGGAATTCAGAATTGGTTACAACTATTCCGGAAGTGAGCAAAAGATATAGAAATATGAAAAGCTCTTGAAATAAATATGTAAAACTATTGACTGGGGTAAGTTTGTTCATTATTTTATGAGAAACATATGAATATTTGTAAAGAATCTCTTCTGAAGTCTGCAAGAAACAAATTTGAAATCATTCGGAACTCGTTGCGAATATTTCACTGAGTTCGAGCAAATTACGAACAAAGTGCGAACGAATTTACGATAGGAAAATCGTTAAGAGTTTGTTCAGAAATACGTTGGAATTCATAACGAATTTCGAACTTAACGCGATTAGTGAATTATGTATTAAAATGGTACTTAAGCCATTTTTAAAGGTTTGTTCTCTAGTAATTTCTCCCTTTTGTATTCAGAAGCTGCAGTGCGAAGCTTTTCGTCAATTCGACCCGACAAGCTGGAATGTTTTTTGAAAAAGATTTTCTATGGCACCAAAGGCTGGCTTAACTTGAGTCATAAAAAAATACTATTTAAG
Organism: Nemotelus nigrinus; assembly: GCA_947369275.1. Taxonomy (NCBI): domain Eukaryota; kingdom Metazoa; phylum Arthropoda; class Insecta; order Diptera; family Stratiomyidae; genus Nemotelus; species Nemotelus nigrinus. The sequence goes on along the minus strand of OX376373.1, from coordinate 43,285,410 downwards.
AACTATAATATTAAGTCTATATAATAACAATAAATAACATATATATATAATAAACAATAAATATCCAACAGAAATAGAAATAATAAGTTTTTTAATGAATATATGTTATATGAAGTATTGGAAGTACAGATAAGAACAAGAAATACAAAAAAAAACCTAGAAAAGATTTTACAAAAAAATTGGAAACGATTCGCAATGAATTCGCAAAGAATTTGCAAAAAAATCGCAAATAATTCGTTAAGAATTTACAAATAATTCTATAAGAATTAGCAAAAAATTCGCAAAGAATCACAAAAAATTCACAAGCAACTTCCAAAAAATTCGCAATGAGTCTTGAAAAAAAATTGATCAATGTACAAAAGCTTTGAAGAGGGGAAAGTTTGAGCACATTCGGCGTTTTTGTAACGTTTTCCATATACCGGTCTTAAAGAAATCGTAACGAATAAGTTTGAGAGTCCGAAACTTTTTTCTGAATTCGCTTCAATTTTCCGAAAGAATTATCAACGAAATGCCGAATTTGGCATATTGGGAATTTAAGCCAGGAGCCGTGTAAGTGTGGAATGAAAACGCTACGTGCACAGTTAGACCTCGCGACAAATTTGAATATTTTTCCACTTTTTCCCTTCTTATTTTCTGTGTCTGTATTTTAATCATGTGTAATCGATTTTAAATAAAATTTTAGTTTGAATGAGTGAGTTTAGTTACAATGATTCTACGAGATTTCTTAGCTTGAAATCAAATTTTCAACCAGCATAGCATTGATTTGAGAAAAATTAAAAGTAATTCCTCGTTTCAAAACTCTATTTTTGTCTACTTCTTCCTATTTTTCATGCAATCGGTGAAGTTTGGTCAAGGCATTTTTTCAGTAGATTAATTGTATTGTTTATTTTGTATTTTTTGTATTTCTTTCTATCTGAAACTAGCTCTAGAGTGATGTGGAATGGATTCTTAAATTTGAAACTAGTAAATCTGTTCCAATAAATTTCTATAATCTACTAGCAAATGCCTATCATTTGTGAAAATGAGCAATGTTTTACACTCTTGTGGCGGAATCTGCCCAAATTCAATTTGAATTTTATTGCCCGAGGAAAGACCATGTGGTAGTTTTACAATAATTTTAGGATTATTCTGTTTTAAATCATCATTCTCTTGTTGGACCATCACTATTCGCTATAGCGCAGTATTCCCAAACATTCCCAGATTGTATTTATTTCTAATGTAATAGATGTACCCAGGGGCGGATTTGACCAATTCGCCGCCCTTGGCCTCAGAAATATTTGCCGCCCTTTTCATGAATTATATTATAAGTAACAATGCGTGATTTTTTTCGATTCCCTAGAATACTTCGCTGTTTTTCGTTGCGCCCGAGGTCACAAAAAAGGAATATCAGAACAAAAATGGCACCGGTTCGTTCGTAAAAATTCCCTTTTATGGCGCCTTTGCCACACAAATAATTATTAAAATACACACAGGATAAAGAACCTAAAAGTAAAAGTAAAAGTAAAAGAATCCAAAAATACCAATTTTTAACAGTCCAAAACCGTATACACCTTTGGATCGCATATAATTCCAACGTCTTCGCCAAAATTTTTATAAGTAAGTTTACTATTCCGTTCAAAGTTTGCTTCCGCACTTGACTGGAGATCAACTATGAACTCGACTATTGTAAATTAATGTTCGATATGTTATTAGTTAAAGATAAACCCGAAATATTTTGACTTATGTTCTAGATTTCATTTTATAGAAATTTTTTTATAGAAATTAATTTCAGTAATGAAGTACAATTTAAAAAACACGTCAAAAATAAAGAGATTCGATTGTTGTTGATATACCCTGTACCATAATAATAAATAAAAAATTCTCTGAAAAATTCTCTGATAAGCTTTTCCTAAATTGAAGAGGCATTATTTGGGTTCTTTTTAGGATCTTTTTAGGTCTTTTTAGGCTCTTTTTAGGTATTTTCAGATACTTTCTAGGTACTTATTAGGTATTTTTGAGTTTCTTTGGTCCTTTACCGTGATCGCATTTCGATATTTATTATAAGTCAAACTTTTTAATGTCCGAATAAGATCATTAGAGGTGAATTTTCGCGTGCATTGATTTTTTTGGTGAATTCGGTTGGCTTGAGGTGTTAGGCTCATTCGACTCAGATATATGTACATATACGACAGAAAACAAACTGCCGCCCAAAAAGAAAATCGAAAAGGGGCCGCCCTAGGCCCGAGCCTACCGGGCCTAGTGGTAAATCCGCCCCTGGATGTACCATATAAATCCACAGCATGTATTATGAGTTTTTGATTTACGAGTTATATGGGACAAAGTGGAGTCGACACAGATTTAAGCGGAATATGCACAAGATGCTATAATTTTCAATGCTAAATTTTTGACATTGTAAGCTGCATCAAAAGCTATAGGAAAACAACAACTTTGAGAGCTGCTATCGATAAAAATGTCAATACTTAACCAAATAAAACAGCTGCTTTTGAACAGCTGCGAATTTTGAAAAAAAAATTTTGTTTACTTTTTTTACTCAGCGTCTATAAAAACCTTATAATTTTATGAAAATTTCAAACGTGAATTTGTAGCCAAGCATAATATATTATCGATTTTCATTTCACATACTTGGTTTTTCCAACATTATATAATATTCTATATTAGTGCTTTAAAATGCACTTCAATGCCCACTGCCACCGAAGGGCTAAAAGTATCTTATGCATATTTAGGCAAAGTCATTCTAATACTAATTTACTTTGATAATCAGAAATAAATCAACGCTACATAACTATATAAAAGTTTCGAAAATATTTCTCTGTATTGTTAAAAAAAAAACATAGAATAATACTTTAGAGAATTCCAACAGCATAAAACTTACTCTGCCCCGCCTTAACAGAACCTTTTATATCAAGTTCATAATAAAAACGTCTGCAAACTATGTCGCATTTAAAATGGCCACACTTTAAATATCTCCAACTTTTTCTCCACAGTAATTCCCAGATCTCCATCAATTTTTTTCGTTGAGGAGATTCAAAGTGGTTTGAACTTGAAAATGCTTTCAACCCTTCGAAAGTCTTCCATATTTTAATAACTTGAAGATTTCTCGTGCTCCTTGTTCACAGTTTGCATTGCTTTCAATGAAGTCGTTGTGAAGAATATACTACCACTACAACGCTGCTGTTTTTCTGCTCTACCTACCTTTATCTTCCGCTTTCAGCATCGAGCTGCTTCACGCGGACAATTCTATTCGCGCGCCATAAAGAGAAAGTTTTCTAGTGGGGATTCTCTGTTCAAGTGGTTAGACTCCATAAGAATATAATGAATAATAAAAAAAGATAAAACGAATGTACCAGGAGACAATTGAAGTAAACTGCCTGCCATCCTCCACAAGATGAAGTACATTATAATGTCTGCTTCAAGTCTTCAAAAGGGGCTTATTAAAGATGCCGTAGTAATTCCCATTGACGCTGAAGCCTACGTAACCTTCGACGAGAAGTAAATGGAGGGTGCGATTCGCTAATGGACGTCGAAAAAATGTAATAAAATACTGAGATATTGTAAGCATTTCAATCAGGATAAATCTGGTTGAAAGTTGGAATTTAATGAAAATTGTAAGTAGGTACGACTCGATTCGATGATAATATTTCTTTGAACCCTGTCTTAAACATAAGTGCAAATATAAGTATAGTACCCTGCATTGGTTGAAGAATATATTTGCTACTGCCCACAAAATCATCATATTCCTTAAAAATACGATACCGGCTAATTACTTTGAAAATTCAAGCAACATTGCTTGAGCCCTCTTTGCATTTTTCATGGAACTTTTTATGAAAACATTAGTATGAGAAGAAATCAAAACTGAAGGCCAAATGAATTCAAAATGTTTTTAATAAACTTCTAGGATATTCTAGGAAGAAAAAAAATATAAAAAAAAATTTATTTCAAACATTTTTCATCAAACTTATGAAGCTTGGAACATTTTTCAAAGCGCCTCTCCTTTCATAGAGCCTCAATGAACAATTTATGCCGGAAAAATCTTATCTAAGAAAAATCAAATCTGAGAAATTACTTTCATGCTGCCTTGTGGAAATCTTCAATTCTCTTGTGGTGTCGAGTAACTAGGGCTTGATATAATAGACTCCGTGAGGAGGATAAATGAAGTTTGCTTAAGAATCAGATGTGTCTTGACTAGCGCTTCCACTGGCATGGCATATTCATCTGCTTAGTTGCTTGAGGCAGAGAAACTTAATTTCCGGCTCGTGGAACTATCGTAGTACGGATATAATTCGCTGTTTCTTCAGTCTCTTATCAAAAACACGTGTCTAAGATGTAGCCGTTTCTTGTTCAGATGGCGGAAGTTATGACAATGTTGTTATCTGGAAGCGACGTGCGAATCAGTGGAGTGTTCTTAGTTAGTATCTAAACAAGTACATGAGAAATTCGATTTAGAGCGGGATTTCATTCTTGGTTGCGAATAATTGCTAATAATATGGTCGATCTTTGATACGAGTATTTATGTGTGTTGCGTTCTGTGCGAAATTAGATAAATTGTATGAGTGAGAGAACTTACATTAAGTGTGTGAATGCACTAGCCTTTTTGATTATGTTTCTATTTGTACAGGGTTTATATATGACGTCAAACAAAAAATATCAAGGTGCCATTGATATTCTATATCCGCTGATTACCTCCAAGTTATGAAACAAATAAAAAAAAATGCAGGGCTATCCAATATCTTTTATTTCGCGCAAGATTCAATTACAATACTCAATAATCTGCCACTGACATTAAGTATTATTTTAATTAAAAATGCTATCCAAACTTCACGGCCCACCGAACTTCTCGTTACAGGGGCTATTCAGTAGATATTTATCCATAGTTTCAGTAGATATTTTGGCGTAGTTTCTTATACTCTCTTGGCAGAGTGGTAGTCTACATTACACCATAGTGCTTCGGACGTTCTTCGGTGTTTCTTTTTTGGCTTTGGATTCTTTTTGGTTTGGATGAAACCGCAATTCCTTGTCCTTAAATGCTAGCAAATGTAAACATATGACCTTTATCCTCAAATCATCTCCTGTTTCTTTTTTGATTCAGTTTCCACTAACTATCTGTCGTCCGTTAACCAATTTAGAGACCTGGGTGTGACTTTTGACCCTAAATTGAAATTTAATTTCCATGTTGCTGAAGTCACCGCTAAAGCCTCCCCAGTCTCTGGATTGGTACTTCGCTCTGCTTTTAAATTTGTTGACATATGTACATGTGTTCGTCTTTTTTTAACATTAGTTTGTTGTGTCCTCGAATATGCTTGTCAATATTGTCATTGTGTCCACGAATATACTCTACGTTTCCTATACCTTTCTGAAGCCATCGAGTGTGTGCAGCGTAGGCTCACACGCTCTTTATTTGTCAAATATAATATCCCTTACTCCTCATATGTTTCCTGATTGTCCTTTCTTCAAATTCCTTTTTTGGAGTCATGCGAGCTGACCTCGCAGCTCATTACGGGCCAAGAGGTCTCAAGAAGTCTTTACTGTTCCATTCGCGCGTACAAGTGTGTACTTCTCTTCTCCTTTCATCAGAATCCCTTGTAAATTATTTTGAATTATATTTGTCTATCCGGTGCTATGTTTCTACTACACTTCAAACTTAATTGTTAAATCGTCGAATTTTTAACGAATCGCTTTCTGATTTTTTTGAAAGAAAATTCAAAGAACACTCAAAATCAACAAAAGATTCGTTAGCAATATATTTTGGTAACTCAAAACTCTCAAACCTCAACTCAAATAAATGCACGTGATATATAGGTAAACCTTGAACATAGATAAACGGTAGTTGCAACAATATGCTTCAATATTTTTTTCAATAAGTCAAGCAATCGAAACTAAAGCAAAAACATCTCAATTGCAGCACATATGCGAAATTTCGCCATCTATGTAATTTTTCCCACATTGGGCGCTTTTTACAAATGTCTGAAAACTCTGAAATCTGAGCTCTTTTGATATTACAAGTCCAACAAATAGAGTCTCTTGTTTTCAACTTTATACTAATATACTGATAAATAATATTCTCTTTCTATTTCTCAAGGAAAATCGAGATAATATTACCTCGGACTAATTTTCAAAAAATATTTGCAAAGTGGTTCTAATTACCATTTTCGCTCTGCTAAGTAATATATACTACACGCGATGGCTAATCAGCACTCCTACACTGAAAACTTCTCATTTAGCTCAAATAAATTCACAATTATTAAGGTCGCTCCTGTGGCCTAATCTCATTTTCTCTAGCATGCCACAAGCAAGCAATTTCAATCCGCAGTATTTAAGCTTAACATCCGCCCATAATCGGATTAACGATATCCGTTTTGCAATTACTGTAACCACACAACGGTTCGGGAAAAGTTCTAAGCTTCCGTCCTATCACTGTACTTCGCAACCATGCTTGTTTCAAGTACGTACTTAACATTAGCGCTCCTTATCATTTAGTCGTTGCCAGGCCCTAATACTAGTGCAGATATAATTGATTTTCGATTTCACGAAAAAGTTAATAACGGAGCAAACTGCTACTCTGCCAAAGTCAAGTGGAATGGCGCAGAGTGGAGAGCAGTGCGAACAGAAAGGAAGAAAAACGATGAGTGTGCTCATAAACTAGATCATCCTGACTTGTTGAAAGTACGAATGAGTAGAATGCGAGATTTTTGTTGAAAGTTGCAAAAAAGTAGGTCATAAATGATGAGTGCTCGGGTAACGGAATGGCGCTAAATTAAGACTGTTGCTGGTCGACCTTATGAAATGGTACAGGCAGGAAAACGGTGTGGATGTAGTGAAATAGAGATTAACCCTTTATAAGAGCGAATTCAGTTGTTTGGTTTGTGGTTCAGATTACATAATACAAAAGTTGTTTTAAATATTTTGTGTTATAATTGCTTGACGTTTTTTTTAAAAAAAAAGTTTTAGTGTAGATGATTCAGTTTGTAAATTTCGAAAAAAATTTAACAACGGTGCTTTCATGAAATATGCACATTCATTAACCAAGCAATTAAAATTATCGCAAAATGTATTCAGCATTCCTTTTGTCTATTATAAGCAAAATGGTTAAAACTTTAAGCACATCACATGGGTCTACAGAAATCACGTACATGCTCATATTCTGTTGAAGTCATTCAAAAATTATTTCTTGCGAACTCTGTCATCGTAGATGCACTCATTTAATAACCATCCTCCTTTGAAAAGCATGACTTCTTAATTACGAAAATCTTTTCAGACGAAAGTTTCAAGGTGGGGCTACAGATGATGCATATATTTATTTTAAATGGTACTGGGATTGTTTTAAGCTTGAATATTCTTGTCTTGAGACTGTGTCAAAACGTCATCAACGTTAATTTAAATCTGAGTGACGTTCGTATTCTCTGGGACTCATGTATTTTCTAATTAATTACTGACAACTTGAAGTGTGCTCCAGACAAGAATGACTGAATGAGCTCCGAAGCGACAACAGCCCTTTTGATGGTATTCAATTTGAACTAGCTTGTATAGGATAATTTGACATGTCGACAAACTGACAGTCAAAGTTTTGCGAGTTGAGAGGAACATAAAGTGATTTTGAGTTGGAGTTGTTGGCTAGTAATTATTGTGAGTCGTGATGTCGCTGTAGGCCCGCATTAAATTAATTAAATTACCTTGCTTCAGTCGCTGAGCATATTACAGTAAAAAAAACTCAAGCGCATCAGAACCACTAGAAATACTAATGTTCGAAAAACAGTAGAACTACTTACTTTTCCTACTTAAAGCTTTACACCCTAAGTAATAATAGAATCTAAGCTTATTTTAACTAAGCTTTGACTTCATCGAAAGTTACAGCGATAGAAAGGTGTTTGGGGTTGTCATCCGGAAAATGTGCAGATCTTAGAAAATTTAAACATTGTTTACTTATTTTCATTGCAAATGTTTGCGATGAAAATACTTAATGCAAGCATTTATTGGAACGAAAATAAAAAAAGGTCTGCTCTGTGAATTTCGTATTGATCCGATGACTGCATGGGAAGTTAAAGGGATGCAAAGAAATTTACGGTTACCATTCGCAAAAGTTTTCAAATTTTCTTATCTTAATATTTGGTGTTTATTTTCACTATAAGATCCCTACGACTTGAAAATTCTATGCTAAAATTGCTTACTTAAGGTATGGTAAAAAAAAAATACAAAAACAACCATAGCTGGCAACCCTATCATTGTTTTGTTTTGTTTATAAATTTTTACTGAATATTGCCTAGAAAAAGTTTAGTTTGCCATTTGAATTTCGTTATGATTCAATGAAAATACTGGAAGCTATAGGGCAAAGAGCTTTATTTTCCTCAGTAATTTTCAAAATTTTATGACAGTAAAATTATCATAGCTGGCAGCTCCAACCAGATTACCAAACGTGGTTTAAAGTAAAGTTCAGTTACTGTGTGAATTTTATTAAAACCGAATGACTGAATCCGAATTTATAGGACCAAAAGCAGCTATTTTTCTTAGGGATTGTTCAAAATGGCACCACTGGCACAAAATTGCCCGCATTTCAAAATCACTTCTATCAGACTTGGTCTTACTTAAGGCCAATACATTCTTTAAATTTCAACTAATTCTAATTATGGGATCGTGAGTTTCCGTGAACAGAAGTTTTCGATGCTAAAAATATAGGTAAATTGAGAGAGTGTTACCAGGCGTGCCCATTATAAAATTTCAAATTTTTTACTTTGGCTATGTAGACAAAGTATAAGATTTATATGTGAGTGGCTTTTTTTCCAAAAAGCGGCAATTTTTCAGGAGAGTTGATGATTTGAAGTTTTTCACTTTCAGCGCCTGTCCTAGCTACATGCTCATCAAAAGCTACACGAATTTACAACTAAATAATACCAATATGCTCTGAAAGTTTCATAATAATTGAATAGCTCCGTCAAAAGTTATCGCAATTTAAAAATTTTCAAATTTTCCCGTTCACTTTTTAGGCACCTAGCGCACACATGGGGTTAAAAAATTTCAAAACATTATCCGATTCACATTTAAAACACGTTCGAAATTCATTCGGTTACTTTAATTTTTGCGAATATTGTTTGTGGACGGAGTAATAGGTATATTAAAAATATCACTAAAATGGCCACCGGCGCCAAAGAGTTAAAGATAATTGACATTTAGCGAAAACTGGACCTATTCTGCATACACACCAATGTATCCTGAAAGTTTTAGCTGAATCGGATATCGCTTTCCCAAGAAATAGTCACTGAATTTTGTTGATGATATATATATATATATATATATATATATATATATATATATATATATATATATATATATATATATATATATACATATATATATATTTATATATATATATATATATATATATATATATATATATATATATATATATATATATATATATATGTATATATATGTATATGCATAAATATATATGAAAATATGAATTTTCGGCCAAATCGATTGTCATATTAATGTTCTTCGAGCATTAGTATTAAAATCGATTTGAGCATCGAGTTGGAAGTATTATGATCAAGAAAAGTAAAAGGTAGTAATAACTCTGAAGTTTATCAATAATTTATTCCAATTTAATAATAATTAATTCAATAAATATGCACACTATTAACTAAACTGCTCATTATCCACGCAATTGGATTCCCGTTTTCTTGGCAATCCATCCTAAGAAGGATGTTACACGAGTGAAAACAGCTGGATAGTCTTTCTCGCAGCCCCACGCACTACCAAAAGAGGTTATTCCGACTAGAATTCTTGAGTCATCTTCCTCATATGCTGCCAGCGGGCCACCCGAGTCTCCATTGCAAGTTGATTTTCCACCGGCGCCTGATGTGCAAATGTTGCTAGGCTGAATAATCGTTCCGAATCGTTGTGAACATTGATTTTGTTTTATGATTGTCACGTTCACACTCCTCAGTACAGGAGACACGAAACCTAAGGCTGCAATGACGATTTTTAAAAAATTAATGTTACAGAATAAATTAATTTTCACAGCTGCAAAGAAGTATGATAAAATGTTTAGGATGCTAGCAAAAATCATATGACGATTTCAGCAGCTTAATATCTTTGGAAGCTTAATGAAAATATGAAAACTCTGATTTTTGCAGAATAACGCGTAATGGTATATGATAAAGAACAAAACGGTAACATTAGCCTCGTTTATAACGTGGTTTCAAACTGGCTTAGGATTAGTCAAACCACGTTGTATACGCGCAGTGGATTGATTTGAGTTAAGTCGATCCGATCACAAAATTTTACTGGATTGAATCGACTTGGGTGTTAAAAGACGCAGATCGAGCGATTGAAGATTGAAAAATGTGAAGCCCACTTGAGTTCTATTCGTATATATGACGTTACGATGCGATATACGTCACTTTAGTAGAACTAGCTGCATTTTATTCGGTTAATCCACTTTAATCCAGTCACACCAAAAACCTACTTTGAAGTTTCATTTCAAGCCGTTCCAAGCCAAGTCACTCTAAGTCGGTCCTGGTTATATACAAGGCTATTGTTAGGGTGGAGCAATTGATTGTTGAGAACAGTATTCTCAAAAGACTAGTGCCAAAATTGCTGCTGCTAATGGAGAGAAAATAAACAAGTTTATTGTCAATGAACTTACTATCTGAAAAAACTCCCCATCCCGATGCTGTTGCCGTTTGGCCAGCGAATTTTTTCTTGACGTCAGTTTTTTTTGGCAATTTTATGGGGCTAATATTATCTGGAATAGAAATGAGAGTTTCAATGGAATTTGGTAAAAAATTTAAATTACCCGTGAAATTCACTGCAGTAGATAATTTAATTAGTGCAATATCATTTCGTATTAGCCGTGAATCCCAGTTTTCATGAATAACGACATTGTTTTTATTGATTTGAAAAGTAATTCTTTCATCTTCTGGCTCGTTCATTCGATGGGCTCCCAGAAGGACGTCAACTGATGTTAATCTGTGATAAAAAAATGTATGTATTTTGAAATTTCTGTTTGATGATATGTAATGCCCAGAGAAGAATAGGTTCTCACCCATCAACACAATGCGCTGCGGTCAGCACATATTCGTTTGAAATCAACGATCCCCCACACAACGCACTTTGTCCATTGCCGAAGAAAATTTTCAGTGCAGCTTGGTATGGAAAATTGTGAGGATCAGCTTCGTTGCCACCGGTTATTCTGGTCAATCCAAACGGTAAGATTCCATTTGGGAGGTTTTTTGGTTGCCGAAAACTTGGTATTTCAGCTGCGAATATAATTTGAGTGAAAGTTAAGATCAGTGTCGGCAGATACATTGCGGATAAGTCACTAAAAACACTTGAATGAAGCTTAATAGAACTGTAATAAGTATTTATACAAATCTTCTTTGGCTTATCTCAAAGGGCTAGGTACTTTTTTTTATCTAAATCAAATGTTTACTTATTTGTCGTAGAAAAATACCGACTGCAAAGTCAAGTTCAATAAGAACAATAATGATGATGGAGCAAGGTTTCACATCAACCTTGTAGCAGTAATTTGCTGTGTTTTGGTACTTGGGAATGAATTGTTGTCATAATGCAAATAGCGGAAATAGATGCTTTTTAAAGAAACTATTACAGTAAAATCTGGTTATTATCTATGTTTGAGTGAAGGTAAAATATTTGATACGAATTTATCACCCTTTGGACAATATTCTGGAAAATAGAATTAGGGGTAGAGCGTTTCAGTAACTTTGTAAACAAGACGATTTGTAAACAAGCCGATTCAACTAGTTTTATTATAGTCTCGGTAAAATATGTTTATCACTCAAACGTTATTTTATATTTTGTACATATTATTTGCAGGCATTGTACGAAGTCATGTTTTCACAATTTGAAAAAATAAGAATGTTTGGTTTTATTTAATGCAATCAATTCTGCTCCGAAATGAAAGACAGAGTTTTCTTGTCTAAAACTAAAATAGCCACATAATGGTGCTGTTACTAGAATTATACGTTTGAAAGTAACAACAGAAAAGCCTTAAAGCCCATGCAATGTTTTTATTTCTACAAAAAATACTGATGTTTCAGTATCTGAGCTATTATGAGCCCTTGTGATGTGGCTCTCGTGGCTTCCTGATTTTTTTGTTCTTTGAATGCCATATCCCTGTTGTGTTAAACCAGTGATATCCTATTAATTATCAATTGATTTACTTTCATATAATATAATTAATTGATGGAGAAATTTAAAACATTTATAAGAAAAATCGTAAGCAAATTAGCTCCTACGATATCGCAAGGGAAAGAAGAGATTAAATATGAATGTTTTCTAGAAATATTCGTATTTTTGTGACATTAATCAGGAAAAAAGTTTTTCCAAGAGAGTTTTTTTTTTGTAAACTTACCGGGATATCTGCCTTGCAAATATTTATCTCATTAAATCATCATTTCTCAATGAATATTTACATCTATTACCTTATCGGCCTGGATAAATCCGCATCCTTACGTCAACTTTATTACTTTTTCCGCTGACGATCAATTTCCTTGCGGTGGCCATTGAAATGCTTATTTCTGTGTCAGTTAAGCATTTTCATAATGTGCGGTGCTAATAACAAAATACAAATCTTGTTTCCAACTGTTCCGATATTTTCAAAACGCAGCTCACAAAGAACCGCAACTGACAGAATTACTACATATCAATCACATCATAGTTTCTCAGTGCATATTTGTATCGAATATCCTATTATTAGATACAAATATGAACTACAGAGTAGGGTGTGGTGTATACTCGGACGAGCTGAATCTTAAGCTGTCCCTCCGTCTGCCAGACCACTGTAGTGTCTTTCAGGCAGAGGTTGCGGCTATTTTTCAGGCTATCGACTGGCTTCTGTGTAATCGAATATTCGGGGTCAATATTGGTATTTTCACAGATAGCCAAGCGGCTATTAGGTCCCTTGCTGGTCCTTGTACAGTGTCCATCATTGTTGCTGAATGCCGTGCAGCTCTTAGGGAGATATCGAGACATTCGGTTGTTCAATTGATTTGGGTACCTGTACATAGGGGGTTTCAGGGCAACTGTGAGGCCGATGAGCTAGCAAGGCTTGGAACCTTGTTACCGGAGGTTTCTTGCTCCACAATAGGAATACCGATGGCATCGGTGAAATTGGCCATCAGGCAAAAATATCTTGAGGACGCTAGGAAGTCCTGGGCAGAGGAATCATCCTGTGCGATAGCAAGGCAGTCCTGGTTATCCATGGATGCGCATCGCACCAGGCAGCTTTTAGGCTTGACTCGAAGCTCTCTGCGTTGCACTGTCGGTGTGTTAACTGGCCACTGCCTCATAGGGCGGCACGCGCAACGACTGGGCGTAGAGTTTAACGATTTTTGTCGAAGTTGTGGCTCTGAGGATGAGGAGGAATCCGTCCTCCATCTCATGTGCCAGTGCCCGGCTTTGGCAAGGAGAAGATTGGCGGTACTTGGTGCACCCTTTCTCTCAAATCTGACGGAACTGTCCCCGGTCAATTTAAAGGCGATAGTCCGTTTTATTAAAGGAAGCAGATGGTTTCCTGATTTTAGTGAATAGGAGAGAGTCACTAATTTAGTATGGTATCACAACGGGCCTCTCTTGTGCCTATGTGTGCCGGTCGTCAGGTCTCTGGGGATCGGCAGCCATTTCAACCTAACCTAACCTATCCTATTGGGCTGGATGAATCTGCAACCCATCGCACGTACATACAACTAGTATCGTACCCATAAGAACACTCTAAATTATTCGTTGTCGTGAGTGGATTTAATATCTTCTCTGGAAATATAAGCTGTTGAGATTTTCATCATTGTGTTTTGTACAACAGCTTTTTCCTTGCGGCTTTCTAAGACATTTAAAAGCACAAACCAACCATTCAAATCCCATCATCCAAAGAGATGCCTAATTTTACATTGGCTTAAAGGCAAATCACTCACAGTTGTCACCAGCGCAAGAATGGGATAGTGAGCGACATGCGCAATGGATTACTTTGTTTTTAATTTCATATTAACGAAATCAAAAATTTTTAGATGAATGTTTCCGTTAAAACAATTTTAATAGTTCTGTGACTTTTTTATTCTTTGACTTCTTCTTCAGTATGCAGCTTTTCGTTCGTGGTTCAAAACGTTTTACCAAATCTTCATTTTTATTCCCCTAATCGTTTGCTCGAGCTTATGCACATTTTTATTAGCTTCCTCCCTTTACGCTTGTCTCGACAACATAATTGTCTAAATACTGATCCTTTAGTATCTTTTTGGTAAAACTGTATAAAATCAGTTTGAGAGCCAGTATTCTATCTTCCAACATAAATATATGAATTGCTTCTTTAGTTTTTATTTGAATTAATTTGAATACTAATATTACTATGATTCTTTTTTTATTTAATACTTGTTGTATGATTTAATAAATTGAATTTATATTTTTCTTCTTTTTTTGAAAAATTTTGTATGTTTATTTTAATATTTGTTGTCTAGTCTTTCATTGAAAACATATTTGTTGATGTAGATAAAAATAAAAAAAAACAAATCATGCAGGCTATACAGCACATGATGCTCGCAAATTCAACGTTTTTAATAATTAATACACGGTGATTTGTAACGAATCAAACATAATATTGAAGGAACCTCTCTTCTAGTAAACATTAATCAAATCACCTATTACGAATTATTTATTTTTTTGTTAATAAGCAAAACATTTCATAAGACTAAAGTAGATAGAAAACCAAACCTTCATTGAATCCCAACATTTCGTTTAAACCAAGTTTATTCCCAGCCTGTAGAAATGGGTTGTGACAGGTTTTTATACGTAAAATTTCTGATTTATAGTAAATATGTTCTTTTGCAATATATTTAGCATAGCTATGAAAGGTAAACATTTTATAGAATAGCCGTAAATTTATCTATTTTTTGAAAAAATTGCATCCCTAAAATCATATGCTCAATTTTTGACTGCGCATTCAGAGGTAAACAACGGTATGCACAAATACGCCGCGCCAAATTTCTAGTGCAAGAGCATTTAACCAAGCGCATTTAACCAAGCGCATTTAATGATTCATTTCACCAAGAGCAATTAATGATTCGAACACGTCATAATAGGTTGGAAGAGATAAGGCAGTCTTTTTATTCTAAATAATGGTACTTATTATATCAAGCGAAAGTTTCTTTATTGTTGGAAGTGAATAAATTTTCCAAGAACGTATCTAGTCTAAAAAGATAATTATGTAAAAGCTATAAATAAGTGCATAAAATAAATGAACCATATATTTTAAAAAAAGATACGTTTTTTCGGTATCATGACGACCACGATGTCAAGACAAAATATAATTTTGAAAGTAAATTAAAGTATGCTGGTCCTAAAGTGTGCATAATTCTTCATAGCTGTGAATATACTTAAGTGATTTCTCATTCTCAGCGAATTAGAATTAAGACTTTTTCTTGACCAGAGTACAAAAGCAAACTTATAAATAATAAAGCAGCGTATGACATATTTTATGTAAGGCCAATAAAATTTCCGACTGATTAAATTGCTATTTCAAAAATTTTGCACCTTGCTATTTTGCAATTTATCAGATAATCTATCTACGCCGGAGAAATGTTGATCAAATTTATTATTGTCAAATTTATTGTTATCATATTATTATTATTTGTATGAAACAGTTGTTTACTTTCATTAGCACTACAGGTATGGAAAATCACTTTAAATCACTCCATTTAAGTTAAATTAAAGCAAACTAGCCTATTTAAATCATGCCGTATTATACTCAAAAAGAAAGTATTTGCATTCACTCCAATTAAGAGTATTTTCTGTAACTGAAAACAACTCTTTTGTCTCTTTTAAGTAGGAAAATACTTTTTTCTCCTTTTGGAATAAGTTGTGGAGTGATTCAATTGAACGAAAATGGAGTGTTAATTTCATTTGGAATAGAATGTCATGTTAAGAATCATAACATCAGACTTTCCTTTCCAATAGATGTGCAACAACGAAAACCGATACAGGCTGTGGCTAATTTTTTTCGCTTGTCTTTGTTTGCATTTAAATAAAAATCTCCTTTGTAATAGTATGATTTTTGTAGATTGGAAATGGATTATTTATAATCGATGGTTGTTTGATTTGAAAACTTCAAATAGAAACACACACATTCAACTAAAGTGAAGGATTTCGGTATCCATTCAAGATAAATTCCAAATAAATCCAAATCCATCAAATCTACCCTTGAGTCATAATCTGAATCTAGTTTCGAATAAAAAAATTTAACGTATGGTGATACGAAATATCAATACTGAATACAAATGTACGTCAGATAGAAAAACAACGTTCTATTTCAAAGTATCTAAAAAATAATGCTGCCACAAGAATAGCGAATTGAATTGTGAAGTGTCTGATACTGGGTGCGAGTAAATATGTTTGTACGTAAGAGTATGTTGACGTCATAGTCTTCTTATCGAGCGCATAAATATAACTATGTGTTGCTGTGGAGACTGAGCTCCAGGAACAGGCAGACGCTTTGAAATTTGAAGCACGTTCGAAAAATCTACGAATAAACAGGTCAGATTCCGACAAAGAAGGCAACAAGCTTCCCAGGTTTACTCCTTGTCATTCACTCGACGAGACGATTCTTTTGTTTTGACTGGTTTTGTTTTGCTGTATCCTTGTGAAAAACTGGAGCACCGATGAACGTATATCTTGTTGAGGAGCACATGTGGGTATGCATCCGATGTATGGGGAAACGTACGTGGTCCTGTAGATAGAAATGCTGCGGTGAAAAGAATTTTAGACGGTTCACATGTTTTATGCTAGTAATCGTGTATGATAAGTATTGATTTCAATGATGTTTGATTGGGTCTTTTTCATCGAATTCGCACTTCACAGTAGTTAGTTTCTCAAATTTTAAAAATTTGGCCATTGTACAATTGCTTAAATACAAAAAACTAGGTCTAACATTTTGACTTCAGCAAAACTCAAACTTTAAACGCTTTCTAGTCCATAATATTAAACTTATCTTAATGTCAAGCATATAAAACTGCATCCATTCCTTATGTTTCACAACTAAAAGGAAGTCGGCAATCAGATCGGAAGTGAGTTAACCTTCCTACTCGACTTTCTAGCATATTTTCAGCTTTCTAGCCATGACATAATCAAATTACGCTGTGAAACTTCTCGAAACTTTTAAATCATCTTATCCTCGAAGCCTTAAGAAGATTCACGGAAAATCCAAGAAACTATACTTCCTGCCTCGGCATTTCTTGTGACTATGGTGACCTTTAAGGCATTATATAGACATGTCGAACGATAAATCAACTTTCAGTCACGGCCGAGAACGAGAGGGAAATATCACAACGTGAACATGGAATCCCCTGTGGGAAGTATCTTGCGATAGCATAAACAACTCATTCCGCATGCTTAAAGTTGGTATCAAGTTAAACAAACAGGGGTGCTAGACCGTTTCGGATGTTTTTCGCTGTTTCCAAGCTCGACGACAATAACATTCGAAAATCTGCTTGGGATTAGAAGAAAGAGTAGTCGTATGACACTTGGGCAAAGTGAGCGTCAGCAAGTCACTATAGAAATCGGTCGAGGGTCGGGGATCGGGAAGGGCAGTACTGTTGCTTACCTTTAGGCATTTCAGGTTGACACATGGCAGACGTGTTACACGAAAATCTTTTTAGACTTCCGCTGAACTTATCCTTGGAGCGTTGCGAGACTTTCGTTTGATTGTTTGTTGTTGTTGGTAGTCACAGAGCGTAGCTATCTCAGTGGGTCCTTGAATTTCGGAACAGATTTTTCGAGGCATTGCCCGAAGGTAGTTTGAAAGATTGATGCGACATTAGTGGAAATGAAATCAGACAGTTTGGATGCGGAAGAATAGACAGAGGCTCTGATGTATTAGTTCCGTCCCTATAATATTGATGGGAGTTAATTGACCATAGAGGTATTTGCATTATCTTGATATTTGATGTGAATCTTGAAAATAGTTTTTATTGCACGAAAATAGTTTTATTGATTTCAGCACTATGAACAATTTAAAGAAATAATTAAAAAAAGGCTTATGATCTTTTTGTTTAAAAACGACAGAAGTTTACAAAGGAGTTGAAGTGTTTATAATAGGTTTCCTTTCGATGAAATTTGAATTCACGTTTAATGATTAGGTTAGCTGAGAAGTTATGTACAGGGTGGCCCAAAAGTTTTCCGCCACCTATTTAAATTAACGCATTATTCATTACCCGTTGCCAAAACTTATCTCCACTCAGCTTATTAAAAACCCTAAGCGGAGGTCAAATATCAACTCTTCAGCTATCGTAAAGATCATATTGTGCTTAGCTACGACAGCGTTAACATCAATATTAGCTGTGCAAAGCGATATAGTGCATTTCCCTTTAGTCAGGTACAGAGACGTACCCTTTATGAAGCTAATTGTTTAAGGTCTTTTGCGAACCTACCTGTGAAATTTTATTGCGCATGTCCTCTAAGATGCTTTTTCATTGCCATGTTTATCGTAAGTAGTGATTTTTCTTAGAGCAACTTTTACACGCTACCTGACACATCATTATTTTTTTAAAGTCTATCCTAGAGGACTTTTGTGCTTCTTCATTATGGAACCATACAAGGATCATATACAAACAAGGATTCAAATCCAAACTCTTGGCGAAATAGGAAAATCCGTTGCCGAAATATCAAGAACACTAGGCGTCAACAGGAAGACCGTAAGATTATGGTAAGAAAGGAAGAAAGGCGATATACAGGACAAAGGACGTTCCGGTAGACCGACAACTCTTTCATCTACAGTAAAAATAAGGAAGATGGTGGAAAACAAGCCAGCACAAAGACAGCGACCAAAAGGATAAATCAATCCAAAAATTACGAACAACGGCGACAGACAACGGTTCAACGGTACATTAAATCGACGAATTGGGGAAAATATGCCTACAAGAGACGAGTAAAGCCGCTTCTTACTGCAAAGAATGTCACAGATAGACTTAACTTGTGTAGAAGGTTGCAAAGCGAAGGATTCTGTGAAGATAGTGCTCTTGGAAGGTCTAAGAGAGCTAACGTATTTTTTACGGATGAATCCCCAATTGTTTTGCACCCAACGCCGAAAAGGCAAAATATGAGAGTAAGAACAAGTTATCCAAGCACTATTCAGCCCATACAAAAGCCGAAATTTGACCTCAATATAATGGTTGCAGGAGGAATCAGCTCACGTGAAAAGTCGAGACTTCATGTTGTTGAGCAAGACAAAACTGTAAATGGATCCTATTACCGGAACATCATTTTACCAGCTTATGCAGCATGTCAAGATGACAGAAGATATATTTTACATTTTTATGCAGGATAGGGCACGAGGGCATACAGCAAAGGCAACATTGACACTGGCAAAATCGATGTTTTCAACTGTTTGGGCAGATTGGCCTGGAAACTCTCCTGATCTTAACCCAATCGAACATGTTTGGGCTAGACTTCAAGAAAGTGTGTTTAGACATCCGATGCCAACGAATAGACGACATTTAATTGCAAGAGTACAGCAATAATGGAGCAGCTACACCGAGGCCAAATTAGAAAATGTATGTGATAGTTTTGGACGACATATTTTAGAATGTATAGATAATAACGGTAGACATACTGTAATGAAATGGTTAAATGAATTGTTTACCCAGACACAAAGTGCCTGAGTAAAAATGGAGGTGAAGGTCTACAATGACCATCAAAGGATATCGAGTCATTAGTCCGTGCAGGACTGAGCTACGCCGGGTAGCTACAACTCTCACATGACAGGACGGCGGCACATGCTGGTTGCCATCTAGCGATTCGGGAGATGTGGGGGGGTTCTTTTCCTGTCATGCGTCCTAACCATCATCACATTTTTATTCATGTGCCTGACAAGAGACAAACGCGACATTGAAAGTGATCTTCTTCAAGATCCACTTTATGAGCCGTGAAGGCTAACCCTGACCACGGGTATGTTTTTGTTTGTGACTGGGATCCAAAGATCACCAGCACAAAACAAAAAAAATAAGGCCACCAATTTGAGTCAATGCTTCCTACGAAGCAACTCGACGCGAAGACGAATCGAAGTACGCGCGAGGGATCGCGAATTGGTGGCTGAATTCGGGGACGACAGAGATACGCACGCAATACATCAAGAAACTGCGAAATTACAAACACTCCAAAAATAAGGTATACGCGGATACCAACACGAAATTATTTACTTTACACTTTATTGAACAAAAAACGCGCACGGCTGACGAAATTCATCGACCTGAAAAAAAAATCCTGTGCTACCTTATAGCGGTGCCAGAAGTCTGATCTCTACAAAAAAATTATATAGGTCAGACTTCCGACGGGTCCGCCCATAGCCCCTACCATCCACCCTGGAAAATGAAAGAAAGAAGGGTCAAAGAATGAAAGAGAAATAAATCTTCACCCCATCTTCGGAAAGGAAAAACAAGTTTTGTGATTTATTCAAACATTGTATTTATCCTTGTGTATCTCGTTATCAATTTTAAACCAAATCATTTATATTTCGTTAACTTAAACTTTTTTCTACATTTTATTATAGTTTAGTAGTAAGAACGTGTTGTATAGTACTTGGTAGTAGAAAAATACTAAAAAAATTATGAATTGAAAAAGTTCACATCATATTTTCATTTTTTTTTCTTTCAACGAATCACAACTTGATTCATTAAATTTCATAAATATATTTATATTTTTGTTTTTCTCGCTTTCTATTTTCACACTTTTTATTTGAGTTCCACATAGAGAATTTTAGAAAATTTGAACGCACGAAAGCTAATGAAAATTTGTGTGGTGAAAACAAATCGACAAATAACAAATATCCTAAGAATAAGTTTGCACATTTGTTTAAATTCTCCAAAGTTTTTCTCTTTTACACCTTCTTGTACGCTGTAACATTCTCTCTTAAAAACTAAGTTTTGTTATCATTTGTCATACATATGTTGGTTGTATTCATGGTTATTAATTTCATTTATTTACGTATCTTACTCATAATTTGCATTATACGTTATTTAGATTCATTTAAGAAACCGAAATGAAAACTTCCGGACTACAAATACTACTTTAAAAGTTTTCTGTATTTCAAACAAATTTCTGTTTACGAGTAGAAGTAAAAAGTGCACGCAATAAGTATATTTTATTAATTTCCTTCTTTCTACTTGGCCGGCTTGCAGGTGAAGGATTTTTGATTTCCATGTGTAATGTAGTTCATGTAGCATTATGGAAGTGTGAAAGCCAATTACTATTGCAACACAAACAGTCTACATAATATCTTCAATCAATTTTATTTGATGTGACGTACTGTTTCATTTTTATTTCCATTTTTCCAATAAGTGGTCTCAGCTAACAGTTTTGTACATTATCATACATTTAGCATATGTCAAACATATATAATAAACACCCATCTGATGTTTACAAATTACATAAAAAAAACGACTTACAGCTCATATTCACGAATATCTCCGGAAACCCTCAGCTCGATCAGATCAATCCGCATCATGCAGTCCGCAGAAAAAAACTACTCATTAGTGCGGTAGCCATCAATTGCACGAAATGTTTACGACGACTTCGCTATCTATTCCAATTCACAAAGTAGTAATGTGAATAACTCATCATTACTTATGTTTGATGACAGTTTGAACCGTTTTTTTTTCGACCCCAAAGACTTATCCACTGATGGCATTCGTGCTTTTAAATAGCAGTGTGTAAACTTTCATTAGAACTGGAATCGTATTTATTGTTGCTACCCCCAAACTGACTCGGTAGAACGCATGATTTAGCATTGCAAATATTCGGACAGCAAGTTCCACCCATTGATGAACACTGAGCATATTCGATGCCTTTCGGTGAACAGGTAGTCACTTTTAATGATGACGGCCATAGTGTTTCTATTGAAACAGCAACAATCAGACCAATTGGTAGTATGCACCAAACTTTAGCTAATGAAATTCATTCGTTTCGAAGTTTATGACGAAACATAGTATTTATACCTAAATTATTTTAAAAGCCACAATTTGACAATTTTCTTTAACACGCTCGACGTTCACTGCAGTTTCGAATGCCTTTAAGTAGTTTCATTAGTGCATTAAGCGGTTTTCACTTTAATTAGCATCCACTTATAGTAATAGAAGGGAAACCAACTAGCGATTTCCATGAAAAAAATGAAATCACTTTCGAGCGGCGAATAAAAGGGTCTGAGGTGGGTGACGGTGAGGATGACGACACACAGGTGTGTGCTGGATTCGAATCGCATCAGTTTACACACAATTCACTCAGTATTTCTTCTCTGAATATCCAGTTACAATCGCGTGTGCGATCTTCCCATCGAAGAAGTTTGCAGTTTTACACGTTATCACTTGCGTAGATAAAGAAGATCTCCCTTTGTACTACCAAACAGTAATCCACAAGAGCAAGGAGTAAGTCTTCTATTCAAAATGGAAGGGCAAGA
Source organism: Nemotelus nigrinus (assembly GCA_947369275.1). Classification (NCBI taxonomy): domain Eukaryota; kingdom Metazoa; phylum Arthropoda; class Insecta; order Diptera; family Stratiomyidae; genus Nemotelus; species Nemotelus nigrinus. Next base: position 43,262,969 of record OX376373.1, on the reverse strand, counting down.
AAACACAATATCTGTGTATTGACAAGTTTAATATTCACTAAATCGCAAGATGCCTTTGAAAACTATTCCACAAGCAATTCGTCGATTATCCTCATTCACTCACAACATCCAGATACCACTTCATAAATAACCACACTCAAATCACTTCAGAGATATCAGACAAAATTCTTCCACCAATTGTACACCAGCGCGCGTTTATCAACCACTCACACTCAGCTCCGAAACACGACTCCTCTCTGATCGTAAAAATCGTTTTAAAACTCACATCAATCAATTCTGCGAATAGGTGAATTCGACATTCCCATGCTACCGAGCGAGTTCTGAGAATGTTAAATGCAACATTCTCAGGCCCGTCGATATTTCGGGGAATTCCTCGACTCGCAGCGCTGGTTTTTCCCCGAAATGCTTACATTCGTATTGCATGCTCAATTTACATGGAAATTCGCTGGGATGGTTAGGCGAATTTGTATTTCCATGCAAATTGAGCACGCATGAAACGAATTTTTTCATGAGTTTGTGCATTTAATACAAACCCGATCTTTCCGCAAATTCCAATGCGTGGAAAGAGCCGAAGATACCAATTGTCAATTTTTTAGAATCAAAGTGGTTTATGGGAAGATTCCGGATAGAAAAACTCACTTGAAAGCGAAGCAAGGTAATGAAAAAAAACTCAGTCACGCAATATTTGAAAAGAGTGTTTCAATTATAGGTGCCTGAGCTTTGTATTGTGTGTCAATCCTCATCAAAGGAGCTATTAGGAACAGAAAAAATTCAAAGACAGCATTAATGCCGAATGTCCTTACCATGATAAACACCCATGGCCTTGCCATCTGGGTGCTGCAATAGGTACCTGGACGTACCCAGTCGAGCTACAACTTTTGCCTTTTTAAACTTGCTGTCAAGTTTGCTATTATAATGCTCCGTGGCTCTGCTCTGAGCGAAGTTCCGAACAAAAACTGTGTCGCCAGCTTGAAACTGAGAGTCTCGAGTGCGCAAGTTGTAATATTTGGCCTGAGTCTGATATGCCAAATCTATTTGTTTCTGAGCTTGCTCCCTAGTCAACTCCTGGCGTTGATGGGGTAGCAGCTCAGCTGTGGGTTCCTGTAACAACCCTAGTTGTCGGAGTAGTTTATACGAACTACCATGTTTAGGCATGTTTTGCCCGAATACCATAAAGTAAGGGCTAAATCCGGTTGAGGTATGATGAGAAGTGCATAAAGCAGAATTAATTTCGGACAATCTTCTATCCCAATCCAACTGAGTGGACGCAACATATGTTCGAATGGCTGCTACCAAAGATCTGTTGACTCTCTCTGACGCGTTTGCTTGAGGAGAATATACTGCTGTGTATTGATGTTGTATGCCATAATTACCGAGTAAAGAATTGAACAAATTTGAGCGGAATTGTACACCATTATCAGTCATGATAACTTCAGGCACACCGAAAACATGAAAGATACGCTTCTCCACGTATTCACACACCTTAGAAGCGGTGCTTTTTCTCAAAGGCTCCACAAACGTGAATTTAGACAAATGATCTAATACGACTAATATGCCGGTATTACCATCCTTAGATCGGGGATAAGGGCCCAATAGATCTATATACAGACGCTGAAAAACGCGATCGCTAACAACTGATTGGCCCATAGGCGGTCTCAACAGCTGATTCGGAGCCTTGTTCATCCTACACAAGTCGCAAGCCAGCACATATTCTTTAACCTGTAAAGCCATTTTTGGCCAGAAGAAATATGTCTGCAAACGCTTTAAGGTTTTGCCTATTCCACCATGCGAGCTTGTGGGATGATCATGGGCCCGAATGATCAGCTGAGATGTAAGCTCTTTGGGAATCCACAACTTCCAGCTGTCACGTTCCTGTATCAAATCACCTGTGGCATATTGACAACGTCTGTATACATATCCATCAGTTACCCTAAGATCAGGAAGCGTTGTTGCATTCGCCGATACTTTCTCAATCAAATCTAAGTAAGCCTCAGATTTAAAATGAGGCGAATCTAAGTCGATTTCGATCATTTCTGATAGTTCCTGAATAGCTTCGCAATCTTTCGGTGTGTGAACACGGGAAAGCGCATCTGGAACCACATTCTGACTACCTTTTCGATGACTAATAGTGAATTTGAAGCCTTGCAACTTCAAAGCCCATCGAGCGAGTCTTCCATGTAAATCCTTAAGACTCATAAGCCACTGCAGAGAGGCATGATCGGTTACCACCTCAAATTCTTGCCCTTCAATGTAAGCCCTAAATTTTTTTATAGCTAATACAGCCGCTAAACATTCCTGTTCGGTCACCGTATAGTTTCGTTGGGCCGAATTTAGCTTCTGCGACATGTATGCTATAGGGGCTTCAGCTCCGTCCTCCAGTTTCTGCATTAATACAGCACCAACACCGTATTGACTAGCATCACAGTGAATGGCAAATGCTTTACTAAAGTCGGGGCTATGCAATACAGGCGAAGAACTAAGGCATCTTTTCAGCTCCTCAAAAGCGGCTAGGCTTTCATCACTCCATTCAAATTTTCCTTTACTCGACAACATATTAGTTAATGGCGTAGACACAGTCGAAAAATCGGGAACGAATCTCCGATACCAACCACAAACCCCCAAGAAACGACGCAACTGTCTGACTGTCCGCGGAATAGGGAACTCTTTTATGGCTTGAATCTTTTCAGGATCCGTTTGAACTGTCCCGTGACCGATTATATGGCCGAGATATTTGACTTCCTTCATCACAAACTTGCTTTTTTCTACATTTATCGTCAATCCTGCAGAACGCAAATGCTGTGCAACTTCTTTAAGCAGTAGTATATGATCGTTAAAAGTTTCAGTGATTAAGAGCAAATCATCTAAATAGATAAAGACTTGATGTTTAAGATGTGCTGGAATGGCTCGGTCCATCAGTCGTTGCATGGTTTGTGGGGCATTACATAGCCCAAAAGGCATGGTAACGAACTGATAGAGTGGTCTGCCAGGAACAGTGAAGGCTGTCTTATCCTGTGATTCCTGATCAAGCGGTATTTGCCAGAAAGCGTCTTTTAAGTCAAGGCTGCTTATATACTTTGCTTGTGGCAGCCGACTTAAGATACCGTCGATAAGGGGAAGAGGATAAGCATCCTTCACCGTTACCTGGTTAACCTTTCGCGCATCCAGACACATTCTAACTTTTCCAGGTTTGACAACAAGAGTTACTGGAGAGGACCAACTGCTCTGTGATTCCTTAATAACTCCCAGACTCAGCATTCGGTCAATTTCCGCGTATAGCTGTTTTTCAACTGCTGGTGATATTGAAAAATGTCGTTGCTTAATGGGTTTATTAACGCCCACATCAATCACGTGTGAAGTGAGTGTAGTGCGCCCCAATCCTTCCTTTGCAAACGACGGAAACCTTGCAATGACCGCCTCCAGTTCCTCCTGCTGTACTGGTAAAAGATAATGACGATTAGTAGGGGAGATAGCAGATAGCGATAAATTCTCCACTGAAGGGTTTTGATCAAACAGATCCGTAGCCAAATTAAAAAGACGTACAAAGTCTATTCCCAAATAAAGGTTCTGACTCAGCGAAGGAATCACTAGAAACGACATAGTTTTGATACGTCCTCGAAATTGTATGGTGCCAGCAATCCTACCAACAGCAGCATGTCTGGTGCCATCAGCAGTGCTGAGACTTACATGTAATTTCTCGAGACGGTATCTATTGTCATTTAGTAATTTCCTCGCTAAGTCAGACGCCAGACAGCTGACACTCGCTCCCGTGTCAATCAATCCGCTAACCTTCTCGTTTCCGAACAGAGTAACATTTGCATATGGACGCAAATCACCTGTGGGTTGATCCACTACGGTAGATGAACAGTACTGTCGCCTAAGTTTCTTAATACGTAACCAAAAGTTACGTAGACGAAGAGTTGATCTTTTGGTTCTTCGTACTTTGGAAACCTCCTCACATTCAAAAATACGACGGCGTGCCTGCTCATATTCCCTCAGTCGGACATGATAAGGTTTAAGATATTGTGGGGTCGGGCTGGTACCGAACACTCGCTCCGATCCCTCCAAAACGACGTCAGATTGAGCAACAGATGAACCCGAAGAAGATAGAGTTTTGTTAGTGAAGATAGGGGTAAACGCAAGAGTGGTATTGGCAACATCAGAATCAGAAGCAGACGAGAACAGATTCTGGTCTTCCGAAGAAGAAGGATCTAAGGTCTGGGAATCTGCCGAGGCCCGTGATTGTTTACGGAGGGCTTCTGGTGGTGGTGAGCTCCTCCGGTCTGACGGTTTTTTTGCTGACACGATTCACAGTGAGGTTTGTAAATATTCTCTGCTCCACAGCCATAACAAAATATCCGTCGTTCCTCCAAACAATCCATATAGAGATGTCCTGGCTTGCGGCAGTTCCAACAGATGGAAATTCGAGTAACCTCCGCAACTTCCTGACCCAGATCTCCCTCTTCTCCCGACGCATACGGATCCGACAGTGCCGCCAGATGACGGCGAGTCCCAAAAACTCTTTCAGGCTGTCCAAGAGCCTGAGCCAACCTTTCTCGTCTTTTGACCTGTTCACGTAGCTGTTGTGTGTTGGAAAAGTGCCGATCTACTAACTGCCACTGCAGCTCGGGCAACATATTTCCCTGAACAATATCCAGCAGCTCGTGATCCGACAGTGGGAACGGTAGAGCACTGGACATTCGACGTAAGTCCCTGTAAAAATCATCAAAGGACTCACCAGCCTTCTGGCGGCGCCGACGGATTCGATTGGTAATTTCACGGTTTGACGCAAAATCTCGAAATTCTCGTCTTATAGCCTCACAAAAGACATTCCATTCGATTCGTCCTACCTCCTGATGGTATTGCCAATACCACTCCTCCGCCTCTCCGATCAGCAATCCATCAATATGTCGGCACAGGGCATAGAAGTCTCCTTGAAGCTTCTGGTGGGTTAGAGCAGTTACTCTGTATAGAAATTTCTCTACAGGTATGCTTCCTGATTCTCCACTAAACCTCAAGTTCCATCCAGCCATTATAGTGGTGACCCTGTCCGAAGATATCCTACTATCTCTAGGTGGTTGACCATTCCGCCTAGGTAACATATTCTCATCATAACCTCTCCTCACTTGTCCCTGCCTAATTCCAGACAAGTGGGCTGAGGATCGTCGAGGTATTGTTTCTGCCATGGGCTCCTCAAACCCATGGACAGGCCTGTTGGCAGCCGGTTGTGCTGAAGACCGAGTGTTCCGGTAATTTGACTGGTGGTCTCTCCCAGTCAACTCCGGAGTAGATATGTCCCTCCCGGGGCGTCTCAACGAGCCAATTGGGCGGGGACCAGCTCCAGAATCCCGAGACGAAGCATTAGGGCTAGATATAGATAATGTAGTCAATTGATGCTGAATGGTGTTTACTGATTGCATCAGTTGACCCATCTGTTTTTTGATGTCTCCTATCTCAGGATCCGGAGTTGCTCTTCTGGAATCTGTGAGACTCTGAGATAGCTCAGGAAGAGCGCCTGCAGCATCCCCTCCTCGTTCTTCACAGTTCCAGCTTCGTTGTACCGAATTTCTCAAGTCCCCGCCCAACGGCTCATTGGTACGTGACCGAGTTATGGGTCGGTGGCCCTTTGGAACGGCACCTTGCTTAGGTTGCCTTCCGGTATCTGTTTTAACTGATAATACCCGCACGTCCTCCGGTTTTAATTCCCTTCGGCATAGTGGGCATGCACGAGATTGTAGAAAGCATCTTTCCAGACACTTCTCGTGATATTTATGGTCACATTTAGTGATCAACAAGTTTTCTTCCGTTGTGAAAACCTGTTGACAGATGGGACAGCTCTCACTACTGCCATCATCTGTTTCCCTCATAAGAGGTGGCGGCGTTCTTGCCATTGCCATTTCGATACTATAATTATTAGTTTAGAGATAATTAATTATTTTTAGAGACAATTATTTTAGAGATAATTAATTAGTGTAGAGATAATTATTAGTTTAGAAATAATTACTCAAAAGATAAGTATATATATGAAAAGATATATATACGAAAAATATATCTATTGCAGAAGATATATTTTAATTAGTGTTTTTGGTTTAGTGTTTGTTGGTTTTTCCTTTCCAAAGAGTGGTGAAGATCTCTTTCAAGAAAAGAAAAAGAGAGAAGTAGAGAGAATTTAGATAGACATTAGATAAAGACAAAGATGTTAAAGAGTTCGCGAATTATTGGAAACTAGAAGATAAACTACGTTACGTTATAGAGATGAAAAATAGAGAGATCAAAGACACTATGTGTGAAATCGCAATAACAAACTAAGGTTTCCAATAAAAAGGAATTGCACAAGATAATTTTTTCCAGGTGATGAACCTCGTCAGTACCCGAACCGATATAATTTAATAATATTTTTCTCCACGACAAAAGACTTTAAAGACAAAGGAGGCAGAGATATCCGATACCAGGATTCTGAGCAACAAGGACCAATACCACTGGACATACTATTTGGCTGGATGCCGAAATCGCAGATTTCACAGTTGGTTTGCTCCTTGCTGATCAAAATCGCAGCACGGAATCTCTGTCCTCACGGTAGAAATAAGAAAAAGGATCACTCGTTCAACAGAAAGGAAGGCGACATCTGTTTCCGAAGACTGGACATACTAAGTGGCTGGTTGCCAACATAGCAGATATCACAGATCTCCGAAAACAGACTGCCTTCAAGCGTGAAGCCTAGAACAAAATACGAGAACGAGTGCCTTATATTGGATTTTTAATGGAAATATACTACGGATGGCAGTTTTTATAGGGGCTGCAGACAGGTAATAGAAATTGCTGGCGGAGTGATACCACCGAAGTTAAGTCTGCAGGAGTGAGGGTCGATTGGAAAATGTTAAGTACGTTAAGCACTTAGTTATGTTCTACTGAACATAAATCGATCTCACTGCTTAAATGTGGGACTCCTTTAAGGATAGGTAGACCGAAGTCTGTAGTTCTAAACTCAAAACATCTTTGAGCGAACTTTATGGACTCTAACGAGCAAGTTTCGGGCCCCACGTTGGGCGCCATTTGTAATGAAATGGTTAAATGAATTGTTTACCCAGACACAAAGTGCCTGAGTAAAAATGGAGGTGAAGGTCTACAATGACCATCAAAGGATATCGAGTCATTAGTCCGTGCAGGACTGAGCTACGCCGGGTAGCTACAACTCTCACATGACAGGACGGCGGCACATGCTGGTTGCCATCTAGCGATTCGGGAGATGTGGGGGGGTTCTTTTCCTGTCATGCGTCCTAACCATCATCACATTTTTATTCATGTGCCTGACAAGAGACAAACGCGACATTGAAAGTGATCTTCTTCAAGATCCACTTTATGAGCCGTGAAGGCTAACCCTGACCACGGGTATGTTTTTGTTTGTGACTGGGATCCAAAGATCACCAGCACAAAACAAAAAAAATAAGGCCACCAATTTGAGTCAATGCTTCCTACGAAGCAACTCGACGCGAAGACGAATCGAAGTACGCGCGAGGGATCGCGAATTGGTGGCTGAATTCGGGGACGACAGAGATACGCACGCAATACATCAAGAAACTGCGAAATTACAAACACTCCAAAAATAAGGTATACGCGGATACCAACACGAAATTATTTACTTTACACTTTATTGAACAAAAAACGCGCACGGCTGACGAAATTCATCGACCTGAAAAAAAAATCCTGTGCTACCTTATAGCGGTGCCAGAAGTCTGATCTCTACAAAAAAATTATATAGGTCAGACTTCCGACGGGTCCGCCCATAGCCCCTACCATCCACCCTGGAAAATGAAAGAAAGAAGGGTCAAAGAATGAAAGAGAAATAAATCTTCACCCCATCTTCGGAAAGGAAAAACAAGTTTTGTGATTTATTCAAACATTGTATTTATCCTTGTGTATCTCGTTATCAATTTTAAACCAAATCATTTATATTTCGTTAACTTAAACTTTTTTCTACATTTTATTATAGTTTAGTAGTAAGAACGTGTTGTATAGTACTTGGTAGTAGAAAAATACTAAAAAAATTATGAATTGAAAAAGTTCACATCATATTTTCATTTTTTTTTCTTTCAACGAATCACAACTTGATTCATTAAATTTCATAAATATATTTATATTTTTGTTTTTCTCGCTTTCTATTTTCACACTTTTTATTTGAGTTCCACATAGAGAATTTTAGAAAATTTGAACGCACGAAAGCTAATGAAAATTTGTGTGGTGAAAACAAATCGACAAATAACAAATATCCTAAGAATAAGTTTGCACATTTGTTTAAATTCTCCAAAGTTTTTCTCTTTTACACCTTCTTGTACGCTGTAACATTCTCTCTTAAAAACTAAGTTTTGTTATCATTTGTCATACATATGTTGGTTGTATTCATGGTTATTAATTTCATTTATTTACGTATCTTACTCATAATTTGCATTATACGTTATTTAGATTCATTTAAGAAACCGAAATGAAAACTTCCGGACTACAAATACTACTTTAAAAGTTTTCTGTATTTCAAACAAATTTCTGTTTACGAGTAGAAGTAAAAAGTGCACGCAATAAGTATATTTTATTAATTTCCTTCTTTCTACTTGGCCGGCTTGCAGGTGAAGGATTTTTGATTTCCATGTGTAATGTAGTTCATGTAGCATTATGGAAGTGTGAAAGCCAATTACTATTGCAACACAAACAGTCTACATAATATCTTCAATCAATTTTATTTGATGTGACGTACTGTTTCATTTTTATTTCCATTTTTCCAATAAGTGGTCTCAGCTAACAGTTTTGTACATTATCATACATTTAGCATATGTCAAACATATATAATAAACACCCATCTGATGTTTACAAATTACATAAAAAAAACGACTTACAGCTCATATTCACGAATATCTCCGGAAACCCTCAGCTCGATCAGATCAATCCGCATCATGCAGTCCGCAGAAAAAAACTACTCATTAGTGCGGTAGCCATCAATTGCACGAAATGTTTACGACGACTTCGCTATCTATTCCAATTCACAAAGTAGTAATGTGAATAACTCATCATTACTTATGTTTGATGACAGTTTGAACCGTTTTTTTTTCGACCCCAAAGACTTATCCACTGATGGCATTCGTGCTTTTAAATAGCAGTGTGTAAACTTTCATTAGAACTGGAATCGTATTTATTGTTGCTACCCCCAAACTGACTCGGTAGAACGCATGATTTAGCATTGCAAATATTCGGACAGCAAGTTCCACCCATTGATGAACACTGAGCATATTCGATGCCTTTCGGTGAACAGGTAGTCACTTTTAATGATGACGGCCATAGTGTTTCTATTGAAACAGCAACAATCAGACCAATTGGTAGTATGCACCAAACTTTAGCTAATGAAATTCATTCGTTTCGAAGTTTATGACGAAACATAGTATTTATACCTAAATTATTTTAAAAGCCACAATTTGACAATTTTCTTTAACACGCTCGACGTTCACTGCAGTTTCGAATGCCTTTAAGTAGTTTCATTAGTGCATTAAGCGGTTTTCACTTTAATTAGCATCCACTTATAGTAATAGAAGGGAAACCAACTAGCGATTTCCATGAAAAAAATGAAATCACTTTCGAGCGGCGAATAAAAGGGTCTGAGGTGGGTGACGGTGAGGATGACGACACACAGGTGTGTGCTGGATTCGAATCGCATCAGTTTACACACAATTCACTCAGTATTTCTTCTCTGAATATCCAGTTACAATCGCGTGTGCGATCTTCCCATCGAAGAAGTTTGCAGTTTTACACGTTATCACTTGCGTAGATAAAGAAGATCTCCCTTTGTACTACCAAACAGTAATCCACAAGAGCAAGGAGTAAGTCTTCTATTCAAAATGGAAGGGCAAGAAAACACAATATCTGTGTATTGACAAGTTTAATATTCACTAAATCGCAAGATGCCTTTGAAAACTATTCCACAAGCAATTCGTCGATTATCCTCATTCACTCACAACATCCAGATACCACTTCATAAATAACCACACTCAAATCACTTCAGAGATATCAGACAAAATTCTTCCACCAATTGTACACCAGCGCGCGTTTATCAACCACTCACACTCAGCTCCGAAACACGACTCCTCTCTGATCGTAAAAATCGTTTTAAAACTCACATCAATCAATTCTGCGAATAGGTGAATTCGACATTCCCATGCTACCGAGCGAGTTCTGAGAATGTTAAATGCAACATTCTCAGGCCCGTCGATATTTCGGGGAATTCCTCGACTCGCAGCGCTGGTTTTTCCCCGAAATGCTTACATTCGTATTGCATGCTCAATTTACATGGAAATTCGCTGGGATGGTTAGGCGAATTTGTATTTCCATGCAAATTGAGCACGCATGAAACGAATTTTTTTATGAGTTTGTGCATTTAATACAATACGCATTATTAGTAATAAGAATCTGTATTATGTTGGCATCACAAATAAATTTGAATTTCTAAATTGTGTTTGTTGGAGTGCTTTTTACAACAAAAAGTTTGTGGGGAGAAACTTTTGGGCCACTCTGTACATTCGAGGAGGTTTTCAAAGGTATTACCAATGCCCAGAATTTCAGAAACTCTGTGCAGTTTATGAATCGGATCAATCAAATGTATGAATTAGTGTTTTCGAAGCTCATGATCATAGTCATGTTTTGTTAACGATATGACCATTTATCATTAGTAAGAAAGACATAGAAGTAAGCTCATTGTCCTGTGCGCCGAAAAAAATACCCTGAAGTAGCAGTGATACAGTGTATGGTCTTTTAAAAGTTCCTTATTTCAATGGAATAGTTGAGGTCCTTCAAAAAATTGCGTAAGTTGTGTATAAATAATTTTTTTAAATATTTGGCTCTAAGCTTCTATAAGAGCTTCATCAACTCTCAGCTTTTGAAGATTAATAAATTATTGAATTGAATAGCTACATGTACTAAAACTAAATACTGCAGTGAAATTAAAGTTATTCTCACTACAAAGATATTATGATTGTATTTCATTCAAAATGTCTGCGATATTACCAAGCTTACTATTCAGCTTAATTCAAAACATTACCAATCTTTCACAAAAGTCAACATATTTTTACAACACCAAACACAGTTAAACAATATAATCGAAAGAGAATCCTATTATGTTTTTGTCATAAATCCACTATCTGCTCAATTTCATCCTTTGCAAGAAGCCACCAACTAAAAACTTAAAAATCATCTACCTCAGTCAACACTAACCTTATTTATTTTTCATAAAGTCACTGCTCCACTTACAGCTTTTATCTGCTATCAGCTAACGTTACATAAACTTGCGTATCTCCTAAATTAGTTTACATCTTCAGGTGAATCTGTTTTCATCTTCTGCTTGAAGCCTTCAAGTCTACAAGTGCTTGAAGCGATTCTTCTATCTTTCTTTTTGGAACAGACAGCTTATTGTCTGCAATGTTTTCTTGGAAGGCTTCATTACTACAAGAAGAGCTTTGGCTCCATGATAGTCCCAGACGCTCACGTAACAACGATACCTGTGCACACGTTGAGTAGATGCAGTATCCTGTCAGATTTTCTATGTTGTGTATATTGGCACGAAAAAAACACTTTGTTTGCAGCAGCGTGAGTGTTGCTACTGTGTGTGTTGACTTAAGCATAGTACTGAGTTCGATTTCACGCGAAATTTTCATACAAAATTTCGCGCGAAATCTGTTTCGGCGAAAATTTCGCTTGAAAATAAGCAAGTTTGGTACTGTGTTCTTAGCATGAAAAGTTGCTTTGAAGTTGCTTTCGCTTTGAAAACATAGATGGCACTGAAACATGTTGTCAATCATTTAACGCCAATTTAGTTTGTGCAGTTCATTCTTTTGAGCGAAAAAGTGACATTTAGTGTTTCAATTTGAAAATTGAGCAGTGCAAATGACTTTCCAATAAGAAAATCGATCGAAAAGTGAAATTCTTGACATTTTATCCGTCAAGAATGAGCAGTGTCTCTGCTTTTCTCCGTTGTCAAAATTTTCGCTCGAAAGAATGACCAGATAATGGAAACATGTCAAAATTTCACGTGAACTCGAACTCAGTACCAGCCTTTAGCTGCAGATAGCAGCAAAAAAAGTAGAACAGTAGTTGATATTAAAGCGCCAGCGGCGTATGTTTGATGTTCCGATGGTAAAAAAAAGATAATACCGTCGAGAAACAAAAAGGATCGAAGGAATGAGTTTGTAGTAATGAGAACTACAGTGTCAGGAACTTAGTGTGCAGCATATATAGGTACATATTTTCTACATATTATGTGTTGATGTTTTGCTTCCCGAAGCAAGATTAAATATGCTTGTAGTCATAGGATATGTGATGAAAGTCGATTCATAGTGTAGACAGTTATTTGGAATAAAGTGTTAAAATAACTAGAAAATTGTATAAGCATTTATACAGATGCTTTTCAGCTTTAAAATGCATTAAATTCGCTTGATTTCGAATTTAATATAAAATGATATAATAAATCAGCAAATTAAGCTGTTTTAAAATAAAATTTCACGGAAACACTGTATATAAAGTTTAAAACTAATTAAATTAAGGTTTAAAAGATTATTGTACTACACACTAAATAAATAATAAAAAGAAGAACATAAATTGCGTACAAAGGTTAGAAACCAAAACGATACTGCAACTGATCAATTTTCGTCAGATGAAATAGTAGTTTTTATTTTCTAGTGACTCAGTAGTCTTGAAATGATTCTTTTGCAATATATTATAGCCCCGTAAACGTTGAATAGCTTTAATAGAAATAGATGGAGCCAAAATGCATACAGCTTGAAAATATTGGATCGAAATTATGGTTGAGTGATCCTACATTGTCTTGGTTTCTTGAAAAAACAAACTTCTCCCTAGAGCAGCATGCATTCAATATTATATCTACATACCAGATTGGAATAATTTCATTCAACCAGCTCTTAAAGAACTTAGATGTTGCATACATGTAGTCTTAACATAATTGTAGTATTTTTGGGGTTTCAAATGTTTTGTTAAATCAAATCGAATGTTTCTTAATTTCTTTTGCTTTGTTCCAAATTAAAGTTGTTTTATATTGACTGCAGATAATGTAACAAATTACATGTAGAAAATAAACATTATTGCAATAATCATAAAGTCGCAGCACAATCAATTCGATTTCATATACATATACCTCCAACTTACCTGGACTAATCGATGAAAATCCAATCAATTTCTAAAACCGATTTTAACCCGGACACAACACCCCGTATGTATAATAATGGATTGTTAATACGAAAATTCAAATGTATTCTGTTCCGTTTTTGCATGAAAGTCTGAGAAATTAATTTACAAACACTATTCTGTTATTTATTTAGTTAATTAGTTTTTCTTGGAATTTGTATCAACCGGGAATACTTGTTTTTGTTGATTTCTGTCCGTCTGCGTCTTGGAGCTTCAAATTGGGCAAAATACATTTTTCCGGCATCATTTTTTTCTGTGCAAATCTATTGCGTTCACGGCCTGCAAGGCTTCTTCCTATCTTAAACATATTTTTTGTTGAAATATGAGTGTAAAGTTTGGACGAAAAAATATTTTTTTTATACCTTTAGAACCATCGTTTTTTCTTATTATACGCCCGGTTTACTTTTTGTGCCTGTTTTCTCAGAATTATTATCTTCATTTTAAGTCTCCATTGGAGGCCCGGTAGCTCTGCTTGCTAAGGCGTCAGGCCGAAAAGCGGCGTGCTACGGGGCCTGCGGGTTCGAATCCCACCAGTGTCATGGCTGTAAGTGTGAATGCGTGTGATTGGCTATGAGGGTGGCAAATGGGCCCAAACTGGTGGCCTAATGCTGGCCGCGTTCCCGGCAACTCTCTTCACTAAGCTAATCTTAAGTCTCCATTTGAATAACTTTGCTTACGCTTTTGCATTATTCAATATTCAAACTTGTTTGGTGTAATTGCATAGTTTAAACGCTCTGATTGGCTTTGTTAGCGCCTCCGAGCGTACTGAGCTAAGCTTGATAACTAAGTCCTCATGTTGCTAAAAGTATGTACTATAACTACTGCCTATACGACTTTAAACTGGGAGATTAGGAGCTTTTTTCGCTAAGTGCTCTCAAAAACTAATACCAATTTTTCATGTATTCTATAAATATTTACTTATTAATTTCCAAACAACGTGATTATTCGTTTAATTTAGCATTGAAACTTCATAATTTATCTCTCTAATATGTTTCAGAATGAGCCTAGAATACATTAGATCTCTAATAGAAAGGTTTCAAAATTAAGGACAAAAAAAGACTTTTTACTTATTTTCATTCTATAATATTTTTCATTCTTATTTTCATTCTACAGCTCCTAGTACAAAAGTAATGAATATGCTCAATGTAGGCAACACTATATTAGCACTGTAACCAACTGCTACCGAAAACTTAAAAAATATCATTTTGACTCCTGACAGCTTGAGTTGATGATAGTATTTGGAATTTTCATTCATTCGTTCATATATTTTCGACGTATAGCCCTAAAAATCGATGCAGCGAAAATAAGTCATCTGGGTCTCAATTTCAACTTGATCCAGGAGATCATCTCAATATACAAACATTTTATTCAATCTAAGTTTTGCATAAAACTAAAGATCTGAAGAATGAATAGCGATCTTGTTATTAAGCATTAGCACAAAATGCTTCAAAATTCGATGAGGACAACTGACCCACACTGGGCGCAGTTTTCATTTCGTAGTTTTGGACTTTAATCCAACCCGAATACGTTCCGAATGCAATTTTTGTAATTGAAAATAAACTGGTGGATTGTTTTGAAAATAAAATCTGATATAATACAGCTTGAGCCAGACTTTGCCAATAGTATAGAATGGGTATGGTACATTACTTTTGATAATAACAATTAACATTGAGTGTAAAAAGAAAACCAAACCATCTCACGAAACAGTGCACCGAAGATAGCCTATAACTTGTCTTTTTACTATATTTATAATTTATAGACGCAACATATTTTTCTTTTTTTAAATGACATACAACTGGTAATTTGACACCTTTAACGAAAATCAAATTGGCAAAACATTCGAACATTCTATTTTATCCTTAACTATTCAACTTTATTTCTATGTCAATTGACGGAACGCACAATCACAAAAACCTCACGCATCCGATACCTACAATCGACATGTTTCATTTCCAATCAAGCATCCGCATTTCAATTTGCTGCTGTATTTGTATGATATGCACAGCCCATACGTTTAGATAAAACGAACCACGGATTTCACAAATATTCCCTGGGAGATATGTACACTTGTTTGTTCGAGTTTATTTACTTTATATGTACATGCAATGTCCACATCCACGACAAACGTAAAAACCGAATTGGTTTTTGCAAAGCTAGTTTTTCCTTTCAGGTCATCGACAGATAGGTTCAGGCTGACAACTAATGATATTAGTTGCAAAGTAAACTGTCCTTTGCGTTGGTTTTTTGGTAATCCACAACTAGCGATCGGTGTCATGTAATTCCGAAATGCCTCCAACTGAGTTCTGATGGATGTCATGGTAATCGATTGGTTGTCATCGACTTCGTTTTGTCTGTTGAATTTCAATGTGAATTGAAAGCTTGGGCTTATCACCACGTAAGTTTCCATTTGGCAGTGAATTTTTTTGAACCAGTATTCTTCAAATAACATGATGGGCATGAATGATTGTATGTTGACTGTCATGTCTCTGCGATGTTGCGTTCAACATACAGTGCATATTTTTAGCGCACCAGTACTATATTAACTTCCTCAATCATCAGTACGCAAGTGAATTGAAATCAAAACGTAGCTGATAGCTTACTGAACGTACAGAGTTGTGAAACTTTTACTGGGACTACAAAAACATATATCAGCCTGTCGATTCTCACACTGCTTTATATTTACAGCAAAAAAAAATCTATCCGCATGCTTCTCAAAAAAATGAGTTTTCAGAATAGTGAAATTTCCAGACGAGTGTTCTGCGAAATTCAAAGCCTAAACAGGAGTTCTGACGATGCCAAAGAAATGCAATAAATTGACTGAAATGGAAAAAGTTTTAGACAACTTGGTCGTGATATTGCATTGTGCTGTATGTTTCATTGCAGTATTCATAGTTTTCAGAACTATTGAGCGGAATAGAAACTACTCATTGTTGTTCTCCAGGCAGACAAAACAGGATGCGAACACCACATCGTTCGAATCTTTCTGATTTAATAGTCGCACATATTCAGACAACGAATGCTTGACTTCACTTCCTTATTTTGTGGAGAGTACTCTTTGAAAAATATTCTTAGCGCCGGTTTGTGCAGAATTAATGTTCTTCGAACATTAGTAAAAATATCTTTGAAAATGGGGCACGTTGGCAAATGTGGTAGGAAAAAGATCACCACTTCTTTACGGATCGAAAAAACAAGGAACATCTGTCTCCGAAACCGTAAATAGAGTGCTTGTCTGATTACACTAAAAAATAAAGAATAAAGAAAGAAAGCTTATTGGTTGCCGGCTTATATAAAAACCACGCCTGAGCAAAGTCATGAAAGTTAAGATGTGGGCCAGGCAGTTAAGTGGGCCAGGCAGCTCCGAGGTGTGACTGTTGTGGATTGGAGTTGAGTTTTTAATTTTTTAATAAAAGAGTAGTTTGTGAACAGTGATTGTTTGTGTTTATTGCAATATTTTACAGGTCTGGCTTTTGGACGAATCATCGTTCCGAATTTTCATCGACAAAAGTTTTTTCGTTCGCAGAACCATTTTTACCCGTGTGGACTAGAAACTCGTCTTTACTGAAGCTTGACTCCGGGCCTCGATTGGAAAATTACCCTGCCATATCCGATGGCAACGGCTGTCAATTTATGGTATGTCATTTGATGCGTGGGCAATTTCATGGCATGCAATATCATTTCGAAAATGCCTTTGAGCGGTGAAGACATGCGCTGCATCTGAACATTGATGCTTTTCAAAAGTCACTTGAACTGGAAAGCGAAGATATTTTGTTGTAAATGAAATCTCCGCGTGTATGATAAATGAATTCTTGGATCAGCGAGTGAAGGTTAAACTATTACATGTTTTGCTGCGAGTATGAAGGGGGATTGCGTAGAAATCATTTTAAAAAATATGCTGATGATCCATACGCAATTTCATTTATTTAAACATCGTTTGAAATTGAAAAAAATATATCTTCCAAAAATATCAAGCACTGACTTGTGTTATTAGAAATTTCCGCATCATAATTTGACTTTTTCGCATTTTTCAATCATTCCATATTGTGTAGACCATTTTGATTACTCAACGAGCTTTTAAAAACCATGTGAATTCAGAATTCTTACATTTTCTGATAAGAAACAGAGCATGGCTACGGTTCAATCACATAGAGCAGTGTGATTTATTCAATAAAGAAGGTGCACAACATATACAATTTATTTACAAACGTTTTTTTACTCTATGGGTACACTTTAAAAGTCCTGATATTTTCTCATTGCACAAAGATTAAAATTTTATTCGTAGCGGTTTCTGTTCCACATTCTGTCGTTTATCAATTCTTAGGGAAATGAAAAACTATGTACATGCAATTAACGTTTTTATTTGGTATCATAAAAATTAAGCTACTACGATTTATTCAACAAAATGTTTTTACTGATCTATATCACCTTTTGAACAGTTTAAGGTGGGGCGGCTTCCTCAGAATGTACATGCGATTCAATTCAGCCCATTTTACCCCACGTAGCAGAAGGTTCTCGGTCAAATTGTTAAGTGTAAGGTAATTGATAAACCTTTATCCGATAGGCGTATTCGTATGAATATGGCTCGAATCCCAGCCATATTTGCCGAATTTATGAATTCGTTGTACGTTGGAAACTTCTGTGAGAGTTGTCGGCGTCGAATAATGTTAATTTTGTCGCATTCGAATACTTTTCGGAAGTCCTGAGCTATCAACCGTCTCGCCTTTATTGCGTGTAAATAATACTTTGTGTAGTGTTTTTGCTCTGCACGAGTTTTCGCATGGAGGTCTTCTCTGCTGATAGCGTCCATCGCTTCATGTCCAAACTCAACTCCGTCGTATTCAGCCATGTTACTAGCCACTTCGGCTTGGTTGAGTACTGAATATACATAGACTCCGTTAAGAAGATTTGGCAACGGCATTTGCTCTACGGTTGCTCCATTATCCTCTATCATGTTAACAATCTTAATCCATGTCTCTAAAACTTCCGGCGACAGACCCTTGCAATGGCATTTCTTACGAATTCCAACGCGAATAGAACGCCGTTGAATTTTCGGCATGGCATCATTTACCGTCGTTGAATCAAGATCATCCGGGCCTGCAAGAACTTGAAAGTAAAACACAATAAAACTACCGATAATACACTTACCGCAAATAGCATTAAAAACAATTGTAAAGTCATCGACGTTTTGACAAGAGCAATCTGTCCATGTCGAGAGACGAATCCATGCGTTGGTTTTAAGCCCACTACACCACAATAAGAGCCTGGATTTCGCACTGATCCTCCTGTGTCTGATCCAATAGCTGTGAAATTAGATTTTCGTAAGGCAAAAAACAATGTACTAAACAGTCCCTTGTGACGCAAAACAGATACCAGCTGCCACAGCTGCCGTCGAACCACCAGAACTACCACCGCTAATATACCAATCGTCCCCATCGTGTGTTTGAAGGTCCCAACACCGAATCAACTTGACCCGATTCGATTTCAACTTATCCATGTTTGTTTTGCTCAGAATATCAGCCCTGCATGAATCAGTGGAACAACAATGGTCGCATTATAAGTTGGGACGAAGTTCTCCAGCATTTTTTTTTTTATGATAATGCCAAAGCTCAGGGAATGCCCTTTGAAGCGAATGCTTAGCGATGGCGGTAGGAAGACACATATGGGAGAAGTCGATATCAATTATTTCATTATTCTTTTAAGTGCCACATTTATTTCTTATTTTTCTAAAGCGCTAGTGTTATGCCTAGTCGCTACTAAAGCTTTAATGTGGCACTTAATTAATGGAGCGCTGGTATTATGCCCAGTCGCCGTTTGTTAAGACAACACAAGACGAACAAATACAGCCATGGGCCCGGCGGGATTCGAACCCGCGGGCAGTAGATCGCTGCCTCGGACTGACGCGTTAGCGAGCTAAGCTAATTCTGAACATCTACAAATAAAAGATCGAACAACTAAAATTACGTAATTCCCACTTTAATACCTTGAAGCACAAGTGGTCCTGATATCCTTTGTGCATAAATTATCCTTAATTGCAATGGGAATCCTATCCAGGACGCTTCTTTGGCGTTGATTTTGGTATCGAAAGCAGGATTCATTCGATGATGCCAGTGCTGTTACTGGCGTTAGTTTTGTGATTGCATTCAATCGCGCGGACATATTAGCAATTTCCAAGGCATATTCCTCGAATTTACTTGGATCAGTCGTAGAATTAGCATAATTCCTCGCAACCTAAAGTAATATGCAACTTAATTTTCGGTGACACTTCCTTTTCATTAGAATACTTACCTGATAAATTTCGCCTTGTTAATTGTTTTTCTCATTAAACGCCATTTTGAAAATGAGAACTGTCAAAATATTGCCTGACAGATGACCAAGCAAATTGCATACCATATTGCCTACCATTTGTGGCATACCATAGGCCGCCTCCACTAGCAATTTCAAATGGTATGCAATGGGAAATTGCTAGTGGAGGCGGCCTGTGAGGAATGATTCCCTGGCGACGGAGAATTCGTTTTCATACACGATTTGGCACGTTGCCGTAAAACCAGAAGTGTTACTGCATTTGTGGCTCAAAAACATCAATGTTTGATACTGGCCTGGGATCTTACTTGATATGAATTTCATAGAAAATATGTGGGAGCGCACCAAACGGACAATCGCCAAAGAGGCTATCACTAAGAAGTATCAGTTGATTGGTATTCTCATTAGAGAATGGTATTACATTCAAAATCTTGAATAGAAAGCATTTTTCATTGATTAGAAGCAATTATTATTAAATTTTACATTTTATTATTTTATTATTAAATTTTGAGATTTTTGTTGTTATTAATGAACATCTATTTTCTGAAAATAATACAAAGATATTCGTGTTTGTAACATGCGATTTTTATGATTTTAATAAAATAGTTTGATACGGTAAAATATAGACAAATTTCAAGCTTAATTTTTCGCTCTAAAGATAACTTAAGATTGGTAAATACAAAAAATATGAGCACTCTTCCCGAAGAATTTGACAGCCCACTATAGATAGCTTGCAATTACTAAAAAATTTTATATATATTTTGCAAAGAGAGAAACAGGATCAACGCAAGTTCCAATACAAATTGAATTCCAGAAAAAGTTTTGCTCTAAGAGATTTTCAGAAAATTCGCGATCACCGCAAAGATATTTTGGAATAATAATTTAATAATGAACAATTAATAGCTCCATGGGATCGTCTTTTCAAATGTTTCTCGAATTCCCGCAGTTTATTTTATTATAATTATTTTCTTATTTTCTTCTTTCTTTTCAATTTTATTGTGGTAAATATTGTATGGTAGACATCACATCATGTTAATAATTTAATTTATCATATGATAGATATCACATCATGATAATAATTTATTCACCGCAACATCGTTTCGACCAAATATCCAAATCATTTAGGTTTAGTTTTTCGACAAATCACACATTTCAAAAGTTTGTTAGCGATTTTTCAAATATTTCGGTAGTTTATGTTTTTGTTTATGTATTTTAAGCGTATTTGTTTCAGTTTTACTAGTAAATTCCTTTATTTTCAACTTCAGTGATAATACGCTTGAATAAAATTACCATTTTGCTTTAGAAAATTAATTGACTGCATTTTCGAGACATGCGAATTTATTTTATTTCTTTTATTAAGAAAATTTTATTTCCATTTTTGGGAGACAGAAGTTACATATTTACATTATATTTCCAACGCTTTCGCCTCCAGCAAAGTATTTTTGATTATAAATAAGATGCAATTATTGTTTCCGTTTGATAGTCAATTGTTTAGATTTTCTTAATTGCTTCTACTCTGAATAAAAAATTATCGATGAATATAATATAAATTACTAAACTTTCTAAATTATCATTTTTGCTACCGCTGTTTGATTTATTCATAACATTTTTGGACAATTTGAATGTATACCGACCTCAAAATGTGGACTAGTTTTTTGAAGCATTATTTTTCTATTATCTTATATAATTTTTAAAGATAACGTCATGCTATGTAAACTGAATAAGATCGCATTACGTTAAAGAAATACAAAAAAAAACCATGTTTGGGTAACTGCGTATTTGTTTTTAAGACTCACACTTTATTCTCTAGCGTTTTGCAAACTACATACAATTTACGTTTAAAGTGTTTCTGAGGCAATTTCAGTTTCATTATTCAGTGGGAGCCAAAATTTTGCAATATTCATTTTACACAAAGCTATGTAATGGTTCCATTCAAAAATATTCTCATTCAACAGCTCACAATAGATCCTTCCGGACTCGAAAAAATGACTAAAACCATGAAAACAAATGAGCGTTCCTCTAATGCATGTGGATTTTAATCGGTCCCTAGCAAATTTTCCCATACATTACATGTCTCTATCGCAAACAAACCGTCAACCGAATTTAAAATTCATGAAGTTCTTCGTTTATTTCATCCTTTTACGACCCCTCGAAAAGATTGAGCGAGGATATTTTACACATACGCGTCAGTGAGTGCCCTTTTTCATAGCACCCAAACCTGCTCGACCAGAGACAAACCGATTTTCATGCTCGGTTTCAGTTCTGGCAAGACGAAACGCCCGTCAAAACGAACGATATTAGCCTAATACCCCCAGTGGGTCGGGGATGAAAAAATGACAAAGCTTCTATATTCCAGAAAAATGGTAATCAAAGGCTCAGGCGATCAGTATTCAAATAACATTCGTTACGCTTCACTATGCTTGAGCCCGGCAGCCCTCATCTTGATAGCCTGGCATAGTGGAACACCCGTTTTCACATTATTAAGTTCCTTGAGGATTTGCATAACAAAAAATGGTAGTTGGCGTAAACAAGGATATGAGAAAAGAGAAGGATTCTTTCCAAGTTGAGAGTATATTTCTGCGACGGAAGCAACGAGATGCTGCCAATGAGGATAAAGTTTCCTGTTCTCGCTTTATTAGGTTTTAAATTGAGTTCACGTGGTTTTGACGAGCGACAAAGCTTTCGCCTGCCTGCGATCCTATTTAAATCAGATTGCAGCTGAGAGATGATAGTCACGAACAGAATGCTACGAAAAACATTTTCACAAATTAAATTCGCTGCGATGAACATGTGTTCGTAGTGGTGGAACATGTTGATGGCAGTCATTAGTAAGAATCGAGGAAATTTTTCTTAGAACCGTAATAGCACAACCGCATCAGAATAATTTTCGGACCGCTTATAATACGAGCCAAGTAATTTTAAAAAATAATATGGATGGGTAGCAAATTGTTAAGTAGCTACATTAATTCAAAAGCTCGTACGGATGGCGAATGGAGGTGAGCCGATTCTGTTTATTTTTACGAATATTTCATTGTTCTTCAGTGGTGGGCTAAAAATAATCGTAAAAATAGGTAGGTCCCTGGTTTTTTGAATCATATGCCGTTGCTAAAAGAATACCGAGCAAGAAATCTGTGGCAAGTGCTGATATTATGTCATTCAGAATATTGTACTAATTTTTAAAATAAAAGCTCTAATGAAAAGATAGCATTTAGGGATTGTAAACTTTTCGCGAAATAAAATGAAGGTACTAATAACAATCCAATGCATTAGAAGAAATTATTTGCAAACTGAAATTTCAATCAAAATTCTTTCAGACATGAGTTACCGTCATAATGTTAGAGTTACATGCATAATATTAGTTTTGGTTATTTTTGAAACAAAACTGAACACAACATTTGATCTCGCTTCAACCACAGAATGCAATGCCGTTATTATGCATTTAATCGTGAATCGTCGCAGTGACTGCTTATAAAAATTCGTTTTTTCTCTATGATAAAAGAATCGAAAAATCAAATTCGAACAAATATGAAATTAAGATAAGTAAACCATTATAAAAAGCCAAAATAATGAACAATTTTGCCTGCACAGAATGTAAAAATGGCTGACTTCAAGTATTTTTACTGTAAATTTTCGCATCTGAAGTAATTGGCATGCATTTTTTTTTATTTCCTGGGACAGGAAGTAACATTTTTTTTTCGAAAAATCAGTCAATCCGTCAATTATAATACATTACATCTGATTTTGTTTTTGCTTGATTTGTTACTTATTTTCATAATATTAACTCGAGATTCACTAAATAAATCCAGCTCGAACTAAAACTTCAATTTAACTCAAAATAATTACCAATCGTTTATTCCAGATTTCCGTTTACCAGTGTCCATGCCGAGCAACAAACTTTTCGCTGCGGACGATTGGATCGGATCAATGAGAGAATGAATCTCATCGGCACCCGATTCGATTTCAGATGAAAGTTTTTCCTTTCTTTCGCCGCATCTTGAATAAATTAGGATCCCTTTGGGGATGAAATTACTTTAAAAGGATTTGCGGATGTACCCGGGGAAAAATCAATTTTAGATTTAATTCCGGAGGCATTTTTCCCGTAGATTGAATAAGGTTCAATCTTGCGATTTTTTCAGGAAGCATTTCAAAATTTGCTGTTCTGAAATGTTACAAGTTGCAATCCGGTAAATTACATCTGAAGTGAGCTTTAACATTTTCTGTCTTCTTATGCCTTTATTTGTAGGGCCAGTTTTGCACGAAAAGTCAAATCAAACTTTGAATAATGACAGCCGTCTGGCTCTCGTAACCAGATTTTCATTAATCACAAATACTTAGCAACATCACAATCGAAACGTTCTGATCTGAAACATTAAAAGCAATAAATGTAGCTTTCGGCTGGAGAGAGATGTTTTGTCCAGAGTCCTGGCGGGCAGATTCGTCATCTTTGATAAATGATTTCAATCAGTTTATTGATTACGTTGGGGCCAGACATGTGGTTAGGTTACACATCAGTCTGCATGACAGTTCATCCTATATAGGAAATTGCTTTCACGTTTATCATTTCCACATTCATTTACACGTCTGAGCATGGTGTTGGCCATGTGAGTTATAAAATTAGGTTTTAGAATGTGTATTGAAAAGGACTAACGAAATGGTGTGTGTAA
This sequence comes from Nemotelus nigrinus, assembly GCA_947369275.1. Classification (NCBI taxonomy): domain Eukaryota; kingdom Metazoa; phylum Arthropoda; class Insecta; order Diptera; family Stratiomyidae; genus Nemotelus; species Nemotelus nigrinus. The sequence goes on along the minus strand of OX376373.1, from coordinate 43,238,781 downwards.
ATGTTTGAAAAAATTACTATGCAAAGTTTTTTTTTCCATAAAACTAATTATGAATGCATTATGAAAAACTACATGCCTGATATTGTATGTTTGAGCAGCCTGGTTTAGGTCCTTTGGACATTAGATATAGGTTATTTTAGGTTTAGTTTTATGCAATAAACTGATTTCGTTTACAGCAATATGAAGATATTGAAAGAGTGCAGTATTCTTCAGTAAATATATTGAAAAATCTGCTCTCAGTGATATATTTGTTTAATTGAAATTAAACATAACAAAATATTTTTCTTATTTAGGAAAGAAATGCATCTCTATAATTTAAATGAATTATTTTACGACAATTATTTTATTGCAGGCATATTAAAACGGACTTATTAAAACCTGTCTTGGCTACTGTGAATTATCAAGCATTTCTCTAAATTTTCATCATTGGATAAGTTCCTTCAACTTTACATTGCTATAGCTTATGACCTCAAACTGGTCGATTGTCTCCAAAAAGAACGAATCATACTCGTTTCATGCTTGCATATTCTGGATATTTTGTAAAATATTTTCAACTTTAAGCCTAGTAATGTATTCGGCGAACGAAATGCAGCGAAAACGTCTGTGCGGAATCGAACGAAATAAAGTTCTGCACCCCGACACCGGGGGCAGTATAAATTGCCATTGATGACATTTAACAAGTGCATTACATTTGAATTTGGTGCATATAAATTTAACTAACCGGCATCAAAAATGATATAATCGGCAAAACAACAACTATTGTTGCAAGAATGCGCTGTTTATCCATCCATTTTTACTCATTTTTCAATAAAATATCCGCAAACTCGAATGAAATTATGAGCTGTCACATTTTTCGCATCAATTTAAGGTACCTGGGTCATTAAATGGCCGCGAAATTTAACTTATATGTACATAGTGCAGCGCCATCTCAGAGCGAGTCACTGCGTTGTCTTCGAAGACAGTTATACGTCTTCGAACACATTACTGACGAGCAAAACCAAACGAAACGAAATTCCGCGCCAGGCTGATTTTGTATGGGATTTGACACTTCGTTTCGTTTCGTGTCGAATACATTTCAGGGCTTTATCTTAATCTTTTTGAAAAAAGGAGCCTATTATGCCATTGGTTTCTTCCAAATTCAATTCAAAAGCTTTCATTTTTTCCATGAATTTCGGATGATCTAAGTAGTGTGCTTTGATTATTGTGGGCGATCAACAATATATATACACACGTATAAATATATATATATATATATATATATATATATATATATATATATATATATATATATATATATATATATATATATATATATATATATATATATATATATATATATATATATATATATATATATATAAATATATATCATCAAAAAAAATCAGTGACTATTTCTCGGAAACTCACCATTCGATTGAGCTGAAACTTTCAGGATACATTTGTGTACATGCAGAATAGGTCCAAGTTTTACAAAATGTTAATTATCTTTGGCGGCCATTTTAGTGATGTTTTTAATATACCTATTATTCTGTCCACAAATAATTTTTGCAAAAATTAAGTTAGCAAAATGAGTTTTGAACGTGTTTTAAATGTGAATTGGATAACGTTTTGGAATTGTTTAGCCCCATGTGTGCGCTAGGTGCCTAAAAAGAGATCGGGAAAATTTGAAAATTTTTAAATTGTGATAACTTTTGACAGAGCTATAAAATTTTTATGAAACTTCCAGGATATATTGGTACTTCTAGGTTGTAAATTTGTGTTGCTTTTAATGAGCGTGTTGGCAACCCTGTAGCTAAGGCGGGTACTGAAAGTGAAAACCTTAAAATCAACGACTCTCCTGAAATATTGTCGCTTATTTAAAGCATAGCAACTCATATATATAATTTATACTTTGTCTACATAGTCAAAGTAAAACATTTGAAATTTTACAATGGGGAAGAACGGTAACCCTTCCCCAATTTACCTATATTTTTAGTATCATTAACTTCTGTTCACGGGAACTCGCGACCCGATATTGAAATACAGTTGAAATTTACAGAATGTATTGCTATTGAGTAGGACCAGGTCCAATAGAGGTGATTTTGAAATGCGGACCTGTTTGGTTTTTTTTCAAGAAATGTCATCATTTTCAAAAGTATAGATCGAATTTTTGAAATATTCACCGTCAATTGATTTTTTTTTCCTTTTTCAGCAGAAAGTATAAATAGATGAAGTAAAGCATAGTGTTTTACACTTGCCAGATTATTACCAAAAAGCATATCGGGTGTAGGATTCACGCTGTTTTTATCGAGAGAGTTGTCTTTATATACTCTGTTTCTAAATGATAAGACACATCTCAATTTTTGTAAGTTTTCAAAAACTGTAAAGAATGGAAAACCCCAAGTACCTTCATTATTGAATTAATAAAAATTATGGAAATTCCGATGAAGAAAAAGATTCCGTAATTGCCCTTCAATGAGTTTTTTAAGATGCTTGATAATTGGCAGCTACAAAAAGAAAAGATATTGGAATGGAGGAAATCAAAATCATCAAATCAAATGAAATTCACAAGTAGTGGTAGTCTTAAGTAGAAGCAAATGTGGCAGAAATGGTTTTTAAATCCGAGCAACCCTCTGCCAATGGTGCCATCTTGAGAAGAAAACAATTGCTTTTTGCTCTATAAATCCCAATCCAGTCTCTAGGTTTTAAAGAAGAAAAAAACGCAATAGCTGGACCTTACTTTAAGTCAAGTTTGATAGAAGTATGCTTCAAAAAGTTGGATGGAGCTGACAGTTATGATAATTTTTATCTTTTGAATCTTCAACATTAACTTAGGAAAACAAAAGCGATTTGCCTTATAGCTTCTAGTGGAGTCATCAAATCAAAGCGAAATTCATACAGTTGATGGATCTTACGGTAAGTCAAGATTGGTAAAAGCTAGGCTGAAAAATTTTGATAGTCTGCCAGCTATAATAATTTTTATAATATTTTGCCATTTCTTTAGTTATCTATGTTTTTAAATTTTAAGTTTTCGGGTAGTAATTTTAGCCACCATAGCTTCCAATGCAGTCATTGGATCACAGCTAAATTCACAGAGAATCAGGTTTGGTATACTTCTGGCAGTGGTGCTACTAAAGGGCTGCAGCACCCGGTATTTTCGTTATATTCGCACCAACATATGCTACCATTAAATATTCATATGGCAAACATCTACAATGAAAATAAGTAACCTATGTTTGAATTTCGGCGGATGAAAGTCCCACACATCTTTCTGTCCCTGTAACTTTCAGTGGAGTCTTTGGATGAAAACAAAATTCACAGAGTGGGCTGATTTTGACGTTTGTGGTAGACTTTTAGGTGAAGTGCTGACAAAGTGGTGCAAGCACTAAGCATTTTAATCATTTATATTACAGAAGGTTAAAGTTTTATAATTTTCATTATAGTCTTCGAATCAAAATGGTACAGCACGTGTGCTTAAATATTCCAGTTGCAGTTATTCCTTACCAGAAAAACAATTTCAGGCAGCATTTGAATTAGAAAACTACAATCTATATTTCACAAAAAAAAAGACAAAATAAATGTAAAGGAGTGATGGTTTATGTCAACAAAAATGTGAAATATAAAGTTGAAGAAGAACTATCGTTAGTATTCGCGAATGCGATTCTAACCAGATTAGACATTGAAGGAAATACCATCAATATTCTAAGCATATATAGATCATCAAATAAAAGTGAAAGCGTATATGTTTGTGACTTAGAAAATTGAATGAATAATACCAATATTATTATGAATACCAATAAATCAATATTATAGTAGGAGATGTAAACATTGACTTGTTAAATAGCCTCCTCCTTGGGAATGAAAAAATAGTTTTTTAAATTATTTTTTTTAATTTTATTCAATGTTGTCCCCTTTTAGGTCGATACACTTATTCCAGCGATTTTCCAACTTTTTGATCCCGTCCGAAAAGTAATTTTCCGGAAGGCCTACAAAATACTTCTCCGCGGCGTCGATTATCTCCTGGCGCGAGCTGAATTTTTTATTGATGAGCCATCTTTTGAGGTTTGAGAGCAGATAATAGTCCGAGAGAGCCAAATCGGGCGAATAAGGTGGATGTGGAAGCAATTCGAGCCCTAAATCGTCCACGAAGTCGAAGTAATAGTCCACGAAGAGTATGCCATGACAATCCCAGAAAACCGATGCCATGGCCTTTCCGACCCATTGACCCTCCCTTGGCCGCTTCGGAGCACTCGTGCCGGCTTCAGTCCATAGCCGGGCACTCATTCTGTTCTCTGCCGTGAAATAGTGGATCCAGGTTTCATCAACAGTCACCAATCGACGCCAAAAGTCCACCCGATTTCGCCTCAGCATGGCCAAACACGCTTCCGAAGTGCGCTCGCGTTCGTGTTTTTGGTCTGGAGTCAGCATGCGCGGCACCCAGCGGCAGGATAATTTTTTCATCTGCAGAATCTCATCCAAAATATGGCGTGTGCACTCGGTACTAATCCTTGTGGCATCTGCTAGCTCGCGCATCTTCATTTTCCGATCGGCCAACACCATTTCATGTATTGTTTTGACATTGTCCTGTGTAACCGCATCGGAGGGCATACTGCTGCGGACTTCATCGGTAGTGGAGTTTCGGCCACCACGAAACTCTCGAAACCAATATTTCACGGTATAATCTGAAGGAGCACTAGCCCCGTAATATTTATCTAACTTTTCTTTTGTTTCCTTCGCCGTTTTGCCTCTCAAAAAATAATGTTTTGCGAGAGAATGAAAATGGTTTATTTCCATACTCAACATGATGCCAAACACGTCAGCAAAAATTGGCTGTAAAAACAAAACAAATGGCTGTATCGCTCTGAAATTTGACATGTCTGCCTAAATATGAATGGACTATAAAGCACAATAATCTTTTTTGCAATTGCAGCGCATTTTGGTGGTCAAGGAGGTTACATTTCACCCCACCTAGTACAATGGAATTACTTTCGAAGGGTCACCAGCAACATAGTAACCAACCAACAAGGGCTCAGATTAATAATGGAGCATGTATAGATCATGTCTTTATAAAATAATGCAATAGCAGGAATCCAATCACCACAAAAACTCTTATATAGGAAACACATATTACCAACCATCATAGACCGATTATTAGCTTTGCCTGGAATGTAGAATATACCAAAAAGCCTCAAGAACAAACCATGGAATTTAAAACAGTAATTGATTTTCAGCGCTTTATAGATATCTCTGAAAAAGACATCCATTGGGGACGCAGATACGGCACGTGTCAAAATGTAAATAACTTCGCACAATCAATAGCAAATGATATGTCTGTCTGAAAAATCGCATTACAAATTTTTTAGATGACAACCAAATACTCCCCGATTCGCAATATGGTTTCTGTAAAAGAAAAGGAGTAGACAACGTACTGGCTAAACTCACAAAGACCATAATAAATAGCTTCAATAACAAAAAAAAACTCTAGGTATATTGTTAGATTTTACCAAAGCTTTTCACACAATTAGCCACAAACAATTATTGAAAATACTACAGAAAATAGGAATAAAAAACAAACCTTTAAAACTCATAAAAGATTACAAGATAGAACACAAACAGTTTCACTTAACAAAACAAACAGTGAGAAGACAAATATTACAGAATATTGACTTCCACAAGGCACAGTTCTCCCGCCAGTATTGCATAAAATCTACGTAATAACATTCAAATACTAGGCTTTGCAGACGACACTGTAATTATTGTATCAGACTTAAAGTGAGATTCGTGTTATTGTACTGCCAGTGAGGCTATGAAGATAATTATAAAATAGACCGGCGATCACTCCCTCAAACTAAACCTTAAGAAAACGAATATTTTACCATTCGCTACAAAAAAAATGAACTTCCCTTACTATCGCACGCGCTTGAAATAGAGGTCTTTGAAAAAAATTCTCTGAAAAAAATAGAAATCAGGAATAATACATCTACAAAGTATCTTGGAATAGCAATAGATAGTCATCTAAGGTGGAAGAACCACATAACGACCTTGAATAGTAGATTAAAAAATCTGATTTGCATACTTTATAAATTAAAAAACCTATTACTTTATAAATTAAAATGCTTTATAAATTAAATAACGTAAACCTTTATTCCAGTCAGTTTTATCATATGGGATAGCCATATGGGGGAAACTTTCGACACAGACCTAAAACATATGCGAATAATCCAAAAACAAGTACAGAAAATAATAGCTGGAGTCATCGGAATTTATCCATCCGAGGAAATTTACAGACCAACCAACATCCTTAATCTAAAAAGCTTAGACTGTTTACGACTACTGACTTACATGAGCAAAAATAACAGACTCACCTAAATAAATCGCTTAATTAACACCAGGCAGAAGGGCACAGCTAACACAACTTTAGAGCAAAAACAAGTTACATACATTGCTCCAATACTCTTCAATCAACTTCCTAGCTACATAAAGATCATCATATGGAATAATTAGGCTTTTAAACTTCGGTTAAAATTTCATTTACTCTTATCTCAGTCAAGTAACCAATCTGTTCGTTTTCAATAGCAATTTACTTTTTAATTTCGAATTTTAAGCAATCATATTAAACATTGAATTTTGTCAAGATGCATCGTAAGTACAGATTTTTATTTAATTTTCATTGTATGTTAATAAATTGATTTGTTAGCTAAATTAAATATTATATTATCAAAGTAAGTCCACGATATTAGATTATTAAGTTATTATATTATATGTAATGAACTCCTCCTTTCTTACCACAAGCTCTGCTTATTTGGGAGAAGTAAATCAAGTAAATAAATGAAAATGAAATGAAATGAAATATTTACTCAAAAACTGTACGATTCCTTTACTTTTCATTGAAAATCAATTTTTCTAGTGATTTTTATGCGTAAGAGTTCAAAATTATAAATTAAATCAACTCTGAATAGTATGTTAGTAAATTTTGAGTAAAATTGTTATTAGATTAATTTAAAAAAATGATAAAATTACATTTAATTCTGTTTTAAGAATATGATAAAACAGCGACATATTATTTTTGGAAATTTTTCTTAGGGAGAAATACTCTGGTATTGACTCGATTATAATGTTTTTTTGGCATCAGAAGTGTGAATCATAATCAAAAAAGGACACAGAATGGAACATCAAACCAGACTTTCAACAAATGCCCAATTTTGCTAGGTAATAACCAAATCTACCTACGCTATTGGAGAATATAGTTGGAATTTTCAATCAATCGAAAACTACCTCAACGTTGAAAACTAATCTTACTATTATTCCTTGCTGTTCATCGTGATCCAGATTTTGTTCACTAAATAATGCATTTAAGCGGTCAAATAATCAAAAGCTTTCACTTCAATTTTGTATATCATACAGAGCACTATCTCAACACATTTGCAAAACACATCCTAGTTACTTTTGATATCGCTTAGACAATAACCGGGAAACCGAAAATCGAAAAACTAACAAACGTAAATGGCAAGTGGTGTCTATTATAAGTAAAGTGCTGGACAATCATTGGGAGACGTGCCTTACTTAAATCTATTGACCCACGAAAGGGTATGATCCGCCTTACTAGTCTACTCTATCGAAATTGATTCGAGTCACGTATTCGTTTGTCTTTTATGTTCGAAACGAAGAGGAATTTCCGACGTAGACTTTAATAGAAAAGTAGGACATAGGATTCAAAGAACCGGCTACAAGGTTTATCGCTTTCGATAATAATAAACTAGCGAAAGCTTAATGAGCTGAAGAACAAAACAGTATTGGACGAGGTGGGAGGTGAGATGAATAGGGATTGATGGAAGAGGTGTTGCTCTTAAATTATAGTAAATATATACATATATACAATCGATTGCTTGAATAATGTCTTGAGCTTTGAATATTTTGGTCAAATTTTCACAAAGTTGGAATAAATATCCTGAATAAGAAAAGACAAGAGTAGAATGATAAGTTTGTCGAAAATGTAAGGATTTGAGCATAAAAAAAAATGTGAAGCTGTGTATCATAATTGAATTTATGTTTAGATTAATAATTAAGAACCTACTGGATTTCAAGACAATTGGAAAAAAATTTCGATAGGTCTGGATTTCAATTCAAGATAGGTAAAAAAGCAATCGAATTCAACATTCATTACAAAGAAAAGATAGTTATGTTTTGAATAAGTTTTTATTTTCCACTTTACTATAATTTCTTGGCATTGAATCTTAAAAATGATAATTGCCTGTTAATCTAGTATTTTATCAATATATTTGTAGCTCAGATTCTCCTTAATTATTGCATTTAGCATTCAATATGGATTAAATTATGATACACAGCTACATATTTTTTGGTGTGCTAAATATATTTCAGCCAATACGAGGCATATACGACGAGATTTCAAAACACTCGATAGCACGGCTGGTTTGGTTGCCATAAGAATTTGACGCTAGAAAAACTGAAAACCAAAACCAAACCAGGAGTGAAAAAATTGACGATTGAAGTAGCAGTTTATATTTTTGGCAAACACGTGCCATTTATTTGTAAAATATTCTTTCAAATTCAGTCTCAAAAATTGTGATTTTAATTTTTGTCTCAGGATACTTCTTATTGGCAGACTTCCATAAAGAAGTGGAAAAACAGCTATTTTCAGTTGCGCCCAATGTGGGCTATGATGATTTTAAACTAAATTTTAAGGAATTTTTATTTTTTTTTTCACTGCAATTGATTGCATCTTCAAAACTAAGAAACCGATCATGCATTAGGGTTAATTTGAAACATTTGTGTTTAGGCTAAATTATTATTACTGTGCTCTTATTTAAACAATTAAAACAATGATCAATTAATTGGTCACTTGAAATTTATAACAATGATTTCGGGCTATGGATGAAAAATATTGAAGCCTCCTTCTATTTTACCTGGTACGTTATATTTTCTTCGCATTAAAGTAGAGCTTAGATGATTTAATTTAACAGCCATGGCCCAATTTTTTCAGTTTTTCCTTCAATATTTTCCATGAATTAATCGAGAAATTAAATTTATTTTACAAATTATTGTGAAGCTTTTTATTATTTGTTTATATATCCCCAATGCAATGATTTTTCACCATCAATGATTTTCAGCTAATTGCCTTCAAGTATCATTCAGAATAACGATGCACTCGTGCTGGTTTTACTTTTCATGGTCATATTTTGAGGAGCTATTGAAATAGGCACAATCGAATCCACGTGAAAATCCAAATCAATTTTACTGCATAACATGTGAAGGGTGCGCCGATAATCCCCTAGAATTAATCTTTCACTAACCAGATTACAGACGGCTCATGAAAGTACGTATTAGCTTTCAATAATAATTTCAGCTTCCTTCTCATCCTGTTACGGAAGTATTCAAGTATCTTTCAGCCATTATATGCATGACTACCTCTTTTCAAATATCAGCGAACTGGATAAAAATGAAAATGGCTTACGGAGTGTAAAAATAGATGTTGATATATATTCAGGCGCTACATCTAACAGCCTAATATATACGTAGATATACCCATGTGCCTATGCATATGGGCTTTCTAATACGGATTTTTCATCATCATGATGGAAAGCGAGAGCGAAAGTAATTTCCAGTCCTAGTAATTCATGTGTACAAAGCGATAAGGTAAGAAAATTGAAGATGAGAAGGAAACACGCATTATTCAGTGCCTTTTTGCGGATTTAATGAGATTTCGGTGAACACCTCGAAATGTAATTTCATTTTCAAGGCGGTATTTATTTGAATTAAGGCGATCAAATATTGTTCGATACTGTGGTTCGAGGCAAATAAATTATTCATGCAAAAGTCTGATAAAAATCTTTTGAATGATTTGGATAGTGCAAAATTTGAATATGGTTAGATTCAATAATTTGATTGAAATTTTCCTGCTGGCTTTGGTTTGTTTTTTCCCGACAAATAGATGAAACGTGGAGATCATATATGGATGGAATGAACTAAAAAAATGAAGAACGGACCATACCACAGCATTTGGTCAATTTTTGTGATTCAATGAAGTCTTTTCAAGTGCCCCATGTGTGCGCTAGGAGCCTAAAAAGAGAACGGGAAAATTTGAAAATTTTTAAATTTTGACAGAGCTATTTAATCATTACGAAATTTTCAGGACATATTGGCATTATTTAGTTAAAAATTTGTGTAGTTTTTAATGAGCGTGTTTGCAACACTGTAGCTAGGGGCACTGAAAGTGAAAACCTCCAAATCATCGTCTTTCTTGAAAAAATACCGCTTCTTCAAAAAAAAGCCACTCATATGTAAATCTTATGCTTTGTTTACATATCCAAAGTAAAAAAATTTGATATGGTACAACGGGCACGCCTGGTAGCCCTTACCCAATTTATCTATATTTTTAGCATCAAAAACTTCTGTTCACGGAAACTCACGATCCGATGAGCAGAATTAACTGAAATTTACAGAATGTATTGGCCTTAAATAGGACCAGATCTGATAGAAGTGATTTTGAGATGCAGGCGATTCTGTGAAAAATCACTAAAAAAAAGATAATTACTTTTAGCCCTATAAATTCTTATTCATTCATTTGATTTTGACGAAATTCACACCTTACCAACCTTACTTTAAACCACGTTTGATAGAAATTTGGTTGAAAAAATCGTTTTGAGCTGCCAGCTACGGTGATTTTGGTGTCTCAAATTTGGAAAATTCCTGAGGAAAATAAAGCTTTTTGCCCTATAGCTTATACAGTCATTGAATCATAACGAAATTCAAATGGCGAATTGAACTTATTGTTGGCAGTATTCAGTAGAAATTTAATTTCAAAGCAATGATAGGGCTGCCAGCTATAGTCGTTTTTGAATTTTTTTGGCATACCTTTAGTAAGCGATTTTATCATAGAATTTTCAAATCGTAGTGATCTTATAGTGAAAATAAACACCAAATATTAAGACCTAGAAAATTTGAGAACTTTTGCGAATTGTTACCCCAAATTCCTTTGCATCCCTATACCTTCCAATGCAGTCATTTTCGTTCCAATAAATGCTTGCATTAAGTATTTTCATCGCAAACATTTGCAATGAAAATAAGTAAACAATGTTTAAATTTTCTAAGATCTGCACATTTCTCAGATGACATCCCCAAACACATTTCTATCGCTGTAAATTTCGATGAAGTCACCGAAATTAAAATAAGCTTAGATTCTATTATTACTTAGGGTGTATTACTTTTAAGTAGGAAAAGTAAGTAGTGGTAGAATACACACTCAAAATCTGCACAAATCCTCTACTGTTCTGCGAACATTAATGTTGCTAGCGGCTCTGATGCGCTAGAGTTTTTTTTAATTTTATACTGGTTCCATTCCAGGGGTATTTTATATTAAGTAAACGCACATAATTATTAGCACTTTTTTTCATTCTGAAATATTACTTAAATTTTTATAAACTTTAGTTCTTTCCTATTGAGTTACAATAGCAAACTCAAATTTAATGTTCCAGTCACAATCGCAGCATGAATGTCTCTCTACAATATATGGAATCCAAACTTCCTTTATCGTTCGTCACATGTAACGGCGCTCTTTATGGTTGTGCTTTGTGTGTGTTTGAATGCATTCAGTAGAGCTTGATAAATTTTAATGTAATAGCATGGAGATTTTTTGCCGGTAACGTTTCAAGCAATCCGAAACTTGGTGACGAGTTTTCTCTTTTCAAAAAAGGACTGATTTTAAATCTACTTGAACAAGTTGAATGACTTCCGCTTTGGTGATTTTGTCTCTTTAACACCAGCACAACTGGTTTGATGATAAAATATTCAGAATTACATGGTAATGTCACTCAGAAGCTGTGGGAAATGAATTTGTGTTTCATTTTTTTTTTTGTGAAATGAAAGTGCAAGATCAATGCTCGCTTGCAAACTGATTTTTTTCATATGAATGATTGTTGTGCTTCAAGGTAAGTAATTTTTATAAAGAGTTGTTTGTCATCATTTTTACGGACAAACTATTCTTTTGTACCTGATGCATTTGGTTATTTGTTTGATAATTACAAAAAACATGCAAAAGGCACACTGGAATTTGCTTAACGGTGTGCATCTTTTTTAAATATTTCCTACGGTTTATTTGAAAAACTGCAAAATATGAAGACAGCTCAGGATAAAATAAGCAAACCTTGAACGGAGAAGAAGTAGTAAGCATTCAAGAATTTTTTTTAAATATATGTATTTTCAATGGCTAAGAAGGATTCATTTTATTAGCATGATTGAAGTTGAAATAAAAAAATTACCAGATAGACATTGGGTATTTATCAAAGAAAAACAAATTATCAGAAAACATGGATGCCAATATTGAGTCTAAATGCTAATATCGACTTTCAGAAGAAATCGAAATGATTTTTTCTTATAAAAGAACATTTAGAAAAATAATTATTGAAGTGGCTTCATACACCTCACAAATTCTCTTAACAACATTCCATAAACGAATACGTCAAAATTGAGTACTACTGGTAAGTTTTAAATAGGATAATTATACGACTCCAACTTCACAGCCCTAATTTTAGCGTACTCCGTAGAAAGCTTAATTCTACAATTAACTCACTCAATTACAAAATATAATTTACGCGACATGAATATCTTAAAATTCAAAATAGTATGAACAAATATATTATTAAAATCTACTTTTATCATCCGCAGAAATAAATCATTACTTTATATCCGTTAATAAATCGGCGAGTACAGTATACAGCACCCCGCCATTGAATTATGACCGATTGCATTTCTGAAGAACTTTGATAATTTTATGAGCACTGAGTGTCATATATGCTATTTTTCTCGGTAAAGGGGTGGTTATGTATCTGTTGAGTATTCCCTATACTTGTAAGCTATAAAATGGGTAATGCGAAATTCCCAGATGTTCAAACAAAACAGCAATTATAAATAAGTGCACAAGCGCCTTCCTTCTCATTTTAAGGTTGAAGCGTGTTAGAGTTAAAGTTATCAAAGTTATAAATATTCGAAGTGAAAAAAAAACAAGTAGAAATTTGTGGCTGAGTGAAATTCAAGTAAATGGCATTGGAAGTTTAGGAAAATTGAGAAGTGAAGTTAAGTTACTATTATTACTAAGTCAGTGGTATAATTTAAACAATATGGGTAAAAAGACTGATATTTCGTCAGAAAAAAAGCGCAAGTTGTTGCTTTATTGAATGAAAAGAAGTCAAGCTATGCTGAAATTGCCGAGATTGTAGGAATTCCGCAATCCTCCGTGGTCAACATTGCCAAAACTGTGCGTAGCTCAACCGATTCAACAACGGTCCCTGGGAACAAACGAGGAAATTGCCGCGGACGAAAAAGAACAACACCGAGAACGGATAGAAGAATCATGCAGAATGCTGCAGAACGCACCAGCTAAGGCTAGTTTGAAGGATCTGAACGAAGCTGGTGTCAGAATATCGCTGAAAACTTTGGAACGGCGATTCAAGGAAAACAACCTTCCATTAACCATAAAATTATGCGCAAACGAAGACGATATTGAGCGAAAATACACAGCAGCTACGGGAGTGAATACTGGAATAAGGAAAATTCCTTTGTTTAGCATATCTCATTTCATATGTCAATGTTCACGAATCATTAAGCTTTTCTAAAACGAATTTTCTACTAGGTTATCTTTAGTGACAAATGCAGGTTGGAAGCGGTTACGGAGAATAAAAAAATCCTTCAAAGGAGGCCCCACGAGAGATTTTCACAAGATTGTGTGGTTCGGACAGTTAAATATCCGACCTCAGTGATGATTTGGAGCTGCATTACAGCTGAAGGTCCGGGTCCAATCTATTACGTTGAGGGAACAATGCGCTCTAATCAGTATATAGACGTGCTGAGGCATGTTCTTCTGCCATATTTGAATACCTTAGAACATCCCAAAGAGGAATACATCTTCATGTAAGACGGTGCTCCATGCCATACATCGAGAGCTAGGATGGATTGTTTAAGTTCCCTAGAATTGGAGGTTTTACCTTGGTCTGGCAATTCACCTGAGTTCAATCCCATTGAGAATTGCTGGGCCTATTTAAAATCAAAGGTGTATAGCCGGAGAAACAATACAATCGCTGCATTGAAGAAAAATATCGAAGAAATGTGGAAAAACGACAATGGAATACGACAAATGATAAACAAATGTGTAGAAAGCATTCCAAGTAGAATACAAGCAGCAATACAGGCCAAATATTAAAATTCAGTCTATTCAGTACTAAAACAATCATGTACCAATAAATATATGTTATTGCAAAATAAAAACAATTGAATTTCTTCTGTTTTATTTAAAAAAAGCTAAAAGCTAAAAGCTCCTTCTAAAATTTCCTGATCGGTCATAATTCAATGGTGGATTTCACAAATTGGATTTCCAATCAATCGAAAGTCCATGGACTCAGGCCATGAAGCCATTTTTTGGCTCGAATGTGTGGGAAAATAGTAGGCCGAGTTTTGACAATCCATAAAATGGAATGGTCGTGTGTGATGAAGCCTCAGTTGAAACAACATGGACAGTCTTGCTTCACACGCTGATCTGTGCTCATTGAATATTTCTACTAATGTTCGAAGAACATTAGTATTTAAATCGATTTGACCAAATATTCATATTTCCACAAAAAAAAAAAAAAAAAAAAAAAAATTATATATATATATATATATATATATATATATATATATATATATATATATATATATATATATATATATATATATATATATATATATATATATATATTTATGTATATATAATTATATATATATATATATATATATATATATATATATATATATATATATATATATATATATATATATATATATACGAGGTCTGTTCAAAAAGTACCCGGAATTTTCGTTTTTTCAAAAAAATATTTATTTATTCGTCTATATCAATGTGGTCTCCTTCAAAGTATTCCCCCCAGATATAATACATTTATGCCAGCGTTTTTTCCAATCTTCAAAGCACTTTTGATATTCACTTTTTGGTATGTCCTTGAGCACTCTCAGCGATTCAGCCTTTATTTCTTCAATCGAGGAAAAAACGCCGACCTTTCATGGGTCTTTTCAACTTTGGGAACAGTAAAAAGTCACACGGAGCCATATCTGGTGAATATGGAGGCTGGGGCATTCATATGACTACGGTATTGTGTTTGGCCAAAAAATTACGAACAAGCAACGACGAGTGAGCAGGTGCGTTATCGTGGTGCAAAAGCCATGAATTCTTTTTCCGTAAATCGGGGCGTTTTTTTCGGATTGCTTCATGCAAACGTCGCATAACTTCAAGGTAATACTCTTTATTAACCGTACAACCTTGTGGTAAGAACTTTTGATGCACTATGCCATTATAATCGAAGAAAACAGTAAGCAAAACTTTGACATTTGATCGAACTTGACGTGCTTTTTTCGCTCTTTGTGACGTTGAATGCTTCCAGGTGGACGATTGTGCTTTGGTTTCGACATCATAACCGTACACCCATGTTTCATCACCAGTTATGACCCTTTCAAGCAAACTTGGATCGTCGTTGACGTCATTTAACAGCTCCTGAGCGATGTTCATGCAATTGTTTTTTTGGTCTAAATTCAGCAGTTTTGGAATGAATTTTGCTGCCACTCGTTTCATGCCCAAAACTTTTGAAAAAATGTTATGACATGAGCCAATTGATATGCCAACTTCATCAGCAACTTCTCTTATTGTTATTCGGCGATCATTTATAACAATTTTTTCCACTTTTTCCACATTTTCATCGATTATTGACGTGCTGGGTTGAACGGAGCGTTCGTCATCTTCAACGTCTTCGCGGCCATCTTGGAAACGCTTATACCACTCGTAAACACTTGTTTTTTTCATAGCAGGCTCACCATAGGCTTTTTGTAACAGTTCACACACTTTGTTACTCTTTATTTCATTTTTTACGCAAAATTTCATACAAATTCTTTTCTCTTCAATTCTTCCATTATTTAAACAAGCAAAAATCGCCGAGCTCATAAAAACACGTCGAACCTTAGCGACTACCTCAGACAAAGTAAACAGTGAATATGGCTGAAAATTTTATCATACTTTAGGGGCATGTATACCAACACAAAACAAAAAAAAATTTACAATCGGCCTCTCCAGACCCGCGAAATTTAAAAATTCCGGGTACTTTTTGAACAGACCTCGTATATATATATATATATATATATATATATATATATATATATATATATATATATATATATATATATATATATATATATATATATATATATATATATATATATATATATATATATATATATATATATATATATATATATATATATATATATATATATATATATATATATATATATATACATACATATATATATATATATATATATATATATATATATATATATATATATATATATATATATATATATATATATATATCTATATATACATATATCATCAAAAGAAGTCAGTGACTATTTCTTGGGAATGCGCCATCCGATTGAGCTGAAACTTTCAGGTTACATTGGTGTATATGTAGAGAATAGGTCCAGGTCTCACCAAATGTCAATTATCTTTCACCCTTTGGCACTGGCGTCCACAAGTAATTTTTGTAAAAATTAAGTAATTGAAATAAATTTTTAACGAGATTTAAATTTGAATCAGCTAATGTTTTGGAATTTTCTAATCCCATGTGTGCGCTAGGTGCCTAAAAAGAGATCGATAAAATTTTAAAATTTTAAAATTGCGATAGGTTTTGACAGAGCTATTAAATCATTATGAAACTTTCAGGACATATTGCTACTATTAAGTTGTCAATTGGTGTTGCTTTTAATACGCATGTTAGCAACCCTGTAGTTAGGGCAGGCACTGAAAGTGAAAACCTTCAAGTCATTCACTCTCCTGACAAATTGTCGTTTTTGGAAAAAAGTAGCTCATAAGCAAATCTTATGCTTTGTCTATATAGCCAAAATAAAACATTTGAAATTTTACAACGGGCAAGAATTGTAGCCCTTCCCCAATTTACATATATTTTTTGCATCAAAAAATTCTGTTCACGGGAACTCACGATCCGATAAGCAGATATAGTTGAAATTCACAGAATATATTGGTCTTAAGTAGGGCCAGGTCTGATAGAAGTGATTTTGAAATGCGGGCAATTCTCTGCCAGTGGTGCCATCTTGAAAAATCACTAAGAAAAATAACTGCTTTTAGCTCTATAAATGGGCTAAAAGCGCACATGGACATTTTTCGGATGGTCGCACCAAACACCTTTCTATCGCTCCAGCTTTCGATGATGTCATCGAAATTAAAATAAGCCTAAGGTCTTTTATTACTAGGGTGTATTAGTCTTAAGTAGTAAAAGTAGCTAGTGGTAGAATACATACTCACAATCTGCACAAATCCTCTACTGTTCTTCGATCATAAGTATTTCTAGCGGCTCTAATGCGCTAGGTGTTTTTTATGATTAGCTTATTTAATCGAAAAATTCAACATAATGGGTAGTGGTGGCCATATTTGGGGTGAAATTACTATAGAAAATTTGAGCTCTTCATAGCTGCAACCGCTTGCTAAGTAGGTACCGCAAATTAGCGGTCAATCTTTCGTGAGGAGTGATGGCTTGCCTCATATTCGTATCCTTTCGTTTGATTAATGGGGTGACCAACTGTAGCAACGTGTTATATGTCGTTTTATGCATTCTTAAATATTTTTGCCAAACAGAAGGCTCAAGTGTGAGTTCTTTTACCAAATTTACGTGACTCATTTGCTTCCGTTTTGCAAGCTATCTTCTTTGCCACTTCCTGTTTGGTTTTCGTTTCTTTATGTATAGATGCAAGTTGCAATTGCAAACAACTCCTCCATATGCTTCGCATCCATTAATAGATCAAAAATATTTTTTTTTTAAGTTTATCTTTATTTTGTTCTAAATTAATAACAGAAAATGAAATGGACTGCCTGGATCGAGACTCTATCGTGAGTGGCGAGCTAAATTGGACTTAAACCCAACGGACTCGAGCCAAATGGACTCAGGCTATTTGGACTGTTCGCGAATGGGGGCATATCTCTTTATAGAAAAAAATTACTCCATTCAGCAGCGTACGTGTCATTTACGTTTATAGAAAATATTTTCATGAATTTGTTTTGAATCAGCTCCAGCTGGGAAAACCATGAAAACACGTGCTTTATGACTCTTCCAACGCATGTCAAAATGAAATCCGTCTACAACGTGAGGAAATAAGAAGATTGCTTTCCAATGCGCAAATCCACCACATGACTAGAATCTCTCCTCAATGTCATTAAAGAAAGTTTTTCATGAATTCCTTTAGCAGAACAGAAAGAATTATTATGCCAGCTGGTGTTCGGTTAGCAGGTGGTCTATGACCTGATTTTTTTCAAAGCAAAATAGAGAAGGATTCTGTTATAAAAGATTATAAGCAGAGCAAAGCATATCAGCGCTTGGTTAAAAAAAGACCGTTCGTTGTCGACGAAGTAGCTAAGAATCACTGCAGAGTTTTCCGGTGATATTCCCTTGATGAATGTTTCTGGCTGGAGGGTGAGAAAAGTTTTGTTGGGAATGAAAATATTTTTTTTTTAAATTTAGTGTATAATTTGATTATTGAGCTGCATCGATATCAGGATTAAAAAATTAAAAAAATTATAATAATACATTTTGAAATAAAAAAAAAATAGCACCACTCTAACATTAGTCTTTGGATGCAGATGTACGTTTTGCTTACATGCTTTTCATTCCATATCAATAAATTTCCTTCAATTAAATCTCTTTTTACATGAGAGGCGATGCATGAAATTTTACAAAAACATGAAAAAATTTGACCTCGAACATTTCGAACTTGCAAATATTATATACAGATAGTCAAATTTGTACCATGTTTCTGCAAGGCAAACATTTTGATTAGCTATGCATGTGAAAAATGAACCAGAAACAACATTAGTTATTGTTACCCTTGCATGAAATCGATCTCATGTGAGCCAAAATATGTTAGCATAGGAACTACGTGCTGTTTTATTTGAATACAATATGTTTTCCTGAAAATTTCTGCTCAACTGAGTCATATCTCCTGAGACAATAACCCAGGATTTTTTTTTTGGAGGGGGATACCAATATCCCACTACTTAACCCTAGAATGGTATGGTAAATTTTTGGATGATTTTAGGTACATGTTTTTACTAAAAAGAAGGCAACAATAGTATTTTGTACATCTTTTATTTTATCATCAAACATAAAAAGATTATCTAGAGTGGCCAACTGGCTGATGCGCGACGAAATATATACCGCATGTGAGTAAAAATTACTAATTGGTACCATTCTAGGGTTAATTGAATTTTATAAACAGCCTATAGGCAACCTTTTATACACTTGTATACTGATTTGTATTTTTAATATACATTTTAATCATTCTCACCTTAGCAAACTTAGATATTAGTTGCAGAAAGGAATCTGAGGCTATAGCTTATAAGCATGATAATTGATTATATTTTTTTATTTGTTGTGGAAGAAAAATCCTTGAAGATATACTAAAGAAAGTACTTTCTTAAAAAAAATTATTTTATATTGACTGGCTCTGCAGAAGCTGTATAAAAGTTTTCATAAGCTGTACATATTTATATATCAATTTACAAGTCACATACTTGAATCCTTCGGTATACTGTGTAAATTAATTGCAAGATGATAAATTACCGTAAAAAATGTATTGTTATTAGAAACAGATCTAATAAACACATTGAACAAGAGATTACACTCAAAGAAAAATTAGAGTTCATTGAACTCATTGAAGCTATATGATTACAAAATGAAATCAAACCGCCTTGCTTTGTTCCTTGCTAATTTCATAATAATGCCAAACCATTTAACCGGTCTTGTCCTGTTGTGCTTCTTAAGTAAGATTTTACTCTTCTTAATATGGAGAACGAACGCTCACATGTTGCAGTTGTCAATGGAATCGAGGCGCCAGTTTTCAAGATCTTGTGCAAAGTTGGAAAAATGCTCTTGTCGCATTCATTCAAACAAGAAATAGAATATTTGGATTTGTTTTCCTTGGATTCCAACCATTTTCTTCTACATATAGTTAATTCAGCTTCGAAACATCCACTGAAGCCCTCTGAATCTTCAACCCGAAATTCGGTTAGTACATTAGACACTCTTTGTATTTTTCTGTCATCAAGGTGGCAGCAGCTATGAGGAAGAAGGAATTGTAGAGACTCGAGCAACTTCTGGTGGTTGAGGAAGCGTAAATCAAGCTGCTGTAAAAAGTAGTCCAAAAATGGTATGCTATCGTTGTATCATCCCTGTATACTTGTCTCACTGCTCTTCTGGGTACATGAAGGCTGATATCAGCTGCTTCACAAAGTGCAGTCACGTCACTGAAAATAGATTGAAACTGTTGTTCACTGTTCTTTCTTATATCTGAAACTTCTTTTCTCAGATTGTCTGCGTGAAGATCAAATCAATTGTTTCTGACTGCGCAGCTAGGTTGAAAGATTCTATGATAGACTGAAGATCTTGCTCACAGTAGTCATAGCTGCAATAAAACTGCACTTTTCTACGGCAGACAACAGAGAGTAAGCTTTGCTTGAAGTTTCCACATCAGAATTTTGATGTTCTTGAATTTGTCTCAAAGCTTTACAAATAATCAAAAACATGTCCTTAAACAGCATAATTGCATCTAGATGCTCGACTCACCAGTTTTGCAAAACATTTTCAGTCTATATTTTTTTGTTGCTGTTGGTTTTAATTCCTCACAAAATTAATTACTTGTTTCATGGTTCCGAGGCAATTTCTTATTAAAAAAATGTTGCAAGCATGAAAAAGCACCAAATTGAATGAGTGGCTTGCGCAGTGTACGTAGACGGCTTGGGGAAATGTTTCATAAACTATAGCAGCACACCCTTCTCCACTCATGGATGTCGTTCCATCGTAACAATATCCTCGTAACTGTTTTAAATTGATTCATATTTCTCTCAGTGTTTCTATTAGAGTATTGGCTACCTAATGTCACCCTTTTAGTGTCAGTCACTTGAACAGACTTCAAACTGTGTTTGAACGTCTACCTGGCCACCAAAAAGAGCTGCTCTAATCCGGAAATATCGGCAGTTTCATCTTTTAGAACACTGAAGCACTCTGATTTACTGACTCTCCCTACTATCTCAGTCAGAACCATGTCACCACATGTTTCAATTATGTCATTTAAAATTTTGAAACTCAGATAAGAAGCGTCTAACTAACAACTTGTGATATTTTGCTTTAAAGTCTCATCCCCTCCGTCAATGCGATAACCTAATAGGGCCCGAAAGTTGCCATCATTCTCACTATGTTCTTCTAATCATAGCAAGCCTTGATCGCTATGACGTCTCAGTGGCAGTTCCTGCCGGCCACACAAAATGACAGTTCTTACAATAGGAATAACCATTTTCCGATTTTCAGCAGCTTGAAGCTTTCTCCCAGCATTAACTTGTGACGCCATAATCTGTGTTTAGCGTTTGTGGACGGAAATACAATTTCATGACATAATACAATACTTTTTATGATATTCCGCAACTTCATCGGAGCGGAAGCTCTCTTTGGATATTTTCCAATGAACAGATAGCTCTTTTACTAAAAACCCAAGTTTCATGTGCCTTCCCATACCTACTTCACTATTTTCATTTGCAAAAATGTAACAAAATTTATAATATGCACCTTGCTTGTATACGGAATAAGAGAGCCAGGCAAATTCAGAACGCCACTGTCTTTGGAGCTTTAAATTCCTTTGTCCTGGAGGAGATTTGTCAAATTCAGGGGGAGTCCAAGCATTTGTCAGCAAGGTAGATTTTACATCATCCGAGATCGGTTCACCAATAAGAACGCCTATGTCAATGCTAAATGAACCCACCAGATATATATATATATATATATATATATATATATATATATATATATATATATATATATATATATATATATATATATATATATATATATATATATATATATATATATATATATATAAGAAAAATGATTAAGAGAGATAATCTCTAGAGTAGCCGATCCGATTGAGCTGATCTTTTTGGAGGACGTAGATGTATACAGTAGGTAGGTCCATGACTTTTTCAAATTCAGATATCTTAAACCTTTTGGCGGCGGCGAGCGTTTTAGCTCGCCGCCGCCAAATACTCCTATTACTCCTCCTAATACTCCTATATTTCCAAGCAGTGTAAATTTTTGTTAAAAAAAAGGATTGGGAATGAAAGCTTATTATGTTCTTAGCTTCTTTATGACAAAGAATTGGAAATTTTGAGCTGTGTGTGGGTGCAGTGTGCCTAAAAGTAGGAAAAGTGCTGCCAGCACTGAACATTTTCATCATTTGTGTTATAGTGTTTTTGTTCAAGTTCTTGTGTTTTTTGCTTTGGATAAGGAATGGTTGATATGATTCTACAAAAAAGTGTATAACGTCTTTCTACATTGTCACTCAAACACAACTTCTTCGAAAATTAGTGTTCTAGCTGATCTGATGCGCTAAACTTTTTACTAATGTTCGAAGAAGAACATTAGTATTAAAATAACTTTGGCCAAAAATTCATATTTCTATATATATATATATATATATATCATCAAAAAATTTCAGTGAAAAAATCTCAGGAACGCGCCATCCGATTGAACTGAAATTTTTAGGACACATTGGTGTATATGCAGAATAGTGCCAGGTCTCAGAA
Organism: Nemotelus nigrinus; assembly: GCA_947369275.1. Classification (NCBI taxonomy): domain Eukaryota; kingdom Metazoa; phylum Arthropoda; class Insecta; order Diptera; family Stratiomyidae; genus Nemotelus; species Nemotelus nigrinus. The sequence continues at coordinate 43,216,106 of OX376373.1, read as the reverse complement.
AAAAATGAAAATCTTTAACCCTTTGGCGCCGGCGGCCATTTTAGTGATATTTTTAATATACCTATTATTCCGTACACAAATAAGTTTTGCAAAAATAAAGTTAACGAAATAAATTTCGATTGTGTTTTACATGTGAATCGGATAATGTTTTGGAATTTTTTAACCCCATGTGTGCGCTGGGTGCCTAAAAAGAGAACGGAAAAAATTGAAAATTTTTAAATTGCGATAACTTTTGACAAAGCTATTCAATCATTACCAAATTTTAAGGACGTATTGGTATTATTTAATTGTAAATTCGTGTAGCTTTTGATGAGCGTGCTGGCAACCCTAAAGCCAGGGCAGGCACTGAAAGTGAAAACCTTCAAATTATTGTCTCACTTGAAAAAATGCCGCTTCTTCAAAAAAAGGCCACTCATATGTAAACTTTGTGCTTTTTTTACATAGACCGAAAAAAAAATTTGATATGGTATAACGGGCACGCCTGGTAACCCTTGCCCAATTTACCTATATTTTTAGCATCAAAAACTTCTGTTCACGGAAACTCACGATCCGATGAGCAGAATTTATTGAAATTTACAGACTGTATTTGTCTTAAATAGGACCAAGTCTGATAGAAGTGATTTTGAAATGCGAGTGGTTCTGTGCCAGTGGTGCCATCTTGAAAAATCACTAAAAAAGATAACTGCTTTTAGCCCTATAAATTCTGATTGAATCGTTCGATTTTAACGAAATTCACACAGTACCTGGATTTTGTTTTAAACCACGTTTGGTAGAAATTTGGTTGAAAAATTCGGTTGGAGCTGCCAGCTATGATAATTTTGGTGTCTTAAATTTGAAAAAATAAAAATTATGGAAGTGAAAATATTCAAATCATCGAATATCCTAAAAATGTCCGTTTCTTACAATAAAACCAATCTGTATACAAATCTTATGCTTTATCTACACGTTCAAAGTAAAATTTTGGAAATTTCATGTCGGACAAGAACGGTAACCCTTTCCCAGTTAACCTATATTTTTAGCATCAAAAACTTCTGTTCACGGGAATTCACGAACCAATAATCAGATACCATTGAAATTTACAGAATGCATTGGACTTAAGTAGAACCAGGTCTGATAGAAGCGATTTTGAATTGTGGGCAACTCTGTGCCAGTGGTGCCATCTTGAAAAATTACAAAGAAAAAAAAACTGCTTTTTGCCCTATGAAATGTGAATTAGTAACCAGATTTTCATGAAATTGACACAGTAGCTGCACCTTACTTTAGCCTCTGTTTGATTAAAATTTGGTTGAAAAATTCGATTGGTGCTGCCAGCTATGGTAGTTTTTGTGTCTTTGGTTTTGAAAATTCTCTCAGGAAAATAAAACTGTTTGCCCTATAACTTCCAGTGCAGTCATGAAATCAATACGAATTTCATACAATTAATGGAACTTATTTTAAGCATTATTCAGGCCAAATTTGGTTGAAAAGCCACAATAGGGTTGCCAGCTATTGTTGGTTTTGTGTTTGTTTGCAATATCTTTATTAAGCGGTTTTATCGTAGAATTTTCAATTGGTAATGATATTGTAGTGACAATAAACAGCAAATATTAAGCTTTCGATTATTTGACAAAACTCGCTGCAGGTAACCCTAAATTTCTTCATACTCCTATAACTTCGAAAGTAATATAACAACGTGAAGCAGATGTGATATATTCTTGGCTTTGATACTGTCGATAGGTTGCCAGCACGAGTCGGTTGTGCTTCTTTTGTATCAATAAATGCTTACAGTTAGTATTCATACCGGAAACATTTACAATGAAAATAAATAACCGATGTTTCAATTCCTTAAGTTCTGCAAATTTTTCGGATCGCAGCCACAAACACCAACTTCAAATACAGTGCTGCAGGCACTGAGCATTTTCTTCATTGATGTTATATGAGATGCTGCTTTCAAAGTTTGGTGAAATAAGCAACTGATAACGAATATAATTAACAAGTGTTTTTCTTTCATAAACTTTGAAACCCATGCCAGTGGTAATATCTGAAACCTTCTACCATATGAGTTATAATGCATTCTGGAGACCAAAGTAAAACGTTGCATTTGAAACAGTTTGGCCGTAATAAGCAGTTCATGTGGTGGAATATGCACTCAAAACCTGCACGATTCTTCTACTGTTCTTCGAACATTAGTGTTTCTAGCGGTTCAGGTGCGCTAGAGTTTTTTTATTTATTTTACTCCCTTCAAAGTAAGCTGCGCTTGCGATATGAAAGGAGGAAACTTTTTTGTGCCTGCCAACGACATGCGGTGTGCCCAAGCCGTCCCTCATCTAAGTACTAACCGCACCCAACACGAGAATTGACGAGAACCGGTGGATGTCAATTTGGAATGATTTAACGCATTATCTTAAGGAATCCCACCGGCGCATTTTAATTTTCTTTTACTAGATGTACAAGGTCGCTTCCGCCGTTTTTCAATAAATAACTATACTGATAAGCGGTGGTCGAAACAAATAGCTTGCAGATTACATAGAAAATGAACAAAAGGACAAAGTTATGAACAAAATACCATGAAAAAGTTTGTCAATTTCATAGTCGAAAAAAAGTTATTTTATATTGATAATCTCAATTTACGAGCCAAATTGTCGACATTTGTTAAAGACAAACGGCCTCAATAAAATAAGAGGCATAATGAAGTGATTTTGCAGCATGACAAACCGAGACCTTAGGTCGCAAAGCCGGTAAAAACATATTTGGGAACGCAAAAACAGCAAGTTTTACCCCATCCGCCATTTTTTTTTATAAGTTGTCTACCCTGAATATCTTTTCCTTCAACCAATGACACACGGCTTGATAGACCTGCACTTCCGTTGTTATGAAGAGGTAAAATTACACACCACTAAAAGCAGCAACATAAATGTGACTGAGCTTATTTATTATTCCTATGAGTTTACCAAAGGACCCACCAGAAAAGTCCGCAAAATGCATTTAAAATTCGTAACTGATTTGAAGTTCAACACTACATCGTTTATTTTAACTTTTCAGATTTTTATACAAATGATTTTGCATACGTCAGTTTAACAATATAACACTTTTCAGAGTTTTTTTTTCTGCAAGTATCTTTGAAACTTCGATACTTCACTATCGCTAAATAACTCATTAAGCAATAAGTCATCTCGAAATTGCAATATCATAATAAAATCTCCTGCCTCATACTTTCAACCCTCTGAATCAAACTTCCCCCTTTGTTAGATTTACAATGTTATCGATGTCCTAGACACTCACGCTTCACCGAATCTCTAGGAAATGTCTGTAGATAAGCGGTCTGACTGCCTTTGATGACCACAAGATCTTTTATCTAGCTGTTTTCAATGTCATTAAATGCATTCTTCAGCTTCGACAGACTTCCTCTGCCCATTCTACACCCCCAACATAAAATAGTTTCAAACTCAACTTACGTTCAATTGCACATGCATGCTCCGAATCATATCCCCCCTCTAAAAGGACTCGCATAAATTCGAAACATTTCCACCCTCGAATAGATGCGATGATGATAGTGCTGATGATATATCTTGTCGTCCGCATATTGCCATAACTACGACAAAACGAAATCTCAACGTTTGGCTCGAGGCGTGAAATGTGGAACGTTATAAAACTTTTTCAATAAAATTCCATGCAAATGGTTAATAAAAATTCCAATAAAAATTTACTCTGGCCGGGAATGCGAAAGTCGCTTTCGGCGTGTCAGCATAGTGTACCACCGAGGTGGTTGTACAACGAAACGACTACATAGGATCGAACGGCCTGGCCTGTTGGCAAGATAGCGAATATTTTCTTTGGAAACTTGCTGATATAGCACTCTTCGGTAGGCAGTACGACAACAGATTTAGATTAAAAAACTTGAGAGACTAAATAAATGTATGGCCAAGAGAAATCGTAGGCCCATCAACTACTTGGAATAAGAATGAATTTGCCCAGGGGCTGAAAAAATGACCGAAAGAATTTCAGAAATGGTGGATGATAATTGAAAGAAATGTCTTGAATAAGAGCATACTTGGAGCCTAAGACTTAAAATTTAGGTACAAAAAATGTAGATATGGCTCCTTCATTTGCCCCTACATTCGTCTCCCTACAAGCTCATGAATATTATTTGAATGTGATTTTGGCACAAAACTAGCATTATGTGTTCAATATTATTTCAAATTTTGATTACTCTGTTTTCTAACGGCCCTTTGTCTGACCCGAGGTTTTTCTTTTACTGAAGTCTGCCGAAATTGGTTTACATGAAAATCAATCAACTATGTGAATTTCATTTTAATCTAATAATTGCATCCGTACCTATAGGGCACAGAGCTTTTATTTTAGTCAGGAGAACAGATCTTTTGATGAAAATCAGGCGTCAAATTGACGGAGGTGGACACATGGTTTGACAGGTTTATTTTGGTGTTGTTTATTTTGGGTAAAAGCAAAGATAATATTGAAATTAAAGATACAGAGATCCTGTAAAATGGATTCAGAATTTTGGATAAAGCTTTTATCTTTCTGCATGATAATACGGCCGCATAGCTCTTTGTATGGAATTCTCTTGGGCAAAAATATATTAAACACCTTTTTAAAATTCTACCAAATAGAATGTTAGAAGTTATTAAAAATAAAATAAAATAAATTTATTATTAGCTATGAAAATCGAAAATAGCTATTAACCGAAATTTTGATTCTCTTGATTTCTAAAACACCAATATATTTTCATTCCGTAGCAGTCAAATATCAACCACTTTAAAAGAACTCAATAATAAATAATTACTGAATCCTTTTTCCCATTGAAATTTCAATGACCTTACTTTTTCTAGCTTTCAAAACTGAATATTTTAACTTAAAGACCAGGGCATAGAGACCGAAGAAACAAGCAGATTATTCTTGAATTATCGATATCTGTGAAGAAATTAAAATACTCGTATATCTAATTTCTAAAGGTTGAAATTAATGTTTAAATTAAAGTCTTTGGCTTAAAACGTGGCCAATTTTATCTTCCTATACTTATTTTAAATAGTGGAAGGAATACGTGAAAGCAATTGAGATGAGTGAGACTTGTTAGTGTTTGGATACTCTTACACAAAAACACTTTCGATCCACATCCAATCCACTATTCTCTACAATACTATACACAATGCATCCAAATTTTTAAATTCAATAGGCTTGAACAAAAGAAACGTCAAGTGCCAGAAATGTTTTTAATTCGAATAAAGTATAGTACAGAGTAAGCCGTCATTAACTATTACCAAAAGTGAATAACAGAAAAGATACAATATATGTATGTATGTATAAGGAATAAAAAAAAGACCTACAGACTACAGCAAAATTATTTTTTAGCCTTTAAGACCGATTTTTGGGTAAAGGATACTGTTTGTATCTAGAAAGCTTTTACATTAGCCCAGATTTAGCTAAAAATCTGACTGCAAATAGAAAGAATGTGCTTATAGTTATTAGAGCAAAAAAGAAATTTTAAAACAGGTGATGTGGTTGCTTTAAAGGAGCAGCCACAGCCAACAGCTTTAAAACAAATAGCGGTGTTGAAATAGAAGAACGAGAAAGGTGAAACAATGCTTAGTACTATTCATAATAATACAACAGTAGATGATCTAGGAGAGAAATTGTCAAGAAAATACCACAAGTAGTTCAAAATAATAATTGGCATAAGAGCGGTGTTACTGTGTAGTAAAATGATGCCTATAAATATACTTAAACGTTTGCTGTCGCCAAAAGGTTTAAAGATATTGTATTGCAGATTTAAGAAAACACCCATTTTTGCTGATTTTTCAGCTTTGCACAGGCTGGGTTATATTGTTAACGTGCAACATTAGATACAAATGTAAACATTCGAATGCGTGCATCTGAAAATGTATCATAAATTATGCTCCGCATTGTAGAATATATCTATGAAAACCTTTATGGGCCATTTAGACAAGCGTCCATGCGTCCACGGGTCCATGCGATCTAGCGTGTTTTGCTTACACGAGTCAATTTGATTTTGTTTATATAGGCGGGTCTAAAGCGAAGGAGGTGGAGTATACTGATTCATGTACAAAAGATTTTATAATGATTTCTTTCGCTCAGTGGCATGTGTAGATGATTCGTTGATGATCATTTAAATATATGTAATGTTTATGATTTTTTTATTATGTGATGATGTGGATAATATTTTTCTTGCATCTTTACGTGCAGGGCTATTACGAAAAAATTAGAATGCATACGAATATCTAGACACAGACAATTTGATATGAAGGTATATATAGTCATATGGATGAATATATACAATTGTCTGCTACCAATTTATTTGTTTGGAAGGAAGAAAAAAATGAGGAAAAATTGAAGAATGGGAATTAGTAATGTTTTAACATTGATCACGACGATGTTTTTTAAATTTTTAGCCGTTTGTGGGCCCTGGCTGTTTGAAAATGATTTTATTTAAAAAAAAATAAGCGGCAGTGGAAATTTTCAGTATTAGCAACAGTTTACCGCCACTGCAGGCAAAACCATTACAACTGTGTTAAATAAAAATAAAGTAAATATACCAATCTATTTTACATCTAATAACTTAGTTCGAAGTTACCGGAACATAAGAATTATAGATTTGCCACGCGGAAACACTTCAAAACTTATCTTAAATTGTGTGTTCCTTGTTCACTTTCATCAGATGCACACTATATATTGCAAACAAAAACTGCCATACCAATAAGCCCAAATAGAATATCCAATATATTAGCAGTAAGCATGATGGCTCGCGGAAATTTCATAATCATGGAAATATCATCATTTGACAAGTAAACATAAATCGAAACCATCATCTTCAAGCTGTCAGTGCCTCCGAACGGCTAAACATTATTAAAGTATCGTCGTCACCTAGCTTAAAACAATTCTAATTCTGATTTAGCATATTCGTTAGTTTTACAGTTTCTTTTTCCATATAAATAAATCTGTACCTCAAAACTATGTATATATCAATCCATGCATCCACTTATCATCTCGAAATGACAAAGAGCGAAAATAAAACAATTAAGTCAATGGTATATCAATCACCGTAGCCGACCACTTTCGCCTTAGCCCCGCCTTCAAAAAACCGGATTTGAGTTGACTTGACTCGTGTAATCTAAAAACGCTTGGACGCCTGGACGCATGGACGCTTGTCTAAATGGCCCATTATATCTCTATTTTTGGAATTGCTACGGATTAGTGATAATCATGCAGTAAAGCTGATGAAACTACGGTGCTATTTTCAAAGAACAAGCGAAAAATGTAAGTCTCAGTATGAGCTGCAACATTTACATGAGCGCTTTCAGGGTTGATTGAGCTTTGAGAGCAAAATTAATTTTTTTTTGCAAAATTTGTTTTATATAATATCAAAGAATTTCAATTTAAGGTTTTGTGCACAATATATTTTGCAATAGTATCTAGTATGAGCGTTGTTTTTTCAGCAATGCCTTCAGGGAAATGCATAGATGAGGCGATGCAGCTTGCTATCAATTTATTGAAAAAAGACGATTATGCAAATCGCTAGGCAAATTGGTCGCTCTGAAAGTCCAATCAAAATTTCTTGAAATAGTAATGGTTATGGCTTTAAGACCCCAAGAAAGGGCTGTGCAAAATCATCCTTGCGTGACAAAGGAAAAATTCGACACGAAGCAATGAAATCTGCTAAACGATTTACAGACACAGTACAGCTTACTGTAACACCTTGTCATACTACGCATATTTTATACTCTTTGAAACCTACATTCACCATAAAAAAGAATGCAATTCGGTAAAAAGTGCATGTCTTGGACACCCGAATAGGCAAAAGTATTTTTTCAAATGGATGAAAATCTCAATTGGGATCGCCCAGACAGCTACAGTTGCTACTGACAGCATTTGAAAAAAGCACGACGTGGTCAAATCGGAGCAAAAGTTCGGTGGTGGTAGCGTTGTAGTTTGGGCTGCTTTCTCATGTAAAGCCAAGCATCCAATCTGTTTCATAACATAACTACTCGAAAAAAGTAACTACTCCCATAACTACTCCCAAGTGTACACAGACCTCTTGAAAGACGTTTTGATTAGTCGTCTGGATAGTTATGACGACGAAGATGTAATTTTCTAGCAGGATATTGCATCAATTCATGTCTCCAGACAAACCAAAGATTGGCTCCCGTACAAACAAACTTAACTAGCCCACTTGCAGACCTGACTGTAATGATATTGAGGATCTTTGGATTCACGCTACGAACGTGTACGTAAATTGACGTCATTTTCATAGCGTGAATACCTTCAAAGCAAAAACTCGCGCATTTTGGGCTGAAATTAAAACAACAAAAATCTAACAAATTCAATGCCCAACCAAATGTTTAATGCCATTCAAAGTAAAAAAGGTCACACTAAGCATAAAGTTAAAATAGGGCAAATATTTATATGAAATAAATTATTGAAGATAGAAACAATTGAATCGCTGTTTCATACAGGGGCGTTCACTGAGCACACCGCGTAAAAATTAATCATTCAATTTTGTTTTTGAATTACTTTTTTACTACATAAAAAAAATGATTTTGATTTATTGAAAATCTTTATTTATCTTTATTTTTTTAAATCTTTTTATTTATATTGCAGCTGTCTAGTTCATAAATATCAAATATGATTCTCACGTACAACGCCATTTGCAAAAATTATAACATCTTCCGACAGGATGATTAATTTTGCGCCACGCTGTATTTTAAATTAATCCCCTAAATGGGGTCAAATCGCAGCTTGGAGGCGGCCAATTGACATCGCCAAGACAGCTGATAATACAATTTAGGAATTTGGTGCGAAAAAGATCGATTGAGCATGGGCTGTGTAATTTGATGATTTTTCGCCCAAAATTGTTGTCAAGCGAAGCATTAATGAAGCGGATGGTCATGTGTCTTCAATTGATGAGTCATAGCTTAAATACAATATGTAGCTCGGAAAGTACGTGAATTGCGATACAATTTGCGATATTTCCCCACTGATTGCGAGAAGTAGATAGCAATATCCAAGTCCAAGTTGAAAAAAGGCAGAAAGTACCCCACCAAGATAAAACACAACCCTTTTATACGATCAGATACGTTTCTCATTCCCACCAGGCAATATATATGTGCTTTGCCAAAGAGACTATTTCAATGAATGGCAATTTATGAAATATTGATTTTCTGAAAACCTATTCTGAGCAAAAAAAATGGTAAGTGATAAGATAGTTAACGCGGAATACTTCTTTCGATACCATTTGGCGTGTTAAAGGAATATCTCTGACACTTTTATGCAATCGACTACAGAGAATTTCGTTTGTTGCCAGCGAATTGCCACTATCGCACAATACCGTACTTTCCATGCTATTCATTAGTTCTTATGCTATGAATGAGTCAATTAGACCTTGTAAGCGAATAGTCCGAGATCTTTGTGCAGAATCCTCCTCAAGCTAGTGCGTGAAATATTGAGCTGTTAACATCGACGGTGAGTTGATGTTCATGAAGTGAGTCTCACACCCTCGGCTACAGCAGCCACTTTCTCGTCTGTGCGTACCGTACGACGACGGGGCAATTAGTGTTGTCCATTAGCATGCCAGTCTCTCGAACTTTATGCTCAAACTTGCGTACAGAAGGCGCTTTGCGTGCTTCATTTCGGCAAAAACTAATTTTCAAAAAAGGCACTGTTTGAGCTACATAGCACTCGCTTTGGAAATATATTTTCAATATTTCCCAACGTTGTTCAAGCGTAAAGCGACTCATTTTGTTTCGCGGAGGTATGATTCTAACTTTCTGCCAATATTTCAAGCGGGAAACAGCTTTCAGTGTCAAAATAACCTATGATTTAAAAAGAAACCACTAGGTGGCCCACCCTGTACATTCAAGCCGTTCACTTTCGAGATCACAGATAAAACCCTGAAGCTAAAGACTATTCATTTTTAATCCTGCGGCTCCAACTCTCACATTAAAATATCTTTTAAAGACTCGTTGCTTCCTGACGATTGTAAAATTTACAAAAACTAAATTGACAAATTTTAGTGCGCTGCATGACTGAAAATTTGATTATTATGAATTACTTCAGTATTCGCTACTGGTTCTGAAGAAAAATAAGAAAAATAGGTGTACAAATCTTTTTGGCTATTTATTTATCTTCGTGACTTATGGGCCATCCTATACTAATCAATTCAAGCCGAAAGAATGATACCTTTCAGAAAACTTTCTTGCTTTATGGAAATAGCAACTTGCTTCCACAATAAAGCATATCTTCAGAACACGACACGATTGAGTTATCCACATATTTTTAACCTGTACTAACTTGGTTACTTCCGTCTTATACCAACAGAAGCAAGTTAGGTATACAAAGATTCTGCAACGGATTTCGACTCTGTTCAGCACAAGCTTCTTCTTTTAAAGCACAACGACTATGGAACACCTTTTCTTAGCCTGTTTTTCATCTTATTTTTCTGGTCTTAGTTGTGTTGTATCTGTGAGTTTTTGCACCTTTCCCCATACTACCCTCTTTCTGGTGTTCCTCAAAGCTCGATACTAGATCCATTGGTATTCCTGTTATTTATCAATTATCACTCTTCCTTTATCCATTCTCGCAACATTCTTTTTGGTGATGAAGCTAAGATGCTCAGTGTAATTAAACCGATTGATAATTGTGAATACTGTTGCCAAGTCTGATCTTTTCATCTTAACTATCAAATTGATGCTGTTCAGTATGTTCAGCGTAGATTTATACGCTCATTATTATTTAAATTTCATACACATAATTGTGATTATGGTGATCGTTTGTCCTTACTCCGAATGCCCTCTTTGAAGTATCGACGAGTGTTCCTGGTTGAATGTCTGCTTTTCAGGTTCATTCACTGAAATAAATATTGGCCAAGACCAGGTCAAAGCAGACAAGCGCCAGTGTATGGACGGTCCAGACAACCGATTTTGACAGGACTCGCCGGCGCCTGCGCGGCTTCCGTGCGTAGTGGGTTTTGGGAACAAGTCAAAGGGATTTCGTGACGACCCGGCAAATGTTATCCACTTGTTGGCTCACAAGCTCACACGCAGTTGGCTTGGCCTCGGCCAATATGTATTTGCTACATTATACTATCTGACCTTGGTTCTAAGCTTTTATTACGAGAGGTCAATCGGAATCGCGAGTATACTTGCGCGAGTATACTTTTCTCACTCGACAGTTTGGTTATTTACCGCTAACTTTATCTCGATTAAGATGGCAAAACAAAGCTTTGATTTTTGCAAATTCTCCTTTTTGGATTTTCATTAAGCTTCTTTACATTCTTGTTTAACTTTTCGTCGTCTGTAGAACCATCATTGCAGTTTTTGTGTTTATTTCAATTATAATGTACTTTATTATTGATGTCTTTCAATTTTATTCACCTTTGGTCATTTTGAAGTATCTAAATTTAAATATTTTTGAATTAATTATTGTCTTCTCTCATTTTTTTCTAGTTCATTCTGCTTTTGTGATTGTGTTCAAGTCAAAAAATAGCTACAGATTCAGCTGAATTCGTTTATAAACTTAGAAAAACATCTGAAATAAAACTAATCAACAATAATATTCCATCCTATCTACTATAATCATTGAAATCTCATCCTTACCCCATTCTACTTTACCAAAAAAAAACTAATACCAGACACAATGTAATACATTTACAAAAGAAATGTCCGCCTCTATTTAAGTTCACCGCCAGATTTTAAAACCGAAAAGTTTGGAATTTCAATACAAACAGCAAGAACTGAATTGAATGCACGTCTGAGATACTCATCTAAAACATATTGGCGGAAACAGTCCAAACAAGATCCGACCAGCAGCCGGCGAAAATCACAAGGATGACCAAAAGAACTTTTGTCAGTGGCATCAGATTAAGAATGTCCAGCTATAAATAGAAGTTTTGTGATTAAAAATGAACTCGAGAAAGTTGTAGGCGAACTTTTCGAATCGACAAGACTAAAATCAAGGACTAACGACATTTGATTCAAACAAGTTTGTGGATATAAAAAACTTGAAAAGGAAGTTAAAGGGACACGTTTTCATTCTCATTTACGGAGTATTTAAAGTGAAAACGGGCGGAATTTATTTTTTTTTAATTTCGCTAGATGTGAATTCATATCGGAATTTAATTTAGACAATATTGCTGATTAGTATTCGAAGTAAGTAGAAAAAATCGATTGTTTAATTGTGATATCGAGTTTAGTTTTAAACACACTTAAAATCAAATTCCATTTTAATATGATGTATTGACCCTCTCTTATGGAAGCATTAAATATCACTCAACGGCTTAGAACAACTTATATGCACCCCATTAACTATTTTAGCTCACATACATCGTGTCACTCTGAATAAATAAACTATTTTTGAAAAAATAAATTTGAAGGAGTTTACTTTGATGTCATAAATACCATCACAAATGGATAATAGAAGAGTTATAAATGTTTGCATGGCAAAGTACATTTTACAACGAACGCATTGCGACAGTTTTTTGCGTAATGGAATGCATTTGACATATTTCACACTTCACTCATATTGCGACCCGAAAAGGCAAGTTCGAAGGCTTTTAAGAGCATTGCCTTTTACGTCAAAGTGAAATCTCATCGATGGTAGAGTTCAAAGTTTGCAAGATGAACTATTCGCACACTCTTGTTGTTACTGCTGCTTCGATTTGTCGTCGTTTTAGTCCTGCACTTTCAAGAAGTTCGATTTCAAGCTGGATATGGCTATCGAATAAGGTGCTGACTGCAAACTGTTTGTCTAAGGATGAAGTGAACGTCGAAAGTATCGTTCTGTCATTGAGAAGTTATCTTTATTTGTATTCTACAACCTCTATAGCTGAAAATGTATTCAAACACTAGTTAATAGTTTAGGTATTCTCCTATTTACATTTTTCCGCAAATATTTAGTAACATATATAAATAAAGTATCGAAAGTTTTCTATTTCTTATAAAATATGAACCCCTTTCATAGAAATCATCCCATTGCTGTCGTACATCGACCCGGAATCGCTCTCTTGTGACATATTTCAAACGTTCAGTTCATGGCAGGGCAAGCAATAGAAAGTATAACAAGGATTCCTTACTTCACTTTTACCATTCGCAGCGACAAATGTACACTTAGCACATCTCGAAGTAGAAAAGTGCATAATGCTTCAGATTTTTTCGGCGAATCAGCTCTACTTACATTTTGAGTGCATTTTCTTGCAAATTTCGATTGAAAAAACTCGATTCTTATGTTAGTTTTGTGACTTATGGAAAAGTATCAGAACAGTTGTTGAGAGATATTGGAAACTGTATTGTTAGGTATAACGTTGACAACTTCGTAACTATAGATGATATAATGCGCCTTCAAATGCAGACAAAACAGAAATGTTATCATATTTAACAAAAAATTTAGCTAGAGAAAATCATTTTGGCTAAACAAAAACAGCTATTAAAAAAAATGGAAGCTAAGAAAATTATGGGAGGTATGGTAGGGCGGGGTTAGTTGAACATAGGGATAAGTTAGGCAATCCAAATATCTCAGAAACTATACACCGCACGCTAATGCATCAAATTGCGGAAAGAAGCGGGCGCGGGACGAAGACTTATCGCACGGCCGCCAGTGATGATCTGTCGATCGAGTGATATACGCGCATTATTTATTTTGCGACCCAAAAGTAAAAATATTTTGTATGCTAATATTTCTTCTGTGCGAGTCAAATATTATCCGTTTTCAATCAGGTAAGAGTTAAACTTCCATAAATTTAGTAAATTTTTAGAATGTATAAAAGTTTTGAATATAAATTTAACATTTTTTTATAACCTCACTTTTATTTCAAATTTTTGGATTGGGGTTAGTTGAGCAATAGTTGCTCAACTAACCCCACGGTTTAGAACAAAAGTAATGTATGTTTTGTATTTTATTTTAGGATGCGGACTTATAAAAGAAAAACTCCAAGAGGTTTTTACACTACTCAAGACAAAAAAAGCAAAAGCTGTCAATGATGAAGGAAAAAGTGTAAATGCCGCTGCCAAAGAATTCGGTATCCAACGGATGACTTTGACTAGATTTTTGAAGAAATTAGGGTCTGAAGATGTAAATTCATTAATAAGTTATGCGAACCCGAGGCAAGTATTTTCTCCCATGCAAGAGGATTCTTTAAAAAAATACTTGTTGCAAATGGCATCAATCTTCTATGGATATTCCCCGAAAGACGTTCGTCGTCTTGCTTACGAGTGTGCTGTTAAATTCGATATTTAAATGCCACCCTCCTGGACTGCAAATAAGATGGCTCGAAAAGAATAGCTTACGATGTTTTTAAAACGAAATCCGGAGCTATCTATTCGAAAGCCAGAAGCCACCAGCCTTGGCAGGGCAACATCATTTAATACTCAGAATGTCAAAGTATTTTTTGACAAATTAGCTGAAGTAATGGATAAACATGGATTCTGTGCGTCAGACATATGAAATGTGGATGAAACAGGAGTGTTCATTGTGCTGAAGCCAAATAAAATTGTAGCTGCCAAGGGTAAGCGTAACATCGGCGCCATGACTCCTGGGGAGCGAGGGACTAATGTTACAGTAGTGACTGCTGTATCTGCTTATGGAAATACTGTACCATCTATGTGTGTATTTCCCAGGAAAAATTTTAAAAGCTACTTTCTCAATGGTGGTCCCCTTGAATGTATAGGAGCAGGCAATGCCAGTGGATGGGTTACAGACGAAGAATTCTTGAAATTTATGCAACATTTTATAAAACATGTAAAACCGTCTAAGGAGCACCGTGTGTTGTTATTATTAGATAATCACTCCTCTCATTTAAACGTGGAAAAATTAAGTTTGGCTAAAGAGAATGCAATTGTAATCTTGTCATTTCCACCGCATTGTAGCCACAAGCTGTCATTGTCATTGGATGTCTCAGTGTTTGGACAATTCAAAAAGTATAGCGCTGCTGCTCAAGATACACGTCTACGTAATAGCTCAGGCAAGCCTCTGACTATTTATCATCATCAACGTGGCACAACAGCCCGACGTGGGCCCTTGGCCACCTGGATCGATTTCCTCCAATTGTCTCGGTCACATGACCGCGTCCTCCAGTCTTGGAACCCCAGTAGTTGCTCGGCGTCGACATACACTAAGCTCTCCCAACGAGCTCTGGGTCTTCCTCTTGGCCTCGCTCCGTCGACTCGTCTTGCGTTCATGACACGTTTTGGCATGTGATCGTCATTCATGCGTTGCACGTGCCCAGCCCACTGTAACCGTTGTAATTTGACGATCTTGGAGACTTCCAGCTCATCGTAAAGTTCGTACAACTCATTGTTGTACCGGATGCGCCATTCATCTTGGTCGCGAACAGCCCCAAAAATCCGCCGTAGAACTTTCCGTTCGAAGGTTATGATGTATCAAAAATTGTCGCTGATTCATTGCCATTAGCTCAGACAAGTATGAATATTGTCAACGGTTTCCGAAAGACTGACATCTTTCCATATAATGAGAAAATTTTTAGTGAGGATGAGTTTTCACCATCATTTGTAACCGACCGTCCAGCCAAACTGAACCCAAACCAGGTACAAGCAACAAAAAAAATGAGCAGTTCGATCCAACGCATGCATTTTCCCCAGAAATTGTTCGACCATACCCAAAAGCAGGTCCTAGAAAAGCAGCCAAATCTATCAGAAGTAACAGGAAAGCTGCTATTCTAACAGATACTCCCGAAAAGAACGCATTGCAGGTGAAACAAAATAAAAGCACTAAAAAAGCTAAAAAGCCAAAGAAGAACATTGATAATTAAAGAAAGAAGAGTTCAGTCAAGTGAGGAAAGCAACGATGATGATGATGATTCCTGCCTGGTTTGTTGCGAAACTTATTTTGAAAGTTTACCAGGGGAAACAGGGATTCAGTGCCAAGTTTGCAAGGAGTGGGCACATACAAAACGTGCGTCAGCTGCTGGTCGTACTTTCGTTTGTATTAATTGCAATAGCGATAACGATGATTAAGATTCCAAGATCTCATTAATATTCTCTTTTTTAATATAAGCTTTATTGATAATTATATAAATATTGAAGTCTGATTTTAAGTAGAAAGACTGATCTCTAATCCAAAAGTTAAGCTTAAGGTATGTTGAGTTTTTGTTCATTCTATTTTTTTTGTTTAATATTAAAGGAAAATTACTTTTAGTTTCACTATTATGTCACTAAAATACTATTAATAAAAAGTTGATAGTAAAATTGAAATTTTGTTTCGTGTCTAGAAAACATTGAACCCATGGCTTGGTTGGAATTTCTAACTGCTCAATTCACCCCATACCCTTGCTCAACTTACCTCAACTATGAGGTACGTTGAGCATATCTGCCTTTATTCACTTAAACGACTATAGCTCTTAAATGCGATTTGTTACAAATAAATTACTTTGGACACTTTTGGAAAGGGATAAATTATTTACCTATCAGTATGCATAAGACTTATCGTTGAGGAACTATGACCGCTCAAGTAAAAAATGCTCAACTAGCCCCTCCTTACCCTAAGCTGTGAGTTAAATTCAAAATCATTCAAATTTCTAAAATAAAAAAATATAATTACAGTATGTACAGAAATAGTAATTTCTCAATTATTATTTGCAGAAATAATAAACAGTTCATTTTAAGATATATTTACGTTAAATATCCCTTAAGTTTGTACAATTTTAAATTAAAAGCAATCATGAATCAATGCTTCAAACAAGCAGAGAACATTCAAACCAACTCAAAGTGTCACTTAATACTTATATATAGTAGATGCTTTCATATCTGTTCATTTTTCTTATGGTTATCACGTCTACAATTCATCTCACATCACAATCATCACAAACCCATTACAATTATTTCCCTTTCACTTTCCGTGATAACACCAAAAGTCCTCGAATTTAATTAACGAAGCACACTTCAAGGACACGCAAAAGGAAGTGCCGCTAAACGTCTGAAAAGACTTCCAAGATTTATTATTGCTTTTGTATCGCACACGTCGTGACCAAAGCACCGTTTCGCCAATCTCTTCGGGCATGCAGCACCCTAAAAGAGCGAAGCAATGCGAACGTGGCGGAACGTTCACAGATCCGTTTATATCCTTCGCGACATTTCTATTCGGGTCACGTAGTGACCTTAAGTACCAGATAGAACTTCGACATTGGAGTCGTAACCCTGAAAATGTCGAAAACGCCTTGCAATGCAAAAACGTGAGCCTGACAGGACCGGTATGTAAGGAGATTTTCGATTTGGCTATTTACTGTGATGTAATTTTGAAGTTTTAAGATACCTATAGAACCAAATTAGTATGCTAGTTTTTGAAGAAAGTGATACATTTAAGACTATTGTATCATATTTTTACGATTCTACGAGGTATTCAGAACAAGTAATAATAAATTTTGAAATATATTTTAAAGGCACTGTAAGAATATGTTTTTAAATTTCGCATCCGTAGTTGATAGCTTCTGTTGACTTTAGTTGTTTATGAAAATTTCATATGTATGAAAATTTCCTTTGTATTCCAATTTCAAGGCATGCGAATTTCCTATAGAAGATTTATAGAATTTCGATGCTTTGTTCGAAAAAATCTAGTAAAGGATTATTATACTTATTGGTATAGATAAGTCCTGGATAATATGCAGGATTACATCCTTACAAATAACACATTAATACTAACGACGTTGAAAACAAGTTTCAAGTGGTGATCGTATTTTTGTATTACAGTGTTGTCCCTGAAAAACACGCTCATGCTACCAACGCTTCCGTATTTCATTACGAAAGGTGACTTCTTAAATCATCGAACGTGAATTGCACTTGATCGAAAAACCTTCAAAAATTATAATGACTTTATTTGAGAGATAAAGGAAGCAGTATTTCTCATATAAATTTTATGTGCATCCTTAAAATAAATCGCAATTGCATGCACATCTATGTTTAGTAAGTAGCTTTCAAGTGAAATCTTGTGTTCACCTTGTTTCTACTGAAATGGTATGCGATATTGGCTGTTCGCTTTAAATTTTGTTTCTATTTAATTTTTTATAAAGAAAATTTTATCTTTTCGAGCACAAGTAATCTTTGCTTTTGCGTGGCGAATTTAACCGCCCCTAGCATCAGCTCCGATGTACTTATGGGTAAATGAAGAAAAAACAGTCGATTACTTAAATTTACGTCTGCTTGGTCGCCGACCAATTTGGCTTACCGAAACAGACTAAATTTATTGTCTCATGTTTCGCTCTTAAATAGTTACACTTTTAGCAAATGAAAAATATAGGTACTAAAATGTATGGACTTGGTTTTTTTTAGTACACACTACACTACTAATGTTCGAAGAAGAACATTAGTATTAAAATCGCTTTGGCCAAAAATTATATATATATATATATCTATATATATATATATATATATATATATATATATATATATATATATATATATATATATATATATATATATATATATATATATATATATATATATATATATATATATATATATATATATATATATATATATATATATATATATATATATATATGTATATATATATATCATCAAAAATTTAATGAAAAAATCTCCGGCACGCGCCATCCGATTGAACTGAATTTTTCAGGATACATTGATGTGTATACAGAATAGTGCCAGGTCTCACAAAAAGCTAATAATCTTTAACCCTTTTTTCGCCGGCGGCCATTTTAGTGATAATTTAACTATATCTATTAGTCCGTCAACAAATAACTTTTATAAAAACAAAGTTTACATAATAAATTTTGAACGTGTTCTAAATGTAAATATGATATTTTTTTTAAAATTTTCAACTTTATGTTAGCGCTAGGCGCCTAAAATGAGATTGGAAAAATTTGTAAAATTTTGAATTGTGATAACTTTTGATCAGACTATCACCTCATTATGAAAATTACAATACATATTGTTGTTACTAAATTGTAGACTCGTGTAGTTTTTTATGAACGTGCTGTCAACTCTACAGCGACGGCAGGCATTGAAAGTGAAAAACTTCAAACCATCGACAGTGAAAACCAACTATGCTTTTTATATACAAACAAAGGAAAACTTTTGAAATTTCACATCGGATAAGAACGGTAACCTTTTCCCAATTTACCTATATTTTAGGCATCAAAAGCTTCTGTTCACGAGAACTCACGACCCAATTATCAGATACAGATGATATTCCCAGAATATATTGGTCTGATAGAAGCGATTTGGAAATGCGGGCAACTCTGCGCCAGTGGTGCCATCTTGAAAAATTATAAAGAAAAAAAAACTGCTTTTTGCCCTATGAGTTCTGATTCGGAAGCTTACTTTAAGCCGTGTTTGGTAGAAATTTGGATGAAAAGTTCGGTTGGTGCTGCTAGTTATGGTAATTTTTGTGTCTTGGGTTTTAAAAATTCGCTCAGGAAAATAAAGCTTTTTGCCCAATAACTTCCAGTGCAGTCATCAAATTAAAACGAATTTCATATGATAAATGGAACTTATTATAGGCGTTGTTCAGAAGGAATCTGGTTAAAAAACCATGATAGGGGTGCCAGCTTTTGTTGGTTTTGTATTTATTTGCAATAACTTTACTATGCGATTTTATTGCAAAATTTTCAAACGGTAATAATCTTGTTGTGACAGCAAGCAACAAATATTAAGTTTTCGAAAATTTGAAAACTTTTGCCACTGTTAACCATAGGCGTGCCGTGACCTTAAATCTGGCAGGGGCCAGGGACCAAAAGGTTCAAGACGTACTGTTCATACTACTTACATAATTTATACATTAGATATTTGTTAATACATTACATATTTGTTAATTTATTCTTTGTTATTTGCTTATGCATAATACATTATCAAATAAACTTCATATCTGTTAATATGTATGAGCTACAACGACATGCATATAATGTGAACGGTAGGTACGAACTACACACGAATTATCTATGATCTCTAAGAAATGAACGCTTGTACAAATTATATGGGAATAGAATGGATATAATTAGAAATATAAGACTATTTTTTCGTTTAGAAGCTAAATATATTTCAACTCATACTTGAAGAAGAGGATATCTAAGTTTCAAAATATCTTTGAAGCAATTGGAATATATTAAGCTTAGAAGGAAAAAATTGATCTTTTGCTTCAAACTTTTGTTACCTAGAAAACCTAGAAAAAGCATAAATAATTTGGCAAGATGGAAGAGTGCTGTAACTTACTCTTTTCGAGCCATTTGGTTCGCAGGGATATCTTCGTAGCTCCAACTGCGTGTCCAAGGCTAGATGAAACAGCAAAACCTTTGAAATTAGTGCGTTTTACTGTTTTCCGTTTTCGCGATCCTCTGGGAAATGTGAGATCGAGACAGTTCTTCTCTGCGAGTAATTTAACTTTTTTCCCAAACTACATACAAGGCTTCTCGCTCACTTAGTTTTGTTTTAACTGTTCCATTCACAAGATCTATCCCACACCTATTCCATCCCTAAAAAGAACATAGTGAAACATGAAAAGATTTACTACAAACTTACGATTACTGATTGAATGAAAGATAAAAAGCCTCTAAAGCCTCTTTCATACTCCCATAGCTATCGACCACATATTTGCAATTGTGAAATCTCAATGACTAACGAGTCAAGCTTAAACTTCTCATCCTACGCCTTGAATTTAGACCAACTGCCTCTTCAAGCTGCTTCAACAATTCGTGTTGTGATGGCTTCGAAAAGTGTAGTTAAAGGGATTCGATGGCATTGACAAAGGATGTACACGTTTCTATTGTGAAAAATGTGTCCATCACAACAAGGATAATTTTATGAGCTAGACAGTGTTCAAATGTGGCTGCAAGGTGTTTCATTTTAATTTAGATTTGTACACCACCTTTTTTGTCCTGACATGACACTAGCACCATCATAAGACTGTCCAACAACAGGCAATTCACTCAGTCCGTAGCTGGCTAACAGGCTGAAAATTATAGCTGCTAAATACGAGGCATTTCTAGCTCCTGAACAGTTTACAAAGCTTAAGATCTTTTCTTCGACTTCTAGCTCTTTAGTAAATTTGACAACCAAGGAGAGTTGTTCCTTTTTGTGGACCCTTGCTTCATCTGCCATAATGGATATCAGTCCGCACTTTTTTATTTCAGCTGTATTATCCTCGCGAACGATTTTAGCAACTATTTTTATTAACTCATTTTGTGTTTTGCCACTACAGCAGCTCGCAACCTTGTTTTTAAAATTATTTGCAAAAGTTGAATCATGCCTCGCGAATAATGTACAAAATTCCAAAAAAAATCACGGTTATCACTGGCACCACTGTCATCATGTCCTCTAAAAGCACATCTTTGGCGACTGAGACACGTCGTAAGGTCGATAACCTTTTCCAAATAATTTTGGTTTATCTTGACAATATTCCAAGAGTGTTCACTTACTGTCCTCAAAGTACTATTCGAGTTTTCACATTGTGCATGAATTTACCATCCGGATAATTTATCCGGATCGCGAAGTTTGGTCGAACTGAAATTTTGGTGTATTTTTGGCAACAATGGAAATTCTATGGAAAATTTCGCATTGTGATAGCTTCACCCCGAGTCATCAGACCATCTCAAAATTTACAAGACTCATCAATGGGCATAAAAAATAAGTTTCTGTAGTTTTTAAATAATGTATGGGCAACCTTGTAGCTACCA
The DNA here is from genome assembly GCA_947369275.1 of Nemotelus nigrinus. Classification (NCBI taxonomy): domain Eukaryota; kingdom Metazoa; phylum Arthropoda; class Insecta; order Diptera; family Stratiomyidae; genus Nemotelus; species Nemotelus nigrinus. The sequence continues at coordinate 43,194,463 of OX376373.1, read as the reverse complement.
TAAGTATGTAAACACAAATCTTTCACATGATTTTTAGAATAAAATGGAAACGATTGATGAATTTGATACTATATTTATACAGTCAAATCTAAACTTGTAAAATCCCCAATCGGTATACACTGGTCTTGAGTAGGTACAGGTATGAAAAAAGTTTAATGAATATGATAAGAACCATGTGGTGGTTGTGTCACTATGGAAAAACACTCGGTGAAATTGAAGTGCTATGCTTTTTAACTTCTGATGCAGTTATCAGATTATAATAAAATTCACACACATTTAACCTGAGTGTAAACCAAGTAGGTCATAGATAGTGTGGGAACACATAACACAACCCACAATCACATATCCACACAGCACTATACAATACAATAATATAAAGTAGGCTTAGAAAAATGTAAATAAAAATATTGAAAAATAAGAATCAATAATATATTTTGTAAAAAGCTGTCAAGACGTGTTTCTTTTGATAACATTAAAATTAAATTTTCAGTGGAAGTATTTACTTCCAAATTAGAATTTACTTCTAAAATAGCATAAAAGTGGCAGCGATACCATTTTTATTCTCCAAATACCTTCGAAAATTGTATTCTACGTTAATACCATTTTAATACTCAGACTATGTTTTGTGAAAAACATAATTGTATAAAGCGCCAGTTTATAAAAGTGTTCTTGTCTAAATATCTGTATATTGCCTACTAGGAATGAACAGATAATCTTAATAAAAAAAGGATGATTGGTGAAGCGCTTTTCGTCTTTTTCTTAACGTATAACTTGTCGAAATTAAATATTCCCGTCCATATCTCGAAATAAGTCCCATAACATCGTAATAAATACCACAAATAACACAGTCTCTAAGTTATAAGTAGTGAAAGTTGGTATAGGCTTACACTACTGCACTACACAACTCTTGCTGTAACCACAAAAACCTAACAGGCGTAAACTTAATTGTCTGCTGTTGGAAATATTTATTTTTCTGAGAGGGGCCAACCTAGGGTCTGGGGGGTCCCGGCCCCTCTGCCCCCCCCCTCCCCCTACGGCGCGCCTATGCTGGTAACCCTTAATTTTTTTGTACCCCTATAGTCATCGGATCAAAACGAAATTCGCAGAGTAGGTTGATTTCAATGTGAGGCAGGTGTGATCCATTTTTGGCTTTGTTGCTAGCGACGAGTTGCCAGCATGAGGCGTTTTTTTTTGTTTTGCTATTTTCGTATCATTAAATGGTTACATTAAGTATTTATATCGCGAACATTTACAATGAAAATAAGTTACCAATGTTTAAATTTTCTAAATTCTAGAAATTTTGCGGTCCCAAACATCTTTCGTTTTTCGATCCCAAACATCTTTATATCCCTGTAACTTTCGACGAAATCATCGGAGAAAATTGAGATCGATAGAGTTATTTGATTTTACGTGAGGCAATTGTAGAAGACTTTTAGTTTCAGTGCTGGTAAAGTGTTGCAAGCACTAAGCATTTTCTTTGTTTATCTTATGTTACACTGTTTTCAAAGTTTTGCAGTGTTTGGCTTTCCTAAATCTTGAAATTCATGCAAGCGGTAGTTCTGAAATTCTTTCCACCCTATGTGTTTTAACGCATTGTTAAAATCAAAGTAATTTTACAGTCGAAACAGATTGAAGCACGTGTGGTAGAATATGCAATCAAAATATGCACGATTCTTCTACAGTTGATCGAACATTAGTATTTCTAGTGGTTTAGGTGCGCTAGAGTTTTTTTTTTTTCAAATAAGCACATTGTGGCTATCCCATGCAAAAGGGGTAATCATTTACAATCGAGCATGTTCAAATGCAAAATATCCATTAGTTTTAACAGCATCATCATGAAATTATCTCCGACTAAACGTTTTGTTTGTACGAAAATTTTATACCGGATATTGCACTTTATTACTGTATTTAATTGGTTTTCATAGTAGCACTGCTTAGACAGAGTATTGTAGACTGGCTAATTTAATTTGACCTGAGTTTAGAAGCCATGCAGTACATCACCGTTTTGGTCATACTTCTGGCTGTCTTATTCAGTGTCGAACAAGTGAGCCCCGTATTAGCTATTCGTATAGACATATGTATTAAACTTATTTGTAATTTCAGAAACGAATTTTCGTCATCTTCAACCACCTAGAGAAGTATGCGAATTCTCATTATGTGAGTATAAACGCTTCACTGAACGGACATGGAGGTTTCAATATGCATTTCGAGATTTTACGAACTATTCCGCATATATATGGTCATTTGGAGATCGCTATGCTGAACTTCATGGGCAACAGAAATTTGACGGTTATGAATCGGACTGTTAATGCATGTAAATTAAGAAAAAATAGTGGCCGTGAAACATTGTGGAATAACATCGCGAATTTGGCTTTGGTCTATGGAAATATTAGTATCCAATGTACATATTACCCGGGGATTTATTTAATTCGAAATTTTACTATATCAGATTATAACATGCCAAACTATATTCCTAGCACCTTCGTTCAATTTCAAGCAGTATTTTCAGTATTGACGGAAAATGAAATCGGGGATTTGGAGCAGATATTACGGTTTACGTGTTCGGGTTTGGCGAAAGACGCTAAAGATAGTGAGCAAAATACTGCAGTTGTTGGATGAAGATTGTTATTGTTTGAAAAATAAATTCTTACTTTTCTGGTTTTGAAACTTGCGGACGAAAACAGTTATTAATTACAATTTATAAATTCGTTAAATTAAATAAATGAAACCAGGTGTATTTTCTTGAATATTGAAATTTATTTGTCCACATATATCTGGCTCAACTAATTCAATAAATTCAGGTATGTTCTTGAAATTTCAGCTAATTTCAATGCAAAGAGTTAGATCGGCTAAGGATACAAAGTAAAATAAATCCACCGAAACCCTTATTGGGTCTAGGGGTTGACGCTAGTAAAGAGCTTCAATCACAAATTTACAATGAATGTATATGTGTGATTAGTCCCACAACCAACTTTAGCCCTGATTGAAATCAAGAACATATTCAAAGCGAGGCTAGTTTCTTTACTTGTTTAGTTTTTAGCCAATTTTCTAGCAATACAGCAGTAAGTTTTTACTAAAAAAGATTTCAGACGAGAGGTTAGAGAGCAGACCTATAATAACTGGAGCCAAATAAAACCATTATCCGTTTAATGATCAATACGCCTTTGCAATTCAATCAATTTCAAATTGATAGATGTTTGTCAAAATTTAAGTTTAGAATCAAGTTAATTACGTTGTTTTTATTCGATTGGAACGCAGATCAAAAAGTATCAGTATTCTTTTTTTTAATTATTTAGACTTAATTGCACTTCTCACCGCTGGAACTTAGTTTCTACATTCAAGCTCTGAGCACAGAACTGAAGAAAAAGTAATCGAACCTGCTTACAGATGACAGACAGAGAACTCATTATAGCAGCAACTGTTATTGTTGCTGCAATTATATTGTTGAGAAGAATTTAGAAGTAAAGTGTATTATTGACATGTGAAATCGATTGTTGATATTTTATTTGTGTATTAAGTTTTGCTCTTATGTCTTTGAAAGCTGATCTAATTGAAATGGATTATTTTAAAATTTAAAAAGATGTTGGTAAAAACGTAACCAAATCAAAGTTGGGCTAATGACTGTTTATATTTATAGAAAACCAATAATTGGAATATAGAAAGTATTGAAAGAAAGGGGTTTGAACAAGCTAAAATTATACTTTTTTAACTAATTCTATCCAGAATTCATCAGTAGAAATATTTTGTCCTGGATTTGGGTTTTTTATACATCCATGAATTATTGATTGTAAATTATATTAATTGATTATTCTAAAGAAACCACTTCATCTAATGCTGCTCTTACTTAAAAGTATGTCAAACTATAACATTAAACAAATTAAACGTACAAGTAAATGTCTTTGTTATCTGTAGAGTTAATTTGGATGACTATTATTTCCAAAAAAAAATTGTTCATTCAAATCTGCAGTTCCCGTTTATCACAGGTTGCCCATCCATCACAAAAAACTGACTGTATGACCGGCTTATGTATTAAAATCTTGTTTGGTAAAGGGATAGGATAGGGATAGGATGCAACTTTGGTATTCAGGACTTCAGGTTAGGTTCAATTGTCTCTGTAGGTAAAAGGTTGATTTTTGGTGAAGAAAAACTCGAGCGGAGAGGAGGGCATATACAATATCTGGAGATGTAGTAAGATCTTAGTAGTTCACTTTCGGCTAGTTAACACTACTTAGCGATTCCTGGGTTAATTTGGATCTCTCACTTTTTTCAAAAACCTTTAACTACTAAATGTGAAATTGTCTGCTAATACAACTGTAACGTAATAGCTGCTGGGTGATTGTCAAGTTCTGGCCCGTAATATTGTTATAGTTTTTTTCTGAAGATAAATACTCGTATTTGTTTTGTCTATTCTTTCCAATATAGTGTGCCGAATATCTATCAGTGAAATAAATTTCAGATTTTCCATTATTTTGAAAAACTAACAGCTTCGTACCCAGTTTCTTGTCTTGCATCCTCCGCGATAGACATCAAGGCTTCTATCATTTGTTTATAATCTTGATGTAAGGCGCTTACTGCATCAAGTCACGCAGACCATCTGGTTTCAGAAAAACTTTTAAGAACTTTTCTTGAACCTAAATATTCTGTCAATGTAGAAAAAACCCGAGAAAAAAAATTGTACAGTTTCTGAACCATTTGAAAAAAACTTGTTGCCTCTCGTACACACCCAGTGGCATGAAGACCTACCAAGTTTAGATAATGTCCCGCACATGATATACAAAGGTAGCAAATTCACATTTCTCCTTGATTTTCCCTTGCAGATCACCTTACTTTCCTGGCATATTGAAGCATTGTCGCAGCTTTGCCCTCTGCAATCCTTGGTTTGTATGTCATGATTCTCTAAAAATGTCAGGATGGTTTCCGCTAAATATTCTGATTTATGCTCTTTGATAGGTATAAATTCCAAAAGCCTTTCAGCTGGAATATGGTCTTTTATTTAACGAATTATAAAAATTAACTGGTTAGTATGAGACAGATTGGGCATGCTGGCAGCGCTAATTGAAAAATATTTAGCTAATTTAACTTCATTTATAATTTTTTTTAGGATCTGATTTCCCATTACGTCAATAAACTCATAGCAAACATTCGCTAATGAATAAGAAATGTGTCTCTTTTCAGGATTCCCAAATTTTTTTTAGATGATCTGCAAGAAATTCATCAAGTTCACTTAATAACTCCACTCATCCTACATAATTTCCATTGTTGGGAGATCCAAGGTTTTCATTGTCCCCTCGAAACGGAAGGCCTCTCGATACCAAAAATTGTATAACTACATCAACCCGATTAAATACACTTTTCCAGTTATCCACTTCTTTTTGACATTAACATAGCTAGTATGTATCTACTATACCAATTGCATTCTTCGTGGCAGATGAGTCATCATAGATTGCTTATGTGCAGGGCTATATTAATGATGTAAAATTATGTGATTGATGTGTTTTCGATCATTATATCCACCGGGAGAGCATAGGTTTACATCTGAAGGGTTAAATAAGCAGCGAGAAAAATAAAATACAGATTTCTTCGAAGGCGAACACAGCAACCATTTTCTTTGAACACTTTCACTGTTCCTTGATTTACGAATAAATAATTCTTTATTGAAATACCTTACTGATTTGCCATCTTCTTTGTATCTATAGGTTTTGGACATTCCGAAAAAGTCACAATTTTTACTTTGAAAATATATGGGCTCTTTACGAATCCAATTTTCATGGCTTTCTTCGGTAAAATGTTCGTTAAAATAATCGGCAGGGTCGTATGAAATATTTTCTGGGTCGGATGACTACTTTTGTTCAATTAAAACAGATGTTGGTGAAAATATTCCATTTTTTCCGTAGGAACAGACGCTTCGTGCACATTATGGTTTAATATTTTTTTCTGAAGTGATAGGATTTAGCAAAGAACAAGTATAATATGAGGTAGTTCCCAGGGTTCCCGCAATCTGGTGCTTATATCATTTATTATGTGGATAGTTCATTATTTGTTTACTGCTCACTCATTTACCTGCGGGTATAGGCTTCAGCATGTTACGCCCCTGGTTTATGAATTTATTAAGTATTAAATATAGTCAGGTAATTAAATTATTAAGTATAGTCAGGTAATTATAGCTAATGAGATCACAGGGCCCTGGGCACTTGCCCAGTGTGCCCATTCGCAAAGATGGCCCTGCCGAAGAGCCATTCTCATATGGCAGGACTCTTCTACGTATAGAATAGGGGTGAACCTTGCCTCCCGTGTTAACAATGCATGATTCCTGGGTGGAATCGACAGTTGATGGAACCGTCGTTTTGAAGAGAACAGCAAGAGCCATCCTCGCGCAGCCAAGATAGGGGACATCTCCTCTTTGGGACATTTTTGCTTAAATATAAAAGCTAATGCTAAAAACACTTCCTTAGCTAATGACCATTTGGTGATTATGTTGCCCTATGGACTACGACAAAGTCCTTCCAAACACCATCATGGATAGATGAAGGGAGTTATATCTAAAGGTGAGTGCTTAAAACACTTCCTTATTGAATGATCATTCGGTCAATCGTCCTTAAAACTACGAATTTGTCCTTCTGCACACCTGCAGAGGAATGTGAGGGATGCAGACCCCTTGGTAGATTCGCTGTCATTCTCAGATAAATCTCAATCGATATTATCTCTTCCCTTCGCGCGATCTGAAGTTTATGTTAGCTCTCCGCTAGTGCGTATCCCCAGGAAGCATAACGATCTTCAGCTTGATCCTCTTCCGCTAACGTTCTCTCAATTTAAGTAGCAAGTTAAAGATTTAATTCTTAAAGCACTTTATAATGCTTGTTTATTTTACCGTTTTCGGCACTTTATTCCATGTTAACTTGTGTATTACGTTAATTTGTTTCAGTTTCAAATATGTATGTATATACCTATTATTTTCAATTATTTGTTAATTTTTTTGTCTTTTAAGATATTTTTTTTTATCTTTTTAGTGTTTCTATTTTTGTACCTGGGCAGTAGCCTGCTAAAATAGATTTTAATAGATATATAAATAAAAAAAGAACAGCAAGAATCCTAACCCCACATCATGGTATAGTGAAGGGATTTCGCTCCTCCCTTAGGTTATTATTGCAATACACCAGCCGAGGAATAGAATATGTGAAATAATTAACAGTAAATATTAAGTCGAAATTACATATTTGATGACAGAAACTATATTGCGTCATTACCTTTTGTATTCGTTTCCATTCTGAAAGAAAAGCAGAAATTCCTCTCGGACACTATACTATACCATTGTAAATTAAAAGCAAGAATAGCAGTTTTTTGTTCCCGTTCTTTTAGCATTTTAGATCGCGTGTCCAAAACCTTTTCAAAGACTGCACAAACGATGCAACATTATTTTACACTCCTTTCCACTAAAAAGACATCACACCATATGAACCTACTTTATATAAACTACTTATAAATGCGCATTTTCAAACATCAAAGTAGACATCGTTATTTTTTTCATAGCCATCAAAATCATCTCAGAGTAGCAAATTGGGTAGCAGACGGCTCAGCCCGACAAAATTTCAAGAAAAATTGCTAAAGTAAGTAAATGCATCCAAATAGCTGATAGTGAATAAAAAAAATTACTAAACCATTCAATTTCTTTTCAGAAACTGTACAAGTTCAGTGCCAAATTTTGAATTTCTTTCGGAACAGCAAAAAAAAAACTTTGAAAGAACAAAAAATATGACGGATCAGCAAATTATTCTTGGTGCAGTTGGAGTAGCTATTGTACTTCTTTTAGTGAATAGAGTCTAATAAAATGATTTGAAGACCCTACTGTTTTGTGTTTACTGTGGAATGTTAGATATTCGAGGTAGCACAGGAATTAAATTCTACCAAGCGGATTTCTTTATAATTTTGAGCAGAATCCGGTCATGGGTATCTTAAAAGATCTTGAAAAGCGAAATGTTGTGGCAATTGAACAGAGATGTACGTTTTTTTTTAAAGTTCCATTGCACTTGAAACTAGTGCTCTAGAATAGTTTTGTCTAACATAAACAAGCCACCTAGATATTATTCAGTAGTTTTATGTCATCTTTCAATATATGCATATTTACCAGAAAGAGTTATGAAATTCTTGAATCTCCTTCCTCGAAAAAGGTAATATTACAAGAACATTGCAGCCACATTGATCCCTACGCTATTAAATCATATGTATGTATACATATTTCCTTGGAAGGAAAGATTTTTCCTTGTTACATGGAATGCGAAATATTTGTCAATAAATTGCTATTCAACTGGGCAATAAATTTTACCACATCGACATTATTGCATTCCTTTGCGTTTAATGGAATTTTACAAGATATATTTCCAATCGGTTATTGCACATGCTTGCGTTGACATATGTATGTACATATGTACGGATTCAAGTGAAGTTTATTATTACTATTTGAGTCACCGAAATATTTATTTGCTAGCTTTTTTGCTAAACTTGATAGTGCAAGTAAACGATGGAACATAGATGAATCTATTCTTAGACAGAAATCGCGAGTAATGAATCGAACTATATTTCCTATTAAGTTGAACCTTGTCGATTATAGTTTAGTGAACAAGGAAGTGAATGGCATAAAAGACTGAGGTCATATTCAGTATAAGAAAATATCGTAGACTCCCGCAAGATATATGTACATATGTATATTGTCCCCCTCGCAGTCTGCAGCCAGTACAAAAAACTATTGATTTTTTATTGAAAATCATTAAAAATCTTTGAATTTTAGTCATCAGCGATAATTTTATTCTGTTTCAGCATTCTTCACCTGGACATTTTATAAATAATTGCCAATATATTATGGAGGCAACTAATAATACTCCAATAATCGCTACAATATCATCTATCATTTGTTTTTGGTCTTCATAAACAGCTATCGGTTCTAAATCTCGATCTTAACACTATGAATTTAAACAGCAGTTGAATTTAAAAAGCTGCAACAAAATGAAGTCTGACAAATCATGTCAGACGTCAAATCGTTTTGACTGTGAGCTGGTCTGCCCTACGTAGCATAAACGTCCTGCCTGCATTATAGAAATTTTTAGTTATTTGAAAATTTATGTCTTTTTAAATGCTTCAGATAGATGGAACATTTTCACTATTGATTTCAACATATTTGCTCAAAAAAAATATTTCATATTTTGTAGAATGGTGTGATAAATTATAAAAAACACTCAAATCTAGTGTAGGCCCAAAAATGTCAAAAATGTTTATGCTTCGTAGGGCAGAAGTCTCATTGAGTACAAAACGAAACAGGAACGGAATGTAAGCATGACGAACTAGTAAGTAAAAAGGACAATCAGAGACTATTTCACAGATGATGGAAAGTACTGAAGACACAATAGGTGCGTTTTTTTATGCATCTAAAGTAGTGCAGGATAGCAGTTTGCACGTGAAACAACAACAACATTCAGAGTACTTGTCAACTCTGTGGAGTTCGTAATCGTCCTCTGTGTGGAACGTATTTCAATAATTCATGTCAGCTGAAACAGTTGCCTTCAGTGATAAATTCTCCAAAATTTCCCTGTCAATCTAGCAACCTGGAAACATTGAAACGGACAAATATGATTGAAAAATCAATGCTGTCAACAAAATTGTCATCCCATGAGTCGTTTAAAAAAGAAATTACGTTGTAAAAAGAAATTCACATCATTCTAATTTTCTAGGTAGACATTTGCTATTTCGAAATTTGAATTTTGAACTGACAAATGTCTGACAAACAAACTGCTGCCAACCAAATAGTAATCATTTTTTCCATGCATGCAGGGTACCCACTCCACTCTGGATGACAAAAAACACAGCTAATATACAGGAAAAATTCCAAAGTAAATATCGTTGAGAAGCTTAACTTGTAGGGATCTAACCTATAAAAATGAAAATGTGTTCCAGACTAATGGCTTGTATTGTATTGTTAAGGTGCTGATGCTCTTGAAATTAGATGTGTTTCACAGATAATCAAGAAGTTTTGTTTTGCTATTTTTTTCATAATACGTACAATTCATTCTTTAGCACACTACTTTCGCCAATGAAATAACAAGGTTAACCTTACTTTAAACATTAGTAGCACTTTCGGACTTTATATATTAGTAATGTAATGTTATAAAGGGTTTGTCTTAATTTGTCACTTTGTATGTACTTGCTTGGCGAATGTAGCCACCTCTTATTTCAAAAAATCAAAACTAGAAATTCGATTTTAATTAAACTCATCTGTTCAGTCGCCAAGTAGTTTGGCTTACTGAAACAAACTGTCTTTATAGTCTCATATTCCGATCTTATATAGTAACATTTTTCGTTGAATTAGAAAATGTATGGCTTTGGTTTTTGATATTATTTATAATATCAAGTGTGTTTGTTCTAGTCTCCGCTATGTCACATCCACTACTAATTTTAGCCCTCAGCGCATTCTTAGAATATCTCGCGGATATCACACAGCGTACATTTTTAAAATGTTTTGACATTTTGTGTTTACGTTTCAGTATTCGGAACAGTAACACCAAACTCTAACAGAGTTTCCAAGAAAATGTATCATTGTGAATGGGACAAAGCTCGTTTTAGTCCCAAATTTGGCCTGTATGGTCTAGGAGTTTATGTGGCGTTTTAAAAAATGGAGGATTGCTTACAGGTGCCTCAACTGAACCGAAGTCCAGAAGAGGGCCTAAAAGGCAAGGTAAGGATGATGGCGAACCATCAACAGGGGCAACTAAAAAAAAGTGCCCCGAGAGCAAGCTGCCTTAGAAATGGCCGTGAAGGCCCCTCATCTGCATTAGTGGAGCACCCTTTAGTCCAACCCCGATGTTTGCTGGTTGGCCGCTTTGCTAGCTCTACGCGACTGGAGTGGATCACTCGAAAATGGGATGAACTTGCTCCCAGAAAACAAAAGGGCACACTACGTATTATATATTCGTCAAATGAACTAATACTAGCCCTAAATAAAACAAAACGAAAGGGGCTTTTGTCTGTAAAGGACCAAAAGCAGCTCTCAGGTATGGGCTGACCCAGCCGAGACGTGACTGGTGAAAAGGGGACCGAGAAACACGCGACAAGAAATCTAAACAGGAGGAAAACTGCCTTTTTTCGTAAGGCCCGAGGATGCGGCAGACAGCCCCAGGCCCTTAATGTTGGCGGGGCCAAGACACCAGATGTTAGGAGGTCTCTCCGCTCACTGATTTTGGCCTTAATACAAACAAATCAAAAAATAAAAACTGGAAAAAAAACTACATGGCCACGGTCCCACCCTTTTCCAAACGGAAAATCTAAGAAAAACTAAATCAAATTATAAGTCAGCCAGACCATCGCAAAACTCTGAAAAGTAAAATTAGCTTTTCAACACTGTTAAAATGATCTACCTGAAGCAACCTTCCTATTTTTCCATAGTCCAATTGCTACCCTGCATACTTAGTTGATGCCTTCAATCTAAAAATAATTCGGAGTCACTTCGCTTCTGATCGACGAGGCTAAACACACAAAGAAATTACAGAGCTTATGACTGCAAAATCCTCGCATCTTTCAAGGGAGTGCGTTATTTTGTTGCATCACAACCACAAGCCTCTAAAATTTCTGTTCACCGAAAATTCTGACAGGCCATCCACGTCACGTCAGTCTAAGCATTTAAGCTTTATCAGCATCTTCATCATTGATATTTGGTATATCTGGTCGCAACAACACCGTAGCTGGTACTCTCGCACTATTTGAAAATATTACTCTTCCTTGCTCTTTTAACTGTGCGGTAATAGCATTGTCCCAACCATGAAAACCAAAGCCCAAAAACTTCAGAAAAATCCAACTTCAAAGTTCAAAAAACATCAAAATTCTGGTTCGGACAATATTTAGTGATGAGTTTGGCTGAAACTCTGAGTCTTAAATTTCAATTCAGTTTTGGAGCCTGGTTTTCAAAAATTTGCATAGCCTTGTACATCCTGTTACTCGCGTTTGAAGAAATTTCATTTCTCTTAAATTCTTTTTATCTGCCATGAATAAGGATATCAGCACTTCGGCTCGAGAATGTCAATTTACCAGGCAAGTTACCAAGCACATTGACGCTCAGGCTAGCAACTTTTCTAATGTTTCCAAAAGTTTTGAAGTTATTGAGCTAGAGATTGTGGGTTTAATACTCGGATCTAGTTCAGAAGGTTACATATGCTACTTCAATATCGTCGATTATTTGACTAAATGGACAGAAGACAATTGCCTCGTCAGCAGTGCTGCTGAATCATATTTTATTGAGAAATCTGGTTATTTTAAATGAGGTTTATTGAGAAATCGAGTTGGACGTTTTGGAGACTTTAAGCATCGTCTCCGACCAAGACAGATAATTTGAGTCAATTCTTTTCAATGAAATCAGCAAACAAAAGCCGCAAACTTGCCGTCAACAATTTTTTTGAGTAATGTCATCCTTAAGTTGGCTATATTGGCTCATAACGATGAAAACTACACATGAACACTTGTATTAATTTTTCTGAGACCACGTATGTACAGTAGTTCGAGAAAAATTTTCTGTGCGACAGGCAGAACTCTTTTACGGAGAAAACTTTCAACTTCCAAATGATTTCATTTGAGGAAATTCTAGGAAGTTCAGGCAAAAATAGTTTGCTCGGGAACTTTCCTATTAAATGAAGAAATTTAGGATTTAGAAACTTACGAATCATAGAACTCCAAACAAAAAATTGTCATGTTTTCGAGTTGATTTTGTTCATTTGCCACTACGTCCACGTTACAGCGTTTGAAGTTTTACAGCTTTTGAAAGAAGAGAACCTGCATATCTTGCATCCATGTAAGAACTAAACGTGCGTTTTTGAATCTTCTGGCTTTATTGTTGCTGCTTTCGTTTTGCAAGACCAATCTTTATTGTTGTCACCTTGTATAAAATTAACGTTTTCCTATTTTAAATTTCCCAAGAAAAGCTGAAATATACGAGTTGCTTGTTTAAACGATTTGTGTATATGTTATCGAACTATAGACTATCGATTTCAGCTTATGTACCAAAATCTTACGTAATTTCCTGGATTCAGCTTTTCAAACGCTCGTTAGCATCCTGTTCTATGGAAAATTAAGATATTTTATAACGCATAGAAAAATAGGGTACCATGAACGAGGAAATTTTAAGTCGAGGCTAGAGATGGGCGTTTCTGGTGTTTTCAAAAAACTAAAACGAACTGTTTTTTTTTTCAAAAACAACTGTTTTTTAAACCTGTTTGAAAAAAACAGTTTGAATTAACGAAAAAAAACAAATTTTCTGCTGTTCGACAATTAGAGTTGGGTGGTACTAGGATTTTCACATACAAGGTATAACTAGTACGAGTACGAAAAAATACCTGTTCCAAATACCTGTTTGAAGTATGTACATGTATACATACAATGCATACGATTTGCAGTAATGTAATGAAATGGACTAATATGCCCCCTTCCACCCTCCAGACACAACGTTCCCAAGCTAGAATGGTGATGGTGCAAGATTACCTTCAAAGAATACCGAGTCATTAGTCTGTGCAGCTTGTCCGTAACTTTCCAATGGTCGGTCATTTATTTGGCAAGTCTTTCTCGAATCTAGGGGCCATCTAAAAGAAAACGATCAAATTCAATCAATTTAATTTGTTTTTTATTGTATTATATGCAAAAAACACATCCTGTATTCGTTCAAATGACAAAAGTAAAAAAAATTACTAAGATAGGACCAACTAATCCTGTTGTCATCTATATGACTTTTCATCGAGCGATCTCTGATACCAAACTTTTCTTGGCTAATCTGAAACAGTCGGATTTCCACTTCGCTTCACTGAAGCATGAAGGTTTTATTAAAAAATAAAAAAAATGTTTCGTTCATTAAACATACACCCACTAGGGGGCCAACATTTTCCATAAGGCTGGGCATGAGACCAGGGGCACCTTGCCTGCCGTGATCTCGTAAATTTTACGACCCCGGTAGGTATGGAGACACCTTCTTGGCGACCTGCAGTAACGAGGAGGGCCTCAGCACATCCGGAGACGCCAACTGATGAACCAAAAAGAATCTCAACCTTTTCTTCCTTGGCACTTTTAGTTTTTCCGGTGGATTTGATTTTGCCGTATCTTCGAAACTAAGCCGCTTTTTCCCAGACTTGTATGTAAATTTCACCCAAAACAACTCAGAAAGGTCCCCAAATTCATGCTAGATCAAAAAATGTGCTTTTTTTATACTTTAAAAATTATGGACGTTTTTGCCCAATTTCCCCTATCAAAAATTTGATTGCCCTAAAAATATCACTAATATACTCTCCGAACACTCCCAATGATCGAAAGCGATCGAAACTATGGCCAAAAAACCCCTTACTCCCCTACAAAACCGAAATTTTTATCTCACAGCAATAGGTCTTGGCCCGTTATGTCCCAAACCACTCTAACCTAAAATTGGCCAATTTTGTCCGATTTCAGCTCCTTTTGCCCTAAAAACTTTTTCAATATTTAAATAAAATACTTGCAAGCACGAAAATACTCGCAAGTACGAAAATACTGTTTTCCGCAGCTAAGCAGTTTTCCACTGCCAAACAGTTCGTTTTAACAAACGAAAAACGGTTCGTTTGAAAAAAACGAAAAACGATGAAAAACGATAAAAAAAAACGAAAAACGATTCGTTTTTAAAAAACGGTTCGTTTAAAAAAAAAACGAAAACGATTCGTTTTAAAAAACGAAAAACGATTCGTTTGAGAAAAACAAAAAACGACTCGTTTTAGAAAAACGCTTAGTTATAGAAAAACTATTCGTTGTAGAAAAACGGTTTATTTTAGAAATGCTGTTCATTTTAGAAAAAAACAAATCGTTTTAGAAAAACTATTGGTCGCTGTTCGTTTTTTGCAAAAATGTTCGTTCGTTTTTTGCAGCCAAACATTTTTTTTTTCAAACTGTTTGGCGTTTTTCCTAGTCGAGGCTATTTGGAGGAATGAAGGTTTTATCAGAAAGAAAACTTTAGCATATCTCCATGACTAATAAAAATATTTCTTTTCTTTTTGATTGGTAAGTTTGAAAGTTTTTTTCTAAAGCATGCTTAAACATCGAAATGAAGTATGATAATGTTTTTGAATAACAGTTCAACGTCAAACAAATTAATTACTTTATAAAAAATGTTTAAAGCACTCGTATTGCAAATAGTATTACAAATATTAAGTTAGTGGAATTTGAGAAATCCGCTAATTCTGCTCACTGAAGAGGCAGCTCACAGTTTTATGCTCGTGCTTGTGAGCACGAATTTATTTCTATTTCATTGTCTTAAAATTTAGTGTCATATAAAGACGTTTGGAGGAAAAATTAATTGGCTTCCACCATGTTTATTCATTTCCAGCCATAGCTTATTAAAATTATGGCAGGGTGTTTCCTAAAATTTCTGCATTGCCATTAAAAAATAACCTTAACATATAAAGGATCTCAGGGAAAGTATTATTTTTGTTTGAAGTCCTCTACGCACACTTAAAGAAACGATCTACTTCTTATGCAGCATCAAAAATCAACCCTCGCAAATGGACGTTTCCATTCTTCAAAAAATACATTACTAACTTTGCAGAGATATCAAACCAAAACGAAGTTAATTTCACAGAGCACACTTCACAAAAATGCTAAATAATCATTATGATTTATTCCCTTTTTCCCGTTTGCTTGCAAAGGTCTACGTTTACCCTCAAAATACTTATTTATTCGGGTCGCTACTTTGCAAATTCAATTTTTTCCCAATCATTTGGTCTTAAATAATCCGAAACACTTAACATATACCCACTTCGTTCCCGGGACGAAACTCTCCAAACCCTCCTCGATGTTTTTTCTTCTTTATTCTCAAATAAATATTTGAACATGTTTTCAATGCTGATTCAGAATATTTTTACTATTAGAGCATGCCGTTTGTTGTCAATGATTTCTTTTTATTAGATCACAGTCCTTCGCCCGGAGGACATCATTTAAATTGGCATCGAAGAAGTAAATAAGTATTAAAAGCAAATAATGATGGCGACCCTCAAGGGAAATTCGAAACGATTTCCAATTTGCTACAGTTTTTTTTTTTGCTCCACAGTCGGCTCAAATAAATTCCCATACATATCGACGATAGACGAAGAATTTCTTCTTTAAGACAACGACGCGATAGCAACAACTGGGATAACAAGTCTCGGAACGAGCCTCTCGAACCATCCTAGCGAACTTATTGCTGGGAATATTTCATGGTGCGGCATTTGGTTGCAATCTCTGATACGTTGTTATAAATTTGAAAGTATTCAAGATTTTTATGGAGAATTCATGATATTCTTAGTCAAGTTATGCGAAAAAGTTTTATGTTTCACAAGAATGACCACTATAAATTTAAGTTTCGAATAGAGATGTGGTTATTGTTGGTGAATATTTCAAAGTAGATACAGGAGTTATAATGATATTCAATTTTTCAATTATGTAAAAGTAGATATAATTTAAGTGGCAGGATTTCAACGGGCTTGCCCTCACACTTCTCTTGAACGACGAGTATAAATGTATTCATAAATTATAAATACCAATAATGCTATTATAAAATAAAAACATATAACTTGCTCTTCCTTATCTTGAAATTTATTTTCATCCAATCTGAAAATGTTTCACTTTAAAGCTTCAAAAAGCTTTTACAATAAATACATTTGGCCATGACGCTCCCCCAAATAGAGTGAAATTTTTATAACTTTGTCCCATTT
Source organism: Nemotelus nigrinus (assembly GCA_947369275.1). Lineage (NCBI taxonomy): Eukaryota > Metazoa > Arthropoda > Insecta > Diptera > Stratiomyidae > Nemotelus > Nemotelus nigrinus. Next base: position 43,177,736 of record OX376373.1, on the reverse strand, counting down.
GAGGGCTTATCAACTAAATCCTTCAATGACTGCGTTAACCACGTACAATCAATTTCATCTCAGATTGTCAGACGTTCCGTTGAGCTCATTCCGTATACCCAATAGAGCCCCAATCTGACATACTCACACTCCAAATTCACTTTTTCTGCATATTTACACCGAATTTTTCACTGTTTGCCCAACCAATACGGTTGGGATCAAATTTAATTTAGTCAATATTAAAGCTGAAAAAACGAACCCAACGAATGAAACCATTCATTTATTTCAGTGATTGCTTTAGGCCAGAGTCTGTGCACATTTTCACAAGCAAAGAAAACGCAGGCTAGTAGTCTTGGAAAATTTAATATCAAACGGAAATGGAATGAGACCAGTTTCTAAATGCAGGATGAATCTTTCAATTAAAAAACTTCTTCTACTTCTGCTAGTCGGAAAAACGCAATTTGCAGGTCAGCGACGGAGTGAACCTATCACAAAAAAAAAACTGAAAAATAGATTGAACATTTTGGCCAGTGTGCTGGAAACGGATCCCTAACAAAGCCTGATTCCAGGTCGTTTTCGATGTTTTTAATTAGAAACAGTCGTGTTCGGAACAAAAACAAGCAATATTGGCTCAAAGCTCTCTTTGAGCTGCAGTCGAGAACAATGACGAAAACTTAAGAATGATATTGCATTTATTTTAGGACGTTGCTTTTATGACCCGAAAATTTGACATCTCATACCAAGACATATTTTACGGACAGTAGCTTATGCGTGAGATTAATATTTTTGATATTTGCTTTTCGTGATATTATTTTTTCGGCCTTAGAGAAGCTCCTTGTCTGTCCTTCAGCATACAAGCAGGATTTTTTAATAAGTATTTCCTGGGATGGTTTTAAAAGAAATAATTATGAAAGAAATGGATGCGATATTGGCTAACCATGAGGATCGTACTGCTTAATAATAGCTGACAATGCTTGTAGTACAAAGATTATTTGGATTTTTGCACAAAAGATATTTGAATATCCGGTCGGAATACTTCTATCGAGTAAATTACTCTAACGAAAATGAGTAGAAATGAAGCATCTTATTAAAAATTGTAAAGTTTTAGAATCACAATGTAGTTTTACTAAAAACACAACAGTGCAAATGTGAATTAAAAATAGCGCCCAATGTGGGCTATTTTTCTCAAGTATTTGAACCAACATCTTGTTAATAATTATTATTGTATCGTTTGAAAACATTCATCAATTTAAATAGTTCACGAATTTTATTTGAAAACTTTGCTTCCTCGATTTATGTTTTCTCTGATTTTTTCGAGCTCACAACATTCTTAAAATTATTACTGTAATACTGTGTCAATAGCTCGACTTTATACTATGGCCACTGCAACAAGTAATCAAGTATTCTCAATTTACTGATAATTGTTGATGCTTTTTTGCTATGCTTCACACAAATGAATCTAAAGTCTTGCCTGTATTACCATGTCACTCTCTATATAGCCGGTACTTTAATAGAACTATTTCTTCTACGGCAGAAACCTCTTATCTTGCATTCTATTAAATTTTCTGCAAGAAGACATGACGTCGTATTTATGTAATGTCAGACAAGTATTTGACGCAAAGTATTGGTTCGACCGAGTAATATCGCCATGTTATCATGTCTAACCATGTGAAACAACTGTAGTGATTTCCCTAAAGATTATAATCAAAGCGACCAACATGAGCCTCGAGATTTCACTTGAGATTCCTAAAAAAAAATGGGCTTACACGCTGGTAAACTGATAGACATTAAATTGATTTCTTTTTATCAATTTGAAACCATAATTCATACTCAAATAAAATCTATGATTATTTACATAATGATTTTTCGGAAAATTGATTGTTTAGCACTACATTATACATGAATGTCATAGCTCTGATGAATTTCAATTATAACTCATGAAATATTTTGTAAGTTTTATGTCTCCAAATTAGTCACTTGAAACTCAATTTGTCCATTTCGAAAGACACTTGTCCTGTGGAGGAGTACAAAATGAACACACATGGTCCACTTATTACGCCATAAAACACAACATTACATTTTCATTACACTCGTCAGACCCGGCACAGAAGTGAACGCTTGCATGAATTCATTGCCTTGACGATATCTAATTTCATGGATCCTTTTAAAACCATAAAAGGACAGAAATGTTCATTTAGCGCAAACACTCAGTCGTAATCTTGGCAATGATAGTTGCGTTCAGTGCTTGGACTGAACGATCATGAAAGGATTCATGTCGTTATTTGCTCAGATTGCTGCAAGCAAGCAACCTCGTGTTTGTCCTGGACCAGTCAATAGCACACACAAACAGATATGGAGTGAGATGAAAACGAGACGACAGAAACCTTTTTGCTAGTTGATTTTTTTCGATGAAGAGTGAGCGTTTTCTGCCAGACTTCGTTTTATTTTCTTGCCGAACAACAGCCAGTTCAGTGGGAAACGATGATATTACAAGCGCGTGTAAAGCAGGATAATATCAAATTGGCAGCAATATGGGAGCAACATTTATTAAATTGTCTGACTACGAGACTGTAAGAATGACATTCATTTTGGTTGGATGGAAATGTTACATCATGTAAGTTATCTAAATCTTTCATTCGGCTTCACAAAAAAAACCTTTATTGTGAAGATAATTCAACTTATAGGCATCTTAATTAATAGTAGCTCAAATTCAGGCTTACCAATTCAAAATATCGTGCAATAAACTAGATAATACTACTAACTGACTGTATGGAACCGAAAATTTAAGTGAGCAAACGAATTTGCTTATTTTACATATCAAAGTAAGCAAAATAAATGTATTTGAATGGCAACACAAAATTGGCAATCATGTTATATATTTAGATATGGAAATATTTAAGTAAGCTAAGATTGAAGTTGAATTGAAATGCAAATGGGTTGATTAAGATATTAAAGATGTAATTTCTTCACGAATATAACTAAAAAAAAACAATTGGTAATTCAAAAGCTATCTCAAATAGATTATTATCTATCAAGCATGAAAGAGAATAATTTTTCATACAAATTCGCAAGTCCGTATTTTAACTGAATTTTCGAAGAAAACTCAGTATTAAACTCGCTTCGCTGAAAATTCATATTTCTTTGTATATACATATATTTATACAGGGTGTTTCGTAAATAAGTGCATTGCTATATGCCATCGTATAGGCTGTGACGTGGCAAGAAAAAATTCGTATAGGGGGTTAAAAGATTTTGTAAATTTTTAAAACCCTTTTGCCTTTTTTATCTCGTAGCGTGTGAATATACATTCTAATGCGGGCACTAAGGTGTCGCTTGATAGAAAATCATTTTGACTTTCCAGTTATATGTAAAAAAAAATTCCCTATTCCTCTCCCATCAAAAGCTACACGGTTTCAAAGATTTAAAAAAAAAAATATTTTTTTGAAATTTTTCAAATTTCACTAAATTTGCCGCAAAAATCCCATAAAATGGTAAATTTATTTTTCAGATTTAGATTGCCTAAAAAACACTTCACCTTTAATTTAATACCTAAATGTTTATACCTATTTTGAAACATGCCAAGTGATTTCCTCAAATGTAACTTATAGATGGAGAACAAAAGCAGAACTTTTTAATTAACCGTAACGCGTGGTTCGTATTACACGTTGTAACTTTTTATTTCTTACCTGTTTTGGGATATTTTTTAACGAATATACTAAAGACAAAACATAATTACAGGCAGATATTCATTTGTTGTTTTTTTTTAAGGAATAGGGTGACATTTTCTTTTTACTTTTTTTTTATTTTTTCTTTAAAATTATAGTATTTAATAATGTAAAATATAAATAAATAAATAGGTAATGCAAAACTGTTTGTCCCAAAAATTTTGATTCTTCCCGATTAACGAAACATATAAATAAATGCAACAACAATACATTTCATCCTCTTGCAGATAAATTAAGCTGCAATTTTCTACCTGTTAAAAGTTTCAACTTTCAGACTATTACGGGTGGGGCGGCGTTTTTGGACAATGTTAGATATGTTTGCGTAGTCGTAATCTTTAAAAGCAAGCAAAAATCTTAGTTATTATCTATTACCACACAGTGAGTGAGTGCGTTAAATAGCGAAAGAACTTTATAAAATAGTGATCTTGTTCAGATTTGTACTCGGAATTTGTGGTGTTCTTGTGAATAAGTTCTTAGTGTTTAGAATTTAGAAGTGGTTAGAATAATTTTTTTTCGAAAAAATGTCGTTTTCTCACGAGGAACATGTGGACATACATTGGGTGTATGGTGAAGCTGGCAGAAACGCTGCATTGGCCGGGCGGATTTACCACGAAAGGTTTCCAAACTGAAGACTACCTAATCAGCAAACGTTCGAAAACGTTGATAGGAACTTAAGAGAGAAAGGTACATTCCCAGGCTCTTATTAGAGATTGAGGAAGATTATGAAAATATCTTAGATTTATTCGTGAGGAAAACAGAGTTAAGCACACGAAGAGTAGCTGCAAGAATTCGAGTATCCCACGCCAGTGTTTGGAGGGTTTTGCATGAAGATGGTCTACATCCTTACCATTTTCAATCAATCCAGCATTTAGAGGAGTCTGCTCCTTCCGCCAGGCTTGCCTTTTGCAGATTTATGCAACACAATAATCAGGTAAAACAATATGTCTCCACGTTGAGTACCCTGGATAACGCTAAAGAGTCGTAATAAAATGGCAATGAAATCAAGTTAATTAAAAAGCTAAACTGTTGCTCTCTGTCACTATGTTACATTTGCGGAAATTACTTGACAGGTTTGAAAATAGGTAAAAACATTTAGGTATCAAATTAAAGGTGACATTTTAGGCAATTTGGATCTGAAAACAAAAATTTACCATTTTATGGCATATTTGCGGCAAATTTAGTGAAATTTGAAACATTGCAAAAAAAAAATATTTTTTTAAAAAAATCTTTGAAACCGCGTAGCTTTTGATTGGAGAAGGATAGGGAATTTGTTTACATATGATTGGAATTATTTTCTATCAAGCGACACCTTAATGCCGCACTAAAATCTATATTGACTTGCTAGAATTTAGATTTGCCCTTTGGTGGCGGCGGCCATTTTAGTGAATTTTCAAGTACTCCTATGTTTCCAAGCAGTGTAAATTATTGTTAGAAAAAAGTATTGGATAGCTTATTATGTTTTAAGCTTGCCTATGATTGAGAATTGGAAATTTTGAGCCATGTGTGGGTGCTGAGTGCCTAAAAAAAAATTTCGATTTGTCATAGCTTCTGACAAAAACATTAGATCATCGTGACAATTGCAGAGCGTATTGATGTTGATTGAGACTTGACACATATGGATTTTCAAGACTGTGCAGGTAACCCTGAGAAAAAATCCTTCAAATCAACGACCCGCCTGAAAAGTTTTTGCTTTTTGACGAAAACTTCAAATTATTGAAAAATTGTCCATTATGTCAAATTAAAATTTTCTCAATTCCGACTTGCACAAGAACGGCAACCCATCACCAAATTACCTCTATTTTCAGCACTCGAAATTTCTGTTCACGAGAACTGACGACCGGCACAGAACATATTGGTATTAACTAAGACCAGGTCTGATAGAAGTAATTTTGAAATACAGGCAACACTGTGGCAGTGGTACCATGTTGAAAAATCACTGAGAAAAGAAACTGCTTTTTGGCCTATAACTTCCGATTCATAAATCAAAAGAAAGAGGCAAAATAATTTACCAAATTATAAACAACGGGCTAAAATGGTCAGATATTCCTCGAAATATTGGAGAGTTAACTAGCAGAGAAACAAGATCAGCTAGCAGCCTTTTAGTTCGCAAACCAAGAACGAATAGATTAAAGCTAGATCCAATACAACAGGCTATAGCTTTCTACAATACATTGCCAGATCCGTTAGAGAACTCCAGCAATATCATAACATTCAAAAAAAACTTGAAATTGAACATAAAAAATTAACAACGCACAATGACGAATGACACCAGATTTTTTTGTATACTTTTCTCTGGACACAAGTCAATGAAGATAATCATAAGTTAAGTCTATCATATTGATAAGAATTGTGCTGACCCTTATAACAACAAACTAGTTGTCTGGGAAGCAATATGGAAAACTTACTGGAGGGTAAAGATGGTGCACATGGACTGTGCACGCTGATAGAGTACTGCAGAGAGTGGAAGGAAGTAGGAAAAAACAAATAAAAAACATTTTAACAAAATTCACACAATATTTGAACCTTACCCCCAGACAACATTTGGTAAAAATTTGGTTTAAAAATTAGAATAAAATTGCCAGCTATCGTGATTTTTGTCTCCTAAATCTTGCAAATTTTTTCAGCAAAATAAAGCTTTTTCCCCTATATCTTATAGTCCAGTCATGAAATCAAAACAAAATTCGTCCACTAAATGGACCTTCATGCAAACCAAATGTCGTAGGAATTTTGTAAAAAAATCATGAGAGGGCTGCCAGCTATGACCAGTTTTGTAATTTTTTGGAATCTCTTTACCAAGCGATTATGCCATTAGATTTGCAAATGGCAATGATCCTGCAATGAAAATTAACAACAAATATTAACGTTTTGAAAATTTTGAAAGTGTTGAGGGTGATAACCCTAAACATGTTTTCACCCGAAACGAAATTCACAGGGTGGGTTTAACTTAACGTGAAGCAGATTTGGTATATATTTTGCTTTGCTGCTGACACAGGGTAAACAGCATTAGCCATTTTCGTAAATATCGCGCCAACAGATGCTTCAAATTACGTACTCATATGCAAAGCATTTGCAATAAAAATAAGAAACCAATTTTTAAATTTTCCGAGTTTTGAACATTTTTCGGATGGCAGCCTCAAACAACGTTTAACCGCTGAAACTTTCGATGAAATCCTCCGATGAGAACAAAGTTCAAAGCATAAGTTAATTTAAGTATGAGCTTGTTATGGTAAACTTATTGCTGCTTTGTTGGAAAAGTGTTGCCAGCACTGAACATTTTCATCATTTATGTTATAATTGGGTTTTGTTGCTTTGAATAAGGAATGGTTGATATGATTCTACAAAAAAGTGTATCGCGGCTTTCCACATTTTTTGTCACTCAAAGACAATTTCTTCGAAATTCAGTTTTCTAGCGATTCTGATGCGCTAGACTTTTTTTATTATTATTTTTAGTGAAATTTTTGAATTTAATTATATTTGTTTCATTTATATATATTACAAAACAAACGCTAACAGCTTTTCTTTGTTCTTTCTTTGAAGTGAGCTGCTACTAAGCACAAAATAATGGCATCATTTTACTCCAGTGCTAGTAAAAAATAACTAACTTGATATTATTTCTCAAGTATCACAGCAAGTACTTTTAACACATAGCATCACAAGTCTAACTACCGTCATCTTAAGCTTTGACGTACTAAAAATTTCACTTTCTCATCCATTATCCAAATCAACTTGAAATTAGTGCTCAGGGCCTAATTTAAATTCATTGGATTTCCATGTTATCAAGTCTGCGCTCGCATAGGTTTCTGGTATTTTGGCTTCTCGTCGTTTACAGTCTTATGGGATCTACAAAAGTAGAAAATTTCATTTCGGGGTGAAAACAAAGGGTGTAGTTTCTGCTTACTTCCGTCGAAGACATAATCGAATTTTATTGATATTGAGGTAATTCGGAAATCCAGGAATTGAGCCGATAATAGGATGAGAAAGAGATGGTAAATCGATTTTCGTTCGACTGAAAATAAAATTTGAATTGATATTTTTGCGTATTGGGAAATTGAGTTAGGATGAGTTTCTTTTTACTTTACATTTTGCATGTTATATTTATTTTTGATTTTGCATAACAATGTGGTTTTGAAAATGTGTGAAAAAACTAGCTGACAAATGAAAATTAAAGCCTTTTTCACTTCATTTCAGTTTTATTGGTGGAAATTATCAAATTCGAAAATAAATTTGCAAATGATTCCCTATATTTTATTCGAATTCTTTCGTATGTTTTTGAAGCTAATTTTTGTCGCAAAGCTGAAGTTAATATTTTTATAAATTACGTTCACTAAAGAAGATATTGGATGGAAAGTAACTGCAGTGTTTTCATTCGAGAGCTTATTGTTTCGCCAATCGCATAAACCATTTTAGTTTTCGAGGCTGATATTGCAAAGTCCTATTAATAAGAAAGATTTTGCAAAAAAAATAACTTTCCGCTTTTCTTTTTGGCTTTGAATTTTCTATTTTACGAGGCACTGACATGAAGTTTTTATTAGTTTTATTTTTTATATTTTATTTTTAACGTACAATTCGTGCATTAATATTCAACTTATTGATTTTTATAAGCGTTAATAAAGCATTTGAACATATTATGCACTCTTATTTACCGTTGATAATTCGTTCTGGCAAGCATATATGCTCGTGAAATCATCAGTTCTTCTTGAATATACAAAAAGGTGCCAGTAATAGATATCAAGCAAGTAAACAAAAAAAAATTGAAAATTGTTCTCAAAACTTTGCGACTATTACCCCTGGTTTATCATCATCGATTGTCTCGTCAGATGTACGGTCAATCTAATACTGTCAATACAATCGTCATGTTGATAATTACCGAAGATAGCAATATCGATATTAACATCTTTATTTCGCTTCGATATGCCCGCATTAATTACAGGCATGAAGATGCGAATTTGCAACAAAGAATTTCTACATAAATCATATTAGTTGCTTTATTTTGAATGATGATTTTGTGAATTCTGCTCAGAAATACTTCTGCAGATATTTTGCGGTATCTCCAAAATGAATTTTTAGAATTCAATATCTTTTTGTGGCACAAAAGCAACATTATCGTATTAACGTTAATTAACATTATCGATACAAATTGGAGTCAAAGTTGTTCATAAGTATTTAGTAATAAATTACATTCTTTGGTGTAGTACTTACTGAATATAGCTCATTTAAGCCAATTGATAAATATCGTTCTACTAATCTACATAATCCTACTAAGCAGTACTTCAGGAGTACTTGTCATGTTCTTCTTCAAATTTCAATAACCAGGTTACTACAAAGCGGGAATCAATAGCATCAACCCACTCAAAGCATCATTACTACATCACTTGAAGACAGAAGGAATTGGGGCTTTGTTAGTATCTTCAACATGGCCTCAACGACGTCTATTTCAAACAAATTGCAATTAATTACGCGAGCCACATCAGCTTCATTTGCCCGCCCAAAGTATATCAATTAGCGTAATTAGGTTTGGGTGAAATTCCGAAATGCTTTGAAGTCATCGAAAACCGAAAAGTTATTTTGAGCTCGTTGCCTACCGGCGTCATTTTACTCTTGAATAGTTTTTGAATGGAATGGATCGTCAGATGGCAGTGTAATGATGATTTTCACTTTTGTGAAAGCTGTAGATAATTATTCGGTATAGTATCGATTCGCTATGGGTTTATGAAAGGACGAATAATGTTGTTTGCTGTATTTATCAGTGAAGCATAAATTTAATGGTAGCTTTGAAAAAAACAATAAAAATATCACGAAAATTACATGGAACTTCAACAAGGACCATTCTTCATACTATCAGCTTTTTCACACAAAACATTGCCACTGAATTGTCCCTACCGAAAAAAAACACATATCATCCCGCTCCAAACCTTGCATGCGTCGGAGAAAGCTGTCATTATTAATGGTAAATTACACGACCAAAAGCGTTGGCAAACAAACACTTAAAGCCGATTGCCAAGGGTGTTCGTGACCGGAATACTCCGTTCAACTGGCTTCCTGTTATTTATCCAGAGAGTATCGTAAATCTCTTTTATCGACATTGCTTCTCCTCTCTGTTTCGTTTCAGCATCTTTTCTTCGTTGTAATTAAATTACGTTCGTTTAATTGAATCCTGTATGGGATCGTATACAATAAACATTTTCATTCCGTTGAGGGCTTATACTGTGGTATGTGGGTTTCATATTGAAATAGATCTTGACCACGCGTAAAAAGAGTGGAGCTAATTGGATATGTCTGACATCAACAATAAAATTATAGTAAAAAGCACAGAGTGAATGTCAAGGTGAATTACTCATGTAAATAAATAGAAAAAAAAACTCTAGCGCACCTGAACCGCTAGAAACACTAATGTTCGATGAGCAGTAGAAGAATCGTGCAGATTCTGAGTGCATATTCTACCATACGTGCCTCAACCTGTTTCGATTGAAAAATCACTTTAATCTTAACAATACATTTAAACTCATAGGGTGGAAATGATTTCAGGCCTACCACTTGCACGAATTTCAAGATTTAGGAAAACCAAAGACCATAAAACTTTGGAGGCAGCATAACACTAGATAAACAAAGAAAATGCTTAGTGCTAGCAACACTTTACCATCACTGCAACTAACAGTCTCCCACAATTGCCTCATGTAAAATCAAATAGCTCTATCAATTTCGATTTTATCCGATGATTTCATTGAAAGTTACAGGGATAGAAAGATGATTAGGGTCAAAAAACGAAAGATGTTAGGAACCAAAAATTTTCTAGAACTTAGAAAATTTAAACATTGGTAACTTATTTTAATTGTAAATGTTTGCGATATGAATACTTAAGGCAGTATTCTGGTCTAGATGCTCGATTTTCAGGTGATTTTATGGACGCAATAAAACAAAACCAACAATTTTAGTATATATTTTTTATCAGTTTTTTATTAGCATTTCAAAACTATAAAAATCTATTCAACAAATAAAAAAAAATTGATGTACATGGATACAGGCCCGCAAAGTGAACATTCAAAAAAAACTTGTCTCATGGTTGACATGATTCCACCCTTCTGTAAAAAGAAGAATGTAGAATTAGTCTGACGTAGGCGATTTGAAAAACTTTTTTCGCAAAATAGCGTCCATGTAAAAAAAAGAGTCATTTTTTGCCTCACCTTTTCAACTTTGGGAATTTTTTATAAATAGTGGGGAAAAAAATTTGAAAAATCCCTACGTCAGACCAATTATAATAGTGTTAAGAGGATTTGTGCAAAATTTCACGTAAATCGGTCTATTACAAGTTACAACTAGAGATACCATATCAACCGTATCGAAAAAAGTAGTTACGAGAAAAATGCATTTAAAACTTGGAGTCTCGTTTCGGACAGCCTCATTGGTTTAATGGTATGTTATACTGAAATTTTTTTGACAGAGATTCCCGTCTCATGCAATGTACCTTCTTCAACTTCAAAAGCGAGATTTTCGGGAGCTCTTTCAGCCACACGAGCACTTCGAACTTCTTTAGAAGCTTGAGAGCTCGTAGTTCGGAGCGGTTAATTCGTTGTTGATCGCATTTGTTGGTTTAGTTGGCGTATCACAAAAATAACTGTAACTCCAAAAATAATGCGAATTTACAAAAATCGTCTTAAAAGCTTATTCTTAAAATCTAAACTTTGAAAATATTCAAACAAAAAAAAATCGATTTGACCCTTAATGTAAGCATTTATTGATACGAAAATAGAAAAAAACGCCTCGCACTGGCAATTCTTTGTTAGCATCAAAGCCAAAAATATATCACCCCTGCCTCACATTGAAACCAACCTACTCTGAGAATTTCTTTTTGATCCGATGACTGCATTGGAAGTTATAGGAGTACAAAGAAATTTAGGGTTACCAGTGACAACAGTTTTCAAATTTTCGCAAACTTAATATTTTTTGTTTATTGTCTCTACAAGATCATTACCGTTTGAAAATTTGATGGTAAAGTCGCTTAATAAAGATATTGCAATTAAATACAAAACCAACAATAGCTGGCAACCCTATAATGGTTTTTTCACCAGATTCCTTCTGAATAATGCCTATATTAAGTTCCATATATCATATGAAATTCGTTTTGTTTTCATGACTGCACAGTTATAGGGCAAAAAGCTTTACTTTCCTGAGCGAATTTTCAAAACCCAAGACACCAAAATTACAATAGCTGGCAGCACCAACCGAACTTTTCAACCAAATTTCTATCAAACACGGCTTAGAGAAAGAGTCAGCTACTGTGTCGATTTCATGAAAATCTGGTTGCTGAATCAGAATTCAAAGGGCAAAAAGCAGTTTTTTTTTCTCTATAATTTTTCAAAATGGCACCACTGGGGCAGAGTTACCCATATTTCAAAATCGCTTCTATCAGACCTGATCCTACTCAATACAAATACATTCTGTGAATTTCATTCATATCTGATAATTGGATCGTGAGTTCCCGTGAACAGAATTTTCTGATGGTTAAAATATAGGTAAATTGGAAGAGTGTTACCGTTCTTGTTCGATGTGAAATTTCAAAAGGTTACTTTAGGTTGTGTAGGCAAAACATAAGATTTTTTAATGAGTTGGTTTTCACTGTAAAAGACGAAAATTTTTCATTAGAGTCCATGGTTTAAAGGCTTTCACTGTCAATGCCTACCGGAGCTGTAGGGTTGCCAGCACGTTCATAAAAAAACACACGTGTCTACAACTTAATACCAAAAATACGCCCTGTAGGTTTCGTAATGATTTGATAATCTGGTCAAAAGCTATCATAATTCAAAAATTTTCAAATTTTCCCAATCTCATTTCAGGCGCGTAGCGCATACATAGGGTTAAAACTTTTAAAAAAATTATCATATTCACATTAGGATCACGTTCAAAATTCATTCAATAAACTTTATTTTTGCAAAAGCTATATGTTGACAGAAAAATAGGTATATATCAAATATCACTAAAATGCCCGCTGGCGCCAAAGGGTTAAAGATTATTAACTTTTTGTGAAACCTAGCACTATTCTGCATATACACCAATGTCCATTGATTTTTTTTGATGATGAGATATATATATATATATATATATATATATATATATATATATATATATATATATATAGATATATATATATATATATATATATATATATATATATATATATATATATATATATATATATATATATATATATATATATATATATATATATATATATATATATATATATCTATATAGATATATATATATATATATATATATATATATATATATATATATATATACAGGGTGTCCCATAACGCAACGTCAAGCCGGAAAGGAGTGATAGGGCAGGTGGTGACAGTAATCAGAAAACTATTTAAAAAAAAGTTAGCTGCGTATTTTTTGAGATATTCGCTTTTGAAAAAAAATTGAAAAAATGCGTACCCTGTGACAATCTTTTCACTGCTACATCTACAAAAATTTTTTTTTTTAATTTTCTTTTTATAATATAACCCCAGATAAATGCTCTTTAAATTACAGCCAAAAATTAAAAAAATACTGTTTTAGTTTTCAGTGAAATAGCACTTCTTTCACCAAAGATGTACTAAAAAATAACTCTTCACCCAACTTCATCTAACCGTACTGAAAAAAAAATGTACTAAGATATTTTGGCAAGTAGCTTTAAAAGATAGTCTACTAAGTCCTAATTCCAAAATGGTATTACACTTGCTTCTTTATTTCTTAATTAAGGAAAAATAACGTTTTTACCTTGGAGAGAACCAATTCCCAGTTAATTGCTATTAGTTATTTGAAATGATTTTAATGCACTTTATTCTTCTTAAAAACCATTACCTATAGGTCGATGGAAAAATTAGATGCGTAGTTATGTTATTTTGCTATTTGCGTGGCATTATAGTGGATTACGGTCATTTGATAAGTGTGCATTTTTCTAGCAAATAAGAGAATACTCCCGTAGTTCCGTTTATTGAAAGTGTAAAGTGTGAATTCCATAATGCCGTTTAGATATAGTGCACAGGAATATGCTAATATGCACCTAATTTATGGGGAATGCAGATCCAATGCTTCTGCTTCAGCACGACTTTATCGTGAGAGGTACCCAAATGTTGAACGGTATCCAGATCATCGAGTGTTCATAAACGTGCATCGGGCATTTTCAGAGGGTCGCTTGCCCCATCGAATGGCTTGTGCGGGAAGACCTTGGAATCTCTACGAGGACACTGTATTGGAAGCAGTTGAAGAAGAACCGTCAACCTCGGTGCGTGCCATTCAGATGACTACAGGAGTACCCAAGAGCTCAGTTCAGCGAATTCTAAGGAGAAACCAACTTCATCCATACCATGTACAACGTGTACAAAGTCTCCTTCCGCGAGATTACCCGGAGAGAATTCAGTTTTGTCAAACTATGCTGGAGAAGTATAGAGAAAATCCGCGGTTCTTTGACGAAATTCTTTGGATGGATGAGTCAACATTCACCAAGGATGGCTACATGAATCTCCATAATTTGCACGAGTGGCACGTGGAGAATCCGCATCTAATGCGACAGAACAAATCTCAACACCGATTTAAAATAAACATGTGGACGGGCATTCTTAATGGTTCAGTTGTTGGGCCATTTGAGCTTGCGGGGAATTTGAATGCCGAAGTTTATCTGGATATGTTGGAAAACCAATTATCACAACTATTGGACGACGTACCACTGAGGATTTATGGAAACATGTATTTCCAGCATGATGGCTGCCCAGCACATTATGCTCGAAGTGTACGGGAATTTCTCAACAGTGAGTATCCCGAGAGGTGGATAGGACGGGGTGGAACAATTTCGTGGCCAGCTCGTTCACCCGATTTAAATCCTTTGGATTTCTTTTATTGGGGCGCAATAAAGGAAAAAGTCTATTCCACTGAAATACAAAGCTTAGAAGAGCTACGTACTAAAATTAGAAAAGCGGTCGACGAAATAAACTCAAGAAGTTTTGCCCGCCTAATTTCAAGGTCGTTCTTAAGAAGATGCAGAGCCTGCATTGCCGCTGATGGCAAGCACCTTTTATAAGTAAAGTAAGTAATTTCTGTTCAATAATTGATTTCTAATTTCAACTTATATCAAATAGTGCGAAAACAAACTTAGGATGTCGGACTGTTAGAAAATTTATATTCATCTCAATTAAGTCATTAAGAAGCAAGTGTAATACCATTTTGGAATTAGGACTTAGTAGACTATCTTTTAAAGCTACTTGCCAAAATATCTTAGTAAATTTTTTTTTCAGTACGGTTAGATGAAGTTGGGTGAAGAGTTATTTTTTAGTACATTTTTGGTGAAAGAAGTGCTATTTCACTGAAAACTAAAACAGTAATTTTTTAATTTTTGGCTGTAATTTAAAGAGCATTTATCTGGGGTTATATTAAAAAAATAAAATTAACAAAAAAAAAAAATTTTTTTAGATGTAGCAGTGAAAAGATTGTCACAGGGAACGCATTTTTTCAATTTTTTTTCAAAAGCGAATATCTCAAAAAATACGCAGCTAAATTTTTTTTAAATAGTTTTCTGATTACTGTCACCACCTGCCCTATCACCCCTTTCCGGCTTGACGTTGCGTTATGGGACACCCTGTATATATATATATATATATATATATATATATATATATATATATATATATATATATATATATATATATATATATATATATATATGTATATATATATATATATATGTATATATATATATATATATATATATATATATCTATATCTATTTATACATACATATATGGAAATATGGATTTATGGCCGAAGTGATTTTAATGCTAATGTTCTCCTTCGAACATTAGTAAAAATATATCGAATATAAAGAGATATGAATCAGCTGCTAGAGCTCATCCACACCGAAATGAAGCTTAATATATATTTATTATTGAAATAAAAGTTGCATTTCTTCAAGTTTAGGCAGATATTTCAAATTCATAGTAGTGGCTCATCTAATTTTTCAACAAAAACTGTTAACGCCGAATTGAACTTTTTTATTCTTACGTATTTGTTAGTTTCTGCTATTTATTTATTTATATTTTTCACTTTACCTGAAACTTTAAAAAATGAGGGAGATAGAAAATTTTCCAGTAGGCCTGCGTTGAGTTCAAAATTCAGATATGTTAATCCCCTGGGCGGCATGAATTTCAGTAAATTTTCAATAAATTTTCAGATACACCTATGTATATTTCAATGAAAATAAGAATTTGGGGAAATATAAGTATGCAAAATGAAAACTCATAATTTTTTGAACATGGTTATGATAACGTTCTGGTAATTTTTAATCTTAAGTGGACACTAAATATCTAAAAGTAAATAGGATTTTTTTTCGAATTTCGGGCAGATAGAGAATAGTATTGTAATATATAACCTTCAGATAGAGAATTGTATTGATGTTTACCAGAATTAGATATGTACGGATACTGACGAATATTCGGAAAACCCTCTAACCAATTTTCTTCATCATTTTGTTATCTGCCTTTAAGTTTTTATGTAATAAACATCCGACCATGAAGATAAGTCACAAGTGCTTTACTCTAGTGAATTTTGAAACTCTTGCGAGCGGTAACTCTGAAAATCTTCCTGCCCCTATCACTTCCGAAAATTTCCTAATTAAATTTTAATGGTAACTTAGTCGAACTGTATCAAGATGATTCCAGAAGTGGACGATCTAAGATGGATCAATTATTCTCAGTCGAACAGGTACTTGAATAGAATTAAGAGAATATATTCTCCTGATTTTCCAGATGAACGTTGTGTAAAGGATTTCTGTAGATAAAGAGAAGCACACATTCAACAGTGCCAATTGAAATACACTTTGTTAGTTCATGGCAACCAGAGCTTTTCGTCGAAAAACTCTGATCAGGGATAGAATGACTTATAACTGAGTTCCAGGTCAAGATAGAGGGCGATTTTACCAACAACTTCCAAAATGACTCTGGCCAGAAGCAGCATAATAGACTTTTCTTAGTGCTAAGCTCTAAAGTGTGCTAAGTGAAAAAATCTTATGTTCTGATCGTTCTATCAAACTTAATCTTTGATTTCGAATGCAAAAACAAGTGAAGAAAATGTTGAGTAATATTTATTTTATTAGATCAAGTAGATATCTTTTTATATGTAAATCCGAACTTACCAGGAAAAAAAATTTAAAGAAGAAAATCACAATAGAAAAGGTATAACTTGTTTAAATCGATCTCTTTTATCTAAAGGAGCAATGCGATTTGATGTATACACTTTGGTTATGACTGCAATTCGCATTGGGAATTATAGCCAATGAATCAGTACTGGCGTTTCAAACGCAATTTTGTTATGGTTTTATACATCTAGATTGAAAAGGATTTAAATTCGTAAGGTTGACCGCATTACAATCATATCATGTTCAAAATTGAAACAGAGATAAAAAAAAATTGTACGAATAATACTAAAACTGATAAAACAAATAAATATGACAAAGGAGTCCATCTGATGAGACAGGATTTCATTTGACGAGCTTGATATTATATAATCTATTGATATCCTAAAATATTGTCTGATCCCACAACGATACCTGTTAGCAGAATTTAATATTTTCTCCGTCCTAAAATACATCGTCTAAATGCAGGATTAAACTCAAATGTTTTCATGACTGCTGGCGAATATCAACTGATAGTTAATAAATTCCGTTTAGCCACTGCGGTTTGCGCGACAAAGACAACATTAAAAACCAGTAAAAGGGAAATGATGTCGTGGAACGCAATCTGAAATTCATGACCTTCGATAATAATCACTGCTGTCGGCAGCAAAAAGGCCATAATCCACCGAAGGCGAGTAATCGCTGTCGTCGCATATTGAAACTGCCATTTTAATGCCGTCATCTTCGACTTCACTCCGGTCTTCATCTTGCGACATAATTCCGCGGGTTTTCGATCGGATATTAATAAAAAATTTCAATACGTGGTATCTGCTTCATTCCTGATTCTTGCCCCAACTCCACCACTTTGAATGACACGACATCGGCACGAAATATCTTGTTGAAATATTTTATGAAAGGAATCGAAAGTCACATAATTCATGAATGACTAAGAAGAGGCGAGGGTGGATTGGTAATCCTCCCAACAGAGCATCTTTTCTTGCTCTGATTATGCCGTGCGGCAGTCTGCGAATGAATTCATTTAGCAGTGATATGATGAATCGTAGAATGTGTTCTGGGAAGAGAAGAGCTTAAGGAGCGTATTTCGAGTAATACAACTTTCATGCGAATAACAGAAAATGAGAAAGTGGACTGATTCAATAAAGTGGGATATATCGTCGCTTTCGTGGCATCATTTATTCAAGATCATGATTATGAAATTGGTATTGGAGTGTTAAGTGTTAAATGCAGATAAGTCCTTTTAAGCTTACACACAGAGAAAAGTGTAATGAAAGTGCTTGAAAAATGTAATCAAATCCACTTCCTCTATAGTTAATTTTTGGTTGATTACACAGTTGTTAAATTTATCATTAGTCTTTACAGTACTGCAGTTAATCTTATGTACTATGTTATTGTTTAATTCATCATCAGGTTAATAATCCATTAAACCAAAGTTCATTATAAGAAAAATGAAAATCACACCTTGTATTGTTAAAAAGATTACACCTGTCTAACCACAAAAGCAATGAATTTAACAATACCTAGTAATCAAAAGCATTATATTTGGTATCAATTTAGAAATTTATTTTCTCTCATTCTCTTTTCCAAACGAAGCTCAAAATTTAATAAGAAACAGTGTTTGTTGCAAATGTTTTATTGATATTTCCTTATTATAACTCATCAAAATTTAGTTCTTTGTAAAACTAATTATGTTGAAAATGAAAATTTTCAAAATTTCTTAAAAATAATTTTTGAGATGCATCAACTTCTTTTTTTTAAGATTTCCATATTTACCTCTTTTCAAAAGTGAAATGGCCAACCTTTCAAGAAAATTTTATTGCTAAGGAATGAGACAGATTTACTTGTGACGACATAAATGATGCATATGTACAAAATACAACACCACATTTCAGCTGCAGACATTCGAATATTCCTGGACTTCAGCGCTTCTAGTTTTATAGGAAGTGACATCTTTTTTGAATCTATTTCTCCGTGATCAAACCCCTGTTTTCTATTATTTAAATCATCCAAAGAAAAAAATTTGGCTGCTTCAATAAAATATAAAATTATTAACCTCATGTCGTTCTTAAATATTCCCTCAAAGGTCGAGTTTGAATCAACTTGAAAAGATAGTAAGTTATAGAATATGCATGAATTTACAATTTTGGTCTGCTTTGGAATTTTCAATAATATATCTGAATCGTAATTAACTGAATTCCTTAGTTTTTCTGTTATATCAAACGAAACAATTTGCGTTTCTTCCTTTGAATATTTGCAGATTCGAAAAAAAATGTAAAGTGTTAAACGATCGCGCGTTTCCTCGGATTGTATTGAGGCCTTAATTATCGCTTGTGATAAGCGCTAAAGTAAAATATATATTATATTCAGATTCAGAAGCATTGGTAGCTAAACTTTTGATTTCAAGGACAAGTAATATATTAAAAAGACTATATCATATATTTTCGTGCTCATATTTTTTCATCAATTTAGATTTCAATAGCATAATCGGTCATATATTTTTTAAACTAGATGTCAAGTGCTGAGAAATACGTTGAACATTTAAATAGAAAGCTGCTATTGCGTTTTCTCCAGAACAAACTATAGTGTATGTTTCTGCAAAATATGTAAAGACTTAGAATCTTGAATATACAATAACTATTGAAGCATCCTACCGTAATCGGCTCAATTCAATCAATATTCTCTAAATGCTCTTCTGTGAAGGTTTAAAAAGGACTTGTATTAACATTACATATTTTGCCATTAATATTGATCTTGCCATTTCGGGTGGAATTAGTTTTTTTTGAATGCAGGTGAAAATATCTCAAATGTTTTTTCAGAAAAAGACTGAGGACAAGTAGTTTGCTTACAAGGATATTTGGAGATGGATTGAAATTTATGATTTTATAAACATTTAGTCATGCAAACAGTTAAATCTAAAGTTACAAGCAAAGCAAACGATCATTTTTTATGTGATTTTATTGAAGCAGAAAGTTGGTTTATTAAAGAGTATATCTTAGATGAAGACTTAGAATTATTTATATCAATTTCATAAAAATATCTTTGAATAAAATTAGTATTCTAAATTCAGTACAAAAATTAGCTTAAACATAGCATCTATAGCAGCAAAAAAAGGGACTTTTATAAAAACATAATCAGATACAACATAAAAGTTTTGGTTAGATACATTCATATCGTTATATTTTCAGCTTTTCATACTTTACTTTAATATCTCCATGGTTATTCACAACCAATTAACTACTACCCAAAGAATCCTGAATTGAAAGAGTTGCGCAACTCCTAATTTTTCCTTCATTTACTTTGAACTTCCTTCCTGAACACAGCTTAGAGTGTAATAATTTGAACGCCATCAAATTTTTTTCATCTGCAAACAAAAGTTTGACAATACTTAATAATGTGGCTAGGATGACATTTCTTAAAACATATATTTAAAGTACGATTATAAACAATTAATTTACTTGTTTCAGTCTGATCATTCTCTAAAATTTCTAACAGATCGCTTGCAGACTTTTGAGTAAGGCTTTCCTTTATTTAAATATTCAAAAAAACCCACAATGAAATTGTCCCAGTTAATATGTAGATTTAATGATTTTTTTCTCTCCAAATAATTATTACAGCACAACCTAGTCAAATAAAAAGATAACATGTAAGAATTTATCATGCTTATATCAAAATATTATTACCAGTCTTAATCCGCCAGATTGAGCTAATAACGGACACTCAACAAATATATCGTTTGGTGATTTTGAAAGCATTTTACTTCTTCGTAGAAAAAACGCTGCCTTTCATTTCTGCTCAACAACTGCCCAAGGCTGGGAGTTATATTTCAGCCAAATTTTATTTTGTGTGACTTTAATGTACTTTACAATAATAATTATTGAGTTATTTAAAGATCTGTGCTTTTTTAATTGCTGCAAATAGGCAAATAGGGTATTTTTCACTATTGGTTTTAACATACTAGCACAACAGATAGATTTTTCATATTTTGTAAAATGATGTAAAAGACTATGAAATTTTTAAGTCTGGTGTTAACTCATAAATTATAATAAAAAAATGCAAGATAAGATGTTTATGCTACGTTGGGCAGTTAAGGTATATTTTCAGGTAAATTGAGCGAAATTTCATTAAATCAATATTTTACTTATACGTATGTTCCGTTTGTTGAAAAATGTCACGAAATAATAGTTCTGAAACCTTTGGTATTATTTTTAAGTATTCAATGTATCACGTTAGTGATACAATTTTCTGTGTGTGTAGATAGCATTATCTGAAACTAAATTACAAGATTTGCTTAAGAAAGTCTAGTTCATTTTGTTCTCCATTTTTGAGGAAATACGGTGAGTGGCCTAGTATATTACGAAATTCACTCAATAGCTTCATACTAAAATTCAATGAATCAAAATATAACGAATAATATTATATACTCACCTTGATCCATCTCATTGAGCACAATCAATAGTCTGAGAGACTACAAAGAGAACTTTATTTTTACTTGGAAGAATCTGATTCTGGCCACGACTTAAATCTTCTCTACCTAACAATTTGAAAAGCATCTGGAGAAGAATGCAATAATCCTGAAGCAAAAATGCCAGTACCGATATTCTCATAGCCATGTCAAATACATGCTTCGAAAATTCAACAATTGATTGTGAACAAAACAAGGCTGAGACTGAGCTAACTCAACAAAAGTGAATAGAGGACCCTGAGAGATTCGATATGAAGTCTACCATGTTTTTGGCTAAACGTTCATGTTGTGCTATGGATTAGTTGAAACTTACCAACCTTGCCAATAGGCGAATAATTTCCAAGAAAAATCCAAGCGTTTGCGCTGCGGAAGGGATTTCATGGTATATCTAAATATTCTAAAATCGTTTCAACTCAGTAATGTGCACCTTGGGAACAATTGTTTCTAAGCTACTAAAGATTTCCATTAGGGCATGAGACAATATTTTAGATGAAAGTTTTCATTTTGTCTTGGTAAAGGAAAATATTTGTGCAAAGTTTTGCAAGTGGTGGGTTTGGGATATGTTTCATTTATTCCCAGGTTAACTGAAAATAGTAAACTAAGTAGTAATTGAATTAATGGTGCACTCTTGCTGGATGTTGCAAGAGTTAGAATGAATTAGTTCAAACGATTTATGACTGAAACATTGCTGCTATATGCTTATTTGACAAATTTTATAGTTGTGATAAATTAGGCAAAAAACGGGCATAGCTTTTGAAAAATTCACAAAAAACTAGATTTTGGCAAGAACCTTGATGTTATTGTCATGGGATGGAATATGCTGCTTGCCACTTTTTTGTTGGAGCTTAGCTGTATGTCTTGGTATATATGGTGAGCGGAGTAAGGATCCAACGTGAGTATTGAATATTATTTGGTTGTAACTTACATACAGAAATTATGATCATAATGTCATAATTGTATTCGATGGCTATAACCATCATCAAATACATATGAAAACTGTAGCGCAGCGTAGAGCAGATTGATAGACCCATTGTTGTTCCAATAAGTCAAGAAATATTTCTTCGCAATGTAATCGAGAAGCAATAACCTGGAGCTTCTAACATAAATGTAGAACAAGCTCAAAATGATGTTAATGTTCTCATCATTGAAACAGCAATCGAAGAATCAGATAGAAGAACAAGCATTGTTGTGGTTGAAGATATCAGCTTATTAGTGATATTAATTGCCCAAACTGCTGTCTATAAAATTGTCAATTTTTTGAAGGTTAGCTTAGGTTTAACTGGCTGGCACAGGGCCACACATAGATCCATTGGTCCGAAGCGATACCAGATAAATTGACCCGGAGAAGTAAAGTTCAGTTCAAACGGCCATCGAAGGCCCCGGACTTTTTTGTGGCAGGAGCTGCTACAAGACAGTGGCCAGTAATGATCCCGACCAGCCGCTTGCAGTCAGTCCGCGTCAATTCGAGCAGGTACTAAGTCACTACGAGATTGTACCACATTATTTTGATTAGCTTGCAGGTCTGAGTTGCACGCCATTTGCACATCGCTCCTTGCATCATATTGGAGTCGATTGAGTATTTGATTGTTTGGATTGGAATAGGATTGGAATAGGTAAAAATGTCAACTGATCCTGACAGGTGAAGGCTAGCCCCGTGCTTGGCTAATGCATTCGCCCTCTTGCTTTCTTCAATTCCCTTGTGACCAGGAACCCAAACAATTCTGACCCTTCTGTTGTTGCCCAGTCTATGCAGGGCCTGAATGCAGTCTTGTACACACTTCGATTTGTATGTGTAAGACATCAGAGGTTTAACCGCCGCTTGACTGTCTGTAAAGATGTTGATTTCCTTACTTGTGATATCTCTGGCCTATGCTAGGTCTGTGGCTTTACGTATCGCAAAAATCTCCACCTGAAAAATACTACAGTGATTATGAAGCCTGAAAGCTGCTTCCACAGATGCATCTGCAGAAAATGTTGCAGCACCCACTCCGGCAGCCATTTTAGAGCCGTCATTGTAATGCTAAGAGTGGCTGCGCCCATTTACTAATTCCACTCCTGCCCATCCCCCACAGCCACCTGATATCCCCGCTCGAAGCACAGAATGGGGACCGAGAAGTCGGTGCTAGACTTGAAGAAGAAAAAAAAATGTGTCTAACAAATTTATTTTTCGTGAAGATGGAACTCATATCCAATATGGTAATGCAATGAAATTTTGTGATTTCAGTAAATTTTAACTAAGATAAAATGAATGTTTTCAAACAATTTGAAAGGAAAGGTGATTTAACAAATTGCGCAGATATTTTTTGTAAAACAGAGTGCTATCCAGATATGACTCTCAACAATGGAGATCGTTTTATGCTGTTCATGTTCGTTTTATCCTGCCTAGCTCCAGTAAAAGGAGTATCCATTGATACTCACAGATATTCAAGTTTTATTAGATCAACACAGCTAAAAAAAAACCTTTGGCTAAATTGGAAAATTTATCAAATTTTTCCTTAATTTTAAGCATAAACTTATGGCTGAATGCTTTATGTGCTATAATAAGGTTATCTCGACTTTACCTCAGTGAACTGTCGGATTTCTCGCAGATTCATTCTACTTTGCTTTCTGATTTGAAAATCGCCATGTATTCTTCTGGTTCAGCATTCACACATATAGTGTAGCATCATTTTGACACAAAAAAAAATTTGTCACGCATTAATTTTTTACGGAACTAATGCGATTCCACTTTGACCCGCAACTGAATCGAAAATCAAAGCATAAAAAGATTTTTAATATTTCCACTCGGATGAGTTTCAAAGCTCAAGAAAGTGAAAGAATTGGTAATTATTTTTTAAATAGGATGCACATTCTATGCAAATTTTCTGGCAGCAACTAATAGAACAAAAATTATTAAATTGTCAGATGCTGCAAACACATCCCTAGTTAACTGACCGAAACCTCTTGGCGTTAAGATAAATCAATAATGTGAGTTTCATATTTATCCAAAGTAAACAATAAAAAATATATGAAGAAACAAATTTTTAGGGCTGACATCTGATCAATTTTCCAAACACCTAAAAACTTTAACATTTTCTACTTATTTGCCGAATAGATTTTTTATTATATGGAAATTTGTGATGTTTATCATGTGTTTTAAATAAGACCCCTCCCACGCCGCCAATGGAAACTGTGCGGGCACGAATTTCGTTAAACAAACGCCAACCCGGACCATCTGGTAAAACGTATATAGCTCCCGAAGTTTCAGCATTGATGTCGAATAACTCACCTCAACGGTCATTTGCATTAAATGTGGAACAATTGACCTACGGAATAACTGGTACCTATGATGATCCTCCGGCTGCCTTGGATAGTGTTTGTAGTATCCCCCAACTGGAAATGAATGCCGAACAAGTTGCTGAGTATGTTGCTGTGTCGAAAGCTTACACGGGACAATCTGGAAGATCAGCAAATATCTTCTTTCTGCATTACCACCAGTACTGGTGTTACCGATCTTCTGAAGAAGAACTTCTGGCCAACTGGAGTATTTGTTAAGGAATTCGTCAGGCCTCCGGCCAGAAATTTTCATTCCAGACAATCGAACAAAAACAGAACATGAACCGACCACTGAAAATCTATTACCAGGACATTCGTAGTCTGAGGACCAAGGTTAATTATGTAAAGATCTCCTCTGTAATCGCGTCTGATGATATTAAGCGTGTTTTTTTTGCTCCGATACAGAACAGAATAGAACTATGCCGCAAAAACAACAATCTAGCACAAAACAGCAGTGCATTCGCTAAGACTGACATAGTTTGCTATATTTGCTGTGGTACCACAAAACAGCTGAAAATAAAGGGAGAAAATAACGAGTATAAACGACCACAATCGATAGTAAATAGAAAAAAAAACTAACAGAAAATTACCTCTTTTAACTTTCTACACATTATGAGAGCTTTTTCTAATTTCCTAACTACCAAAACATTCAACATAGCCTTGAGAAAACCAAAGCCATCTCACAGAAAAAAAGACAACTTCGTATGAGCTTTTCTTTTTTCTATCAGCACATTCTATACTTCAGCACGTGAACTACAAATGAGGAATAGAATTTCTGTACTAGTGAATTCACTGGTACAGGAGTGTTGTTGTTTCCAATGCATAAACTCTATTCTCTACTGGATAGAGGAGCAAAGAAACACGCCTATTGTCTGCCTAACAGAAACCTAGTTGCCTCGGGATTTATATAGCAATGAAATTTTGCCCCTTCATACTGTTTTTCATAAGGATCGCAATCGATCAGTGTGTAATCTGTCAAGGAGGTGGTGTTGTAATTGGTATACATAAATCTATGAACGGAACGCTCTGCAGCGACTTCATTCTTCCGCCTCGGTTGAATGTGTTATTGTCCGTATTTCTCCTTCTCCATCCTCAGTGCTGCTTGTTTCCTCAATCTACATCCCTTGTAGTAGCCCCGTTCTGATATATGAAGTTTTCGTTGCGGAAATCTCGTCCTACCTCAATGACCGCTTCCCTTCTGTATCCTTACTGTTATGTGGTGACTTTAATTTACCTTCGCTGAATTGGGATAATACTCACTCATGTATTTTGTCTTCAAGCAATATTTCTCTCGCTAGCTACTTGCTAATCAATAACAGAATATGCAAGAAACACGAAAGAAATTCATTCAATTAAATGCACTGCCCACTAACAAAAAATAGGAAATAACGGAAATCCATGCATAGCGATTTACAAGTTTTAAGTTAAGTTACTTAAAAAAAACTTGAGTCATAGTTCTATTTTTCAGTAGCATTATAGTCTTTCAGTAGTCAACTGAGGACACACTCGATTAAAATAATAATTTTTCATAAGTTCGACATCCGACCGTTGCCAATTACTAAATTTCAATTAAAATCGACGAAACATTCATCGATCAGCCTGCATAATATAATGAAGCTATTACAGTCGTGTAACTGCAGCCAGAATTACGGAATTGCGTCCATTCACGGCACGTGTCGATGCGTTTCCGTCTTTCCGCAGACACAGTTACCTCCATTGGCATGCTCATGAAATTAGAAAATTAACTTCGCAACAATGCAATTAGAGGTTCATCCGTCATGACCTTTATTACTTTGTACTAGACTACGATTACACATTGCATAACAACAAAGTGTAAATTTAATTGGTTCCGATCATTCCGATTTATGTACGCCTACCGGTGGAGAAGAAAAATTGATGCATCATGCGTGATTTGAGAAGCTTCGCACATTGATTAATGAATTTACTTGCATTGAACAATTGTTTGTGGAAGTTGTTAATTCTAATTGATTTCGGGCAGTTTGAGAAGCAACAGTGATGAAATAGGGTTTTCTTATTATTAAAATGTTACGCAATCGTTTTTTGCTAGTCGAATAGTTTTCAGTCTGTAAAGTATATCACGAAAGCACATAGTATAACTGAGCCAGTTGTTAAGGTAATAGTTTGGTTTTATAATTTTGTTGTATCTTTATTTCTGTATAGTTTATGTAGTCCAGTGGCTAAGCCGCCAGCTTGGCTTGGCCTTAACTCTATTTCAGCCACAGTCGATCATGCGTGATCGCACACTGGGCGCTGAATTAACTTAGTAATGACAAGGGTAGATGAATCACATCGCGGGAAAATGAGTCGTCGAACTAATTACCTCATCCTCTTACTTATTGATCGCGGAATAAAGTTTGACTCAAATCATTAATTAATTGTATGATAACCATAACTTGATATCAGCGTACTCCAATAAAGTAAAAATACTGAACGTATTTGTGCTTTTGTTTATTGAGAAGCAATGGCTCTTTAAAGATATTAGGTGAAATAGAATGTATCTTATTCACATGCTCTGCAATAGATTAAAGTAAGATCTCATTGACTCTATTCGAGATTGTCACAAATAATGGCTCATTTCCCGCTCATATTATAATCGTATAATAAGTGTATTTTTATTTTCTTCACATTATCCTCTTTAAATCATTGCATCTTAACTAAGGTGTTTGCAGTCTTCTGACGCATGAAATTAGCTTTGTCTATCTTCAAAGTGCTATTGACTTGTTTACGCAGTAAACTTGAAATTTCATGGCTGTTGCGGCAAAAACTTCCCATTATGAAGCATATACTCTTTACGGAGTAATAATTTTCGTAATTTCATAACCGTCAACTACAATAGCGATAATGGGTACCGAGTGCATAAATTTACAAGTACATTCACCTATTTATTTATGCATGCACAAAAAAGTTCTAGTGAAGTATGCGTGACTTGTAGGAAAAATAAATTACGTAAAGTTCAATTTTTCAACCTTCCACCTTGGTATTCTTCACGGAGCATATTCTTCATACAGCACATTGGTCGGGTATTTTTTCCACCATTAACACAGTTGTTACACATCTTAAAGTTCAACCTAACGTTAAGATGAATAGAATTCAAGCACGTCTAACACTCAACTGTAATTGAGATGCGACTTGTAATCTTTCTGGGAATGATTTTACTACTTGTTAGTAATGCATAATTACGTAAGTTGAAAAATGCAAAGGCAAATATGTTTGTAAACAATGCATGTACCATATACTTACCAGTTTGCTCTGCTCCACTTTCGAGCTCCCTCGTTTCTTCAGTATGATTATATGTTAACCGACTAAAAGGTATACTATATGATACAAAAGTATGCTTACGGGTTTTATAAGCGGAAGCAGTCATAATGTTTCTGTCGTTACAACGCTCTGTCTGTGGGACGGTAAATTATTTTATGACCAATAAAAATCATGCTTGACTGCAACTTCGAAATTCGCAGATATTCGCGTTAGCGCTAAGTAAGACGAAAAACTTTGGTTACGGCGACTGTGCAATTTAAGATATTTCCCATGTTTTTTGCAGATGGATAGATAACGTAGGATCAATGAGAACCAAATTGGAAAAATTATGGTCCATCGTTGTTTTGATTTTTGTGCCATGTAACTAAGGTAGCATGATATAAATAAGTTTCTGGTACCGTGTATAAATCTAAACGTATTTAAGAAAATCTATAAAAGTTGGTTGAAGAACCCTAATAAGTTGGAAAAAAATCAAAATTTATAGGTTGATCTTAAAAAAAAAAATATGCTTTCTTTTTCAAATGATGCAAAATTTCCATTCGGATATCTATGACCCGATGAAAAAATGCTAAAAGTTTATCAAATCTCATAAAATATAATAAAACGAAAAATAACATATGTGACCTGGACTAAGGAAAGGTACCTTGGGTTAAAAATAAAGTTTTCGAGAAAACAGTTCTTAAAGATAACAATTCGTGTGCGTGCGTCGCGTTTGTATTTGCGCTTCTACCTCTTCTTTTTGCTAATGTTCGAAGAGCATTAGTATTCAAATCGATTCGGCCAAAAATTCATATTTCCATATATATATATATATATATATATATATATATATATATATATATATATATATATATATATATATATATATATATATATATATATATATATATATATATATATCATCAAAAAAATTCAGTGACTATTTCTCGGGAACGCGCCATCGGATTCAGCTGAAACTTTCAGGACACATTGTTGTACATGCAGAATAGGTCTAGGTCTCACTAAGTCAATTATCTTTAACCCTTTGGCGCCGCCGGCCATATTAGTGATATTTTTAATGTACCTATTATTCCGTCCACAAATAATTTATGCAAAAATTAAGGTAACGAAATTAATTTCGTGTTGGAATATTTTAACCCCATGTGAGCGCTAGGTGCCCAAAAAGAGACTGGAAAAATAAGAAAATTTTTACATTGCGATAACTTTTGACAGAACTCTTCAATCACTATGAAACTTTCAGAAGAGATTGGTATAGTTGTATATTTGTGAAGCTTGAAATGAGCATTTTGGCAACCTTGTAGCTAGGGCAGGTGCTGAAAGTGAAAACCTTCAAATCATCGACCCTCCAGAAAAAATGTCGTTTCTTGGAAAAAAAAGCCACTCATATATAAATCTTATGCTTTGTCCACACAGCCATAGTAAAAAAATTGAAATTTTAGAACGGGCACGCCTATTAACCCTCTCCCAATTTATATTTTTAGCATCAAAAACCTCTGTTCATGGAAACTCACGATCCGATGAGCAGAATTAGTTGAAATTTACAGCATGTATTGGTCTTAAATAGAACCAAGTCATTTAGAGGTGATTTTGAAATGCGGCGATTCTGTGCCAGTGGTGCCATCTTGAAAAATCACTAAAAAATATAACTGCTTTTAGCCCTATAAATTCTTATTCAGTCATTCGATTTGGACAAAATTCACACAGTAGCTGAACCTTACTTTAAACCACGTTTGATAGAAATTTGGTTAAAAATTTGGTTGGAGCTGCCAGCTATGGAAATTTTGGTGTCTTAAATTTGAAAAATTCCTGCGGAAAATAAAGTTCTTTGCCCTATAGCTTCCAGTACAGTCATTGAATCATAACGAAATTCAAATGGCAGATTAAACATATTGTAGGCAATAATTAATTTCAAAACAATGATAGGGCTGCCAGCTTTGCTTTTTTATGTATTTTTTTGGCACACTTGTGGTAAGCGATTTTAGCATAGGATTTTCAAATCGTAGTGATCTTATAGTGAAAATAACCACCAAGTATTAAGATCTAGAAAATTTAAAAGCTTTTGCGAATGGTAACCCTAAATTTCTTTGCATCCCTATACTAAATACATTGTATTTCTATAATACGAAATTCGCAGAGCATGTTGACTTTAACGTGAGGCAGATGTGACATATTTTTTGTTCGGTACTAGCAGAGGGCTTCCAGCAATAGGCCTTTTTGTTATTTTCGTTCCAATAAATGCTTGCATTAAGTATTTTCATCGTAAACATTTGCAAAGAAAAAGTAAACAATGTTTAAATTTTCTAAGATCTGCACATTTTTCGTATGACAACCCCAAACACCTTTCTATCGCTGTAACTTTCGATGAAGTCACTGAAATTAAAATTAGCTTAGATTCTATTATTACTTAAGGTGTATATTTTTTAAGTAAGAAAAGTAAGTAAATACACACTCAAAATCTGCACAAATCCTCTATTGTTCTTCGAATATTAGTGTTTCTAGCGGTTCTGATGCGCTACGGGTTTTTTCGTCTTACCCTTGGCTCTCCATCTCTCTTTAGACTTCCCCTATACAGTGGTGCTTTTACAAGAAATTTTTTTGTACCTTATTCAAGTGATTTCCCCTAAATAGCTAATTTTGTGAACGTTGAAAAAGTTTGAATAATACGTGTTGCTTTTCTTATCATTCTATTATCGGGATCGAGGTTTTTCGTTGTTATGCAACTAATTTAAAATTGTTCAAGTTTATGAAAGTGCTGAAATGATAAGAAGAAGATAATAAGAAGAAGAATTTAAAGCAGTGGAGAAACAATATTTTGTGGTTTGTGATGAAGATTACGAAGATCAAGGTGGAGGTGCAGGTATTAGTGACATAGAAGATGACGTTGTACCAGATTTGTCTTTCGATATGTTTCTTCAGGATACTGATGAAAATAAAGCGGTATTAGAGTTTTTTTAAAAATGCTTGTTGTACCCAGGACTGTAATAAGTTGATCCCCAAAGATATGATCGTAGAATCACGAAAAAATTTCATGTACTTGGAAAAAGATCAGCAGGACATGGTTATCTTGAGTAAAATTGAAAGTGGTAGAGCAAGTGAAAAGTTAAATGACGCTTACGAAGCTTTGCTTGAACCAAAAAAAAACATGGAAAGCGTAATTTGCTGCCTGGAAATAATGGCAATATTCTTTACACTTAGCATAAGCGCCCTATCTGCCGTAAAATGTTCCTGTTTTTGTATCCGTGTGGATTGAAACGTTTTAAAAACTTATTAAATCACTATAACCTTCATGGTGTCCGAGTTCGACAACACGGCAGTTCAAATAAATCTTCTTCCAACCCAACATCAAATCAGAAGAAATCACAAAAGTAGTAGAATCTATTAAACCCGTTGCTGATCTTATCGCTCTTCTGCTTCCAGAAAGGTTACCAAAATTCAAGGACTACAAAATAATGAAATTACCATCAAATGAAACCAAATCATCAATTTATCGAATATATATTGCAATCCTTGATTCCGATGAAAGAAAAATAAGCAATAGATCTTTCCGCAGAATTTGGAGGAAATATGTGCCTTTTATTTCTGTAATGAAGCCGGCTGACGATCTTTGTGATGTTTGTAGAGGTATTATTTCTTTTTTTTTTTACTTTATCGGTGTTCATTAGAAAACATTTTAATTAATCAATTTCTTGATGATGGTTTGTTCAGGCAATATGCTGGTGATTTTTCAAATGAAAAACTGTTCCGATGAAGTGCGAGAAGAAAAACTGAACCCATTTGTAGACCGCCTGCACAAAGCCAGAGTTGAGAGAGCATTTTACCAAGAATATTGTTCACACAAAGACGCTTCTGTATAAGTTATATCGTTCGACTTTGCGCAAACTGTACATTATCCAGTCAGCCCTCAACAACCAACAAATGTTCGAAGAAGGACATTAGTATTAAAATGACTTTGGTCAAAAATTCATATTTCTAAATATATATATATATATATATATATATATATATATATATATATATATATATATATATATATATATATATATATATATATATATATATATATATATATATATATATATAATCAAAAAATTTCAGTGAAAAAATCATCCGATTAAACTGAAATTTTTAGGATACATTGGTAAAAAAAATAACTTTTCACAAAAAATAGCTTTTCCAAAATTAAAGTTTAAATAATGAATTCTAAACGTGTTTTAAATGTGAATAAGATAATGTTTTTGAAATTTTTAACCCTATGTGTGCGCTAGGCACCTAAAATGAGATTAGGAAAATTTGAAAATTTTTGAACTGCGATTTCTTTTTACTAGATTATCAGATCATTATGAAAATTACAGATCAGATCATTATGAAACTTACAGGACATGTTAATGTTGTTAAGTTGCACACTTGCAAAGTTTTTGATGAATGTGCTGGCAACCCTGTAGCTACGGCAGGCTCTGAAAGTGAAAACATTCAAACCATCGAATCTCCCAAAAAATGTCCGTTTCTTACAAAAACAACCAACTTGTATACAAATCTTATACTTTATCTACACAGTCAAAGTAAAACTTTGGAAATTTCATGTCAGACAAGAACGGTAACTCGTTTCCAATTAACCTATATTTTTAGCATCAATAACTTCTGTGCACGAGAACTCACGAACCATTAATCAAATACAGTTGAAATTTGTGCCAGTGGTGCCATCTTGAAAAATTACAAAGAAAAAAAACTGCTATTTGCCCTATGAAATGTGAATACGTAACCAAATTTTCATGAAATTGACAAAGTAGCTGAACTTTACTTTAAGCCTTGTTTAATAGAAATTTAGTTGAAAAATTCGATTGGTGCTGCCGGGTATGGTAATTTTTGTGCGTTTGGTTTTGAAAATTCGCTCAGGAAAATCAAGCTTTTTGCCCTATAACTTCCAGTGCAGTCATGAAATCAATATGAATTTCATACAATTAATGGAACCTATTATATGCATTCTTCAGGCCGAATCTGATTGAAAAGCCACAATAGGGCTGCCCACTATTGTTGGTGTTGTACTTATTTGCAATATCTTTCTTAAGCGATTTTGTCGTAAAATTTTCAAATGGTTATGATATTGTAGTGACAAATATTAACAGCAAATATTAAGTTTTCGATTATTTGAAAAATTTTGCGGCTGGTGACCCTAAATTTCTTTATACTCTTATAACTTCGGATCGAGACGAAATTTGCAGGGTAGGTTAATTTCAACGTGAAGCAGATGTGATATATTTTTGGCTTTGATGCTGGCAAAAAGTTGCCAGCACGAGTCTGTAGTGCTATTTCTGTATCAATAAATGCTTACAGTTAGTATTCATGCCGGAAACATTTACAATGAAAATAAATAACCGATGTTTCAATTCCCAAAGTTCTGCAAATTTTTCGGTTCGCAGCCCCAAACACCAACTTCAATTACAGTGCTGCAGGCACTGAGCATTTTTTTCATTGATGTTATATGAGATGCTGCTTTCAAAGTTTTGTGAAATAAGCAACTGATGACGAACCTAATTAACAAGTGTTTTGCTCTCATAAACGTTGAAATTCATGCCAGTGGTAATATCTGAAACCTTCCAACATATGAGTTATAATGCATTCTTGAGACCAAAGTAAAATGTGGCGTTTAAAACAGTTTGGCTGTAACAAGCAGCTCGTGTGGTAGAATATGCACTCAAAATCTGCACGATTCTTCTATTGGTCTTCGAACATTAGTGTTTCTAGCGGTTCAGGTGCGCTAGAGTTTTTTTTACAACTATTTCTTTTTTGTTATTTTCAGTTCAATAACTTGGCCGATGAAAGCGTTGATATAGGTAAAGGTCCGAATTGCGTCATTAGTTTCCTTCGTCATTATCTTCAAACCTACAACACGGCTAATCTTGTCCTCTTTAGTAATAATTGTTTAGGGCAGATTAAGAGCAACTAATGTCAGGATATCTCATGTGGCGAATTTCCAAAAACCTGAACAGGACTATTTTGCTAAACTTTCCCCTTACAGGACAGCCACCTCACCCCACTCCGGTCATAATAAGGCAGTTTCTGCCGAAGATGTTATTTGGTACGAATGGGGCAACTATATCAAACAATTTAATAAACCATTGGTTGGTATTACTTCATTCCATCATTTTAAAATTTGAAGATACTGCTGAATTTCCTGAAAGTCCAGTAGATAATCTAATGCCAACTGTTATTATTCCTGAAGGTCTCACTCTAGAAAGGCAGTGGCATATTTACAATATTTTGAGAGATTTGGTTCACTACAAAGTAAAAGCTGACTCAATTGCACCTCTACCAACACAGAAAATACCTCAAAATAAGAATGCAGCATCCACATCAACAAAGAAAACATCCAAGTCAACGAAAAAAGCTGAAAAATCCACAAAACAAAAAAGAACCACTGTACGAAACGCGACATCCACACCAAAAAAAAAAAATTATAATGATCTAAATGAAGATTTGAAAAAAAAATCAAAAGAAAGAGGAAACATCGAAAAAAGCCCAAAGGAAGAAAAATAAATGTTGAAATTATTTTTTTCTTGCATTTATGTAATTTATGTTGAACTTGTGTAATTTGTTACAAAGATTTTAAAAATAGGAATTTATGGTTTGTTTAATCACAAAGGGTGTTCAATTTACAATTTCGACAAATTTTCATTAAAAAAACGTCAGTTTTTTCGACCACAGGTGCAAAAGATCAAAAAAAGCAATTCTTGATCTATTTACAATATTTTTCGCAATTTTTATGATCCATGATGAACTTTAATGATGATTTAGGAGTCTGCGGTTTGTTCCATTGAAAAATACGTTCAATTTTCTATAAATTTCGATCAAAAAACAAAAATTTATTTTTCCGACCATCGGTACCTTTCTATAGTCCAGGTCACATATGATTTATGTTACGAGAATTGCAAGTAAAAATACTAAAATTATGAAACAAATAAGTAATTCCAAGTCTTCCTCCATATGTTACTCATAATTGTTTTGTGAAGCAATTTTGTTCTATGTGCCGCCGGAATGATCCAAAAAACAATTGGAAGCCTGCAGAAAAAAGAACATCGTTTATTGGGTCTAAAAAATATTGTCAAAATTCAACACACCTGTTTTCCAAAAAATAATTTATTGATTATTAATTTATTTCCGAAAAATAAAGACAACAAACTGACAGAAAATCAATTTACATTGTCTACTTGACTCGGAACAGATAAAAAACCGGAATGGAATGAAAATCAATTTCACATGCCTTTTGGATTGTGTTTTTTTTTTTCGCAAAATACGAATATCGAGATTTTAGTCTAAAGTTAATTGACTTTTGTTATCGGAAGTTTATGCGGTCAAACCACGCTGAAACCTTCAGGGAGGAAATATCGCATTTAGATTCTGTCAGATATCGA
Organism: Nemotelus nigrinus; assembly: GCA_947369275.1. NCBI lineage: Eukaryota > Metazoa > Arthropoda > Insecta > Diptera > Stratiomyidae > Nemotelus > Nemotelus nigrinus. The sequence goes on along the minus strand of OX376373.1, from coordinate 43,142,402 downwards.
GAATTGAAGGACTTTGTCAGTTTTATAAGGCAGTGTGAATTATTTTCGGTACGAATCACGAATGTACAGAGGGTCAAATTTAAATTTTATAGGATGCAGCCAGTGTTTTTCTTACTTAAATAATTGTGTACACTTATCTTGATAACAATCTTATTCAAGTGTGATACGAACTTCATTTTTTGGGAATCAAATCTGAGATTGCTCTAATATCCTTGTAACTACGCTGCCAAATCTTGATTTTTCGATATCGTTTGTAAGCGACCAATGGATCTTTTAGCTTTGGGATAGAAAGAAACTAGCGTTCAGTCCCCTTTTCTAAACTAATTGTTTATTAGCCGCTACCTTCACAAATAAAGTTTCAGCTAGTTAGCAAATCTCACATGCTAAAACAGATACAGTACAGTCTTCAAAATTTAGAAAATTTTCTGGGATGGTGGACAAGAGCTGCAAAGCAGTGCGGTTTTTTTATTTTCTCTGCAATCGTATCTTCGTACTAACAAACATTGTCAAAGTACCACGAGGCTACGGTCATGTATTGTAGGATTTTTGATTGGGTCCGCTGAGTGATGGTTGTTTTTATATCTCCCAAAAGTTACAAGCTCTAAGTCCAAATTGGCTTGAGATTTATAAATAAGCACTTTGGATTTCAGTGAAAGTTCTGAGTTGCTCTTTAACATCGATTTGAAGTTGATGATTTTAAAATTCAAGTGAAAATGAGTTGGAAAAATTGAAAATGCTATCCTGATCCTAAAATCGTGAAAGAGCAGTATTTTTTTCTAATTATCGTCCTATTTCCCTTCTTTGAGATATATAGTGCTATTCGCCATTTACTCTCTAGGAAGTAGGATGTATTTATTCGGGGCCGTTTGACTTCCACAAACTAATAACTGTTGCTTTGACACCATCGTCATCTTCAACTAGGTGACGCCATCTTCACGGATTTGGCGAAGTTTCTTCTCCTATGCTGTTTACTATTCTTGTCGTATTATAATCGGTAGCTATGTTTTTTTCTTTTTTTTTAATCCCACAATTGGTGTTCCTTAAGGTTTCATCCTCGAACGATTGCTCATCGATATTTTCCCAGTTGTTTCCTTAAGCTCTTACGTATCATTTCATCATTTACGGATTTTTTTCCTGTCTCCAATTGAATATTTTCAATCAAAGTGATTGTACGAAACAAGTTTTTTTTTCAGTTTTCAAGAGGCCTTCACCCATACAAAGTCCGATTTTTTCCCTAAGTCGACATGAATCACTACATATTTCCTTGAAAAATTCACCCGCTCCATGACGTACATACTTGTTTACTTACTTCTTTTGCATCATCACTTCAGAATCTCTCTTTTACAAGGAGCTGCAATAAATTATGACAAGGATTTTTCTGGTAAAGTACAACTTCTCGCCATGGCTCAGCATCCATTGAAAATAAATTTTCACGCAAGTTTTTCTTGTGTTGGGCTGTGAGTACGAGTATAAGTGATTCAGCAAATTTCATACACTGGTAAATGGACACACAAGCTACATAGAGTTTTTCTTGGTGATGGCATCCGTGTAACTCTCAGACGGATTTTCGGTTATTATTAATGATGGAGAAGTTAGTGAATTGTGTTTGAGGATAGCTGACAAGCATTCAAACTGAAATTGAAAATAAACACATCATCAATCATTTTCACACTCGCGTCGATTGATTCGACTGGGGCTGAGGACTTTTTAGCAAAAGAAAATGAGGAAACGTGATGCTGAATTAATGAATTGGCACGGCTTATGTGGAAGTAGGGGAGAAAAAAGTGGTTCTCACTTTTTTATAAGAATTATTCAGAATCAAATTTTGCGTGGTCATAGACTACACTAAAAAATCTAGCAAATCTTCAGGCAGCTCTGCTTAACTAGCTTATTACAATTAGTTTGATCATTTAATTAGATACATAGATTTAGGAGACTTGATTTAACAGCACAAACATGCTAGTAATCGCCCACGCAACGTTCGTAATTCCAAGTTAATCTAATCCAAAAAATATTTAACAATAATCTAGTGCTTATGTATAGCTAAAATTCAACAAGTCGGTAGAGTACCAGCATCAAAGCTGCAAAATTTATATGTACCTTTGAAAAAAAGTATAGCGCATCAGAACCGCTAGAAAACCGATTTTCGAAGACATTATCTTTGAGTGACTTAAAAATGTATGAAGACGTAAAACCCTTCTTTGTAGTATCATATCAGCAGCAATAAGTCTACCATAACATGCTCGTGCTTAATCAACCTATTTTTTGAATTTCGTTTTTATCCAAGGATATCATCGAAAGTTTCAGCGATTAAACTATGTCTGGGGCTGCCACCCAAAAAATTTCCAAAACTCAGAAAATTTAAGCATCGGTTGCTTATTATATTGTAAATGCTTTGCTTATGCATACAAAATGGAAGCATCTGTTGGTGCAATATTAACGAAATTGTCTGGCGCTGGCAATCATGTGTTAGCACCATAGCTGCTTCATGTTGTGTTAAACCCACCCTGTGAATTTCTTTTCGATTAAATGACTGCGCTGGAAGTTATAGGAGTGAATAACATTTTTGGGCTACCGCCCTCGGAACTTTTTAAATTTTCGAAACCTAAATATTTGTTGTCAATTTTCATTGCAGGATCATTCCCATTTGGAAATTTAATGACAATATCAATAAATTACGAAATTCATCATAGCTGGAAGCATTTTCATGATTTTTCAACGAAATTCATACAGAATTAGATATACAGCAAGATCCACTTGTCACATGAGTTTCGTTTTGATTTCGTTACTGCATCGGAGGTTATAGGGAAAAAGCCTTTATTTACCTAAGCAAATTGACAATATTTAGGAGACAAAAATTGTCATAGCTGGCAGTCCTATACTAATTTTTCAACAAAATTTCTATATACAGGCGTGCCTCGGTTTACGTCGTTTTCGGGACCGGGAAAACGCGACGTATATCAAATCCAACAGAAATATAGTCCATGGAAATGAAAACCTTGTCTTGCAGAATTATTGTTTATTACCGAAAAGCAATAACATTTATTTTAAAAAACAATAAGTATAAAATGACATTCTTTCAGAAAAGCCTAACAAAAACAGTTGTTCAACATAAAATGCTAAAGTAACATGTAAAATAAAAAGAAATTAGTTTTAGTAGGTACATTTATATGTAGTATATGTTACATGAAATGTTGTTATATGTCTCTTTAAAATAATTTATTTCACTTCATTTAGTCCTTCGGACCTATGTCTTCACTACTTCATCCATTTCCAATTCCGTACATTTTGATGTTGTCTTAAAGAGCACGGTTGAAAATACTTCCACATTTCTTTGTTTATCTTTATAAAGTTCTTTGTAAACTCCAACACTCTTATTTACACCCTCGCAAAATACTCTAAATCTCTCTTTATCCGGATCGCAAAACTCAAGTATATTTACCGCTTGATCGAAGAAGTTAAAGGGTTTAGACATTTTTTCTAATGTTGATGTGCAGCTCTAGTCCTCAACTTCTGAAGGTAAAGAACAAGCGTTCTTCGGATTCTGCTGATCGCTCAAATATTCCAAAAGTTCTTCGGTAGATAGGGGTTGTTCATTACAAGTTAAAAATTCTTCCACATCATTTTCAGAAAAATAACTCTCGACATCCATTCCCATAATTTCTTTCCGAATTTGCTGAAGCTCGACATTTACGAAATTTGTTTCTACCTCTGGCAACAATTTTTTCCAAGCCGAAGGAAATTCACAGATGTGCTGGATGCACAAAAAAAAGACATCAAAATTTTGCCAACGCAAATCGAAATTTTTCCGGCGTAAGTTAATGCAAAAGTAAGATAACGTAAATCGAAACAACTTAAATCGAGACCACGTAAATCGAGGCCCGCCTGTAATCTGTTTTGAATTGAATTTCGTTAAAATTTGACTGCTAAATCGGAAGCTATAGCCCAAGGTGATTTTTCAAAATGGCACCACTACCACAGTGTTGATCGTATTTCAAAATCACTTCTATCAGACCTGGTCCTAGGTAATACCAACTTGTTCTGTATATTTCATGTTGATCGCACTATCTGGTCATCAGTTCTCGTGAACAGAAGTTTCGAGTGCTGAAAATAGAGGAAATTTGATCATGGGTGCACCGCTGAATTTTGAAAATTTGAATTTGACGTGATGGACAGAAGTCAAAATTTATCAATAAATTAAATTTTTTTTTATTCGAAAATCAAAAATTTTTCAGCAGGGTCGATAATTTGAAGAATTTTTTTCAGGAGCCTGCTGTAGCTACAGGGCTGTCCTCACAATCTTGCAAGTCCATCTGTGTTGTTTTAGTCCACATCAATACGCTCTGCAAATTTCACAATGATCCATTGTTTTTGTTAAAAGCTATGACAAATCGAAATTTAAAAAAAAAAATCCTTGCCTACTTTTAGGCACTCAACGCCCATACAAGGATCAAAAATTTCCATTTTTGTATCATAAACTAACATGAAACATAATAAGTTTACATTTGCAATATTTACTTTTAGCAAAAATGTACTCTGTATAGAAATATAAGCATACCTGAAAATTCACTAAAATGCCCGCCGCCGGCAAAGGGTAAAAGATATCTTGATTCCAACAAGTCAGAAAGTTTCATTTCAATCGGATCAGCCACTCTAGAGATTATCTCCCTTAATCATTTTGCTGATATATATATATATATATATATATATATATATATATATATATATATATATATATATATATATATATATATATATATATATATATATATATATATGATGAATTTTCGGGGTGACCAGTTTAATACTAATTTTCTTCGAAAATCAGAAAAAACAATGTACCTATGGATTATTTCTAATCTGCATATCTGGTCCACAATTCTTTGAGCACTTTCATAGAGTTTAGATTTTTTCATGAAATGAGCATTGATGTTGATTATTCTGCAGTATTCATTAGTTTCGCAAACTTGTATGAAAGAAGTTGCAAAAATTTATTCACAAATTTTGTTGAGGAAAAAACAATTTATGTACGTAACCTACTTTTTATTATTAATCTCATTCGCACACAACTCACTCTCACTCACATCAAATAATTTAAATTTGAACATTATTGTTGTCACTATCATATAACATGCACTAAGCAGCATCTAATCGCTATTCAATGAACACATTAGTATTATCATTGATCCAGTCCAAATACGAATTGACTCTGGTGAATACCGACGGATAGCCTTTATCACATCCCAAAATGCTTCCGAACGAAGTGATGCCAATCAAAATGTGTTCATCTGAGAAATAGTCTTTAACCACCAATGGACCACCGGAGTCTCCGGAACAAGTAGATCGATCATACGCGCCACTAACACAAATATTCGTTGGTTGTAAGATTTTCGGGTAGATTTTTCGACAAAACTTCAAATTTATGACTGGTGCCCGGAAATATCGTAGAACAAATGAGATTTTCGATTGGTGCGAAAATTTTCCCCAGCCAGAGGCAACAGATTTTCGTCCTTCGTAGCTCTCATGTGATTCGGAAAAAGTTGGAAGACTGATCGGTTGAATGTTAGCTGTGAAAGAAATAAAAGTAATATCAAATATTGTACTAAATACAAATAAGCTTTGTTGGTAATGATTAAAAAATTTCTGAAGACACCAGAATTCAACAAGCTAGTTGTCAGTCAGTAAGATTTAGACCGCAAAAAGCATACCAGATTTTGAACAGACTGTTTTTACAGATAATATCTGTATTTTTCGAGGTATAAATATAAATATGTATAGCGAATCTGACACAACCTCAGACTCAGACACATAGTCTTCCGATACAGTTGTGAAAATAGCGCAGAGTGAATTCAACTGGCATAACGGTAGTTTTATAGATTTACAGCACTTGACTAGCCACAGCTTAAATATTGAATTATAAATTGATAGTTTCATTTATATTGCATGGGTGTAATTGTCCGACAATTTTTATTTTCCTTCGATTGCAGACTTTTTGTCATCAGTGCTAGAGAGAACGATAAGGAATAGCATCACTATAAATATAGTTAAAGCCGTGATTAGATTTTTCATTCATTTAAAGGCTAGTAAATCTTGTGCTTTTTACACTCTCAACAACAAGTAAGTGTAGGACTCCGGAATTGAGTGTTTTAAAAGTTTTGTTTTGAGTTCACCTAGCTCTGAATAGGTACCTGATTTATATCAGGGATAAATTGAGTAGTGAAACTAATCACTCCACACTCGTATTCACATTGATTCTAAATTTGTGAGTGAAGCTCTCTACCAGTTTCAACCCGTAGACCAAACAAAAGGTTGTAGTTCAACTACATTACTTTACAAAGTTAAACGATATTGGTTCACGAACTTTATTCAATCAGGATTATTATAATAAAAGAACATTAACGCTGAGCTCCAAAAATTCAACGAAAAAGACAAGAACAAATGCAAAACAAAGAAACGCAAACGAATACAGACAATTTTCCCACCCGAAACCTGAACAGCTTCCTCTTCTTTAAAAAAAAACGACAGAACTGACCTGTGGAACAAATCTGACCTGTGGAACAGAAGAAGACAACAAAGAGCAAACTAACTTAGCTGACAGCCAGACAAATACATTGACATTTTAAATGTTCCCATCTTTTCCTTCCCCAACCCACCCTAAATGAATAGACAAACAGCTGCAAACCACAAAACTTTAAAGAACAAGAAATCCGTGATACTCATAAAATCCTAAATTTCAAATCCATTACCAATTTATGAGATAACTAGGGGAATTATTTTGTGACAACCGGAGCTATTTTGAGATTATCCACAGAAGAAACCTCAAATATGATCTAGCTAAGCGAGACCGCAGGAAAAGGACAAAGTTCTTCGCATACTTCAAATTTTAGAATCATACTGACTACCTTTCAGAAGACAAAATCTTAAATATTGTAGTCCAAGGACTCTATCGCTCCACCTTCAAAGGCCCCACACCAATTTTTTTGCCCCATTGAAGAATTTTATATTAAAACAAGAGTAAGGATGTTGAAGTCTCTGAAGGTGCAGCTGCCAAAGGTCGAACAGGTGTGTGTTGGTTGGTGGAGAGGCGCCTTGCACCTTTAAGCACTCAGACCAAAAGATCCATTCTACTTATACCTTGACCATACCATAGCTTCTCTACCTAGGATCAATGGTAGGAGAGAAAAAGCTATCTTCTTCTTCCTACATCAGAGCCAAAGCAATGATCTCTAAAACGCGCAAACACTGGACATTTATAGAAAAAACTCGCCCACCTATTCGGCATATAGGAGTATGTCCTCCAAGCCAGATGTGTCGAGTCAAAATGTCTGTCATAGCCCTTCAAACTTTCCTGCTCTTGTTGAGTAGGAGTCCTGGAGTCGCACGGCTGGGCTCTTAAAAAAGACTATCGTATGCCTGGCCACATCAAAAGTCATCCATTTATCTTCGTGAGCATTAACCACCCACTCCCGAAAAATCGCATGTGCGGTCGGCACACACAAGACGGGTTCAGGACCCCGTAAAGGGGTCCTCTAACCGCAACAGCATCAGCAATTTCATTTTTCTCAACACCACAGTGCCTCGGTAACCAGAGAAGATGCACTCTTTTGAATGTGGTCTACGCAGTGTCACACTGCAAATAGCAATACATTTTCCACTCCACTGTTCTTCAATTGTCTAGCAGGCAGCACTCAAGATAGCGAATATTTCTGCTTGAAAAACAGAATCATGCTCTCCGAAAGAAGAGGCCCACCTGTAATTCGATGAATGCAGATAGATACCAGCTCCAGATCTAACACATGTCTCTCGCAGTTACTTCTGGTCAAGAGGATTACTTCGAGCATCCGAAGGCATAGTGAGAGTCGGGGAGATATCTTACGCATTAAACATCTAATAGGATAGTGCCCCACGTCGTTGTTTCCTATCCATAAGCCAAGCTGAGTTAGTCTCTGGACAAAGCTCATCGCCACATTTGAATGTCCAGAGGAGGCAGGTTGATAGCGCATCACGCGCGGTACCCAGAGTCGTACTCGTGGCGTCACAGATACCAGGCACACAGTCCTTTACAGCGTGGCCAACTTCTTGCGAGCTTACAAAAGTCCATCACACAACGGATGAGCAAAGGTAGCCCAAAGAACGTATAATATAAAATTTGACGTGAATAGCCACCAAATTAATGAATATGGTTTCGATTCGATGATTGCAAATGATAAAAAAATATTTGGGGCTGTCACCTGCGATAGTTTCAAAATTGTATCAATTCAAACATCCGTTACTTATTCATATAAAAAGACAAAGTTATCCGAATTTTGGTTTGACTTAAGGTCAAACTTCGATGTCAGTTTCGTTTGAATTTGAAGATTGCGACGAAACTTATAGGGTATACAGGTTTTGTATATTTTGTATTGGGTAACAATATGTTGACTCTTACACGACTGTTTTAGCGAGAGCACTACTCGGCATGATGGTCATCGATCGACTGACTTTCGTTTTGTCGTCGGCTTCTTGTCGCTCGATGTTCTTGACAAATGTTCTCCTCCTGAGCTGTTTCGCGAGATGAGGAAAGAGATCAAAGTTACTAAGGACTAGATCTGAAGAATAGAGCGAGTGTTGGAAACCTAATGATACCCATTGTAACTTCGGCTTTGTATACATTTTCTTGGTGAAACAAGATTGCTGCTGGTAGTTAAAATGGCTTCTTTTCTTTAATAGCGTCCCGCAATGTTTTTATTTGATTAAGGTAGTAAAAAAACCATAAAATTATTCACTAGCACTATTGTTTTGCAACTACTCAACCTGAATCATTCTCTTAACATAAAAAAAAAAGATATCATAATATTTGCCGCCAGGTTTGGCACTATCTGTGAAGATGGTTGTTTTCAAACCAGCGACCGTTATTTTATCTTGGGATCAAAAACGTGGATCCAGATTTCGTCCATAGTTACAAATCAGTCCAAAAAATTGTCTTTGTCAACCAAATACTTTCTGAAGTTACTCCTATAAATTCCAACTCGTCTTTTTTTTGCTCCTCAGCCTACCTTATCGAGAATCAACTTGTTTATACATTTCCATATGCAGTTATAGTATATGCAGTTCATTGGTGAGAGTCCTTTATATGCTCCTATATGAGATCCCTGTGACTGTATAATAGCCAATCTTTGGTCTGCCAAAATAACGTTTTATAACTTCTAACGTTATTCTCGGTGAGCGACGTGGACGGGCATTCTTGGCGATCTTCCGTGGAAACTTTGTGCAGTCGTAATTTCTTGTACTAGCCTGCAGGTGTAGAATACGGAGGTGCATAGCACCCAGTGTTTCTATCCAATCGGCGTATAGGTCTTTGATAGACATTTTCGTGACAACACGCTATCTCGCGTTTCCGTTTTCAAATTATTCTTATGGCAGCTCGCAGCCAAATGAATGCACCTATTTATAAAAATATAGTTTTCACCCATTTTATTTATTAATGAGAAATCGTCTTTGTGAATTTATATCATGATTACGAAACATGGTCCAGGTCTCATCAAAATTTAGTTGTAACTCTTGGCCGAACTCTGGCTTCTCTTCAGTGTCGAATAAATCTTTCGCCTTTTAACTCTTGGCCATCTGCCAACATTTTAGTGATATTTCGATAAAAATATTTTCCCTTATAAATATAAATGTCAGAAGTCACTTGCAAAATATCTTGTCCCAACTGAAGAATGAACCATTTGGACATCGCACCATAAAAGCAAGTCACAGATGGCTCATGGATGTTTAAGAATATTAGTTTCCGAAAAATTAAAAGTAGTTAGTTTCTAGGACTAAGTATATTGGTAAAGTCTAATTTCATCTCTCATTTTTTATTTACCTAAAATTACATTAGTAGCTAAAATTACATTTGTACAAATTAACAAGTGAGAAGTTGTAACAGCTGGAACCGTTTGGCCTGTTTTCTAGATGCAACTCATAGTTTACACATCGTTAGCAGACTTGGACTCAAATAGTGTTCATAGCGGTGAAAAATTGCTAGATTTCAGGAGATCAAGATTTATCAGAAAAGTGTTTCCGAATGTCGGTATAATATTGAATACAATATGATATTGATAATGTTGGAACATACGCTATACTACCATAAAACAAACCGTATATCTACTGACCTACTGAATTTTCATAATCTGACCACTGGAACTTGAACCGCACGAAGTTAAGTTAAATATACATAGCTAGGAAAAGTATACAGTAGAGGAAAATAATAGTAGGGGAGCCCAAGCGGGGATTTCTCGCGTTACTCGAGCGCGTCAGAAAATCATATGGGGAGAAGCCCTGCACCCTGCAATGTACCCTACCATATATGAACCCTTAATATAGTGGGGTGCGTTGAGGGAAGCCCGTCAGATTAGTAAAAAAAAATTGATCCTCAGAAAAACTCGAGCGCGTCAGATTAAGACAAGGTAAGTTAAGTACATCGAGAAAAGAGTATATTTCAATAATCTGACAATTTGAGCGTGGCTTAAGGAAATGGGCGAGTCACAAAGTTGTAAAAAAAAACCCTCACCTCGAAATACTCGAGCGCGATTAATTTTTTTTTTATTTTGAAGGAAATCCTATCAGGATTATGAAAAACATATAATCTGACGGTTTTCATGGGGCGATGTAGCTAAAATCATCAATAAATGAAAAAAATTGCAGGATAAAAACTGATCTTATCTTGTTTAACAGTGGGCAAAAAGCAGGCAACGAGCTCATTTCTGAATATTTCAGATGGAAGCTGAGGGATACCATTTTATGGAAAGGGGGGGATAACTTTTCGGAGCACACTTTTCCATCTACCCTCTTGTGTGTGATAGATAAGTTTGTTTGCATGTTTTTTTTTTTTGCGCCTCTTACAAACTCACAAACATTCCAAGTCGTAGTCAAAATCGGATATCAACATTCCGTTGAGAAAGAAGATGCTGTTAGTAGCAAATGTTTAGATCAATATATCTCCAAAACGGTTATAGTTACAAGAAATAGTCAGCAGATATTTTTTGTTGGAAATTTGTTAAGCTACAAATTCGTCATACATTGTTTTCTGAAGACGTGACCGTTACTCAGATATTTAGGAAAGGTCACTTTTGGTGAACTTTGACCCCTTAACGACCTTTAAAAAGTAACGCAGCACTCGGATCGATGGGCACTTTTGATATTTTATTCAATACGCCAGTGCCAAGGTTCGCACCAAAATTCAGCTTTCCCCTAATTTTGCCGAAGTTTGGCCTTTTTTATGTCGGACTTCACTGGACCAGACGGTTTGGTTTGTTTGTTGTGTTTTTTTAAATAATTTTGTGAATTAATAATGAGTGATGTAAGTGTGAAATGTGTATTTTGTGAAAAAGAAACTTGTGAAAAAACTAAAAAGTTTACACATGAAACATTAAAAGAATGTATGAATATCTTGTAATATCGTAAAGTGAAACGTGTTCGAAAAAAATCTAGCAACGCTTATGTCGTAATTTCGGATGTAACATCTTTAAACGGTATATATAAATATATATATATATATATATATATATATATATATATATATATATATATATATATATATATATATATATATATTTTATCCAGTTATTTCATCCAGTAATAAAAAGAAGAAACGATTTTTTTTTTTCAAATTGTCAGATTAACAATATCCCTCCATATAATTGTCAGATTATCATTTAGGACAACTAAGACATCAAGTTGAACCCTCTGTATAAAACTCTGACGCGCTCGAGTATTTCAAGGTAACATTATTTTTTTACATTTTCAAAAATCAGTCCTGACTTTTGGTCACGTCCAAATCGTCAGTCATTTAAATAGGACACTTATTTGAGTTCACTTAACATTCCCTCTGAATATCTGACACGCTCGAATAACTTTTTTTGTTTGTGTTTTTTTACCTCTTTTTACGGCCACCCCCCACCAGTTAATCGTCAGATAAATATCTATCGGCTATCACAAAGACAAAGCGCGTATACACTATGAATGTCTGACGCGCTCGAGTATTTCCATGTAATTGTTTTTTTTTTACATTTTTGAACATTTTTACACGCTCTCCCCCCCACTAAAATGGAAAACTTGACATAAACTTTTTTTCATTTTAGAACCTAATCTTCACAATCCAATAGGTCCCCATGACGCTTTAGTAACTGCAAATTTAGCATCCCGGGCTCCCCTACTATAAGTGATTAACTATGAACCGACCTTAAATAATGATCGATCTTGCATGGACTATGCGGTTAGAATATAATATCGATCAATTGGTTAGCCAATTTGCTGAATATGTTGCAACATAGTCCTGCAAATACTCTAACGCCGATTTGGGTGGAGTCAGTGAGATCAAGTAAGATTAATTTTCAGGACATAATAATAATTGCAAAAAAACAACTGTTACTCACCAGTGAAAGCGATAGCTTTTGGCAAACGAATCAATGCTATGTCGTTTTTAAGTAAACGCGGTGCCCAATTCGGGTGAATCAAAACATTTTTCCGACTAACCGGGACGCGTTTTTGACCAGTTTCTTTGGAATTTCGAATCTCATGAGCACCCAAAAAGACCAACATATGCACACTCCTGCAAAAAACACAATTTTCACTTTCGACATCTATTTCTAACAAAATTTTCAATTTTTCTCCTACCGATCCACACAATGCGCTGCCGTTACGATAAAACGATCTGAAATCAAGGCTCCACCGCACCAATGCTCGCTGTTCGGTGTCCTTATCAGAAGTCCCACTTGATAAGCAAAACTGTGCGGCTGAGCAACTTTACCGCCGTAAATCCGTTTTGTTGCTGACACTCGATCACTTTTACCACTCTCGTCACCCACATTTTCTTGCAGAGGCTCGGCCAGCTGCACCATATGCTCCACTTGATCCCAATCGATTGGCAGTTCTTCCGTTTCTTGGGCGCGAATTTTAACCAAAACAATCACAACCGATAGGCAAATGAGCGTGGAAAATCGCATTGCCTACGCACGCGAACGACATTTAGCACTATGAGGTCTACGACGTGCCCCAAACGCAATTTATAGTTGGATCGTAGTTATGAATAAGGTAAGTAATCTCGAGACGCAACAGTATGGCACTACGTCTGCAGCTCCACAACAGAAACATTACTTGCATTTGAGCAGCAAGTAGGGGACCACGGAAGGCGAGCCACAATGACTTGCAACATATCGCTGTAATAGACTTTTGCCTTACGGTGTTGTCTTGTTGCGGTCTTAATCTGGCGTTCCAGCGCTAATGGTGCGGTTGCTCCAATACACTTGATCGTAAATGGTGTAATCTTTTGCACAGGTCATTACGCGACCATCACGCAACTTTACATCGATGCCGTACTCCACCGGTTCCGCTTTGACGAGAAGTCGACTCATTTGTCTGATACGTTGCAGGGAACGAGAAGAATTTACTGCATTGAGAAATATTTATATTTTCCTTACAAACCATTTACGATTTATGCTAAAATGTGAATAAATCAGAATTGAGAAAATGCTATATCCAACATAATGTATCAAATCAAAATGCTTCTGCACATTAGTAATATGTACATGATTTCGAAAACTAATAGGCTGCTTCCTAATCGTACATGACAAGACATCATCAATAACTAGTTACTAATGCTTGCAGTACTAAAAACTTAATACGATGAAAGCTTCACGATTAACACTTATAATCTATGGCTGATCGATTTTTATAGTTAGTAAATTATAAACGACTGCTAATCATTAATCTTCAATACCTATTTTCTTTTCAGTAAAGCCAATAACGAATGAAATAAAATCTTCAGTCACAATAGTATCTATGTATTCGGTATAACGGAAATGCACCTAATTGTACATGCATATATGTTTAAATGCACTACCTACTTGAGATACAATGAGGGAGTGTTGCATAATGTATAACACCATAGCCCAGACGTGTTACCTCGATTTTTTCAAGCAATATTTTCAATTGAGGTTAAGTTCAATTTCGTTCAATTTACCTACATAAGAAAATAAAAAACCATTGCCAAACCAAATAGTGATTGAGGATGTTCGATTAAATTGTTTAGTTCTTATGTTAAATTAATTTTGAACGAATAATAGATATTTTTAAGGAAAATTCAATGTGAAAAATTGATTTTAAATTCAATTTTGCTTATTTCATTCTAAACTTTTATTACTAGCTACAAGATAGTATTTTTATTACTAGCAATTAACACCCACTTCAGGGTTTTTATTTATTATTTCAACAATGGTTAATAGTCAAATATAAGCGATAATGATCGCTCAAACATATATATTTCTTATATAAAAATAAGTTTGGTAAACAAAAATATGAAATTTCCCTATTTAAGTTAAAGAAACTATATCTATTGGTGCAATTACGCACCATTGAACCAAATAGCGCCCGCACTAAAACAATGAAAGAAACAACGTTAAATAAAACAATTTTTGTTAAAAAATCACAGGAAATAAATATTTGAATTATATTAAATCAGTTTCAGCTTACAGGACAAGCAAAATACGTATCTTCCTTATCCATACCCACACATAGTTCATGATACCAGACTCCGCATGGCTGACATTGACACATGTCTTCCATTTTATTTTTTCGAAAAACGGCTTTCTTTTTTTTTTTACTAATTTTCGAAGAAAAGTAGCATTAAACTCGTTTCGCCGAAAATTCATATTTCTTTATATATATATATATATATATATCATCAAAATGATTAAGGGAGATAATCTCTGGAGTGGCCAATCCGATTGATATGAAACTTTCGGAGAACGTAGATGTATTTAGTAGGTAGGTCCACGACTTTCTCAAATCCAGATATCCTAAACCTTTTGGCGGCGGCGAGCGTTTTAGTGAATTTTGAGGTACTCCTATATTTCCAAGCAGCGAAAATTTTTGTTCAAAAAAAGTATTGGGAATGAAAACTTATTATGTTCTCAGCTTGCCGATGGTTAAGAATTGGAAATTTTGTGCCGTATGTGGGTGCAGCGTGCCTAAAAGTAGGCAAGGATTTTTTTTCAAATTTTGATTTGTCATTACTTCTGACAAAAACATTAGATCATCGTGAAATTTGCAGAGCGTATTGATGTTGACTAAAGTTTAATACACATGGATTTCCAAGGTCGTGCGGGTAACCCTGTAGCTGCGACAGGCTCTTGAAAAAAAATCCTTCAAATCATTGAACCTCCTGAAAGATTTTTGATTTTGGACAAAAAATTCAAATCATTGATAAATTTTAACGTTTGTGCATCATGTCAATTTGAAATTTTTAAAATTCCGATTTGCACAAGAACGGCAACCCATCACTAAATTACCTCTATTTTCAGCACTCGAAAGTTCTGTTCACGAGAACTGACGACCGGATTATCCGATCGTAATGAAATTCACAGGACATGTTAGTACCAACTAGGACCAGGTCTGATAGAAGTGATTTTGAAATGCGGGCAACCCTGTGGCAGTGGTGCCATCTTGAAAAATCACTGAGAAAAAAAACAGCTTTTTGGCCTATAACTTCCGATTCAGCCATCAGGTTTAAACAAAATTCACACAATATTTGGATCTTACTTAAGATAACATTTGGTGAAATTTTGGCTGAAAAATTAGATTAGGGTTGCCAGCTATGGTGATTTTTCTCTCCTAAATCTTGCAAATTTGCTCAGCAAAATAAAGCTTTTTTCCCTATAACTTCCGGTGTAGTCATGATATCAAAATGAAGTTTATGCAGTAAATACATTTTAATGTGAGCCAAATGTCATAGGAATTTCGTTCAAAAATCGTAAAAGGGCTGCCAGCTATGACCATCTTTGTAATTTTTTGGAATTTCTTTACTGGGCGATTATGTCATTAGATTTGCAAATGGGAACGATCCTTCAATAAAAATTAGCAACAAATATTAACGCTTTAAAAATTTGAAAAGTTTTGAGTGTGGTAACCCTAAAAATTTTTACACCCGTATAACTTCTAGCGCAGTGATTCAATCGAAACGAAATTTATTGGTTGGGTTTAGTTTAACGTGAAGCAGATTTGGTAGATATTTTGCTTTGCTGCTGACACAGGGTAACGAGTTTTAGCCATTTTCGTAACTATCGCATCAACAGATGCTTCAAATTACCTACTCATATGCAAAACATTTGCAATAAAGCTAAGAAACCAATTTTTAAATTTTCCGAGTTTTGAACATTTTTTGGATGGCAGCTTCAAACAACGTTAACCGCTAAAGCTTTCGACGAAATTCTCCGATGAGAACGAAATTCAAAGGATAAGTTGATTTAAGTATGAGCTTGTGAAGGTTAACTTATTGCTGCTTCGTTGGGAAAATGTTGCCAGCACTGAACATTTTCATCATTTGTGTTATAGTTGAGTTTTGTTGCTTTGAACAAGGAATGGTTGCTATGATTCTACAAAAAAGTGTATTACGTCTTTCCACATTTTTTTGTCACTCAAAGACAATTTCTTCGAAAATTAGTTTTCTAGCGGTTCAGGTGCGCTAGAGTTTTGAATTATGGTGTCAATAAAAACAGCTGGAAAGGTGACTTGATGGACGTAGCTGCAATACAGTTCACATTTCACAGTTCACACCCTAACTTTCACGGAAATACTGTTTGTAGAAACCTTCAACATTGTTAAGGGTATGCCATCATCAGACACAAAAACCATATCTGAAGTGACAGCGTTCATTACCTCTGTAGTGGCATCCGATACCACATTGACACATGAAGGCACAGAAGTCAATGTTGTAATTGTTTCAGGTCCTGTTAATTTCGAGAAACCATTGCATATGTTATTTTGTGTCATACACTTACACCAAACTTTTGTAAAAAAAAATAATATCTAAGCCAGATTTGTCCAGCTTTTTTTTTCAGCGTTTTGATCTTAATATTTCAGTCAATCCTGATCGCAGTGGTCCTCAAAAGATCTGTACACCGATTTGTCGAGCGGTTGATCCTCATGAGCTGAGTTTGACGGTAAGCAGTATAGAGTGGTTCCGTATCTTTCTGCAGATTTGACAATTGAGTAGTCGGGGTGACAAACAGCACCATTACAAATTAGGATAATTTGTTTCTGCCAAGATAATTTGTGTCTGCCAAGATGATTGAACAGAATACAGTTCATATATCCTTTTCCAAAAATTCTAATAATAGTTCCTGGTGGTAAATTGTCTTTGGAGGTACTGCATGACCTACTGAGTTCTCACATCCTACGATTGTGAAATTTTAAGCATGCTCATTTGCAATCATTTGTAAACGTCTTGAACCTCTGGAAGCTTAGACAGTCTGCTGATGATGAAAAGTTATTCGGCATCCCTTTTCATCCATGTTATATATTTTTTCTGGACTATCTTTCAAGCCTAGATTTTCAAGTAAACTTCTTAACTTGATAAAAAGGCTTATTCAATGTTTTGGGCTCTTGCCAGACTCATCATTTGAGCGTTTCGCCTAGATGTTTCAGGATGTGTTTTCAGGAACAAACTTAACCATCCCCGATCAGCCATTTTGTTTTCATTATAAAACTGATACTGAATGTTATAAGCATTGCAAAGTATGTATGCTTGATACCAAAGAATGTTAGAAACTAATGGCAGGCCAATATCGGCATATCGCATAATACGAGACACTAAATCATCTTCTGATTCTGGTGATAGTACAGATTTGTGGCCTAACCGTTTATATTTGGAGCCTGTTTTTAAATGATCACGTAATGTTTTCCTCGGCTTATTGTATTTTACAGCAGCCTTTCTTTGAGAAAGTTTCCCATGCTCCACATGGGAAATTCTCATAGCTGCAGCCAGATGCTTTTTTGTCCATCCTTGACCTCTTTGTAGTTTGCTTATATCCATGATAAGTACCTTAAAGAAAAACAACATAAATAACGCCCACCACTCGTACCAAATGGAAATTAGTAAACACAGCTTCACTATATGCTGACACACTTGTAATTGATAAAATAACACCAAAAAAATTGATATTTTGGTTAATTTGTAATATACAAACAAATTTCAATTATTTTAATTAAAGATTTTGAGCACAACTTTGTAGATAAATAACCTTTCAAAAAATTGCGTAATGACAAAAACAACGCGCGACCGCCATGCTAATGTATTTTCATCCGACTGAAAGAACGCGTGGCTGCAACGAATGCTTTTCAAATTGTTTCCTGT
This sequence comes from Nemotelus nigrinus, assembly GCA_947369275.1. NCBI lineage: Eukaryota > Metazoa > Arthropoda > Insecta > Diptera > Stratiomyidae > Nemotelus > Nemotelus nigrinus. Next base: position 43,124,248 of record OX376373.1, on the reverse strand, counting down.
GTTCCGAGATATGTTTGGCTGGGCGTATATATTAAGCGCCCCAGCGTTATTTGAGTGACATACCTTATTAACTGTAAATTAAAATCTGAGTAAAAAGATTGTAGATTTTATAGCATTAAAGAGGACATTGGTTTTATATTAGGCGTGTTTTTTTGCTCCCCCTATCTATAACTGAACAATGCTATCCACTACAGAAGCATTGGAAACAACAACAACTCCCCCTATTCATAACAGGAGTTGTTGTTGTTTCCAATGCGTCTGCACTGGTAAGCATTGTTCTGTTATGGAAAGGGGAGCAAAAATTCACCCCTATTAAATTCAAACAAGCAGTTGGATAACTGACGACCTCCTGCAAGGATTATACTTTCAGAAGATAGTCATATCATCGTTATCAATAACACGACAACTGGTACTACGTCGTATGAATTTTGCCATAAACAGTTCCAGCCATAAATCCTTCTGCACCATCGTCATCAAAACAGTGTCTTCTTTTGAGATTTTCCCAATAATCCTGCCTCCATGGACTATTCGAACCGAGTTTTTGTCCAACTAGACGACATAATTTTCTACTCCCAAACACCGAATTTTCGTTCACTTCATTAGAGAATCATCCTGCTAAACGCGGATAAGAGTTTCCAATTTCCAATGAGTACCCAACCAATTTCAGATCTGTATGGTACAATTTGGTGATACTCTATGAGTATATGGCCTTATGCAGCAGAAGCTCGGATATCTTGGAGAAAGTCAAGTGAAATAGATTTGTTAAACTATAGACGGCTTGATATATTGATTGGCTGACACTCACCATGCGCAGAATTCTATGTTGTTATTATTCCTGGCAATGAGATTTAGCCTCCAACAGATAACTTCTGTGATATTTCACATTTATAGGTTCTTTTACTTTCAGCGCTCATTTTTTTGAATGAGGAAAATAATTTTAATGCTCATTATTGATTCAATGCTATGGCTGATACTTAAGTAGCTGATACCCTGCGTTACTATGGTTGAAGTTAAATAACCGTGATACGAATGATCTAACTTTGCACGCTTGTCATGCCAAGCTTCGCAAACCTTATCGGTTTGGGTGAGATATCCATTGACCATTTTCTTACGGACAACCTCTTGGTGTACCACAAGGTATCCATCTTGGCCCACTTCTTTTTAATATATTTATTTCTGACCAATCTGACGTCCCAGCAAATATACCTCATATCATCTATTTTATGCCGACGATCTCAAAGTCTATCATATCATCAAATCTAAATCCGATGCACTCTTTCTCCAATCCAAACTTGATTTACTTGATCCTTGGTGCAATGAAAACAAGCTCTCTCTCTCTCTCAACATTGCTAAGTGCCAAGTTATAAGTTTTTCCAGGAAATACAGCGTCTCACATAACACGTACTTCCTCGGCAATAATATGTTAGCTCGAGTTGAAAACGTTGTTGACCTTGGTGTTAGCTTAGATGAGAGACTCCGCTTCACCTTGCATTATGATTAAATACTTTTCCGTGCAAACAAACAGCTAAGCTTCATGAAAAGACGTGCCAAGGAATTTCGTAGCCTGTGGGTCACAAGATCCTAATACATCTCACTTGTACGCCCCATTCTCGGATATGCTTCCATTTGCTGGAATCCGGCTTTTGAAACCCACAGTAACAGACTCAAGTCCATGCAAAAGCAATCCTTACTTTTCGCATTGAGAGAACTATGCAACCCTTACGATTTTAATACCTTTCTTCCTTATGAGTTTCGACTAGGTCACCTAAACTTATTGACACTTCCATCCAAAAGAAAGATGATTTTGGCCTGCTTCACATTTGACGTCATTAGAGTAAAATTGTGTTAAATAAGCAGGTCCTCTCGTTTACGAAAGAAATATCCACATTCTATTACTCAGGCAGCTAATGACCCGATAAATAGGATATTCAATAGCATAAGTAATCTGTATTCTCCAACGGTCTCAATATTATCCTGCAAATTTTCCCTTTTCCAAGCCATCCGCAACCCCTTTTGCTAAGCCATTATAAGCTATATATATTTATTTGTTGTTTGTTTATTGTTATTGATTTATTTGTTAATTATTTAATTTATTTAATTTTTTGTTATATTTTTATATACTCATATTAATTTTCAATTTTGCTTTGTATTGTTTATGTAACTTGTACCTTGCTTGGCTAATAAATAAAATAATAATAAAATAACATTGAGTAAATGAGCAATCGTATTCGAAGAGCTTTTCCACCGATTATAAGTATAGCGTTAACAAATTTCAGTTGCCATCCAGCAGAATTTAGTCAGACCATCAGAAGAGAGAGATATAAGGAAATGAAAACAACAGTTAGAATTGAAACAATTTGCCTGAATTTGAATGCTAGTAGTAGTGAAGGAAAACTATGGGACTATGGGCAAATTTGACAGTCTTCTCTTTTGCGAACAGAAAATGGCCGCCATATCCACTGAGTTAGTAGGCCATATGTACATATATAAATTTGACAAGTAAAAACCAAAAGCTCGTAGAACTCAATGGTAGAACTTAAGTAGTGGAGAAACCAAAGAGGATATCTGAGGTAGTAATTCTGTCGATCTGTTCTATTTACAGATTTTATCTTCTTAATGTAATACGCTTGTTTCATTTCTTTAAATCTCTCTGCCATAGCTACGGGGTTATGTGCAGATTAATTTTCGTATTGTATTTTAAACTAAAAGTTATTTAAGCATGCATATAATATATTTCTGAAGATAAACGATATTCCTTCTGATCCATCGATTCGAATATCAACTAGTCCACTGTCACCGTTGAAGGCGAAGCTGAAAACTGCCCCACAATTTCCCTATTCATAGTCCATCATTATAAAATGCTTGTGCAAACATAGTCTCGAAAAATATATAAAGTATAATATTCTTGCCATTTCCTTATTAAGATTATTCTTATGAAAACCGAAAAAAGCGGGAACAGATTCCGGCTATATAGGCTTTTCCATATTTAACACTAAAAAGATTCCTTTAAAAAAAATAACAATACGAAATCTACATTGCTTATATATCACGAAAATTCAATATTTGTACGAACTACAAACGATGCTTGGTCTCCATTAGAAAGACAGTTTGCTGGACATTAAAAGTTAATCATTCTCAATTAGACTGAAGTGTCAGCAAACAAAAGCAAAATATGAGCAAATGAACTCAAGCGTAACCAGCGTATTGCAACTCGATATTTCATTCTGCGGTGCGTAGTGAACACATAATCAAGATTACGTGAAAGCAAGTAAACGAATCGACAGTGAGATAAGTTGTGTAAGTAAGTCAGTAAAGATTTGTAATGAATTGTAAAATAAATATTGTAAATACGCATCGAGGTACTCCTATATTTAAATTTTTTACAAAATTTTTTACACAATTTTTCACAAAAATTTACATACTAAACGAAAGTAGTCTTATAATCCAGTTACATTACCAGTCATCACCCAGTCACCAGTCAAATTCTATTAGACCAGCTCAATTGAAAAATTAATTTGATTCGATATCTGATATCAGTTATAGAGGCGGAAAATTATTGAGGTTAAATTTCACAATTTACGGAAATTATCCATTTATAGTTTTTATCATACGAGAGTTTATTAGTAATATTTCTTGAAATATAATCAAAAATTTTTTACACTTGCTCTAAAAGCAACCCACCCTGTAGATTTCGTTTTGATCCAATTATAAATTTATTAATTATTAGATCTAACGACTCCGGTATTGATGATCCCCTTTGTGTTTTATTTGCTTCAGTTCTTCGTAAAACTTATAGCTAACTCCAAACTCTTTTTAGCCTCCTCTTGACTGAACTCAGCAGTCCCATCTCTGGGGATAAGGGATTGAAAAATTAACGAGGTCACCATTAATAAATATTACAATATTCTACAAATGACATACCTAATATTGTGTGTCATTACTACCTGTGCTGTCTTATATTTTCAATACTTCCGTAAAAGCAGATTCCTTTCTTTCGGAAATACTCCACCGTTAACCTTTATTCAAGAGGGGAAACCGTAATGTCCTAACTATCGACCTATTGAAAAACTTCCCTGTATTGTGAAATTTTTTGAAGCTATAATCACCTATATTGTAGTCTTTCATTGCAAATCCTTTATGGTTCCGTACGCGTACGGTTTTTTTACAGGCTGTTCAACCACAACCAGCCACAATTTTCTCATCAAGTAATCAATTATCAATGAAGCTTGCTCTCTCTACTCTTAGCTAATAAGCCGTTCACACTACACTCTAAATCAGGTAGATTTAGGAGCTGTCAAGTTAATCAGGTGAAGCGTTCACACTAGCCGAAGTGATTTAGAGCAAGGAGATTTAGAGTAAGAAATGTCATTCGAATTTATGTGCACAATTTTTTTTGCGTGGAAATTGTTGAAAATGGTGCAGAAAAATTCAAGAAGACTTTCTTTTCATTTTGTATAACTCACTTTTTCTTTTTGTGTTCAATTTGCTCTATTTTAGAATGAAATTCGTATGGGATTTCATTCAAATCTACTCTCCCTCTCACGGATGGAATTTAGCACGCTCTGGGAACAATTCAGCCGGGACCAAATTCACAATAGTACCTGATTTATACTAGTTATAAATCACTTTTGACTGTGAGAAGCCAAGACAAATGTATGGTTAATCAGGTAGACTTCTGGTCGATTTAGCTCTAAAGCGACCAGCTAATCGAAATCGCCTGATTTAGCGACATCAGGAAAAAAATGCAGTGACTATTTCTCGGGAACGCGCCATCCGATTAAGCTGAAACTTTTACGATACATTTATGCATATGCAGAATAGGTCTAGGTCTCACCAAATGTTGATTATCTTAAACCTTTTGGCACCAGCGGCCATTTTAGTGATACTTTAAATATGCCTATTTTAAAAAATAGTTTTCAAAAAAACGAATTTTGCAAAATGAATTTTGAACGTGTTCTTAAAAAAGATTTGATAAGATTTTGGAAGTTTTTTACCCTGTGTGTGTGCTAGGTGCCTAAAATGAGATCGGGAATATTTGGATTTTTTTGAATTGCGATAACTTTTGACACAGCTATTGAATCATTTCAAAACTTACAGAGTATATTAACGTTACTAAGTTGTATACCTATGGAGTTTTTAAATGTGAGTAATTTTGTGCCACTTTGAAAAATCACTAAGAAAAATTACTGCTTTTGACCCTACAAATTCTGATCCAGTCACCAAATTTGGACGAAATTCACACAGTAGCTGAATTTGGCTCTAAGCCACGTTTGGTAGAAATTAAAAACTAGGTTGAAGCTGCCAGCCATGGTAATTTTAGTGTCTTAAATTTTGAAAAATCGCTCAGGAAAATAAAGTTACCTTTAATATAGCTTCCAGTACAGTCATGGAATCATTATGAAATTCATACGGCAAATTAAACTTATTGTAGGCAATATTCGGTAGAAATCTAGTTGGAAGAACAATGAAAGGGTTGCCAGCAACGGTTGTTTTTCTTTGCATTTCTTTAGTAAGTGACTAACATAAAATTTACAAATCGTAGTGATCTTGTAGTGAAAATAAACAACAAATATTATGATTCAAAGAATTTGAAAACTTTTGCGAATGGTAACCCTAAATTTCTTTTAATCCCTAGAACTTTTAATGCAGTCATCGGATCAATACGAGATTCGCAAAGTATGTTGACTTCAACGTGAGGCATATGTAACATATATTTAGCTTCAGTGCTGGCAAAGGCACGAGGCGTTTTTATTATTTTCGTACCAATAAATGCTTCCATTAAGGCAAGTTTCTACCATTTCTACCATTTTTGTTTCACAATTCTGGTAGGGGCCATAGACAAAAGTAAGACTTCCACCAGCAGCTAAAATTCGTTTGGCGCGCCGCCATTGATGAAGTCATCGAAATTAAATTGGCATAGGGTCTATTATTACTTAGGGTGTATTGGTTTTAAGTAGGAGAAGTAGCTAGTGGTAGTGGTCTTAAGTAGCTGCATAAATCCTCTTCTGTTCTTCGAGCATTAGTGTTTCTAGCGGTTCTGATGCGCTGGGGTTTTTTTTTAAACTGGGTTGTTTCTTAATTGACGAATCGAACTTTACGCGTATCCTTACGCGGTGCTTTTTTATCTTAAAATAAAACCACATCTGGTGCTCCGCAATGTAGATATTTGATTTTTTTACTGTTCGCCTCATTTATTAATGATGTAGATTGCATTGCGCAGTCATCCTCTATTGTGCTTGTGGCTGTGAGCTGTAAAGTTGTGAGAAATCGTTTCGATTACAATTTTTTGCAATAGGATCTAAACAGATTTGCCAGCTGGCATTCCGCAAATAGTCTCCTTATTTATCTTGCCCTAGGTAGTATTAGGTGCGATTTTTTTTCGCTTCAATACAGAACAGAATAGAACTATGCCGCAAAAACAACGATCTAGTACAAAACAGCAGTGCATTCGCTAAGAACTTAGGTGCTACTCGCTAAGGTTGCTGTACTGAAAATAAATGGAGAAAACGAGTATAAACTACTACAATCGATAAAAAAATAGAAAACTAACAGAAAGAACTTTCTACCCTCTTTTCAACATAACCTTGAAAAAACCAAAGCCACCTCATGGCATGAAAGACAAATTCTCATTATCTTTTCTTTTTTCTATCAGCACATTCTATAGTTCAGCACGTGAGCTACCTGTGAGGAGCGAGAGTACTAGATACAGGACTAGTGCTGATTCAATCATTCACATTTGACGATCACATTGACTCAATTGTTGTGAAAGCTAGCAATGCCTGAATTTTTTTCCGAAGATGTTCGAGAGAATTCAATGACATTTTTCTCACTAAGACTCTCTTTTGCAGCCTAGTGAGACTTATTGTCGAATATGGAAGTCTTGGATGGACGCCGTACCAAAAAGTTTGTATTGCCCAAATTCAAAAGTGATTTTTACGTTTTTGTCTTCGCGGTATTCCGTGGTATCAACCCTTACATCCACCTCCCTATCAAAACTACTGAAATCTTTTAAGAATGTATACCTTAAACTCTTGATGTCAAAATTCCATCGCCATCTCTGTGATGCCAGTATTGAGTCGGTGAGGACAAAATTATGAATTCAGGAAATCCAGCGGTGACGAAAAATTCATCCTTTCACCGGCTCTTAAGAAAGTACCTTAGAGTTTAGTGCATTTGAACTTCTACACATCGAACTGCACCTTCCGCCTATGAAGCTCGCTTTCTTTCTAGTTGGACCACAAAACTCGATTGCATTGTATGATATGTATGTCTAATACATGCAACTGACTAAAGTATATTAAAACCGTGTAATCACCTAGTAATTACGGTCAATCAACTGAAATGCAATCGTTTTACCCATTATAATAAAACAATTCGTCCAATAAAGCTCATAAATATTATCTAAATTTTAATTTCACTATAAAAGTCGGTTAAAACTTGTCTGAAAGACTAAGTTCACAGTATTTGCGGTCATTCATTCGAAATAATGAAGACCGAAACATGTATTTTTGTAGTGATCGCTATAACCATCCTATCAAAAGTGCAAAGTAATTGCATTGAAGATATTAATCAATCGAAAAGAGACTGGAAAAATATAAAATTTGCAAAGGCTATTCCAAAAACATATCCACTGGATTTGTCGCCGAAAACGCGTCAAAGTCGTCCTGCAACTGGACGAATAGTTGGTGGTGAAGATTCTCCTGTAGGCGAACATCCCTATCATGTTGGAATAGTACCGAATTTCGGTGCCTGGTGCGGAGGTGCATTGATTTCGGATGAATATGTTTTGACAGCAGCTCATTGTACCTACGAGTAAGTAGTAAAATAAAATTAATTTAAATCATACTTTTGATTTGATTTCAATCAAAATAATATTTTTTATTGTTGTTTACGGACAATAAGTCCTTTTAAGAGGTGTAAATAGCACACAAAAAAAATGTTCATAGCCGTAGCAGTAACTTAAAGATTAAATTATTTCATCTTATTACTGAGTCAACTAATCACATAAGTTTATTGAGAAAGGAAAAAAAACTATAAACAATGATAATGGAGCAAATTCCAACTTAAGAATAATAGAAAACTTAAAAATAATAATTAAGCAAACTAAATATTGCAGCATCTTGAAAATTGCATTAATAAACGATCCAATAAAATCAAACGTAGCCTAATCGAGAGTTCCAAAGACAATATTTACTACAGATTTCACTTCAGACTTGCACGTATTAAACCAGTCGAGGCAGTTCCATAAATTATTGCCTATTTTCTTTATTCGCTCCAGTGGAGTGTTTTGGCCAAACTTTCTTCTACAGCTAGAAACGTAAAAGATGTATCTGCTTCTCGTCGCTCTAGAAGGTATTCTAAAAGATAATTCGCCAAGTAGATTTGGAGCATCGTTACGGCCGTTTAAAAGTTTATATAAGAATACAGTGTCAGTCATAATTATTCTTACTTCTACTGACGTAATATTAATAAGTCTTCTAATTTCTGAATAATTTGTGTTTAAGCAATTGATGTAGAGTTTGTATGCAATGTACCGCAAGAAGTTATTTTGCACCCTTTCAATAAAGTTAGAGTGCACTTGATAATGTGGGCATCAAATCAAGAAAACGTAGTCCAGTTTACTTCTGGCTAGTGAAGTGAATAAAATCTTTAGAGTAATCATATTCCGAAAACCAATAGTGCTTCGTTTAAGGGGTTACACCACAGTAGAAATTTCAGAAAATTGATTTTCTTTTTATTGGCTTAAAAAATCCTTTGAAACCTCTAGAATAAGAGGCAAACGGTTTAATACCTGCTGGAAATCGTTTTCAAAGAAATTTCGAGCACTTTTTCGACTCTTTCCGACTGCTCGAAAATGACTACCTGCGATAGATACGACACCTGCTCATTGGGTACAGCATTATGTCTTATCATATGATTTCCAACTTCTCTAATACACTAATATAAGTCGTTAGAAACATTTTCAAGCATGTTGAACATAAAGTTTAGTAGTACAGTGTCCTTTGATGTTGAGAGAAGACGTAAATTTTGCGTGGAAGTTATTCGAATTACGATTTTTTCGCAGTGCTAATTTCTCACACGTTATTTGTAGCTTTTACATTAATGTAAGTTACAATGAGTGAAAAGAAAGTGTATGCAAGCCTTAAAAGCTAAAAAATATCGTATAAGACGCGGCGATGGACCAACGTGACGAAACGACGACCGTTGAACAGATATGAGGCGGAAGAAGATTCGGCCGGTGTCAGCGCTTCGGCAAAAAAATTGAAAGTGGATTCTGAGTGGATTGAAAGTGGATTCAAAAAAATTGAAAGTGATTCGGAGTTATCGATGTATAAAGTAAATTTGGATATTGATTGAAGGTAAAAAAAATTAAATGATCAAAATTTTTTATTTTATCATACTTGAAACACAAGTCAAAACTTTAAACGCGTTTTTCTCGAAACATATTTTTTCAAATCGGCACGCAGCATAACTCAAACAGTTTTCTATTTTTTCACTCCAAATTAATATCACATCTTTGAAACAACATTCCGCATAAAAATACGTAGCCGATTTTCAATAAGTAAATATCTCGATTTTTTAGCTACAAATAAGTGCCGGTTTTTTTGAAGGACAATGCACTTTTTTTTTCAAATGCTCGCCAATTTTACAAAAATAAATATTTTCAAAATCCCCTACGTATTTCTCTAGCTATACTAATGTTCTTTAAGAAATTTTTTTTTATTTTGTTCCAGATTAATTTTTTGTGCACTTCTATTCTACTGCGTGCCGCGGAGCCCCTCCAAAAAAAACCGTTCCGCAGAAACAGCTGTTGGGCAGCCATTTTGTAACATATTTTAATTAACAAATTTTTTTTAAAAACTTCAAAACATGCTTAACCAACATCCTTAAAGAGAATTACTTTTTTACTTTTCCTTCCACTTAAAAAAAAATCGCAGAAAAACGTTAAATTTTCGCTCTCTACTGTGGTGTAACCCCTTAATAAAACCCAACATGCGTCTGGGATCGTTGGTTATTTGAGCTATATGTGGAGCAAAGCTTAAAGTTGAGTGAAATAAAATTCCAAGGTCCTTAACAATATCTACTCGCTGGATTTTATAGTCTTTTAGGATGTACGTATTAGGAATATCTAGTTTAGTGCGGTTGAATATGATAAAAAGACATTTGTTCGCATTTAATTCTAGGCCGTTAAGATTACAGTACTCGTTAAACCTATTTAAGTTGGATTGTAATATGGAAATGTCGTTAGTGGAATTAATTTTCCTAAAAATCTTGCAATCATCAGTGAAAAATACATCTTGAAAAATAGAGCCAATATCATTCATAAATATTAGAAAAAGTAAAGGCCCCAAATGTGAGCCTTGAGGTACCCTTGAGGTGGGAGTAAACGGCTGAGATTCGGCTTTATTGACGGTTAGTTATGTATTCACATAACCAGCGATGCAATGAACCCAGAATGCCACAAGCTTGTAATTTTTTAGTTAAAAGAATATGATTAATTTTATCGAATGCTTTACTTAAGTCAGTGTATACTGAGTGCAACTGAGAGAACTCTGAAAATGACGCTCAAATATATATATATATATAGTAGGTTCATAAATTAGTTGTTGTTGATTTGCCTTTACAAAATCCATGTTGGTTGGGAAGAATATGAGACCTTAATATAGGAGTAATGTGGTCGGTAACAATGCTTTCGAATATCTTGGAATAACTGATCAAATGTTATAGCTATCTACATAACAGTTGTTGCCAGATTTACGGACTGGAATAACAAATCCCGATTTCCATTTCGAAGGGAATAAGCCTAAAGCTAGTGATTCATTGGAAACTCCAAGCAACGTACAACTAGATTTAATGCACAGGACTTAGTAAAAATGGGTGAAATGCCGTCTGGTCCTGTTCTCTTGGTTGGATCGACTGAGGTCAGTTTGTTCAGCAATATTTCTGCATTCACAACTAATGATGATAAATTTATAATATTACTCAACATAGGCGGATCGTAATTGATGCTAGATTGTGTATAAACCTTAGAGAAGTAGTTGGCAAACATGTGTGCTTTAACATTATTGTCCGAGCTTTCCGAAGAATCAAAGACCATACTACTCGGTAGAGAGTTGGTAAACATTATGATTCCAAAAATACTTAGTATTATCAGGAATCCTAGCTTCGAGCGTACGCAAATAATTTTGAAAGTCTGATCTCAATAAGCGTTTACACTAAGCACGCAGAGTAGAAAAAATTGCATAATCCACAAAAGAAACTGTAGTTTTATAAGCAATGTGTGATATTTTCTTCTTGTGAATAAGGTCTTTTAAATCTGTAGAAAACTAACGTGTGTATGCCAAATTTGTACAGACGGTTCTCGGAACGTACATATTAATGCTATAGTCTAGGATGCTGTAGAAACGATCAAATTTCCCATTAATATCTAATCTGTTAAATTCAAGGTCCCAGTTGATATCCTAAAGATACGAATTTATACTATAAAAGCTTGCTTTCTGGAAATTAAAACTATCGAAAGTTTGTAGGATGTTAGTGATCACGGAATTTGTCAGTGTCAAATTAATAGTTAAAGCTGGATGATAAGAATCAATTGATATTAATGGGTCATTGTTACACTTTACAGATAGATTCTCGTAAGTGATTAAAATTAAATCCAAAATTGTATTCATATGATTAACAGTATAGTTAGCCTGCAGTAGATCTAACAAAGAGAATAATTCGATCACATGATTACTTTTTTCACAATTGGAACTCGAATGCCAGTCGCCTGAATTCCAATTAACTCGAGGAAGATTGTAGTCTCCAGTAAGTAATAAATTAGCAGATGGATAACTTTCAGACAAACTCGTGACGTGATTTTTGGATTTATCAGGCAAACAATCAGGTGGCAAATATAAAGTTGAAATGATTAAAAATGTCGAGTTTAACTTGATCAAAATAAACAGCTGTTCAATATCGACATTATTGGAAGTGATCAGCTCCGAATGTATGTAGTCCGGTACAGCAATCAACACTCCGCCGCCTTTACGCTTAGAGCCGGTTTAGACGAGCGGTTTTTTGCTGGATCCAGCACGAGCTTTTAGGAAAGAGAAGTGAAGGATGGAACGGAACAGCGAGCACGCGTGATATAGTTGGCCATAGAGTACGGCAGCGATTTTTCTGTCATTTTCTTAGAAATAATTTGAGGCTCAGAAATTTTTTGGCAGAAAGTAGTCTGCTACGAAAATAGTCTGCTAGCACAGCAAGAAATCGCTCGTCAAAACTTGCAACGAGCACCATCGGCTAGCAAACTCTGTACTGGCAAAGCACACCATCGCTCGTCTAAACCGGCTCTTATCAGAAGTCTAGTGATCTCGATCTCGCCTATACACAGTGAAATTTTTAAGTCCTAGGTCATTTGTAAAGTATTCCGGTTTTAACCATGTTTCAGTGAATACGATTACGTCATACTGCACTCATAGATTTGCACTCCAAAGCTCTTGAAGTTTTGTGCAGATTCCGCGTGTTTCTGATAGTAAATTGTAAGGGGAAAAAATAATTTTCGGGACACCATTGATATATTTCATTCTTGTCGACGACGGTACAGTTTTACGAAGCTCTTTTAAATCAACTTTAAGTTTTTTTAAGTGTTGTTATGTAGAATAACAATATCAAAATATTATCAAATCAGAGTTCTCACATTTATTTCAATTTTTGTCTATTTTCTGGTTAAATAGGATATAGCTGAAAAATATATCGAGATATATTTCAAAGGATAAAAAAAGTCTAACTTTTTGACTAGTTCACCATAAAATTTAATTTTATGAACGACATTAAATATTCCACATACATAAAAAATTCATGAAAATGCTCTGAACAAGCAAAATTGGATTTTCGTTGACAATATTTCATTGCTTATGGTCATTTAGACGTCGATCGTACTATATAGCCTGGAGTTGAATAATTTAGTTTCTTTTCACATTACTTTTCTAGATTTTTTTTCAATAGCCTTCACTTCATTATCGATTCCTCTTGTTTACTGTATGCTGAAGACTCAAAACTGTTCTATCAGCTCATCAAACGACTGCACTTTTCTTCAAAATAGTATGTATGCTCTTCTCAATTGGTGTCACTGCAATCCTCTGTGCTTGAATATTAACAAATGTAAAGAAATGTTAATGGTGATGTTCGACTCCAAATTAAAATGTAATCGTTATGTTGACGAAGTCACCACTGAAACCTGCCGAATCTCTGGATTAGTCCTTTGTTCTGTCACTTAGAATGTTGATACATGTATACGTCTCTTCTTAATGTTTACAATTAACCACTCAAAACCCAATTGATTACGGTTTATTCTAATTTCCAAACAATTTATTTTCAGATGTTCGTTTTTACATATGTATTTAGGGGCGCATAATATTCGTGACGATGCTCAGCTACAGAATAGCTACCGTATCACAATCGATCAAATAATACACCATCCAGACTGGGACTTTGCTATATTCGGCAACGATCTTGCATTGATCCCCATACCAGGGAAAATTCAGTTGACTGGTAAGTTTCAGCACAGTTTTATTCTTCGTTTTATACAATGCCAGTATTTGAAAAGAGTACTTCCAATAAGATTTTAAAGCTTAACAACGTTTCTTATTAACAATCATAGATCGTATCCAACCCATTGCTTTGCCTTCGAGATCAGATGATAAACTCGACATTGAAAATCAATATGTCACAGCGACCGGCTGGGGCTACATATCTGAAAGTGAGTATCTCTGTTCAATCGATTTGGATAATGACAAATTGTTTGCAGATGCATCGGACATATATCCTATACTTCAGCAGGCCCAATTGAAGATAACACCGCTGCATGTTTGCCAACATTTCTACCGTGTTGTAGATGAACGCCGTCTCTGCACGGACACTGGACTTGGTAAAGGTTTATGCACCCGAGATGATGGTGGGCCCATAGCATATACACGAAAAGATGGTACGCGCATTTTAGTTGGAATCAACTCCTTATTGGGTTTTATGGGCTGCGTTTCTGGCTGGCCGATCTTGCACGCTAGAGTATCGAAATATTTAGACTGGATATCAGAAGTAACGAAAATTCCAATTCAAAATTAGGATGGCTTCAAAGTGAGCCGATAATTGGTTAATGATATTGATCAGTTAATTCTACAATGCTGATTTTTTATTGTAGGCAATATTATATTAAAGATAAGTTTTCTATTGATATCTTATAACTACTCAATTAATATTTAATAAATTATGATGATTTTCTTCATTTCCTCGATGCAGATTATCAAATCGCTATCTCTCAGATACGACCGCAATTAATGTGTATGATTTTTCATTTTGTTGTTGATTTCTATGTATTGAAATGCTATCGGGAGTAGATAATAGTCATTACTGGGCTTTTTCAAGGCGGCATTGGGTTTTTGTTTGTGAATCATTTTACACTGAGTTGTTCCAAAATTTATATTTATTTCATTATAGTCGGAGTAAACTTTGTGGATTATAGCTCTAAAATTTATTGGTCATCATTAATTGCACATGGAATTTATAAACAAACTCCACTTCGACTTTGAAGCTTACAAAGAGCGTTTCAAAGAATATATGGTCGACTTCAGTCCATATTTGAATTTTTGTTTTCAATAATGGTGTATTCAAGTTTGAGTCTTTTTGATATATAAATATATTTCTTAGTCAAATCAAATGAATCTCAATTTCATCATCAATTGGATTGAAGATATTAATTAATTAGCAATTAAAAAGTTTTAGTATTTCATTTTAACTTCGCTGTGACATAGAGAACTTTACTTACGTAGATATTGTATACACTGCAAAGCAATAATAGTATTCACTCGGCAGCAGTCATGTAAAGTCTAAAGAAAGTACCTTAAAAATAGAAATCCTTCAAGTGAGGTGTTTAGTAAAAAATTTTGAAGTAGATGTGGCTTCAGCACAGAATACGAGTATACAGGGTGATTCATTATGAGGTTTGATTTTCAATAGGTTTTTTTTGACAGATCACGCGTGACCCCTGTCAAACTTTAATGTAATTTTTATTCAGTATTGTTTGACAAATCATCATGGAAAGACTTACACTGCAAAAACGTATTCAAATTGTTTAGCTGTATTAGGAAAATCAGCGTTCTGTGAGAAATGTTTTTCGTGCTCTAAGAGCAACTTATGGTGTGCATCGTCGACCTACCGTGACCTACCTACCTACCTAAATTCGAGACCCAGCATACATTATTGGATGATAATCGACCGATTAGACCACATTCAGTACATAGTGAAGAGAATATAGCGGCTGTTGACTGATAGTTTGATATGACTGACAGCCACTCTAATGATTCAACAAACTTGTGGCCAAAAACCTTTCAGAACTACATATAGCTGTTGAATCAGCTTTGAAGGGATTGTAACTAACTTTGTACCTCACTTCAGAATAAGTTTTCAAACCTTTGATCACAGAATCACTTAAACATTTTCGAGGAAGCCCATTAAAAGTATTTTGAACCTAATTCAGATTGTATTCGGAAGTCCACATTCATCTATTAGCAGTATCATGGTCAGATATATTACACTTCTGTTTATAGTCCAGTCAACAGCCGTTTTCCCGTGGAATTTTGAGAATCAAGGTCGATTTTCTTGAAAATTTGGATTTAAGCTCTACTAACCCTCTTCTTCAAAATCTACCCTGTGCGGAACCGGGCTTTTGCCCTTGGGGTGAAAACCACCCCATCTAGGGGATGAAAATTTTTTCAATCAAATTAACCATGGAAGTCGATAGATTGACCAATTCTAAGCAACTTTTGTACTATAAAGTTTTTTTGTTAAGTTGATCCTTCCCGATTTATAAGCGATTGAAACTGTGCATTTTTCGTTAAAAACAACCCCTTTTTTTAACCGTTTTTCATGAATAACTTGAAAAATATCAATTTTACCAAAAAAAAATTTTTAACATAGTTAAATTCGTGCCTGAAAGATCTATGTAGACCTAATAGCGACTGAGTTATTGCTCTTTGAAGGATGCTCATTTTCGAAGAACCCCGAAATTGAGAACCTTCAAACTCAAATATATCGAATATGGTGAAATTTTTGGAGAAAACACTTTAAACATTTTTTAAAGTAAATTAAAAACCCTTTCAAATGAGCTCTAATAAAAGTCTTTTGCATAAGAATTGACTGACTTATGACCAAAATAAAGTGATAATCCTTTTTTTTTTTTAAAAAAATGCAAGAAATCAACCCTCGTCATTACAACTCTAATAGAAATTAATAGCTCCCGACTTGCAATTAACTTTATTTGGGTATAATTGGTATAATCCATATGATTTGACAGGTTTGAAATGCTTAGTTTTGAAAAAAATATTGTTTAAATGAAAATCGACATTTTTGTAATTTTGAAAAAAAAATGCATTTTTCTTAAATAAATCAAAAAGTATTTATAACACAAAAAATTGTTTCAAGTATTAATTCTAGCATTTTACTGAAAATTTTCGTTTTTTTATATTTTTTTATCATAAAAATTGAAGGAGATATGGCGGTTCAAAGTTTGCATTCATGCAATAATTGTGGCACACCCAACCCCTTTGAACTCACCCCTTTTCAAAAATAAGGGTTGAAATTTTTTTTAATAAACATAACGTTAAAGCCCTTCCATTTCTCTACCAAATGCTTTTTTTGTAAAGTTTTTTGCTTAAAAAATACAGGAGTTATCGTCGAAAAACAAACTGCTTTTTTTTTAAATTTTGCAGCACGAATATTGGAGCATTTAAAAATAAGGAAAGAGAAGCGGAGCTACATCCAAGCAAGAGCTGGCACATTGTGAAAGTATTTGACCGGTCTTTTTACATCTGTGATCTGTGTTGGTATATGTGTGTTCATGTATATACATATATATATATATATATATATATATATATATATATATATATATATATATATATATATATATATATATATATATATATATATATATATATATATATATATATATATATATATATATGTATTGTTTTGTATATTTTGAATGATGCTTCTCGTTTCTGCTCTTGATGTAAGCATTACACTGTTAGAATCGAAAGAATATACACGTGGCTTTTTTATTCTTCTATTTTTTGTTAAAAATCTTTCTTCATGCGTATTAAGTGTTGTATACCTGTACAAAAAAAAATAAAACGAAAATAAAAAATAAAAATTAAAACTGTAAGTACAATTAATAATTTTACACAATTTCAAATGAAATTCGTTATTATAAGTGTTAATTATATACAATGCTCTTGTAGGCACCTTTTTGGCATTGAGCAGCCTTTATTTTGAATTTTATTACCACAGCTTACGGTGCTTTAAATGAGCATATAAAGAGAGTATTTTTACAAGTCCAGATATGGCTTGGTAACAAAAATATTAACCCTCTTGATTGGGGTTGGGTTAAAATTGAAGGAATGTTACATCCAGTCAAAAACCCTAATCAACCTGCGCCTGAAAAACTTTTACAAATGATATTTTGTAGTTGTAAAAAGGAGTGTGGCTCAGCGTGCGGTTGTCGACGAGTAGGACTGTTCTGCAATGCTACGTGCAGAGGCTGCAGTGAAGATTCATGCTTAAACAGAGCACCCATTTTGGATCAGGACGAAAATGAAAATAGCGAGAGTGACGATGAACAGCAGAATGAGAGAACAAGAGAGGAAGAAGACGACGACAGCGACAATTACTAATTTTTATAAATATAATGTAATATCTGTACTAATTTTTATAAATATAAGATCCGCTTACCAGGGTAATAAATTATTCAATGAATAAATTCAATGAATGCAGTTTACAATTATATCTAATTCAAAAAAAAAAAATTTTAATATTTTTTAATATATCATACTTGCAGGGGGTGGTTTATAAGGGTTGAAGTATTTTTTAAAATAATAATTTCATTCTAACTATAATTCAAATTTAATGACAGTTTTCAATCATTTAAAATTATAATAAACATTTTTAATACTAGTTTTCAAAGTTACTACCTCTTAGGGGATGCGGGGGTTACATGTGTCTGATTACTTAAAAATTCGTTTGTTTTTTTTTCCAAAAGATTGTACCGCAATTCCAAAAGAATTTTTACTTTTACTACTGTTTCGCGGCAACAATGCTACAATCACATTAGAAATTATCTAGACTTATTACTCTTCGCGGGGACTTCTGTGATTAACTTCTGTGGTATTGATAAGTGGTTTGAAAGACAAGTTCAGGCCCTAGCTGTGTTTATAATGTATAGCTTTTCAGGCAGGTAAAATTTTAAGGAAAGCTACATGATAAGAAATCATTAACTTCCATTAAATGGTCCCACTGAACTTTTTTTTAAAAAAATAACTCACGCTGAATGCATCCACCTATTTACTCCACATATTTTACAAAAAAAAAAAATAAAAAAATAATAAAAGCTGTGTTTGCTGTGCTAAAATAGAGCAGCTGTCAAAAAAAGTCGAGCAAGTTAGAGCAATTGAGAGGTAATTCTCACAATTGATCGCTTATCAGAAGCTTAGCTCGCTAACGCTACAGTCCGAAGCAGCGATCTACTGCCTGCGGGTTCGAATCCCGTCGTGCCCATGGCTGTATTTGTTCGTCTTGTGTTGTCTTAATAGTCGAAGGCTGGGCATAATACCAGCGCCCCATTAATTAAGTGTCACATTTAAAACTTTAGTAGCGACTAGGCATAACACTAGCGCTTTAGAAAATAAGAAAAAATGTGGCACGTAAAAGAATATTGGAATAATTGATATCGGCTTCTCTCATATGTGTCTCCATACCGCCACCGCTAAGCATTCGCTTCAAAGGGCAATCCCCTGAGCTTAGACATTATCATAGAAAAAAAAGCTGAAAATGCGAAATAAATATACATTTAGCATATTATGTTAAAAGAAATTGGGAAAGCTTGATTTTTCCGAAAGCTTCATATTAGTAAATTTTTTCGAGGATATTTCGACAAAGCTTTTAATAGTATAAAAATCTAATTCAGTCATAAAATCGATTCTCAAACGCGTTTTATTTTTGCAATATTAGGTACAAATTGCTCATTTCAAATTATTTTTTTGCCCTCTAGTTCTGAATTTTGCAATAATTCTAAGAGCAATTCAGCATTTCCAATTTGTATGATATAGAAATAGTTGTAGTTAGTATTGTAAAGTATGCTACTTCAAATGGAGTAATCTTGCCAGAATATGAGCAAATTACAATGAAAATTTTATTCAGAAAAAAAAAACAAATTTCCTTCGAATAGCTTTGTTAATATTATTTTAAAATACGTGTTTAGTTATTTTCTGGTCTAGCTCTACTTTTAATTTCTGAACCTTTTCTCATCCGTTTTTGTTAGTTTCCTCAAGTTTCAAGGAGAAAATGAATGGAAATCTACAAGTCCATTAGCTAGATGATTGTGTCGTATTGTTTTGCATACGGCATATACTTAATACTATTATGGATGATGATTCATCTTACACAATATTTACTGACACTTAGTTGATCCCATATAATAGACCCCAGACACAAAGTGAAGGAAAAAATGACTGATTGCCGGTAAAATGCATTTCGTTTCATAATTTCGAGCGACGATTAAAATTGATATATTATACAGTATCAACCACAGAAAACGAATACCGAACAAACGGAGAGAGCTACAAAAAACACTACGCAGCTCCCTCTTATCTTGTTTAGGTACAGTCAACATACCAATCTTGCTATATTTCAATAGTTTGTTAGCAAAAACAACAACAAAAATTTATTTTATTTCATACTCGATCTGATATGTAGGTCTGATTGAGCTATCTGTCTTTCCTCTCATAACTGAAAAAATTTTGGGACTCTCGCCTGCACATACGGTTATTTCGAGATAATTCAGGAATACAATGGCTTCCGTGTTTGTCATCAACGAGTTTATAAATGCGTTAAATAGATGTCCTAGCTCAAGTCTTCACTTTCATATAAGTCACACTTTTTGCAGCCATTATCAACGCATTCATTATCGAATCATAAACTTCAATTGATTGTAAAATGTCCAATTATTTCTAATTTGATTTATGGTTCTTGAAGTTTAGTCAAAAGAAACCAATATAGATTTGAATTTAATTTATTTGTAATTGCTATGCGTAAATTTCAATTTCTTTTTTAATCTTTTGCTAGATATCTGGCCACAACAGATAAGTTTTTGTTTGTACGTGAAAAATTGATAGCATAAAGCAAAAAAGCGTTGAAAGTTAAACTTCAATCAGAACAAATGTTCTCTTCATGTCATGATGTATTGTCGTTTTTGAAAACTTATATCGTACATATGTTTAAATTATTTATTTAAGCTATTATCTATGAGCACCCTGATTTTCATCATCCTCCTCTCTTGATGGAACTAACTCTTAACTATTATCTACAACAACTCCGGTTTGTCCAATGAAATAAATACTGCAAACTGGTATGATATCTTCAGAGGTCTAATTATGGATGATGTTCTCTACAAATTTGATTCCTTCTTGTTGAATTTCCTGTGACACTCCTTCCTTTTGCTGTAAAAAAAAATTCGGACCCTCCGTGGTTCACCATCGATGTAGCGATTTCTCTTAGAAGCAATGACCTCGCTTAATGACCTTTTGAAGTATCAAAGGCTACGGACTGCTGCTGAAAAGGCAGCCAATGGCGCGATGCGTGCTTATCTGGAACATGCTGAACCTTCTATTACATTCGAAAATCTTAATCTAATTTGGGCCTATATCAACTCTCTTAAAACTTCCTCTGGCATTCCTTCTGTTCTGTATATTCATGATAAGTCTGCGTCTTCACTTCAAGATTCTTGTCGGCTCTTTGCTTGATTTTTTTTCTTCTTTCGCTTCCCATCACAGTAACTGTTCGCCATCCAATCATTTTTCCCGTACTTAGTTGTACTCTTTCTGCTTTTTTTTACTAATCCTTTGAAAGTCGACCCATCAGTGATGTCTCTGGACGCAAGCACTAGCTTCGGTGCAAACGGCATTCCAAATCTTTTTGTCAAATCACTTTCATCTTCTTTGTATGTTCCTCTGTCAATACTTTTAAGCCTTAGCATCTCAACCGGAACCTTTCCATGCCTTTGTAAATCCGCCAACATAGTTTCCACCTACAAAGCTGGTCATATTTCTTCCATCCCTAATTACCGTGACACATCACTTTTGCCATGTTTAATAAGCTTCTCGAAAAAGTCATTTACAATAGAGTGCATCCTTTCACCCAGCCCTTGCTAGCTCGTGAACAGCATGGATTCATAAAAGGTAAGTTAACGGTTACAAACTTATTGTCGTTTACAAACACCGTTGCTTCCGTGATCGACCAGCAAAAGCAAAGATATGTCCTATATACAGATTTTGATAAAGCTTTCGATTCTGTGAGTCAGGATATTCGTCAGTTAAAGCTAGCTGGGTTTGGACTTTCCGGTGTCCCTTTTTCCTGGTTCTGTTTCTTCGTTTGTGATTGCACTTGTGTTGTTACTGTCAATTCTTGTTCTTCCACACCCTTTTTTACAGGAGTTCTGGAAGGATCCATTCTTGGTCTGATGATCTTAAAATTTCCACAGTGATTAAATCCGCTAGTGACTGTTTCATATTGCAGAACGGTTTGGATGTTTAGGCTAACTGGTACGCTGCAAATTCTCTGACTTTGAATGTTGCGAAATGTCATCAAGTGTCCTTCACCTACAAAACATACCCTTTGCTCTTCTCCTACTCTGTCCTAAGCTTTCCTCTCAACGCTGTTGCTAGTTTCAAGCACCTCCCAACGGGAAAAATAATGCTTACGGATATATTCGGTAAGCATTTCGCGTAATGCGTGTAAGCATTACCGGACCATTACGCGCTGTTTCTTTTTAACATTGCATGTCCTAGGCTGGGAAGATTTATACAAGGGGATACTCATGCTCTTAGCTCTATAGCTTTATAAATAAGAGCTTTTTGGAAAGTACGACATCGTATTCTCGCATTTATACGCCTCAATATGAATGAAAGCTTTGGCCGGCGGCCGATCGTATCTCTGCATGTGTGGTTTTTGCATGCTGACGCTCATAGGAAATTCCAATAGCGCATGCTCTTTGCTACTAGGGGGAATTGTCTTCATACATTTTACTTACCCGTGCGTGATGATTTGAAATGCTCCGAAATTTTCATCTTTCCGCTTTATATAGCAGACTACCCATAAAAGTTTTTTTCCCCTTGTTTCTGCGATTGTTGTTCATTGGCCAGTCTTGGACTTATAACATATGAGCTTTCTTCCTTGCAGCATTCCCCATGCATATATACGAGTATATCTTATAATTGCTGGAAAATAGCTTTGGAAATCGGAAATTGGCATTACTAGCATTGTTTGATTCATGCATTACGCCAGCATACATTACCGCGATTCCCGTTGGGCTTGGCGTGATTTTTTATTCCAAGTTGAAGTTTGACCTACATATTTCACATCACTGCCAAGGTCCATCGTTTTTCCGGCTTCATCATCAGATCCACTAAACCTTTTGTTCATATTTTCTCCTTTCTACATCTGTTGTTTACTTCGTCCATAGTGTTTTTGAATACTGTTGCCAAACTTAGTATCCACATTATAAATACTGAATCGATGCGGTTGAATCCATGCACCCGCTCGTTATTCTTTAAGTTCAATATTCCGTACTGTGATTACAGTATGCGCCTCTCCATCCTTCGATTTCATTCTTTTAAGTCATGCAGAGTGTTCCTTGACGAGTACTTCCTTTTGAAACTTTTTAACGGCTCTATATTAGTGACCCCCAGCATTCACCTTTCTGTTAGAAAATCGGGACATCCCAAGAGAACATTATTCAACTTTAATGTTCCATTTACCCGTACCGACATCTGTTTCTTTTCTCTGCATTTGTATTTGTCTTAGCCTTTGTCCTCTTCCTCGAACATATAAAATAGCGGAAAATTGTTAAGTAAAGCAAAAATAAAAAATTATGGTGTGGCAAAATAAACCTAACCCTTTGTACAAAGATATTTTATTGAAAGTGCACAAAATTTTACTGGTATTTTGGCCCACTCCTGACGCAGGGTGGTTTTGAGATCTTCTTTATTTCTAATGTTGTTTTCGGACTCTACGCTCAAGATAATCCCATAAATGATCTATGGGGCTGAGGTCGGGTGACTGATGTAGAGAATGTAGCTGCTTTAGTACAGGTATATTGAAAATTAGCCACTCCTTCACAATAGCAGCCGTATGCTTCGGATCGTTATCTTGCCGGAATGTCCACCTGCTTCGTAGGCCCAATTTTTGCGCGAATTGTTTTAAATTACTTTTTAATATATTTCGATATACTATGCGATCCATAGATTATTCAAATTCCCTACTCCAGCCACTGACATGCAGGCCCAAACTAGAACATTACCGTGGAATTGTTTCTGCGGGATGATTAAAATTGGGTAACTTTTTTTTATTGGAATTTATTTTTTTTGACTAAGTGGTTTCGAAAGTATCCACTGATTCTCATCAGACATCCCGCAAAAACAATTCCACTTTGATTGTGCTCTTGGAGGCTCATTTACTTTGCTGTTGCATGGCTTTTCTCATGATGATCTACTGAAGTATCCAGAACTGTGGAGAAATCTACGTACCGTTATTGGATGAACAAGTTGTAGTATGCTGAATGCTGAACCAGTAGTATGCTGAATGTATTTCGCTAGGATTATTGAAGATGTCCCCGGCTTATTCCTACTTTCGGCCAATAAACTCCTTTCTTCTTGATCCTTCAGTTTACGAGGTCTGGCGCTTCTCGACTTGTTTTCAACAGAATTTCTCACCCGTTAGTTTTTTATGACGGTCTGAATACTGGAATGAGATTTATTTACTATTTTTTCAATTTCGCGGTAAGAATGGTTTTCGTTTTTCGATTACACAATAAGTTCCCGCATGTCACGTGATATTTCTTTTCAACTCGATTCCTTTATTTAAAAAAAACTTAAAGCTGCAATCTCTACTTACCGACAGTAAAAAACCGACTGCTTGAATTATTTCACTACTGCATGCAGCCCAAATAAAATTTACCGCTATTATTTAGAAAGAACGCTATTTATTTACTATTTTCTTAGAAGTGTACGCAGACTTTTGTTCTTTGTTATCTGTGGATATTTTAGTTTTGTATAAAAAAATTTTGTAGAAACTGAAATTTTATGCACTTTCAATTAAATATTTTTGTACAAAGGGCTATGTTTATTTTGCAATTCCACAATTTTTCATTTATGCTATACTTAACAATGTTCCGCTACATTAAATCGTGTACGTAGACTTTTGTTCGGCACTGTATATATATTTGTCTAATCTATAATTCTGTGGATTCGGATAATAAATAAATATATTATTAAGCCGTTTGAATATAAATTCCGAGAACTTGGTGGCTACGCATGATATCATATACAAATTTGAGAGATAATTTTCAAGACAGCTGGTACACTTTCAATTCCATTGATTTGTTTATCGTTGCCATAAAACGTACTTATAAGGTTGAAGTCAATGGAGTCAAAAAGGTTGATTGGAAGGAGGCGGTTATCATTTTCGTAGAAAACGAAACTGATTTTCGGAGGATTGAAGTCCCCCAGAACAATTATTTTGTTATCGTCGTGTAAGGAACCTGTTACTGAAAATATCAAGTCACATACGTCCATGTAAGTAGTTTCATCAAATTGATGTGGGATATAAACGATACCAATATAGAGGTAATGCTTGTCGAATAAGACTCTGACGAATTTGTGTTCAAAAAGTTTGTAAGAACTGGTCACGACAAGTTCACTTGAAAGGATATTGTAAATCGCAATAATAATACCACCTCCTCTTGAAACTCCAGTATAAAGGTAGTCGCGACTAGCTCTATAGATGGTTCAATTAGTGTCAAGAATTTCTTTGTTTATATGTGAGTCATTCAACTACGTTTCATTGTTTCGTTTTTTGATCGTTAGTACATATCGTAGCTGTGAAATCAAACCGGCATATCTGCAAAATGCATATTTTTCGCCAGAGCGCTTTAAAGTTTTCGCATGTGGGCTATTTCCACGTGAATGCAAAGCGGCACAACACCATTAGACGGGTTTTTATTCAACTATACGATATGCCGGTGCGACATAAAAATAGACGGGAAAATAAGGAATATTTTGATACCAAAAACTCAAAAACTCAATTTTTGCAGATATGCCGGTTTGATTTAACAGCGACGATATATTAAAATGGCAAGATCAAGAAAAAAGGAAAAAATTGTTTATTTTACTTCTCATACCACCTCAATTTTGTTGTTAGGAGTAATATTTCTTCTGGTCGTCACGTGATATTTGTAATAAAGAGATATGTTTGGAATTAACATAAGAACGATAAATCAGAAGATCTCGTATGACCTGATCCGGAGATATTCCAAATTCTTCATGGTAGCGATTAAAAATAAGTCTTAAAGATTCAAGGTCAGTGGGAAAACTCTCTTGTTGAATCATAACTGTGAGCTTAGTCTTCGTTTTCCCATCAAAACACGTGGTTTCATGTGCATCATGCATGTATGATCTATGAACCGAGACAAGAGGTATCTGCCCTCTAGATCAGCGGTCGGGGAACTTATTTAACTATTACCCCAAAATATTTTTGCGTACACTCGATTTAGAACATTTCCACCTTACTTTTGTATAAAAAAGTAGATCCGTATATTCCGTTTCACCGTCCTGACATAATTCACGAAATAGCCGCGTGTTTAGTACATGTCCTTTGATAATATTAACAATCTTGATGACATCATGCATAACGGCTTCCAGTGTAGGTTCCAAATATTTCACAAGAAGTGCCTGGCGATGGATCATACAGTGAGTAAATTCAATATTTGGATTATTTTTTTTCACCAAAGCCGAAAAACCATTAATATGACCCAACAGACACAGCAATACAGTTTTCCCACTTTAAATTAATGCTTTCAGTATTAAAGTATTCATTTACCTTATTATATAAATCAATTCCACGAGATCTCAACTCGAGAGGAGAACAAAACAACAATTCCTCTTCAATTGCATGTGTACCTTTGTAGCGAACATACAGTATACCATTAGCTGTGAATTGCTACTAACATCTGTAGTCTCATCAAGCTGAATAGCAAAATATTTAGCCTGTTTTAGTGAGAAAATAAATGTTCCTTTACATTTTCTGCTAAGATGGAAATCCTTTCTTTTACAATTCTTGCAGACAAGGGCACAGAATTCAGTTTTTTCGCCTCTTTCTGACCACACATGATTTCTGTCATTTTCACAGCTGCTGGTTTAATCAAACTTCACCAACAGTATATGGTTTCTTGTTTCTGGCAATCAACCAGGCTACTTCAAAGCTAGCCTTTGATGCTGAACGCTGATCAAAAGTACCTAACCAGTTGCTGTCCAATCTTTGTCTTTTAACAGATATTTCTAAATTTACAAAGTATTCGCGCGGTTTAGATGACAGATGTGGATGCAAATTATCCAAATGGTTCTTCAAATGATTTTTTTTTTAAAGAACCTGAAGTCAGTATTTTCAAACATAACACACACTGTGGTTTCATCGTACCTTTGTCTTCCATTTGTGTAAAACCATAATTAAGGAATTCTTCTTGGTATGTATTTGCTGCCATCTGAAGGGTGACAGAAACAGTGGTTGAAAAACACTTACATTAAATTAAATTTTCAAATCGCGCTTACCTTGATAGTTCAAATTTATGATGAAATGATGTGTCTCGTCAGTAATTTGCACACAATCTGAAAAAACCCGTGCATAACTGACCGTTGAGTGCTAAGTTTAAAATTACAACGTACGCAGCGCCTCTAGTAATTGATGCAAGAAACACGGTAACGCAAGCACGCACACACATACACAACACGCGTCTCTTGCTTATCATGCACACACCAAACGAAAAACTTGACTTCAACCCGAATTAGCGGCCCGGCCAGTATATCGCGCTGAATTGTTTAAGTTTGTAAATATACTAACACGTTTGTGAAATAGCAATAGAAATATTAGAAAAATTTCCCTATTACCCAAAAAAAATTCATTTTTACCCCATTTGGGGTAATTTACCCCGGTTCCCCGACCGCTGCTCTAGATCATCTGTAGAGGTTGCAGTCAGCTTTACGACAGATCGTACAAGTGGGTCAAGATATTTGGGTGAAGATGGTCGACTGGCAGGAATTTTTGGTATAATGATTGCATCAGATTGAGATGGTATCAGATCCTCTCCACGAACAAAATTATAACATATAGATTTTGACACGGCTTCGGTAGAATTTAAGTGCATTGGGCGCGGAATCGATCACAATTAGAAATTCAGTTGCCTGTGAGCTGCTGGAGGATTAACTTTCGTGTGAATAAGTAGGAGACGAGGACTCAGTTTTACTGCCTGAAGTGGATTTTCCTGAAATCGTGTGGGAAGTGAGAGGGATGTGGGTGATGTTGAAGTGAAAGAGGAAATATTGTTTGTGATTGCAGGTAAGTTCGGAGAAGGTGAAGATTCAGGAAGTAAAGGAGATATAGACAAATTACTATTGAATATTCACATGATTGGAGTAAATTTCGACCATTTACTTTTTTGAGCTGTGTAATGTTTTGTGATTTACTTCAACATACTGTATCTTTGTATCTGATCCACCCATACTCACGTTCAGGACATCGATTTTCAACTTGGAACACACCATAACTCACCTTACTATCCGTGCTTCACTCAAACATAGTTCAAAAAAATTATTTTGGTCTTGAACAAGGACATCGCAAATATGTTTCATAAGATAGGAAAAAATGTTTATCTTGTCAAAAATGTAAGATAGCCAGACATATGAACAAATTTGCATCGACTTTTCCACGGGTCTTCAAATGTTAAGGGCCATTCAACCACACAGAAAAATATGTTTCCGAGAATCAAAAAAAAATATTTGCTTGTTGACGAGATGTGAAATCTTCTACAAATCAAACAAACTTTTATTTGATGTCAGTAATTTGTATAAATATTATGCAAAAATTTCTTACATTCAACGGAATACAATTTTTACTTTACTTTATTCCAAGCAAGTAATTTTCCTCAAATGTTGTAAATTATGTCTATGAATTTATTAAATTATGTCTACAACGCGAACTTATTTTTGCATGTTTCAACATCAACCACGCTTCAATATTCGACGAAAAAGTTGATAGTTTTTATGACTTCTATTAACATTTCCTTAACACAAATAAAGGTTCGATAGCTAAGCTCGCTAACGTGCCAGTCCAAAGCAGCGATCTACTGCTCGCGGTTTCAAATTCATCCAGGTTTATGATGGACTTTGTTCGTCTTCAGTTGTCCTAACTCCATTGATTAAGTGTCACATTATAGCTTTCAGTAGCGATTAGGCATAAATAATACTAGCGCTTCAGAAAATAAGAAAAAAATGTGACACTTAAAAAAAGAATAAGGAAATAATTGATATCGGCTTCTCCCATTTTTACTAACGTTCGAAGAAGAACATTAGTATTAAAATTACTTTGGCCGAAAATATATATATATATATATATATATATATATATATATATATATATATATATATATATATATATATATATATATATATATATATATATATATATATATATATATATATATATATATATATATATATATATATATATATATATATATATATATATATATATATATATATATATATATATATTTTGGCGCCGGCGGCCATTTTAGTGATTTTTTAAATATACCTATTTTTCTGTCGAAAAATAGCTTTTGCAAAAATAATGCTTATATAATAAATTCTGAACGTGTTTTAAATGTGAATATGATAGCCTTTATAAAAATTTTAACCCTATGTATGCGCTAGGCGCCTAAAATGAGATTGGGAAAATTTGAAAATTTTTGAATTATGATAACTTTTTACTAGATTATTAGATCATTATGAAACTTACAGAAAATATTGATGTTATAAAGTTGCTTACTTGCTTGGTTTTTGATGAACGTGCTGGCAACCCTGTAGCTACAGCAGGCACTGAAAGTGAAAACATTCAATGCATCGAATCTCCTAAAAATTGTCCATTTCTTGCAATAAAAACTAGCTTGTATACAAATATTATGCTTCGTCCACACATTTAAAGTAAAACTTTGGAAATTTCATGTCGGACAAGAACGGTAACCCTCTCCCGATTTACCTATATTTTTAGCATCAAAAACTTCTGTTCACGGGAGCTCTCGAACCAATAATCAGATGCAGTTGAAATTTACAGAATACATTGGACTTAAGTAGGACCAGGTCTGATAGAAGCGATTTTGAATTATAGGCAACTCTGTGTCAGTGGTGCCATCTTGAAAAATTACAAAGAACAAAACTGTTTTTTGGCCTATAAATTCTGATTCAGTTACCAGATTTTCATGAAATTGACACAGTAGCTGAACCTTAATCTAAACCGTGTTTGGTAGAAATTTGGTTGAAAAATTCAGCTCAGGAAAAAAAAGTTTTTTGGCCTATAACTTCCAGTGAATTATTATGTGAATTATACAATTAATGGAACCTATTATAGGCATTATTCAGACCGAATCTGGTTGAGAAGCCACGTTAGGGTTATCAGCAATTCTTGTTTTTACGTTTGTTTGCAATATCTCTATTAAGCGATTTTATCGTAAGATTTTCAAATGGTAATGATGTTGTTGTGACAATAAATGGCAAATATGAATTTTGCGGCTGGTAACTCTAAATTTCTTTATACTCCTATAACTTCGAATGCACTCATCGGATCGAGACGAAATTCGTTGTGAAGGTTAATTTCAACGTGAAGCCCATGTGATACATTTTTGGCTTTGATACTGGCAAAGGGTTGCCAGCACGAGTCGGTAGTGCTATTTTTGTATCAATAAATGCTTACAGTTAGTATTCATACCGGAAACATTTACAATGAAAATAAATAACCAATGTTTCGATTCCCAAAGTTCTGTAAATTTTTCGGATCCCAGCCACTGAGCATTTTCTTCATTGATGTTGTATGAGATGCTGCTTTGAAAATTTTTGTGATATAAGCAACTGATAACAAATATAATTAACAAGTGTTTTGCTCTCATGAACTTTGAAACTCATGCCAGTGGTAATATCTGAAACCTTTCCACCATATGAGCTATAAGACCAAAGTAAAACGTGGCGTTTGAAACAGTTTGAATGTAAAAATCAGCTCGTGTGGTAGAATATGCACTCAAAATCTGCACGATTCTTCTACTGTTCTTCGAACATTAGTGTTTCTAGCGGTTCAGGTGCGCTAGAGTTTTTTTACTTATTTTTTATTTTTTTCACTCCCTTTTGATATGAAGGGAGCGAGAGTTGTTGCCTGTCAACGACATGCGATGCTTTCAAGCGGTAACCGCGCCCAGCACAGCTTAACTTCGGTGATCGTACGTGAACCGATTTATGCCAGATTTATGACAACATTTCCTTGAAACTATACCAAATTTTACTCAGGGCAAGTTCAATATCAGTTCTTGAAATGAATAAATTCCTTTCTTTGGATTGAGTAAATATTTCTTTGGCGCATAATCATTACCAATTTTCTTTGATAATGTGTTCATTTTTCCTCAAAAAAATGGAAGTATTTTTCTGAGTGCATCGACATGGTTGTTCTCTTAACACACACAGCGTTACACATTTTGTCTTATCATCATCGACCATTATGCTCGTTGGCCTGAAGCAATTCTTTTGACCGGTATTACTGATTGTGCGTCAATTCTACTGAACAGTTGCATTGCTCGATTCGGAGGTAGCTCTGGCAGATTCAACAGATCACTACGAAATTCCCTTGACATATCACGGTTGACCATAAATATCCGAACATGCTTTTATTGAGAGTTCGGGCAACTCTGTTGTAGCTTCCGCAAAAACGTAAGACAATCCTCCAAATCAGCAGATGTAGTATAAAAAGGACCGTCAGCACTTGCATATATGTTATTTACCACCTAAAGCTGTGGTTTCATGTGACAAACAGCTACAAATGTTGTAATTTTGGAGGCTAGCAACACTAAACAAATTTCTTCTGTTTTAGCTTCTGATGCAATCATCGGTTGAAACCGAAACTCGCTGCGTATGTTGATTTTGACGTGAAACAGTTGCGGTAGACTTTTGCCAATGCCTGAACTGGGTATGTATTTTCATCATATTTGTACTAGAAAATGCTGCGGTCGTTTTCACATGATAAAGTTTCTAAGCTGAAAACATTCTGAATTGGTTTCCTAAACTTTGAAACTCATACAATTCTGGGAATCTGTCTACCCTATGGCTTCCAATGCAGTCAGTGTATTAAAGTAGTACATAGCCAAAGGGTATATCGTTATAAAAATTGCGTTTGATAGATCCTGGATTCTAAAAAATCCAGTGATTCTAACGGTATGTGTGCACTATAGTTTTTTTAAAATTTTTTTTTGCCATTTTCTTTAATTGCATATTAAATATTTTCAGTAGCCAAAGCCACGATTCAATGCTTTGTAACGAAAAAAAATGATTTTAATAAATCTTGTCAAACTTCTGATCTAGTAATGCAGCGAAACCACATATATTCCACAACATTTGTAATTAACTTCTGGAAAAATCATAATATGATTTGATTTTCGCCTTTTTATTGGCATTTCTGTTATTCGAGCTACAATAAACTAATTCAAATATTTATTAGACACCGTAAAGATAATTGATTGCCACCCAAAGAAGTCAAAACGCTCTAATCGCCGTTTATTGACAATATCATATGTATGTGACGTCAGTGTTAACTTTACTAGAGTATAAATAAGACGTTGGTCATATTCCGGCATAACCAGTTCAATGGCGAAGCTCTTAGTTCTGACATTGTGTTTGGCCGCTGTCTTTGCAGCTGAAGTCGATTGGACTAAAATCCGGCCCGGAGATATAGGTTTCAACAAACCAACTCAACATCAATTCCTCCCATTGCTAAAAAATACGCGTAACCTTAAACAAGGACGAATTACTGGTGGTCATGAGGCCCCGAAAAATGCTTTCCCCCATCAAGTTGGACTGATTTTGGAGAATGAGGAATACTCTTCGTTCTGTGGGGGCTCATTGATTTCCAACCTCTGGGTTGTGACAGCAGCGCACTGTGCCGAAGGGTAAGTAGAAGAAAAATAATTAACTGATCACGCGTTTTCATATGATTCTTTACTTATTGATTCTAGTGCTTTGAGAGCTACTGTGTACTTGGGCGCGCACTATATTCGCGATCCTTCTGAAGATCGTCTGGAGATGGTAGTTGAAGGCAGTAATTTTATTATTCATGCGGGCTGGGACAGTTCACGAGCCAGAAATGATATTGCTCTGATTCGACTACCTGAGCCTGTCAAATTCACAGGTATAACACTTGCGATAGTTACTCCAAAAGCAAAACCATCCCACGCATTGTTTGATTTTAGATAAAATTCAACCGGTGGCGCTCCCACGGAAATCAGACATTGAAGTATCTTTTGAAAATGAGCCAGCCGTCGCTTCAGGATGGGGAAAAGACTCAGATGGTAGATTGAAATCTCATCAGCACAACCGTCACCATATAATGCCATTTCCTTTCAGAGGCGCTAACAATTTCACCAGTGCTAAGATACATTGAAACGGAAATCTTGTCGCTTTTAGTATGCAAACTTCTGTTCATATTCCTACCGACCGATAATAACATTTGCATTACCGGCTCTTACGGCGTGTCGACTTGCAATGGTGACTCGGGTGGACCGTTAACGGTGTACGAAGCCGACGGAACTCTAAAACTTATTGGAGTGACTTCATTCGGATCGGCATCAGGATGTGAATTGGGTTATCCGGGTGTATTTACACGCGTTACATCATATTTGCATTGGATCAATGAGCATACAGGAATCCCCCTACGATAAAAAAATGCTCCAGCTTTTTTTATATTGAAACAGACTGGACTAATCATAACAAAATAAAAATCATTTATTGCAAAAAAAGCTTTAGAATCGGTTGATTTATGTTTTCGGTATCAAGTTGCTCATGTAATATTAAATATTGTTGCCTTGGAAAAAGGTTTGTACTTTGTTATTTCAGGATTCTTGTCAATGTATAGCCCTTGACATAGTTTTGATGCCATGCACACATTTTGCAGTCTCATAAAATAGCTGCCAAAGGTAAAATAACTGCTTTTTGGATTCCGAATGAAGGGCCAAATGATAACAGAAAGTCTCATAGCTGTATCGGCATACTGATCTCTCAATAGAGTAATTAAGACCCAGGAGTGCCTAGAACTTTGAAAATATCACTGTTGAAACCCGAGTGCGCAGCTGTGAACTTTTGTTTGAGTCGTAAGCAGCGTTGCCAGAAAAAAATACAAAGAGTCTTGAGCAGTTTTTTCAGAAAATCTGCAAAAATCTTGGGATTTTAATTTCAATAAAAAAACGTAACTTTGTTTCAGTAAAAACGAGATCATTTGAATAAAAACCATTTATTTCAGCATAAAAAAAAATGCATGATAAAAAATAATTCATAACACTTATTATCAGCGTACTATGATTATGTTTTAATATATATTTTCCGAAAATATTTTTGAAAGGCCCCCATTCACGAACAGTCCATCAGTCCAAATGGCCTGAGGCCAGGCCAAAATCTCAGCGTATGTGGGAGAATTCAGAAGGACTCATGAACTCAAGGAACCAAATTTAATTTCCAATCAATCCAAAGTCCATGGACTCAGGCCATCGGGCCATTTTTTGGCTCGACCGTGTGTGGGAAAATAGTAGGGCAAATTTGGACAACCCATAAAATGGACTAGTCATGTGTGTTGAAGCCTCATCCAAACAACGTGGCAGTCTTGCTTTGCACGTTGATCTGTGACAAGCTCATTGACTGTTTCTGTGATTATTTTATTCAATCGAAAAATTCAGCATGGATAGTGTGGCCATGATTTTGTTTTGGAAGCTATCGAATAATATAGGGCACATGAATGTATATCATATTATTTGACCCAAAGTCTGCAAAGTCCACAAAGTAGCGGTCAATCTTTCGTGAAGAGTGATAGTTTGCCTCATATTTGTATACTTTCGTTTAATAAATGGGGTGACCAACTAAAGCAACGTGTAATATGTCGTTCAATCCATTCTTAAATAAATTTGCCAATCAGAAGGCTCAAATGTGAGTTGTTTTACCAAATTTACGTGACTCATTTGTTTCTGTTTTGCAAGCCATCGTTTTCACCACTTCCTTTTTGGTTTTCGTTTCTTCATGTATAGATGCAAGTTGTAATTGCAAACAGCTCCTCCATATGCATTGGATGCATTAATAGTTGAAAAATATTTTTTTCTTTCAATTTATCTTTATTTTGTTCTAAATTAATGACAGAAAATGGAGTAGACTGACTGGATCACGGCTCTATCGTGAGTGGCGAGCTAAATTGGACTTAAAACAAACGGACTCAAGCCAAATGGAGTCCATTTGGACTGTTCGTGATTGGGGGAAAAGGGCTTCAATTAATTCTATGCCTGCATAAGTTTCATTTCTGATTTTAAATATTCTTTAGAAAAAAGTATGCCACTTAGAGTATTTCTCTCTATTAATAAAAACTCTAGCGCACCTGAACCGCTAGAAACACTAATGTTCGAAGAACAGTAGAAGAATCGTGCAGGTTTTGAGTGCATATTCCACCACATGTGCTGCTTATTACGGCCAAACTGTTTCAAATGCCACGTTTTACTTTCGTCTTAAGAATGCATTATAACTCATATGGTGGAAGGTTTCAGATATTACCACTGGCATGAATTTCAACGTTTATGAGAGCAAAACACGGGTTAATTATATTCGTTATCAGTTGCTTATTTCACATAATTTTGAAAGCAGCATCTCATATAACATCAATGAAGAAAATGCTCAGTGCCTGCAGCACTGTAACTGAGGGCTGCGATCCGAAAAATTTGCAGAACTTTGCGAATTGTACCATCGGTTATTTATTTTCATTGTAAATGTTTCCGGTATATATACTAACTGTAAGCATTTATTGATACAAAAGTAGCACAACCGACTCATGCTGGCAACCTTTCGCCAGTATCAAAGCCAAGAATATATAACATCTGCTTCACATTGTTATATAACATTCGAAGTTATAGGAGTGTAAAGAAATTTAGGGTTACCTGCAGCGAATTTTTTCAAATGATCGAAAGCTTAATATTTGCTGTTTATTGTCACTACAATATCATTACCATTTGAAAATTCTACGATAAAACCGCTCAATAAAGATATTGCAATTAAACACAAAACCAACAATAGCTGGCAACCCTATTGTGGCTTTTCAACCAAATTTGGCCTGAATAATGTTTATGACAGGTTTCATTAATTGTATGAAATTCGTATTGATTTCATGACTGCACTGGAAGTTATAGTGCAAAAAGTTTTATTTTCCTGAGCGAATTTTCAAAACCAAAGACACAAAAATTACCATAGTTGGCAGCACCAATCAAATTTTTCAACCAAATTTGCACCAAACAGAGATTAGAGTAAGATTCAGCTACTGTGTCAATTTCATGAAAATCTGGTAACTAGCTCACATTTCATAGGGCAAAAAGCAGTTTTTTTTCTTTGTAATTTTTCAAGATGGCACCACTGGCACAGACTTGCCCACAATTCAAAATCGCTTCTATCAAATCTGGTCTTACTTAAGTCCAATGCATTCCGTTAATTTTAGCTGTATCTGATTATTGGTTCGTGAGTTTCCGTGAACAGAAGTTTTTGATGCTAAAAATATAGGTTAACTGGGAGAGGGTTACCGTTCTTGTCCGACATGAAATTTCCAAAGTTTTATTTTGAACGTGTAGATAAAACATAAGATTTATATACATATTGGTTTTATTGTAAGAAACGAAATTTTTTTTTGAATATTCGATGGTTTGAATGTTTTCACTTCCAAATTTTTTTTTTTCAAAATGAAGACACCAAAATTATCATAGCTGGCAGCTCCAACCGAATTTTTCGACCAAATTTCTACCAAACGTGGCTTAAAGTAAGGTCCAGCAATTGTGTGAGTTTCGTCAAAATCGAACGATTCAATCAGAATCCATAGGGCTAAAAACATTTATCTTTTTTAGTGGTTTTTCAAGATGGCACCACTGGCACAGAATCGCCCGCATTTCAAAATCACTTCTTTCAGACCTGGTCCTATTTAAAACCAATACATTGAATGTGAATTTCAAATAATTCTGCTAATTGGATCGTGAGTTTCCGTGAACAGAAGTTTTTGATGCTAAAAATATAGGTAAATTGGGCAAGGGTTACCAGGCGTGCCCGTTATACCATATCTTTTTTTTTTTTTGGTTATGTAAACAAAGCACAAGATTTACATATGAGTGGCTTTTTTTTGAAGAAACGGTATTTTTTCAGGAGAGACGATGATTTGGAGGTTTTCACTTTCAGTGCCTGCCATAGCTACAGGGTTGTCAGCACGCTCATTAAAAGCTACACAAATCTACAACTAAATAATACCAATATGTCCTGAAAATTTCGTAATGATTGAATAGCTCTGTCAAAAGTTATCGCAATTTAAAAATTTTCAAATTTTCCCGTCCTCTTTTTAGGCACCCAGCGCACACATAGGGTTAAAAAATTCCAAAGCATTATCCGATTCATATGTAAAACACGTTAGAAATTTATTTCATTAGCTTTATTTTTGCGAAAATCATTTGTGCACGAAATAATAGGTATATTAAAAATATCACTTAAATGGCCGCCGGCGCCAAAAGGTTAACAATAACTGACATTTAAAGAGACCTGGACCTATTCTGCATATACACCAATGTATCCTGAAAGTTTCAGCTCAATCGGATGGCGCGTTCCCGAGATTATCTCACTGAAATTTTTTGATGATATATATATATATATATATATATATATATATATATATATATATATATATATATATATATATATATATATATATATATATCGAAATATGAATTTTTGGCCGAATCGATTTTAATACTAATGTTCTTCGAACATTAGTAAAAAAGTTTTGGAAATTTGGTCGGATTATATTTTTATTTTTCTCTTATATTAGACACATAAACGTACGAAATCCGACGTGCATATATATATATATATATATATATATATATATATATATATATATATATATATATATATATATATATATATATATATATATATATATATATATATATATATATATATATATATGTATATATATATGTACTGCGACTGTGAACTTTTATTGATTTTCGCATGGCTTTAGTACATATAATACGTCCAGTAAATTTACAACAATTTAAAATCGTAAATGGTCTGGGGGTTGGTGAGCGAAGCGAGCAAAGCCCCCTAGTATTTGTAATCGATTGTTTATTTTTTTGATTTATTGAGATTTATTTGAGAGAAAGTTCTTTCTACACCGCGGAAGAAATGGGTAAGGATAATAGGTGAAAAACAAAAGTACTCAAAATTGGAAAAGCAGACTTGCGTTCTCATGATTTAATTGTTGCCACTTCTTTCCAAAATAACTTAGCATTGCCGGTTTTGATAATGATAATGGAGACAAGCAGACTTGACAGGAGACAAGCAGACAAAAGCAGACTTGCGTTCTCATGATTTAATTGTTGCCACTTCTTTCCAAAATAACTTAGCATTGCCGGTTTTGATAATGATAATGGAGACATGTCAAAATTTAGCTTCACAATTAATTCAGTATTAGCCTTAAGCTAAGTCGTTAGATGTGGTTTTTTTTTCGAAAGGTGGCTTTTCTTTGTAATGGAGCGTTCAAGAATCAACGCATTGTAAATACGCAATAACTTGGAAATAAAACCAAAACTGCTCATAAAATTGGAATATTGACAAACAGTGAAAATTGAAGTGAAAAATGAACTAAAAATAAGAAAAAAGTGGAAAACTATTGAAACAATCGCGAAAACTAGAACCGATTCAAACCGGAATACAACAACCGATTAACTAGGTACAGTGTACCAATAATGTCTTCGTACAGCAGCTATTTGAAACTGAAATGATAAAAAACACTAAATTGTTGCAAGAAATTGGACAAATGTTTAATGCAGATTTATTCAGTAAACATTTTTATTTAATTTAGAAACAAAAACTAATCCATTAAAATTATTCATTACAAAGTTATTAACTAAAAATAAAACAAAGTCAACAATTTGTCTTCGTACAGTTGCGAAACAGTTTATGAAAAATCTTAAAAACTGCGGATACATTTTTTGTTAATATTTAGTTGGGTAGCCATTATTTTAAATCACGGTTTTAAGGCAGTGTAGCATCGATTCTACAAGTTTTTTTTGCATAGCTTGGCTCTATTTTTGCCCATTCCTGCTAAAAAGCCTGTTTCAACTTAGGTTTCGTGCTAATATGATGAGTCCTGATCTTTTTTTCCAGTATGTTCCACATGTACTCAATGGGATTGAGGTCAGGACTTTGCGGCGGTGTTTTAAGCAAATATGGAGTTTTGCACGCCAAAAACATCCTAGTATTATGAACCATGTACATTAGGATCATAGAGCTTGAGTAGCTTAGTGGGTAGAGCACTGGCTTCTTGCGTGTGGGGTCCCTGGTTCGAATCCAGGTTCGGACGAGGGTCCGCGCACCAAGCTTTGAGTTCAACTAGCTCTGATTAGGTACCTGATTTCAAATCAGGGGTAAAGTGAGTCGTGGAACTAATTACTTCACACTCGTATCTACAATTATTAAAAAAATTGTAATGAAGCTCTCTACCAGCTTCAACCCCTAGACCCGTACAAGGGTTGTCGTGGGATTGCTTTACTTTACATTAGGATCATTATCTTGTTGAAAGTAAAAATCCTTTGACTAACCCAATTTCTCAGCACTTGGCTCCAAATTTCCCTTGACAATTGCAATATATGCCCGATGATCTATGATTCCTTCAATTATTTCTAAGTTTCCAACGCCGCTGGCAGCCATACAGCCCCATACTATGATGTGGTGGCGTTGGCGTTGTTTTACAAGTTTAATAGAATTTTTTGGTTTGTAAGCTTCCCTGGCTTTCTCCACGTTCTACACCTCCCATCAGACCCAAAAAGGTTGTATTTGGACTCATCAGAAAATATAACGTTGCGCCAGAACTCGGGAGATGCATTTTGGTATTACTGAGCGAAGTCCAAACGTTTTTTGCGATTTACTTGACTTACCAGTGGCTTCCTGCGAGGTAAATGAGATTTAAAAACACGGCAGCGGCGTAGTGGTATGGGGCTGTATGGCTGTCAGCGGCGTTGGAAACTTAGATATAATTGAAGGAATCATGGATCATCGGGCATTTAACTATAACCCGTAGTTGACGCAAAAACAATTAAGGAAAATTGTTGATTTTACCAAGATTTTTCTTTCAGTGTATGCTTCAATTTTGAAGCGATTGCAAGCAACCATCCACGAAAAAATAAGAAGAAAATTAACCAAAGGATTTCAACGTCTGCATGACATAAAGCGTGTTCACAAGAGTTGTTGTGCGTTGACTGCCCTGCAAAAGGTGGGCTTCGAAATTTTAGATCACCCACCCTACAGCTCTGACCTAATGCCAACCGATTATTATCTTTCCCAAAATTGAAAAAGAAACTTTGTGGGAAGAAATTTTCAAACGATGAAGAATTTAAGGAGCTAATTTCAGCTTTCTTTGTCGACATAGATAAAACATTTTTTCAGAAAGTATACATAAACTAATTGAAAAATCCGGAAAATGTTTTACAATAGCAAGCAAATATATTGAAAAAAGGAAAATAAATTTGCATTTTTATGGGCACTAATTAGGAGAGCATGGTAACGTTACCACTGTGGAGATAATGTCCAAAAGTAAAACGTTGCTGCTTTCATTACTTACCTAGGTTAGGTTAGTGAAGAGGGCTGCCGGGAACGCGGCCAGCATTAGGCCACCAGTTTGGGCCTATTTGCCACCCTGATAGACAATCACACGCATTCACACTTACAGCAATGGCACTGGCGGGATTCGAACCCGCAGACCCCGTAGCACAACGCTTTTCGACCGGACGCATTAGCGAGCAGAGCTACCGGGCCCTCTCATTACTTACCTAAGTCCTTTCTTAAGAAGAAACAATGGAAGCTGTGCTTGAGTACTGGGAAGCTATAGAGATGAACATTATCAGGGAAGTTATGTCAGCATGCAGTATGCTAATCAAACTTTCGGAAACTGAAAAAGACGGCTCTAAGGCACTCAAGAAGGGCTCTGTGGCTCGTGCCAAAGCCAATAGTGTATTGTAGCGATTTATGCACTAAAGGATGGCATTGCATCGCAACTGAACCAAAATCGAGAAGCGAGACTGCCAAAGGTGTGATGAGTAAAGAATTCAATGACCGTGGAATATGGTGCCCTAAAAATAGTACACTGAAAGAAAAATCTTGGTAAAATCAACAATTTTCCTTAGTTGTTTTTGCATCAACTAGGGCTAGAGTTAAAACAACTATAAGAAAATTGTTGATTACTTTTATGCACCATGACGCGTGGTTGATAAACAAAAAAAATTTCATTCGGACCATAAAAAACGTCCAAATGTTGAAACCATTCTACTTTGCGTAGAATAATTCCAAAGACGTTGCTCACTGAATTACGTTTGTTGAAATCAACTAATGCAAAGTAGTTTAAGTACCATAAAAACTGTTGATAATTCGAAACGTTGAAGTTTTGAGTGAATTGATGAATATTTTTCTACTGATCAACAATTTTTCGTGGTTATGAAACAGTTAAAACAGTTGATTTCATGAACGTTGCGATATTTTTTGTATAACCAGAGCCAACTACTTTTACATCGTTAAATTAACTATATTAACATAGTAAAAATAACTATTTTCCGTAGTTCGTTTAACGATTTTGAATGAATCGTTGCAATACTATTAAAAATAGTTGAACCAACCAAGAGTTTTTCTTCAGTGTAGAGAAGGCTCCCCGTCTGCATTAGTGGACGTTTATTGCAGATTTGTGAACGAGATTCGATGGTGATCTGTTGCCAGTATAAAAAGCAATAATCACTATACTTATCATTTATATTGTGTCGTTCGTTCATCTAAGTCGATTGGTAGTAGTTTTCTATTTTAACTCACTGGTTATTTGTAGATAATATTAGCTTAAAAATAATCTTACAACGTAGTGCAAGTACGAAAGAAGTACAGGGCTCCGGCTTGAAAATGGAAAAAGAAAAACAAACGTAATAAAAAGTCTTATCGAGATGCATTTGGAATGTTTCCCTAAAGTAATTTTATGTTCCTAGAATATTATCTTACGGTAGATAAAACTAAGCACGGAGCTCCAACCCAGTTTTCTGCACAATCCAATCTAAATAAGACGTGACGCGAGTAAAAGCTGATGGAAAACCTACTTCGCAGCCAGCGCTCAATCCAAACGAAGTAATTC
This sequence comes from Nemotelus nigrinus, assembly GCA_947369275.1. Lineage (NCBI taxonomy): Eukaryota > Metazoa > Arthropoda > Insecta > Diptera > Stratiomyidae > Nemotelus > Nemotelus nigrinus. The sequence goes on along the minus strand of OX376373.1, from coordinate 43,082,857 downwards.
CAACAACAATTAGCTTCGCAGTAGCATCAGTAACGGTTAATGGTCCTCCAGAGTCACCATTACAAGTTGACTGTCCACTTTTACCATCTATGCAAATATTATAATCGGTGGGAATGTTAAACATATTCATTTTGCACTCTGTCAAATTCATCACATCTTTGGTAATATAGCGAAGAACTGACGAACTACTCCGCGATTTATCGCTTATTCTTCCCCATCCTGAGGCAACAGCTGGTAGCCCTTCGAAGCTATAGTTGGCATCGCTTAGTCTCGGCAAACTGATAAGTTGGATAGTATCTATGATGAAAAGTAAAATTTTTAAGGATTTGAAAATAAACATAATTTTGCTTGCCTGTTAAGTTTACAGGTGGGATTTTAATGAGACCAATATCATTTTCAATGGTCCTGCTGTTATATTCTTCATTTAATATTAGGTTTTCTGATTGCACTTCAATTTCAATTCGACCGGGCTCGCTGCTATTTCGAATATTATGAGCTCCAAGAATGACGATAACTTCAGATATCCTAAAAATATTAATGGTGCATTGGATATGTATAGGAATAGCATTGATAATTGAATTAGAAATAATAGTTCATAATTATAAACATACCCCTCAATACAATGAGCAGCTGTCAGAATCCATTCGGGCGCAATCAAAGATCCTCCACAAAAATATCTACCCTCTCCGTCCGTTAGATACATTCCAACTTGATATGGGAAACTGTTCGGTACAGCTTCCTCTCCGCCGGTAATTTTATTTCCCAATGGAGGAATATCCGGAAGACTGGTCAATGCAGCGGGATCTATATGACGTGGTTCCACGCCATCCCAGTCGATTTTGAGGGCTGAGCTGATTGACAGTACAGACACGAGAAGCACTGTCTGCATTATGTGGAATGGTTCGCAGATGCACAAATACTAATTTTGCTGCAACTTTGTTTCTTTTATATATAAGCTAGTGCAGTGAAAGTAGCCGTAGCATTTAGTATTTTGCATTTGATAAACAAATAAGACATTTTTTATGACGACATTCCCTTCGTTACGTTGCGACATAATATTAGCAAAATTTAAACATTAAAATGAATTTTATGCATAAATTTCTGCAGTCGAATATTACATTGAATATGCAAAACAAATGTGGAATTTAACCTTGATTTGTATAATAGATGAGTTGTTTTGTTGATTTCTGAAAAGATTTAAGTTCAATTTAGTAGCCAAATAAATGTAATGAGAAAATATATTCAATAAATATTGCTTTGGTAACTTAGACATATGTATGTGTATCTATTTTAGCTTAAGATACATTTTACTTTATCATGATCCCAGAGCCACAGATATAAGAGAAAATGGATTAAAAATCAGGTGTTATAAATGGTCTAATTATCGACTTTCTGCTTATTAGTGTGAAAATGACATACGAATGCGTGAGACAAGGAAAATTATACGAACTTCTTACATCTTGCTTTGATCATTGAGATCTGCATCTTAAAGTGTGCAAGAACATTTTTTTCAGAAATGAATCACCTGCAAAAGTTTAAGCTCATTTATGCTATTGTTGATCGCAGATACCTATGAACAATCACATAAACATTTGATTACAGTAGAGCACGGATAAGTACAACACGCTTAACAGAAAGTTGATGCACCGATTTTTTACTAATTTTCGAAGAAACTCACTTCGTCGAAAATACATCATATATATATATATATATATATATATATATATATATATATATATATATATATATATATATATATATATATAACAGCAAAATGATTTAGGGAGATAATCTCTGGAGTGGCCGATCTGATTTAGCTGAAATTTTCGGAGGATAGATGTATATTGTAGGTAGGTCCATGACTTGCTAAAATTCAGATATCTTTAACCTTTTGGCGGCGGCGTTTTAAGCTTGTCTATGATATAGAATTGGAAATTTTGAGCCTTTTGTAAGCGCTGAGTGCCTAAAAGTAGGCAAGGATTTTTTTAAAATTTCGATTTGTCATAACTTCTAAGAAAAACAATGGATCATCGTGAAATTTGCAGAGCGTATTGATGTAGAATAAAATTTAACACACATGGACTTTCAAGACTGTGCGGGCAACTCTGTAGCTACAGCAGGCTCTTGAAAAAAAATCCTTCAAAACATCGACCCTCCTGAAAAATTGTTGAATTTTGAAAATGAATTCAAATTTATATAATTTATAATTTATATTATATTTATATTATATTTCTTATAAATTTTGACTTTTGTCCACCAAGTCAAATAAAAATTTTCTAAATTCAAACTGACGATCGCATAATGCGATCAATACGAAATTTACAGGATGTGTTGGAATTAGCTAGGACCAGGTCTGATAGAAGTGACTTTGAGACACGGACAACACTGTAACAGTGATGCCATTTGGGAAAATTTTTGATAATAAAACTGGTTTTTGGCCTATAGCTTCCGATTTAGCCACCAGATTTTAACAAAATTCACGCAGTAGATGAACCTTACTCTAAGATAGATTGAAAATTTAGTTTGGTTGAAAAATTAGAATAGGGTTGCCAGTTATGGCAATTTTTGTCTCCTAATTATTGTAAATTGGCTCAGAAAAATAAAGGTTTTTTCTCTATAACTTCGGATGCAGTTACGAAATCAAACCGAAATTCATGTGATAAGTGGATCTTGCTGCATTTCCAATTCTGTACGAATTTCGTTGAAAACTTGTGAAAGGGTTGCCACCTTTGATGAATTTCGTAATTTATTTACACTTCTTTATCGAGCGATGTTGTCACAAAATTTCCAAATGGGAATGATCCTGCAATGACAATTAACAACAAATATGTACGTTTCAAAAATTTAAAAAGTTTGGACGGTGGTAGCCCTAAATTATATTCACTCCTATAACTTACAGCGCAGCCATTCAATCGAAACGAAATTCATAGGGTGGGTTTAACACAACGTGAAGCAGCTATGGTGCTAGCATATGATTGCCAGCACCAGGCAATTTCGTAAATATTGCACCAACAGACGCTTCCATTTTGTATTCATAAGCAAAGCATTTACGCATTTACAACAAGCAACCGTTATTTAAATTTTCCGCGTTTTGGTAATTTTTCGGATGGCAGCCCCAGACATAGTTTAATCGCTAAAACTTTCGTTGATATCCTTGGATGAAAACGAAATTCAAAGAATAGGTTGATTAATCACGGGCATGTTATGGTAGACTTATTGCTGCTGTGTTGAACAAATGTTGCCAGCACTCAACATTTTCATCATTTCTGTTATAGGAAATGCTGTCAGAAAATGATATTTGTTCCTTTGAGTAAGAAATGGTTGATATGATACTATAAAGAAGTGTATAACGTCTTCACACATTTTTAAATCCTTCAAAGACAACTTCTTCGAAAATTAGTTTTCTAGCGGTTCTGATGCGATAGACGTTTGATTTCATTTATTTATATAATTTCCTATGTGGTTTCTTTTACGCTTTTTCTTGCGCATTTTTGTTGCATTTTTCTTGAAAATGTCCGTCCCATTTTAGGTGAACTTTCAGATGCGTGTCGTATGGAAATTTTTATTCAATTTTTCATGCACTTTTCCGTAGGAATTTTTATGCAATTTTCGATTTGACTTTTCATGCGACTCCTGATATCATTTTTTATCAAACTCTCTATTCAATTTTAGATGCGATGTCGATAGAATTTTTGTTCAGATTCCGCATGGTAATATCATGCAATTTGCATGTGATTTTCTATGCAATTATTCCTACGATTTTCCTTACGATTTCCTCTAGCAATTTTCGATGCGATATTTCATTCTAGGCGGTTTTTATTGCTGTTTTCAATAAGATTATTCCTGCCATTTGTTTTGTTATTTTGAAGAAATTTTTCATGAAATATATTATGCGATTTTTCATTCATTTGCCAATTTGATTCCCGTACGATTTTTCTTGTGGGCTCGGGATATTTCTTGTGATTTTTCAGGATATATCTTAGTGATTTTCCCCAATCGATTAATCATAAAATAAGTCATGAGAACATTATGAAATTTTCCATAGGATTTTTCTTGAGATTTCAATGCAATGTCTGAAGCAATGTGCTATGCTAGTTTTAATTTTTTTTTATCAAGTCTAATTTTATAAGTACAATACAACCTATATATGTTTTTTATAACAACCAACTTTTTCTTCTATTTTCATGACGAAATTCAGATACCCTATCTAAATACCATTTCAGTGCCGGAGGAATTTGAATTATTAGCAAATTATATAGCTTGATACGTTTTTCAAAGCTTTCTTAAATATCAGCATTAAAACAGATAAGTTCATTGAATCCACGATGTATTAAGGGGTTAGTCCACTGTTAAACTGCTCCAAATGAACTTTTTTTTTAAACAGCTACCAAAAAATAATTATTCAAGATATCGATTTGAAATTTTACATACATCTTTATTTAAGTTTAAAGTTAACATTTTCATTGGAAAAAATTATTAGAAAACAAAATGGCGACCGCCACAATGGATCGCCGCAGCACTGCCGAAAAAAAAGCAAATTGTGCATCGTAAATTCCTGGCCAAAAAAAGCACCTGTGAACAAACTACCAAAAATATTTCATTAGCTATGAGTATAAAGGACTGCACGGGCTTAAATTTAGAACAAATTTTTTGACGATTTGGGAAACATTTTTTTGATTGAAAAAACGCGAAAAACTGGATAACCAATGTTCAAAAGTATACCAAATTTTTTTTAATCGCTTTAGGGCTCTAAATTTAAGCCCATTTATATTCGAAACCAATGAAATATTTTCGGTAGTTTGTTCACAGGGTCTTATTTTGTCTGGGAATTTACGATGCGTAATTTGCTTTTTTTTCGGCGGTGCTGCGGCGATCCATTTGGGCGGACGCCATTTTGTTTTCTAATAATTTTTCCCAATGATAATGTTAACTTTAAACTTCAATAAAGATGTATGTAAAATTTCAAATCGATATCTTTAACGGTTTTTTTTGGTAGCTGTATAAAAAAGGGCATTTGGAGCAGTTTAACAGTGGACTAACACCTTAAGTGTTGTTATCTCGTTCAAAATATTCAAAAAAATAGTGTCTCAGATCTAGTGGGTGTGAACTTACAACGAATTTCAAAAAGCTTTCGAATATTTGAATAATTTCGGTGAACAAAATTTGAAGCTTGGATATAGTAAAAAGTGCAATTTTTTTAGCTCTATGTGAGTGATATTAGGCGAAAAACCTCGATTTGCGATAATTTCTAGCCATATCATTAAATCCAAAATTCAAGTAAAAATTTTTCGTTCCAACCATTAATGTTTATGACTACAGTTATCATATTCTGAAGAATGAGACTATACTATACTATAAAATGTTTATTCAGATAAAATAACCAAAAATAGTTATTCAGATTGAGTAGGGATATAGAAATGAATCATTTTAATTGAATGTTATATTTGTGCAACGAAATTTGGGACAAAACCTCTCATGGTCAGTTAAATTTATCGAACTTACACGACCAACTGTTGCTTATCAAAGTCTTTAAATCCATCCATTCTGCTGAATTAGTTTTACATTTAAAGAAAAACTGCAAACGATGTTTAAGTTTTATGTTTAAACTGCTCTATCATTTTGTAATTTTCAAAATTTAACATACAGCCAAAACGGTAAACCTCAGCCAAAGCAACTATTTTTGAGCATCTAAAATTTTTTATCGTAAGAACTGGCGAATGAATCATGAGATCATAATGAAAATTGCAGGATGTCTTGAGCTTTGGCAAGACCAGAGCTGAAGAAAGTTTGCTAAACATCCAGGTTATCCTGTGGCTATGGCAACTTCATGAAATATGCTCATCAAATGAAAATGTTCTGCCCCTATTACTTTCAGTTCCGTCATTGAACTAACGCGAAATTCACACAGTAGTTTGATCATGACGGGAAACAAATGTTTGGATGCGTTGCAAGCATGCTTTTAACTTCAAAATGTTTTTGCCCCTATATTTAACCCTACCTCAACATTCGGTATAGTTTTTGAAGCGAGACGAAATACACGGGATAGGTTGATTCAAAATGAAACAGCTTTAATACTGGAGAAGGCAATAACCGGGCGGTATGACCACTTATATACTGATAAATTTTTGCATTAAATATTCAGATGCTAGAAAACTGACCTGATGATTCAAAGGTGATTACAAAAAACTGATGCAAAAATTCTGTGCATTTCTTTTACTTTTTTTGGCTTCTATTGGCAAGACTGGTTTCCTTATTTCAATCGATTTTTTCACTTTTGCAAATTTCAACACTCATTACAATCGTTTTTAAAAGAATATTTTATTTTGAATCATTAATTTGCTCTCATTTCAACTTTCAACTTCAAAGAAAAACTTTAAAACTCGTCATAATGTGACTTTATTATTACAAAGATTATCCTTAGACAAATGAAAGTTAAAAAATTCAAAACCGTCATACTTTTCAAAGTCACGATTATAGTAATCCGAACAAATTATTATTGGAATTTTCCTCCAATATATTTACAAATCACCAAAATGTTTACAATCTTTTGGCACTAGTCAAGATAAAAACAATTCATTTACTAAATAAATCCCTCAAAATATACTACAGCCTTCACTTTATTGATTTACACTTATTTAGCCAATTGAATTAGTCTAGTCGTACGCCGATCTGTTATTATAGTTTATCTTACTAAATAATCAAAGATCGCACAATAATTAATCACCAGCTGATATTACGGAGCCTTTCTTTAATATAAAAAGCTTTAAAATCGCTAAATAATACCAGTTGCCATTTGTGACCTCAGTTAACAACATGAAAACTATTGCTGTCCTCGTAACCGTTTTGGCTGTAACATCAGCACTAGATGTTGATTGGAGTAAAGTGACACCCCGTCATGTTATTCCCAAAAACGCACCGTTGATTCCCGAATCGGGCCCCACCGGTCGTATCACGGGAGGAAAGGAAGCTGTTCCCAACAGCCTCCCATATCAAGTCGGACTCATGCTTCAAGTCTCAGGTGGAACCTCATTTTGCGGTGGTATTCTGATTGATCCTGAATGGGTTTTGACTGCCGGTCATTGTGTCGATGGGTAAGATCATGTTTTTATCTTTATCTTATACTTTTTGCATACTGACATCTATCTTCCAGAGTCTCAGAAGCAAAAGTGATTCTTGGTGCCCACCAGATCAGAGAAAGTAGCGAACCCGGCCGAGTTGAAATCGTTGTTCCCAAGAGTGGTCTTATCCTGCATCAAAAATACAACCCATCCACCATTCAAAATGATATTGCTCTAATCCGGATTCCCAAAGTTACTTTGACGGGTAAGAATACATAATGAATGATAGCAGACTTAAAATCAGGAACGTTTCATTATAGAAAAAATCCAAACTGTCAACCTGCCAAGTTCCAGCCAACTGAAGGATTCTTTCGACGGACGTGATGCTATCGCTTCTGGATGGGGAAGGCCAAGTGACGCTCAACAAACTATCGCCGAGGAATTGCGCTACATTGATACTAAGATCATGAAGCTCTCGTCATGCAAACTTAATATGTTGTTCCTTCCTACAGACCAAAACATCTGTATCGATGGAAAGAATGGAAAATCCGCATGCAACGGTGATTCTGGTGGTCCATTGGTAGTCAGCGAAGCAGATGGCTCTCGTACTGTTGTTGGTATTGCATCATTCGTGTTGTCCTTTGGATGTGAGAAAAACTTCCCAGCTGCATATGTTCGTATTACTTCTCACATTGATTGGATCACCGAAAATACCAATATTCCGATTCGTTCTTAAGATTAGAGCTAAACAAATGTAAAGGTATTGAATTATTGCCAAAAATAAACTGATGTTTGATAGAACTTACGAGTATAGTTTTCTTGTTTCAAATAATTAATTCAAAACAAGTGGATGAAGTAGCTTTGGAAAAGTATTTACCATTCCGTCAATCCATCGATTGGGTGCTCACATGTCAAAACAATAGGCGCATTTTTTGCGTTCGTGATCTCACAGAAGCGGATTATCCTGGCAGCGAAACCATTTGAGTAAAAGCTCATGGATTCACCATAGATTCAAATCGAAGGGAATTGTTGCAAATTGTTGGAACTTGTTGGGATTCGCGTTTTGGCTCTTGTGGTGGAAGGTTGTAGCCGGAAAACTACTGATTGTTCTGATTTTCTCCGAAGGACGGTCTTTCTCTGGAATTGACAAATTTCAATCAACGTGTTTTAAACTGCGTGTAACTGCGAGTTCATCGTGTTGCTTGGGGCGCTTTTGTGTTGTATGTTCGTTGTATTTTCGTTTAAAAAACAATCGTGTAATCTGTATCGAAATAACAAATCAAATTAAAAACCGAGTGTTTAAAAAAGTTGTAAGTTGACAAATTGAAATAAAACCACGTGTTTAAAAAAGTCGAACCCGATGGCCAGTGCCGATAAGACAAGGCCAGCCCCCAGTTCATGAAATATTGAACCGTTCAGCGAAAAAAGTGGAAACTTGTTGGAAGTTGTTTGTGCGACTACTACCTATAGCGGTTGCACCAACAAATAATGTTTCACAGACTAACAGTTTGTTGAAAATTAAACAAAAATGTTAAATCATAATGACTTAGTTTATCCGAGATCCCCATGTAATCCCGATTTTGAGTTATCCCGAATATCGCGTAGTAAAAACGGGAAATTCCGATTTCAATTTAAACCCGAACAGTGACTTAGGTTGAGTCTGCTTATGAAATGTGTAAATGAAAGTGGCTTTTCAACATTGCAGCTTTTGGTAAACACTGTGGACTTGATTTGTTATTAATTATCCTTTTTGTGAAATTCATTCTTGATATGGAACGAAGACTCAGAAAAAACAAAAAATGAGTTAGTAAAATGCTCCGTTGTTGCTAAATGTTTCTCCATATTCATTCTCACCTGCTTCGCGAGTTAATTGAAATGTTCAACGTGACCTGAAATTCTTGATATGCCTCATTTATACAATACAGTTTCTATGTACGTGTAACACACAGTAGTTAGTACTATTCAAGTTAATGTCAACAAAACATTACCATGACGTGTAACTCAAATTCAGCAGGTAGTTGTCTAAAATTGTGATATATGTAAATGATTTCAAATTTATGCTAAATTTTCATCAAGCTGTCAGTCTGTAAATATTTTTGAGGTGACACGATTTCATTGCTGTTTTTAGTAAAGTAACTTTTCGGAGTACACTTTTCCACCTACCCTGGAGTCTGGTAGATAAATTTGTCTACATGTTTTTTTTATGCGCCTCTTAAATAGAGAAAAACAAACTCACAAACATGCCAAGTCGTAATCAAAATCGGATAATATCAACATGCCGATGAGAAAGATGATGCTGTTAGTAACAAATGTTTAGATCAATATATCTCAAAAACGGTTATGCTTACAGGAAAAAGCTATATAATCTTTTTTGTTGGAAATTTAAGCTAAGCTACAAATTCGTCATACATTGTTTTTCTGAAGACGTGACCGTTACTGAGATATTTAGGAAAGGTCACTTTTGGTGACCTTCGATCCCGTATAAAAAGTGACGCAGCACTCGGATCGATGGAGACTTTTGACATTTTGTTCAACACGCCAGTACCAAGGTTCACACCGAAATTCAGCTTTCCCCTATTTTTTCCGAAGTTTCGCCTTTTTTATATCGGATTTCACTGGGCTAGAAGCGATAACGAAGCGGATGGTCGTGCGGCATCAATCGCTGAGTCAATTGGACCGTGTAAGCGAATAATCCGAGATCTTTGTGCAGAATTTTCCTCAGGCTAGTGCGTGAAATATTGAAATGTTGAGATCGACAGCGAGTTGATGTTCATTCACTCATAAGCCAGCCAGGCCATCGATAACCCTGAAAATGAAAAGGTCTTCACGGGCCGTGGGCTATTTAATTTAACGTGAAGAAGATTTGGCAGCACCAGACATTTTCGTAAATACTGCACCAACAGATGCTTCTGTTATATATTCATATGCATGGAATTATGCAAAGAATTGACAAGAAAAAAAAATAGGGAACCAGTGTTTAAATTTTCTTTGTTTTGAAAATTTTTCAGATGGCAGCGTCCAACATCGTTTCATTGCTGAAACTTTCGATGAAATCCTTGAATGAAAACGAAATTCAAAAGATAGGTTGACTTTAGCAAGAGCTTGTTATGGTAGACTTATTGTTACTTATTAATGCTATGAAAGATGCTGCCGAGAAATGGTTTTTGTTCCTTTCGATAAGAAATGGTTGATAAAAAGTGTAATACATCTTTCCATATATTTCGGCCAATTAAAAACCATTTCTTCAAAAATCAGTTTTTTATCGGTTCTGATGCACTAGAGTTTTCTTTATTTAGTTTAATTTGTAGAGAATCTTGCCAACTATGTTGTAGATAATGTTTGGCAAAATGTATTTGTGAAATTATATTTACTGAAGACACTTGTTGCGAAGATTTTGCTAGATGTAGTTTTGATACTAAAAAATATTGTGTAGTCAAGTAGTAGAATGAAAGATTGGGACATTTAGGGTTATTTTATTTGGTTTGATTCACAATCGGAAAAGATGATACTTAGCCCAGTTAAGCCATATAGTATTCTATGTTGAAATATGATATTGTCTGTATATTAAAAACATATTGTCGGTAGAAAGAGCTAATTTTCAATCTATCAGGGATAAAACACTTTTATGTGTAAGTCACTCTTAGTCAGAGTAGCATTGGATAAAGTGATTCGAATACTGGCTGGAAGTGGTATAGTCGCTACCCGAGAGGTTGAAATCCAACCGTCAACGAAGTTAGCCAGTTGGTTTTGCATCTAACGAGATTTTACTAGATTTAGTAAATTTAACTGAAAAGAGAAAAGTTTTTTTCGGGTGAAGAAGAAACAGCGGATGGATGTCAGTGTGATATTCTTGCTTAGGCAGTAATAGTTGATGAACGCACAGCTGGTTGATCCGGAGTGTGTTCAATATTCTTGCTATATCAGCTATTAGCAGCTATTTTAGCAGCTCTGGCTGTCCAATGTCACGAAATAGCTACTTTCTTATGCTTGCTATTTGACAGTCGGGCTATCCAAGATTCCGGAATAGCTGCTATGGTTGAAGAAGTTGTTATTTTTGGTCCTTTAATCATTAATTTAACGTTTTGATGTATAATGCATACACAGACAGAATGTGTTCCCGATGCTTCCGCTAAATTGAAGTATTTAGGCATGTTGCAGTAGAATGATTTTATGAGACCAGCGACATGTGGATCCATACTTCTTCGCCTTTTTGCGGAAGCATAGCCACATCTAATTTTTTAATCATATATGGGGCTGCGTCAGGAAATTTGGACACTACTTTTACTACAAAAGTGATAAAAGTAAACACTTTGTTTGCTTTTCTTTAGCTTTTGAATGCTCTTCTTTGATATTATTTAGTATAGATAATTCATTATTTGTTTTTATTTCTTTTGTGGGTGGTTCCTGCTCAATTTTAAATACATTTTTGGACAGTACGCTAATAAAGTTGTTTGACTTTCTTCTTATAATGTCCATTTCACAAAAAAATGTTGTCTATATGAACCCACGACTCTCTTTAACTTCAACTACTTCCGATCTATACCCTGAAAGCAACTTCTTTGAATCAATGTAAACTGCAGGCATTGCAATTAACCCTAATTTTAAGTTGCAAACATATGCAAAATCGACAAACAAAGGAAGTAATTCCAAATTTATGTACAGTATAATATGTGCGAGAAACCCTAGATATAGGGCAAACCCAAAATAATCCTAATTGTTCATGCCGCTAGTAAATGAAAAGGAATCTGCTTTCGTTATTTTTACTAATTTTCCAAGAAAATTTCCTTATCATTTGAATAGCCCACTTGGAAAATCCGTAAAAACTCTTCTATTGTTTTTCCGAGAATATTAGCATGAAAATCGTAAACACATTGTAGACCGTAATGAACATCTACCTGGTATTGGGATTTAATTCTCGAAAACTGTGGCAAAAAAAAATAGTAACAAAAAAAATGCATTTTTCAGCGCATCAATAGAATAGCCCACTTAGTATTTGTCTATACTGGTTGTCGAGTGTATTAATCTCCGATTAGTATTTATTTGAGTTTTTAAATTTGAGGACTGTTTCTATGTTAAAATTCATTTTTTGAGAGAGATCAACGTGCTGGTGTGCAAAATGGGACGCGGAAAATCATTGAGTGGTGAAGAAAAAACTACCATCTCGGTTTTAAAGGGAAAAAAGTTAAATAACAGTGAAATTGCCAGGCGAGTTAACAGAAGTAATAAAGTAGTGAGAAACTTTTTAAGGGACAAGGATAGTAATGGTAAAAATTATGTGGGACGCGTTAATAAAGTGACAACAGAGCAAGGACAGCGAAGAATTTTGAGGGAAACATCTAATTCGAAGGACTCTGTGAGCAAAATCCGTGCAAGAGTTGGAGTTACTGCAAGTGTTTCAACGGTTCGACGAATTATTAAAGGATATCCGTACATGAAACGCAGGAGACTGAAATGCAAACCGGTGCTACAGGAGCGTCATAAGGCAGCGCGCCTGGCATTTGCAAAGAAGCATATGACTTGGACCAGATGATGGCAAAAAGTCATATTTAGCGACGAAAAGAGTTTCATTTAGACGGACCCGATGGCTTTTCATATTATTTTCACGATTTACCAAAGGAAGAATTGGTATTGTCTCGACGTAACGCAGCGGTTGGATCAGTCATGGTGTGGGGAGGAATTTGCTTCAATGGGGTCGTGGATTTGGTTGTTTTGTCTGGTCGTCAGAATGCTGCAAAATACCTAGAATTAATGAAAAATAAAGCAATAAGATGTCGCAAGGTTTTGGAAATCCAGGATGTCATTCTTCAGCAGGATAATGCCCCAATTCACACCGCGCGTATAGTGAAAAATTAGTTCGAGTCGGTAAATTTAAACGTTTTAAACTGGCCTGCGATGTTACCCGACTTGAATATTATTGAAAACGTACGGGGATACTTAAGTCGAAAAATTTACAAAGGCGGAAGACAATTTGTCCACCTGAAAGAGCTAATAGCCGCCATACAAGAGGAATGGAAAAAATTCAAATAAAGTACCTGCAAACTCTATACAAAAGTTTCAAAAATAGAATTTTTTAAGTAATAAAAGCAAAAATGGGACACACCTATTATTAAAAAAAAAAACTAATTTTGCTTTTATTCTTTTCGGCTGTTTCTGCCACCTGGGCTATTCTATTGACGCGCTGAAAAATGCATTTTTTTCGTTTTCTCATTTTTTATTGCTACAGTTTTCGATAATTAAATCCCAATACCAGGTAGATATTCATTATAGTCTACAATGTGTTTACGATTTTTATACCAATATTCTCGGATAAGAAGAGATTTTACGGATTTTCCAAGTGGGCAATTCAAGTGGTAAGGAGTGTATATCAGCAAAATGATTAAGGGAGATAATCTCTAGATTGGCCAATTCGATTGAGCTGAAATTTTCGGAGAACGTAGATGTATATTACAAGTAGTTCCATGACTTGCTAAAATTTAGATATCTTAAACTTTTTGGCGGTGGCGGGTATTTTAGTGCATTTTCAGGTACTCCTATATTTCCAAGCAGTGTAAATTTTTGTAAGAGAAAATTATTAGGAACGAAAACTTATTATGTTTTTATTTTGTCTATGATAAAGAATTGGAAATTTTGAGCCAGGTGTAGACGCTGAGTGCCTAAAAGTAAGCAAGGATTTTTTTTCAAATTTAGATTTGTCATAACTTCTAAGAAAACCAATGGATCATCGTAAAATTTGCAGAGCGTATTGATGTAAACTAGCACACATGGACTTTCAAGATTGTGCGGGCAACGGTGTAGCTACAGCAGGCTCCTGAAAAATATCGTTCTAATCATCGAGTTTCCTGAAAAGTTTTAGATTTTTGAAAATGAATTCAAATTATTGATAAATTTTGACTTTTGTCCACCAAGTTAAATAAAAATTTCCAAAAATCCGCGGTAAACAAGAACGACAACCCATGATCAAATTACCTCTATTTTCAGCACTCAAAACTTCTGGTCTCGAGAACTGACGATCGGATAATACGATCAATATGAAATTTACAGGATATGTTGGTATCATCTAGGACTAGGTCTGGTAGAAGTGATTTTGAAATAGGGTAACACTGTGGCTGTGGTGCCATTTGGAAAAATCGCTAAGAAAAAAAACTGGTTTTGGCCTATAGCCTCCGATTTAGCTACCAGTTTTTAACGAAATTCACGCAGTAGGTGAACCTTACTCTAAGATAGATTTCATAGAAATTTGATTGAAAAATTAGTATAGGGTTGCCAGCTATGGCAATTCTTGTCTCCCAAATATTGTAAATTTTCTCAGGAAAATAAAGGTTTTTTCCCTATAATTTCTCATGCAGTAACGAAATCAAAACGAAATTCATGTAATAAGTGGATATTGTTGCATTTCTAATTCTGTAGGAATTTCGTTGAAAAATCGTGAGAGGGTTGCCAGCTATGCTGAATTTCATCCTTTATTGACATTTCTTAATCGAGCGATGGTGTCACAAAATTTCCAAATGGGAATGATCCTGCAATGACAATTAACAACAAATTGTTACGTTTTAAAAATTTAAAAAGTTTTGACGGTGGTAACACTAAAATTATATTCCCTCCTATAGCTTACAGCGCAACCATTCGATCGAATCGAAATTCATAGGGTGGGTTTAATACAACGTGAAGCAGCTATGGTGCTAGCACATGATTGCCAGCACCAAACAATTTCGTAAATATTGCACCAACAGATGCTTCCATTTTGTATTCATAAGCAAAGCATTTACAATAAAATGAGCAACCGATATTTAACTTCTCCGAGTTTTGAAATTTTTTTCGGATGGCAACCCCAGACATAGTTTAATCGCTGAAACTTTCGATGATATCCTTGGATGAAAACGAAATTCAAAAGATAGGTTGATTAAGCAAGAGCATGTTATGGTAGATTTATTGCTACTGTGTTGGACAAATGTTGCCATTACTGAACATTTTCTTCATTTGTGTTATAGGAAATGCTGTCAGAAAATGATATTTGTTCCTTTGAGTAAGAAATGGTTGATATGATACTACAGAGAAGTGTATAACGTCTTCACACATTTTTAAATCGCTCAAAGATAATTTCCTCGTAAATTAGTTTTCTAGCGGTTCGGATGCGCTAGACTTTTTAAATATTAGGCGTGTAGTTTTGCTCCTCTATCCAGCAGTGAACAGAGCATACGCATTGGATAGAACAATACTCCTGTACCAGTGAATTCACTAGTACAGAAATTCTATTCCTCATTGGTAGTTCGAGTGCTGAACTATAGAATGTGCTGATAGAAAAAAGAAAAGCTCATGAGAAGTTATCTTTTTTGCTGTGACGTGGCTTTGGTTTTTTTAAGGTTATGTTGAATGTTTTGGTAGTTAGGAAATTCAAAAAAGCCCTCATAACGTGTAGAAAGTTAAAAGAGGTTATTTTCTGTTAGTTTTTTTTTCTATTTTCTATCGATTGTGGTCGTTTATACTCGTTATTTTCTCCCTCTATTTTCAGCTGTTTTGTGGTACCACAGCGGATATAGCAACCTATGTCAGACTTAGTGAATCCACTGCTGTTTTCTGCTAGATCGTTGTTTTTGCGGCATAGTTCTATTTTGTTTTGTAGCGGAGCAAAAAACACACCTATTAGTGCGTTTTTTTTGCTCCGGTACAGAACAGAATAAACAATGGCGCAAAAAACGATCAATCACAGAGCAGCTGATGCATTCGTCACAGTGTAGAGAAAGATAAGTGGGTGAACTCCTTTCATTTTCTAAAAAAAAAACACTTTGACTTTCAAATTGCGCCTCCATTTACTCAATGCATTATCTGTCAAAACAACCTGAGAGTTTGTTAGTATTTTTGCAAGCAGTGAGCGAGTAGTGAGCCGTATCTGAGCAACGATAAATCCAGCCGAATCTTATTTTGCATCTCTTTCTGTTCCATGCGATTTCTTCCAACTTCCCTGGCCTATAATCAGCTAATCAACAATACAATTTCAGGTTAGATCACTGGATTGTTGATCCGTATACATATACGGAGCTCACACGCCGGTTAGGAAATAGCTTCTTATACTGTGCATTCGTTAAGATTGCTATAGGTTGCTGTATTCGCTGTGGTAGCGCCAAACAGTTGCAAATAAAGGGGGAAAATAACGAGCATAAGGTACCACAATCGATAGAAAATATAAAAAGAACCAACAGAAAATTGCCTCGTTTAACTCTCTACACATTTTGAGGGTTTTTCTAATATCCTAACTACCAAAACATTCAACATAACCTTGAAAAAACCAAAGCTACCTCACAGCAAAAAAGACAACTTCTCATGAGTTTTTTTACTATTGTTCGAAGAACAATAGTATTAAACTCGTTTCGCCGAAAATTCATATTTCTTTATATATATATATATAAATATATATATATATATATATATATATATATATATATATATATATATATATATATATATATATATATATATATATATATATATATATATATATATATATATATATATATATATATATATATATATATATATATATATATATATCAGCAAAATGATTAAGGGAGATAATCTGTGGAGTGGCCGATTCGATTGAACTGAAATTTTCGGAGAAGGTAGATGTATAAAGTAAGTAGGTCGATGACTTTCTCAAATTCAGATATTCTAAAGCTTTTGGCGGCAGCGATCGTTTTAGTGAATTTTGAGATACTCCTATATATAAAAACAGTGTAAATTTTTGTTAAAGAAAAGTATTGGGAATGAAAACTAATTATGTTTCTAGCTTGTCTATGATAAAGCATTGGAAATTTTGAGCCGTGTGTGGGTGCAGGGTGCCTAAAAAGAGGCAAGGATTTTTTTTCAAATTTTGATTTGTCATTACTTCTAAGAAAAACAATGGATCATCGTGAAATTTGCAGAGCGTATTAATGTTGACTAAAATTTAGCACACGTGGATTTTCAAGATAGTGCGGGTAATCCTGTAGCTACGGCAGGCTCCTGAAAAAAAACCTTCAAATCATTGACCTTCCTGAAAAATTTTTGATTTTTGACGGAAAAATCAAATCACTGATAAACTTTAACCTTTGTCCATCATGTCAAATTAAAATTTTCAAAATTCCGATTTGCACAAGAACGGCAACCCATCACCAAATTACCTCTATTTTCAGCACTCGAAAGTTCTGTTCACGAGAACTGACGACCGGATTATCCGATCATAGTGAAATTTACAGAACATGTTGGTATTAGCTAAGACCAGGTCTGATAGAAGTGATTTTGAAATGCGGGCAACATTGTGCCAGTGGTACCATCTTGAAAAATCACTGAGAAAAAAAACCGGTTTTTGGCCTATAACTTCTGATTCAGCCATCAAATTTTGACAAAATTCATACAATACTTGGATCTTACTCTATGTAACATTTGGTGAAAATTTGGCTGAAAAATTAGACTAGAGTTGCCAGCTATGGTGATTTTTGTCGCCTAAATCTTGCAAATTTGCTCTGCAAAATAAAGCTTTTTTTCCCTATAACTCCCGGTCCAGTGAAAAAATCAAAACGAAGTTCACGCAGTAAATGGACCTTAATGTGAACCAAATGTCGTAGAAATTTCGTACCAAAATCATGAAAGGGCTGCCAGCTATGACAATTTTTGTAATTTTGTTTAATTTCTTTACTGAGCGATTATGTCATTAGATTTCCAAATGGAAATGATCCTGCAATGAAAATTAACAACAAATATTAACGCTTTAAAAATTTGATAAGTTTTGAGGGTAGTAACCCTAAAATTCTTTTCACCCGTGTAACTTCCAGCGCAGTGATTCAATGGAAACGAAATTTACTGGTTGGGTTTAACTTAACGTGAAGCAGATTTGGTATGTATTATGCTTTGCTGTTGACACAGGCTAACCAGCATTAGCCATTTCCGTAAATATTGCACCAACAGATGCTTCAAACAACGTTCTCATATGCAAAGCATTTGCAATAAAAATAAGGAATTCTTTTTTTAATTTTTCGAGTTTTGAACATTTTTCGGATGGCAGCCTCAAACAACGTTTAACCGCTGAATCTTTCGATGAAATTATATTAAATTTGTAGTAAAAAAGTTTCTCTTGCTCTTTGCACAAACTAGAATCAAACTTAATTTTTTCTACATTATCAGCTTGAAGTATAGGCATTAAACCTAATGCAATTTTTTTTTAAGTTACGTGAAAATGAAGATATGACCTCGCTACTACGCTTATCATCGTTAAATAATGATACGTTGATTTGAGTATGAGCTTGTTATGGTAAACTTATTGCTGCTTCATTCGGAAAGTGTTGCCAGCACTGAATTTTATGTGTCATAGTTGAGTTTTGTTGCTTTGGATAAGGAATGGTTGATATGATTCTAAAAAACAGTGTATTACGTCTTTCCACACTTTTTTGTCACTCAAAGACAATTTCTTCGAAAATTAGTTTTCTAGCGGTTCAGGTGCGCTAGAGTTTTTTTCTATCAGCACATTCTGCATATAGTTCAGCACGTGAGCTACCAATGAGGAATAGAATTTCCGTACTAGTGAATTCACTGGTAAAGGAGTATTGTTGCATATTGTTGCAACGCATCTATTGTTATACATATCTGTTTTGAATGAGTCTGGACAGCGATGCTTTTTTGGCATTGAATTGTGTTAAAAACTATTTTATTTTCTCCATTAAATTTACAGAATATTGAGCAAGTTTAAAAATTTTAAATATTATATGAAAAAGCAACATATCAAATTTACTAATAACGTAATTAATTAGATTATAAGCTATGTTTAAGTAAAATAAAATAAAGTATGCAAACAAAAGTGTTATCATTGATTAATACACATTTTTCCAAAAACAAGCATTTTCTTGGTCCCTGGGCGATTTACCTGAAGAACAGATCTTGGATTAAATAAGATTTTTTTTTGTAATAACTTTATTAAACTGCTGCCTTCGCACAAGAAGATTCAGTTTGTTTTCAAATCTTATTGACTTAGGCCCTTTCCGAATTCACGTCTTCGTCCTCATCTTCAGCTTTTGTGACGTCACCAGAGAAGCTAAGCTATTCTAACAGTTTGAAGCAGACTAAGACGAGGTGTCCGAAATCTATGGCTTTGCTCCGTAACATTGCCTCAAAGCACCATCAAGCCAACGAAAGCTCAAATCAGAACGTGACTTCGTCAACTGTTGTACAGTAGAGCAATGAAAAGGTGTAGATAATTGAATTCGGACGGGCTTGACTTGATTTGACGTCACATTCTGATATAACAAGTTGAAGGCAAAGGCGAAGACGTGATTTTGGACATGTTCTTAGAGTCAAAGAGCAAAGACCAAAGTTAGTGTTCTGGAATTACATAATGCAAAGAGTTCAAAAACCAAAAACAAGTTGCTACGCTAGTTGTTTTCTTCTACGTTAGAGATGGAGGATCTAGCGGGTCAGTTCTTTTCCATGGCTGTAATTTACGATGGGTTAGTATTTTTCTTGCCAGCTTGTTGGGTTGATGAGCGAGGGTTGCAATATATCTTACACTGCGGTTCTTAATTTCATCGGCAACCATCTCGATCCGCAGGTCTTTGTGGAGATTGGCGTTGCGGAAGTACCATAGGGCTCCTGTGATAGATCGGAGTATTCTTGATAGTGTCCTTTGGATGATGTTGAAATTTGATGGGCAAGTTGCTCCCGAGATTTGTAAGCCATAGGTCCAGATTGGCTTTTAAATAGACTTATAGACAAGCACTTTAGAGTTGAGAGAAAGTCTTGACATGCAATTGAGCATCCATTTAAAGTTTATGAATTTGACCTTAAGTTGTTGATTTTTAGCTTCAATATGTCGTTTCCAGGTGAGCCTCCTGTCAGGGTGCATCCCGAGATATTGTGATATTGGTACATTGTTTAGATATACTTAAGGACAAGTCAGTTTTAGCAATGTGAGAGTAACGTGAATGCATTTGGATTTGTTCATCCATAACTGGATCTAAATCAATACATAGAATGGCAACGTCATCCGCAAAGGTAGATGTAGTTGTTTTGTCGCTTATTTGGAGATCAGATATGAAGATTGTGTAAAGCACCGGTCCCAAAACACTTCTTTGACGTACACCTGCATGAACACGATGTTTAGTGGTAGAACAGCTTTTGTACCTCACCTGGAATGTGCGGTCGGTTAGGTAAGAGGAAAGTATTTCATGGAAGCTGTTTGGAAGCATTGATTTAATTTCGAAGATCAATCCTGCATGCCACACTTTATCAAAAGCTTGACTTACGTCTAGAAAGATTGCTGAGCACTATTTCTTGTCTTCAAATGCTATTTTAATGTCTGAAGCGATTCTATCGACCTGTTGAATGGTACTGTGATGTTCTTCAAAATCCGAATTGATGTTGTGGAATTTGTTCCGCATCGGCTAGTATTGGTAGTAGCTTTTTCAACAGAATTTTCCCCAAAAACTATAGAGGTGCAGGACAATAGACTAATAGGTCTGTATGACTTCACTTGAGAAGAGTCCTTACCAAGCTTGGGGATCATTATGATTTCGCCTGTTTTTCAAGCTTCAGGAAAATACCCGATTCGGAAGATAGCATTGAACAGATTAGAAAGCCAAGAGAATATAATCGATGGCAATTGTTTGAGCATAATAAAACTGTTTTGTGGGTGGTACTCACTTCTTCGCTTGAAAAGCTGCTTTCTTAATTGAAATGTAGATGGTACTGGCAATAGTCTTTCAAGCCAATTTAGAATGTGCTGACCATTCCTTCGAGTGAAAAAGTGGCATTTGATGTCATTAAGTATTTGAATTTGAAAATTGAATAGTGTTACTGTCTTTTCAACTAAAAAATCCATCAAAAATTGAAATAGTTGACATTTTATTTGTCAGTAATCAGTATAGTCTACACTTTTCTCCGTTGTCAACCTTTTCACTACAAAAAGAATTTGGGGATTGAAATGTTCTCACAACATAATACTTAAAATGATGATCTATCTGGAACTGTGTATGCACACACAAGAAATTTCAAACAATAGCTCTTTATTTGTTATTTGCTCTGTTTGCTTGAAAAGGTACCGTCGTGGCAAAATGTTTTTCCCAGAGCGGGGACATCCCAAAAAATGGCTCGGCCGACACTTGTTCCGCAACAGAGGCTGCCAAACCGGTACAGATAAATCACATTACACTTTCATTAATTACATTTCGCTTCAAATCATTGAACTATTCATATATAAACATTAAAGAAAATATTGATATTTCCTTTGGGAATTTTACTCATCACACTTTTATCAGTTGGAACCAAAAAACAACTGAGTTGTGTGTCAAATGTTCTGCAATCGAAAAATTAAAAACATAAAACTCAAATTATCGTTACTATTGACCGGATCAAAAACTTTCCGATTTGCGAATCACCATGTAAAACTGTTTTGACTATCAAAGGTATGCAAACCAGGAATTATATCTGCGTAAACAATACACTTTATATGCCATGCAGGAATAAATTTCAACATTATACTATGGCACACGTAAACTGTTAATCTTATATGTTTTAAAAGAATTCTACGAGCAAGGATATGCAAGAAGAAAGGCTGCAAAACTCTCATTGTAGATTCACGGGGGTTTGAACTCAAATGACAATAGAATATAGTCATAACAAAGAAGCGAATGAGATTAAAATAAATGATCTTTTTCTACTTTTTTAACTTAATTTAACATGTTTTACATATCTCAAATTATGTAATGCATCTTTTAAATTGCCACCAACAAAAAAACTAGAAAAGCTCTTCTATCTCATTTACGCAAAATTTAATGAAATTCAAACAAACTCGTAATCCATGATAAACACGATACGTTTGATTAAGTTGAAATAATTAGAATTTTTCATTACAGTGATTTCTTTAACGATAACCAGCTAACATTCACAGATCAATTCGCAAATTATCGGATCACTTTTGCATGATTGTATCATATCGTTGACTGAATTAAATTACAAACAATCTTTGAGATAAAATTTAAGCCTAGCTATGTATCGAAATCAATAGTATAGTACTTACTGCTAGATCCAACTTCAAATACAATCAATATCAAATCCATCCAAATTAATCCTCTCAAATTAAGATTTCGCCTCTTACCTTTGTGTTCAGGAAATTTTATTTTCCCAATCAGTAAACATCTTAAGCTCGTCTGTCACAAATCTGGTATAAATATTAGGCGAGATTTTAAAGGAATTCAGTCGATCATTGGTTGTGTCTGCCATCACAATGAAAGTTTTCGCAGTTCTTTTCTCCGCTTTGGCTGTTGCCTCTGCTTTGGACGTTGACTGGAGCAAAGTCTATCCACGTCATGTTGACCCAGCGATTTTGAACACCCTTCCCGGTGCCCCAAGTGGCCGCATCACTGGAGGCCAAGAAGCCCCGAAAAACGCGTTCCCTCACCAAGTTGGTTTGTTCATTGACGTCCCGGGAGGTACAGCTTTCTGCGGTGGCTCTTTGATTGACAACGAATGGGTTGTTACTGCTGCTCATTGCGGTGACGGGTAAGTCACAAACTCACAATTCACATCCTCATTAAAAGAGATATCAACAAATAATTATTTCTTTGTTTTTTATTTTTATTCCAGAGCTGAGGGAGCTACCGTCGTCCTCGGTGCTCACTACATCAGGGATGAATCCGAAGAAGGTCGTGTTGAAATTAAAGTCCCCAAGGGCAATATTATTCTTCACCAAAAATACAACCCCTCTCTGATCCAAAATGATATCGCTCTCATCAAAATCCCAGCCGTCAAATATACCGGTATTTACTCTGCCAATATACCTCTCCGAATTATTCATCTGCATCAACTCACTAAACAATTTGATTTCAGAAAAAATACAACCCATCGCTCTCCCAAGGAAGGCTGACTACAAAAATAAATTCGAAGGCGTCCCTGCAATCGCTTCTGGATGGGGCAGACCTAGTGACAGCCAATCAACCATCTCCGACAATCTTCGTTTCATTGACACATCCGTCATGAGTCAGTTATCTTGCAAGTTGGGTATGCTGTTCCTCCCAACTGATGACAACATTTGCATTAGTGGTAAGAATGGTAAGTCCACCTGCAACGGTGACTCTGGTGGCCCATTGACCATCAAGGACAACAATGGCATACTGACTCTTGTTGGAGCAACTTCCTTCGGTCTCTCAAGCGGCTGTGAAAAGGGCAACCCAGCTGCTTTCACTCGCATCACATCTTACATGAGCTGGATCATCCAGAACACCGGACTTCCAGAACGCGATTAAGTATACTATTCTTAGTAAACTGTGAACAGCGGCTGACAAGTCGAAAATAAACAATCGTTACAGAAAATATCTCAAGAAGTTTTTGTTCATTCGCAACGGTAATTTGATTCGCACAATATTTCAGTGGAAAATGATTGTGCGAGTCCAACTTCTTTTTGTTGCTATCACTTATCGTATTTAAGGAACTCACTTTTTGTGAGTTCTATAGATACGAGCTAAATCAGGTGAAGTAAAATCTGAGTGAATGTCTTTAAAGTTTAGGCACAAGGAAGAATTTATTCTAGTCAAGAAAAAACATTTTCAGACAACACGCATGGACTAGCCTGTGGAAAGCAAAAGTTTGCAGATTCCCTTACGGCAGTAGACAATAATCCCTAGCATTTCTTTCGGAATGAAAAACTCAATTACTGATCAAAGTACCATTGAAGCGTTTTCAAAAAACTGAACAATCAACTGGCTCCAAGTTCTGATGACATCCCGAATTTTATTTTGAGTCGTTGTTCTTCCAATGTGTCGTCTATTTGATCGTACCTAGCATTCCACTGTAAATCTTTCACGGCTTCACAAAGAAAAATCAACTATAACGAACCTGTTGAAATTCACTAACATTATTATTCCATCCATAGAAAATGGTCTGCAGATGGACTGTGTTTATATTAACTGTACGAGAGCTTATATAAGGCATACCATTGAATTTTACTAAAGACATGATCCACTTGCAATTACCCTCAACAACTTATTAGATGGATTGCTTCTTTCACTGAAGTTTCATGTTTTCGTGATGTGCTATCTTCGAAAATCAGCAGCTCTTCAAGCGTTACCGGAAATAGCTTTGTGAGTTCGCATCTATTTGTTTTGCATAATAATGATATACTGTCTGTGTTGAAGAACTAATTTACTTGTATATTACTCTATGGAAATACTGCCAAAATCTTCAAAAAGAGCATCCAGCTCAGTCTATGCGCCAGCCTAGCTTCAGATAGCAAAGTGTGTGTTGGTTGCATCGAAATTCTCTTTTGGAAACTTAACTTTTACTTTTTACTGCACAATATGTATATATTTATATATATATATATATATATATATTTATATATATATATATATATATATATATATATATATATATATATATATATATATATATATATATATATATATATATATATATGTGTTTCATTTACATATATATATATATATATATGTATATATATATATATATATATATATATATATATATATATATATATATATATATATATATATATATATATATATATATATATGTAAATGAAACACTGTAATGATTATTCTCAATTCAATTTATTTCATTTCTCGGATAGGTACAAGATTAATTAAGAGGTGTGATGTGCTCATCGCGAACGTTCTGACTAGAGTGCCGGAAGGGCATTACTATCCCACTCTCTGGGTATCGCTTATTCCAAAACTGGTTATTCTGATATTCTAATACAGTGTCGGCGTTCGCGATGAGTCAATTGAACAATTTACGCTAAGATTAAACCGCAACATCACTCCCCCTCGGTGAAAAAAATGTGTACATATATATAGTATGTATGCGATTTTAATTATAATTTTTATATGTTTTGTATGATCCTACTCTTCATATTTTTTTTTATCTTAATTATAACAATAATTATCTTCTTATAAATGTAGTAATATTTTCTCTTTGTTTTTTTGATGTAGTGTTGTAGTGTTGATTATTTGTATCTACGTTCAAAGTGTATGCAGGTTTTAAACGGTCTATGTTTATCTTTTCGATTTTGTCATTTACTATAACTTCAAAAGTTTTATTATCGCGGGATATTACTTTGTGTGGTCCAGAAAAGGGTGGTGCTAGGTTTCCTTTGTAAAAAGGTTATTTTATAAAAACATGAGAACATGTCTTCAGGTCCAAAGAAACAAAAATATTATTTTGCTTTCGATTTCTCACTTGTTGTGGTTTAATTTTTTAAAATTCTATTTTTGATATCTTGAGCTAAATTTGTTGTTAGATGACTGGTGTTTTGATCTGAAGATAATAATTCGCCTGGTAAACGCAATGATTGTCCAAATAGTAAATGTGAAGGTGCAACGCCTAAATCTTCCATGAAAGATGAACGAATTCCCAAAAGAATCCAAGGGATATTACTATACCAATTTTTGGGATCGTCTGACGCTTTGATTGCTGCTTTTAACTGCTGTGGAATCGTTCAACTAAACCATTTGCCTGTGGATGGTATGTAGTAGTACGTATTCGCTGGCTGCCTAAAATTTGACCAGTACTCTGAATAATGCTAACTCAAATTGAGTCCCTTGATCTGTCGTAATTGTGATTGGAACACCATAGAGCGAAATCCAGTGACGAATGAAGGCATTTACAACCGTAGTTGCGCTAATATTTCTTAACGGAATCGCCTCAGGCCAGTGAGAAAAACGATCTCTCATTGTTATTATATATGAGTGGCCGTGAGAAGGCGGCAGCGGTCCAACGATATCCATATGAATATGCTGAAATCTCCCATTAGGGACTGCAAACTTTCCGTGAGGTGAAAATGTGTGTCGATTGATCTTGACTTTTTGACACGATATACAGGATTTTGTCCATGAATTAAGGTCTGTTCGCGTACTACGATTAATTGTGTCTATCCACGTTAATTCGAGCAGGTACTAAATCGCTTAGAGAATGTACGACCCCCACATGATTTGGGTGAGCTTGCAGGTCTGAGTTGTACGTAATCTGCACATCGCACCTTGCGTCATATTGGATTCGATTGAGTATTTCATTATTTGAGATGGAGCAGAAAGGTCAACCGAAAGTGAAAACCTTCAAACTTTCGACACTCCTGAAATATTTTCGTTTTTTGAGAAAAAAACAGCTCTTATATAAAGCTAATGCTTTTTCTACACAGTCAAAGTTAAACTTTAGAAATTCCATATCGGACAAGAACGGTAGCCCCTCCCCAATTTACATATATTTTAAGCATTATAAATGTATGTTTACGGGAACTCAAGATCCCATAATCAGATACAGTTGAAATTTATTGAATATATTTGTCTTAAGTAGAAACAATTAATTG
Source organism: Nemotelus nigrinus (assembly GCA_947369275.1). NCBI lineage: Eukaryota > Metazoa > Arthropoda > Insecta > Diptera > Stratiomyidae > Nemotelus > Nemotelus nigrinus. The sequence goes on along the minus strand of OX376373.1, from coordinate 43,056,463 downwards.
CAATGAAGCCGTTTTTGTACTCCGTTTTACTGAAAACTGAAAATTTTCCCCTCTTTCAGTAGGGTCTGAGCTACTGAAAAATACTGAAAACTGTCAAACGGTTTTTGGCGTAATGTTGTTATGAAGGACGAATATTTTTGTAGCGATAAATTATCACCACTTAGGGTGACTTTATAATCACTATTGTTCTCCCAAAAACCGACAACTGACACTTTTGTTTGGCAATTTTCAGGAAATGCAATGAGAGCGTTTTCATACTTTTCCTGAATTTCCCCCACCATATGATTCAGGAAAATTCAGTAAAATTCAGTGGCTGAAAGTACGCGAACAGACCTTTAATATCGGTGTTCATTCTAAGCCAAAAGTAGCGAGAGGAAATTAACTTTTTAGTCGAACGTATGCCTGGATGCGAAAGATTGTGAAGATTTTTGAAAATGTGAAAACGTAAGGCTTTAGGAATATAAGGTCTTTGTATTCCCGTGCTGGTTTCGTACCATATGTGCACGTTGTTTGTAGGACATTTTATTCGTGTAAGTAAGACTTTAGATTTGGCTTTAGGATTTGAAAGGCATTTTTTTTATTCCGTGTCTTTATCCTGTTCCTTTGACAAAATTTGAAGATCGATTTCTTTGCAGTAATTGATGAAATCGATGTGTGTGCGCGAGACTGCGTCTGAAACAACGTTATGTTTGTCTTTCACATATCTGATATCGCTTGTAAATTGAGAAATGTATTGAAGTTAATTATTTTGACGTGGTGTTTTATCTATTTTTGTAGATAGGGCAGTCGTGAGGGGTTTGTGATCAGTAAAGAGAAGGATGTTATTTCTTTCTATTAAATGCTTAAAATGTTTCAGCGCCAAATACATTCCCAAAAGCTCTCTATCGAACGTGGAATATTTATTTTCGTGTGCCTTGAGCCTTTTTGAAAAGAAACTTAAGGGTTCCCACTTTTGTATTCCACTTGAGATCCTTGTTGCTGCAAAACCGCGCCTACTGCGTCATTTGATGCGTAAAACCCAAATGCTTATGTTTGCCTGCGGATTTGGATGTACTAAAAGCGTGTGACTTCCTAATTCGTCTTTTAATGCTTTGAACAAATTTTCATGAGTTTCTGTCCAGCTTAATGGAGTTGTTACTTGTCTCTTTACTTTACGTATAAAGGACTAGAGAGTTTCGTAATGTTTGGGAGAAATCGATGATTAAAATTGATCATCCCCAAAAAACGTTGAAGTTGCTTTTGAGTGTTTGGACTAGGAAACTCTCGTATGGCTTGAATACGTGTTTCTAAAGGTGTAATGCCTATTTCCGAAATTTTATGTCCGAGAAAATCTATTTCTTTCTGCCCAAATGAACATTTCGCTAGATTAACATTTATTCCGTGTTTTTTTAATCGCTCAAAAAGTATGCGGAGATGTATTTTATGTTCTGCAGGAGTCTTACTGCCAATTAAGATGTCATCGACATAAATGAAAATGAAATCTAGACCTGTGAGTATTTGATTGATAAATCGTTGGAAGGTCTGAGCACCGTTCCGAATTCCGAATGGCATGCGGAGGAACTCAAATAACCCAAATGGGGTTATTACAGCTGTTTGGTATATATCTTCTTCTGCAATAGGTATCTGATGATATGCTCCTATTATATCGACTTTGGAGAAGATTGTACAGCCGTAAAGACTTACGGTGAAGTTTTGAATGTTAGGAAGTGGATATTTATCAAAAATTGTTATGGTGTTCAATTGACGGTAATCTCCGCAGGGTCTCCAGTCTGAGCTATTCTTTTTTGGAATCAGATGAAGAGGTGAAGCGACGGAAGGTGATGATGGTCTACATATTCCTAATTTTACCATAAGTTCGAATTCTGCTTTCACTAGTTTGTATTTCTCCGCGTTGAGACGTCTTGCTTTCGCACATGGAAGTGAACCGTGAGTGTTGATTCTATGAACGACATCATGCTGAACAGGCACATTAAAATTAGGCGGTGCTTTGAGGGACGGAAATTCGTCTAATATACTTCCATATTCGTCTTTGAACGAATATAGCCTCGGAAGACTGCAGTTTACTGACCTTGGAATACAATTTACGGAAAGCGTGGTAGTTTGATCTACTAGTTTTCTTTGTCGTATATCAACTAGTAAGTTGAATTTATACAAAAAATCGGCTCCTATTATAGGATGATCAATAGCTGCTATAATAAAACAGTGATCAAAACTGCGACGTAAGTTTAAATTAAGGGTAAGTTGCTTAGTACCAAAAGTAGTAATGGGAGTGGCAGTCGCCGTAATTAATTTGAAATCCGTGTTCTTTGCCTGATTAGGAAAGAAACTCTTTGGAATGATCGATACTTCTGCACCGGTATCAACTAAGAAATAACAATTCAAAGACTTGTCGAATATGAAAAGGCGACTTAAAAGGTTATCTGCTTTCGACGCCGCTCTCGAAGCAGAAATATTTAGATTTTTTGTTTATTCTCGAAAGTTTTAAATTTACATGGCTGAGTACACTTTTTTGCTTTCTTCCCGAACTTTTTATGGAACCAGCAAATATTGTTTTTCGAAAAAGACTTTGATTGAGATCGCGAATGAAATTGAATTGAAATTGACAAGTCGATGGTGTAGTTTAAATAGAAGGCATTCATCGAAGAACAGCCTACGAAATTTCAGGAATGGAATTTGCAGCATGACAAGTCTCGCACTATACCCACAGTAAGTCAAATTGAATTTGAAAAGCAGAGAGCGAGTGATTTAAGGCGTTAGGTACACTTGGACGTCCAGAAAAAGCTCTTTTTCAGGATTTTTTTTTAGAGATACATACATTAAAGTAATTAATAACAAATGTTTTTTTTGCTTGAAAGAAATATATTTGTAGAAGCCATTGTAATTTTTTTAAGGCACAATGCTGAAAATTAGTCGAAATAGAGTCAATTTTCGAAGGGTCCAAAAAAATTGATTTACCGTGATCACTGTAGCTTGTCACTGGATCATCGAAATAAAAAAGAAAATCGGGAATTATTAGTTAATGACATAGTGCTACGTATAGACGAAGGACTTTGGCAGATTTTGGTTTGTCGAAAAATGGCGGTTGTTGAAATTCAAAATTGCATTTTCAACCAAAATTTCATTTACATTTTCGGCTATTGAAAAAAAACATTTCGTCCAATCCAAAAATCCTTCGTTCATCCGGAGGATAATTACATATAAAATAAGTGAGGAAAATTTCATGCTGATCGATTAAGCCGTTTTCAAGTTACAGTGATCATATATGTATAGTTTCGAGAAAAATGCTTGTAAAGCATGCGAAAAACGCTTTATGCAATAGAGACGATTTCATTCAAAATTATTTATCTCCATAAAGAATTGTCCGATTCGTCTGAAATTTGCAGAGAATGCTCTTAAAATAAGCTACTTTTAGAGAATGCAAAGAAAATAAAATTGATTTTCTCAAAATTCTAAGTGTAAATTATTTTTCAAAAAAATCACGTTTTTAACATTAATAAACAAATTATTTTTCTGAAATTACAATAACATGTAGGTTTAAGAAGTAGATAATACTCTTTTGTAGATGTGGTATACATTTGAGCCGGATCGGTTCAATACTTTTTGAGACATTTTGTACGGAAGTTGAAAAAATTACTACTTTGAGAAAAACGCCTTTAAAGTTTGCGGTAGATAAAAATGATTGATTATTAGTGTTTCGAGTTAATTTAATATAGAAAAACTCAAGAAGAAGAAGAAATTCATTCAATTTAGAAAAAGATTAATTTAGAAAAAAATAATTTCTTTTATTTCATTCGTATTACCTGTTTTTATCCAAACACCACGAATCGTGATTATTATTTCTTCGAGAAAAAACCAAAATAGTACAATTGTTTGAATAAAACGAAAACCATGTTGCCGCTATTTTTGCTCTCAAGTCTCCAACCACTCCACTCGCCAGCACCGCAGAAACCGTATTCAACCTGATTTTTCCATTTCGCCTTCCCATGAACGGAACATCGTTCTTGAAACGTCGAGCGCGTTCAAAGTTGACTTCCAAGGAAAGTGCCATCTACGGACCAGCATCAACGGGCTGTTTTGAATGCATCCGATAACAATCGATGACAATTAGTTTTTATTATTTATAACTTATTCGTAAGTCAGCGATTCCAGGTCCACACAACAGCCCTTCAGCCTCCTCGTACATATCATTTTGGTGGATTAGAAGGTAACGGTGAGCATTTCGGACTTCTTTTGAGCTGAAAAGACTTCGGCGATTCTATAGTTCTATCCTGTCTTTGGCGGCTCTCTTGGCATAATTCAATAAGCTGGGGCTTATTTCGATATCTTAATAATTCATTAGGTGCAAGAGGAAAGTACAGCCTTTGTTGAACATCCCAGCGGCTATGTAAAATGATATTTCAACTATTTTCAAGCCGGCAATCTAACGGTTTTTACTACAAGGTTCATAAATACAAGTCCCTTTGTATATTATAAAAATATACAAGTGTAAATGTACATCTGGATCTATATTTCCTTAGAATTTCAGATTTATAAGAATGTGGGAGGTATACACAATTAGAAAACCGCCCATAGCACCGAAAAGAAAGTAGGCAGGGACGCGTGGCAGGTATGTCTGACCTGCTGGGGAACGCCGCGCTGCCTATAACTGACTCGAGAACTTATACGAATATCGCTTCAAAACTTTTTTTTGGTATGTTTTAAGAGCATTTCTCCCTTAAACGATCGTAAAGGCTGCTGACAGAGATTAAGTACTGGGCAGCTTTTATGAATTGATCCAAGCCCAGATATAGAAAATATTTCTGTCCTCTGGAGCATGGCAGACAGAATTTCATCCAAACCGGAAAAGTTTGAATGTGTTTATGGCCTAGACTAGTTTCTACTTGGTTACATATTTGCTTATTCACTCTGTGTCGGAAAGTTGGAGTTAAGCCGAGAAAGTTAAAACTTACAAAAATTTTAAAGGCTTTTAAAGGCTTGTCCACACCCCATTCAATTTGCACACTAACCTTTTCGTGACTGTGTGCTCAGCAAGCAGTTTTCCAACTCCTGTCTTATTTGAAGTGGGGTCAATTCTGCTACACAGCTCTTTCCAGGAAATCCGCCTGGATTTCTGTATTTCTAATGTATAAAGTCCTAGATCTCCGTTATACTTGTCACATCATTCTCTGCAATCAGGCACTTTGGCCAATTTGAAGAGTACCCGTTCTTGACTTCTTTAGGATAGGCTATAGGACAGGAGCGGTCAAAGGCTTTCCTAAGTTTACCCGTGATTGCATTTCCTGCTACCTCCAGGTTTGCTAGAGAATCAATCCTGAGGCAGAATTGAAATCATTAACGAGCATTAACACGAACACAAGTAGAACCTAAAACACAAACCTTAAACACATATATTCGGTATATTTACTGTATTTATTTTTAATGCTGATGGAAGATGGTTTTTCTTACAGTCTGCATAGCTGTATCGCTGAATTTTAATTTCAATTGTAATTGTTTGCACTTGCGACGTTGACCTGAGATATTAACTATAATGGTTTTTTGTGCAAAACAATACTTATTTACCGTCCAGAAATAATACGGCGATTGGACTAAAATTCTAATAAATCTTTTCAGTGAATTAGGACCATTAATGTTTTTACTTATTTTCGAAGAAAATTAGTATTAGATTCGTTGCGCCGAAAACTCAAACTTATATATATATATATATATATATATATATATATATATATATATATATATATATATATGTATATATATATATATATATATATATATATATATGTATATATATATATATATATATATATATATATATATATATATATATATATATATATATATATATATATATATGCAAAAGATTAATGGAGGACATAGATTCTAGGTCTATAATATGCTAAAATGACAGTTACATCCCTCCACCAACATTCGAAGAAGTTCAGGCAGCCATATGTAACCTCCAAATAAATAAAGTTCTTCGAATAGATGGAATACCTCCCGAATTACACAGAAATGGTGGAAGTCTTCTTTGCAACATTCTCCACCAATTAATACTAAAAATTTGGGCAGCAGAACAGTTCCCAAATGATTGGCGAAAGAATATTATATGCCCCATTCACAAAAAAGGAGACAAATTTCGTTGCGAAAACTACAGAGGCGTCGCTTTATTATTCTCGGCCTATATAACTAACAGCTTCCACATTAACTCAGGCGTAAAGCAAGGAGATGGACTTGCCCTAATGCTATTCAACCTTGCTCTGAAACACGTCATCAGAAAAATACCAGCTGATACAACAGGCACACTACTGTTCAAGCCCACGCAAATAGTAGTATTTGCCGATGACGTCAACATTATGGCACGGACCATACCAGAAGCAAAGGAAGCTTTCCTAAGTTTAGAGTCAGAAGCTAAGAAATTAAATCTACGGGTCAACGAAGATAAAACCAAACTAAGGACCCAAACAAGAAAAATGGCGCCAATCAGACAAAACCTGACCTCAGGAGACTACAACATCGATAAAGACGAAGTTTTACGGCGAATAAATGCATCGAACAAGGAGTTCTATTGCATACTCCCCATAATCAAGTCTACGAACGTGCACAGGAATAATAAACTTCACACATACAAAGCACTAATTAAACCTGTGCTTCTCTATGTAAGCGAAGCCTGGACTTTGACTACGGACTCCGAAAAGGCTCTGGACGTGTTCGAGCGCAAAAGACAGAGTGGAGAATGCGATACAACAATGAGTTGTACCATATATATGATGACCCACCTGTATCCACATGCATTAAATTACGAAAATTACCATGGGCCGGCCACGTCTAGAGGATGGAGGCCAATAGACTACCTAAAAGAACGTTGAAAGGTAGAGCCAAGGGAAGCGTCCAGCTGGTAAGCCGAGCAAACGTTGGGAAGACACGATAGACGCAGACAGCAGTTCAATACTGGGGTTCAATAGTTGAAGAACCAGGACGCAGGAACGAGATGATTGGAGGCGGACGTTACTGGAAGGCAAGGCCCGAGTTGGGCTGTCGCGTCAATGATGATGATTTGCTAAAATTAAGATATATTTAACCCTTTGGGTGGCGGCGGGCATTTGGGTGTATTTTCAGGTACGCCTATATTTCTATGCAGAGTACGTTTTTGTTAAATGTAAGTACTGGAAAAGAAAACAAATTAAGTTTTATGTTTGTCCAGGATAAAAAATTGGAAATTACGAAGCCTATGTGGCCATGATATAGCACTTTGAAATGAAAATACTGATGAATTGTTTTGATTGCCATGAAATTTGTTTTATTGGAAAGATAATTCTTTGCCATTTTTTATCCAAATATGATTTTGGACATGTGAGCGCCATGATTCCTAACGGGAGGTCCAATTTTCGACTACTTTAACCAATAATTGGAGCCGTATCCCGCCAATAACGCGGCGAATGCTGTCTTCCAAATGGTCAAGTGTCTCGGCCTTGTCGAAGTAGACGAGTTATTTGACGTATCTTCACAAGAAATAGTCCAGCGGTGTTAAATCACAATATCTTGCAGGAAAGTTCACAGGTCCAAAACGAAAAATTATGCGCTCATCAAATGCTTCTTTCAATAAGTCAATGGTTGCACGAGCTGTATGGCATGTCGCGTCATCCTGTTGAAACCAGAGGTCTCCTGCATTACGGCGAGTCAATTCCGGAACGAAAAAGTCATTGATCATGGCTCTATAGCGGTCACCATTGACTGTAATGTTATTCCCAGCAGCATTTTTGAAGACATATGAGCATATTATTCCACCGGCCCATAAAGCACAGCAAACAGTGACTTTCTCAATTCCTGCACGAGTTGGATTTCTTAGGCCCGCAAACCAAGATCCTTCCGTAAAATTTTCTATAATGTGGATGGACACAGCTTTAATTGATGAGCACGATGTCGAATGGACTCACATCGATACTACGCTCTACAGCTGCTATGATTTCTTCATTAGGCACTTTACGACGTCTGGATGAATGCGTTTTATCAATGAGTGTAAACGTGCTGCGGAAACGATCCATGGTTAATCGAATCAATTGCTCTGATGTTCTGTCGCCCATCAAATTGACGGATTGCGCGATGGGTTTCTCGAATAGAGCCGTTTTTTTTCTAACTAAATCGGCACAATTTGCAGACATTGCTCAAGCGTCAACTTATTCATGATAAAATAGCAAACCCAATTTAACCATAAAACGCATGGCAGCTGTCACACATTACGTAGCATTAAAAAGTGCTGCCAACTTAAAGTTCTATACCTCTTAAAAACACCCTGCACTTAGGGTCAGTGTTTTGTAAGACCCGCTACTTAGCATTAATTACTGCCTTCATTCTCTTTGGCATATTTTCAATACATCGTTCAACAGTTTCTCTAATTTATTCGCTGTTTTTCCATATGTCTGCAATGTTTTGTTTCAGAATACTTCGAGTCAGATTAGGAGATGAATATAATAGTGATTTGAAAAGACTAGATGTTCTCTATAGCACTAAAGTCAGGGAAATTTTCTGGCCGCAATGTTTTGCATAAACCGTATTAGCTGTACCACTGCACCTTTAGTTAAAATATGGCATTAAAATTTCTCGTGACTGATCATAATTCTGTATGCTCTCTATAGTTCCTTCAACGAGGATGATCAGTCCAGGTTCATAGCCTGAAATGGAGAAGCATATCATTTTTGCTGGTGGATTTTTAATGCTTTTCGTGACGCGATTCTCATTGTATTTCTTCGATAGGTTCTTCGAACGTATTGGTGCCTCTCTGTCACTACTTCTAGCTAAACACCACCTACAAAATAAAGTAGTAACCGAGCGAATATTATAGTAACGATATCTTTAATCATGCGGATTAAATTTCAATTACCTAAAACAGTATTTTTTACTCTCCTAAAAAACCGGTTTTGCAGGCGTGTTTGCATCCTATGTCATCACGAGTAGGTGTTGTCATGCTCATGTCGAAACCTTAAGTACTTGATCCATGGCTTAGGATAATGTTCAGTTACTGCGTGAATTTCGTATAAATCTGGTGTCTTGATTGGAATCTATAGGTCATAAGCCATTTATTTTTCGGAGTGATTTTTCAAGATGCCACCACTGCCACAGAGCTAACTGCATTTCCAAATAATATCTATAAGACCTTTTCCTATTAATTTCATATTGGGCTTATGATCTGGTCATGAGATCTCGTTAACAGAAGTTTCGAATGTTCAAAATAGAGGTGATTTAGTGGGGAGTTATCATTCTTGTACTAAGAAGAGTTTCGAAAATGTTGATTAGAACGCTTGGAAAAAAAAATAAATTTTAACAGTCGTTTGCATTTTTTCACGAAAACGAAATTTCTTCAGGATAGTCTATGATTTAGAGGAACTTTTCAAGTGCCAGCCCGCACACTCATATACAGGGTGTTTGGTACTTGGAGGACACTTTTTTAAGAAGGTACTTCTTGATATATTTTGAGCAAAAAATCGTTATACAGAGTGGTCTGGTTTTCAAAATCTGCAGAGTCACAGGGTGGTCAAGAAAAGTGTTTCGGACCTGTACCCTGACTCACTTAAATCATTATATCTTGAAAACTAATAATCATAACGCAAAGTTTTATTGCTTGTTTTTTTTTATTATATAAATTTCAACTGTACCTGATTTTGAGATATTTACTTCAAAATACAAAATTTTGGCACTTCTACCCCGAAAATTCTGTGTTCAATGTCGTTTTTCTCAGAAAATCTCATTAAAATATGCCATTTTAATTTTATACTTTTATAGGCTATATAATTGGCTTCAAAAGTAGCATACATTAGTTTTTACAATTTCGCGAGTAGTAAGCGAAAATACATATCGCTTAAAAAGTAAATATGTCATAAAGTGGCCCTCGTTGAAAAGAAAAGTTTAAATTGTTATTTGTACTTAAGCATTTTTACTGCCCATTAATTATTTGTTAAACTATCAATAAAATAAACTAAATTAAAATTAATTTCAGCATAATTGATGCACCTACCTGTATGTTAAGGGTAAAATTGGGCACAGTTCTTCGCCTTTATTAATGAGATACGTAAAAAAATTAAAAACCTATATAAACAGAACCAGTTTCAAATTTTTGTCAATTTCAGTACATTACTTGAACTACAAGATATTATTAAAATTTCAAAAATAAATTCAAAATGTCTCACTACACTAATGAAAAATATACGCATATGGAAAGTGCCGGGGAAGCTCACAAGCGGCGCATTCGTTGTATCAACAAACATATCCCCATCGACGGATTCCTGGAAGGAGAGTGTTTTAAGGGGACGTAGCACATTCGAATTGAAAAAAAAATGTTATTTTCAAAGGCTTGTTTTTAATTGAATAAAAAGACATATCTTAATGAAACTTTTTACACATACTTTATATGTCTTAGACTACATAAACAAAATTGTTAAAAATGTTTTGTGGCCCCCTGTCGCCTGTTACAATTTTTTGGAAAATACACCAAAAAAACCTGGCGTGCATGATAACTGCCCTCAGGAAAGTCTGAAAAAAAAAACAAAAACGAGGTTTTGACCAGCATCAAAGCGGCCTTGGAATGAACTAAGAAAAAAAAATTTGGTTGAAAAATAACAAAATGGCGGCGTTTTTTCGAAAATCGAGTTTTTTTCCCCCAAAAATCGGCTATAACTAAAAAAGTTTAATGCCGATTTTTTCATCCGAGGTTCGTTCTGAGCATTAACATGTGCAAATTAACGTGTTAAAATTTCAAAACGATTGGATAATATTGTTTTTCTCAATCATGCACGCCAACTTGAAAAATGTTGTTTCGAGAAAATCGCATTTCAAGTTAAAATTCAATATTTTTTGCAATAAATCTTATCGAAAATTAATCTGCGATGCTTGGACCATACAATACACCTTCTTCTTGCTCATACTCTTCCTCTTCTAAAGATTTTTGCTCCCTTCGAGCAGTTCTGGCCTCTTTAGATGCCTCAGTCGAGTGTTTTTCCGCCTGGTTAATTCTTGCAGCATCTCTATGCTCTGCATGTTCCAGCGCACATTGGCCAATTGTAATTCCCATGACTTGCATTTTTGTCAAGATAGCCATAAATCCTTCACTAAATGTACATACAGAAATATTTGCAGCCATATTTAGTACGTTTTTCCCACAAAAAGTATGTTTGGGGGCCAAATTCCAAACACAAGAATTATAGCTTTCGTTATTATTCTGCGCAAAATTGCCCAAGCAACGCTTTAATAAATCTTCTGATGATAAGTCATCATAAATAGGCTTTAAAATTTCTTGTACCTCATCATCTAAAGGTGGAGGATGCTTGAAATTGTTTAATGCATTATCACCCGCTGCCTCCGCCTTGCGCCAGTTACACCAAGTCGTTTCTCCAACAGGACAATAACAGTGTTGAGGGTTCTCATCAGTTGAAATTGTGTGGTAATATGCTGCCCAAATTTCCTTGCGCATATTATCAACTGAATCAGGATTTCGTCGTATTGTTAAGCCATAATGCATGGCTAAATTTTTCATTAATTTTAGTGTCAGGTGAACTTTTTTCGGACCTTTTTTTGGAGATTCTACACTTTTTTTAGAAACATATTTTACAGTTTTTTTTTTTTTTTTTTTTTTGCCAAGGCTAGCTTATTTTTTGTTTCTTTTAAAGGAGATGACTCATTTATCTTTGTCTACACTTTGGCTTAAGTCGATGTAGCGATATAGCGAAGTGAACGAAAATCATAGAAAAAATGATCTTGGGGCGCTTCGCTATATATACTCATAAAATTTTTTTGTTTTAGAATTTCAATTTTATATTATTAAAATCATGTTTTAAAACCTTCATTCTAACATATTCAATCAAAAAACAAAAATCGATTTTTTAAAAATTTGTTGGTGCTACGTTGCCTTAACAACACTCAGAAAACGATCCTATTCAATTAATAGGAATTCAATAGTTTTTTAATTATTTTTCCCATTAAATTTGGTCAATGTGATTTACCACATTAATTTGATATTTTCAAAATTATTAAGCCTACCATGTGTGTATCCCACCAAACAAATGTGAATATCTCATTGAAATAATCAGCAGACTAATAAATTTAAGAAGATTCAGACTATACTTTCTATTATAATTTCCTGCTAATTCAACATTTACATCTCATGCAAATAAAAGGTGATTACCTTATGAAAATAAACGGAAGGCTTATTAAATATATCGTTCACAGCCTGTATCATCTATTATTATTTCTTATTAAAGTAATGCGTCAAACCCTATAAAATTAATAAGAAACTCCGTAGCCTCTATAATATGATCTCATTATTTCAATGGAATTTTTTTCCATAATTTATTATCCACATAAAACAAAAAATAAACCTTTTCAGCTGTAAGTTTTTATTGTTGCTTTTAAAAATAAGATAAACATAATTCAATAGTAAATTAACCATCATACATTATTTGGTATAAACTTAAACTAAATGTGTAATTCTAACGTGAAGTTTGCGAAATACAAAAATCAAATTTCTAATTAGTGTCTCTTGAGGCGAATTACTTTCTTTCCTTCATTTGTCAAATAAACATGTATTGGAGGTCCTGAGAAATTTTCAATACTATGAAGAGAAAATGCATTTTTATCATCGGCAACTATGTATGATTGAATATGATCAGAAAAACTGTTCACAGACCACTCTTTACAAACTAAATATACGGCGCTCTCATCGCCGATTATTATATCTGCAATTTCAAATAAATAGGGAAATTCTTCCTTAATTTTTATCAAATAAAATCCATTCTTATAAAGCAATCCACAAAAACGAATTTTCCCCGTGCACCGAGCTAAACTGAACTTATCATCAACGTTTTTAAGTTGATATTTATTTATAACATTGCAAATAACGATATTTTTTTCATCTACTTGCAAATTATTTTCGAAGAAATTGTTATCAAGAAGCGAATTGGAAAATATTAAGCTTGCCTTTTTGCACAAACTTAGCGCAATGTTAATGCGAGAATGATTACTAGTACAATAATCTTTGAAAATTTTATGCTTTGAAAATTTTATGCAAATCTTATGCACCATATATTTTTCAAAGGACCGCAACTTCGAATAGCTGCAGGGTAATGCACAAGAAAATGAAATTTCGGTTTCAAGAATTGTCCGGAAAGTGTTTGGTATAAATTATTATGTTCTGATATTAAATTTGCAAGTGTATCAATTTCTTTGGATGATAAAGCGGGCAATAAAATTATATCGATTATTTTTACCAGTGTTATAAACAAATTCCATGATTCGTCAGCTACTGGAATTAAATCACCGATAATAAAGGGAAGAAAATGAACGAAGGTCAACATTTCACTGGCACTAAATTTAAATGAAATATTTTTTAGCGAGGAAATTTGCAAAGGTGTGGATACATTACTAAATTCAGTCTCGCCATAATTAAACATTTGCTTTCTGTAGTTGAAAGTTTCAATTGAAAAGTATTTTTTAGTTTCTATTAAGTTTAAGAGAATATATGACAAATCATATCTGCAAACTCCTTCTAGCAAGTCGTTCATGATATCATAATATACATTTTGCGTAACATGAAATGATTCTATCGAATTAAATACACAATTTTCGCGGATACCAGATTCTTTTTCTTCATTCTTTAGTAAATCTTCTTCATAATTTTTTTTATTTCTAAGATAATTTGAATATTCATAGTTATCACTCTGCATTTGGGTCTTTGTTCTTTTGCAAGATCTACAATAATGCATTGCATTAAAACTCTTTGAAAATCTTAGTACTTTATTAAGACCAGCATTGTCGCCTATTACAAAAGCTAGTATAAAGCGAATATGATATGATTGTTTTTTTACTGTTATATCGATACCATTGTCTTCTAGTCTCTGAATCTCGGTAATGAAAGGTTTTAAATAAACTTGTGTACCAAGGTTTTGAATATCCCTAGCTTTAAAAAAACCAGCAACAAAAATATTTTTTAGCTTAGAAGTATACTGCTTAGGAATAGTTGCAATCGAATAATAAATGCCGCAAATGTTTTGTTCTGCGGTATGAGATCCTAACGGATTGGCAATGGAAAAATCATCTAAATATAAAAGCAACGGTAGCACTATCTCTCCCTGATATTTTTGAGTTTTTTCTTTCCAACTTTGGGCATTTATCAAATTATACAAATAGCCAGTAGTTAAATGGGTTTCTTCCAATTTTTTCATATGACATGCAATGAAATCAAAAACGTTTTCGGATTCTAAATATTTTTTTAACTGAAAAACAATTGGCATTATCATTCCTGTTACTCTGTTTGGCTCTAAAACCGGAGTGCTATGAATTATTACTTCTGAAATCTCATTACTAATAGTATATGACGTTGGGTTTTCGTATATGTTTAAATGCTTTAAATGATGTACTAAATTTGCTTCAGTTTTTATTTGAGAAAATGATTTTTTTATTTTATGCAATACTTGAGTTGCCTGATCTTTGTCGTAATCGTTTTCAATTATTAATTCATAAATGGGTTCAATGACCTCATACAACACTTTTCTACTTATAAGCGTGACATCTTTACGACTTAAGTTATTTTTGTTATGTAATTCTAATGCAAACCTTAATCCTAAATTTTCATCAATAACAGTTTGAGATGATGGATTTTTTGTAACTGCATGCTTTGAATCTATTAAATTATTAATAATAAAATAATTTGGAGCAATACATGAGTTTTCTGGACGCCTATGATGCAAATTACTATTTGTTTTTACAGAAGTTTGTTTTGTTGTGTTTTTATGTTTACGAGTTAAATGACGCTTAAATGTATGTATGTTATCAAATGTTTGATAGCACGAATTTTGACAACAGGTAAATTTGTTTAACTTGTTTAGTGAATGATTTGACTTCAAGTGGTCAATCAATAAAGAGCAATTCGGGAATTTTCCCTGGCATACGAAACAAAAAAACAGGGCCATCCTTTTCGCCAATATTTCATTAAATTTAAGAATTTGATGCGTCTGTAGTTAAAAGATATTCAATTAAATGTGTATAATTTGAATTTGAAGTTTCTTTCTTTATACTTAAATTATAAAAGTAATTTTCAATAAAATGGTAGAAATTTTCACTTTCTTTCGGATACTGCAGGTTCATAACGTGAAAAATCTTAAACAGTATATCGAAAGCTTTCAAAAAAGATGTAAATTTGTACTTAACGTCATTAAACAAAACAATGAATTGTGAGGATTCTGAAATTTCATTTTGCTCACCAATGCTGATTATGATTGGTTGTAGTGTCAAACCTTTACTAAGATATTTATCTCTTAAATGTGATACAGTTCGTTCGAAATCGTTCGTATTAAAAATACTGGTCACTACTGCTTCTTGGCTGTCGTGTATTGATGGCTTCCATCTTCTTTTAACTTTATTCGAATCCGTGATTGAAATAGCTGCTGGTGGTTTTAGCACATTGTGCAATAGGTTTAAAAGTATGAACTGTCTATTGGCTAAAAAATAAAAATTTATGGCATAAGCATATCATATAAATATTGTACGCTAATTTTCCTTACAATCGTTTTTAATTTTCCCTAGTCTATTTAAAGTTGCTATTGCAGCTGGCTGTTTAACATTATGCTGATAAAATGCAGTTATTTTATCAGAAAAGAAGTTCCATTTTAAAAATAACTCATCCTTTTCAACTTTAAGTGAGTGGTAATCAAGGTCAACCTAAAATTTTCGAGTGTCACTTAAGAATCTAAATACCAGTAAATAAACACCCACCAAAAATGAACCGAAGGAATTTCGATAGAGAGGCCATTCGCTCAAAATGTTGCATTTAGGATTCAAAATATCTTTTCTTCTTCTGCTCCAAACCATGCACCACTTTTCTTCTAACTCTTTACTCTTAAACTCTACGTCACATTGACATTTTAGCCAATTTACTACTCCTTGATTGTTGTCCCCTAAAATAGTTGCTATGGAAATACCTTTATCTTTAAATACTTTATCGAAAATTTACCTGTGTCATCCACTGCGCAATTAGTGCTTTCTGCTTGGCTAGTAGATTCTATCGATGTAGATTTTCCGATTGTATAAGGAACCAATATATTTACCTTTTTCCTCGAATTTACTGCTCTATCGTGAAGTTTACCTATGGGATTTTTGCCATGCCCTCTTTTTGCGTAATAATATTCCTAGAAAAAATTCAGTATTATTATAATAATGTAATTTCCCTTAATAAAAAATGAAAACAGTTACTATATTTTCCGTAGGAAACTCAGCAATAATGTTTCTGCTATAAAATTTTATGTCTTCCATGGACATATTTTTACGCCGTAGAGAAAAAAAATCGACAATTCTTTTTACAATAATATCCCGATGTTCCTTTTCCAAATGTTTTTTAGAAGCGTAATATTTAAATACTTCAATTCCGTCAAATGACCTACTTAAAATTTCTTTAAGCGGCGTACGATTGCATGTTTGTAAACATGATGAGCTACTGGATGATGACTCAAGCCAGGATTGTATATAAGTGTCAGTACTAGATGCCAATTCTGTTGAAACCTAAATGTATGCTTAGATAATATACTTGCAAATAATTTTACTATTACGTTTGATTCCCTCCAGATACGTAATTTTTCCTTAAATTTGACTCGTAAGCCAATATTATTTCCAAATATTGCATTTACGTCATCATTTTGAACATACCGTAGAGTCTCGATGTCTACTTGATATGCTTAAAGAACAAAACAGGATTTTTAGCTTTCACCAAACGATTCTATGAATAAAATTGAGTCCAATGTTTCAACCTAATACGATTGTTATTCGCATAGTATGCTTTGGAATGTCAAACAAATACGTCCTGAACTTAATTCATTAAAAACAATTGGACATCAATATTTATTTCCTTCCTTACAATATTAATCATCTAGAATTTTCGATACGAATACTAACATTTAAGTAAATTGATATTTATTTGCTTCTTTGATGCATGATATATTTTACTTACACTTCAATAAGCTGTAGACACTTTCCTCGAAGCCGAATTTATTACAAATTAAAGCACGAAGCTCTTCATCTTCATTCGTTTCTAAATACACGTATTCTAGAACTTCGTTTGAAATGTCAATTGAACTCAAATCAGACTCGACACTTTTGTTTTGAGAATCCATTTTCATGCGCACTAGCACTCGACGTATCGTTTAAATAACACAGAACACCAAAGCACATTCGCCCGATCACGAATAACTACCGTTTGAAACCACAAAACTGTACAGTAAACTTTCGAAGACAATAATACGACGTAGAACGATTTTATGATACGATCGAATCATTTCTATAGTATATACCATTCTCATACCCTTTATTACTGTACAGTGCACACGATTAGTAAGGCATTATCTCATTACTTCAATGCTGCCTCCCATTAGTTAGATGATACAGGCGTGTCGTTTAAATAGTATATACTATTGACATTATAGGATATTCCCATAAAATATACAATTTACGCTATCAGTAAAAAGGAATTTGTTTATAGTTTTGAGCGTATTACATTTATGGTCAGAATACTACTGAATCCATCAGATTTCTTCGGAATTTGACCGAAATTTTATCCTTTTATTTTTATAAGACTGGAATCATATTTTCAACGGTATGACATTTTCTGAGTGAACTATACACAAGGATTCGGCAAACTGGCAGCGTTCGAACGAGCCAAGTAAACATACAACCTGCGCCTGCAATTGCTGTACGGACCGATGAAGGAATAGTGCATGCAGTAGAAACCGACCCATCAATCAGTATTCGACGCTTGGCGTTGCAGTTTAACGTGTCTACGTGGAAGGTTTGGAATATTTTAAAAGTAGCCTGTTTACATCCCTACCATCACACACCAGTGCAGCAGCTGCTACTCATTGATTTGCCCAAAATGATGGAATTCTGCAATTAGCTCCTTGAGGCAACGAACATTTTTTGAACACCATTCTCTGGACGGATGAGTCCTTATTTACCAAGGACGGTATCACAAACTTTCACAATTTACATACGTGGGCTGAGAGGACCCCACACACGAGAAGGACTTCATCATTTCAGCATAGATTCAGCGTAAATTTATGGGCAGGAGTGATTTGTAACGAATATGATTGTAACGAATTGGAACTATTAGGCTCCCGCCTGCTTTAAATAGTACCAATTACTTACATTTTTCAAGACATGATCTGGAAGACTCATTGGAGAATATTCCCCTGTAACTATTGGCTTCCATGTTTTACTAATACGATGGTGCTCCAGTTCATTATGGCCGACCAGTCAGAGATTGCTTGAATTCCGATTATACCAATCGCTGTATCGGTAGAAATGGACCAATACACTGGCCTGCGAGATCTCCTGAAGTAACAGCTATGGATTTTTTTCTATGGAGACGGATGAAGGACCTTGTCTACACAACGGAAGTATCAACATTGGAAGACCTATATACCAGGATCGATGCGGCTGCAACAGAAGTGAGGCAGCAGCTGAGAAATATGAATATGAAAAGAACGCTTGCGAAACGAGCTTTAACGTATATTCAAAATGAAGGTGGCCATTTGGAACATTTACTGTAGCTCAAAAATTTTGAAATAAAGCATAAAAACCATTATTAAATTCTTTCAGTTCAAGCAAAGAGTGTAGATTGACAACGAGGGCCACTTTATGGCATATAAAGTTTTTAAGCATAATGTATTTTCATCTACTACTTGCGAAATGGTCAAACCTAAGTCATAATCATGTATGCATTTTTTGTAGCCAAATGTATGGCCTATAAAAATATAAAATTAAAATGGCTTGTTTTCATGAGGTTTTCTGAGAAAAAACAACATTGAACACAACACTTTCGGGTAGAAGTGTCAAAATTTTGTATTTTGAAGTTAATACCTTAAAATCAGGTACAGTTACAATTTAGAAAAATCAAATCAAAGGTAATTTAATTCCATAAAAAACAAGCAATAAAACTTTGCGTTGTGATTATTATTTTTCATTATATAACGATTCAAGTGAGTCAGGGTACAGGTCCGAAACGTTTTTCTTGGCCACCCTGTAACTACGCAGATTTTAAAAACTAAACCACCCTGTAGAACGATTTTGTGTTCAAAATATATCAAAAAATACCTCCTCACAAAATGTCCTCCGAGTACCAAACACGCTGTATATGTAGTTCTAGTCATCTATAGTTTTATCCAATACCAACATGTCCTCCGTGATGATTCAATCTTCTTGTCAAAAGCTATGATAAAACGAAATTTGAAAAAAGCTTTGTAGCTTTTCGGCATTGTGCGCTCACATAAGGTTTGAAATAAAGTATAGTTAGTTTTCATTTCCATTCTTTTTTACAAAGAAATTCTGTGCATGGAAATATAGGGCTACCTGAAAATTCAATAAAATTCCCGCAGCCGCCAAAGAGTTGCAGATAACTTAATTTTAGCGTGACATGGACCTACTCCTTATGTATCATTGTTTTCAAAAAATTTCAGCTCAATTGGGCTACGCACTGCATATATAATTTTCTTAAGCTTTTTGGTGACATCTGTAAAAAAAATAAGTTTTTGGCAAAACGATTTTGATACTATTTTTTAAAAAATAGGATGACAGAAGTAAGGTTAATCGAATCAGGAAAATAGAACGATTGATTAAATAGTCTGGGATGTACATTGCATCAAAAGAATAAAAAAAAATTTATATTTGTCACTTAGTTTGCCTCCAGACAATATATATATTACATGTAGCAGTTTGTCTGGCAAAATACAAACCCATAAGATGGATATTTGTTACATTAACGCAATAGTTTCCTAAACTTTTACATGTATATATGAGCATAATGAGCAACTTAGATCTTAAAACTGAAACTGAAATCAACCAAAACGATTATATCCAAAAAAAAAAAAAAGAGTAAAATTTGTTCTGCATTTAAACTCAAAATCATTCAAATTACAAGCTTTTATCTTAATCTTTGATTATAATATCAGTATTATCTCGAATCCAGTTAAAGTATGAAGGAATAAAGGTGAAGACAGATGGCCATCCAGCGTCAACGCATGAAATGGAACTTCCGAATGAAGTTAAACCCACAATGTAAATATCGCCTGGAGCTTTTTCATACATGAGCGGTCCGCCAGAGTCTCCGCCGCAAGTGCCTTGACCACGACCCGTATCGGTGCACACATTTGAATCCTGGATCAAACTACCAAAGAAATGGCAACAAATCGGTTTTGGTTGCACGCGAAGGTCAACGTGTCGCAAAAGTGGTGAAATCGACGAGGCACCTGAAACAGATAACAACACGTCAAAAACATAATTTCTTCGGCTATAATGGTTCTATACTATCTGATGGCCTTCCCCACCCCGACGACATCACATACAAGTCTTCCAAATTAGCCTTTCCCTCTGTTCTAGTTGGTAGCCGTATGGGTTTGATGTTATCTGTTGAAATATGAAAAAATTATCACTTCGTACGCTTTTCTATGTGCCTGCAAATGACGTACCTGTAAATGTTATTCTCCGAGTCAGCATGATTAACGATATGTCGTTCTGGATGGCATAAGCATCGTATCCTTGATGGACTATGAAATTTGACCAAGGCACTGTTATCACTTCTCGACTTTCTTCATCATTAAGGCTGATATCATGGGCGCCCAAATAAACATCGATTTCAGATGCACTGAAAATAAAAGCTATTACTGAAGACTTGATATGCCCTAGTAAACTGTTAGGAAAGGAATTCAGGTAACTGTAGTAAAAAATTATCCCGACTGTCCGGCAAATATATTTCCTGGTTGATGGTACCGAAAATTCAAAAACAAAAATTATATAAGCTCTGTACCTCCGATTAAAACTATTGAATTTATTATTTTGTGGCATACATAAAAAATCACCCTTGCTGTAACTGAGAAATACATACGACATAATTGAGAATTATTTTCATGTTGGCACTGTAATATGAGCTTCATGCTACAATAGATACATTCAAAAGTTTTTGCTTTGTTTACACTTACTTACCGTTAGCGTATTCGATACCGCTGGCTTCTATCATAATATCATAAGCCAATTCCGGATCCTTGGAGAAAACAACGAAAGTAACAAAAACAAACTTACCCGTAAGTACAATGTGCTGCTGTCAAAACGTATAAATTGCTTAGTAATGATCCACCACAAAATCCGAAATAATCGATTATAAGTGCAACTTGGTGAGGAAATTTGCCTTTTGGAGCGATTTCTCCGCCAATTATCCTGCCCTCAGATGATCGCGCCAAGGATGCTTTCCATGCGTCTGGTGAATTTCGTGGTAATATCTCAAGAGGTTTCAATTTAGTCCAATCGATTTTTCTTGCCGGCGAATCAGCTTGGATTGCAATTACACCCAGAGCAATGCTTATGAATATTATGGGCCACTTCATGATGCTGACGGGAATGTCACAGGCGGACTAATCTCAATGAAGCTGTAACATGGCTTTATAGATTTATATTGGTCTTTATTGGAGCTGTAAAAACATAAAATGGGAATTTCGCTACTTCACCATTATTTGTTATCAAATGTTTATAACGTGGTAATAAAATTAAATAATTCAAGTGAGGGGCTATTCATTAGTACGTGTTCGATAGCATTTATTTTTTGGTTTTTCAAAAATGGTTTCATAGATAGAGCAAGATGAATATACAGGCCAAGGAAGAATAGTCTACCGAAAATTTATTTGATTTCGAGAAACTGATAATAAAAAACGAAAGATAACAATACTAGGTGCGTTTTTTTTTGCACTCTTGGGCAGGGTAAGTTGAGGTAAGCTAAGCTCTTTATGGCAGAACTTTAGGTGAGTACATTGAATACAACAACAATCTCTGCCGCAAAGAAGTTACATATTAAAAATATACTGTCACAAAAAGGTGACTCGAAATTATAAAAAAAAACCCCTATCGTGTCAAAACCGCTAGAAACACTAATGTTCGAAGAACAGTAGAGGATTTGTGCAGGTTTTGAGTGTATATCCTACCACTAGCTACTTTTCCCACTTAAGACCTATATACCCTTATTGATAATAGACCCTAAGCTAATTTAATTTCGATGACTTCATCGAAAGTTACCGCGATAGAAAGGTGATTCGCGTTGCCATCCGAAAAATGTCCAGACCTTAGAAAATTTAAAAATTGCAAATATTCGCGATGCGAATACTTAGTGCAAGCATTTATTGGTACGAAAATAACAAAAACGCCTCGTGCTGGCAGCCCTTTGCCAGCACCGAAGCCAAAAATATGTCACATCCAGCCCCTGGACAGGGACGGTATAACTTTCCAGCATTAGCCCCTTCAATCCTCTCGCGCACAAAGCATATTAAAGCTGCCTTTACGCCATTTCGCTCTCATTGTCAAATTGAAGGGGAACTACGTGGATTTGACCCGATTTGACAATGAGCAGACAAAAAATTACTACCATCCCCTTCAATGTAAATCTTATGGGCATGTCCACTCCATTTCTACTACCTCACTGGTCACATCTGCCTCACGTTGACACAGCGTAAGAAGTTAGTTCCCAACCTGCGTACCAACTCCGTATATGTATACGGACCAAAATTCTAGTCATCTAACCTAAGATTGTGTTGTTAATCAGGCTGGAAAGTTGGAAGAAATCGCATGGAATAGAAAGAGATGCAAGATAAGATTCGACAACACATGCAGATTTTTTGTTGCTCACTTACGGCTCCCTCTTGCAAAAAATACCAACACACTCTCAGGTTGCTTTGACAGATAATGCATTGTGTAAATGGAGCGGCAATTTCAAGGTCAAAGTGTTTTTTTTTTGGGAAAATGGAAGAAGTTGGCACGCTGGTTATGAACTAATTTCTTACGCTGTAACGTTGAAGTCAACCTGCTCTGTGAATTTCGTATTGATTCGATCACTGCATTGGAAATTATAGGGATACAAAGAAATTTTGGCTAGCATTCGCAAAAGCTTTCAAATTTTCTACATCTTAATATTTGGTGTTTATTTTCACTAGAAGATCACTACAATTTGAAAATTCTATGATAAGATCGCTTACTAAAGATATGCCAAAAAAATACAAAAACAACCATAGCTGGCAACAGTATCATTGTTTTTCCAACTAGACTTTTACTGAATATTGCCTACCAGAAGTTCAGTTTTCCATATGAATTTTGTTATGATTTCATGACTGCACTGGAAGCTATAGGGCAAAGAGCTTTATTTTCCTGAGTAAATTTTCAAAATTTAAGACACTAAAATTATCATAGCTGGCAGCTCCAACCTAATTTTTCAACCAAATTTCTATCAAACGTGGTTCAGAGTAAGATTCAGCTACTCTGTGAATTTCGTTAAAATCTGGTGACTGAATCAGAATTTATAGGACCAAAAGCACTTATTTTTCTTAGTGGATTTTCAAGATTGCACCACTAGCACAGAATTGCCCGCACTGCAAAATCACTTCTATCAGATCTGGTCCTATTTAATACCAATACATGATGTAAATTTCAACTGTATCTGGTTATTGGATCATGAGTTCCCATGAACAGAAGTTTTTGATGCTAAAAATATAGGTAAATTGGGAAAGGGCTACCGTTCTTGCCCGTTGTAAAATTTCAAATGTTTTACTTTGGCTATGTAGACAAAGTATAAAATATATATATGAGTGGCCTTTTTTCCAAAAATCGATAATTTTTCAGGAGAGTCGATGATTTGAAGGTTTTCACTTTCATTGCCTGCCCTAGCTACAGGGTTGCCAACATGCTCATTAAAAGTAACACAAATTCAGAAATAAGTAGTACCAATATGTCCTAAAATTCCATAATGATTTGAAAGCTATGTCAAAACTTATCGCGGTTTAAAAGTTTTCAAATCTCCCCGATCACTTTTTATGCACCTAGTGCACACATAGGGTAAAAAAATTGCAAAACATTTTCCGATTAACATTTAAAACAAGTTTGGAATTCATTCCGCTAACTTTTTTTTGCAAAAGTAATTTGTGGACGGAATAATAGGTATAATAAAAATATCCCTAGAATGGCCGCCGGCGCCAAAGTGTTAAAGATTTTTAACTTTTTGTGAAATTTGGCACTATTCTGCATATACACTAATGTAACCTGAAAATTTCAGTTCAATCGGCTGGCGTGTTCCTGAGATATTTTTACTGAGATTTTTTGATGGTATATACATATATATATATATATATATATATATATATATATATATATATATATATATATATATATATATATATATATATATATATATATATATATATATATATATATATATATATATATATATATATATATATATATATATATATATTTATATATATATATATATATATATATATATATATATATATATACATATATATATATATATATATATATATATATATATATATATATATATATATATATATATATATATATATATATATATATATATATATATATATATATAGAAATATGAACTTTTAAAAGCAGTGATTGAAATACAATGGCGTGCACTACAGATTTAAGGGAACCCAAATTACTTATTATCTGTGGCTTTCATAGGGGCGGTAAAACGGCAGATATACGTTTTGAGCAAGAAGTATAGTACTCTGCCCTAAAAGTTAAGTCAACATCGTACTTCCTCACCCGTGAAATCGAGGAACGAGATGAATCGGTAATGCCTGAAGACTTCAAATCGCAATTCGGGCTCTTCATTTTACAATTTAAGCCTGCCCACGAGCAAGCTGCTTTTTTCCAAATACAGTCCAAACTCTGACACAGAGTGGCTTGGGAGAAAATCCAAAAAATTAGAAAGGCTGCCGTGTTTTGACTGTCAAAATTTCTGGCATATTGCGCCTAACTACAACATCGTCCATCTGCCCATTAATTGCATGGAGAGACATTCACGTGGTGACTGCAAAAAAATTGAAGATGTTCTATCTAAACGCGTCACCTAGCCAAATATCATGGATGGGCATATAAACAGATTTTGGCCAGGATGGAGTAGAGGCAAGTGGCACCTACGACCCGGCTTCAGCAGTATGGCCCGAGATCTAAGGGATCTTCTCCGGGCACAAAAAAACCGCTGAAAATCCTCGTATTTAACGTGAACAACAAGTCTTTGATCAGGGCTAGCATGAATATTGGGGGCTTTTTTACTGTTAAAAACGCTGAAAATTGAGTGCCTCAGATGTAAGTATCTATATGTATATTTATGAAAGCAAATTACAACACAGCCAATTCGTTGCCAACTTTGGCTAAGTTGGGCATTTGATTTGAATAAATGCAGCCAGCAACAATGAAAATGCCATATGCCTCGAAACATGCTTTCAGCCAAATAACATCAGAACAAACATTTATCTAGTTTTCTTATCACTTCAAAACTCTAAATATAATATAAAACTTCAACCATTGTGTACTTGAAAATTTTCACTAAGTACCTTAACCGTGTTTATTAATCATAATGGAAATAGAATTTGGCCGATAAAGAAGAGCAAGACTCAATTGAATGCATCCTTAAATCTGTGATGGTTAATTCAAGCTATAACTAACAAAGAAAAGTATTGGGATAAACCGACGGTTTGATAAACTCAAGTTTTTATGAAAAGTTCAAAAATTTATCTGGTTTGAAGGAATCACAAGGAAACACCAATTTGAAAATAAGACACACGGATATTTTAAGAGCACCAGCACTAGTCTAATTGGCTTGAAGGCGATTCGAGTAAAAACTTCACGTTTTTCTCCTGAATTAATTGAAGTTCCTAGGGCTCACACGAATATTGAATGCTGCAACAATGGGCGCGAACTAATAATGAATTAATAACTATCGAAAGATGTAAATAAATAATTATTTGACTTGTATTCAAAGGTATAGATAACTGTGATGTGCATTGAACATGTGCCAATCATCAATGCCAGATTTATTCAATTAATTGATTCGTAATCGCGTCCTCACGAAATCTGGCTTTTTTGTAGGTGTATGTGACAACTAGCATAATTATCCAGGGCTTCAAAGTATCTTTTCACCTATAATGCCATTGAGTAAAGTGTATATTATGTACCATTTGGGTCCCAAATATTTTGATCGTTGCAGCATTGAGCTCAGATAGTGCTGTTGACCGTACTTAATCTCATTCGGGAAATAAGAGCTCAAATTTTTTGAGAAATTAAATAAAAGAAGAAATACCTCTCAGAACACTGAGAAAACACATGGCGCCAGACGCCATAATTTATAGACTTCTGGCGCCATGTACCATACATAGTCGATTTAGGGACTGTGATAAAATATAGCGCCACACGCCATAATACATGGCGAAAAGTACATAGGCCTACACGCCATGTACTAAAGTCCTCCACGCCATGTACATGGCGTGGTGGACTATATTACATGGCATGGAGGACTATAGCACATGGCGTGGAGGACTATACTGTATGGCGTGGAGGACTATAGTACATGGCGTGGAGGGCTATAAGCATAGCGTCTGCTCCTATGTACTATGGCGTGTGGCGCTATATTTTATCACAAGTTGACCGAAATCGACTATGTACATGGCGCCAGAAGTCTATAAATTATGGCGTCTGGCGCTATGTGTTTTTTCAGTGCATCTGAAGATGATCCAGTTTGCATCCAATAAAAGTCCACAAACCTTCTCAGTTCGGAGCATCTGGAGGTAGAGCACTTGATGTTAGGGGATGGAATTCTACCAAAGAAATTCCGGAGGGATTAATGACATCAAAGATTATATCCTCTCCTATATTCAAGAAGCTTACTGATATTTATACATCTCCTCACACAACATGGCTGCGAGTTATAATTGTAGTGCCATGAGCCATATTACATGGGTCATGGCACTATATAATATGGCGTGTGGAGCCATAATTTCTGCGCCATGTAATTATGGCGCTGGGAGCTATACTGCATGGCTCAGGGTACTATGTACATAGCGTGTGGCATCATAAATGCTGCGCCATGTAACATGGGACCACGCGCTATGTAGATTCTGACATTATGGCGCTGGGAGCCATATTGCATGGCTCAGAGTACTATGTACATGGCGTATGGGGCCATAAATAATGCGCCATGTTACATGGCTCTGGGCGCTATGTGGATTTTTTTCAGTGAAGAAACGCCTTTCAGAACAAACGCCTCTCAGTTTAATTTGTTGTGCTAGTTTCTGTAACTTGCCAATATTAAAAGTAAAATTAATTTAACATTTACAGATTTAATATCCGATCCGCACCCTAGATAGTAAAATAATTTTATTGCCTTATTTACCAAATTTATCATGAAAACACTTGATTATATTCCACTTTTACATTTTTATCAATCATACGAGGGGTTATCTAAATGCAATGGTAATGAATATAAACCAAGGTAATTAGACTTTAAAAAATATTTATTTTTCTGCATAGTTTTTGAACAAGTTAATAAATTAAGTCCATCTTTTTTCCAAACCCACGAAAACCGAGAAAAGCGGTAGAAGTCACAGGAAGCTAGATCTGACGAACATGGCAGAAGTTCAAGCAGTTCGAATCTTGTTTCTTGAATTACAGCCGTCGCAACTGCAGCCTTGTGAGCCGGTGCATTGTCTAGAAGAAACAGCACTCCGACTCGCAGTTTGTCGCGTCTATTTTTGTTAATAGCCTCCTGCAATCTTCTTATTTGGCCTGGTAGTAAGAGTGTGATATAGTGGCTCTCTTTTCCAATTATTCTACCATAATAATTTCTTCAGCATCCCAAAACACTGATGCCATAGCCTTCCCTGCCGAACTCGACACTTTAACCTTCTTCAGTGTCGGTGATGGGGGTCGCTTCCAGATCATCGATTGCTGTTTGGTTTCTGGATTAAAATGGTGGATCCAGGTCTGGTCCACGGTTACGAAACGTGAAAAAAAAAACATTTCCAGATCTGCCTGGAACTTTTCGAGATTCACCCTCGCAATGTCGACTCTTTGTAGTTTTGCTCGTCGGTTAACATTCTTGGTACCCAACGCGCAGAGACTCTCTTCATATGTAATTCGTTGGCAACGATTCTTTGAACACTACCATACGAGATCCCTGTGATCTCAGCTATATACCCGATGCGTACTACGGTGGAATATGGAGGACGAGAGTCGCGTAATGTTTCCATCAAGTTGCTGTCTATATCTTTGATAGACATTTTTTTTCAAACACAGGTACTTAATGACAGCTCTAATTTTTATTTTTCTCCAATTTGATATTCTTTCTTCGACGGTTCGTATTAAAATAAATGTACGTACCTCCCTGGAATCGTGGCATATTTAAATGTATTTTTTATGTTGACTTAGTAGGCATATGAGGTAGTAAGAACAATTTTTTTTTAATTTTATGCGAACTGGAAATAACTGATTATCACTACTTTTGGATCACCTCTCGTATGTACATACGACTTAAATATTAATATTAAATTTTCAAAAATACTTTTCTGTTTTTGAAAGATTATCACTAACACAAAAAAACACCAGATTTAACATTTTCTTCAGATTACATTTGCACAAATATTATACACGATCTACGTAATGGGTGTATACATTTTTCTCACCGAAAATATTTCAAACTTCGACAAAATTTGAATTAATTTGAATTAAACAAAGATTCACAAATAAAAGCCAAGAGATATGTTAACTGCTTCGTTATGTATTATATATTATGTTTAAACATATATTTCTACCATATTATAAACATGACCACAATGTTTTCAAACATGAACAATATTTGAGGAAATACCGTTAAAGATGCTCATTACATTTTAGCTTATTTATGACACTACAAGGTTATCGCGATCAGATACAATCTCACCAATAACCTGTTTTACTTCCAGACGCATAAAATACAACACAATCATTTGTCGGCAATTAATAAATATTTTATTAAATGCAATTAAACAAGATAAAGCCTCGAAAATCAATTTGTGCTTATCACCAGACTTGTGACGTCACCGATCCAGTCTAGATAACTATCGATTCTTGTAAATACATTCGGCACACCAGATGATACACAACCTTCGCTACTGACTAGCGATCCCAAACCTACAAGTATTTTATTGCCGTCGGATTGAGTATAGACAATCGGATCACCAGAATCTCCATGACAGATTCCTTTTCCAGTTGTTGTGCTGGTGCAAAGGTTCGAATCCCGTACGGTATTCGGATAATGCGAACGGCATTTTTTGATGGAAATTATTTCAAGTTGGGCGTAGTTGAGGAGTGGTGTTACATCTGTGGCGCCTGTAAAATAAAACGGACTTCATTACTTACACCTTAATAAACACAACATAAAGTGGAAGTGAAATGAAGATACCGTGCAAATATCTTCATTGAAACATCAAAATTTACTTGATATTCAGCGTTATGTTGTTTATTTTATAAAAATGTCTTACCAAAATGAAGAAAACGATAGCGTCCACAAAATCTCAAAAAAACCAAAGAAATAATTAAATTCAATTTCTGGAATGTCATACGGACATAGAAAACAATGGTGTTAGATCCATTAAATCTCAAACCTAACCTGGATTTGCTTAACGCCGAAAATTCAGCATATCATATGTAACGAATATAATTAAAACAAAGATTAATATATGTGTACATAAAAAATTAAAAAATAGAAATTGAACAAATCACAAATACCATAATCAATACCATTTTCCTATTATTTGCTCAACAAACTATTTCACGTAAAATATGTTGGCGTAAAATATGTTGGCGTAAAATATGCATATGTTGGCATTTACATTTTTATGACATAAACTCTTGATGGACTCTGTACTTTATACTTCTTTTACGCTCTTCACTCTTTCAAATAGAAAAAAAAACTTAAATTTAGTTCTAAACTTTTTTCTATTGGTCGATACGGATCAGCAATGAGAATCTTTTAATTAACTTTCAGTTTTACCACTAGCTCGTCAACTACTTCTGCCGCTTTTCGGGATTACTGAATCCGCCTGAGCTTCTGATTTTCGCTCCGCTTCTCGAACAATTTTCATTTGGCTTTTACCAAATTATATTTGCGTATTCAGCATAATTCAAACTTTCTGTTACTTTTCTTCTTCCCCTTTTAAACTTGTTTTCTTCAAAAATAACCCCCCAAAACAGCAACTTTCATTTACACTTTTTTCGACCATTTTTCTCCAAACTTCAAAGATTGAATTTTTTTCCCCGTTTTCATATTATTTGAAATGTTTCATGTGCGAATAATGTCCAGTTTCCTTTCTGCCTACTTACTAATTTGGCGGCACAAAAATTGGTACTGGTGCAAATCAGAGAGTCGAATGCTAAAATTTGCAAAGGTCAGTAGCTGTGGTTGGCTTATTTCACCACTTACTAACCACGGGCTCCAATCAGTGAAAAATGGCGCCTAAATGTAGACTTATTGATACCTTGACAGTTTTATGCTGTCAAACTCAACCAATAACAATCGGCACAATTTGACAGCGGAAACTGATAATTGGTGCGAAAAGTTGAAAAAAAAAATCCAGATTCTGAGTAGTCGGGAAAGAAGTGATCGGACAATATCTATGGACTATGGACTATGGAATCCGATGTAAGTGATGGGAAAACTTTTTTTGGAATTCAATATTCCATTACACCATCTATTCACAGTCTTAAAAGTTGCTTATGACAGTCTAGCCTGGGTAAAACTGTATAAAGCCATGAGAGATTTTGACATCCTAATTAAACTGGCACGATTGTGCAGGGGCTGAGCTGGGCACCTAGCTTGTACGAACAAAGAGGAGTCTGCCCAGAAAACCCTTTGCGGCAAATTTTATGACTGATAACAATGGGGAAGACCTTATTTACGCTGGAGGGATGGCGTTGACCAGGACGCTTGGAGCCTAGAAGTGTCTAATTGAATGGCATTGGCTTGCGATCAGGAGCTAAAAATTTGTTAAGGGATACCAAGATCGGACCTATGATAAGGCAGGAACCGGCTCAGTCGATTGAAGGCACACAGTTACTTTAGTTGTATTTCTTCTTTGTAGCTATTGTTATATTGCTATAATATCCGTGATACCACAAGGGGTTTTCAGTGTGCCTATCTGTGTCTGCCAGTATAGCTCTCTTCGATTGACAAGCATTCGACCTAACCTAACCTATTATTTTTGTAGGTTAACCTGTTGATCAGGCCCATCTTTGCGCATGGGCACAATGGGCAAGGGCACAATGGGCAAGTGCTCAGGGCCCCGCGATCTATGGGCCCCTTATTTTCGGATCAGTAGCCAATGAATATATTTGTGAAAATTAAACAATAATTACCTGACTTTACTTAATAATTATCTATTCTTATAATAATCTCATGACCCAGGGGCTAACACTGGCAACTCTATTTGCTTACTAGTAGCTGATTTTCCTAAAGTATTGCAGTTGCATGCAATGTTAAAAATAAATTAACAGACTATGGATCTGTAATACTTCCATGCATAACGCGGACAATTTATCGAACATTTGTATCCTGATGCATTACTGTTCCGCTGGTAACAATCTTATGTGTTATTATTGTAAAAACTTTTTTTATTGCGTGGAGTTTGGGCTTCACTGGAGTAAGATTAAACTTGCAAACGGTGCGTTGTATTTTATGTTTGCGATTGTTTTCAGTGCAATCAAATAATAAGTGTTGATTACTACATCTATCCATATCTACAAAATGTCAAAACGGTCATATCCTAGGCTCCGAAAACAAGGAAAAATACTGCATATCAGAAAGAAATAATTGATAAATTACTGAAATCAACATCATATTTTACACCAAGAGCTTCTGTGAGTAGTAACCAAATAATAAACCATCCACATAATGAATCATATCAACAACACATTGTGAAAACTCAGGGAACCTCACAATCTACTTGTTCTTTGCTAAGACCTATCACTTCAGAAAAAGAGATTGAGCCATATTGCACAGAAAGCGTCCGTCCCTACAGAAAAATGCAATAACTTCACCAACAACTGTTTTAATTGAGGAACAGCAGTCACCCGACCCAGAAAATATTTCACAAGACCCTGTCGATTATTTTCACGAAAATTTTACCGAAAAAACCGCGAAATTTGAATTCGTAAAGGGCCCAAATATTTTTAGAATAAAGATTGTGACTTTTCCAAAGCGTCTAGAACCTACAAAGACAAAGAAGATGGCAAATCAGTAACTAGATATTTCAATAAAGCATTATTTAATCTTCAATTAAAGAACAATTGAAAGAAAATGGTTGCAGTATTCGTCTTCGAAGAAATCTGTATTTTGTTTTATTGCTGCTTATTTGACCCTTCTGATGTAAACCTATGCTCCCCGAGTGGATGTAATGATTGGAACCAAGTTAATCACATAATTTTACGTTATGAAAATAGCCTTGCACATAGGCAATCTATGATGTCTTATCTGGCATGAAGTAAAGCAGTTGCAAAAAGCAAAAATAAGTGGATTACTGGAAAATTGTACTTAAACGGGTTGTCGTTACAGTTGTAAAATTTCTGGCATTGAGAGGGCTTCCATTGCGAGGTGACAATGAAATCTTTGGATCTCCCAACAATGGAAATTATTTAGGATGTGAGTAGCTGTAAAGTGAAATTCCTGAATTTCTTGCAGATCAGAATATGTTTAGAGAATGTCCCGCTCATGGTCCAAAGGTAGCAAATTCATATATCTCCTTGATTTTCGCTTGCAGACCAGCATACTTTTCTGACATATTTGAAGCATTGTCGTAGCTTTGCCCTCTGCAATCATTGATTTGTACATCATCATTCTCCGAAAAAAATCAGGACGGTTTCCGCTAAATATTCTAATTTATGCTCTTTGATAGGTATAGATTCCAGATCGAGCGTGCTGTCAACGCTAATCGAAAAATATTCAGCTAAATCATCTTCATTTAGAGCTTTTTTAGGAACTGTTTTCCCATTAAATGTGCACTGAAAGAAAAAGTCGTGGTTGATTTAACTATTATTGATAGTAATGCAACAATTCATTCAAAATTGTCGAATGAACTACGGAAAATGGTTCTTTCTACTATGCTAAAATAGTTCATTTGACCATATAAAAGTAGTTGACTTCGCTAATACAAAAAATATCGAATCCTTCGGAGATTCAACTGTGTTAATTGGTTCACAAGTACGATAAATAGTTGATCTATAGAAAAATGAGCATAGAAAACGAACGGCTTTAAAATTGTTAAATTCAACAAACATAATTCAACAAACACTTATTATTGTTGGAGCACCACAAACTTTAGTCATTTACTATGTCATTTACAATGTACATATGTTGGAATACCATTGTTTGTGGTTGCTTACTTTTTTGCACCACGGACGTTGTTTATCAACCACCCATCATGGTACACAAAAGTAATCAAAAATTTTCTTATGGTTGTTTGAACTATATCCCGTAATTGACGCAAAAACAACTAAGGAAAATTGTTGATTCTACCAAGATTTTTCTCTCAGTGTGTCCCTTTCCATCCAAAATCAAGGAGATATGTGAATTTGACACCTTTGTAGCATGTGCGGGACATTCTCTAAACTTGGTATGTCTTCATCCCGCTGAATGGTTCAGAAACTGTAAAAAATTTTTCGGATTCTACCCACCGATGGAATACATTGACTGAATATTTAGGTTCAAAAAAAGTTTTTAAAAGTCTTTCTGAAACCAGATATTCTGCGCGAGTTGATGCAGTAAGCTCCTTACATCAAGGTCACAAACAAATTATAGAAGCCTTGACGTCTATCGCGGATGATGCAGAGCAGCAACAAGAAACTAGGCACGAAGCTCTTAGTTTCTTCAAAAAAAAAGGAAAACCTGGAACTTATATTACCGACGGAAATTTGGAACACCATATTGGGAAGAATAGACAAAACAAGTACTTATCTTCAGAAAAAAACTATAGCAATGTACGTTCCAACTAATTTGTTCGCTTCACTGGATGACTGTATTATTGACGTCAGGGATAAATTTGATGACTTCGCATCGTGCGCCAAAGATAAAAATCCGGAGTGTGACTACAATTGCCTATCTCAAAGAATCAAAGGTAGAAGCTCAGTCAGGCATTATTTAATGGCTCTGTGCCATCAGTCCAACTAAATGGGAAAGAGAAATTCAAAGTAAAAACTTTTATTCCCATGATTGATACCCTGTGAGTTCATCTAAAACAGCAGTTGAATTCGTACAAGAAAATAAGACATCGGCTCGATTTTTATCTCGCTTGGGACAAAGTTGCAAAGAATTCACTCAAATCTATCCTAGTGACGTTAGCGAGAATGGGTTGGAAACGGAATGTGTGCATTTAACAAAATACTAGAAAAGTGTTTAGACTAGTGAAAATGAAATAAAAAACCTATCATCTTTTGAAACTTTTACAACACTTTTTAATTACTAACCTGCGTATAATAGTTGAAGAGCTACTTTTCCGGATAATAGTTACCTATTGATTTAATGTGACTTTGAATGTATAAAAATAACAGATAAATATATCTAGAATTTTTTTTAATGCCTTTTGCTAATAACCCTCTGACTAAGGGGCCACATTTATCTTAAAGTGCCCAGGGCCATAAATTGATCCAAGACGGCTCTGATGTTGATGAATTCCAGCCCAGGTAGTCGAATGATTCAACTTCTTCGAAACTGTATTCATTTATATTTTGCAGCATTTTTTTCTTCCTTATCTTATTTGGTGCTTGTTTCACTTGCACAGTTTTTTGTTTTTATAGCTTCATCAACACAAGCAATAACTCATCCCATAACTTTTCCCCAAACTGTTTAGTTTTCACACCTTCTGGTGTTGCACTTTCTAGTTTTTTGTTCGCAAATTGTATCTGTTAAATTCTTTTCGCTTAAAACAGGTCCAATATCAATATTAGTATCATGAACAACTACATACGTAGCGATAGCAATTTGATGAAAAATTACTGTAAAGACAATTTTTCACTAATGGTGATATTGGGACTAGTTTCTACAATCAGTCTAAATCATCCTCTTTATCGGACAAGTTCTCTGCGCGACGACGGTAAATTAAGCTATTCTTGTAATTTGAATTTCTTGTCTTTCTCGGCCGTTCGTCGCTATAAACATTTTGTTCATCGGTTGAAATAAACTGTCATCTTTGAGACTCATAACAATTCGTGTTTTTACCGATTCACAAAAACGCTTGGGTTTTTTCACGAACCATATGCTGATTAAGATATCAGCGAGGACATTCCTTTGCCATAGACCATGTTTAGCAGTCTTGATTCGCCTCTCGTCCTTGACTCTTTCTTTTTCGCACGATGAACTATGGCCTTAGATCCAATAAAATGATAGAGACAACTTTTCGCTCCTAACTATTGCACAGTAATATGTACCATGAAAACCGTCTTAGAAGAAAGACATACCGGCGTCGCTTGAGGGTTGCTTCTCAAGCAAGAAATCTTTTCTCTTTTCAAAATAGAGAAAGAGATCTTACAAAGCTTCATGAAAATCCTGGACATAATCGCGATGAGAGTTAATGATCCACCTTCAAATGAAATATCGAACCGTTTGATGCTGGTTGAATTTTTATCAGACAATAACACGACTCTACTGAGAAATAGAAAGAAATTTCTTGCTTTCTAATTAAAGTGCGAGTTTCATACTTAATTAGCAATTTAGACAAAAGCTTAAAAA
The DNA here is from genome assembly GCA_947369275.1 of Nemotelus nigrinus. Classification (NCBI taxonomy): domain Eukaryota; kingdom Metazoa; phylum Arthropoda; class Insecta; order Diptera; family Stratiomyidae; genus Nemotelus; species Nemotelus nigrinus. The sequence continues at coordinate 43,020,849 of OX376373.1, read as the reverse complement.
AATTAATTTTCCTTCAATGTAACTTTGAACAAACAAAAAATTACCCATAAGAGTTCCATTCTGCAGGAAAAAACGTTCGCGGTCACTTTGACTCAAAAAAGTCATCACAAAGTGCCATAGATTTATAAACAATGTCTGGCATTCCAAGACCACATTGTTCCACTCTACTCACCTTCACTTGTATATCCCCAACCAGTTACAGTAACATGTTCACCAAAGTAGTCATTATCTTGATCTTGATATGATGGCAACGCAATCGGAATCACATAGGCTAATGAATGATAATATTAAAAGTTATATGCAAAAGATCGAAATACAATTACCAGAAAGCTCAACAGGCTCAGGAAATTCAATCAAAGCAATATCGTTCCATCTTTTGACAGCATTCCAATCAGGGTGTATTAAGCAAGAGTCACGATGAAGAACCCACTCTACCATATTCTCATCCCGGTCCTTGATATTAACAGTCCCAAAGTAGGCAAGCAAGTAAAATATTCTAGAAGAAAAAAAATCGAAAATTATCAATAATTTTCATAAAATAAATAATGAAGGCAAGTATCTGAGTAAAAATTTTCTCAAATTCTAAATACATTATATTATACGAAATACATTGTATTACGTATATTCACAGATTTATATGTTGGAGAAATAGTTTGACCATTCCAGCCTCCACCATAATCATTATAAGCACACATATCTAACAAAATCAAAACATACCCATCAATGCAATGTGCAACTGTTATAGCATAATCTTTTGAAAGTAGAGCTCCACCGCAGTGCCTACCAAAATCATTCCACATCGACATCATGTACGGAAATTGTTTAACAGCTGCCACTTCTCCGCCAATGACGCGACTAGAAGGCCCTGCATTTTTAGGCAATTTTCGTAGCTGGTCTGGTGTAAGTCGACCAGAGCCTAATGCCAGGCCCGCCCAGGTAACCGCAAGTAAAACTTGGAAGATGACCTTCATGTTGAATTTCACTCGCGGTAAATTGTAAACAGTGTTGCGGATTTGTATTCGCCACCTATTTATTGATTTGAATTGATCTAATCGAAAATCTGCAAGCAACACCTTAAATACACATTTATCTAAATGTGTGCGTGACGATAATTTGCAGATATCTATCGTCTTGAATTTTCATTGGCTCATAGAACTTCCATGTACTTAAATCTTACAAGAGACTCCTAATTAAATACAGTTACTACGCTGATATTCTATTAATTATGTGTGTGTGAGAAAATGCCCAACACTACATTTAATATCTTTTTAGCAGAATTTGTAGTTTAAATTTTCCCGTTATCCACTTCAATCCCAAAATAAACTCCATAGCAAAGCACTTGTGCTAGAAAGAAAGAAAGACCTCAAATAATGAAAAACAAAAATTTTCTAGGAAAACTGAAAAGTATTCTGAACAAATAATGCACAAATCTTGTGTAAAATGAATGATGTTTGCTTCGGAAGCTGTAGGGGTAGGAACAATTTTAGGGTTGAGGTCACCGAAAAATACAAACTTCAAAAAATTCAAATATTCTTGATTGTGTTCCTTCGAGCTGAATACGATTTGAAAATTTAGTGCTTGAATTTCTTAGTTGGAAAGTGGCTTTCAAACTTTACTTTTTAATTATGTGTTTTTATTTCTAATTTTCAAACATTTTGGATCTTAAGAGAAGCAAACTGAGCCTTTAAGTGTGAGAACTATAGAGAGAAGAGGATTCGCACAAGGAAGCTTAAACTATCAGTAAAAGGACAGGAGATCAAAAAAGAAAAGCCATAGAGGATGTTCCCAGCTATATCTAAAATCTACGGCCCCATACAAGGCTACCTGCTCCAAATGCGATAAAACATACATTGGCCAAACTTAGCGGTTTGTTGGAGCTAGATAGGTTTCTTGGAGCTAGCGGAAATCTAAAGATTTTACTTCGCCAAATTGTAGCTATGATACTCTAAAATACAGAGCTACAAATGCTTGGGGAAAATACCAAAGACATTCATCATCATTGTGGCAAAATAGCCCGACCTCGGGCCCTGGCTGCCTGGATCTCGGTCACGTGACCGCGTTCTCCCATCCTCCTCGGCGTCCGCATATACTGAGCTCTCCCAACGAGCTCTCGGTCTTCATCGTAGTCCCGCTCCGTCGACTCGTCTTCCGTTCACTACTCGTTTTGGCATGCGATCGTCATCTTTGCGTTGTGCATGCCCTGCCCTTTGGAGGCGATGTAGTTTGACGATTTTGGAAACTTCCAGCTCATAGTACGGTTGATAAAACTCGTTATTGTACCGCTTGTGCCATCCATCTCGGTTACAAACAGCACCGAAAATCGGCCGTAGAACTTTCCATTCAAATGTATCAATCATATTTTCGGAAGCTTGGGTTAGGGTCCATGCTTCACTGCCATAGCATAGCACAGGTCTTATGATAGTTTTATAAACGCGGAGTTTAGTCTTTTTGTGTACATATTTCGATTTCATAATAGAGAAGACCGAGAAGAATTTCTTATTTGCTAGTTGTATCCGTCGTTGATTTCGTCAGTTTCGTTGGTGTCATTCGATAGGTTGCTACCCAGGTAAACTAAGTTGTCCACGACTTTGAATATAAGGTCCCCCACCTTGATAGTCGAGTGAGCTGGCGTCCTTGTCCTAGATTGCATCATAGCTTTCGTTTTGTCCTCGTTGATTTGTAGTCCAACTTCCTTTGCTGCGGTGTTAAGTTTAAGCAGGAGCTCTTTTGCATTGGTCATTTTTCGAGCCATCATGTTAATGTCATCCGCGTACGCTGCGAATTATGTCGGCTTAAAGAGTAGCGTGCTGCTGGTGTTCAGATTCATTGCCCGAAAAGCGAACTCATAAAAAATTGCAGCATGATGTTAGTAGATAGTGCGCCTCTGCCAATGCTGTCATATGCTCTTTTAAAGTCGACAGAGATTTGATATACGTCGACGTTGTATTCCTAGCGCTATTGCAGAATTAACTTGGCCGTGAAGAGCTGATCGATTGTGGAGCACCCACAGCTGAAACTGCCTTGAAGGCTGTAATTCTGCCTGTAATTCTCATGCCGCAATTTATCTTCCTTTTTATGTATAGGACATATGATGTTCCTACGGCAATCGTCTGGAATCACCTCAGTCTCCGATATTCACAGCAGTAGTTGATATAGCACACTTAATAGACCCACCCCACCAGACTTCAGTAGCTAATCTGGTATCTCGTCAGCACCCGGAGCTTTGTTCCTTTTCAGTGATCGCAAGGCGAGATCAACTTCTTCTACTATCAGGGGTTGTGTGGATGGAGATTGATCAGCGGTATCTGCTGCTGCCAGGGTTTGTGATTGTGGATTCAGGTCACTGATAATACTTCCATCTGTATCCTTACAACGGCTAGTCCTGAGTTAGTAGCCGTTTTTGATGGTATTTACTAGTCTGTACGCTTGTCTGGTGTTCTTATTTGCTAGATTAACATTAGTATTCAGTAACTGCTCGTGAAATTATTTCCGTTTCTGAAGCTTAATTATTCTATTGGATATTCGCCGTAGCTCGTCAAATTTTTCCTTTTTGGCTCTGATTGCACGTTGGATTCATTGTCTGCAGGCTTCATTTTTTGTGTCAAGTGAGTTTCTGCATTCTTCGTCAAACCATTCACTTCGCACTCGTCGGGCTATGTATCCCATGACGTTTTCTGCAACATTGAATTTTTGAGTTCTTCCCAGAACCCGTGGACATGTGCGTTGCTGGAATAGCGCGACATTGGTGAGATCCTTTCCTCAAGCGCGGTCGTATATGCCTGCGCCATAGAACTTAATGAGATAAACCTTGCATTAAAAAAATATAAGAAAAAGTGCAGTAAATAATCGTTATAGATAAACAAAAACATGTTAGTTTGTATTGCACATATATTACAAGTAAATAAATGAAAAAAAAACTTGAAAATGTAAATTTTAGTTTATTTTTCCTTTCGACAGAGAGCTTTGAAGTAAAAAAAAAATGTTTTTCAAAAACATTTTGTGATAGTAATTTATTGATCAAGTCATCGTCAATGTGCTATCAATAGATATTTTAATTCAAGCATAGATTACTATCGATTCGATTTGAGATAAAAGTAAGTGCAAACACCAGCAACGTATGAAATGTTGATCTGAATTTGCTAACCGATATTACTCATTTGTGTTCGAATATCAAAATAAGGCTTTATGTTCATAGGGCTTTGGCAACTAGGAGTAACTTGTTAAAACTGCGATAAGCAGTTCTTACCAATGATATTCTAGATTCGGAAATTACGCCTCATTAATGACTAAGTTTCTTCTTTGCCATCTGAAAGCAAAACGATGGTTTCAGCTTTTTCGCACCACATGATCTAGAAAAACACCGCTTTTAACATCACAAGCTGCTTAGTGTGTCCATTGTTCATCTGTACTAGCAAGTATCACGATAAAATTTTATTTTTTATCACACATCACGATAAAATTTTATTTTATATTACGTAATCAGAAAATTTTCCGAATAAGAACAACATTTCCTTCAGTAACTAGCATTAATATTGTATGCATAAAACTCTTTTTTCATTGTAGTCAGAGATTTGAACACTTCAGTAACTGATATTTTCTCAAGATATTCATGATTATCATCATATATGGTCCACCTTTGTGCGGCATGTTTTAAATCATTAGATTTGCACACTTATTACCGCTTAATTTGTCATTAGCTTGGCATTTTTACTGAACATGTAATTTATTGCTACCGAAAATTTTCTCTCCAATAAAGTTTATTGTTATATTAGCTCATATATCCATAAATCATAGTCTCAATCAGTTTGAATTCAGTAATATTTTATTGAAATACAATAATTACATTCATACCGCTAATTACTACCATAAAAATAACATTAAACCAACTTATATTTACAAAAAAAAACTATATCTAATACATTAATCGACTATCGGAAGATTTGTTACAGACTTAATCCAGTCTAAATATTTATCAAGTCTTGTGAATATATTCGGCCAGCCAGATGCGCAGCCAAGTTTGCTGACAAGCGATGCCATACCCACGAGAATCGTGGTACCATCTTTTTTACGGTAGGAAATCGGTGTCCCAGAATCACCTTGACAAACAGCCTTGCCCGTCTGTGTGTCGGTGCAAATTTGTGTGTCTTTTATTATGTCCCTGTAGAAATGACGGCACACTTGATCCGGAACTATTTGAAGCTGAGCAAAGTGTAGTAATGGTGTAAGGCCAAGCGCATCTGAAAATAATAAAAATAATAGTATTAATATGAAATAATTTTTTTCTAGCTTCCAAAAAATATTTTAATTTAATAAACAAATTTTCTTTTAGAAGCTAGATATATTTTAATATCTTGATAGATATCGATATTTCGATTCTGTTAAGAAATTGAAATATGTTAAGCTTCTAAAGAAAAACTGGTCTTTAAATTAAAATAGAAATAAGTTTTGTACAGTATTTGCACATGAGATACTTTCAGCGAAATGTAGGTAAACAAAAGTGCTTTTGACAGCAATTATAATTTTATAGCTAATTGGATTTTCAGTTAGAAATTGTTCAGGCCTACATACCATCATCATCGTAACCCCATCCAGCAACTGTTACCCATTCACCACTGTAATCAACGTGTTGATCCTGGCGTGAAGGTAGTGCAATTGGAGATACGTAGCCTAATTGCAAAGATACATTCGAATAAAAATATTTTTAAGAACAATACGTTTCGAAAAAAATTATTACTTGTTAGCTGCACAGGTTCTGGAAACTCAATAATGGCAATATCATTAGCCCTAATTTCAGGATTCCAGTCAGGGTGCAGGAGACACGAGTCACGATGAAGAACCAGCTGAATCCAATTTTCATCACTTTCGCGAATATTGTGCACACCGAGGTATGCAATCATGTATTCGATGCTGAAAAGAAACATAAACAATTAGACTGAAAAGGGTAAATTGTCAATATGTCAGTGTTTTTGTCAAAGGAAACATTGAAAATGGTATCATGGAGAAAATGTCGACGATTACTAACCCATCAATGCAATGTGCAACAGTTAGAGCGAAATATTCGGATATGAGAGATCCACCACAATGAACACCATAACTATTCCATATGGACATTTGGTAAGTAAATTGTTTTTTGGCAGCAACTTCGCCGCCAATTATACGATTCGTAGGTATACGACCGTTACTTAGTTCAACTAGCTGATTCTTCGTCAATTTCAATGCACTAGAGCTAACATAGCTTATTAGCACGGTAGCAAGAGCTACTTTCAAAATCGGCTTCATTCTTAATGTTATTAAGTTACTTGTCTCGGTTTATCTAATACTACTTTCCAAACCGATTCGACAAGCTATTTATTGCAAATCCAAAAGTCATAAACATTTATCTTGTCTGAAATCTTAAAGATAGAGTTCAGTAACTCTCACCTTACTCACTACTTAGATCCGGAAGTTACCAGAAAACCACATATAAGTCACTAGTAATCGAATCAAACCTACAAGATACAAAGGTCCATTTGTTTGTCATAATGTGTTTCTGGAGCGAATTGATTATTATGCATTTCCGAATGACACATTTTGATAATGGGTTATTACTTTGCTCTGTGACGTCGCTCGTTTCAACAATATTGAACTTTAGATATTTTTTTCATATTATCTCTACGAATTTCATGTAAACGTTTATAGCTGTCGACTATCTCCAATAAAACGCTACCGCTGAGTTTTTTAATCAAAGAACTATTGGTGTGTATGGAGTTTATACATAGAACTATTAACATGCTATTTTACTCAAATTTAGGGACAGGTCAATACAACCTTTATACCAAGGCTAAAGAAAAAATTATACTTTAACATCAAATGCGAATTTGACAGAGATGGTGGATATTTTAGAAGGTTCAAATACAAATTATTTGACTTAATATTTTCTACTACTAATTGCGCCCAGTGTGGGAATAACTAAATTAGCATAATAATAGTATAGCATGTTTTAAAAAATTTAATAACGACATAAGATGATCTTGAATGAAAAATATTAATTCAGTGTAAAGAATTGTATTTGAAACACGAATTCAAGCTCCCTCGGCTGCTATTGACAAAGCGCATCTTGATATGGTACTATTTTTATAATTTTTCCATCATTTGAGATTCTGTCTGACCAATAATGCCCTGATTATTATACTGTCTGATGTGAATATTTCTCGTTTTGTCAGCGTACATCACAGTTTTTACATCTCACCACAGGAAGAGACTGAGTGATGTCAAATTGGATGATCACGGAGATCAATCCATGAATCCGTTTCGTGAATTAATCATTGATCAAGTCTCTGTTATCATGGACTGTTTGATTGTAAGTAAGCAAAAAACAGAGTTAATAAATTTAATAAATTGGAATAGCTCAAATATAAATGTGATTGAAATTTATTTTACACAACTCTATAAGCATTATCGTGGGTTGCCTTATACTTTTTCACACGATTGTTTTTGGTCAATATAACCACATTTTTTCACAGATTAGTGATAGTGACAGCAACGTGACTGGTGGCTGCAGCATACAAAAAAAATATAACAACGAATAAGTTGAATAGAAAATCATGAACAGTAATAAATGCCATATTCAATTCAAGTAGCCCAGAAATTTTAGACAAAAAGAAACCAATCTACAAAAACTAATCCAAGTGAAGGTATCTCAAAACAATTATCTACAAGTGGAAAAACCCCTAGCGTGTCAGAACCGCTAGTAACACTAATGTTCGAAGAACAGTAGAGGATTTGTGCAGATTTTGAGTGTGTTTAAGGACACCTTAAGTAAAAATAGATCATAAGCCAATTTAATTTCGATGACTTCATCGAAAGTTACAGCGATAGAAAGGTGTTGGGGCTGCCATTCAAAAAATGTTCAAACAGAAAATTTAAACATAGTTTACTTATTTTCATTGCAAATGTTCGCGATGTTAATAGTAAGCATTTATTGGCACGAAAATAACAAAAAATCCTCATGCTAGTAACCCTTTACTAGCAGCCCTTTGCTAGCATCCCTTTGCTAGCACCACAAATATGTCACATTTGCCTCACGTTGAAGTCAACCTACTATGCGAATTTCTTATTGATCCGATGGCTGCATTGGCAGTTATAGGGATGCAAAAAAATTTAGGGCTACCACCCGTAAAAGTTTCCAAATGTTCTAGATTGTTATATTTGTTGTTTGTTTTCACTACAAGATCACTACGATTTGAAAATTTGATGAAAAAATCGAAAGATATCTAGAATAGAATCTAAAGATATGCCAAACAAATACAAAAACGACCATAACTGGCAACCCTATCATTGTTTTTCCAACTAGATTTCTATTGAATATTGCCTACAAAAAGTTTAACATGCCTTTTTAATTTCGTTATGATTCCATAACTGTATTGGAAGCTATAGGGCAAAGAGCATTATTTTCCGGAGCAAATTTTCAAAATTGAATACACCATAGCTAGCACTACCATAGCTAGCAGTTCCAACCGAGTTTTTCAATCAAATTTCTGACTTAAAATAAGGTTCATCTACTGTGTGAATTAGGCTAAAATCGTATGACTGAATCGGAATTTATAGGGGCAAAACCACTTATTCTTCTTAGTGATTTTTCAAGATGGTATCACTGGTACAGCATTGCCCGCATTTCAAAATTACTTCTATCAGACCTAGTCCTATTTAATACAAATATAGGCTTTAAATTTCAACTGTATCTGATTATCGTGTCGTGAGTTCCCGTGAACAGAGGTTTTTGATGCGAAAAAAATGGGTAAATTGGGAAAGGGTTACCGTTCTTGCCCGTAGTAAAATTTCAAATGTTTTACTTTTGCTATGTAGACAAAGCATAAGATTTATATATGAGTGTCTTTTTTTTCCAAAAAGCGACAATTATTCAAGAGAGTCGATGATTTGAAGGTTTACACTTTCAGCGCCTGCCCCGCTACAGGGCTACCAACATGCTCATTAAAAGTAACACATATTTACATCTAAATAATACCAACATGTTCTGAAAGTTTTATAATGATTTGACAGCCCTCTCAAAAGCTATCGCAATTTAAAAAATTGTCAAATTTTTCCGATTTCTTTTTAGGTACCTAGCGCACACATGGGGTTAAAAAAATCCAAAAGATTATCTGAATCACAAGTAAAACACGTTTGAAATTTATTTTGTTAGCTTTATTTGTTCAAAAGTTATTTGTGGACGGAATAATAATACGCATATTAAATATATCACTAAAATAGCCGCCCGCGCCAAAGGGTTAAAGATTTTTTTGTGAGACCTGACACTATTCTGCACATACACGAATGTATCCTGAAAGTTTCAGTTCAATCAGATGGCGCGTTTCTGAGATCTTTTCACTGAAATTTTTTGATGATATATATATATATATATATATATATATATATATATATATATAACGTGTATATATATATACACGTTATATATATATATATATATATATATATATATATATATATATATATATATATATATATATATATATATAAATATATATATATATATATATATATATATATATATATATATATATATATATATATATATATATATATATATATGTAGAAATATGAATTTTTGGCCAAAGTGATTTTAATACTACTGTTCTTCGAACATTAGTAAAAATCATTACTATACTGCAAGAAGAAGGAATATAAATATATAAATCAGAACAGAGAAGAAAAAATAAAGAGAAAAAAAAACAAAATATACATAACGAAGAAGCTACGTTAACAAATCAATAATTTGTTTTTTAAAACATTGAACAGATATAGACAAAGAACCTAACTGATGCTCTCATGGCTTCTTAGTGTTCTAGGCTTAGGTGAATTAAAATTTACAAGAGCACGTGCAAAGGGAGTATTGAAAATCGAGTGAGTTCTAATTGGGCGATCAGACACTCGTAAGAAATGAAACACGCAAATGTTGGAGCAAAGTAGACTGTGATAAAGCTCGTAAAGAAGACGTTCATCAAGTAATACTCTGCGGGTGCTCAGAAAATGAAGATTTAAAAAAAGCAGACGGTCATCATAAAGACGATGAGCAACATCAAACTTGCACAAAAGGCACCGAGTATACTTACGCTGAACAGATTGTTACCGAAATACTATTCGAACGCGAAAAACCCTTTTTCCCCAACTGGGGCGCAAGGGCGGCAGTCTTTGGGCGGCTTTTGCTCGCGAAGAAAAGAAAAATGGGTCGCGGGTGGGCGCCACTCGCTTCTATGCCAAAGACTGCCTCACTACCGTCACCCTGAAGCGAGAAGAGGAAGACGATATGAAGCCTTTTAACCGCTCGCGTCTCGAGTAAGAATTGACCTCCGAATTTTATTTTGACTTCGCGTCTTTTCACTTAGTCGCCCTTGCACTCTGTAGTTTAATTCACTTTTCTTTTATATATACAAAAACATCTATGATTTATTCTGCACGGATTTCAAAAATACAACCGCCGTTACTTCGCTCTACCCGGTCGGGTAGTATGTACTTAATATCTATACACTCTTTTGTTTTTAGGAATTCATACGCATCTAAAACTAAAACTAGCTAACCTGATTTTTCTATCTTGACGATGATGATTACTCGCTCGTTGGGGCCCGTTCGAATCCGCCATCAACGCAAATATACCAGGATCATACACTGCTTTCGTCCGCAATCCTTCTCCACGTCGCTACTTAGCTCGTTACCCTCGAGTATCACTTGTTCTTCCTTAGGATGCTCCGGTCCTCATACTTTCCATCTCACGCGAATTGCTGATGGTCAATCTTCACCTCGGCCACAATCGCTCGTTCAGGTTCAGTAATGTACCAAAAAGAGAATACAAATTTTTTCAATTAGCTCGTCAGCTATCCTTCGCACGTCTATCACCCTTACCGGTCAAAATCCAAGAGAGCTCCCTCTTCCATTTTTCAAATCAGTTGTCGATTCAATTTTCGTTTCCCGCTAAAGCGGCTTTTCGCAACCCGTTGTGGGTATTTGAACTCCAGGTGACTTTGGAAATTATTCCAGTCTTGGACTTTGGTACTACTTTTGTACCGCCTTTTAGTCCAAATATTGACCGAACTGTCATTTCCCACCCTGTTGTTGTCGTCGGTCGCGGTCGACTTGACGTTCGGGATCTTGCATCACATGTAAACAAATATTGACAGCTAGTGGATAGTTTAATTGTGTTTCTTGAGTCGTCTATAGTAGAAACTAGCATCAAATTTCCGCATTGACGTGAAAATGATTCAATTGGACGTCGACTGTCGCAAATTATATGATGTTGAAAACGGCACCCAAAAGCAACGATGGGAAGAACTCGGCATTCAGCGGCCTGGAGAATCTTCGACCCGTCTCCTTAGCATCCTCACATCGGCTGTCCCAAATCATCGTCTTTGCGGATCCATCGCTACCAATCACGATCGGGGACAATCCAACAGAATAATCTGGGATCCACGGTAAGTTCACTTATGTATTTCCCTGTAGTTACCTATACTCCTCGCGGTAGATCAGATACTGGTATCGTTCCAATCGGTGCCAACTGACGTGCGCCTACTGCTCGCGAGCCCCTTTCCCAAATCCTTGCGGTTGTCGGGTATTTTCCCTGCGTTGGTCGGTGGTGTTAATCCGTCCTACGATTCGCCGCCCTGCATCGAATAGTCCTCTACGCTACGGCCCTGATAATTAACTACTATCTAGAATCGGTGAGTCCCTCCTGGGCGACTAACTACCCTCTATCACTCTTACTTTCGAAGATTGGTAGAGGGTATATTTTTTTTTTTTTTTTTTATTTATAATTTCGACGGGACGCGCTTAATGTCTATTGGTTCCGACCGTGACACCCCCCTCGCTTCAGAGGATTCCGCGGGAATTCTCGACAATCATCTTTAACGATCAATCCGATTAAGCAACTTTCCGTTCCACGGCAACCGTCAACTCGCTCGCTCGCGTATCCAACACCTACTCCTAGCTTGAATTTTACAACTCTCTACCTCGCATTTTCGTTCACGCTTACGGAATCAACCCACTCACTCAACTAATCGATGTACAAACAGAGCAACAGATCGATACAACTCACCTCCTTTCAAATACGACTTGAGCCCTATGCGTTTGTTTCTTAACTCTACAACCTGGCCTACATGCCTATACCGCTGTATCTTAGCGTCTTGGTCGGCGCTGAAATGTCTAGTTCTACGTTCAATAATGCAATTTTTTTTTAAAACGGAAATATCGATACAACTGTACGTCCAGCCTCTTTAATCCGCAGAAGATTCGTAATTCCATTTCAAATTGACTCAACTACCCATTTCTATAAGATCATTCTACTTTCCAAATGAGAAATTCTTCTGTGTATACTTGACAACTCCTGCTTGACTTCGTGCATGTGATATTTCGTGTTGTAGTTAGAACTTGGTGACGTATATTACCCCCCTTCACGTCCCGACACTAATCCTGTTTGTACTCGGTTTTAGGACACCACACACACAGCCACTACCATGGATTGATGACACACAAATCGGCCAAAAAAAAACGAACTCGCAAAATAAAACAAGAATACCACGAAGCCCGCGGAATAACGCCGATCACCACCCACTTCCCGCCGAGAAATGAAATGGTAATTTTTTTCCAATCCACATATCCTAAAATTTTATATTGTAATGCATGCATTATTCCGAACTTTTTGAACACCTCAATTCTTTCGCAAATCCCACTCTCCTCTACGACATAAAGCTCTCTTTTTTTTTCTTAAATCGATGCCACCACCCCCACTAACCTATCGCGCTTATACTATTATATAACTATTACCACCACCTCTATCTACTAAGATGCTTACACTAAAGCTCCAACACCACTACCCTATCCTATTTACGAACTAATCCCACCACCCTACGAAAACGCACAACTTAGTTTCCCTAACTCAATTTCCATCCATATTATTGGAAATCTTCAGACTGTGACCAAGCCTAGATTTTACAGCTACTTCATCTATACCGTCCCCTGGGTTTCACTATCGTTTGCAATGTATAGCTTGAGATCTTTCGAATGCCAGTTACCCGCAGACTTCCCCTTCAAATCCACCAGATCAAAAGTCCATGCCGACGTTTTCTTCCTGATAATATAAGGACCGACGAACGCGGGAGCCAATTTTGCCGCGAAATTTTTAGTGGCGTCGGACAAGACGTAATTTTTCTTCCAGACCTTATCCCCGATCTGGAACGCCACCTCCCTACGACGCAAGTCATACCGCCCTTTACTAGACCTGGCCGCCTTGACCATCCTTCTCACCACTTCCTTCCGGATCGCTTCTAGAGTCTGTGCGTTTGATGTTGGCGAAAAATCTTTCTGCCCACCATCTGGAGGCTCGCCTTCCTCCCAGTAAGTGATCATCTCCCTTCCGAAGTTAAGGAAGTACGGTGAGAACCCTGTAACTTCATGTTTGTATGTACGAAGCGCGCACGCGATTTTTGCCAAGTATACATCCCAGGAGCGATGGTTGTCGGACACATAACATCGTAACATACACTTGATGTCCTGATTCCGACGCTCCGCCGGATTGGCCTGAGGGTGATATAGGGCGGTGTAGCTCACCCGCGTTCCATACCTCTCTATCGCCTGCCGAAACTGCTTGCCTGCAAATTGCACTCCATTGTCACATACTAGGATTTTCGGTACCCCGTAGACTAACAGAACATTTTCCTCCAGCAGACGGAAAACCGCCGCTGCCGACGCTGTTCTTACCGGTAGTAAAACGGAGAATTTCGTGACGTAGTCCAGTACCGTCAGAATATAGGTGTATCCACGCGTTGACCTAGGCAGTGGCCCTATTAGATCCACGCACACCATCTCCCAGGGAGATTTAGCCTCACCAGCCCTGGTAGACATCAATCCAACTGGAGCTTTTCGCTCAATTTTGCACGCCTGGCACACTTTACACCTTCGCACATAACTCCGGATATCCGACCGCATGCGAGGCCAATAAAAATTTTGCGCTACACGCGCTACCGTTCGTGCAATCCCCATGTGCCCTGCCTTCGGGTCATCGTGGCACCGATGAAGTATGGTTCCCCTCTCTGCTTTTGGCACAACTCTCTTCCACCCATGATCAACTCCCGCCACTCCTCGCCTGCCCGGACATTGTTTCCATAACCCGTTCCCCACGACCTTCCAATTTGAGAACTTGTCCGGATTCGCGCTTACTTCCGCCATCATCTTTGCAAACCAAGGCTCCGTTTCTTGAGAGGACAAAACACAATCTACTTGGGCGATCGCTCGAGATAGTGCGTCTGGTACTAGGTGCTCTTTCCCCTTTCGGTGTATAACCTCAAAATCGAATTGCTGAAGCCTTACTGCCCATCTGGCCAATCTTCCCGTTGGATCTTTTAGATTATTCAACCATACCAGAGAATGATGGTCAGTTATGACCACGAAGCGTGTCCCCTCGATGTATGGTCGAAGCTTTTCAACAGCCCATAGCACCCCCAAACACTCCTTCTCAGTCGTAGAGTACTTCCTCTCCATTTTCGACAGCGCCCTGCTCAGATAGCATACCACTTTTTCTCCCAATGGGTGCGCCTGACTCAACACCGCTCCGATGCCTACGTCTGATGCGTCCGTCTGCACCTTGAACGGCAGGTCAAAGTCTGGACAGGCTAAGACTGGCGCTGTCGACAGTTTCTCTTTGCAGGACGTGAAAGCTTGCTCGCACTCTTCCGACCAGACAAATCTACGACCCTTCTTCAATAGGTCACTGAGAGGAGCCACCATCGTCGCGTGACCCGGGATGAATTTTCGGTACCACGACACCATACCAAGAAGACGTCTAACCTGCTTCACCGTCGTGGGCCGCGGAAACTCCCTGATAGCCTGCACTTTCTCGGGATCTACGCTAAGTCCCTCCCTGTCCACCAGATACCCTAAATATTTAAGCTGCGACCGGCAAAACTGACATTTCTCTCGTGACACGCGTAAGCCCGCTTCTCTTAATCTAACAAAAACTTCCTGGAGAACCTCCATGTGCCTATTAAACGTTTCTGTCACTATAATTATATCGTCCAGATAGGTAAATACAAATGGTTCCAATTGCGGACCCAAAACGGTGTCGATAAGGCGCTGCCACGTCGCACCAGAATTATGGAGGCCGAACGGCATTCTCAAAAAATGAAATAACCCTCTACCCGGCACGGTGAATGCTGTGTACTGCCGGGATCCTTCAGCCATCGGCACTTGCCAATACGCTGACCTGACATCCAGCGTCGACAAAAATTTGGCGTTCCGTAATTTCTCCAAGGTGGTGGAAATATATGGCAACGGGTATGCATCTTTCTCCGATATAGCATTTAATTTGCGGAAGTCTACGCAGAAGCGATACGACCCGTCCTTCTTGCGAACGAGCAGTATTGGAGACGACCAGGGACTCGACGATGCTTCGACCACTCCATTTCTTAGCATTTCGTCCAGCTCTTCATTGATCTGCCTCTGAACTGCCGGAGATACCGGATAGTATCTTTGTTTGATGGGTGATGCCGTGGTCTTAATTACGTGTTCCACCGATTTCGCGCAGCCCAGACCGTCTCCCATTAATCTGAACTGCTCTTCCAACATATCCGTTAAGACCTTGGTTTCCTCATCTGATAATTGCGACCGTCCGCGCAGTGCGCCCCCGCTATTCAGCTCCACCGTCGCGACGAAACTCCACTGTTGACCCCTCATGTCTAATACCACGCCGAACTTCTGCCAGAAATCTACCCCTAGTATTACTTCGTGAGGTATCGACGGCACTATCAATGTCTCCAACCAATATTCACGATTATTCAAAGAAAATCTCAACCGCGCCTCACCAGCCACAGCGCAAGTCATCCCATTCGCCAGTCGAATTTCTCCAACTCCCTCTCGACCCAAAGTCGCCCCATTTCCTTCTAATTGAATCCAACCCTTCCCACCGACTATTGTCCTACTTGCTCCCGAATCTAGCAGACCATCCATGGTAATACCCTCAATCTCCACTCGTAGATGCGGGCGGCTATCCTGAACACTTCGCACCAGCGCGTACTCTACCACTGGTTGGGCTACTTCTTGCTGCGGCCTCTGTTCTGTGCTCGCTCGACCGCCTAGCGAGCACGTCGGTCGTTTCCCGAAGTTTCTCTGCTTGACCTAGCCCTCGATCCTTGACCTTGGCTCATACTTCGACAATCAGGACAAGCAGAGCGCATGACTCCCTGACGTCCACACCCGAAACAGCGACGAGGTTCCCGACAGTCCCTCGACATATGCCCTTCACGTTTACAATTCCAGCAGAGCATCTGATGCTGTGTTGTTACTGCCGCTACTGTATCCCCGTTCCTTGTGCCCATGTATGCCAGATCTGGCTCCAGACAACGTCTAGATCGTGTGCTCGGAGGCACGAACGCTGCTACCGAAGCTCTCGTCGCGTCCAGCGTTCGGCCCATTTGTACCAGTTCTGCAATCGAGGTCACCGTTTTCAAACTCAACTGCTGCTGGTAAAAAGGCGCTATATTACGACGTAGTATACGTAATTTCTCCACCTCTGAACAGTCCGTCTTCAAACGACTAAACAGGCGCTCCATTATAGCGACGTATACCCCAATCGATTCACCCTCTCCCTGCGTGCGTTTTCGAATTTCTTCCCACAGCCTGTCTTCATAATCGGAGGGCAGGAACTCTGCCTTGAGTTCGACCACTAGTTCATCCCAGGACGCTACCAAGTTTCGGTTAGCCCGAAACCATATCAATGCACGGGAGTCGAATAAGTCAACAGCCGCTCTGAATAACTGGGGTTTTGTGAGTCCCCTCGCTAGTCGTAGTTCCTCGACTCGTTCCAAGAAAGCGTTCACGGACCCTGACGCATCTCCGCTGAACTTCAGCCCCCATTTCGCTACCTCCGCAAGACTAGTTGTTCTTGTTTCCTGACGCACCACCGTGATTGGCATGTCCTCCTCAACATCTTGTTCGTCATCGCTCTCTTCCTCCGTCTTGGAAACAAAGGTCCCCATTGCGAGGATGAACCGTTTCCTGAGTTCCTTGACTCCCTCTATCTGTTCTGGCGTCGTGGCCCGCATACGTCCCAAACGACGAAAAGCAAACTCTACCTTGACACGAATCTTCAGATATTCAGACGCGATCCTGTCTCCCGATACCTTCGTCACCAACTCTTCAATCTCCGCCGCTTTCGCTACAAGCTCCGCATGATCCGTCTCATACTCGAACGGGTAAGCTGCCTCCACGTATGAGGTATCCAGCGCTGATTCTGACTTGAGAGTTGCTCTTAGCGTCTTTCGCATGCTCTCCACATTCTCCGCTGGGAATCCACGGATGGCGAGCTCATATATGAGCTCATCTTTGCTCAGTCGATCGACTAGAATCTTCATCACGATTTCCTAGAATACAAATCTACTCTACACCGCCTCGCGTTCAGTATATTTATGCTATTCCCTATAATGGACTTCCGATTGAAACTGCCAAACTAAATATTTTCTCCACCAAAGGCCTTCGCCACGTTCTACCGACCACCTATTAATCTTCCACAATATGGCCCCTGTCACTAAACCTGAAAAAGTTCACGCACCCTCCTAAATTCAGCTTTACCCGCACTTCACACACTTCTCACACTACATTCACCCTACGCTTTCACTCGGTTGCAAAATTCAAGCCTGAAAATAATATATCTATTTCGATATCTTCAGAACTCCAAAAAAATATATATATATATAATTCAATGTTGATGTTTTCTCAATAAAAATATACTGACTATTTGCTTCTTGAAATATATCCGACTACGATTTGCTCTGTTCACACTCTATGTAATAAATTTTTGTGGCGCATATATTCAAACGCTCCGCGGACTTTGAAAACCTTCCCACAATTTGGGACTGAGAAGCTACAATTTTCTTCCGTACCGTTAATAACCGCTATCCCGTTATTATTGGCCCCACGTTGGGGGCCAATTTGTTACCGAAATACTATTCGAACGCGAAAAACCCTTTTTCCCCAACTGGGGCGCAAGGGCGGCAGTCTTTGGGCGGCTTTTGCTCGCGAAGAAAAGAAAAATGGGTCGCGGGTGGGCGCCACTCGCTTCTATGCCAAAGACTGCCTCACTACCGTCACCCTGAAGCGAGAAGAGGAAGACGATATGAAGCCTTTTAACCGCTCGCGTCTCGAGTAAGAATTGACCTCCGAATTTTATTTTGACTTCGCGTCTTTTCACTTAGTCGCCCTTGCACTCTGTAGTTTAATTCACTTTTCTTTTATATATACAAAAACATCTATGATTTATTCTGCACGGATTTCAAAAATACAACCGCCGTTACTTCGCTCTACCCGGTCGGGTAGTATGTACTTAATATCTATACACTCTTTTGTTTTTAGGAATTCATACGCATCTAAAACTAAAACTAGCTAACCTGATTTTTCTATCTTGACGATGATGATTACTCGCTCGTTGGGGCCCGTTCGAATCCGCCATCAACGCAAATATACCAGGATCATACACTGCTTTCGTCCGCAATCCTTCTCCACGTCGCTACTTAGCTCGTTACCCTCGAGTATCACTTGTTCTTCCTTAGGATGCTCCGGTCCTCATACTTTCCATCTCACGCGAATTGCTGATGGTCAATCTTCACCTCGGCCACAATCGCTCGTTCAGGTTCAGTAATGTACCAAAAAGAGAATACAAATTTTTTCAATTAGCTCGTCAGCTATCCTTCGCACGTCTATCACCCTTACCGGTCAAAATCCAAGAGAGCTCCCTCTTCCATTTTTCAAATCAGTTGTCGATTCAATTTTCGTTTCCCGCTAAAGCGGCTTTTCGCAACCCGTTGTGGGTATTTGAACTCCAGGTGACTTTGGAAATTATTCCAGTCTTGGACTTTGGTACTACTTTTGTACCGCCTTTTAGTCCAAATATTGACCGAACTGTCATTTCCCACCCTGTTGTTGTCGTCGGTCGCGGTCGACTTGACGTTCGGGATCTTGCATCACATGTAAACAAATATTGACAGCTAGTGGATAGTTTAATTGTGTTTCTTGAGTCGTCTATAGTAGAAACTAGCATCAAATTTCCGCATTGACGTGAAAATGATTCAATTGGACGTCGACTGTCGCAAATTATATGATGTTGAAAACGGCACCCAAAAGCAACGATGGGAAGAACTCGGCATTCAGCGGCCTGGAGAATCTTCGACCCGTCTCCTTAGCATCCTCACATCGGCTGTCCCAAATCATCGTCTTTGCGGATCCATCGCTACCAATCACGATCGGGGACAATCCAACAGAATAATCTGGGATCCACGGTAAGTTCACTTATGTATTTCCCTGTAGTTACCTATACTCCTCGCGGTAGATCAGATACTGGTATCGTTCCAATCGGTGCCAACTGACGTGCGCCTACTGCTCGCGAGCCCCTTTCCCAAATCCTTGCGGTTGTCGGGTATTTTCCCTGCGTTGGTCGGTGGTGT
Source organism: Nemotelus nigrinus (assembly GCA_947369275.1). Taxonomy (NCBI): domain Eukaryota; kingdom Metazoa; phylum Arthropoda; class Insecta; order Diptera; family Stratiomyidae; genus Nemotelus; species Nemotelus nigrinus. Next base: position 43,001,374 of record OX376373.1, on the reverse strand, counting down.
TAATCCGTCCTACGATTCGCCGCCCTGCATCGAATAGTCCTCTACGCTACGGCCCTGATAATTAACTACTATCTAGAATCGGTGAGTCCCTCCTGGGCGACTAACTACCCTCTATCACTCTTACTTTCGAAGATTGGTAGAGGGTATATTTTTTTTTTTTTTTTTTATTTATAATTTCGACGGGACGCGCTTAATGTCTATTGGTTCCGACCGTGACAAGATTCAACAGCATTAGACAGGTAAACGAAACGAGGAGACCACACTTGGGAGCAATATTCAACAATGCTACAATCAAGGAGAACACATGTGCCGATATTGGCTGCAATAACGAAACCTGCTACCTTCGAAGGTTTAGAAACAATAAAAAATACAAATTTTAACTCCGGATCAAAAATGATACCAAGGTCCTGTTGGTGCTGATGTACATGCATCAAAAAACTATCAAACAAAAACTATTCAAAGGAAAATGGATTTGGCTTATTGGAAAAAGACATCACAAAATACTTGGAAACATTAAGAGCAAGTGAGTTCAGAATCACTTAAAAGAAAAACATCCAATTGTACATTACTAAAATCATTCAGGGAAGCGATAGCACGGCAAATTTTCAGCGTACAAAAGAGATTTAGACTTAAAGTTACAAAGAAGGTCATTGATAAACAACGTGAAAAGGAGGGGACCAAGGATAGAACCTTGAGGAGCACCAGAAGTAGGATACAAAGGAGGGAAGAACAACCATTAAAAACAGCAAGGCAAGTGTGATCATGGATGTAAGAAGAAAGCCAGTATATAAGGGAACAGCAAACACCAAAATTACAAATCTTTTCTAACAGTACTGAGTGGTTTACCCTGTCAAATGCTTTCGTGAAGTCAGTGTAAATCGCATCAGCTTAGAGACCGTTGTCCAAAGTACACGCAACGAAGTTGGTGAATTGCATTTAATTAATAGTCGTAGAACACCCTGGTGCTCTTTAGAAAATCAGTGACTAAGAGCATTATGAATTCTTTCATAAACGATCCGCTCAAGCAACTTAGGAAAGCAAGAAGGAGGCGATATAGGAGAGTAGTTGGTAATATTACCAATGTCCCCTGATTTAAAAATCGGAAAAACATAGGCAGCTTTCCAGCTGGCAGGAAAAACACTAACAGACCAACTCAAGCTAAATAAAATAGACAAAGGTAGACATAAGGAAGATGCAAGAGACTTAACAAACACATTAGCATTACCATCAGGGTCGCTGTTTGTTGAATGATCCAACGAGAATTTTTATTTTTTATTATATTAGAATTTTTACCCTCAGAGGATTAGTTACCACAAAATTTTAATGAGATGACACAGTCGCAGCAGAGTTCCCTGAAGTAATGTTAAGGGTAGAAATGGAGGAAGCAAAGAACTTAGCAAAAAAGTCACAAATATCTTGAGGAATAGAAAAATAACCTTCAGAAAAAAAGGGCCAGGTAATTGATTACTAGTTTTAAGAGAACGGACATTCGACCAACTACGAAGAAATTCATTTCGAGCCTTATCTATCTTGCGCAAGATTTAGAAAATCAAGGACGACAAGCACCATGATGAATAAAAGACTCAGACGTAAATCTAGAAAGAAGAAAGAGCCTAATTGATTTCAAGCCCACCAAAGAAAGAAAATCGCTCTATTGAATAAACAAAATTTGATGGAAAGAGGGGGATGATATAGATCGGGATCGATATAAGGAAAAGATGATGCGTAAATAGATAGATTAGAAGAAAGAACATTAAAAAATAAACAAGTTCCAACAAGCGGCTGTTATTATTAGGAATGCAAGTAAACTGGAATAAGGAACAAAACGAAAGACAGGATGAAAGGGAAATGGAAAGTGCATTTGTAGCCAAAGTGGCTAAGGACGAGAGATCCCACTGAATACAACCCAAAAGATAAGTTTCCTCAACTATGTCACGATTAGGTAAATAATAATTTAGACTAACATTCCTTTCTCCATTGTTTCTACATGTTTTAGATCGAGATATTCATTCAAACTCTGATCCCTGTCTAGTCTTTGCAGTAATTCCTGTCTAATCTTTGTTCAATTCAATTAATGGTCATGAGCAACTCGTTTATGCGTGTGTTTAAAATGCTCCTTACATCGAATTGTATCCTCGGTTTTGCATGATAAAAAATTTGATGCTTATGCGTTTCTGTTCTTTTGACAGCTTCTGTAGCTCATATCTTTCATTATACTAGGTCTGTTCTCGTACTTTCAGTTGCTGAGCTTTTCTGAATTTTCCTGAATCAGGTGGGGGAGGAAATTCATGAAAGTTACGGGAACGCTCTCATTACATTTCTTGCAAATTGACAACCAAAAGTGTCAGTTTTTGGGAGAATAGTGTTTATAAAGTCATCCTAAGCGGGGATAAATTATCGTCACAAAAATATTCGACCTTCATAACAACATTACGCAAAACATATTTCGCTTGTCGCGCACATTTGGGATATTATTTACTCGTGCCACCACCGTTTACGGGAACGGCTTCATTGCAATTAATTGCAATTAATCGCAATTAATTGTAGTACGGGAATATACCTACTATTTCCTGAGTGAAAATGTTTATAATTTTTTTATAATCAAAACGTAACGGAAAAGAAAATTCGTATTTATGTGAGCGAAAACATGATCGTATCAGCTGATATCAAGAAAATACTGGCTTTAATAAAATACAAAGATGAATACTCTTTGCATTCAGAATAAGTGTAAAACCCTTACCACGAAGAATGATACTAGCTTATATTGATATAAAAGTACGAAAGACATTGATTAACAAATTTCAAATTAGCTTCAATAATCGCAAAAAGAATTGTACTTACTTATCAATGCATTGCGCTGCAGTTATTATATGAGAATTCGAAATAAGGGCACCACTGCAAAACGCTCCAATACTATTTATTAAAGCAACTTGATAAGTAAAACGGCCTTTAGGTGCTACATCGCCATTGACGATACGCGTTTTCGGGTAAATATTTTTAATATTATAATCATCATAAAATTTATTTAAATTGGGCTCTATCTTATAAGAGGAAGCAAATACGGCGCTGAGAACCACAAGACAAGCACCAAAATCAATCAGCCAATTCATACTGAACACTTGTATAGTACTAATTGAAAATTCATTGATGTATTTCCAGTTATTAATTCATTACATAATAACTGCAGTAAAGCGATTAAATCGAACATACATCCATTTATAATTGCAGATGATGATCATAAAACATTTATCTAAATTGATTGATGCCAGCAATAATGAAATTTTAGTATTTAATATTGCTCCATTTAGAGAATATTATTGAGTTGCCGCTGTCTATATAACTTTAGGATGAAATCAATTTCTTATACTAACAACCGGATCATCACAGGAGACATATAGCACATGAAGATTACATGACAGCATTTGACAGTGCGCTGTGGCGATGACTGTATCGGAAGCTATAGGAGCAGAGAGCCTATAAGAGTTACCGTCTGCTGAAATTTTAATACTTTTAAAAATTCAAGCAGTTGCTACTTGTTTCCATTATGAGGTAAAATTTTAAGAAAATGAATCTTCGTTATAAAATCTTCGTCATAAGGTGCTTATCATAAAAAATTTATTGGAAGTTTCGTTTCGTCGTAAAATAATATAAATGAATTTCTATAAATATATATAGGTTCCTGAAAATTCATTCAAGTGCCTACCCTCGTCAAAGGGTTAATGATATCCTAATTTTGACAAAGATTTTGATTTTCTTACTCGATTGAATCCACGCATTCTTGATATAATCTCATTGAATCTTTATGTTGATATAGGTACATAAACTAATTTTCTTCTCAAATCAGTAAAAAGCTCTTCGCTACCTATGCTACATTACTAGAGCAAATATTTTCTACACTGAAACAGCTTTATGAGAATTACAAAGCTTTTCGTTTTCCAAAATACAATGATTCGAATATAGTATACAATGATCTGAAATTACTTGCATTCCGAAATTCAATTAATCAATTAATCTGATTAGAAATGAATAGCAAATCAAATTTAAAAACATGTCCAGATATCGTTATCGGCATTATTCTCAATTGACTTATCGACCTATTTTGATAAGTTAGATATTTTAAACGGTGGAAATTAGCTAAGCACCAATCATCATCAACCTAATACCCTTCAAACTGATAATATTGCTGTCAACAGTTTGACTTAACTTTAACTTTCTTAACAATCACATCATTTCGTTGGAACCATGAAGTGGTGCACAGGTGTTTGTATAGTCTTCGCGATTTTCGTTGCCGCTTTTACGGCAGCCTTTTCAATAAAATCACCTAGTGCTTCGGTGGGGGGTCGTATTATCGGCGGCCAGGAAGCCGATCCCGGTCAGTTTCCTTTTCAAGCAGCTTTACGAATCAACATAACGGGCCGTGATAATTTTGGTACTTGCGGTGGTTCGCTGATTTCACCTGATTACGTCATCACCGCTGCCCATTGCGTTCTCATCACTAATATTGATCATATCGAAGTTCATCTTGGAGCTCACAATATATACGATACGCAAGAAGAGGGACGCATATCGATTTTGGTGCCGAAGGAGAATATGATTGCTCATGAAAATTATAATCCGAGAACTATTGAAAATGATGTTGCGTTACTGAAGTTAACGCAGTCGATTACACCTACAGGTAAATATCGTTATTTTACTAAAATTTAACAAGATTTTGTATATAATTGTAAATAATATAATCCTGCTGAACATTGTTTAATTTTACAATCCGGTATTTACGTAGATTCCAATAAGAATTGATAGTTAGTCAGAACTGACTTTTAATGTTAGTTCTTTGAAATTAAAAATATATTTTTAGATAGTACATCCAAAGATTTCTAATTTAATATACGCAATAACAAAAAAAAACCAAGCGCATAAGAACCGCTAGAAAGACTGATTTTCGAAGAAAAGTCGAGGAATTGTGTAGGTTTTGAATGCATATTCTATTAAACGTGCTTTTTATTTTATTACAATCAACCTGTATCGAAGGTCATGTGCCATTTTGATCCGATGATTGCATCATAAGCCATGGGGGGAAAAGATTTCCAAAGTTAACACGCGTAACACTTTCAAAATTAAGGAAAACAGAACACTGCCAGCGCTTTGGTAACACTGCAACTAAAACAGCAACCTGCCACAACTGATCCTTCAGACGTCAAGATCAACATACCCTGTGAATTTCGTTTTCAATCCATCGGAGATGGAATAATTTTTAGAGTTGCCGACCTCAAACAAATAACAGGAAGTAAACATTCTTTACTTATGTTTATTGCATGGTGATGAAAATTTGAAAATGTATTGGACGCATCTCAAAATTGACCAAAATCATCGTAGTTAGCAGTTCTGCCCTTATTTTGCAGCCAAAAATCTTTCAAATTTGGCTTACATTAAAAGCAATAGGAGAAGAAAATTCTTTTTGGCATTAAATAATGCAAGATAACGAAAAAAAAACCATATTTGCAAATAATTTCCATCAAGTATGCTTCGATTGGAACGTCCAATAGCTCATTATCGGTTTTTCATTGAAAATGAAGGACAATTTTTTATATATTAATAATTAGAAATTTCATCCAGTTATTTATTGACCATTTTATTGCACCACCTTCTGTCATCTTTTGGGTAACAATATAACACTGAAAAAAATCCACATGGCGCCCAGTAACATAGCGCATTATTTATGGTCCCATACGCCATGTACATAGTACTCTGAGCCATGCAATATGGCTCCCAGCGCCATAAAGTCAGAATCTATTGGGTCAATAACTTAATTCGTGCGGTTTTTTTCAAAATTTGAATGTTTATTTAAGAAAGAAACTGTACAATAGTATTATTCAAAGTATTGCCCATCTGAAGCTATGATCTTTTCCCATCTTTCTGGCAGTTTGCGGATCCCATCCCAAAAGAACTACGCCGGCTTGGCAGCCAAGAATGAATCAAGCCAATTTTTGATATCCTGCTCTGATGTGAACCGTATTCCAGTGAGGGCGTTCTGTATCGATCGGAACAAATAGTAGTCAGAAGGGGCAAGGTCTGGGCTATAAGGCGGGTGGGGTAAAACTTCCTATCCACTGTTTTCCAAATAGTTCTTAACCGGAACAGCAACGTTGGGCCGAGCGTTGTCATGATGGAAAATTATTGCCTCGTGTCTGGTCGCATATTCCGGGCGTTTTGCGGCTACTGCTCTCTTCAAACGGATTAATTGTGTTCGGTAGCGTGCTTCATTGATGGTTTCACCCGGTTTAAGCAGCTCATAAAACAGCACACTCTTCTGATCCCACCAAATACAGAGCATTACCTTCGCGCCATGGATATTCGGCTTTGCCGTTGATTTGCCTGCTTGGCCGTATTTCACATATGGTTTTTTTCGGTTGGGGTTGTCGTAATGGATCCATTTTTCACCACCCGTAACAATCCGATGCAAAAATGACTTCCTTTTGTTGCGTTCCAGCAGCATTTCGGACATGCAAAACCGCCTTTCGACGTCTCTCGGCTTGAGTTCATGTGGAACCCAATTTCCTTGCTTTTGAATATATGCAGCTCCTTTCAAACGTTTTGAAATGGCTGTTTGAGTGACACCCAAAGATTCTGCGAGCTTTTCTTGTGTTCGGCAACAATCTTCATCCAGTAAAACTTCCAGTTCTTCATCTTCAATTTTTTTTGGCTGCCCAGGACGTTCATCGGCTTCCAAGTTAAAATCACCACTTTTAAATCGTGCAAACCACCTTTGGCAGGTTCGCTCAGCTAGAGCATGCTCACCATAAACTTCCACCAAAATACGATGACTTTCGGCAGCACCTTTCTTCATATTAAAATAATGAAGAAGAATTCCCCGCAAAAACACTTTTTCAGCAACAAAGTTCGACATATTTGAGTGAAAAAAAAATTATTGTTGTTTACACTTCAAATGAATGGCATATACTGACAAGACGTACAATGACAGTAGCTTTCCAACGCAGGTTCAGAATATTGGAACGATGTTATATTATACAAGTTACGCCATCTCTTAGCAAACCGCACGAATTAAGTTATAGACCCAATACATAGCGCGTGGTCCCATGTAACATGGCGCAGCATTTATGGTCCCACACGCTATGTACATAGTACCCTGAGCCATGCAGTATGGCTCCGAGCGCCATAATTACATGGCGCAGAAATTATGGCCCCACACGCTATATTATATAGTACCATGACCCATGTAATATGGCTTCATTTATAGGTGGGCGAATTTAGATATTGTTCGTTATTTGAAGTATATTTGAATATACGGCCATACCACACTGGAATAACCGATTCTCGTCAGATCGCCGAAGTTAAGCAGTGTTGGTCGCAGTTAGCACTTAGATGGGGGACCATTTGGGAATACCACGTGACGTTCGCACGTAAAACTTTGTGCTGTCCCTTATCTAAACAAACTAGTTGTCTTGGAAACACTGTGAAAAAGAAAAAAAGAAAAAATAACATTAAAAAAAACTTAAACTCAACCGCGGCCATCAAGATATTGTTTGTATTGAAGGTATTGTTTGAGTCGAGGAAAGAGATAGAAGTCACTGGGAGCTAGATCTGGCTAATAGAGTGGGTGTTCAAGCAGTTCGAATCCTGTTTCTTTAATTGTATCCATCGCAACTGCAGCCTTGTGAGCTGGTGCGTTATCTTGATGAAACAGACCTCCGGCCCGCACTTTGCCACGTCTTTTTTCCTTCATTGCCTCTCGCAGTCTTCTTATCCAGTCTGCGTGGTCTGCTCCTTTTTTCAAATATTCCACCATAATAATTCCTTCAGCGTCCCAAAAAACTGATGCAATAACCTTTCCTGCCGAACTCGACACTTTGAGTTTCTTCAGCGTCGGTGAAGAGGGTCGCTTCCAGGTCATTGATAGCATTTTGGTTTCTGGATCAAAATGGTGGATCCATGTCTCGTCCATGGTCACGAAACGTGACAAAAAATTCTCCTAATCTGCCTGGAAATTTTCGAGATTCATCCTTGAAATGTCGACTTGTTTCTTCTTATGCTCGTCCGTTAAAATTCTTGGTACCCAGCACGCAGAGACCTTCTTCATATGTAATTTGTTGGCAAAAATTTTTCGAGCACTACCATATGAGATTCCAGTGACCTCAGCTACATGCCTGATGGTCATTCTACGATCTGCCAACACGACATCTTCGACTTTTTTTACGTTGACTTCAGTGAGGGATGGTGATAGACGTCCTTCATGGTGTTCATCTTTAGTGGATGTTCTTCCCAGCATGAACTCCTTGGCTCAGCGTGCAACGGTGGAATATAGAGAAGCAGAGTCCACTAATGTTTCCACTATGCCGCCGTGTATGTCTCTGATAGACAATTTTTTCAAACAGAGATATTTAATGACAGCTCTAAGTTTCAGCCCACCTTACTCCTCACCTTAACACTAAATCATCCCTTAGTGCAGATGTTCCGCACTATGCCGCTAGCTGTCGCAGGCTATAGTTTAAAATTTTCACCTAGTCCATATACATATATCCATCTTCCGAAATGTTTAGTTCTATAGAAATATAAATTTTTGGGCCGAGTAAAACGTTTCCACCACCTTCCAGGAAGAAGAGCAATGGAAGCTAATGCGTGGTAAACAAAAAACGCAATCAAGCAGTCGTAAAGGCTGGTACTGACCTTATCGTGAAGCTAAATTTTGACGAATCTCCATTACCTGGTCATTCTGTGGACTGAAATTTTTGGAAATATGGAAAAAAGCGCAGATTCTGTTGACTGTTGACAGATAAAATGTCAAAAATTTCAATTTTCGATCGATTTTGTAATTGAAAAGACATTCGCACAATTCAATTCTCAAATTCAAAAACCAAGTGTCACTTTTTATCTCGAAAAAATGAGCTGCACAAACTAATTTAGCGTAAAATGATTGGAGACATGTGAAAGCAAATTTTTCACGCTAAAGCTTAATACTGTATTCGATTTCAAGGGAAATTTTCATAAAAAATTTCACGTAAAATCTGGTTCGGCGAAAATTTAGCTCGAAAATAAACAGGAGTTGTATTCAGTTTTTGGCATGAAAAGTTGCTTTGAAGTTGCTTTCGCTTTGAAAATTTAGATGGCATTGACCCATGTCTCCAATCATTTCACGCCAATTTAGTTTGTGCAGTTCATTCTTTTGAGCTAAAAAGTGACATATGGTGTTTGAATTTGAAATTTGAATAGTGCAAATGTCTTTCCAATAAGAAAATCGATCGAAAATTGAAATTCTTGACATTTTATCCGTCAGTAATGAGCAGTGTCTCTGCTTTTCTCCATTGCCGAAATTTTCGCTCGAAAGAATGACCAGATTGGACACATGTCAAAATTTAGCTTCACGATAAACTCCGTACCAGCCTTAAGAAGTGTGTACCACTCTTGCTCAAATTTCGCCGAAACAAATTTCGCGTGGAATTTCTTATGAAAATTACACGTAAAATCGAAGTTAATACTAAGCTTAGTACACGATTATAACAAACGTCAGCTAAAACTGACGGCCACCTAAAACTGAGGAGTAGTCAACTAAAATTACGGCAAAAGAAGGACTTATTTAAAAGATGGAAATAATAGATATCAATTTGAGAAAGGGGAGAAATTTGCTTACGATCTAAGTTGACGTTCATATGGCATTGTCATTATGATCTGTCATCTGACAACCAGATTAGATATGCACTGAACAGGAAATTTATTATCCCGAAATGGAATGGAGCGGAAAGGAAATCTAATGTGGATTGTGTGGACTTCAATTGGGATAATCTAACAAAAAGGCTTGGAGAAATTCCGCTGTCGAGAAAAAGTTTTATTCCACAGCGGAAATTAAGAGCAGTTCTTCTTATGTTTTGGCCAGGTGAGTGGACAGATCTCCGGCGACAACGAATTTTGGTTTCAAAAATTTCAATTTTTATGCCGATTCGCGCAAGAGGGAATACGGTTTTTAGGACACATTAAAAAAAAAATTTATTTTTTGGGAAGCCTAAAGAAGGAGAGAAACGAAATTTCAACTTGAAAATCGTAACAAGGATCCTCGCAAAGAAGCACCAACAAGGGAAATCGATCTGATGTTTCGATGGTATTGCAAAATATAGTATGATCACTTTGATATTGGTTAATGTATACTTAAAATTCAGGGCTGCAATGGATTTTGTGCGTAGGGAAGTCGCTTGAGGAGTAGAAAAACGTATTTACTTTTTGTTGAAATCAATTGTTCATCAAAAAACATTTATCTTTTCGCGAATAATGTAGAATTACGCCATTTAGTTGTATTTTTTTCTAATAATCTTTTTGAGCTTTCAATTTTTGCGATAAATGATTATAGTCTTACGCCGTCGCTACATTCTCGCTTCAGAGCGGCGGTATAGCGGCAAAAAATATTTTCAAAAAAATTGAAACTGAAATTTAATAAATGTTTTGTGTTTCATTTTATCTTAAATTAGGTATCTCTGTAAAATAATTTATTATTAAATTTATAGCTAAAATTCAGTTTTTGGAACTTCCGACCTACTCCGATGTGGGACGTAATCTCGAAGACCAAGATGTGATTGCTGTAGGCTGGGGACGCTATTCTGATGGTAAGCGTATTCACCAGCGCATACAAACATTTTAACACTAAGGCAAAAAGTAATGTATTACATTCTCATACTTTTCAGCTGAATCTGGCATTTCTGATGTTTTGAAATTCATGAAAGTTCATGTTGAAAAGCAAAAAATTTGCCATCATTTTTATTGGGAATACACTTCGGGAAATATTTGCACATACACTGGCTATGGTGAAGGTGTATGTAACGGTGACTCCGGTGGTCCATTGTTGTATACAGATAATACAGGACGTACGATTCTTGTTGGATTGTCGTCGTATGTTAGTGATATCGGATGCGTAGTATCGGGATGGCCATCGGTATACGTTCGTGTAACATATTTTCTTGATTGGATAGCAGCAAATAGTAATATTCAGATTAAACCATGAAGGAGTGATTTGTCTAAAAATTGTTATATTTTTGATATTTGTTACATGACGATATTTTTTATTTGATTATTATTTTATTTTTCGATATTTTTTGTATCAAATTTTACATGAGTCCACAACTCTTTTCGAATGTAAATACAAGGTATGTGCAAAGAGTGTATTTGCTTAACTGAAGATGTTGGTCATATTCCCAGTCTCTTAGAATTTTCGAGCAGATCGTATAACGACGTGAATACCGACAAATAATTTACATGTTAAAGGTTTCGAGATTCAAACTATTCCGTTGAAATGTAATGAAAAAAAACTACATTAAATTTCAGTGGCAGTGTGTTGTTGGTAGAACCTCCTAGCATTTTTGATAGTTCGATATCACATTCTGTTCCTTCAACGGCAAAGTCAATTAAGCTCTACTGTACAGGTTGTATGCGGTATAACTAGAAGACAATCATGGCAGCTCAATTCGAACCGTCGGCGATGGCAGTCGAAAGCTAATCATCTACAAAGACAATTGTTGTTAGTGAATTCTTAATTGCCAATCATCTTTGTCAACAATTAGCTTATTAAACAAAGGGTAGTAAGGTTTGTGTCTCAGGATAATGTATGGATCCGACGCTGTACATTGTCGAAAAACTGAGAAAAGCACGCTGAAATGTCAAATACAGCGCCACTACCAAATCCTATTATCACCTCCACACGGTGGCTCCTGGAAATGCTAACGCAGCTAACAAGAAAGAGTGATGGCGAGCACACTGCGCCATAAAACAGAGTCCTCCGTCGGACCAGCCCTCCAGGTTGGGGGTTGGGCGAGGAGCTGACAACGCATCCCCGTTAAAAAAATCAATGTCACGGAACCAGGAGATCAGCCTCGGATCGGATTGACTAAACGGCAACGACTTCGGCAACGAAACATGGATTACTCTTTCGGATCTTGGAACGTTAGATCGCTAGAGCAGGTGCACTTCGAGAGCTTCTTAATGAGGCTTCAGCATACAACATCAACATTCTGACGATTCAACAAACTAGATGGCTTGGCAACAAAGAATGAGATGCGAACGCACACAGTGTTTATCAGTGGAAAAACTGCAGGAAGTGGAGAGTTTGGAGTTGCATCAATAGTAGACAATATATTCAAAAAATGCGTCACCAATTACAAACTAATAAATGAGCGACTGGGTGCGATCCGCATAAAACAAAAATTTTTAATGTTTGGTTGGTGAGCTGCCATGCTCCAACCGAAGACAAGGTAGACGCAGTGCAGGACGATTTTTACAGCACCTTAGAACGCACCGTTGACGCAGTGCCTTCGAATGACACGAAAATTGTTCTAGGTGACTTCAATGCAAAAATCAGCCGCGAAAAGGCTCATAGAGGAACCAGCTTTCCAAGGAGGACACAGCTTTCATCCAATTACGAACGAAAACGGGCAGTGTCTGATTAGCTTTGCAGCTAGCAGGAACCTTCTTGTAAGCTCAACATACTTCCCACATCGAGACATACACAAACGAACTTGGGCATCACCAGATGGTCGCACCTACAATCAAATAGACCACGTTCTCGTAGAAAAAAGGGTGGCCACCAGCATTCTTGATGTCCGGACACTATGAAGCGTGAACTGTGACTCCGACCATTACCTTATCAAAGCGAAATACCGATGTCATATATCGAGGTGTGAAAAACACTCAAAATCACGAATTCCGAAATACGACCTAGAAAAACTCAAGGAAAAATCGGTAGCTATTACATACAACAGCTATTACAGTCTACGCTCGAAAATCAGCTCCAAAATATCCCGCTATCGGGAGAAAACGATGCAGATATCGAATTCATGTGGACAAAGGTAAAAGAAGGAATCAAAATAGTACCGTCGGAATGACTGGTTTGATGATGAGTGTCAAGATGCTATTACAAAGAGAAATGAAGCTTACAAAGAGTTAATCCAACGACCAACACGGGCTAAAACCGAAAACTATAACATCCTCCAGCGACAGGCAAAAAAAAATGTGTCGCCAAAAGAAACGCCAACTTACCAACGACAAGATCGAGAAACTGAACGGAAGCATGACCTATAACGATCTACGAGCTGCGTATTTCTCAATCAAACACCTACGCGAGGGATAAAAACCACGAACGAACCTTTGTAACGGTATTTTAAACAGCTGCTTAATCTCGCGCCGACGACAAACTCAGCAGATCCAAATATACCAGAAGCAGAGCAGGACATTTACATCTCTCCACCAACATTCCAAAAAGTTCAGGCAGCCATGCGTATCCTTCGAATAAATAAAGCTCCTGGAATAGATGGAATACCTCCAGAATTACACAGAAATGGTGGAACTCTTCTTTGCAGCATTCTCCACCAATTAATAGTCAAAATTTGGGCAGCAGAACAGTTGCCAAATGATTGGCGAAAAAGTATTATATGCTCCATTTACAAAAGAGGAGACAAATTACGTTGCGAAAACTACAGAGGCATCGCTTTATTATGCTCGTCCTATAAAGTGTTGTCCAAAATTATTGAACACAAAGTGAAGCCCCTCTATGATAGCATCATAGGAGGGTAGCAAGGTGGCTTGAAAAATGCTGGGAGTATAATATCGACGAGCACCAGATCTTCGTAGATTTCAAGCAAGCATATGATAGTGTAGATAGAAATACACTTTACCGAATCACGCTCGACTTGGGAATTCGAATAAAACTGGTCTGCATGACCAAGGTGACAATGATGAACGCCGAATCTCAGGTCAAAGTCAACAGTGACCTAACCAACAGCTTCCACATTAACTCAGGGTTAAAGCAAGGAGATGGACTTGCCCCGATGCTATGGAACACATCATCAGAAAAATACCAGCTGATACAACAGGCACACTACTGTTCAAGTCCACGCAAAAAGTAGCATTCGCCGATGACGTCAACATTATGGCACGGACCATACCAGAAGCAAAGGAAGCTTTCCTAAGTTTAGAGTCAGAAGCTAAGAAAATAAATCTACGGGTCAACGAAGATGAAACCAAACGAATGACCCAAATAAGAAAAATGGGGTCAATTAGAAAAAACTTGACCTTACAACATCGAGAATGTAGATAACTTCATCTACTTAGGAGTCCACCTTGATTATTCAGGCAGTGAAAAGGACGAAATTTTACGGCGAATAAATGCAGCAAACAAGGTGTACTATTCCATACTCCCTATATCAAGTCTATGAACGTGCACAGGAATAATAAGCTTCGCATATACAAAACACTTATTAAACCTGTGCTTCTCTATTGAAGCGAAGCCTGAACTTTGACTACAGACCCCGAAAAGGCTCTGGACGTATTCGAGCGCAAAGTGCTACGACGAATTTTTGACCCCATACAAGAATGGACAGAAGGGAGAATGCGATACAACAATGAGTTGTACCATATATATGGCGACCCATGCATTATGCATTAAATTACGAAAATTACCATGTGCCGGCCACGTCGAGAGGATGGAGGCCAATAGACTACCTAAAAGAACGTTGAAAGGTAGAGCACAAGGGAAGCGTCCAGTTGGTAAGGCGAGGAAACGTTGGGAAGACACGATAGACGCAGACAGCAGGTCAATACTGGGGTTCAATAATTGGAGGCGGTCGTTACTGGAGGCCAAGGCCCGACTTGGGCTGTCACGCCATCGATGATGATGATAAAAAAAAAATTTAACTGTGTCTGGATCTGTCAAGGAAAACTGATCAAAAACTATGGAAAATATCAACGTTTTTAAGAGAATAGGAAAATAACTAAAATAACAAAATACAATCAATTAGGAAGGCAATTTTTGTTGGAATGTGATTTAAAACTTATACCGAACATTGCAATTAGATCATATCCCTTTTTTTTTCGACGTGCAACTGTCTGTGAGTCAAGTATTGAAATCCAGTGTTCTCGATCGAAGTGTTAGTCTCCTCTCTAAAAATCATTTGTGTGTGTATTCCTTGTATAGTGGTACGAAAAATCATTCGAAGTGAAGCGTAACTGCGAAGAAAGCACTAGTACAGTTTTAATACGCGACCGGCTCAAAAAGCCGCGGTTCGCAACCATGACTTCTGCAAATAAGTTTCAACCACTTGCTGATCTTCCGGAAAACGAAGATGTTGACCGAGTTCCTGAAAAGAAGGTAAAACCTCCACCAATCATCATTCCGCAGCTACCACGAGAAACAATAGTGGCAATTATGAAAGAGCTTCAAATCGTCAACTACAGTTTAAAATTTATGTCTACGGGCAAAAAAGTCCTGTTGGACGAAACTGAAGCTTATGATAAGCTCGAAAAGCATTTAGTAAAAACCAGAGTGGATTTCTTTACGTATCGGCGGCCAGATCAGCGTCCACTAAAATTGTTACTCTCGGGACTAGATGATACTCCCTGCGATAGTCTGAAAACAATTCTTCAAAATGAACACAAACTAAATGTAATTGACGTGAAGAAATTTAATCTGCGTAATAGACGCTATTCAGAGCAAACATTCTACATTGTTCATCTTGTACGTCGTTCTGCGAAACTAAGTGAGCTTCGCTCATCGATTCAATCAATAAACCATGTAAAAGTACAGTGGAGCTACTATCGTAATAGCAAAACCGGTCCCAATCAATGCCGCAATTGCCAATTATTCGGTCATGGTGAAGCACACTGTCACCTACCAGCCAAATGCTTGATCTGCGGCAAGCCACAAAAACACATAGACTGCCTTGCAACGAAAGATGAAGAAATCAGATGTAGTAATTGCTCTTCTCAGCACATGGCAAATGATCCTTCGTGCAGTAAGAGAGCTGAATATGTTCAAGCTCGAAATAACTCGTTCAAAGTCGCTCGCAAGAATATCATTGCAGCTAAAGCACCAGCACAGTTTAACTTAAACCCAGCAGCGTTCCCAGCACTAAAAACTGGGCAGAACATTATTAGAAACCGTGGCCTCACCCCAAACAGCTTGCAATACAGCCAAGTGGCGGCAAATGCCAGCCATCATACTGCAGCTCTCAGCACGAATGCAGCTAATTCAGGCAATCAATTGGCTACTAGATCATCTGCTTACACAGAGGACCTGTTTTCAACCGAAGAACTGATTCAATTGTCGACGGAATTAATATCCCAACTTCGTGACTGTAGAAGTAAAACAGAACAATTTAATGTAATCGTTCGTCTCTCAACAAAGTTTTTGTATGGTTAAGAACTTAAAATGCTTACTTTGGAATTCTCAGAGTATCAAAAACAAGCTCATTGAAACAATTGATTTTTTGGTCAACCAAAACATCGACCTATTTTTAGTTACCGAAACTTGGTTGAGAGAAAACGATAAAATTAGTAATGCAATGTATGCGATTTACAGAAAAGATAGAAGAGAAATAGCTGGTGGAGGTGTAGCCTTGTTCGTTAAAAACAATATTAAACATTCAATATTTAATATTCAAACGGAAATAATAGAAGTTCTAGGAGTGCGTATAGAAGATAACGACATAAATATGGTAGTTGCATACTTTCCGGGCTCAAAGTTGAATTCTAACAAACTGAAACAGTTTGAAAATGATATTAAACTCTTAACAAGTCTTGGAGGAAAATATATAATTTGTGGAGATCTGAACTCGAGGCATGGATCTTGGAACTGTGTCAGAGCAAATCGAGCTGGCAAAGTCCTATTCGACCTTCAAAACAGGTACAATTTCTTCATCCATCCTCCAACTGCACCAACATTTTGTCCTAGTCGCGGTCATAGTTCGACACTTGACATACTGATCAGTAATGGACTAGTGCCTATATCACAACCAATAACTATGCAAGCTCTGTCTTCTGACCACCTACCTGTAAGTTTTGCTGTGGAAGGGGGCAGCTTCAGACAGCAGCCAGAAAATGTTTGTTATTCGTACACTAAAACAAATTGGAAAAAATTTTGTGAACTTATCAATGCTAAAATATTCCTCTCTGATCTTGACCTTACCAGGATTGTAAATAACAATCAAGTAGACGATCTATGTCAAACGCTACATTTAATATTGTCTGATGCTATTGAAGTGTGCACTCCCAAAGTCACTCGAAGAGCATTCTATACACCAATAAATCATGCAATCTTAGAGTTGATTAGGAAGCGTAATACAGTGCGAAGACAATGGCAAAGGTCAAGAGATCCTAGGCTAAAAACAATAGTTAATTCATTAACAAAAGCAATAGCAGTTCGATTGCTAAATTGGCGCAATAGAAATTGGAGCTTTATGCTAGAAAACTTAGAAAAAGGGTCGAAAAAAGTCTGGCAGTTAAATAAAAACTTCAAGAGGAAGTCCCGATTGATTCCTCACTTAGTTCATGAATCTCGAATAATATACTCTAACCTTGACAAAGCTGACGTTATATCAAACGCATTTCAAGGCTAGCATCATACTTCAATGAATCTCAGGGACCCAATTCTCGGAGAAAAGGTGAAAAACGAGTTAGGCCGTTTTCGGAACTCTGGTTACACTTTCTTAGGCCAAGAATATTGCACCCCTCAAGAAATTAAACTCCTTTTACATAAGCTCAAAGTCAATAAAGCTCCTGGAGGTGACAAAATTCCTAACATAATCTTAAAAAATTTACCTAGGAAAGGTATAGTACTTATCACTAAAATCTTTAATGCATGCTTAAAATTAGGATATTTCCCCACATTATGGAAAAGTGCTATTGTTATGCCGATACTTAAACCTGGAAAAGATCCACACACTCCGACCAGTTACCGACCGATAAGTCTCCTACCAAGCCTAGGTAAATTGTTTGAAAAAGTAATCTCAAAGAGGATTACTAAATTTACAGATGCCAATGCTTTAATACCTAATTTTCAATTCGGGTTTAGAGCGAAACATTCAACAAGCCACCAATTATACAGGGTCACAAAATATGTCAAAGATTCTTTTCGTGCGAAACAATCGGTTGGATTGGTTACATTAGATGTCGAAAAGGCATTTGACTCAGTATGGCACGACGGCCTCATCTACAAAATGATACAGTGGTCGTTTCCTCAATACTTAGTCAAACTAGTTGTATCATTTTTGAGTAAAAGAACCTTCGCAGTGGCTATAAATGGTAAACAGTCAAAACCGCACGATATTCCTGCCGGAGTACCACAAGGATCATGCCTGAGCCCAATACTGTATAACATATATACATCCGACATACCTAATCATCCGTCGTGTGATCTAGCTGTGTTCGCAGATGACACGTGTATACTAACAAGGTCCTTAGATCCCTCGAAAATCATTCAAAGCCTAGAAGAATACCTAGAGAGCATGCTTAATTACTGCAACATGTGGAAAATAAAACTGAACCCCCAAAAAACTAAAGCCATATTCTTGACACGTAAGAGAAAAACCTCCCATTTGCCAGCTCGAGGAATACATTTAAGAGATACTGTTATTGATTGGTCTGAAACAATTGCATATCTAGGAGTTACCCTCGATAAAAAACTACTGTTTAAGCATCACGTAGAAAATATTTGCTCTAAGGTGTCCAATGTCATTTACGCGCTGTATCCCCTTATAAATAGGAAATCAAAACTTAATGTACACAACAAGATCCTAGTATATAAGCTTGTAATTCAGTATCACATACGCGATACCAATATGGGGACAATGTGCAAAGATTCATAAAAAACGAGTTCAGATAGCCCAAAACAAATGCTTGAAACTTATATTAGATAAACCGTTCTACTATTCAACAGCACATATCCACAAACTTGCCAAAGTTAGCACCATATTAACGTTGGTGTCAAAAAGAACTTCTACATTCCTAAATAATTGCCAAGGCAACACCAATCCACTTATTAGTTCACTCTAATAATTGCTTTAGGCAAAGTAATTTAAGTCGAAACTAGTTTAAGTTACTATAAGTTAGGCTAAGCATCGGTAATCAAACAAGGTTTTTCACTGTTTTCCTTGCATTTACTACATCACAAACTGAATTTTCAAACAAATTGCTCTGCACAGTTCATAAAATTATAGCTGCAAAGAAATTTGTCAATTTCTAATCTCTAAGTATAACCGAATTGTTAAACATATGTCAATAATAATAGCTTTAAATAAATGAATGAATGAATGAATGAATATCCCTTTTTGTAACTTATAACAATGAGACATAAAATCGTGAAAAATAATTATCTTATTGAACAATTCCAAAAACATGTAAGTAAGCCGTTTTTTATGCTCTATAATTTTTGAATTCTTTTAATGATAATATGTATTGGATGCTACATGTGGGCTTTTTTATTCGAATATTTTTATTTGTTTTCGTTTGATGCTTGTTATCTTTGTTGTAGTAAAATTCAAAGCTTCTGTCTTTTCGTCTGTGGATTTTTCGTTTGTGGGCTTCTTATTTTATATGGATGTTAAGCTGCTAAGCCCTGTACTAGGTTCAGTGAAGCCGTAAGGGTTCTGGTTTGCGTAAATGCTGTAAAGTGTGACAAATGTTTCTTACCGTCCAATAAACCGGTGATTAAATAGTATTCCAAACTATTCCAAATATTCCAGTAATAAACTCAAAAAATTGATTATTGTAAGAAATAACACTGTACTTTGAACTAATTTTTCTGATTTCAATGTAAAATACGCTTCGATTAATAGCGCCCAACGTGGGTCATTTTCATGTGGTAACATTTTGTGTTAGCAATTTTTAGTGATAGCTTTTTAACTTTACTGTTAAATTTGCTCAAGCGTAATTTGAGTCTGTATGTTACTTGATTACTGGACTCAATTCAATTGTGTTTCTGAATATTCTTTACATTTCCCATGTTTTAAGCGACAAGATTTCTTTCTTTGTCTTTTGTTGCGATGACCTTTCTGAAAAACCGTATTACCTTTAAAATTAAAAATTTGAAATTTGAAATTGAATGGGGAGTTAAATGGTGAGTATCATGCTACTTTTTTAAAACTGAGTAAGATACTACTGTTTTCATTTGTTACATTTATTTAATAAGCGCTATAATGACAATGGGTCCTAATGGGTTCAATGATGACCTTCTAATAGATGGACGATAATATCATGAAATAGAAAAGTTAAGAAAAAAATGAAAATTTAAGACATGTTAAAGATTGATAACTTAACTATATTTGATTATTCTTTTCCACAGTAAAATCAACACAGACCATACTTATTTGGAGCTTGAAAGAAAGTCCTAAAATTTAATATAAATCTTTCTTAGATTTTTCATATTCTTTTTTTTCCTATATTCAGAGGAGGTTTCTCTATTTCAACCAATTCAACTGGTCGAATAAATGGGTGAACGGTTTGGTGTTTTGCTGCTGTTGAGTTTCTAGTTGAATATGGTTTAGTTGCATCGTCGGAATTCGTGTAGATAACTCTCAAACCTGAAAAACGGCAAATAAAAATAAATATAATGTTTTTAGAATCAATCAAATTAATTTCGAAGGATTACGTAGATTTTATATTCATCAATTTTATTTGAAATTAAATTATTACAATGAATATATTATCTAAAAATATTATTTTTGGGAACGTTAGATGCTTGGCTCTCCACATCGAACACAAAAGCTTGATTTAATGATTGCTACAGGTCTTTGGTGGAACTCTAGAGAAGATTTGGTGTTTCTATTTGTTTAAAAAACTGACTTAACCGTTTTGCAGTTCAATTGTAAAGCTCTACAGGTGGTGTTTGGATCGCGGTTTTAGGTGCTGTTGAAAGTACAACTTTACCACCGCAATGATAAATGCATCAATTTGTGGAAAAAAATTATAGTTTTCTCTTTATTGTCTTTCTCAATGTAAAGATTTCTTTGACTATAGTTAAAGCTCTTCCGAAACATAAGGAGGCTGCTACTAAAAAAAAAATTTCCCAAAAAACAAAGTGTAGTGCGCAAAATAACTGTCAACAAAACTTGATATATATTTAAAAATCTAATCAGGGCTTCACATTAAGTAGCATAATGAATGATGTGATTCGTGAAAACTTTTGAAATTCAACTTGAATTTTATCAGAAAAAACTACTTCTCCACAACTACCGGACATACAAACTGACTTAAATAATTCATTTGATTAGCTTATCAAAATTATTTAATCAGAAAATTGATAAATAAAAATCTAGCTCAGTTGTATAAAATATTTAAGAATTGCAGTAGCCTATTTGCGTATCACCTGCTCGAAACGATTTGACTCTGTTTTAAAATTCAATACAACGTATGTATTAACAGCAATGAGTTTATACTTGCATGTGGTTATATTTATTCTTTTTTGCAATGCGCTTTCCTCTTCGATGAACTCTCTTACGAGTAGCCGCATAATAGGTGGTCACATAGCAGTGCCTGGGCAATTTCCATATCAAGCAGGACTACGAACAAAGATCGCTAGTAGAGAAGATTTAATAACGTGTGGTGGATCAATTATTGCACAAGATTATGTCCTTGCTGCTGCACATTGTCTTATGAATGATGATACCGAATACACTCAAGTGCATCTTGGAGCTCAAGAACTAACGAATCCGGATGAAAATCACTTGACCATTTTTTGCACGACCAACGATTTCATAGTCCATGAAGAATATGATGCAAAAACGTTAGCCAATGATATTGCTGTAATCAGGCTTCCTAGTAAAGTGGAGCTGTCAGGTACTTTTGTTGAACTTACCTTACTTAGTAAGCCGGAAATTATATAAACACTAAACGTTAAATGCTAAACATTAGCTTTTCAAATAATTAGTCAAAGCTTAGTTAAAAAATCAACTGTATTTCAGAAAGGATTCAGCTTCTGGCCCTACCCAAATATTCCGACGGCCATGTGAATATGGAAGGAAAGCAAGTAGTAGCATCCGGATGGAGGCGTTATTCAGACGGTGAGTAACTTGATTTTTCAACTAAAAATCACAACTATGTCTTATCCAATTTTTTCCTTCAGATTCTCAAGAAATTTCACCACAGCTCAAGTACGTTCTGCTACAAGTCGAAAATCAGCGAATTTGTGAACACTTCCACTCCACACTGCTGCTGTCGAACATTTGCACTTATACAGGCTATGGAACTGGTACATGCAACGGGGATTCTGGCGGACCACTGACCTATACAGATTCAACAGGACGTATGTTTATAGTGGGTTTAACATCTTTCGGGAGTGATATTGGCTGTGTTGTTTCCGGTTGGCCGACCGCGTTCACTCGGATAACTTCTTTTTTGGATTGGATTTCAGCCAAAACTGGGATTGAAATAGATGAATAGGCGACTCAAAAATACATTTAATCACTTTTAGTTTTGTATTTGATTATCCAAAGTCAAAAAAATCAACAACAATTCTTTATAATTTTATTATTAACCTGATCTAGTTTAAATTAGTGAAATATAATTTTGACCTCAGATATAATTAAAATACATAACTTACATATTTGCTCAAAAAGTATTATCTTACACTGAAAAAAATCCACATGGCACCCAGAGCGATGTAAAATAGCGCATTATTTATGAACCCATACGCTATGTACATAATACTCTGAGCTATGCAATATGGCTCCCAGCGCCATAATGTCAGAATCTACATGGCACGTGGTCCTATGTAACATGGCGCAGCATTTATGGTCCCACACGCTATGTACATAGTACCCTGAGCTATGCAGTATGGCTCCCAGCGCCATAATGACATGGCGCAGAAATTATGACCCCACACGCTATATTACATAGTGCCATGAGCCATGTAATATGGCTCATGGTACTCCAATTATAACTCGCAGCCATGCTGTGTGAGGGGATGTATAAATGTCAGCAAGTGTCAATAAAGTGCGCTGAAAATACACGTAGCGCTAGACGCCATAGTTTAAATACTTCTGGCGTGTAGTTTTTAAATTGTTTAGTGGGTAAGCAAAGCTTGTAATGCTTGGGGTCCGTAGTTCAAATTCAGGTTTAGATGAAGGACTACGGACCGAACTATGAGTTAATCTGGTTCTGAATTGGTATCTGAATGTTATTAAAAGTAGTCGTGGAATTCGTAACTGTGCACTCGTATGCATTGGTCATAAATTATTGAATAAAGCTTTCTACTAACTTCAAATTATCTACCCGATAAGAATTGTCGTGGGTTTTATCATTTTACTTCAATATTAAAGGACTACTGAAAAAACACATAGCGCCAGACGCCATAAATTATAGATTTCTGGCGCCATGTACATAGTCGATTTCGGGATTGTGATAAAATATAGCGCCACACGCCATAGTACATGGCGAAAAATACATAGGAGCAGACGCTATGCTTATAGTCCTCCAGGCCATGTACTATAGTCTGTCCACGCCATGTGCTATAGTCCTTCACGCCATGTACATGGCGTCTATAGTACATTCTATAGTACATAGCGTGGAGGGCTATAAGCATAGCGTCTGCTCCTATGTATTTTCGCCATGTACTATGGCGTGTGGCGCTATATTTTATCACAATCCCGAAATCGTCTATGCACATGGCGCCAGAAGTCTATAAATTATGGCGTCTGGCGCTATGTGTTTTTTCAGTGTACTTTATTATTTAATTATTCAGTTTCACGAACATCTCGCTTAATACGCTTTGATGTCTCTTGGAAGATTCTTAATAAATAATTTGGCTAGAAAAGCTAAAGTCAAGTTTTTGGTCGTTGGCAGATGAAAAGAGTTATCACAATACAACCTAAGTTTCATTCATAATCAATAGCTGCGTTTTATTTTCATCCAGAGTAGAGTATATTAACGATAATGGACGTGAGATAACATCAATGCTCTGAGTATGACTTCTTGCAGGATTTCTGGGACTCTAGCTCTGCACTTTTTGGAACCTATGATTAGAGTTTTCAATGAATCGTATCGAGTGAAACAATTGGCTGCAGTTTGAAATACCATAAAATATTCCTGTCAAGCTGACAGCCAAGAAAAATAAGATCAGATGAGTATGGTTCAAAAATCAACACTTCTAACATATATTATTTGATCATGTTTGAAAACGAAATTAATCTGATTCTAATTTTCAAGCTAGACATTTCTCAATTCGAAATCTGAGTTTTGAACTGCCGAATGTCTGATACACTAACGACTATCAACCATGTTGAAATGAAACAAACTTTCAGCCTATGTCAGATCGTTTTTTTTTTTGCAACCTGATTTGGTACTCTACTCTAGATACAAAAAGTGCAGCTGATCCAGGCTACCCTAATTTACTAGTCTCAAATAAAACTGGTTAACAAATTTAAAACCACAGGAACTTGTTTAGTTTTTTGCTATGCATTAGGAGCTAAAAATACGCAGTTATGTATTTCTTTTTTATCACGTATGAATTTTGTTAGATACAGAAATTATAAAGAAAATATTAAATAGTTCAGCAGAAACACGTAAATAATGTGGTTTGTAAACTAAAGGTCTACGATTTTCTGCAATATTTGACTTTCGGTTGATCCCCTTTGATCATCCAGCCGTAGTCAGCCAACATTCTTGGACTCCACCTACCCTGATAGCCCTTCTCCATCTATTAAATGTCCTTTGCTCATCACTTGCAGCCCCCATATTCTCAGGGAAAATATCAAGATGTGAGTCCAGAAAATGAATTTCAAGCGATATATTGAAATAATGTCAATAAAAGCTAGTTAATCATTTCTCTATGGTTTTCACTCCTATGGTTACCCAAAAAAATTGCAATTACGTTCTTAAAGCATTGCCAAGCTGATTGTTCAAAAACGTTCAATTTTTCTTCGAATTTCGGATCTTTTATGAATTTCCTGCGAAAATGCCCTCTTTGATTTTAGCATCACTTAAGTGGAGGGTTTTGAATCGTCATCCTTAAACGATGTAGATGGAACTGGTATAGATAAATTGTCA
Source organism: Nemotelus nigrinus (assembly GCA_947369275.1). Taxonomy (NCBI): domain Eukaryota; kingdom Metazoa; phylum Arthropoda; class Insecta; order Diptera; family Stratiomyidae; genus Nemotelus; species Nemotelus nigrinus. The sequence continues at coordinate 42,976,570 of OX376373.1, read as the reverse complement.
TTATGAGGAATAAGTCTTATTCCAGAAGATAAATTAAGGTATCGAACATGTGTTTTGTCTTTGGATTTATGCCTTTTATTGGAGTAAGATAAAAATAGCAGTCTGAAACACGCTCAGTCCATTCCATATCATGAGAATAGCAAACGGCACACACTGGGCTGAATCCCAATTCTAGCTGGACAAAAGTAAATAAAACCAATGCCAAAATGTAAGGTTTTCAGGTATAGGACATTTTTCTTAAGGCTTACAATAGCGAACAATAGTGTATAAGAAGTTAAGCCTGAATTACATTACCATGCAATGCAGTGCCGAAGCAGTGCGCGCATTGCAAAGTACATTGAAGGCAGTGCAGTGTTCTGACAATTAATGTCAAATTAATTTGTGGAGATTTGATATTTAGATTTTCTGCATCTGTTTTTCGTCCATTTACAATTTAATGCCTGGAACGGAATTTCCGCTTCAATTTAAATAGTTTTTGCCCGGTCGACTTTCAAACAAATGTCAACCGATGCAGTGTGCTGTGTTTTTAGAAATTAGCCTAAACGATGCAGTGCAGTCCACTGCACTGCAGTTAATGTAAATTGACACATGAGCTCTAAATTTCAGTGCACTGCACTGCATGGCCATGTAATTCAGGCTTTACTGTAAAAACGGTCGGCAAGTGGAACGTGAGACGCTCTCGCGGTACATTAATGTGACCTTCATTTATATTAACGGCTCGGTGATATGAATGTTTATTTTCGTTTGAGTGTTAATCTAACTTGTTTACGTACCTTTTAAGAAAAAGTTTCAAGCACTGATAACGCCCAATTGAAAGAGGTAAGTTCATAGCATTAGAATATAAGAGAGTGTGATTTTGCTTCGTGGAAACCGAAAAATTCTTCAAATATAAACGCGCAGCTTTTTTTCATTAGATGTCATTAATTTCAAATTTTTAGAATTTCTTTTTAATTTTTAGAATTTCTTTTTAGAAAATATTATGGTTTAATTTCTTTATTATGATATAAAGAAACATTTAATGCTGATTAATTTTTAATGCTAATTACATTTTAATGCTTATTACTTGTTAATGACATTTTTTTTTAATTAGAATTATTTCTTGTACGTTCATAACTACCTGTCTTGATGTTAAAATAGCAAGATAGGTAGTTAGCGACCTGTTAGGATTCAATAAATTGTAAAGTTGCTGGAAAGACAGGAGAGTACATTTGTCAACAGATTATGGAAAAATTGGCAGTTGATGGCCTAGATATTAGACAGTGTCGTGGTCAATCTTATGATAATGGGTCCAATATGACTGGCACCTATAACGAAGTGCAAGCCAGGATTGCCGAAGAGAGGAGCTGGCCGAGCTCGAACCGTGTTTGGCTGACTCCTTAAATCTTGTCGGTGTCCATTCTGCCTCATTATGTCTGGAAGCAATAAAACTATTTGGAGTAATTCAAAAAGTATATTGCTTTATTGTAGGCTGCGATGCTCGGTGGAATATTATGAAAAAATATGTTAAAACCAATTTAAAAAGAAGCAGTCAGACGAGATGGTCAGTGAAATATGTCGCTGTGAAAGCCCTCTTAAATAAATTAGTGGAATTGTTGGAATCCTTGGAGGAAGTTGAACAAACTTCTCATGCTCCGGAAGCAAAGTAAAAGGCAGGTTATCTCTTAAATGTTTTAATATATTGAAATTCAAAAGGAAGATATGATTCTTGTGTGTTCCGTCTCTTTAATGGATGGCCTGATGAAAACTATGCAAGAAATGACAGACAATTCAATTGAATATTGGATACAAGAAGCTAAAGAAGTTGCTGGAAAAATTAATGTTGAATCTATTCTACCAAATAAACGAATTCCGAGGTGCGAAAAACAATCTGATGAGATCTGTCATGACGAATCACGAAGACTTAAACCTGTTCAATTCTTTGTTAAGGCAACAATGATGGTATTTGATAGAATATTATCAGAAATTAAGAAGAGGATTGATAGTGCTACCACTTTGAATTTGAATTTTGCCTTTCTCAATGGTACTGAAATTTTGGATATTTCAACTGAAGAACATCAGAAGCATGCAGCAGATCTTGGACGAAAATGCGATCAAAATTTAAGTAAAGTTGAATTATGCGAGGAACTTTACGTTTTCAAAGAGATATAAAGGTATAAAAAATGCTAGTGCTTTCAATCTCTTGCAACAGGTCTTTCTTAATATTTTCATTGCTCTGCGAGCTTGCTCTACGCTTTCTACTACATCCGCAAGCTGCCAGCGAAGTTTTAGCACAATTAAACTTATTAAAAATTATCTAAGATCGTCCACGAGCCAGAAACGTTTATCGAGTCTCACAATATTAGCAATAGAAAATCAAACTGCTCATGAGATTAATTATCACAAGATTTGTTTGGATAGCAAAAAGCTTCAAGAGTAAAATTGTAATTTCAATATGCTACATAACAATTACTTTTAATCTCACGTTTTATTTCATACCCTATCCTTTCCTATTCTAATTAAAATATATGTCCGACACGTTTATGTATTTTGGAAAAAAAATATATGGCTAACAGAGAAAGAGCAGCGCTAGACCGGTCGTTGTGGCGTTCTTTGAGGGAGGCCTAGTTATATCAGTGGGTTGAAATGATGATGATGATAAAGGTACAAATTTTGGTTGACGGGGGCGGTCTTTTTTAGTTTTTGCCCCGCCTCGACAAAATTCAAGATCCGGGGCTGCTAAAACCTTAAGAACGTTCAAAACCTTGGAGAATTTTAAGCGTTTTTTTATTTTCATTAAAGATGTTCATCATATGGAAATTGATTCGTAGATTCTATAGGTACATCTAGCATAACGAAAATGCCTGGTTCCGACAACCCTCTGCCGCCAAATCTGCATCACGTTGAAATATGCGCACTCTATGAATTTTATTTCTATCTGATACCCGTTATAGGGTCAGAAAAATTTTTAGGGTTACCACCAGCAAAAGATTCATAGCTAAGATTGTTGTTGTTTTCTTTCACTACAAAATTATTGGATTTAAACATTTTATGGTTGCTACTTCTAGTAAATAAATAACCAAAATTTATGCAATTGGCAGCCCTACCCTATTTTTGCAGCCAAAAGAATAACCAGCATATTTATTAAACTTCTATCAAACCTGTTCCTGCCCAAGACGAATTCCGATCTGATCATTAGATCGTGAGTTCTCGCGAGCACAAATTTCAGATGGTAAAAATAGGTAGTTCGGAAAAGAGCTAAAACTCTTATACGAAATTTTAAAACCTTGAAGCTGACTGCGTAGACAAAACATAAGATTTATGATTCGTTTGCATTTATTTTCTAAAAAGCAACCAAAAAATCAGGAGTGTCGTTGATTTCAATGATTTTCGTTTGCGTACCTTAAAAAGTGTTTTCCCTATTTTCTTCCTGACCGGCCACCGGTGATTAACCGGTTGAACGCAATTAGCAATTACGATACTCTCTATAGAATCATTAAATCATCACAAATTGACACACTTATGAGCACATTCAATAAGCACGAGTGATTTTTGGTGTATGTCCGGATAACCCTGTAACTGAGGCAGGTACCTAAACAAACAAAAACCTTTAAATCAACCCTTCCTGAAAAAATATTGCTATTTTAATTTTTGGTAAACTTCAGGTTTGTCTGCAGACTTCGCACTAGAGCGGCAACCCTTCACTAAGTAAACTCTATTTTGAGCAGTCAAAATCTTCGTTCGCGAGAACTGACGACCCAATAATTAGATTCAACTAAAATTCATAGACTTTATTAATCTGTGAATGGCCTGTAGCACCCGCATGATCTCAAAAGAGGCTATGATTGTTGTATCGAGAGTAATACCGATCCATCTGCTAGCGCGAGTCCGCAACGAAGGGTTCCTCTTTCGCTCAGAGCTGGACAGAGCTGATGCGCTGACGTACGCGCGTACGCAACCCCTCAAACTTTGGCAACAACGTTGGACTGAAAATGATGAAGGACGCTAGACGGCTCAGCTTATTGGTCATATTAAGCCTTAGTTTAACCGGAGTCATGGAGAGGTAAACTTTTACCTTTGACAATTCTTGACAGGACACGTTTACTTCAGGAAATACCTGAGCAGAATGGGTAAGGTGGTCACACCGTACTGCCGGTACTGTGTGGCTCAGCTCGATGATGCTCAGCACACATTCTTTATGAGCCACCGCTTCGTAAGTTTGAGACGCATCATTGAGTCCACGATCAGCCCGGTAACGCTGGAGACGATCGTGAATGCAATGCTGCGAAACAATGAGAACTGACGCGCAGTTTCCACATACATTGAGAAAGTACTTTGCATAAAGCGGGAGGAGAGTTGCCTTACCGACCCATAAGCTGTTGTAGCTCCTGAAGTTCGTGGTTACCGATGGGTGAGTCAGCACGACCGGGTCGAAGCAGTGCTTAGGAGTGTCCTAATTTGGAACTTCGTGGCCATGTAGATGGTCCTTTTTTCACCTCATATACCCCATGGTGATAGATCACCCGGGTATCTGGTAAGCAGATTTTTTTGGCCATTTACACTAGGGTCTGATACAAGTTTGCTTAAGTAGGGTCTGATACAAGTGTTTGGAAATGTGGTCATCTCTGTGGCAGGGGCGCCATCTTGAAAAATTATTAATAAAAGTTTTTTGCCTTGTAACTTCCGATACAGTCATCAGATTTCAATGAAATTCGCAAAGTAAATGAACGTTAGAATAAACCACACGAAACATTAGGTTGAAGCTGCCAGCTATACCCATCAATATGTTCTGTAAATTTCGTAGTGATATGACAGCTCTCTATGTGTCGGAATTTTAGATTTTACAAATTTTTCCTCTCTACTTTTAGGATATTAATACCCACATAATATTCAAAATTTCCAAAACTATTATATTCAAGTTTGAAACAAGACCGATTTTTATTTCCTTTACTTATTTTTGCCAAACATCTTATTGCCATACTTATATTGTATTTTATTAGGAATTCAAAACATCCTATAACTCATACACATCAATGCCTCCTGAAAAAAATCAAGTCGATTGGATTACGCCATCCGGAGAAAAACCCATTGGAACATAAACATTTCAGTGGGTTTTTCTCCGAATCGCATTATCCAATGCACATATATATATATATATATATATATATATATATATATATATATATATATATATATATATATATATATATATATATATATATATATATAATTATAATTTTCTGGATAAAGCGATTCCAGTTCTGACTTGCTTTGAAAATCAGTACAAAAAATAAATGCTGGTATACAAAACAGAGCCTACAAAATTACCAAGTATTTGTTATATGTTATCTCAAATTCAGGTTATTCGCAATATCCGAGATAAAATAACACTTAATACTAGAATCAAAGACACTCAAGATAACAATTTACTGAAAAAGGCTTAAAATTTTATTAGCACAAGTTATAGATAGTAGAAAAATTGATTTACAGTCTTTATTCAAGTATAAAAGCTTATCGCGAAACTTCCGCTCGCATTTCTTGTGTTTTCTCAAAAAGTTGCACAATGAGGCTGTCCACGTGTATTTTTGTAGTTGTACTCGGAGTTATTGCTAATGTTTGCTCCTTTTCCGTACGTCCAGCTCCAGATGGCCGAATTATTGGTGGTCAAACCGCTCAACACGGACAGTTTCCATTTCAAGCTGGCCTGCAGATTAAAATCGCTAACCAAGAACGACTAGGAACATGTGGAGGATCTTTGATTGCGGAGGATTATGTACTGACTGCTGCCCACTGTGTCATGATAACCGACATTGAATACATCGATGTTCATCTTGGAGCCCACGAACTCAGAAATCCTGAGGAAGACCATTTAATTGTAACTGTTCCTAAGGAGAATTTCATCGCACACGAAGAATATAACCCCAATACAATTGCTAACGATATAGCTTTGCTTAAATTGCCAGCGAAGGTGCAATTGTCAGGTATTTATTTCTATTTTATTGAAATTGGTTTCATTATCTTTGTTTACATGGAACTCTGTAAGTTTTTATACATGTAAGAGTCATATCATATTTTGATGGCTTCAAAGCTCGTGATCGTTGAAAAAATGCTGGTTCATGTTAGATCTCCTGACCACTTTTTATCATCTTTCCATATTTCTGAATTGGCTGATGAATTTGCTCCATGAGCCAAACAATACCTCAACATGCAAAAGCTCAATTTCAATACATCTTGTCATTTTCCAGACACTATCCAAACAGTTGCCTTGCCTTCATATTCAGATGCGAAAATCAACATGGAAGATAGGCCAGTTGTTGCATCCGGTTGGGGCCGTTATTCCGATGGTGAGTTCACTTTTCCATTCGAATTTTTTCCAAATACTTCACCAATTCTTTTAATTCCCCCAAAGAGTCGCAAGACATTGCAGAAAGTCTTCAATATGCCGAACTTCGCGTTCTCAGCCAAACAATATGTAAGCACTTCTACTGGAGTGTTCTTCCCAGTAATATCTGCACCAACACTGGTCGCGGCCGCGGAACGTGCCATGGTGATTCTGGTGGACCGTTGACATATACCGATGCAAACGGGCGTACCATTATTATGGGTTTGACATCCTTTGGTAGCATTATTGCATGTGTTGAAGCCGGCTATCCGTCAGTGTTTACACGTGTGACAACCTTTTTGGAGTGGATTGCTGCGAACAGTGATATCGTTATTGCTTCTTAAAGGGATATATTCTATTGATATGTAATTGATGTACATAGGAAATTTGGTTTATGAGAAATACATGTTTATCGTGACTCCGATTATTATCTTGAGCAACATTTTTTTTTTCATATTTCACATATTGCCAATGTTAACAAATAATAACACGAAAAAAATCGCAATAACGGAAAAGCACCACAAAGAGATATGGCGAGTTGAGTCGATAGTGTCTTCGAATATCTTTGCATTCGTCCCACCACTCCTTGCAACCAGCTATTTTGGCTAATTTGAACAGTTCCTGCACTTTTATTTTGCGATGGATGGCCCAGATACCTGCTTCACCAGGAGGATTGGGGTTGTGCTTAAAACAGACTATGAAACAGGTGCGTTTAAAATTTGGAAGATTCAAAACCATGAACAGCTTCCCGTTTGAAGATTTCGCAATTTGTGCTTCTGGATTAGGCTGAAACTAATTTTTTCTTGATCAATGAATGATAGTCCTGCAATGACCCTCTTGTTATCTCTCATTTGTTCGTTGAACCCGTGTAGAGGGGTCTCTAGTACTTTTTTAATGGGTAGAGATATATTTTTCTGTAGGTAGGGAGATTTTTCCGATCTGTTTATACGAGATTAGAATTGGTAACGAAGTTGAGCAGAAACTCACCTCCTTCGTTAATATCCTTGCTACCTCACGTTAGCGTCCACTCCTATGAGCAGCTGTTTCTTCTTCCTGAGCGTCTCTCTGACGATTTTTTTCACCTTCTCTGCCGGAACGGCCCAGTTTTGTACCGTGTAAGTGGATACTAAGAGTACATGTTCTTCATTTTCCTCCTCACACGCCACAATGGTTAAACTATCTCTGCTGAAGCTATAACACAGATAATTGTGAATATTCTTTATCACCAGTATGGCCGTTCTTATTTTGGTTACTGCAATTGCGATCAAATAATTGGATACCTTGGCTTCCTGAACTGATGCGATTACCTTCGTGAAGAATCAACTTACCTTCGTGAAGAGTCAACAATAGTTAACTCCAAAAGTATCAAACCTATTGTGGTGCAGATTATTCTGCGGTATTTTCAGCGTTGGCCATGAGGTCCTCCATAACCTGCTACTCAATCTTCTGCCGACTGGCAGTTCTTTACACTGGCTCAACCATGCCCAAACCCCTCTCAAGCTCGCTTGTCCCCAGGGTGTTGACGTTGGAACCATTTTGATGGCAATTCTTTAGGCGCAAATAGACGCTACCCACATCCACGTTAGCTTGCCAAAATGCAGGTAAAGTAGGTCAACAGACTCTATGATTAGTTGGAGTATACCCCACAGCACCCCGTCCTGTACCACCGGATTGTTCACCCTCAACTTCTCAAGCGTTAATTGACTTAAGGAGCTGTTCTTTTACTTGTCTTATGCCTATTCCTCTTCTATATAGTAGTTCAGTTCCTTTGTCTCGCTCTGGTGATTCAAGAAATTCTTTCTCCGCTTCGGTCGAAAATTGGCTTTCCAAATCCAAGTGTATTCTGACACCTGTGAGCATTTGTTTCGCATGGCTTGAGTGGCTACTGGGAGAGCTATCTGCTTTTATACTTGTTCCAGTTAAGCGTGGGGACCATTGTAGCTTTGAGTTCCTCCTGAAAGAGTCTGGTCATATTGCAGTCGCTGGATATAGACATACTCACGCTTCCTGGACGACCACCGGTGATTTCCATCAGACTCCTTATTTTTTTCCTTAAGGCGTTTTTCATTTACAGTAAATTATCTTTGACCGTTTGAACGTAATTGGCAATTACGAAAACTTTCGATAGAATCATTAAATCGTCACAAACGGACACATTTTTGAGCACATTAAATAAGCGCATGTGATTTTTGGTGTGTGTACGGACAACGCTGTAACTGAGCCAGGTACCTAAATAAAAAAGCTTTAAATCAACCCTTCCTGGAAAAATATTGCTATTTTCATTTTTGATAAGCTTCAGGTTTGTCTACAAACTTCGCACTAGAGCGGTAACCCTTCACTAAGTTACCTCTATTTTGAGCAGCCTAAATCTTCGTTAGCGAGAACTGACGACCCGATAATTAGATTCAACTAAAATTCATAGACTTTATTAATCTGTAGCAACCGCAGGATCTCAGAAGAGGCTATGATTGTTGTATCGAGAGTAATACCGAACCATCTGCTAGCGCGAGAGCGCAAGGAAGGGTTCCTCTTTCGCTCAGAGCTGGACAGAACTGATGCTTTGACGTACGCGCGTACGCAAACTCTCAAACTTTGGCAACAACGTTGCAGTGAAAGTGATAAAGGACGCTGGACGGCTAATTGAGCCTTGGTTTGACCGGAGCCACGGAGAGGTAAACTTTTACCTTTGTCAATTCTTGACAGGGTTCGGTTACTTCAGGAAATACCTGAACAGAATGGGTAAGGTGGTCACACCGTACTGCCAGTACTGTGTGGCTGAGCTCGATGATGCTCGCTTCGTAAGTTTGAGCCCAACTATTGAGTCCACGAATGGCCTGGTAACGCCTGAGACGGTCGTGGATGCAATGTTGCGAAACGAGGAGAACTGGTACGTAGTTTCAACATACGTTGGGAAAGTACTGCGCATAAAGCGGGAGAAAGGTTGCCTTACCGATCCATAAGTTGCGGTAGCTCTTGAAATTCGTGGTTACCGATGGGTGAGTCAGCACGACCGGGTCGAAGCAGTGCTTAGGCGGGTCCCGACTTGGAACTTCGTGGCCATGTAGATGGTCCTTTTTTAACCTCACAACTCCGTGGTGATAGGTAAGCAGATTTTTTGCATTCTGGTTTTGGATCGACCATATTACGGATAACGTAAACGGTCAACTTACCACACAATCCAAAAGTTTTAGCTAAGGTGGTTAGATGCCAGACTTTGCCGAAAGGCTTTGAAATATCCAGAGCATCAAATTCCGTTTAATTAATGCTGTGGAGACAAAAGGTCTATCGTTCAGTCAGAAACATTATCAATTTTCCAGGTGAATGGCCAGAACTCAATCCATACTAACGCTTGTTGATTAGATGATTCAATTCGAGTTAGCATCTTTATTTCTGGTTGAAACCTCTAAATAATAGCCTCTGAAGGATCAAACCGAGCGAATCAAGCAAATCATTACATGATTTGGTTAGTATGAATAATGTGTTACCTTTTCTTGAAAACTAATTTGCTTTTATTTTCGGCTGCAATAAGTTTCGTTTTTTATCAATGTTCATTTTTGTGTAGCTCATATCTAACTTTACCGTTAATTGTTGGTATCTCACATAAATGATAATATGCAGGTGAGATGTTTTTTCAATAAAATGCATCGAACTTTTGTGATCATGAAAGATTTAAGAACTGTGTTTATATGTAGCATGTTTTAAGATGTTTTAGTGACTTAAAGTTTAAGAGATAAACACAAATATACAAATGTATATGAAATTTGTATTTGAAAATTGTATATGGAAAATAGTAACAAATATATATACATAAATTAAACCATAAATAAAAACATATACCTAATTTTCACTTCACACACATTTGGTGGATTTGTCATTCGCTGCCTTTACAAAATAAAAAAAACTCCTTCACCGCCATTTAACACACATCTCTCTTCCTAAGGAGGAATTAGTTTGTTCTTATATGATGGGTGTCTTGGCTGCAAGGAATGATTTATTGGAGTTTTTACGTGAGATTTTCTGTGGGATTTTTCCGTTCTATTTTTAAGGTGAAATACATTTGAATGTTTTGTATCGCATAGTTTGATAGCATTTCTCTATATATATCGCATCGATATAATAAATTCCAATTTCTGTTGGTGCACATGCAACAACACTTTTATGAAATCAAACACTTCGCTATATACTTGTTATCATATTCTCTATTAAATTCCCTGGAACATATCTATTGATTCTGTTCAAAAACTGGTGTCGAATGCTACCAAAGAATTTTCAGACGCATAAAAAAGGTTGCCAAATTATGTGTGAATGTGTGCATTTAATACATATCTCGTCATTTCAAACTGCACGTACATGTATTTTAAAAAAATTATCAAACGGTGTCCACCAACGCTTTAAAGCAACACATTTTGACTGGATGTAACTATCATTAACTTATTTAGGCAAATATTATTCCTTAGTTTCTAATTCTTACGATCTGTAATCACAGTTTTTCTAAATTTCTGAAAACAATGAATTGAAATTTTTCATTAAAACCATTTTAATATATTTTAATTATATAAAATTCATAACAGAAACCATTCAAACTCTTGCCCTACCAAGATACTCGGATGCTCAAATCAAAATGGAAGGGAAGGAGGTTATAGCATCCGGCTGGGGACGCTTCTCAGATAGTAAATAATGATTTAATAACCAGAATAAAAACAATGTAAATTACCTTTTTTTAGACCTCCAAGATATCGCAACAGAGCTTCAATACACCGTACTCCACGTTGAAAATCAACGAACTTGTGAACATTACTATTTCGAAGCCCAGGCAACAAATATTTGTACGTATACCGGTTTAGGACGGGGTACTTGCAACGGTGACTCGGGCGGACCACTAACATACACCGATGAAACCGGAAGGACATTTATTGTTGGACTAACATCGTTTGGCAGTGATATAGGCTGTGTAGCAGCAGGTTGGCCATCTGCTTTTACACGAATAACTTCATACTTAGATTGGATTGCCGCTAATAGTGACATAAAAATTGAACTATAAAATAATTGACATTAATAGATACAGACAACAAGGTTGGCTTGTAAAATGATTAGAATTTATTTTACACAAACATAATTGCAATATTTCGTACAGTACACTATTTTCTTTTAAAATAATAATTCAAAGAAAAGTAATAGAAATGAGGACATTTTATTTAAACATACACTTGAGATGCCAATCCAAGATACCTTGCGATAAGCAAATAAATATCTGATATAAATATTTTAGAATTTTTTATCGCTTGATCGCTGGTCGAAATCTTCTTGGTTTTTTATAGACTTTCCAGTTTCAACATTTCCAAATTATAAGAGAAAACCGAATTGTTTTGATTGTGTACCAATTTTTTTCCTAGCTTGTAAAAATATTTTAAATTAAACCAATTTTTTTCTTTTCGAAGCTAGATTTATTTTGATTACTCGACATACATCGATAATTCAAGGGTAATCTGCCCTCTTTTCCAGTGTCTATTGGTTCAAAATAAATCTAGCTTCGAAAAAAAAATTGGTTTAAGTTAAAATAGAAAACAGGAGTTCAGAAAAACTAGGATTCTAAATAAAAACAAATATATCGAAAAAAAACACGACCTCGGAGGCAACACGGGAGTAGAGATTAATTGTTGTTTGAGACCTTCTCTGCAAAATAAATCCAAGTGAATATTTCTCAACGGAATTTTCTTAAATTCGAGTATCAAAAAAACTCTGTAAAAGTCCATTAGGGCACCGTGTTATTCAAGGTCAAAAATCAAAAAATCATAATTTTAGTTTTTACGTGATTCATTGCCCGGGTAGCTATAAAAATCTGCATCAAAAGCTTCATGAACAAAATTAAGGTAGGAACAATAATTCTCGAGGTATGAAATTCAGAAAACTTCGGCGTTATGCACGTAATCTACTATCGGACGATAAATGCATAATAGCGATGAAATTTTCTCATTCTTATGAGGTTATAATATCACCAATTTAAAAGTTAGCGGCAATATTACGATTAATAACACAGTATTTCTAACAGCTACTCGTTGGCCAGAGTTTTTTCTCTTGTTTATCCTCGAATTCGTGGTCCTTAAAAACATATACATCTATAAAGATACATTGATTCCGACACACTTTTTTCAGCTCATTAAACTATTTTTTATTGAACTGAAAGAATAATCCCATATTAGCATACTGATGTTGTGTGCTAAAAGAGATTTTCTCAATTTTTTTTATTTAAGAAACAAATTCTAAATTCAAACAAAAACCAACTACACCTTATTGGAAGGAAAAGGTAATACAACATGCACTATACTTCCAACACAAATTTATGATACCCAAAAAACGTTAAGTGCCTACAGGTAGGAAATGCGAATTTGTAAATATATTTGCGATTATATAAAGATACGAGGGTGGGTCTTTAAGTTCGGGGAGTGGGAAGTAAGAAGCGCAAACGAAAATGCAAATTTATTTTTCTTTTTCAATATATTCGCCTGCTACTCTAAAACTTTTTTCAGATCTTTCAATTAGCTTTCTACTAAAAAATGGTTTGTATTTGTCGGAAAAGTAAGCCGAAACAAACATTTCTTTTTCAATGTTTGAACAAGATAACAATCGGTGGGAACCAGAACAAGGCTATGAGGTGGGTGGTCTAAAATATCGAAGTCCACCTTATGCAGAGTGGCCGACGCAACACAACTCTTGTGAACAGGCGCGTCGTCTTGCAGGAGGGCATCTTTTGATTAATTTTTCTCTTCTTTTTTCTTTGATGGTTTCTTTCAATCGCTTTAGAAATGAAGCGTAGTATTCTCCAGTTATGGTGACGCCTTTGTTTTTAAAATCGATCAACAGGATCCCTTCTGAATCCAGAAACACGGTCGCTATAAATCAAAAATATACAGTAAAACATTAGAATTACAGTAAAATCAAAATTACAGTACAAAGGTGATCAAAATTACAGAGCCTCCTTCAACTGAATCCCGACAACCGAAGATAACTGAGAAACCTCATGTATAGTATAAATCTGATTCATTTTGATAGAGCCAGGTTTCGCCTAAAATAATCAAATTCGATTCTGATAGCGCTTTCGCTGTGGCCTTAATTTCTACGAATTTATTTTAATGCTCCTTAAAAAAAATTAAATGTGGTATAACTAGTCTTTCGACGTACAGATTGCACAGCTTTTAAATACTCGGTATAGTCTTACTATCAGCTTCATAATTAACTCTGAAGGTTTAACCAGCAGTTGATGGCGTTGTTGCTTTCTGATGTGCAGTCAAATGTTTTTTGAGCACCAGCATTTGACACTCAAGTCACCCAACCAGGTAGAATATTTGGAAGTGTCAGGGATTCTGTTAAAAACTTCTTAGCTTACTGCACTTGCTGATGTTAAAAATTGTTATGAACTGCATGTTTATTGTTAAAGTTTTCGAGAAGGTTCTTGGTAGGTTCCTCTTTCCTCTCTACTGTTAGGATATTAATACCCACATAATGTTCAAAATTTCCAAAACTTTATTATATTCAAGCTTGAAACAAGACCGATTTTTATTTCCTTTACTTATTTTTGCCAAATATCTTATTGCCATACTTATATTGTATTCTATTAGGAATTCAAAACACCCTATAACTCATACACATCAATACCTCCTGAAAAAAATCAGGTCGATTGGATTACGCCATCCGGAGAAAAACCCATTGGAACATAAACATTTCAGTGGGTTTTTCTCCGAATCGCATTATCGAATGCACATAGACATATATATATATATATATATATATATATATATATATATATATATATATATATATATATATATATATATATATATATATAATATATATATATATATATATATATATATATATATATATATATATATATATATATATATATATATATATATATATATATATATATATATATATATAATTATAATTTTCTGGATAAAGCGATTCCAGTTCTGACTTGCTTTGAAAATCAGTACAAAAAATAAATGCTGGTATACAAAAGAGAGCCTGCAAAATTACCAAGTATTTGTTAAATGTTATCTCAAATTCAGATTATTCGCAATATCCGAGATAAAATAACACTTAATACTGGAATCACAGAGACTCAAGATAACAATTCACTGAAAAAGGCTTAAAATTTAATTAGCACAAGTTATAGATAGTAGAAAAATTGATTTACAGTCTTTATTCAAGTATAAAAGCTTATCGCGGACCTTCCGCTCGCATTTCGTATGTTTTCTCAAAAAGTTGCACAATGAGGCTATCCACGTGTATTTTTGTAGTTGTACTCGGGGTTATTTCTAATGTTTGCTCCTTTTTCGTACGTCCAGCTCCAGGCGGTCGAATTATTGGTGGACAAACCGCTCAACACGGACAGTTTCCATTTCAAGCTGGCCTGCAGATTAAAATCGCTGACCAAGAACGACGAGGAACATGTGGAGGATCTTTGATTGCGGAGGATTATGTACTGACTGCTGCCCACTGTGTCATGATAACCGACATTGAATACATCGATGTTCATCTTGGAGCCCACGAACTCAGAAATCCTGAGGAAGACCATTTAATTGTAACTGTTCCTAAGGAGAATTTCATCGCACACGAAGAATATAACCCCAATACAATTGCTAACGATATAGCTTTGCTTAAATTGCCAATGAAGGTGCAATTGTCAGGTATTTATTTCTATTTGATTGAAATTGGATTCATTATTTTTGTTTACATGGAACTCTGTAAGTTTTTATGCATGTAAGAGTCATATCATATTGTGATGGATTCAAAGCTCGTGATCGTTGAAAAAATTCTGGTTCATGTTCGATATCTTGACCACTTTTTACCATGTTTCCATATTTCTGAATTGGCTGATGAATTTGCTCCATGAGCCAAACAATACCTCAACATGCAAAAGCTCAAATTCAATACATCTTGTCATTTTCCAGACACTATCCAAACAGTTGCCTTGCCCTCATATTCAGATGCGAAAATCAACATGGAAGATAGGCCAGTTGTTGCATCCGGTTGGGGCCGTTATTCCGATGGTGAGTTCACTTTTCCATTCGAATTTTTTTCCAAATTCTTCACCAGTTCTTTTATTTTCCCCAAAGAGTCGCAAGACATTGCAGAAAGTCTTCAATATGCCGATCTTCACGTTCTCAGCCAAACAATATGTAAGCACTTCTACAGGAGTGTTCTTCCCAGTAATATCTGCACCAACACTGGTCTCGGCCGCGGAACGTGCAATGGTGATTCTGGTGGACCGTTGACGTATACCGATGGAACCGGGCGTACCATTATTATGGGTTTGACGTCGTTTGGTAGCAGTATTGCATGTGTTGAAGCCGGCTTTCCGTCTGTGTTTACACGTGTTACAGTGTTTTTGGATTGGATTGCTGCGAACAGTGATATCGTTATTGCTTCTTAAAGGGATATATTCTATTGATATGTAATTGATGTACCTAGGGAATTCGGTTTATAAGAAATACATTTTTATCGCGACTCCGATTATTATCTTGAGCAAATATTTATTCATTTCAATGTTAACAAATAATAACACGAAAAAAATCGCAATCACGGAAAAGCATATGGCGAGTTGAGTCACATGGGCAGCGATAATATATCGAACCCTACGATAGCGTCTTCGAATATCTTTGCATTCGTCCCACCACTCCTTGCAATCAGCTATTTTGTCTAATTTGAACAGTTCCTGCACTTTTATTTTGCGATGGATGGCCCAGATACCTGCTTCACCAGGAGGATTGGGGTTGCGCTTAAAACAGACT
This sequence comes from Nemotelus nigrinus, assembly GCA_947369275.1. Classification (NCBI taxonomy): domain Eukaryota; kingdom Metazoa; phylum Arthropoda; class Insecta; order Diptera; family Stratiomyidae; genus Nemotelus; species Nemotelus nigrinus. The sequence goes on along the minus strand of OX376373.1, from coordinate 42,960,418 downwards.
ATGAAACAAGAGCGTTCAAAATTTGGAACATTCCAAACCACGAACAGCTTCCCGTGTGAAGATTTCGCAATTTGTGCTTCTAGATTAGAGTGAAACTAATTTTTTCTTGATCAGTGAATGATAGCCCTGCCATGACCCTCTTGTTATCTCTCATTTGTTCGTTGAACCCGTGTAGAAGGGTCTCTAGTACTTTTTTTACTGGGTAGAGATATATTTTTCTGTAGGTAGGGAGATTTTTCCGATCTGCTAATACTAGAGTAGAACTGGTAATAAACCACCTCTTTCGTAAATATTCTTGCTACCTCCTGGTGGCGTCCAATCCTATGAGCAGCTGCTCTTTCTTCCTGAGCGTCCCTGCGGTGATTTTTTCACCTTCTTTCACCTTGTTCCCTGTAAGTGGATACTAAGAGTACATGTTCCTCATTTTCCTCCTCACAAGCCACAATGGTTAAACCATCTCTGCTGAAGCTATAACACAAATAAGTGCGAATATTCTTTCTCACCAGTATGGCCGTTCTTATTTTGGTTACTGCAATGGAGATCAAATAATTGGATACCTTGGCTTCCTGAACTGATGCGATTGCCTTCGTGAAGAATCAACTTACCTTCGTGAAGAGTCAAAAATAGTTAACTCCAAAATTATCCAATCTATTGTGGTGCAGATTATTCTGCGATATTTTCAGCGTTGGACTTGAGGTATTCCATAACCTGTTACTCAACCTTCTGCTGAGTGGCAGTTCTTTACACTGGCTCAACCATGCTCAGTCAAATCCCTCACAATCTCGCTTGTCCCCAGGGTGTTGATGTTGGAACCATTTTGATGGCAATTCTTTAGGCGCAAATAGACGCTACCCACATCCACGTTAGCTTGCCAAAATGCAGGTAAAGTAGGTCAACAGACTCTATGATTAGTTGGAGTATACCCCACAGCACCCCGTCCTGTACCACCGGATTGTTCACCCTCAACTTTTCAAGCGTTAATTGACTTAAGGAGCTGTTCTTTCGCTTGTCGTATGCCTGTTCCTCTTCTAGAGTTCAGTTCCTTTGTCTCGCTCTGGTGATTTAAGAAATTCTTTCTCCGCTTCGGTCGAAAATTGGCTTTCCAAAACCAAATATACTTAAGTGTATTCTGACACCTGTGAGCATTTGTCTCGCATGGCTTGAGTGGCTACTGGGGGAGCTATCTGCTGTTATACTTGTTCCAGTTAAGCGTGGGGACCGTTGTAGCTTTGAGTTCCTCCTGAAAAAGTCTGGTCATATTGCAGTCGCTGGATATAGACATACTCACGCTCCCTGACCGGTCACCAGTGATTTGCATCAGACTCCTTGTTTTTCTCCTTAAGCCGTTTTTTTATCCACAGTAAAATATCTTTAACTCTTTTGAGGCCATTAGCAATTGCGATAACTTTCGATAGAATCATTAAGTTGTCACAAACGGACACATTTATGGGCACATTAAATAAGCGCATGTTATTTTTGGTGTGTGTGCGGACAACCCTGTAACTGAGGCAGGTATCTAAACAAAAAAAAACCTTTAAATCAACCCTTCCTGAAAAAAATATTGCTATTTTAATTTTTGATAGACTTCAGGTTTGTCTACAAACTTCGCACTAGAGCGGTAACCCTTCACTAAGTTACCTCTATTTTGAGCAGCCGAAATCTTCGTTCGCGAGAACTGACGACCCGATAATTAGATTCACCTAAAATTCATATATTGTATTAATCTGCGAATCGCCTGTTGCTACCGTATGGTCTCAGAAGAGGCTATGATAGTTGTATCGAGAGTAATACCGATCGATCTGCTAGCGCGAGAATGCAAGGAAGGGTACCTCTTTCACTCAGAGCTGGACAGAGCTGAGGCTTTGACGTACGCGCGTACGCAAACCCTCAAACTTTGGCAACAACGTTGGACTGAAAATGATAAAGGACGCTGTACGGCTAAGCTTATTGGTCTTATTGAGCCTTGGTTTAACCGGAGCCACGGAGAGGTAAACTTTTACCTTTGTCAATTCTTGACTGGTCGCGGTTACTTCAGGAAATATCGATGGGTGAGTCAGCTCGGGTCCCGACTTGGAACTTCGTGGCCATGTAGATGATCCTTTTTTTACCTCACATACCCCATGGTGATACGTCACCCGAGTATCTGGTAAGCAGATTTTTTTGGCCATTTACACTAGGGTCTGATACAAGTTTGCTTAAGTAGGGTCTGATACAAGTGTTTGAAAATGTGGTTATCTTTGTGGCAGAGGCGCCATCTTGAAAAATTATGCCACTTTTTGCATTCTCTTTTCAAACAATTACTATCATTAATTTTCAAATTATAATGAGCGTGTAGATTATTGTTCTTGTAGTGACACTTACCGCCGATTTCGATATTTTTTGCGGGTTGTACCCTTAAAATTCTTTTTTTCCTATAACGTCCAACGCAGTCATCGTATTTAAACCGAATCCACAAGACGGGTTGACCTTAAAATTTAGTATACTTTTCAGATTTAGTATACTTTGACTGAGGTGCAGGCAAATGATTGCCAATATCAGGAAATTTGGTTGGAGAAATGTTTGAGATGACACTACAGGAAAATTAAATTGCACATGTATTTTAGTCACACAAAGGCAAATTCTTTGAAAATGAGTATTCGTTGCGGTTCTGATGCTGTTTAGATAAAATTGCTTTAGCGGCATTTCACTTTATGCGATTCGTTTGTCCCATTCAGAAACGGAAACTGTGATTTTAATAAATAGACGTTCCCGTGAGAGTTAGCTACTGATTCAAAGGAATACGGAAAACCAAAGTGCTGCCATCAAACAAACTACGAACCGAGTGAATCCAGAAGCGTAGAGTCAAGACCAATTACTAGAAGTTTTGGCTGAGGTGGTTAGATGCCAGACTTTGCCGAAAGGCTTTGAAATGTCCAGAGCATCAAATTCCGTTTAATTAATGCTATGGAGACAAAGGGTCTATCGTTTAGTCAAAAACATTATCAATTTTCCAGGTGAATGGCCAGAACTCAATCCATACTAACGCTTGTTGATTAGATGATTCAATTCGAGTTAGCATCTTCATTTCTGGTTGAAACCTCTAAATGATAAGCCTCTGAAGGATCAAACCGTGCGAATCAAGTAAATCATTTTACGATGCATGATTTGGCTAGTATGAATAATGTGTTACCTTTTCTTGATAACTAATTTGCTTTTATTTTCGGCTGCAATAAGTTTCGTTTTCTTATTAATGTTCATTTTTGTTTAGCAGCTAACTTTACCGTTAATTGTTGGTATTTCGCATAAATTATAATATGCAGGTGAGATGTTTCTTCAATAAAATGCATCCAACTTTTGTGATAATGGAAGGTTTCAGAACTGTGTTTAAATGTAGCATGTCTTAAGATGTTTTAGAGACACAAAGTTTAAGAGATATACACAAATATACAAATGTATATGAAATTTGTATTTGAAAATTTTATATGAAAAATAGTAACAATTATATATGTATACATAATTTAAATCATAAATAAAAACAAATACTTAATTTTCACTTCACACACATTTTGTGGATTTGTAATTCTTTGCCTTTACAAAATAAAAAAAAACTCCTTCACCGGCATTTAACACTTATCTCTCTTTCTAAGGAGGAATAATTTTGTCCTTATATGATGGGTGTCATGGCTGCAACGAATGACTTATCGGCATTTCTACGTGAGATTTTCCGTGGGATTTTTCCGTTCTATTTTTAAGGTGGAATACATTTAAATGCTTTGTTTCGCGATAGTTTGTTAGCATTTCTCTTTATATCTGGCATCGATATAATGAAATCTGATTTCTGTTGATGCACATGCAACAACACTTTTATGAAATCAAACACTTCGCCATAGACTTGTTATCATATTCTCTATTAAATTCCCTGGAACATATCTATTGTTTTTGTTCAAAAACTGGTGTGGAATGCTAACAAAGAATTTTCAGACGCATAAAAAAGGTTGTCAAATTATGTGTGAATGTGTGCATTTAATACATATCTCGTAATTTCAAAGTGCATGTACATGCATTTAAAAAATTTATCAAACGGTGCCCATCAACGCTTAAAAGCAAACTCATTTTGCCTGGATGTAATTATCATTAACATATTTAGGCAAAAATTATTCCTTACTTCTTAATTTTTACGATCTGTAATCATAATTTTTCTAAATTTCCGAAAACAATAAATTGAAATTTTTCATTAAAACTATTTTAATATATTTTATTTATGTAAAATTCATAACAGAAACCATTCAAACTCTTGCCCTACCAAGATACTCGGATGCTCAAATCAAAATGGAAGGGAAGGAGGTTATAGCATCCGGCTGGGGACGCTTCTCAGATAGTAAATAATGATTTAATAACCAGAATAAAAACAATGTAAATTACCTTTTTTTAGACCTCCAAGATATCGCAACAGAGCTTCAATACACCGTACTCCACGTTGAAAATCAACGAACTTGCGAGCATTACTATTTCGAAGCCCAGGCAACAAATATTTGTACGTATACCGGTTTAGGACGGGGTACTTGCAACGGTGACTCGGGCGGACCACTAACATACACAGATGAAGCCGGAAGGACATTTATTGTTGGACTAACATCGTTTGGCAGTGATATAGGCTGTGTAGCAGCAGGTTGGCCATCTGCTTTCACACGAATAACTTCATATCTAGATTGGATTGCCGCTAATAGTGACATAAAAATTGAAGTATAAAATAATTGACATTAATAGATACAGACAAGAAGGTTGGCTTGTAAAATGATTAGAACTTATTTTCCACAAACACAATTGCAATATTTCGTACAGTACACTATTTTCTTTTAAAATAATAATTAAAAGAAAAGTAATAGAAATGAGGACATTTTATTTAAACATTCACTTGAGATGCCAATCCAAGATACCTTGCGATAAGCAAATAAATATCTGATATAAATATTTTAGAATTTTTTATCGCTTGATCGCTGGTCGAAATCTTCTTGGTTTTTTATAGACTTTCCAGTTTCAACATTTCCAAATTATAAGAGAAAACCGAATTGTTTTGATTGTGTCCCAATTTTTTTCCTAGCTTGTAAAAATATTTTAAATTAAACCAATTTTTTTCTTTTCGAAGCTAGATTTATTTTGATTACTCGACATATATCGATAATTCAAGGGTAATCTGCCCTCTTTTCCAGTATCTATCGGTTCAAAATAAATCTAGCTTTGAAAGGGGAAAAAATGGTTTAAGTTAAAATAGAAAACAGGAGTTCAGAAAAATTAGGATTCTAAATAAAGACAAATATTTCGAAAAAACTATTATTATTTAGTAAAGGTAATTGAATTTGATCACGGTTCCCTTCTTGTCTATAAATCAGCATAGACAACGTATATCATTTCTACAGCATCGAAGCCGAGCATATTGAAACGGGAAACTTCGATCGTTTTGCGGAATCAGCCTCCGAAAGCAGAATCAAATTGGAAATGTTTTTGCGGGATGATTAAAATTGAACAACTTTTTTTATTAACATTAAAAATTTTAATCTACATTGAAAATTCTATCTTGACAAAGTGGTTTCGAAAGTATGCACTGCTTCTCATCAGACACCAGCACACAGTGCATACTTGACTGGCGTGACCACTTGCAGGTGGAAATCATTACATTTTTATTTATGCTAGTTGTGACAAATTTTAACATCTCCGACTTATATCCATGGATATAATTTTACTTAGTAAAGGTAATTGAATTTGATCACGGTTCCCTTCTTGTCTATAAATCAGCATAGACAACGTATATCATTTCTACAGCATCGAAGCCGAGCATATTGAAACGGGAAACTTCGATCGTTTTGCGGAATCAGCCTCCGAAAGCAGAATCAAATTGGAAATGTTTTTGCGGGATGATTAAAATTGAACAACTTTTTTTATTAACATTAAAAATTTTAATCTACATTGAAAATTCTATCTTGACAAAGTGGTTTCGAAAGTATGCACTGCTTCTCATCAGACACCAGCACACAGTGCATACTTGACTGGCGTGACCACTTGCAGGTGGAAATCATTACATTTTTATTTATGCTAGTTGTGACAAATTTTAACATCTCTGACTTATATCCATGGATATAATTTTACTTAGTAAAGGTAATTGAATTTGATCACGGTTCCCTTCTTGTCTATAAATCAGCATAGACAACGTATATCATTTCTACAGCATCGAAGCCGAGCATATTGAAACGGGAAACTTCGATCGTTTTTGCGGAATCAGCCTCCGAAAATTTGTCACAACTAGCATAAATACAAATATAATGATTTCCAACTGCGAGTGGTCACGCCAGTCAAGTATGCACTGTGTGCTGGTGTCTGATGAGAAACAGTGCATACTTTCGAAACCACTTTGTCAAAATAGAATTTTCAATGTAGATTAAAATTTTTAATGTTAATAAAAAGTTGTTCAATTTTAATCATCACGCAAAAACAATTCCAATTTGATTCTGCTTTCGGATGCTGATTCCGCAAAAACGATCGAAGTTTCCCGTTTCAATATGCTCGGCTTCGATGCTGTAGAAATGATATACGTTGTCTATGCTGATTTATAGACAAGAAGGGAACCGTGATCAAATTCAATTACCTTTACTAAGTAAAATTATATCCATGGATATAAGTCGGAGATGTTAAAATTTGTCACAACTAGCATAAATAAAAATGTAATGATTTCCACCTGCAAGTGGTCACGCCAGTCAAGTATGCACTGTGTGCTGGTGTCTGATGAGAAGCAGTGCATACTTTCGAAACCACTTTGTCAAGATAGAATTTTCAATGTAGATTAAAATTTTTAATGTTAATAAAAAAAGTTGTTCAATTTTAATCATCCCGCAAAAACATTTCCAATCCAATATTATTATTTTGCCTTGGGCGGTGTGGGTAGTACTACCCACCTGGGAAATCAAACAGTGGGTAAATACCCACACTAAAATTTCGATTCTATATGCCACATTAATATAATGAATAAATTGGTAATTTATTTGTTTATTTGTGGTGAAGAAGAATAAATGAAATGTGAAGCAAAGACACAATTTATGAATGTCTTCAACAGCAAAACAACCACATTGCTTTAAAACATATGATATCTGATGGTTTCCAAGGTACCCTAAAAATCGTAAGTGTTGCCTATAAAATAGCATTTAAAGGCGCAAATTGTAGCCAGTATTACAGTCAAACACACTTTCAATTAATTTTACGTATTGCTATGTTTTACGATCGAATGTATGGTCTGAAGCCGATAGCCCCAAGCCAAATGCGGCTTCTTGGAATCTGCAGATCCACAAATCGCGGAGTCAAACTCCAAATCTCTTGACTAACCTTAATAAAACTAAAAAAATATCTATGTTTAAAAAAAATCGATTTTTCCTTTCGAAGCTAGATATATTTAATTTTTGTGACAAATATCGATATTTCAAGGGTAATCTACCCTTTTCCTCAGTGTAATATAACACTACATCGCGGACCCATCCTACAGATCCGATTTGATGCAGACGGGCAACTTTTGGGTGACACGTACTCTTCCTCAGCACCCTTTCAGTGTCACCATAGAGAAAACCAATGTAAAGAGACACGAACTACAAAAAGAGATACAAAATACATAAAAAGGTGGGGTGCTTGGTTTTATGAGCTGGGGCCATCATATTATGACCTAGAGCAAAATGTAAGAAAACGGCGATGATGAACAAACATAACAGTTGATGAAAACTGGGCAGCATTGGGTAGATGGAGTGCTTCTTATTCTATGGCTACAACTACCCAGGATATCTATCTTGTTGCGTAGGGTATTTTTTAAGCGATATGTATTATGCTTAGTGTATTTGAATAGTCCAAAATTACTCTCTTTAGCGCGAGAAACCGGCTTTTGGTTTGTGTGACTGGTCTTGAAGCTCTTCAGCTCAAATGTAAACGCCTGAAAATCATATATACGCAGCAACTAGAAGAAGAAAAGAATAAGAACAAAGAGTTGCAAAACGAAAGGAGAGCGCTCTTTCCGAATTTCCGCAGCGATATTCCGTGAAAGAACACTCTATTGCTGCGTTTACACACATGGCAAATGTTGGCGAGTCGAGTGTGTAAATGGTCCCCTTGTTTATTCTCGGCTGTTTTTTTTACATATGAAGATATGGAGGGAAGTAATTTCACAAATTCCTCGACGAAACGTTCGCCATATGTGTAAACCAGGCATATCGTGCACAGCATGCCTATGCTCTCGAAGTTTTATTTCTAGCCCCATCGCCATCACTACTGAAACTAAATTCCAACGAAATTGTAAACCATACTGCGCTTGCGAAGGAACAAAGAAAAAGAGTTAAGCAAGAAGAATGGTATAGTTTCACCGCTCACACTTTGAATTTTCGCGCAAATTTTTTAATGTACACATTTCTGCTTCATATTTCAAAGTCAAAGCTCTACCACGTGATTTTAGGTTCCGATAGTAGCGTTGAAAATAAAATAGACAGGTTCATCATAAAGTTGGAAAGTATTAATGAAGGACTCAAGGACAATACTTCCGAAGTCGCGAAACAGCCAAGCGATTGTTTTGTTCCTTCGATATCATCAAGCAGTCCCAGTGACAATTGTCGGTATGAACTTAAAACTAGTACAGGTAGCGGTAAGTTCATTCTTTGAAATTTGGCTCATTCGGCCTCTACTTTCCTCTGCATAAGCTATTTTGCATTATTTACTCTCTTTTGTGATTCACTAATGAAGTGGCTATTTCCTATCGAAACGTTACGGACAGCTAGTATAAACATATGTATATATGCACAACATTTTCTTATGGCTTTTTAGATTTCAATGTTTCCACATCGCTTATACCCAAAGTATATCAGAGATGGAAAACCCAGTTCCCGTTCTTCGATACAAATGAGGCTGGTTTTTTGATTTGCAAAGTGTGCACAAGCGCGATTGCAAAAGAAATAATACTTTCTTTCGCTGCCTGCTATTTACAATCGCAGGAAACATGGGTGAACAGAGGCTTCAGCTATTGAAAGCACGGGGTGGAACGGATCAAAGCACATTCGAAAAGTTCTTTGCAACTCGAAAGTGTGGGGGCTTTAAAAAATCATCACTCTTCTGTGAACGCTGTTGAACATCTTTCATCTGAAGCGTTGAAGCAAATGGTGGATCACCGCACTGCCATGAAAAAAGTATTTAGCACACTAAAAACTTTGGGGAAGAAAGGTTAAGCATTACCTGGAGCAAATAATGATGAAGATTCTAATTTTATGGCGTTTTTACGAGTGCGCACTGAAGATGTGCTTGAGCTTGAGTCCTGGATAAAACGAAGTGGTAGTAAATAGCTCCACCACGAGATTCAGAACAAAATTATTGAACTTATGGCTACAGAAATTCTGCTAAGGAACATGAAAAAATTAAGGAAGCAGAATTTGTCGCAATAATGTTGGATGGAGCTGCAGATATATCGAGGACGGAACAATTTTCTATTTACATTAGAGTTGTGTCTGAAGAGCTCATAGCAACTTAGTACTTCATTGCATATTATACAACATCCAACGAGAAAGCTGAAACATTGTTCAACCTCGTGAAAGATGTTTTCTCACGCTTCTATTTGCCTGTTTCTAAACTTAGGGGCCAATGCTACGATCGTGCGGCAACCGTTTCTGGGTCAGTTTCAGGACTTTAAGCAAGAATGAAAGCCACCACAATAAATAATTCACCTTTTACGTGTTATTTATGTACATTATGCTAATAAATGAATGAATGTGCAAATGTTAAATGATTTTTCAATATATCCCAGCCACCCACGTATCTACAATAATCGACAGTTATTTAATACCCACCCCGGAAAAATGTGTTGCGCCGCCCCTGGTCAGAGGCAACACGGGAGTAGAGATTAATTGTTGTTTGAGACCTTCTCTGCAAAAAAAAAAACCAAGTGAATATTTCTCAACGGAATTTTCTTAAATTAGAGTATCAGAAAAACTATGTAAAAGTCCATTAGGGCACCGTGTTATTCAAGGTCAAAAATCAAAAAATCATAATTTTAGTTTTTACGTGATTTATTGCCCGGGTAGCTATAAAAATCTGCATCAAAAGCTTCATGAACAAAATTAAGGTAGGAACAATAATTCTCAAGGCATGAAATTGAGAAAACTTCGGCGTTATGCACGTAATCTACTATCGGACGATAAATGCATAATAACGATGAATTTTTTTCATTCTTATGAGGTTATAATATCACCAATTTAAAAGTTAGTGGCAATATTACGATTAACAAAACAGTATTTCTAACAGCTACTCGTTAGCCAGAGTTTTTTCTCTTGTTTATCCTCGAATTCGTGGTCCTTAAGAACATATACATCTATAAAGATACATTGATTGCAGCACACTTTTTTCGGCTCGTTAAACTATTTGAACTGAAAGAATAATTCCATATTAGCATACTGATGTTGTATGCTAACAGAGATTTTCTTAATTTTTTTATTTAGGAAGCAAATTCTAAATTTAAAAAAAAAAACTACACCTTATTGGAAGGAAGAGGTAATACAACATGCACCATACTTCCAACTCAAATTTATGATACCCAAAAAACGCTAAGTGCCTACAGGTAGGAAATGAACATTTGTAAATATATTTGCGAATATATAAAGATACGAGGGTGGGTCTTTAAATTCGGGGAATGGGAAGTAAAAAGTGCAAACGAAAATGCAAATTTATTTTTCTTTTTCAATATATTCGCCTGCTACTCTAAAACTTTTTTCAGATCTTTCAATTAGCTTATATATACCTACTAAAAAATGGTTTGTATTTGTCGGAAAAGTAAGCCGAAACAAACATTTCTTTTTCAATGTTTGAAAAAGATAGCAATCGGTAGGAACCAGAACAAGGCTATGAGGTGGGTGGTCTAAATTATCGAAGTCCACCTTATGCAGAGTGGCCGACGCAACACAACTCTTATGAACAGGCGCGTCGTCGTGCAGGAGGGCACCTTTTGATTAATTTTCCTGTTCTTTTTTCTTTGATGGTTTCTTTCAATCGCTTTAGAAATGAAGCGTAGTATTCTCCAGTTATGGTGACGCCTTTGTTTTTAAAATCGATCAACAGGATCCCTTCTGAATCCAGAAACACGGTCGCTATAAATCAAAAATATACAGCAAAAAATTAGAATTACAGTAAAATCAAAAGTACAGTACAAAGATGATCAAAATTACAGAGCCTCCTCCAACTGAATCCCGACAATCGAAGACAACTGAGAAACCTCATGTATAGTATAAATCTGATTCATTTTGATAGAGCCAGGTTTCGCCTAAAATAATCAAATTCGATTCTGATAGCGCTGTGGCCTTAATTTCTACGAATTTATTTTAATGCTCCTTAAAAAAAATTAAATGTGGTATAACTAGTCTTTCGACGTACAGATTGCACAGCTTTTAAATACTCGGTATAGTCTTTACTATCAGCTCTATAATTGACTCTGAAGGTTTAAACAGCAGTTGATGGCGTTGTTGCTGTCTGATGTGCAGTCAAATATTTTTTGAGCACCAGCATTTGACACTCAAGTCATCCAACCAGGTAGAATATTTGGAAGTGTCAGGAATTCTGTTAAAAACTTCTTAGCTTGCTGATGTTAAAAACTTCTAACAGTTGCGGCTACTAAAATTTATATTATGTCTATTTACTGATTTGGCATAAGTGTCACCCGGGGCGCCAAAGAACGCAGTGCAGTTCCTTTTTTATTAGCTTTAAAATACTTAACTAGAATTTTTGAGTCAGGTCAGGTGCTAAACCCTGATTCAGTAAAAAGCTCCTCACTAGAGTATTGCTTCTCCAATCCAAACAGAGTAAGAGTGGATAGACGCTCTTTCGTACTTCTTACTGTATATTGAACTGCATGTTTATTGTTAAAGTTTTCGAGAAGGTTATTATTATTAAACTCATTAATCCATTTATATAGTACAATTCCATTCCTCAATTTATTTCTGAAAACTATTGGAGCCTTCAATTGAGCTGGGGATATGCTGTCTTTAAGAGACTTGAGGGTTTCTGAACTGTCTTGAGGTGTTTGAGGCTGAATAAAAATACTGTTATTGCATTTTTTTCTCTACATCCTGATTCGCATATCTTGCATATGTTAGTTGCGGTTGTTTTGTAAGAATCGCAAAACTAGAGTATCTCTTATTAATAGTTGTTTTCAAGACCTCGTATTATTGATCTGCAATGCTGGTACAATTTGTGTGAAACCATTTTTCACAAAGCCTATGGCATTTTAATTGTCTTATCGCCTGCAATCACTATTATTTTACATTTGGCGCAATCATCCACGTGACAATTGCCTACCAAATCGAAAGGCATTATACCAGAAACACCGAAACTAAAATACACCACACAACGGAAAATTGTCAGAAAAATTCTAACGATGACCACTGAATTAAATTATTTGTCGAAAAAAGAAGCTTAAACACCATACTTACGATCAAATTTATAGATTTCGTTTAATCCAAACCAATCCAAAACACTCTCCCAATATATTTTCATAAATTTCCAAATCAAACACTTTTATTTAAAATAAAATCGTTCTTAATCAAAATGTTTTATTTTTTTTTCAATAATTTTACCACTTCCATTTCTATATGAAAACAATTTTCTCCTCTATTATTTCATTTGATATTATTGCAAATCGCTATTCAACTTTTTTTATTTAATTGTTTTTTATCACAGTTCTTCAAAAACAGTGCTAGCAATAGGTGGATCTTAAAGAACATGAATAAAGAAAATTTTCCGGACACACCATTGTTTGGTTTTGCAGTTTTTTCGTTCTTTCATTTTTAGTTGTGTGTTAAAAAACTCTCGTTTCTCAAAAATAGCGAATAAAACAAGCCTTAGTATGATGCAAGATTGTTTTTTTAAACTTTTTTTACTTGAAATGCAGATATACTTAAATCCATTTAAGTGACCAGTTTTCTTCAAATATACAATTATTAGATTATCTTGTTTTGCTTTTTACCTGCTAAAAATAATAATAATAATAATTATAGTAACGAATTAAAATTATTAACAAATGACATTCGCATAAAATAATGGTTTTGCGTAGTAATAGGTTTTCTTTTTTAACTTTAATATAGTTTTACACCATACGGACGCATTAAAATATACACAATATTTTTTTTATGTATTCAAAGTGTAAAATTTTTTTAACGAAAATAATCATATGATCTTGACCATTTAATGTATACAATTTCGTTTTTAAAGTTTATACATTTCATCAGTTTCATTCTACAGCTACGTTTTACATTTAATAACCTTTTCATCGCTTTGTTAAAAGTATGTATTACTGAAATTGTCCTATGAACTTTTTTTAAGATGACTTCTTTGCATATTATAAATATTTTCAATTGGTTTCTCTTTAGCTTAGAGTGTTATTTGCTTTAAAAATTACAATAGTTTAGTAGTTCCCGATACAATACCTATATCATTTCCATACATTTAATTAAAATTAATAATAGAAGATTTATCTAAAAGAAAACAAAATGATTTTCTAACACCTATCACTCATTTCCGTTTTGAACTCACTTTCGTTTTGGTGTTCGCTTAAGAATCTAACTGTAGTTATGCCTGATCGTCAACAAGAAGCATGATCTGTTGTGCGCTTTCGTTCGGATCCCGAGTGCATTCCACTTGATGCGCGTTCCAATCTTTTCGTTGACAGAACGTCGAACAGTAGGGAGTACGACGACACAGCGAACATTCGGCTAGGGCTTCACGATTGCAATTTGCACACTTCAACAAAAAGGATAGAGAAATGAAAATTTTCATATTTAGAAAAATCATATATTATAATAATAGAAATCATATACTTTTAGTCGCAACGATTTGAAGGACCAAAACACAAATTTTATAAATGATTATACACTACCTTCTTTGTTGCCACTAATTCGGCACCACCGATTTGGCCGATGTTGGGATCATCTACTTCGGTGTTTACTCGCACGGCCAGTAGAGCTGCGTCACGTTCACGCTGCAATCGATCCATTTGTCTCGTACACATATCCTTTAAGTCTAAATACAGTTTCTTAAAATCATTTGTCGCATTAACCATTGTCGAATATACAGCTTCTAAGCGTTTGATTGACATATTTTCAATAACTGTAAATTTCAAGAAGATGTCGTTTCCATAACTGCAATTTTCTAAAACAATTCAATAACAAACTTACGCGGCTGTGAAGTTTGGTCCAAATACTCAGCTGTGCCATCCATACCATCGAGGTTCTGCCACGTTTCTTCCTTAGTGACTATGTTTTGGTCGGTTAAAATGATTTCTTCTGTTTTAATAGGCTGCACTATTCGTTTCTTTTTCGCTGAATCCAATTCCTGGTCGACTTGATTTCGTCTTCGTCGTTTGTACGGTGTAAATAATCGTACTGGTCCCGATGCAGCTAAGCAAGAAGTACATGATAAGGAGAGAAAACTAAATTACCAAGCCAAAACCTTACTCGTTTCATCGTCGCAGCAAGCTGTACACGTGCAACTAATGGCATGTGGTGTCAATATTCCTTCATCTATCAAAGCCTGCAAGCTACGCCCACCGTACCTAATTGAGCGTTTCCAGTCCTTGCTGGAGCCACGACCGCACAAATTCTCAAATTCGCTTGGGGTATACCATTGCTCCTTGAACTTTATACAGCGACCTCTGCCACCCGAACCCAATTTGTTCTTGTACAATTCCGCTGTAGTCGTTTTACATCGAACAGTGAACACGTCCAAGTTTGAAGCGTCCACCCAGTTCATGTTCGATTGCGTTACTTGCCCTGAATTCTCATTCATACTAGTGTCTTGGCCGTTATTATGATTAGGATTCGAATTGTTATTGTTGTTATTCGCTAAGGCGTCCTGCTGAGCTTGGCTCGTTGGCTGCTGAATTACTATGTGTGTGGCTTTAATATCACCAGGAACGTCTCCGACTACGGCACTACCCGAAATAAATCCATTATTGTCGACACAGAGCATTTGTTTGAAATGCGGCAGCTGATCAGGTGTGATCACATTGAAAGCCGTGCCAGCAATCAAGGATCCAACGGGCAATGAAACTGGAACAGAGACAACTGTATTGCCAGCAGTTGCCTCTGATGTGACTACCATTCGACCTCGTGTCTAAAATAGCAGAAGAAAATTTATATAGATTTGAATTTAACACGAAAAAAAGGTTTTATTCCATCAAATACATTCAGTAAATAAATTAAAGCTTTTTAGAATATTCTCAAAGGGCATAGGTACCCATACACTTTTAAAAAAAACATATTTAGAAAAATAAATTTGCGCACAGAATTGCCCACAGTCTTTAGAAAGGATACATCGCTTTTGCCTAGTTGATTTTATTTATGTTATCGGTTGGTTGTCGATTCGAACGTTTAAGGCTATTGATATCCCGTCTTCAAATGTATCGATCCATCGTCCGCATTTTTTAGGTCGGCTCACATTATTTTTATTAATTGTCTAGAGTTTTCTCTGTTTCCCACAATACATTTCAGGTCCATCTTTTTTGGACATCCAAACGGAGCACACGACTTGGAGAGTACTTGGCAGCGAATAGGCGCAAAACTTCCAAGGATTGGAAATACATCTGAAGTGCATCTGATAGCGTTGAACGTGTTCAAGCCGCAAACTTCACTTAAGGGGTTAGTCCACTGTTAAACTGCTCAAAATGAACTTTTTTTTTAAACAGCTACCAACAAAAAACTATTCAAGATATCGATTTGAAATTGCATCTTTATTGAAGTTAAGAGTTAGCATTTTCATTGGAAAAAATTATTAGAAAATAAAATGGCGGCCGCCCCAATGGATTGCCGCAGCACCGCCGAAAAAAAAAGCAAATTGCGCCTCGTAAATTCCTGGACAAAATAAGCATCTGTGAACAAATTATCAAAAATATTTCATTAGTTTTGAGTATAAAGGACTGCACGGGCCTAAATTTAGAGCCCTAAAGCGATTAAAAAAAATGTGGTACACTTTTGAATCAAAAAACTTAATAAAAAAAATTTTTTTAATCAAAAAAATGTTTCCCAGATCGTCAAAAAAATTTTTTTGTTCTAAATTTAGGCCCGTGCAGTCCTTTATACTCAAAACTAATGAAATCTTTTTGGTAATTTGTTCACAGACGCTTATTTCGTCCAGGAATATACGAGGCGCAATTTGATTTTTTTTTTCGGCGGTGCTCCGGCGATCCATTGGGTCGGCCGCCATTTTGTTTTCTAATAATTTTTTCTAATGAAAATGTTAGCTCCTAGCTTTAATAAAGATGTATGTAAAATTTCAAATCGATATCTTGAATAGTTTTTTGTTGGTAGCTGTTTAAAAAAAAAGTTCATTTTGAGCAGTTTAACAGTGGACTAACCCCTTAAGCGTCAAGGAACGAAGACAGAAGCGGCAAAACAATAAGCAATACTAAGAAAACCAACAGAAAGATTGAAAGCGATGCATATGCAACAGGAATCTACTGAACAGGTTGTCTGAAGAAGAAGATAGAAAATGTAAACACACGCAACTGATACTCTGGAACACCCTCACTTCTCTCTCCTATCGACCTATCCATCAATCAAGAGAACCGAAACCTACAACCAAAAACAGAAACTATACAAAACTACACAAAAACTACAAAAACAAGAAATAGAGCCCGAAAACAGAAGACGTCGTCAGCTACACCCCCGAAAACTACCGATGATGAGCTACTTGCTAGCTATCATAATGCGCCAGCCGGATCAGTAGAAAGTCACGTCCTGACTACTCAAAGAATGAAACGTTAAGTTTGAAGCAGCGAAAAAAGTATGTATGTCTGAAATTTCAGATTATTTCCTTAATTATCTCTGACAAAAGGAAGATCACTTAGATCTCCACGGAACTGAAAATACAATAGGACACGTAGTACCTTCTCGAAGAGAAAAATTTGAAGTTTATAATATCAAGACTCTACGGTTTAACGACAGAAATAGTAAAAGGAAACCTATAACGTAAGGGCTTTCACCCCGTCGAAGCGTTCTTCCTCAAAATTAAATAAGACCCCCTAAAGCTTTTAAAAGTTTTTCTTCAAACAAATGAAAAGGATATACTCATCGTGAAGGATATGTGCCATCTAATATCCAAAGCCGAGGCACAAAATCTGCGATATGGACAATCCTAGTATCACAACTGCCAGCAATTTGAGATAATGATCATATGCACAAGTCGTCGTCGGACACTACGGCTTCTCTCGGACCTTGGTCTCTACCGCACAACACCTCCCATTGTCGTCCTCCAATCAGGAAATCCGAGCAGCCTCCGTCGATATTAGATAAGACTTAGAGATTTGTTTTCCTACGTATGCAGCTGGTCTTCAGTATAGTCAGAACGAAGTAGGAAGTTTTATTAGCGAGCGATATTCTTCGTTTTATTTCGTCAGTTTCACTGTTTATATCGTCAGTTTTCTTCAGGTTGATGTTCAGCCTTACTTCTTTTGCTTCCTGGTCAAGCTGCAGAAGGAGTTCGTTGGCAGAAGGATATTAACGTGACGAAATATTAATGTCATCCTCATAGGCCTCTACTTGGATGGACTTATCTTGCGTCCACATGCAGTTTTCGTATGCCAGAGATATAAGTTAAACAACAGAGTGCCCAACCTATCGCCTGATTTCAGACCTATATTTGTGTCCAAGGCACCGGTCAGATAGATCTAAAAGTCGGATTCTGACTTTTGATGTTGTCGCTGTTATCGTGATTTTGGTCAGTGGAACTAGTTGTGCCGAAGTGCAGCATTACAATATTTAGAACGTTTCGGCCAACATTATCTTATGCTTGTGTAAATTCCACGAAAATATGGTGGATGTCGATGTAAAACTCCCATCATTTCTTGAGCACTTCTTTGTCTGTAAAAAGTTTATCAGTCAGACCTAAAACCTCCTTGGTACTCCGTAATGACAAAGACCTACAAAGTAATAGCTTTCGTATCGTAGTTTATTTTTTTTTTGTAGATATGGTATATGATCGATTTGCACCACACCTGCGGTAGCTATCCTTGATACCAGATGTGCTGGATTACTTTTTGGATGGATTTCAATGAATTGGATTAAAGCAGCCGGAATTTAGACAGTGCACGGCGCTCTATTATTCTTATAAGCATAAAATGGAATTCAATCTCGCCATATTCTATCACTATCACAGTTAAACCAGCATACAATCCTGCCACCAAAACTAACCAATCAGGCTCACTAGCCCAACAACTCCCGATCATACGGGCTACTTCTTCGTCATGGGGAGGAAGGTAGCACTGCAATCATCGTAAACATGAATATTACTCATCTTGTCCTTGCCGCCAGCCTCAAACCGGTCTCCTTACGAGTAGAGAACATCTACATTGACTATACCGTAAGAGAGAGCAAAATCATCAAATGGGCAGATTTATGAGTTGCACTGACTTTGGGCAGCTCTGAATCACCCGAAGGGGCCAGCGCCTTAGAGGAATAGATTTCCTCACCAACGCCATGAAGCATGCAAAAGAGGAGAACTTCATCAAAATTCCCGTAAAGGACGACCGCAGTCTTTATGAAATCCCTAAGTCAGTGAAATTACTTATAAGAATCTACTACTGAGGAATGATGGTAAACAGATTATCCTAGAATAAAGCGCGAAGCAAACCGGCTCACCAGCTCATTCGTGGCCAGATATCCCAACACCAGAATGAATAGTGGAAGATTTTGGGGCCTGGGAATAACACCCTAGAGCAGCGGTGACCAAACCATGGCGTATGCGCCAAACGTGGCGCATTAGACGATTACAAGTGACGCACTGCGTTCTTGCGCCTACTCTTTATTTCAAAGTAGGAACTCTAACAGAATGCTCCTTTATATTTTCAACACCTTAGTGCCTTCAATACAATTATTGTAATCTTTTAATTCATCAACTCGTCCTATTTCTCACAGTTTACAATTACTGGATGTGCATTAGTACACTGAGACAAAATCAAGGGATTTCAATTAGCTGGTCGATTTGAGGCTAAAGAGACCAGATTTCCCAAACATTTGTCTTAAAATTAAATGCTATTTTTCAATTATACATAGTTGAAATAAATAAACAAAAATTTGTTTAAAGCATTATATAGGTTTGTATTGCCTAAAAATCTGGAGCTAACTTCTCTTCTATAATTTGAAGGTGTGAGGAATCGCTAGAAAGTGTTTTGGCATCACTTGTTGCGCATAGTCTAAGTTTAAAAGTTAACTGTAGTAATATGGCACCAAGAGGACCTTAAACTTCAGTTGAATTCAACAAAAGCCATAATTCGACATTCCCAAACCGGTAAAAATGTGCGTAAAATCGCTGAAATAATTTATTGAGCTCCCATAACAGTATTTAATATTATAAAACGTTATTATTGCACCACAGATTATGATATTATAATTTCTGAACCAAGTTCTCGAAAATATTTCACTTTATTAGACGAATGCTGGTCAGTGCGACAGATAAAATAAAACCCACTTTTAAATGCTCTTAAACTTGCCATTGAAGCAAAACAAGCATCTTAGGGAAAAAGCTAGTCTTGGAAACAATAGTGACGATTTTGCGGGAGCATCATTTAATGGTAGGACCTTTAGTCAGGAAGGTTAATTGCAAAAAAGACTGGATTTTGCTTAAAAGTACGGCGAAACTGACTTTTCATTTGGGCAAGTCTTATTCATCAACGAAAGCAAATCAACGTTTTTGAATCGGACGGCAGATCGTATGTATATAAAAGAGTCAATGAAGAATTCAAAGAAAAAAATCTACGGCCAAGTGTTACAGTGGACGATCTGTGCAAGTGTGGGGTTCTATGTCAGCGTTTGGACCTGGGAATATTCATACAATTGAGAGAATAATGGACCAGGCAATGCATTTCAAAATCTTAATAATGAATTTAAAAGAAAGTCGTCGAAAATTGGGGGATTAAAACATTTTTTATCGGGGTAACGATTCCAAGCCTACTATTTAGGAAATTGGCTCCATTATAGCTATCTCCAAGTATCCGTCACTTGATTCCGCATTTATGGAGTTACTTCCAAAAACAATTTAAAAAACATTCTATAACTATTAGATATGTATTAAAAACACGATTGATGGAAGAATGGGACGAAATTAAGCCTTCTTTTTGTAAGAAAGTAGTGGAATCAGTGCAAAATTGGCTTAATGGAGTTAAGAACTAAAAGATAATACCAACTAAGCGCTAATAAATAAACAAAAGTCCTATGAAATCGTTACCAGAAAAAATTAAAATTTTAGACTTTTCTGGAACATTTGTCTAGCTTTTTTTCCGTTAATTCAATTTATTCTTTAACTTGTTATGTTTTGGTTTGGTACCACTGCATATGTTTTTTAATAAACATAACAACTTTCAAACAAATTTACGTTCATATTAATTTGAATAACACCTCTTGCTCAAACTCTAAGTCAAGCCAGTGCGAATGGCTCACCTGATTGCATGGAAAGTCTCGGCGGTAAGAGAATCCAGAAGAAATTTTCGTATTGAGTGAACGAGTATAAAAGTTAGCTCAATACGAAATTTTTTTCTGGATTCTTTTACCGAAGAGTTCAGTCAGCTCAACACACGCATTCGTATGCTCGGTCACAAAGATTTATCATTAGTTCGTTCATTTTATGAAATTTCAGAACTTTAGCAGTGAATCAGTAAACTAGTTTTAACTACAAAAACAGTAAAAAAAAAATTGGATGGTATACGCATCACCGCACTCGGCTCGTTTTTTATCTTCACCAGGACAAACAGCGAGAAATACGGCAGCAATCACCTTCTCGTTCAAGAGATCACTTCTGACTATTGCAGATTGGTACTCAGGTAATCCTGTGCTTTTGAATTAGCGCAAATTAATTGATTTGGTTACGTGATTCAGTTATTTTCCTCCCGTAAGCGTTACCAGAATCTTACCAGATTCCCTATTTTCTAACCCTAACCGTGAAGTTAAGTAGATAAAAAAATTAATCGAGTTATATGGCGCATCTGAACTCATCTGCGAAAAAATTGTCGCATGATATACGCAAGGTTGGACAAGACAAAAAAGAAACCGCTAATACCGCCAATTTTCAGAACACAATGTTTTGTTTATATATTCTTTATAGTTTTTTATTATATGTATTCTCCCACCCATTATGCTGATTTGTAACTGAATTTTTCTGCGTTTGAAACTAATTTTATTATTATGACCCAAAAAGTGTATATATCTGACTTGTAACTTCCTGTATGTGTATAAATATTTGCAATCAGGTCTGAATTGAGTATGAATATGCGAACGTGTCTGTTTAGTATTAAAGTTCTTTTCAATCTCCCCAAATATTCGGGGTACACGTTTCAATCCTGGTATTAATCCTCCAACATCATAGAAGCATTTAACGAGGATATATTCATAACTTAAATTAATTAACAGTTCTTTCTGTTGTTTCCTATATAAGTCACGTTCTTAACATGGAATTATACTTCAGCTTGAACTCTTGGGTGCACTTTTAATTTTTAAACAGATATGCAATGTTTTACTCTTGTATACTAAACGTTATCCGTATATTCCAATTTCCAATATATAAATAAATAAAAGCGTTTCGTAGCTTCCAGCTGTAATTTAAACTTGACGGCGTTTACTGTGGTAACAATATTTGAAATCATTCCTAAACTGTCCTAACACATATGAAATCTTTCTTGATCAACTATGGCAGCGATCGCATTCACATGAAATGATAAATTTACATTAAATATGTCATATCATAAAAACAAATCACCAAATTACATAGATTTTCTCGACCAGCCAACCATACGGCCGATTATTTGTGGTCTTACCCTATGCCTGTCAACACGTGACACAGGCGCTGCTTTGGCGTTCTCCACTTTTGCGGAGAGTTTCTAACCACGAACACCTCACGAAATCCACGAAGATCTAATTAGACGATTTTGTCGAAACTTGAGCCACCGACAAGTCTCGGTTCATAAACAACGATGTTTACAAACAGCTTGACCCCGAATCGATGCGAACGAAATTACGCGCGCCAATATTTCCACAAATCTTTTACCAGACCACGTTCCGACCAACAGGACGCGTACGAGTCGAGAATCGAAAGAAAACCATGCAACTGAACTCCAAAAATAGGGCAAATATTGCGTACACTTGGCAACAGGGCAATCGTACTGAATCTCAGGCTCCCACACTATTTCGATACGAAACACACGATTTTCGAATGGGCGGGAAATGGAGTGGAAATTCACTTGCAATTGCAGTAAAGTCGACAAAAATAGAATTGACAGCGACCGTCAGCAGGAAATGACGGGACGGCCACCATTTTAGTTTCAGCTTTATCGATGTTGTCAAAGTTGAATACAGTGCATGATTAATATTTTTCGACATATTGGGCAGGATTTCGAATAAATTTCTTCAAATAAATTGATAAACTTAAGTTATTTCTTCATCGGGTAAATTTCCAATGTACTTTGTAAAAATACAAAAATACACGAAGTATTGTTATGAAGGAAAACTCTTGCATGCTATGAAGCGTACTTAGCATTCTTTTCAACGAAACATTTTTGCGTACATTGGTGTCTCCCCGCAATTTCGCAACAAATGGGAGAATGCACAGCTACGACGTTGCAGAAGAGAAACTGATCCATTCCAACTGCAGGCGTTAAGTCAACGTTGCCATTCATCTTTCGCCCATTTGTTTTACTTTGACAGCAGTTCGACGTCGCAATTGTCACTCCCATTAAGCCATGGTTTAATTTTGCAGAAGCTGCTGGAAATGATACCCGACGGCTTAAACAGATGGAAACAGATGATACAATGACATTTAAGATCGCAGTGAGCTATATTACTTAAAGATATATATGGAGCAAACTCAGGGCGAGTTGTACTCAACAATTCCACACATACGTGTTGTAACTTACATTTCCAGATACGACAACCACATTCTAACTATTTATGGAGCATCCCCATCCCATCGTTACATAATATATACGAAATTTTCAACATTTGCACAAGTACTATTAATGCTCGCCTGCAAAATTCCACACCCATTAGTTCTTGTCCATCATTTTCATACATCCACTGTAAATTAAATTTGACAGAAGCCAACTTCGTGGTCTTCCCTATTCGGCCCGATACGGCATCACCACCAATACCAACCTCTCACGTGCCTTTTCGTCATGACGAGGATGGTTTCGACATGTCGACACGAAGACTGCCCGTAGCTTTTGACTTCGTAATTTCGAGGTTATGTCTCCCGCAGTCCGAATGACAGTTCGAAAATATATTATGCCCTTTGACCCTTTCGATTGCAACACAAGACGATCACTTTCATTTCGCTTACCTGCACCTGGACCGTCTCGCCATTTTCATGCTTTGCCTCGACTACATTCTCGCCACCACCATTGCCACCAGTCAATTGCTCGGCTTCGGTGATGTCCGACAATTGATTTGCGATTGTGGTTTCTTCCATGATCGGATTCGGGATTAGCCGTCGTCGTCGCCCTCGTCGAGGTATCGATGTCGTTGTCGACGTCGTCGTCTCGTCGTCCACGGCCGATTTCTAGGGTGGAAAAGGTCGTGCGAATTTTTTTTATTCGCAGCTTTGCCACTTCGGTGACTTCGTCACTTCGGGCCTTCAAAATTTTCCACGACTTCGACTTCGAGGGGCCCCTCGTTCACTCGGTCGCGGCGGTCAGCTGCTTTTCACGATTCGATGACTTTCGACGAGACGATGTCACGCGAATCAACAACGAGCACGGCACTAAAATGCTTTCGCAACGAAATTCCGTGCAATTCGATTCGACTTTTCACGAATTCTTCCCAAACGTATTGACAAGAAAAATTGGATTTTACGCGTTTCAACAAATCTTGCTCTGCACACACACACACACACATACGAATACTATGAAAGGCGAAAGTGACACTTCGCGCAAATTGAGAAATAAATATGAGTGCGGTGTGTTATCTCTGGTTCAAGGAGCGAACGGTAGATGGCATTGTATAGCCGAGGCGCATGCGTGGTTCAGGTCAAATGATATTGAACAGTTTCCGATTGGACACAGAACGTTATATTTTTTGAAATAAAAAATATTTATTACAATTTAGATCATCTTGGTCAAAAGTTCAATGTTACGAAATTTTTAAGCATTCTATTCAAATGGAAACTATACAAAGTAATTGAATAAGCCATGGATGGATTAAGGGAAATTATTTAAAATGTTTGTCCAATAGAGATTTATCCCTATTATCTATAGTTAGTAAAATTGTACCGCAGTGAAGTTAGTAGCTTTATTCAGTTTGCCAGATGATTCCGTGTGCTGTTTTAGTGAATGACTTCACATATGTATTATTTAATTTGTTAAAGTCTGTTGAAGACTGGGGACTATGGAAAACAACTCATCGGTGTTTATAGCTACGGTATTTATTGCTTTCGTTGACCTACATTGATCGAACTTTCAAGTCATTTAAGTAGAAGTCAAATGCTGAAATTATTTCGTACTTTTATGTTTTTCACTTTTTCTACTCTGATGGATTGACTTGAATGATAGATCGATTATTTTGAGTATAACATTTTGTTAAAAGTTGTTGAAATGCCTGGTAAAGCTAGCAAATCCTGCAATCTAGTCGCCAATAAAATAAAACACTTAGCTTTTCACAGAACGTGACCTTTTAGACGACTCATCGTAAAATGAAGTTTTCTTCTCGATCCTCTTTTAAAATTGATGTAGCGCTTATATGGATTAGTACGTTCAGCCACTCATATTCGCCATCAGTTTTATGAAAACTTTAAGAGTCGTATGAAATTTCTGAATTTTCATAAAATCTAGCAGCAATAACGAGCAAAACTTTCGCAATATCGACAATTCGACTACCCCACCTTTGAGAAACTCGAATTGATCTGAGCCATGAATATGGTTTTAACCATTCACTTACCTTGCGTACAGATTTTAACTGCGTTAAAATCTAACTGCGATTTCAAAAAATTAAAATAACTACGATTTCAAAGCAAGTTATTGTGATCTCATGCTCTGAAATCACTTCGCCATGCACTTTGCCATGGACTTCACTCGTTTCGCTTCTCAAAGACTGACTATCAAGGCTCACACCAAGGATATTTATAAGTCCCTCGGACAGGTCGATGGTCGATTGCACGCTTCTAGGCTTTTAGGGACTTCTCTCGTCCTATGGGAATTTGTTCATTCTTAAATGTTGCGTGTCTTGGCTTCTAGGACTTTGTTATTGGCGATTCAATATGAAATTTCCCGTCCTGTTTTGAGTTTTCGCTATAGTTCAAGTCGATATCTCTTGATTTTTGTAGCATTGATAGCAAGAAATACGATTTATGTTGAGGCACATACAACAATAGTTCAAATCCAAGACTAAAATCTACACTGCTCACAGCTCGACTGACAAATTAGCTGTTTCCGCTGATATGCAATCAAAAATCTTCATACCAGCCTGCCAGAGTTTTCTGAATCTGTTAATTAAGTCCATGGCCTTCGAGAGAAAAAAACACACTCCTGTCGTCTTCGCGCCGCCCGTGAAGATCTCGGAGCTTCGACTCGTACAGACATCTGGATGTCACGATGTCACTTCTTCTCAAAAAGAGAACGTGCAGCCACCAAACCAACAAATAAGAATCTCAAAATGATTATTAAAAAGCCTTATTTTTATTCTACGTTCCAATCAGATGATGATTCACGTATTAAAATAATATCTGAGCTGATCGCTAAATACAAAAGCCAACTTTTTTTTACAAAAATGTAGCAGTTGCGAATAAAATAAATTGGATTAAAAGATTATGTGCTACGAACATTCACAGCAACCTAACAGAAGATACAAGTCAAACAGAACCATTTAAATAATATTTGTTAATCTCTCTAACCAATTCAAAGCCAATATTCACAAATCTCTCTTAAAAATGTAAATTTATTGCAAATATGAAAAAATGCTTTACAAATATGACGAGCGCAACCCCAAAATACACAATTTTCATAACCATTAATAGTTCCAACCAAAAGCGATTTTCTCTCTCTCTCTCCACAAATCACTTACAAGTTTGATGACTTGTAAATTTTCAACTGTGCAGAAAGCCGATTTCCGAAATCGCTACTAACTTGTGAGAAATTCTTGACAGCACGCTCTTGAATGAATCCACTAGCATCCTTCAGATGTCCAGCAATGTTACGAATCAAACGTTCCTTCTCTTCGGCGTTGAGCACATTGTTCCAGAAGTCAGCAGGTTGTGAGAAGTTATCCTCAGTATCACCACTGCTATGCCTGTATACATCACCACTAAGTTTGTATTTTGGATTTAATTGCTTAGCACGCGGACAAGCATCTGGACCACTGAACGAGTTCGGATAGTAGTTAGGTGCACCGCCTTGATTATCGGTGAAAGTCATAAAGCCGTCGCGTTGGTAGTTCTTAATCGTTACACGATAAGGACAATTGACTGGCAATTGCAAGTAGTTCGGACCGAGACGATGACGATGAGTATCGGCGTAGGAGAACAAACGTCCTTGCAACATTTTATCGGGTGATGGAAGGATTCCGGGCACCATATGGGATGGACTGAAAGCGATTTGTTCAACCTCAGCAAAGTAGTTGCTCGGGTTACGATCGAGAACCAGTTTGCCAACAGGGATTAGTGGGTAGTCCTTGTGTGACCAGACCTTCGTCAAATCGAACGGATTGAACTTGCATTTTTCGGCTTGATCAAAGGTCATAATTTGGATGGACATGTTATAAACGGGATAGTTGCCCTTTGCAATAGCATTGTATAAGTCACGAATGCTGTAATCCGGATCACTTCCGGATAGTTCACCAGCCTTTTCAACTGGCAAATTCTTGATGCCTTGAAATAAGAAAAAAAGTCGGTCAATATTTTGTACAAAATATCATCATCTAATTTTAATGAAATTTATATTTACCTTGATTGGTCTTGTAGTGGAATTTGCAATAGAATTGTTCGCCCTTAGCGTTTACCATTTTGAAGGTGTGCGAACCATATCCGTTCATAAAGCGATATCCGTCAGGAATACCACGATCGGAAAACAAAAACATTACCTGAAATTCAAAAGAAAACAATCTAGTAAAATATGCTCTGTGCAAACAGAATCAATCATTCTTACCTGATGAGTGGTTTCCGGCCTCAGAGTAATGAAATCCCAGAACATATCCGGATCTTTCAAGTGAGTTTCTGGATTACGTTTCTGAGTGTGAATGAAGCTTGGGAAGAGTATTGGATCCCGAATGAAAAATATCGGTGTATTGTTACCAACCAAATCCCAAATACCCTCATCCGTGTAGAACTTAACAGCAAAGCCACGAGGATCACGAACAGTATCAGCCGATCCACTCTCACCGCCTACCGTTGAAAAACGCACGGCAATTGGTGTACGTTTGCCGACCGATTCAAAAATCTTGGCAGCACAATATTTGGAGATATCATGCGTAACTTCAAAGTAACCGAACGCTCCAGCACCCTTAGCATGAACAACACGTTCGGGAATTCGCTCACGGTCGAAGTGAGCCAATTCGTCGAGAAAATTCACATCTTGAAGGAGCACCGGTCCACGTTCGCCAACGGTTTGAGTAGCATCACGGATACAAATTGGAGCCCCAGGGCCAGTTGTTACAATATTGGATCCACTCTGAAATTAAAAAAAAGAGAATAGTGTTAGATTTACAGATTATCGAAATTCGATTAATATTGATTTAATTTAAAATTCAATGTTAAATTCTTATAAACCAATTATAAATGTAATTTCAAAGGAATCGGGGCGATTAAATAAGATCCGTTGTATGTTACTTCTTGTTGTTATTTGTTATATGGTTATTTTGTGACACAATTTAGTTAGCTGTATGAAATTGAATGTACTATAAGAGAAGAATACTGTATGTCCCATATTACTTTTTTTTAATATTACGACTGCCAAATATCATAAAAATCAATAAAATAAGTAAGTCGAATTTTAAAAAACTTAGCATCCTGACTTTATCGTTTTGTATACCTCTCCAATATCTTTCCTTATAATATAAATTTTTGAACAATCTTATGATTTAACAATCTAATCTTGAGAGCTAGATAGATTTACATGAAAACTGTTGACTGCAGTTGGAAATACATTTATTATCTTATCATATTCGATACTAACACATCTTGTATGAGTAACATAGAAGTTGGTAAATAATGATACGGCACGATGCGGTAAGAGCCATTTTATTCTTTAGCCACTTTATTGATAGAAGTAATTAGTGCATTTGTTTTGCAAGTAGAAAATAATGAACAGAAGAATAAATGCTATTAACAGAGAAAATGCTTTCTGGGAAAATGATAATTTATCAGATTGTTTTTCTTAGAATTAATGTGCAATTAACTGAATTCAAATGATGAATAATATAATATTATGTTGATTTTTTTTAAAGCTATTGAATCATCAATATCGTTTTACATTCTTTAAGTGTAGTTATTAGACGAAAAATAATGCAATATTATGTCGTCGAATAGAAGGGGTTAGATGTAAGATCTAGGTTAAGAATTAGGCTTAATTAGGTTAAGCTAATTATAATTAGGTTTAGGTTAGGTTTTAATTGCAGTTTAAGGTAGCTATGAAGCCAAATTTTGCCTACTATACTACTACTAATACTACTAGAGTGTAAGATAAAAAACAGTCCGTCAAAAATAAAAATATATATAAAAAAACGATACGAGCTAGCAGGTCAAATTAGTATTACCGGTGGGTTTTAAGTTTTCATTGCCAATTATACTTAAGCCAAGTTAAGAATGTATAATTAAAATAAATTAATTTTTTCAATTCAATTGCAATATTATGTAACAATACGTTGCATAATATTATAATGTTTTTCGTTATAATCTCAGAAAAGATCTCACTGAGGAAGGGTGGGAAGTTTTGCTATAGCATTGTCTAAGGTTCCTTAATGCCTACATTTTCGCAAAGAAGAACTAATAAAATACCGATATCCGTTTCTCCGCTAGCTTGATATATACGATAGTAATAATTAACATTTTGAGACAAAATTAGCTCTTTCCGAAAGTACTGCACATAATATGCACATTTTCAACTTTTGTAGGCATAAGTAACTCCCACTTATTTCACATTTAAATAAAAAGTACGCGAAACATTGTTATGGAACTGATTCGGCTGAGATGCTGTTAGGGCAACATAGATCACTCTCCGATCGAGTCTAGCGTGCATGGTAGATCAATTTATATTATAATATCATGTCCCGAATCACAACAGCTTATTGTGGATCTCTATTTAACTGTATTCTCGAAAGGTTTATATTATTTTGTGTCACGAATAAATACAGTATACTAAAAAATTTTTACAATGGCACTAACAAATTGTTAAAAATAATAAAAATTCATAAATAAATTGTAATTATTCATAATAAATTGGATACTTTCTCACGCGCATCAAGAGCTATAATAAAGAACCGTGAAACCCCCTGTATAATAACTTTGATCGAAATTTTCACATCGACCATTTTGTTTAAACTAATTTGGACCTCAAATTCGTAATCAGCGATCTTAAAAACCGTCATATATTAATTTTTGTCGAAAACTGACACCTTTTTTACAACCATGTCCGCCATATTGAACTGGCCATTTTGCTTACAACAATTTGGATTTTCGGATTCATAATCAGTGATCTTCAAAATCCCTGTATACCCATTTTCATTTCGATCAAAGTTTCTTTGAGGTTTTGGCCACGATTTCGGGATTTCGTTACACTGTCCAACGTGACCCTTTTATCAGCCCGTTGATTTTTTTTATCAACACACTTAGTAAAGTAGCTAGTGGAATTACTGCCAAATTCGCACAAAAACGAGGCGGACCTTGTCAAATACTACGGAAAATAGGAACTGCTAGGTACCAAGTGGCGTCAAGAGCGGCTTCCGAAGTTCACACTTTAGCTTTTAATCCTTGGCCTTGCTCTGCGGACTCTAAGGACATTCCCACAGCTACACTCGTTCGACAGCGTCGACGACCTAAGAAGAATAAGCCAGTTAGCGATAAAACCAGAACCGTGCATTTATACTGGAACATCTACTTCCAGCACAGTCATTCAATCGAAACGAAATTCACAGGGTGAGTGTAGCTTAAAGTGAAGCAAATTTGATATATTTTTGATTATGCTGCTAACACAGGGTTTCCAGCACCAGTCATTTTCGTTAATATTGCACCAACAGATACATATTCATATGCAAAGCGTTTACAATAAAAATAAGGAACTAATGTTTAAATTATCCAAGTTTTGAACACTTTACGGATGGCAACCTCAAACATCATTATATTGCTGAAACAATTCGATGAAATCCTCGGATGAAAACGAAATTCAAAGGATAGGTTGGTAAACTTATTGCTGCTTCGTTGGAAAAGCGTTGCCAGCACCGTACTTTCGTTACACTGTCCAACGTGACCCTTTTATCAGCCCGTTGATTTTTTTTATCAACACACTTAGTAAAGTAGCTAGTGGAATTACTGCCAAATTCGCACAAAAACGAGGCGGACCTTGTCAAATACTACGGAAAATAGGAACTGCTAGGTACCAAGTGGCGTCAAGAGCGGCTTCCGAAGTTCACACTTTAGCTTTTAATCCTTGGCCTTGCTCTGCGGACTCTAAGGACATTCCCACAGCTACACTCGTTCGACAGCGTCGACGACCTAAGCGGATTTCTTCAAAACTGTAAGAGATTGTAAAGCATTGCTAATGAATACAACATTTTCATCATTTATGTTATAGAAATTGCTGTCGGAAAATAGTTTTTGTTGCTTTGGGTAAGAAATGGTTGATATGATGCTACAGAAAAAGCGTATTACGTATTTCCACACTTTATGGTCACTCAAAAACAATTTCTTCGAAAATCAATTTTCTAGAGGTTCTGATGCGCTAGGATTATTTTGATTAGCATTTTCATTCACATATCTGAACAATTGTTTCGTGAGTTGATTGCTAACTGCATTGTTACTTAGGGACAGTAATGAGTAAACAGAAAGTGGTAAGTAAGCCAACGTTGTAGGTTAAATGTAGACTGCAAAGATCCTCTTTGAATAATTTGATTGCAGACTAGATGGATCGTTCAATTTTGATTATTCCTAAATGATTTTACATGAATAATTTGAAGATCAAAGCTACGAAACAGACTGATCATATCAATCACCATAGCTGAGATTTTAATGGCTTCTTCACTCAGTTCACGAACAAGTTGTCAATCATGGATACAATTCTAGACAGTCTATAAAACTAATGTCTATCCAAATAATTTAATCTAACACTTTTAATTAACCGGCTTTTTTTTTACATAAATTATCACTTACTTTTCTTACTTCAGTTCATTCATGTCACAACAATCATGCCGCAGGGAACGTGTTGCGTGACTTATAGTAACCGCGATCGAGCAAAAACGTGCACAACCGCGCACTGCAAGAAAACAAGTTGTAAAGCGTTGGACGCAACTCAGTTGAGTGAATTGCAAGGTTCAATGCTCTGACACAGTTTCCATAGTTCTGCAATAAGATAATCTGTAATCGTATCATTCTTCAAGTTCTGATTGAAAACACTTTATGCACCAATGCACACATAAAATCTGATATCTACGCATATCGATATTGTTTTTAGTGATAAAAAATATCAAAGTTACAGAATCATACGAAAAAGATACATTCGAATAATAATTGCACAAATATCTAATTGTCAGAGTATCGTTAATTGCAAATAAATCGTTAGCTCAATCATCATTGTGTGTGGGTTGATATGAGCTACTGTTTCATTTGCTAACCATTGTTGGCAATATGCCGGGTCACGATAATCGACTATGAGTGTGAACAGTCGGTATGTGTTTTTTACTTGCGTGCATTTAATATCGAATAGATTATCATATTGCATATCAAATGAACTTGAAATTTACGTAATCAACGCTAAAAGTATGGCAGAAAAAAAAATTGAATAAATAAAAGCATTTTATGAACGGAAACGAAATGTTTGCAGGTTGTTATTGTTAATAGATGTATGTGAAATTGTAAGGACACGTCATATGGTACGGTATCCTCCTAAAGTGGTGCAATCGGAAAGTGCTCATGTGCTTGTTTCGTGAAAGTAAATAAATAAATAGAATTGAGTTTTTAAACTAACTAGAACAAGTCGAAGGTTTCAAGTGAGAAAATAAGCGCATTGCGATGGAAGAACTGTTTTTCGAAACCGAAAATAAAAGCCTTATAAATAATGTTTTGGAATTTTTAATCAGACAAAGAAAGTCATAAATATTTTTTTAATTGGTAGTTATAGGTGTCGTATTCGTTTTTAATTAGCCTTATTCGTAAAATAGTTAAAATTATTTAAATTAATTCC
This sequence comes from Nemotelus nigrinus, assembly GCA_947369275.1. NCBI lineage: Eukaryota > Metazoa > Arthropoda > Insecta > Diptera > Stratiomyidae > Nemotelus > Nemotelus nigrinus. The sequence continues at coordinate 42,928,032 of OX376373.1, read as the reverse complement.
AGAAGAATGATTATTTCAGCCTGCTTCACGCTCGATGTCATGTCAAGGTGCTATTGGAGTTGAATTCATTCAATATAAGATGGTGATTAATACCTTTGTAAGGACCACAAGGTCCAATTGTTAGCTAAAAAAGAATATACATATGCGACTAATGAGCCGGTAAACAGATATAGCAGGATTTTCAATGGCTTCCGCAGCCTTTATTCCCTAACGAATTTCAAATTACTCCTTAGGCTCGTTTCACACACATGAGGTTCGGTTCGTTTTCGGTCGCTGCCGACAAGTGTGAAACGGGTCTTCGGTTTCTTCGGTTTCATTTGAATTTTTTTTTAAATTTATAAATTATCAGTTTGGATCTCTTAGTTTGAAATATTTAGACGTTTTACCTAGTTAGTTTAGTCAGTTTTAGTTCATTTTATTATTGCCTCTAATGTTTTTGAAATTATCAGTTGCAGTTTTCTGCTGTGCAATCTTAAGTAGCGCTGCGGGTCAAGACTTGTGCAAAATATGAAGACAAATTTAAGACGCAAGAGGCATGGAAAAACGATTTGTTTAAAATTTTTGAAGACTTTTATTAATTTTACGCAAAGTTGAGGAAGAAAACACAAAACCCAATTTGGACCGTGTGAGAACCGTGCATGTGTGAAGGGGTTTCGTTCGGTTCGGGTTGTTTTCGGTTAAAACCGAAAACGAACCGAACCGAATGGAACCTCGTACGTGTAAAACAAGCCTTATTCAAGCCATTTGTACACAGCAGCTTTGAAGTTTTTGTTTGTAAGCATGGTATCCCACTGTTACCCTTTTATTTATTTGTAGCTTACTGATATCTTGCTTGGTGAAATAAATAAATCAATAAATTACTTGATTGGTATAGTTTATACCTAATGGTGGTGAGAATTTGAGAATTTGAATGATCACAAGTTGCCTACGTGGGGATATTCCATGACCAATATTTTTAACTTTCTGTGATACCAGGCTTCAGAAAGGACAGTACAGCATTAACTTGAAGTACAACCATGGTCATAATCAGTAAATAACTGCTACCAATTGCAGGATGACTTGTTCTCGTTTGGGGAACTGGTGCTCTGTCAATTGTATTAACCTTAATCTTGCTAAATGCTTCCAGATATTCTTTACATCCTTGGTTCTTTCCTCAGTCCCATTGATAGTTTCATGGACCTTGGTGTTATATTTGTCACTGAACTAAAATTTGGTGTGCACATTTTACTTATCACTGCCAATACTTCGCGCTTGTGCGTCTTCATTCTTAGAGCGTCCAGACCTTTGACTGATATTTCCTCGTGTGTGCGCTTGTATATCTCCTTCGTGCGTAGAGTCTTCGAATATTGTTGTCAAATTTGGTGTTCTCATTTTCGTTTCCTAATGGATACCGTTGACTCTATGCGACGCAGATTTACTTGCACGTTATTCCTCAAGTTCCGCATTACCTACTGTGAGTATAGTATCCGTCTTTTCATCCTTGAAATCTCTACCTTTCTGTCACGAAGAGTGTAACTTGACGAATGTCTCCTGTGCAAAATTATTAATGGTTCTACATACCTATATCCCCAGTGTGCAGTTTTCTGTCCGTGAGCCGGTACGTCTTACCAGGTCTCCATTTCCCCTCAACGTACCGTTTGCTCGTACTCATACATATTTTCACATATTTTTGTTGCCACACAATTGCTTGAATATTGGTCCTCTTCCGCTTTCGTAACGCATGTTTAAAGCAAAATTAACAACAAGCGTTTTTTTTTATGAAATAAATTAATTAAGTTACTGAATTTCAAATTTAGTTCCTGTATTGAATTTATGATTATTTATTTATATATTTATTCAAAAAGTTCGTCTAATACAGACTAGTAAAATTGTATAAAAGCAGACAAACAATTCTTATTATACTATTTTCAACTTCTATTTACAATTCATATGCTACTATTTTTAGCCAAGCTCTTTTTCAAAGACGCTAAGCATATATTAAAGTCAAATTGATGGTAATCACTGTTAACATTTCTTTTTATGGACGAAACGGACTCATTGAAGGCGTAAATGGTCCGAATAGGAAGGGACAGATAAAATGTTGACGCGTCTCACTCTGTGACCCTTGTTATTGAGGCCAAATATACCTGAAAGATGTTCAAACGAAATATTTCCCGTGAGAAGCTTAGCAGCAAAGATCGTTTTGAAATTTGTTACTAAGTGTATCCATGGCCAGTAACTTTAGTCGATCAAACAAAATCGTCGAAATTTTTTCGGATTGGACTCGATAGGGTCCACATACACCTGCTGATAAGGCACCCAAATATACACGCATATTCAAGTATTGGTCTTACTAAAGCACAAAAAAGAATCCTTGTAAGATGTATGTCATGAAACTCTTTGGATCGCCTCCTTACAAATCCCAAAGTAGATTAAGCTTTCAATAAGATGGTGTTAATATGATCGCATTAAAAAGCAAAAGCATTATTTAAAAGTACTCCTAAATGGAGTATTTTGTCAGAATACCTTAAGGGAATACTATTCAAAGAGTATTCAAGCTCAACGGATTAATTTTACGCGTGTACAAAATAACGGTACACTTGTCAATATTAATGACTAATTTGTTGGTGTTACACCAAGCTTGAAGTTCCAAGCAGTCGTGAGTATTAGATACGTTTTTAAAAATTTTGGCGTCATCTGCATATAGTAAAATTGACGAATGTTTTAGGACAAATGGTAGATCATTTATGTATAAAAGAAAAAGTATAGGCCCTAAGTGACTACCTTGAGGAACATCAGATATGACATCAATTTCTGATGAAAGGGCGCCACGGAAGGATACGCATTGGATACGGTATTCCAAATCGTATGGTATCGATGGTTCGATTTTTGATGGTGATATCAGTAACATTCACCGTGCTACTGGAGAACTCCAGCTGATGATACAAATGGGTTCATTTTTACTTTTCGTATAAAGAGGACATCTCTCCGTGCTGCCGTCTTTCTCGGTCGTCTATCCTTATGGATGGTTTTTACACTACCGGTCACTTTGAACTTTTTTAAAAGTATTTAAATCACAAATTTATTCAGGCTGTACTTCTCACAAAAGGTCTTTTGAATAAAACGCTTTTTGAAATCAGTCAAGATTCACTCTTTGATAAACTCGGTGAACTTATTTTTGGTCATTCTCACTAATCTATTTGAAAAAACACCTTACGCGATCATAACTGCTCTTCAAATGACAATGTAAAGCAAATAGTTCTTCTTGTGCATCATCATCATTCACAATTGTGCAACGATTAATAAAGCCATACCGAGTATAAGAAGTAATGTTCGCTAATAAATTGTAAAATGAATTTTTTCACTTAAATTCTTCAAGCTGCCAAAAAGCTGCTTTAGTTTTTTCCAGGCCGCTTATTATTATTTTTATTATGTGCAAGAGCTTAATTGTTTATCACTGTGATGTTTTGATTATTTTGGAAATATTTCTTTGCTTTTATGAAAAAAGATACAAAAAGACTAATTTTTATGATTTCATTCCTTGGCAAGGTATACACCGTTACTTTTCCTATAAAAATAAACTTCATTCTTTTCTTGAGCTACTTTAGTTTTTTCCAACACTGTATACCCCGGGGCTATATCTATGTAAGATAACTACTTTGAAACGTATATTGTGACTGGTTTTGAATTATCAACTATGATAATCACAATTGGTAATATCATATATTACATCAATAGCGATTATTCCGTTATATTTTAAGTGCATCGAGATTATAAGCCACATATAGTTTGAAGAAGGATTGCTTGACAGTTTTAAAAGCAAATATAAATTAATTTTTGTTTGCTATCTTGAATCTCCTCATTATGAATTTTCATCTACAAAACAATACTTCGGATGATTTTAAACTCAAATTATCGAAAGAAATTATTTGATGGAATCTTTAAATAAAACTTATCATAATTGGTCAATAAACCAATGTAACATATCATTTTATTATTTCGCCATTAATGTTCCATTTCTAGTCATTTCAATACTCTCCTACAAAAATCTAAACCGGTCTCGATTGCACGAAACAATCTACACAACATATAGATTACTTGAAGTTGAATTCCAGAATGGCAGACTGAAAAAGCAGTTACTAAAATTTTTCGAGCCGCTTATGACTGCAGGCTATAGAATTGGGGCCAGAAAAATTGGAAACCAAACACTACTACTACAACCAAGTACTATGAAATGTACAAAAATGATATAAATACATATTTCGTGCATATACCTACACAATGAGTGACTTGTCGAGCTTTCTTTCCAAGGAGCAAAGAACAAAGTCTATGGCATTCGAAAAGGTTAAATTGTAGATTAATTAATACGTGAAAAGTCGTTAATTTTCTTACAATTCACGCAAAAGTATTGATCAGAAAGTAATGACGCTGGAACGTTAAAGAATAATTATCGAAGGTGAATGAACGGAGAGAAGATATTTATTTATTCATGCATCAACTACATACAAGCATAGACAAACGCCACTAAATGAATTAAGTTGTGTTTTGTAAACTTTTAATTCATAATATGATGTGAGCATTATTTTAAAAGTAAATAGTTATGCCGCCAATCAGTTCATAATACATTCCAGCGTGAAACACTGAATAAGCTAGTAGGAAAATTTCTACCTAGTAAATGTATCTGGAGACTTGCATTTAAACTTGAAAGACAGCCTGCTCGTCTATACAACAATTTCGCATTATAGCTAACTACTATTTACCTAGACGAGTAGATGCGGAATGATTTCAACGGCTAGTAACTATGATTTATAAAAACAAGTTTAAACCTTTGAAACAGGTTAGTCTGATCTGCCGACATCAATGTATATTTACAATCTTTCATACGGTATCTTCGTTTAATGATTTCTATGAGATGCAAAATCATTTAAAATATTTAAAATTTCTAGAGGTTTTCACTTTAAATCAACTGGAGCTAATCTAATTGCAACAATGTTTAAATTCTACAAAGTTTACGAATAATTATTTAAAGAGATTGCTTTGAAACTCTTAACTGCAACAAAATATGATATTTAAATCACAAATTAATTTATAATTTCAATAGCGATTGTATCACGAAAATGAAATCATATTCTGCACAATAAAGGTAACACTATAACGACACTTTGACCCATTTGATTATGATAAACTCGTGCTATCAACAAACAAATAAATCTTGGTTCTGGAGGTTTCGACCATAAACGAAAATTCATAATAAAATATGGTATGATTACATAAGTCAATGTTTTTGTGGTTTTGGGTAAAGATAAGGTGGGCCTCTAAAATTCATATTTAATAAGATAATCGTTGTCAGTTATTTTCATCATCTATGGCATTGTATGTGCGTTAGTAAACTGCAAAAACGTTTACAGAAATTCACAACAATGGTGATTAGTGACGAAATTCGTGATTTATATGGTTATTGCTATGGCGACATAAGATGCATAAAGTTCATTAGCCGCTTTTGAAGAAAATATGCCAAAAGCATCGATGGTGTCAGACATGGAGTGGGGAATGTCATGATCCCAGACAGTATTTTTCGTTGATACAGAACAAAGCTATTTTCATAAGCGTGCACAGGACTTTGAAATAGAGGGAGCACACACCCAAATTTGACATGATTTTTTCTTGTATATTTTCAGTGAATTACTGTGAAGGTACAGCAAAGGTTTAGTACGGTATAGAATGCAACAACAAATTTTCAACAGTGGCTTAGCAGTAGATGGGTATCGTTGCTCTTCGTTGCCCCCATCTGTGCATGCCACTGGCTATCTTTTTGGGATAAAATTATCCTTGCATAAAAATACCAGATCGTAGGTACCTAAAACGACTACGTGAAGTTGAAGTTTAGATTAACACGCAGACTGATAATAAAGAGAAAATATTTTTTTCTGACGATCAGAGACAAAACTAGATGAGAGCATTTCTCAATATTCTCATTTTAGAGCTCATCCTAATGATTATTGTGACACTTGAGAGCGTACATACATCAACCAAAATTACCTAAAAAAATACTTACGACTTAACCAAAATTCCGAAATCAAGAAACAACGTAAAATATTTACTTCAAAAGTCTATAGTCTCTAATCACTTTACAAGGATACTGTTACTCTTCACTACTATGAGTTGCTGCGTTATTACTCGGGCGATACTTAAACACAAATTTGACAGGTCCGATGCTACCTGTCCAACAAAATGTGTTTTCTATTCACTGATGTCGTAGGCTTTTTAAAATGCGAATTAAAATCCACTCAAACCCGGAACTTATTTTGCCCTTTTCAGCTCGGCAGAATCAAGAATAAAAAGAATAAATAAAGCTAGCTACCACTTTCAATCGACTATACCAGCTAAAAGCCTAACCGACCAGTCTGCTAATCAATGACTTCGTTTGCAGGCAAACGCATCAGAGCCAATCGGGAGGTCATACATACCAGACACACGATTGCAATAGCGGTTATGCTGTAAACAACATAACAAACTCCCAGAAAACAGTGCAAAACAGATGAACCAATGCAAACAACAGATGACACCTCTAACCAGTATGTAAACTATGTACCGTTAGTCAGAAAACTAAAGATCTACCAACAAATATGATGCTTGATAAAAAAAAATACAAATGTGTAAACTGTGCTGACAATTACCTAGCCAATCATGAGGACAAAATCAACAATTTATTTGACTTTGACTGTCGTCATGTATCTTCATCGTTTATTTATGCTTCATTCACGTTCTGTAGGTTTTTAAACACTTATTTAGATCTAAATTATCTATAATATTTAAAAAGTTTTCTTAGAAGGTTTTTCCAATTTTTAGGATTTCTCCAATTCACAAGGTAATTAGGTAATCAACAGGTCGTTTTTCCCGTTCTTCTTTCCATTTACTAGCTCCTTTAGTTTTCCTGTGAGAATTCTCCTATTTCAATTTTTCTTACATTCAAAGATTCTGTTCGCTTTTTTCTATAATATACAGAATGCTTCTTTTTTCAGGAAATATCTCATGCTATTTTTATGTGTGAGAAATAAACCTCAATGTGACTCGTAATGCCTGAAAATGAGAAAGCGCAGATCAGAGGCAATATAGGCAGATATGTTATGAATGGAAAGCAGACGAGCAGAGAGAAGGAGCAAAGAATACTGAAAACGTTAATCATCAATCCGATTTTTCATCTAAAAGCTTACAAGGAGAACGCGGTGGCCATAATGTACAAATATGCATATGATCGAATCATCATGGAAAAATTTAATAATGGAGATCACTATGAGATGAATAAAGATCCATTATCAGACTCAATCAAACGAGTAGAGAAGGTACTGAAAAAATATAAAAGGACCGTTGGATAAATTAATAAAATAACAGACCAAGAATTATAAATGCCTTCCTAAAATTCATAGCTCCGGGATATACCTGAAGTCACCTCCACAAATGCATTAACAAATAGGATTGCTAAATGGATTGTGGAGGAAATCAAAGGCCTAGGAAAGATTAGTAATATAACTGAAGTATAAAGAGGTGATAGAACGAGTTGGAAAAGTGATGAGTAGAGAGAAATAAGCTGGTAGTATTGTTTCTAGCAAAAATTTGTCCTCGAACGTACCTGTTAAAGAAAAATCAATCTGCGGAGTGGAAGAAGAAGAATAGAAAACTACATAAATATATCCCCGATTCGCATGAATGAAAATAGTTCAACCTTCAGAGGGATGTATTACACAGCTATTAAAAGAGCCGCTATCAAAAATTTCTTATCACTACTACTCGTAATAAGGGAGATATTCATGGTCAAATTGAAAAATAAACTCAAAGAAGAAGGTTCACTTCCCCTATTCTAGCAATCGTTAAAAAAATATGTTCTGCGGAAAAAAAAGATTGAAAAGATATCGTTTCTAGATTTGATGATAATAAGATGAAATGGTCGTTGTTGGTCTAAGTATAGCGAAAGCCTGCACAAATTTAGAGAGCAGCATCGTCCGCGTCGAATCATTGGTATTTTCATAAAACGGAGTCCTATACATCAATAATTCACCGGCTTTTGAAGAATGGACCAGGAAAGTGTCCACAAAGAGATTGAATATATTTAAGATATAGCATAGAAAAATGGATTTGATGAGAAAATTCTTTTACATCTTATTAAAAAGAACAAATTAGCAGTATAATCAATTAACGACGCTTTTTACGCAAGAAGAGCAGGAAGCAAGCACAAGTTTACTAATGAGTTTCTCTACGATTTTCAAAATGGTTAGACAAATGATTAGACGCTTTAATATAAAGGAAGTTCCAACAAATAGGTTGAAATAAATAGAATTTAGGTTAGTTTGATAATTTTGATTAAGGGCCAGCAAGTGAACATAAAATTATGCGAACGCATCATTATGGTATTACTCCAGTTTAGGAGCAGTTTCCAGAAGATTATCGGCAACGATGTCAGCTCTGCAAATGGTTTTCGATGCTAGATCGAATAGATTCCATTACTATTAGAAACGTTATCTAGATAGATGCATCACACTTTACTCAAAATGGCATTTACAATCTCCTCGGATCAGCATCAGTTAGCCTCGAAAACTGACCAAAAAACTTCTACTTAACGAAGATTTTGTAGAATCATATGGATATGCTTACTGACCCAATTAAACATTTCGTTCTTCTCGAGCTGTGACGTTTTGCTGACTACATAGATGTTTTTTAAGAATCTATTGCCAAATTCAATTGGAACTTAATAGGGATGTAGAACTAATTTGGTCAACCGACCTATTTGACCTTAACTTTTGTACATAAGATGCAATGATAAAAGAGGTGTACCAAACCTCTTCAACAGTATAATTAGGTATAAGTTAGATCTTATTCGTAGTACATGGTAGACTTTAAGTGCCTATTGCTAAGATGATCCCAGCTACTATACAGGCTGGATACGACTTAAAACCTGTCAAATAAAACAAGTTGTAAAGGAAAAATGAGAAAAATATAAAAAAGGACAACAGTCAGCAATCCACAATTGTTTAGACGCTAGATTTTAAGTTTTCATTATCAACTGAGCTGTAAATTAGGTTAAGAATGTATAGTTTGAACATGGCAAAAAAAAGTTCAATTCAATTCAATTAAACAGTATATTCTTTTTATAGAATTCTGATTCATGTGATGAACAATGATGTTTAACGCGTGCTATTTCAATAGCCTAATTAGTAATATTCTATCATTTTACGCCTTAAAACACGTATTTTGCAATCAAGCATGCTTTGTTGCACGACATTATGGCATCAGTACGTTTTCAGTGTAGGTAACATTCTGACTAATCACCAATTACTCACAGTTCGAAACCTTATTATGATTCGAGACATTATTCACATAAAGAATATTTTCCAACAAAGAATATTCAAGTTTGGATATTTCGTCCTACAATGGTACTGTTTCCAACCCGTCAATCTCGCGACTTGTCACCATAAGTCAATAGTTTTTGTTTTAAAATGTTAGCAATTTTAGTAACTATTTGAAGTAGCCGATTGAGTAGACCACTGACTGCTAGTTAACTTAGCGATGAATAGGTTGAAATAAGGGGTTGAGTAGGGGATGTAGTGAGGTGTAAAAATTATCACTCCACACTCTTATACATTGATTGTGAATGAAGTCCCAGCCAGCTTCAACCCCCAAAGAGTTTTAATGCCACAACTTTACTTACTTAGTAGCTGCTGATGTTTATCTTTTCGGAAAGTGAGTTAAATTTTGAGATCCAAGACTATTGCTCTATTTTGTATCTGTGATTTATACAGATTATACAGATTTATACAGATTAACGTCGCTATCCCATGATCGTGCCGGGTGAGGATGGATTGGTTTGCTGTTCGCGTTAGGCTAGGTTAGGTTAAAATATAGCTACCGAGAGTCACATTTGGGCATATCATGATTGGTGTTTTCTGCTATAGCTACCATAGTCGGGAAAACCATCTGGTTCCTTGAATAAACTGTGCTATCCCGTTTAAGTCAACGGTCGATACTTCAGTCAGACTTGTGAGGAAAGGTGCCCTCAGGGATGCCAGTCTTCTCCTTACCAGAGCAGGAGGACTGATTGGAGTGAATACAACAGTGTACAGCAACCTAACCCCCCATTTCATCTTCTAACATGATACTCCTTTTCACAACCAGACGAATTTATAGCTCACACAATAACAAATTTAAATATTGTCTACTCAATGGAACAATCATTGTTAATATTCTTAGTGATATAATTAATATTCTTAAACAAAATAATACTAATCTGAAAATTCTAAATGTTAAATTCAGTCTGAAAGATTTTTCCGAGAAAAAAGTTCACGATGAGCAGAACAAACTTTATAAGCTTAATGACCACACAGATAACGATGGTAACCGTCAGTCGACAACAATATATTTCAAGTTTGCACAATGATTAAATTCACAAAATTTGATAAGACTATCAAAGTGGTATATGAAATGCGATCCGCATGGGGCACACGCAGAGAAAGTAATTTAATGTAGCATAAGTTCAATTTTTTTCAAATATTTTTAAAATAAATATGAAAATAAATAGTGCAAGTGATTAGTTTTCAAAATAATCCTCGATTCTGTCTATATTATTCTTTGAAAAAGTTGCTTTAACTGTTTTATCGATTTTCATTTAAAGTTGCTGAGATTAAAGAAGCAAATATTTATTAAAGAAGTATCATTGATATGAAATGTTGTTTCATCAATCAAAGACGGATATTACAGGAGGTGCGTAGGAGAAAAGAAATAAAAGTGTAGAAAATTACCTACCTAAAGAGAATTTAGAGGACTAACTGAATTGAACTACATTGTTAAAAGTTGGGTTTTACATTGGCGTAATTTAACAAAGCAAGTGGCAAACGTTGCCCTGAAATACGGTTATAATGTTTATTTACGATATATTTATGTATAACCATTTATTATGAGTATTAATTTTGGTTTAACTCTGGATATTTTTATGAGATTCTAGCCTCTAGTTTATCTGAGGAAGCGATTTTATTGTGGATGGAAAAATGGACCTGCAATCTGACATGCATTTAGATACTATCAAAAATCGTTCTGCCCTCTCGGGATTAAGTTACGATGGCAATTGCTTTGACATTTCGCGATACTTTTCTGTTTTCCCCCTACATTTTTTTTCACTTTTTGTTGTTGCAATGCTTCTAAAATTGATTAGACACTATATGTTTTTGTAATTTATAGAATATTAGAAGCATAGTTTCAATCAATGAAGTCGTGTAACAGGTGGAAAACTAAATTCAACCTAAAAAAATTGTTTCCAAAACATGACACTAGGCTTCTACTTGTACGCCGGTAAATGCACATTTGTGCCGTTATAGCCGCAGTGTCAAAAAACAACCGTTTAGACGGCTATTGCCGTCATGTCACATAGTGAACTTCGCTTTGACGGCTATAGACGCAAGTGTCCGTCAACGTGTTAAAATAAATAATAATTTTTTTCAAAATAATTTTTATTGAGTTATTGGTTTTTTTGGTTATTGGTTTATTGCTGCCCCCCCAACAACACATTAACTTTTAAAAAACTCATTCTGCCGCATAAAAATGAAAAAAAAATTCAAAATCGGAAATGTTTTTTTTTAATGCATTTTTCCATCTCAATTTTTGTGGAGTAATACTTTATAACCCATTTCGAGCAGTTTTAAAAAAAAATTGAAAAAAATGGAGGGGGGAAAACAGAAAAGTACCCATTTCGCTTTGACAATTGATTGTGGCAGTGGTGTTATTTGGGGTAGTTTAAAAATATTGACTATTTTTTAGCTTTCCGGAGACTGCTTCGCTATTTTTATCGCACTCGATATTTCGGATATTTTGATTGATTGAAGAAGATTTTTATTTCATTTTAGTTGTACATTCTTAACCTAGCTTAAAGTATAATTAGCAATAATAATTTAAAGTGTAGCGGCTATACTATTTTGGCCTGCTGGCTCTTATGGTTTTTTTATATAAATATTTTTTTCTTTAACACTTTTTATCTTACACACTAATAATACTACCCAGCTTGTACAGTACTGGGGTTACCTGGGCAATACTTGACTTAAAATCTACCTTACACTACAATTAAGCTCTAACCTATACCTAATTATAACTAACCTAACCTAATTAGCCCTAAAACTTAACCTAGGTCTTACAATTAGCCTCTTCTGTTCGACGGAAGGCCTACATAGCTAAATAGCGCATCCATGAGCTCGCGATCATAAACTGATTTCGCGGGGCGCATAAATGGCTCATTAGAGCCACCTGTACACCCTATTGACCGAATTAGTCCGTTTTCATGTCCGTCAGTTTGTCCGTAGAATCTTGTCGTTAATTCTACAACCCGGTCCCTAAGTGGCTTCAGACCCGACTCCTGATAGAGGAGAAGGTTCTTCGGCCACTTTTTAGTTACCGGATTGTAGAACCTACCAGTGCAGAAGCGGAGGATTCTTCTTTCGAATATCTCCGCTTCTACCATGACAGTCTTTGAACAGGTAATCCAGGATGGGGAAGCATAAGTCAGGATAGGCCGGATCAGGGTCTGATAGCAAATGGATTTAGCTTTGGTGGTCATACCCATCTTTTTGGCGAAAAGATGTCTAATGCGTTGAAATGCGAATTTGGCAGCTTTGATTTTACGCCGCACATAAGGATTAAATTTTAGAAATTCGTGAAAATCAACACCGAGGTACTTTAGAGATGAGCTAGGAGTAATCTTAGAAGTTCCGAACGAGACAGCGAGTTTTTTGGTCTTGTTGCGAATAGTTTGCGATCCCCGATACTTAGAAGGATTGCGAAATACACTAAGCTGTGTCTTACTGCTATTTGGTTTGATGCCCCATTCGTCAAAATAAAGACTTAATTCTGCCAAGTAGTATTCCAGGCTCCTCGCTGCTTTGAGCGGATCTTGGCTCGACGCGAATAAGAGCGTGTCATCGGCATATTGAAGAATTTGGACTTGAGGTTGGGCCACTGGAATGGGAAGGTCAGCGGTGAATATAGTATAAAGAATTGGGGCAGTAACAGAACCTTGTGGCACTCCTGATGTCACAGGTCCTTTGGGAGAATCTGCTCCATTAACGCTGACATAGTATTGCCTGTTGGTAAGAAAGCTCGCTGCGAGTCTTATCACCTCTTCCGGGAATCCAAACTTGATCAACTTAAATAGAAGACCTTCGTGCCATACGGAATCGAAAGCCTTCTCGATATCTAAAGCACACACTACTGTTGGAATGTTTTGCTCATTCAAGTGAGACACGATTTGATCGTGCAGGTATGAGATGGCGTGCTGCGTCCCGTGCCTGCGCCTAAAGCCAAATTGGTGATCAGGAATCACCTGCATGCGCTCACAATGTTCTTTTATCTTTTCCAGCCAAATTCTCTCAAAAATTTTCCCCAGATTAGGGAGGAGAGAAATTGGGCGGAAATTGCTGGCCGCTTTACTTTTGCCCTTCTTATGGATGGGAATAATCTTGGCTACTTTCCATGAGTCGGGAAAGTAACCATTGTTCAGGGCATTGTTAAATACAATGGAGAGAATTCTGAGCATAGAGAGTGGTAGATGTTTAATAATGAAATTAGACATTCCATCATGCCCAGAAGACTTCTTGCTTTTTACTCCGCGCAGCAGTTGCACCAAGTATCCACTATTAACAAAGTGGAACTGGTCATTTGCGCCTTGCGGATCGTCCGAAGGATTTTCGGATGAAAATGTGGCCAGTGGCTCGTGGTGTGTATCTAGGAAGCGACTGACTTCTTCTCTTACCTTTTGGCGGTTAGGAGCAGAACTGTCAGGCGGAACAGCATTCAACTGAGATTGGAATGTTGATGCAAACAACTCAGCCTGATGACTAGGACTGCTCACAACAACATCGTCAATCGTCACCACCATCTCGTGGCTGTTATATTTACTAGAAAGCAAATTTATTTCCTTAAACATGTCGGGGCCTGGTCGAATGTCGCCCAGCCGCTGTACAAGCCGCTCACTGCGAAATTTACCAACCATTTCAGCAATTATTTTGCTGAGACAGTTGGTATTCGAGAGTAGCGACTTGTACAACGGGTGATCCCTCCCATGTCTGTGGAAAATTCGCTTTAACTTGCAGCGCCAAATGTGTCTCACTTTCATGTGCTTAACAATTTCCGGCGGCAGTGCATGATTCTGATACTTATTAAGAGTGATCAAGCGTGTATTCCGGATAACGGTTTCATTTATAATGTCATTGATGGACTCTATAATATTATCAACCTGACGGTTTGCTAAGTTTTCCGTCACACAAACATCAAGATTTCTTACCGCATTGTCTATGTCCCGTTGAAAATTGCCCCAATCGGTATTTTTAAAAGACCTAGTTGTCTTTGGGGGTCTTTTCATGAAGCTGAAAAATGAGCGAAACAGAAGTCGGAGCTTCACGGCAAAGTGATCAGACATACCTGCATGCGTCCAACAGTATGGGAGATCAATACTGTTGAGCAGGTCGTCTGACAGGAGAAAAAAATCTATTGTCGAGTTACTACTTGGCCTGGTTGGCGAGTTCGGAGCAACTATTTGCAATGAAACGGGAGGACTGCTTAGCTGCAGCCATTCGAGCAACACCCTGCCATTTCCGTTCGTTACGGAATCTCCCCAGGTTGGGTGTCTCGAGTTCAGATCGCCACCGATAAGCGAATATTTGTATTGACTAGTGATTGAGTTAATGACTCCGAAATCGTGCAATAGACTTGACTTTGACGAACTGCATCTAACGTACAGAGATACAACGAGGATTCGCCGGTGATCAGTGGTTTTGATCACCGCTGCAGCAATGGCGCAGCATTTAAGATCGGGAACCGCGACGGGTTCCATGTCCAGATTACTCCTAACTAAGAGTGCAGAGCCACCATTTTGATTGTCAAAGACACTGGTGAACCCTTTAAAGCTAACCCTGTGGAATTTTGAGAGTCTGGTTTCTGTTATCATTACGATATCGGATTTCAATGCATCTAGGAGATGTTGAGCAGACGCTCTTTGCGCCATCGAGATGAGCGAAGCGCTATTGAATGTAGCCACCTCAACCAACTTACTTAAGAAGGGTAGTCAGCAGTTTAAGAGTGGCAACCAACCCTTCAGCATCAGTTCCCGCTGCCAATACTTGGGTGATAAAGTTATTTATCAGTCCCAGATTGGCATTGGCTGGAGATGATCCCGTGGAGGTTGGAGCTCGTTGAGCACCAGAATCAGGAGAAGAAGTATTTCCTACTGCCTGTGCGTATGAAATACCACTTCGCCTGTAATTCGAAACGCTCTGCGTCACAAACTGCTGACGTTCCTTGCGAGCCTGATCACGGCGAATATTCTTCGCTTCAATCCTGGCCGCCATTTCTTTATATGCCGGGCATCCACGATAGTTGGCTGGGTGACCATTTAGACCACAGTTGACGCATGCAGGCTGTGCGTCTTCCATTTTTTTACAGTCGCCGCGTGGGTGCCTCTCCAGGCACTTCACGCAGCGGTGGACAATGGTGCAGTTGCCTGCAACATGGCCGAAATTCTGGCAGTTATAACACTGCAGCCTCTCTTTGTTCCGTATTTTCTCCCAAGACACTCTCTGCCGGAGGATGGACCGTATTTCAAATACAGCAGCTAGCTCCTGAGAAGGCTCGAATTGCGCAATGAATAGCCCGGACTGGGGTCTGAAGTCTTCAGCCGCTACCGACTTACTGAGTTCCCGGTCTTTGCGGGTGAGGAAGTACGATACCGACTTCACCTTCAGATCAGGGTACTGCGCCACTAGCTCAGAGTGTATATCCGCAGGTTGAACGCTCCTGTGCAGGCCGCGAATGATAAGTGACTTAGGTTTTTCCGTAGCTGCAGTGTAAGTGGTTGCATTTCGACCAGTGGTTTTAATTAGTTCGAAGACCTTTTTGTGGTCTTCTAGGGAGGCACACAGAATGAGTGATCTATCACTCGAGATATTTTTAATATTCACCCTGATTCCTTGAGCGTGAAGCTCTGTGATGAACTTCGGAATGTCCATCTTATAAGCCGTTATAGCGGGAACCTTAGGGGCTTTCGTGGGAGGGATAAGAGGGGAGGTCGTTAATAGGTTTTGGGAAGAAACTATTACCTGTTCCGTTGTTTTTGTCTTTCGTCGCGTGACCAGGTTGAAATCCTGGCTGTATTGATCGAATTGGGCTGGTGTTGCTGCAGTTGGAACTACTGATTTTGGCGCGCTTGTCTGCTCATGGATGGCTGGTTTGGCATTCGCGTTAAGTGCTGCTGTTGGTGGTTTTCTTGCTGCATGAAACTTTTCAGTTTGTTCTTGGCTGCTGGCCAGGAATGACGTCATCTGCCGACGTAAATCATCTATTTCCCTCCGCAGGGCACGATTTTCCTTCTCGAGTATAGCAACCTTCTCCATCGCTTTTTTATTTCCTATCTCATCATCTAGGTCCGATGTTTCTTGAGCTTTAATTTTTTTTCTTTTTCCCATCACACCTTACGAGATAAGGCCGAACTTCAACACACTGTGCAAAAATGTTACGTGCACCTGCTCTTTTTCGAGCCCGACACTTATTTTAATTTTATTTTCCGCAATCAGTATTTTATTAATATTACGATGCAATGTTCACTGCAATCGAGTTAACGGCACTTCACTTGAACACAACACCCAAATCACAGATCGTAGCAACGATACAAGTCACTTGTTAAATTTCACCCTATTTCGGATATTTCGGAAACCGTCAGTAACGATCAATTCGCAACGTTATTGACTTCAAATAATCCTTCGGAAACAAGCTACTCAAGAAAATCGACCGGAACTTCACGATAGACACGATAAGCTGATTTGGCAGCACGACAACGCTAGGCCACATATTGGTCAACACGTCCGGACATACTTAGAAGGAGTGCAATGCGATATCCTACTCTTGTCGCCATATTCACCAGACATTGCCCCTTGAACCTGCTATTTGCTTCCGTCGATGCAGTCGGCATATAACTCATTCATAATATTTTTATACATAAGTTATTATTTTTCTAGATTAAAAACGATTAACACGCATTCCTATACCAAATAATAAAATTGATTGTATATATGACTAGCTCCTAAAACCTGTAAAAATTTTATTCCTTGTAAAATCTAAATTCCGTTCGAAAACACTCGTAAAATAGAGAATAAGTAGAATCAATTCCAAGATCGATTAAATTCTTTTCAATGCTTTCTGGTACTGCTTTCTAAATTTCTGATTATTTGCTCAGTTTTGGCAAAAAGATTACCATTATCTTTGGCAATACATGTTTAAAATGAATTTTAAAATTAAAACAAAGTCAATTTTAGGGTATTATGAATAAATTATGGTATTAATTAAAATATAAACAAAGCAGCAACTTATGGACACCAAATATACATTAATTAAAGTCTAGTCTACGCTTATAAATGTGCTTTTGTCAAGCTGCAGAAAGTTTCTTTTTTTGGATATTTAAAAGAAAATTACTTTGCAATATGTATTCCCATTTAAACTTAACACCGGCAATCTGCAATAATACTGGCAAGCATTATGAGCCACAGTTCTGCTAGTATTTGCATATTTTTCAAACGGTTACCAGCCAAAATCTGATGCAAAGTTCATGCATACTCATTTAGTATGGAAAGTGATATCGCGACGCATACAAAATTCAACAGGTAATCGAAGAATGTCAACAGAATTATCAAGGAAGGAGCCACTCCCACTTTAATCGCTGGGAACATAGAAACGACTGCTTTGCAAAACCTGTTTCTAGACTTTTGAACTAAGCCAAAAGATTCTATCGTGCATCGACTTGTCGAGCGTGTAAAAAGATTCAGCCTCAGAATGAAGGCAAAAAGTGACACCGGCACCGATTACTCTAGCGTCGAAGAGACGTTCCAGACGCTAATTGCGCATCAAATGGAAGAAGTTAATAATATGGTGTTCATAGGAAGCAATCAATGTAAAGCCAAAGTATATTACATTGAGCTGTAAATATATTAAGATTAAGCGAATTCACAGAGTATTACATCTTGTAATTGTCTGAATTGCATATCCGGTTGGAAGTCATACGGATTTAATATTTCTAATTGTAGATTTCTTGGAAATAATTGTAACAGATGATTAATACTGGATTTATTATGTGTTTTCGAAATTCAACCTAAGAGTAATTTCAAAATGCATATTAAACAGCCCTAGAACAATGACTATTTCTTCAAACATCAAACATATGAGCATCTGGGATTATTTTTATTAGAGAGGCGTTGAAAACAATTGCGTTCTTTTTAAAGTGACGAATGTTATCAGCGCCTAGAAACTGCAATCTTTTATAGGAGAAGAGATAGATGAAGCTCGTATAAAAAAAATGATCTATTTTTTCCTAGCATACTAATTAGTCGCACCAATAGTTCAAACTGCAACAGCAAGTTAGTATCGTTCGATCGAATTCCTTCCATATCAATTTAGATGTGGTTAGGTTTTCTGATAAAAGGTTGCCTTATTTCCATTGGTAATCAAGCCGCGGAGCAAAGTTCAACGACAAAACATTGCCTGGAAATTGCAAGTAATGGTACAGAGCACAAAAATGGAGATTCGAAGATAACGCCGTAGGGAGAATATTCTCGTAAATAATATCCTCCAATTTTACACATAGCTTCTTAATTACCGCGAACATACCTTTACGGTTTTCTTGAAATTTTCAAGTTGATTATCTGCTGGAGATCGGTTCGACATGTTCACTGTTTTTTAGTTTACCTCACAGAATGTCTTTCGAAAACACTTGGTTAAGAAAAGAAACTGGTCACAAGAAGCACAGAACACGAATGTCTACAATGAAGAAGCAGTTGGTAGTTTCACAAATGAAACACGGAAGTACCTTCGCACGAATCCACGTTAAAATACGAATGAAACCTCAACCGGGTGGCGACTCTTATTTTTATATGAAATTTGTCGTCACACGTTGACCGAATCCAATCAGCTGGTTGTTTACTTGTCTTCTTATTTGACAGCGACGAACAGCAGTCATTTTTGAAAACAAAATGTATTTTGCTTCAAATTACCACCTACTTGAAATAATAGAAGTGAAAAAGGTAATATTTAGCATTTTCACATGTACGATTTTTAAAACTTGCCTAATTAGAATATTCCTATTTGACAGGCGTAGAGATTCTGCTCTGAACAGTGACACACATAAATACTTGGCAAAATGATTGTAAATGTACAAAATTATGTTTAAAATAAAAGCTACACTTTCGTAGTCCTTAAATAAGTTTCTGAGTACGATGAATTGCCGTCTTTAGGACGGTTGCCGCATTAATAAAGGTTCTGTGTTAATTCACTAATATCCTCTGTAACTCGCTCACGTTTTAAGCAAAATTATAGGTGTATGACCCATACAAGTATTTTCTTTCAGAATCGAGACTCGGATGTCTGTCTAATCGGACTTCCATCACACACTTGTTTTCCTCATTCATAAGATCCACACGATCCACCATGCGACAGCTGAGAATGTCAAATCAACCGGCTGCCAATTGCCAGTTTAGTAGTTTTGCTTGTAAATTTGTGTCCCCAAATAATACAGGTGAAAGTGTATTTTATTCTGCTTATCAACAAAGCATCCATGTATGAATAGTCAACCGCGGCAATGGTTATTTTAAAAGTACTCAAAGGAATACGAAATCATTGGAAGAAATCACTTTTTGCAGCCGGCGTTGTGTCATATGGTGTTTCGTATGCTAGTGAGAAGTATGAGTAAGTGAAGCTGTTATTTTTCGTTTAATATAAATAATGGTGCCACTAAAAAAATGGCACTTTGGTAAAACATTCCTGTTTAACTTGACTTAGTCGTTGCTGTGTCATAAAAAGTCATATCGAAGTAAAATTCAGTTAACCCCAATTATGCATCCTTTATTGGTTTTCCGGAACAAATATTTATTTCTTTATAGAATCGATCAACTTATGCGATCTTATTGCGAACAGGCTGTTCAATACGGAGAACAAACAATTCCAGATGCAGCTGTTCCGCCAAAGAGAATACTGGTAATCTTAAATCCTGCTGCCAACAAAAAGTCAGCGGAAAAAGCAGTAAGTCGTTCCATATTTACTTTCCATTTTTCACCAACATTTTGCTTCTAGTTCACAAACTACTGTGCACCCGTATTAAATTTAGCTGGATTTTTGGTCGATATCGTGAAAACCGATTCCGAGGGCCACGCAGTTCGTTACGTCGAAGAACTGGACCAGTTGCCCAGTGCGATTCTCGTCGCTGGCGGAGACGGGACTCTTTCGGAGACTGTCACTGGTCTGCTCAGACGGCCAAAGAAGGATAAATGCCCAATTGGTGTTCTCCCCGTAGGCCGTACAAATTCAGTGGCAAATAAAATCTACCACCTTCCGTCAAATGCTAGTGGAGTGGACGAGGTGCGGGGTCTTGCAGAATCGGCAATGTCAGTGATTCGAGGGAAAATGACAAAAAAGAACATTATGGAGGTACAGCCGCTTAGCGAAGAAGGTGAAGCACCTCGCAAACCATTCTTTGCGCTTGGCTCCCTGCACTGGGGCGCCTTCCGAGACGCCAAAAACCTACGTGATAAGTACTGGTACTTCGGGCCTCTCCGGGAATACGCTGCATCGTTTTTCAACGCTTTCGGCAACAAACTGACGTGGGACTGCAAAGCACAAATCAACTACACACCACCCTGTCCTGGATGTAAAAATTGCTATGTAAAAGAACCGGCGCCATATCAGCCTTCGACGGGACGTTGGTGGTCGCGGTTTATCCCGCGATTCAGTGTAGGGCAAGCTCGCGCTCAGGTTCCAGAATACTCGAAAATTGAAAATGAGAACTGCTCGAAAGTAACGGCAACCGAAATCAGCTCGACAGAATTGATATT
The DNA here is from genome assembly GCA_947369275.1 of Nemotelus nigrinus. NCBI lineage: Eukaryota > Metazoa > Arthropoda > Insecta > Diptera > Stratiomyidae > Nemotelus > Nemotelus nigrinus. The sequence continues at coordinate 42,907,156 of OX376373.1, read as the reverse complement.
GAATGTGAATGACGAGCCAGAACAGAGTAATGCCAGCGAAAATCGTTCTTGCCTAGAAGTGAATATAGGCAAAACGGTCCCGGGTGCTTTCAGTTTTATATCAAAAAGTTGGAGTAGAATACGAAATGAAGATGAAATAGATGTGAGCGAGAAATTCCAAGCAAGAACTGTTGAATTGATTCCAGAACAAGCTAGTAGTGAAGGAAAATCGTTGTTTTATTCAATAGATAATGAAGCATTCGAAGTTCTACCGATAAGAATTAAGCTAGTCCCGAAAGCGATAGATATGTATACTGTGTAATGATAATTTAATCAAATAAAGTATGGATAAATTTTATGATGAGAAACATGTCTGTGTTTAAATTAAATTTGTGGAATATTTACATTGCTATAACGTTTTATTTGATAAATAAAAAAACATTTTTTAATTTAGAGTACAAACAGTTTTAAGCTATCCCTATCGAGGCAACAATTCGAAGTGAGTGAATCGAAGTAAGGGTTTTTCGTGTACATCGAAAGTCGAGCTATTTTATTTTACTTTCAGATAGATTATGCCACAGTGCTACAGCTGGCTTCTCCAAACTCGTGACTGAACTGCTCTTATTTGATGCAAAATAACACCTATCGTACACCTGACCAGACCAGAAAAATAGTCACCATCCGCTCATTAATTTAGTTCTCAGAGCCGTAAATATCAAACATTTCTATCGTGGACGGTAACTAGATAAACTAAACAAGACAAGTGATTTGACGAAACTAAATAAAAGAAGAAATAAGTGGAGATTTTACTACCAATTTGAAACTGAAGATATTCCTGAAATTACCAAAGACTGATCACATTAAAACTTTCAAGAGATAGTATTATATATACCTCAAATATGATTACAACAGCAGGATAAATTATTAATTCTTGCATCCGAGATTTATAATCAATAGATGTTTAATGGAGATTGAATAAAGTTTAAATTATTAGCCATATTCTTTGGTGAACAATAATATTGTGACTTATATGTAATAATGACTTTATATGGATTTTTGTTTTGAATGAGCATCCCAAGTAATTTTTAAGGTCGTTGATGAACAAAATAGGAATGAGACTTTTCGAAAAAGTAATGGGACTCAGCAGCTTTCATACAATTTATGTAGGTTATATACACAACATATTAGATTAATTTGTACCAAATCATAATGATTTTTTTATGAGGTATTTATGATGAGCACTTTTTTGTGCACACTAATTTTTGTCGTGATCATTTGAAAAAGATTTGAACGTTGATTTAGTTAAAGTCCTCAATTCTCTTTTAATATTCATTCTATCTTGATTTCTGTCCATCGGCTCCAGTCGAATGTATTGTAGTTCGTGACATCCTACCTCGTTCCAACACTCTTCTCCACTAAACTCTTTTCCATAAATATTCATAAATCTGATGACTCAGGTTGCATTTCCAACTAACGGCCAGTATTCCTTCTTTCCTGATTAGGTAGAGTTCTTCAAATAGGCTTATTTCAGTCCTCTATCAATTTCTTGCTCGTTAATAGCATGAGTTCATCAAGGTTGAATTTTCTATATCTAACGTCTGCTTTGAATCAACAGAAACAAGTTACTGTTGTTTAAAAGTATTTCATGCTATTGGTCAAAAGCTTCTTCTATCAAAATTTTAGGGTTTTTGTATATCTGATTACCTTCTATGTCGGCTTTTACATCTAATAAATTCATTCATTCTACTCCGTCATTTTACTCTGCTTTATCTATACCAATCACCTAGAAATTGAATCTTTACTTGAAAGTTTTGATGTTATGGTCGTTTTCTAACCTGTTTTTCGAATCACTTTTGTCGTCCTTGTAAGTTTTTTTTGTCTATTATTTTCAACCTTACCTTGGACCTCTTTTCTTCCTACTCGAAGTCTGTTCTATATTTATACGGCCTGTGTTAACACTTATATAAATATACATCTTTCCACATACATTCACTACTCTCCACATACATTGTACTTTTAACGACATACAGAAACACAGGATGAAAATAAAATATAAAAAATGTCGGATAGAGTTGGAACTAAGATATTGACATACAGTCATGTAATATTTTAAATAAAGAGAGTTACTAATTGCTAAGTTACTAATTACTAATTGAAAAATAGAATTGATGACTAAAAATAAAAAGGAGTCGTTGATTTGTTAAAAAATATCGTCTCTTTTACAGGAACACATCAATTATCTCTTCAGACCCATAATACTAATGGGCCAAGTTAAATATCCAATTATCATCCCATTTCACTCCTTTCTTACTTTAGTATCAAAAGTGTTGTGCACAATAGGCTAATTCCTATCCTTTATCCCTTTCTTGCTCCTGAGCAGAATGGATTTATAAAAGGCATATTTTGCACCTCTAACCCCTTCACCTTCACTAGCTTGGTCGCTTCGACCTTACAAAGATTTTACAAAGGCTTGACCAAAAGCTTATTCTTTTAAAGCTCGAAGGCTATGACGTATCGGACCTTCTCTTATAGCTGTGTTGTATCTTTCATCCTGTGTTTCATGTCGTATATGTAGTGTATGTGAACTATAACTTTTATACCTCTTCTTCATACTGCCTTCTTTCTGGAGTTTCTCAAGGTTCGCTACTAGATCCCTTGTTATTCTTGGTACATATTTGTCAATGCCCCATCTTCCTTTATCCATTTTCCCTAACTTCTATTTACTGATGATTTTAAGATGTTCAGATGATTGTCACTAGATACAATATTATCTTTGTGATCTTGTGCTGTCTATATCTAAACGTCATCAAATATCTTATACTTGTACAATATATCTTTTAATTTTTTTCTATTCATTATCTGGATCGTCTTTTACGTCTGGCGACTATTTTAAGGACCTTGCTGTGCCTCTTGACTTAAATCTTAAATTTGATAAGCAAATCGCTTAAATAATTGCCAGGCTCTCTCATTTGTCCAGTTTCGTCCTCGGGTCTTCCTTTCGTTTTGCTAACCTCACCACTTCCCTTTATCTGTTCTTTTCATCTTCTGTCCTTTGTTATGTTAAATACTGTTGTCATGTATGGTCACCTTATCTTAACTATTAAAATGATGCTGTAGAGAGCGTTGATCTTATATTTTCACGCTTTTTATTATTGAAATTTTATTCTGAGTATAGTGATAATTTGTCCTTATTTCAAATTCGCTCCTTAAAGTCTCAACGAGTGTTCCTTGATGAGTACTTGCTTTTCAGGCGCCTCCACTGTCCTAGGATATCTGACCTTGGTTTCAATGTTTTATTACGTGAGCGACAAATTAGAGAGTCATGTCCAATTCCCAGCTGCTTCTAAAGTAGCTTTTTACATTTTAAGTGTTTTAATTGTAATTTAATTTATATAATAATATTCATTAAAATGATATCGGACATATTCGATAAGATAAAAAACTATAATTGTTAAATATTTATTTATCCATCTCTTTGCTTGGAAATCTATTTAGGAGAAGCAACTCCAAATACACCAAAACTATGGCGAAAATTGAGTTTTATTTATAATTAATAAGCAATACATTCTGTTAACGCTGAATATGTTGTTAAAGTTTCAGTACGAGCTATCGCATTCTAAAAGCGTAGAAAGGTTCAGAAAAAGGACCAAACTCGCATTGATTATGATTTTCTCAACAACTTAGCCACAGTTAATTGAAAGAACACTTATGTACTCGGAAAAGTATACTAATGTAACAGAATAACCCGGAGATTGGGATATAATATACAAAAATTGGCGGATGACAGGCCAGCGTAACGTAACACATTACTTCTTACTCTTACTGTTTCAAACTCGTATGCCTTTATTGCGAATGAAGACTCTACCAACTTCAACCCCCAGATCCGAAAAGGGCTGTCGTGGCACTAATTTACTTTACTGTACACACCGCAAACACATAGCGGAAAAGATTATATAAAAATTAATTTATATGGTCAGTAGGAAGAAATTAAAATTTTATGGAAAACAGTGAGCAAACCACAGCTCCAAATTCACTATCAATGACAAGTACTTTTTTATTTTTTACTCTAGTATGCTACGGGGGCGGATACAACTAGATCGGATTGTGCAGCGAGTACATCACAAAAACAAATTTAGCCGCCTTTGAGGCAAATCATACATTAAATAATATATGACGCTCGAATTGTAGCACTCATTAACATATATTACCTACAAATAGGATTCAAAATAGAATATAATTTATTTCGAGAAATGAGGTTGGACTTACTGATTCTGTAGCACATAATCAAAGCACTTTATTCTTATATCTCTTGATCGATTGTATATTTTACAGCTGCTTGTTATCTTTCAAATGTGTCCAAAGAAATGAAGTTTAAATACATATTACGCAGCACCTGTATAAGTTTTCATCAATCAGATATTTATCCTGTTTTGCCCTGCGTCCGTACTTTCACATTTTCCGTTGATCTGTTAATTTCTACTAAGATTGTTATCTGTCATATGACTTTCCAGTATTTCCACGGCTTTTCTTTGCGTTAAATTAGTAAGTCATACAGTTAATCAATGAGTTCACAGATCTTTTTATTTAATACTTTAAGCAAAGGGAAGACACTCTTTGATATTCAAAACAAATTCATTAAATTTTACAACAATAATCACACTTATAAAATGATTTTTTTTTGGCAGAAAACAGTCACTTTTAACAATATTTTAAGTCAAACAAAAACAAATCTCGCCCGTTCGTGACATATTTTATGCACTTTCCGGACCACCAGGTACGTTATCTTCCGATATAGACCTCATTATCCAAGCCGAAAAGTCGGGTCCTAGCCATAGTACCCATAGCAACAAGGACTCGCACACGCCCAAACCTACGCCAACGAATACATCCAAAATGTGATGTCTCAACAATAGTAGTCGCGAAACCGCTACACTTATGGCCCAAGCAAATAACGGAGGCCATACAAGCCATGGCAGCGGCCAAAGTATTGTGAAGAAACCCAAAATATAGAAAGCCCGGGAAGCATGACCCGAAGGGAAACTAAATTTATCCGGCCCAATTTCGAATATGTCGTCATTTACAGCCGGTCGACGTCGTCTCGTTGCGGCTTTAATTAAAGCAACAAAAACGATATCGAGAAGTAATCCAAACAGCATATTCACCTGCATCTGATATAGGTTCTTGTTATCGCTGAACCAACAGAATGCCAACCATCCTGCTAGCCAAACGACTCCGTGACATGAGTACTCTAAAAACTTACAATGGGTACGAAGCGAACGCATTGTTGTGAAATTGAGCAGAAATGCAACGAATTTTTTCGTAAGTTTCACATCGTATTCCAGCAGTTTTTGAACAGCTGGAGGTATTTTTCGTTTTTCGTCTTCCAGACGAGTTTTTGGATTGACCTGAAAACGATAAACCGTTTGTATTAGCTGTCAGCGATGGGCCAGTTACAAAAATTACCGATGCCATCAGTTATTTAGCAAAGCGCGGAGAATTTCCGTAAATAAAAAGCTAAATAATTGACTTCGTTATGATGCAAGATATATCACCCTGATATCACCAATAAAAAATGACGAATACGAATACCTTCCTGACCGGTCAAGTGATGTCAAGTGCACCCAGCCGGAATTGACAGATGTGAAAAATGACGTGTACTCTTACGTTCCACACTTGGAAAGTAGACCTCCGAATCGATAGTCGATAGGCTTAAGGGGAGTTTTAGTTTGAAATTTCTGCTTAAGAAATAATGTTATAGTAAATATACCGCAATCTATAATTAAGGTCGTAAATACTCTCAAAGATTATGAATTTTATTTGGATGGATATGTCTGCACCTAGAAGGACCTATAATTAGTTTTAAGTTATTTAAAGATGTAAGCAAAGAATTCTTCTTCTTATTAAAAATATTAAGAGTTTTTTTCTTTTCAGTTTTGCTACTCTCTTCCATAAGAATATTGTTTATTTAGCTATTCATCAAACACATCCTCCTAATTACTTACATTTTGTTTCATTTTCAAATGTCATTTAATTATCAATACCCTCCAAAAATTAATCCATAAATTCTTTGGCAGCCTACTATAAAATCCAGCAATCGAGTATCGATGATTGCTGCTTGCTTTCAGTCGTTCCGTGTCAGTCGTGCTGTTATGTGTTGTGATTGTTTTGTCGCCGCTTTGTTGTATCGAATTACGAGTCGATAAGTATCAAAATACAATTTTCGACAACCTAATACAAAAGTCCTACTTCTATATCGCTGTAATCAACTAAGTGACTGTTCTAAATGTGCGCTAGTGCTTCTTGAAAGTGTTGCGAAAGACTTGCGGCCGTGCTATGAACAAGGAAATCCATCATGAAGGATGGCTTATCAAGTCACCGCCGACGAAGAGAATTTTACGAGCCGTGAGTCATTTTCACTTCTCTAGTATTATTAAGCTCAGGGGCCTGGTCTTGTATATAATAGTTTCATGTTTTCTGTACATCATTCACTGCTTCGAATTCCAATATCTGCGATTAGAGTTAGATATTTTTGCCTGCAAGTCCATTTTTTAAGCTGTGTACGATACGTAATAGCAGCGATAGAGATAAACGGAGAATGGACGGAAGACGACGAGCTGGAATAGATACAACCGCGAGCAAATGAACGGAACACCCACTCTTTATCGGCGAGAAAGTAGTTGAAATAAACATTTGGTGTTTTGCTGCTCGACGTACGACGGTGGCGAACGCCCCGCAAACCTGTATCGTTGCTGTTGTGTGTGGTGCTCGTGGTGCTCCGTTTCGGAACTGCTTCTTCGACTTGGACGAGAGTTGTGTGCATTGCTTGCATGGTTATTGGCCTTTCGCGGCTTTCCAATCTACGTTCGGGAATGTTTACAAATGTGTTTTCCGTTGCGGAAAAAGACGGGACATTACTGGTCTGGTGGTAATCTGTTTTTCGAGTGATTTCAAGGACTCGAAGGTGATTTATCTTGGCCTTTTGCAAAACGAAAGTTTTCTGTAATATATTGCTCACAAGTAGACAGCACCAATAATTAATGTTCGATATATGGTTATCATTAATTGCTAAGGTTTATATATATACCTATACTCAGAAAAAACTTATTGGCGGCCAATTGACTCTCGTTCAAAATCTCTATTTATATAACATAAAGCGCATACTGAAATTAGGTGTGGATTTTTTATTGTAAACTGTAAAATTGATATACTATATAAATATGCACTTTTAAGGAGCTTTTTGGATGTGTAATATTTGAGCATTTTCTCTTATTACCAATGAACTTTTACGAAAAAAAGGACATGACATTTACCACAGTTCTCATCCAAAACACTAGGCGCGTTTTTTCCATAACAGAACAATGCAGACGCATTGGAAACAACAATAACTCCTGAGAAGAGAAGAAAGGGGGAGTTGTTGTTGTTCCCAATGCGTCTGCATTGTTCTGTTATAGATAGGGGGAGCTATGTGCTCGGCTAGCTTTCCAGTTAGGCAAAAGACGAAGTATACTATCACGGGCTTTAAAGCTATTAATGAACGTCTTTGTACCGTTTGCATGCTAAGCAAACTTTCGAACATCAGCCTCAGAAAAGTTCACGAACCTACGACGTAAAAAAGCATAAGTCGAGCAGGTCCTCAATGGCTACCTGGAGATAGTCTGATAATAATTTCAAACTAACGACTGAACGTAAGAATGTTGAACATCGAGCAATGCAGTCTCATGGAACAAAAAATATGAGTGGAAGAAAATTGGGATCTCTGAAATAGAAAGAAGTAAGTGGAGAGGGAGATCAGCTTATCTCCTGCGATTAAAACAGCAAAGGCGAAGCTATGCAGCTACTGCGTCCGAGGAGGAGTACCTGGACCTATACACCACCTAAACTGGTAACGGTGGAGGTAAGTAATACAAATTAACCTTCATCATTCGAAAGCAGCGATATCTGCCCTGCTCTTCCGTTTGTCAAAGCTAGGGGAGGTGATTATCTTGATCCAAGAACCGTTGGTTGTAGACAATCGAGTTTGCGGAACACGCAGTGATAAATACAGACTGACAGCACCCAGCGGCCTGAAGAAACTACGAATCTGTATTCAAAAAAACCTATCCTTGATCTCTACAATTTTCGTGGTAAGGATAACCAAGCTATTTCAGCAGAAATCAATCGTAGGACATACTGGTTTATTTCTTGCTATATGGCCCACGATCACGACTCGAGTCCTCCCTCTGATATCGCCAGAAAAGCAGCGGCTACTGTTACAATGATTTTCGTGCCTCTTTTTAATGCTCACCATGAAGTTCGGGGTAGTAGCTCCAATACATATACTCGAGGTGAGTCGCTTATTGATTTCATCTTTTCGCATGACCTGTCGATTGCTAATTTTGGCAATGAACCGACTTTCCTCACCTCAAATCGCAGAGAAGTTCTTGACGTTACCTTAGTCAGTGGGTGGCATAATCATTTTTTACAGGGTTGCAGGGTCTTGCAGGATTGCTCGTTCTTTTATCGTTGCCTTAAAGGTGAGTGACTAGTCTTTATTATTGAACAAAGTTCCAATCGCTGGTCCGATCCTCATTGGAACCTTTTCCGCGGGGCATTGATTGTCATCAGGATTTAGATCGTGCGGTTATTACTCTTATCAGTGTTCTCAAATCTGCAGCTAGAGAGGCATGTTCTATGGAATAGTAAAGTGTAATATTGAAATATACTTACGCCTTGCGAAGAAAGTACAGGAAATAATTAACCGATGCGAAAATATCTAATGCCATTATGTAAAATGAATATCAAGGAATTTAAGTATGTCATACGCAACACTAAGAGATCCCTGTGGAGGTTTTTTTTTAACGCAAAATTGTCTGCCTAAGGCTTCATGCTCGGTGTCCACGGCTATGCCTATAGCTTAACGCCACCTCTTAGGACCTCTAACTCCCTTTTGGGATCGGCCATAAATTCCCTTAGACCGTTCCAGTCTTCGGCCCCTGATGACATTCTTCCCGCTGACATCCAGCAGTCTATAGAATTAACGGTGGCTTAGCTGAAATACATATATAATGCATGCTTGCGCGTCTCGTATGTTCCCGTTAGCTGGCGGGAAACGAGGGTTGTGTTTATTCCTAAAGCCAAAAAACTATCGTCCAATTCGTCTTAGCTCTGTTGTGTTTAAGGTTCTTGCGTATCATATTAAGAAGTCAACCGAGCTTGCGTTAATCTCATGCTTATACCAAATGGCAAGTCTGTTGCAACTCGCTCTTATGGAGTATACTCTTGTCGGTTGCATTGAAGGGGCTTTGAACAGTATTAAGCCTCACTCGATTTTGGAGGCACTTGCGGTTTTGAATATTGATAACTTTCGTCGAGCAGTTTCTCAAGAGTAGGATTGTTTCCTCTTCCTTAGGGAATGCTCACTTGCGACGTGGTGTCAACACGGGCAACTCTCAGGGTGAGTTTCTTTCCTCTTTGTTGTAGAATTTCGCAGTAAAGTGGTTGCTTATAAGTAGGTGGTGGTTGCTTATGCGCGCAACATTGCCATAGACCCAAGGACCCATCAATGCTCTCGGGAAGGTGGAACTACTCTCTCGATACACTTTCACGTTGGAGCCGGGATTGCGGCTTGGATGCGAACCCTAGCAAAACGGAGCTTGGATCATTTACAAGGAAGCATAAAGTTCCTCGGTATGTCCTGCCGAAAATTGACATGGTTTCTATTGAATTGAATCTGAGGGTTAAGTATCTGGGACTGATCTTTGATTCGAAGCTGCTATGGAGCGAAAATATAGTGGAAAGAGCACTCTTTACTTCTGCAAAAGAGTCATAGTAGCGAATTGGGGACTAGAACCCGCGTTGTTGCATGACTCTATACAACGGCAGTGGAGCCAATACTACTGTTTGGAGTGGCAGCCTGTTCTCAAAGCGGTCTTTCTTGAAAAAGTTCGTAGGCTGGTCGCACTTCTGATGATAGGTGCCCTCCGCACCATCTCTACCAAAGCCGTTTTCGTGGTGCTTCATTGGTTACGAACCAATTTACTTGTCTTATTGCAGACCAATAATTTTGCTGCTGTGTGATTGCATTGCATTTCTGCGTTAGCTAGAACAGATTTTGCCCAAGGTAGTATCATATGTGCGGGACTTCCTGGATCTGTGGACGTTAGCTACGCCATTCCAGACACTTAACTGGATCTGGAGTTTACAACTAGGGATTCCAATCCCGAAACATTTTTTCAATCCCGGGATTACGGGATTAAAAAATCTCAAATCCCGGGATCCCTGGATCCCGGGATTCGAGGTTCAAAATATAACACAGCAAAATAAGTCAAGTTTTCAATAAACAGATTATATTATGTGCCATCATTTCAAAACCACAGCAATAAGTAAGCTGAAAACTGTATAAAAAATATGTTACTGAATAATTACTATATTATTTAATTGATGCAAATAAAAACAATAATTTTAATTATCCGAGACGGTGACAGTATGAAAGCAAATATTTAAAATTACAACTATTACAAATTACAGCAACAAATGACGACAAAAAATCACAACAATAAATCACAACTCTTAACATATAAAATATTCAACACATAAAAATTCTGCCAAAGTTCATTGGTTTTTTCGGAAGTAACATTGAAGCAATAGCAAAGTATCCAAAGTATCGTCTCCAAGCCTGCTTCTAAGTTTATTCCCGATGTTGGACGCCGCGGAAACGGTCGATAAATATTGGTAAGCCTGCTTCAAACTATGCGAGTGCCCCCCCTTTCGAAAAATTTCATTTCTTTTGCAATAGTTTTAATTAGATTAGTTTCTTGCGGCATTTCATGATTGATTATTTTCATAGTTTTGCAGCTCTTCTTGTATCATCAATTGACGACTACCTTGTTCTGATTTAATATGGGTATCTACTGGGTTCTTCTCATTTCTTTGGCTAGCAAGCAAATGGTTCAGCATCTAGATCATTGAAGTATTTTTTTTAAATATTTGCGTTGCTTGGTTTCCAAAATAGAGATTCTATTTCACTTGGTAAATTTTTGCTGGCACAATGTAGATTCTGGAGATAGCTTAGCTAACCAGATAGCTCAGTACATGGACGCTCTTTTATTCGGTCCAATATTGCAATTTTCATAGCATTCACAAGAATGGACCGTTTTTCTCCTAACAGCCTAAATAAAAATCTTGATGAAGTATTAGCAGTGCATAAATTTGCATCTTTGCGATTTAAGGCCTACACAGTCAATTTTACAAGGAGTAAAACTTCAATAAGTTTCTGAATCGAATCAAACTCAGTTCCTTTTAATCGCTCTGGATATTGCAGGCCTATTAATGTATACTATTTTTCAAAATGGAAAACCGTTTAAACATTGTCAAGAGATTATTTCATCTTGTTTTACAATCCAGTAAGTGAGACAACTAAATGCCTTGCTCAGATTTGACATAGTTTTGAAGATCGTTATTATTTTTCGCTGGAGTTTTTTTAAAATATAAAACTAGCTTACGAACTTTCTTTATGCATGCGCTGATGTCCTTCGTCAGATCTAGCGTGTCTTGCAGGCGACTGGGTTCAACTTAGTAAGCTGATTCAGGAGCGTCCAAATCTTCGTGGTCTTCGTCCAGATTATCAGCTGCTTCATCAACTCTTTGATCTAGAATGGACCTCCTATTATAGAGAACATCGCAAGCTGCCAAAAGAATGCTATGCGCGAAACATATATGTTGCTCTGTATTAACTAGTCTGCCTACTTTTCCCATTTCATTTGACCCATCAGTTATGATGGTAACAATGTCTTTTCCTAGAAAAACATCAAACTCAGCGAAACGCTCTTTTAATATATCTAGGTAGTTTGCAACTGTCATTGATATCCTTACTCGCACCAAGCTCCAGTAAGAATTCACTTAGTAGATGTTAATATTTGTGTAGCGCCTATTTGTTGTCGAGGTCCACTCCTCAAACGTCAAACTGAACTGTTCACCTGAGATATTAGCCTGTCTTATCTCATTTTTTATTATTTTTTTTTATCCTGCTTGCATAGCCCACAGCCTTTTTTTGATTGTTATTGAGGATTTTGGTAAATCTGTGTATGCATTCGCTAGTATTAATTTCCTCAAATCATTCGAAGTAACGAATAAACTAAATGCGAAACAGTCCATACTTATTTATTTAAAAACCCCTTTGTATTCTCTTGTTAACTGTTACATCGGTTTGTTTTGCTCCATTCTTTACGCATTTTGATGTGAATCTGCATGCTAATTGCTTTCTCATAAATATGGATTCTATTTGCTCTTTTCGAGTCTTACCGTAATTTGATTGCCGATTATGCTTGACTCCGGGCCCCGGAATCCAGGCCAATTTCTGATCCCGAAAATCCCGGGATTAGAACTCATCAATCCCGGGATTTTCGGGACCAGAAATTAGCCGGGATCCCGGGATCCGGGATCCCGGGATTGGATTCGCTATTTACAACTCGCATTCCTAGCTGAGGTTAATGAAGTGATGAGAACATCCTCGATAACGGGCTTTATCCATGTGTACACTGAGGGCTCAAAACTGAACAACAAAGATACCCTTTCGTCAATACTTTAGAACATAGCACACATTTTAATGATTTAAAAACCGATTAGGTAAAGAAAAACTGAGTATGTAGAATAATTAGTTCAAAAGGTCTGAGGTATACTGTAAAATATGATAGACCTGCGGTAATTACTTTTTATGTCTCGGTCATTCTTAATGGTGGGGCGTGTCAGAGACACGTCATAACTATAGCGCACTAACTTTTTTGAAGTGTTGTTAGTTGATTTGAAATCAGTTTATTTATAATTTATTATCCATTGCGCAACAGATATAATCCAATTACAGTGTCAAGAATGAAAATGATACATAATAAAAAAAGAAATATAAGAAAAAATTAAGTAATTTAAAAGCAACAACATAAACTTAAGAAAATTAACACTAAGGTTATATTGAAATTCAAGATAACATTTTCAATACATTCTTAAATTCTAAAAAAAAGATTGCGGGGGAGGACCAAGCTTAAGAGCATTATGCATTCTAGGAAGACGCAACAAAGGCGAATAAAAATAAACTTCCGCACGAGCAAACAAAACAGAAAAACCACCTGAAGATCGACTAGGACGACTAGATTCACGTCTGGTTATCTGGGTGATAAAAAAAGCCTTGACAAAGTTCGAAAAGAAAACACTCATCAAGGAACAATGTACGCGATTCCAACGAGGACATACGAAGAATGGAAAGACGGGATGCTGAATCTAAAAAACAAACGAACGAGAGAACCTACGCTGAACAGCTTTAATGGCGTCAGATAAATACTGAAAGCGAGGAGATCAGATTTGAGGGCACGCGTGCTCCATAATACTGTGTACTAAGGAGACAAATAAATGAATACAGGTGGAAATGTCGGTAAACATATACGAAGAACGCAAGACAAAGACAGCAATCCTAGAAGTACTAGCCGTAATATTCATCACATGAACATCCATTTTCAATTTGGAGTCAAACACTACGCCAAGGTATTTAAAATGCTAGACAACTGATAAGGAAACACAAGACAAGAAACAAGTGAACAAATGAGGAGCATTTTGACATGAGAATGGCATTTGGTGACACTTAAAAATGTTCAAAATGTGGTAACAGGTTGTTTAGGCACCAGTGATTGAGGGCAATCAAATCAGCTTGCAATTGGTGATAGTCGTCTGCAGACTTGATTGCCCTATATAATTTCAATTCATCCGCATATACAAAAGAAGAGGAACTGATAATAGAAGAAAGATAATTGACAAACAAGATAAAAAGTAAAGGACCTTAGGATAGAACCTTGAACTGCGGATGTGGGAAATGTAGGAGAGGAAAACGAACCGTTTAAAGTGACTGCAAACACGACAATGAAGATAGGAGGAAAACCAGGAAAGGAGGGGACCAAACATACCAAACCCGTTAAATTTATTGAACAGTAGGCTATGGTTCACAGAATCAAAAGCCTTCGGAAAATCCGTATAGATTACATCAACTTGACGCTGATAATCGAAGACAGAAGCGAAAAAATTAGTCAATTCCATAAAATTGATTGTAGTAGAGCGGCCCTTTACGAAACCGCGCTGCTCGAGAGCAAGTAAAGGTTGTATAGACAGAAAAACTCTATTATAGACAAGATGCTGGTATATAGGCCGATAATTGGAGACTACAGAAGGGTCACCAGATTTGAAAATTAGGAAAATATTGGCGGATTTGCATAAAGAAGAGAATACACCAGATGCAAGGCTAATGTTGAAAAGGATAGCTAACGGAATACAGAGAGAGCATGAGAGGAATTTGACAAGCATATTGGGAATACCGCCACAACCGGAACTAGCATTGGAATCTAAGGTATAGGTAAGAGGGTTTTATACTAAACACGGATAAGGGAGGAGAGGAGGAGGAGGTATTTAGTGAGTTTTCCTTAAAGGAAGAGGAAAAGAGGCACCAAATAAATTGCAAATCGCCTGAGGATTAGAAGCAATAACATCATCAGGATACATAGAATTAGAAACTGAGGAATTGGGCTTAAGGGAACGGATATAGGACCAAAAAGAATTTGGTTGATTATAACAGATTAGACACTCGATGCTCGAGAAGTAGTCACGCATAGCCTGCTTGAGCACTCTTTTAGCATCAGAACGCAAACTACGGAAATCCTGAAGATCAGCGGGTGAACCTGTCTTCTTCAGCCTTTGACGAGCTTTTTCCTTAGCTTTTAGAGCAACAGAGACTTTCAGTGTGAACCAAGGTACTTCATTAGGTTTGAGTGGACGTTTAATGGGAGTAAAGCGAAGGATAAGGTTAGAACAAAAAGAGTAGAACATTGACAAAGCACAATCGACATCCAATCCCTTGAAAAATGAATACCAGTTGATAAGATTGATTTCAGCGGACATTTTCGGAAAGTCAGCTTTAAAGAAATTATAACGCTGAATAGAAGGACATTTGTTCTTTGCATGAAAGAGAGGAGCGTGATGGAGATCATGTTGCACATATGGGAGAAGAACAGGAGTCTAAAGGAATACTAGAAAGAACTAAATCAAGGATTTGGCTGTTGGTATTGCAAAGGTAGTTAATTTGAGAACAAGAACAAAGTGAAAGAAAGAAAGAAGTCGCAACAGAGAGGTGGTTGTGGGATAGTATACTGAAGTTATTGCAGTCCCACTCTACAGAAGGTATGCTAAAGTCATCAAAAATTAGTAGGGGAGATAAAGGAAACCGGGAAAGAATGCATCTAGAAAACTCAGCGAAAAAAAAACATTTGTAGGCAGCTGCAGACGAATAGCGAGGAATATAAATACAACAGACCAGTAAATCGGAAGTTGGGGAAAGGATAACACGTAAAACAATACACTCAACAGGAGGAGAAGGGACGAATTCAGCACAGAGTGGTCCACGAAAAGTGTTATAGATGACGATTCAAACACCACCGCAATCGGCTTTGCAAGCTGCAACGCGATTACGATCTCTCCGGAAAACGGAGTAACATGGTAGAAATTCTCTTTTCTGAATATTGTCGGTGAGCCATGTTTTTGTGAAACAGGCGATATGATGAGTATCAAGAGTACTCGCTAGCAGAGCTTCATTAAGTTTGGTCCTCAACCCGTTGACATTCTGATAAAAAATACAAAATTTTGCCTTTTTTTATATCTCATGTTTATATTATCGTTCAAGTTCGTGTTATATTTTATATTACTTTTCTATTGAGGTACAAAATACCCAATCTATTAAATTGTTAAATAAATTCTTATTCCTAGTGCAGTTTTCTCCATGTTCTATTGTTAAGTAAACAAAAAACCATTTTGTGGTCATGTACTTCGAGGAAAACATGAATTGTGCCAATTTAATCCTTCAAATAATTTATCGGAAACCCTCACATATAATCCTTCAGATCCATTCTAACATTCTAACTTTAAACTGTCATTCCAAAAAACTTATTTACTAAATCATTGCTAAGATACTATCGATAATACAAATTGAAAACACATACATGCCTTAATCCGAACAAAATCATATTTCCGGTCATAAAATTCAAATCAGAAATTCAATGGCGAATTTTTCCGCTTTGATCCACAACATATTAATTACACATTGCAATTAGTTCTACGTAGGCAACCACAAACTTACTAGGTTCCATTAGTTCCAATCATCTCCGTCCCAGTTCCAATCGAATATCTCAAGTTCTATCTGGCCGCCAGACTATTAATAGCCATCGAAAGCTTTCCGTTTAGAAGTGCTCACGTCCGCATATGAAACGAAATGCAAACGGCAAACAATCGTAGCTATTACTTTTTTCATTTGTTGTTTTCAGATACATTCCACTGTTCTGTTTTACAGTACAAAATACAATAATACAAAATCCGACTCACATATTAGTTGACTCTGGCTATGGTGCTGCTATGCTGTAGGAAACCCGTTAGACGGTCAAGTAATCGGTCAGACCTCTTTAAAATAAGTGTGCTCGTTCGAATCAGATATAGCTAAAGAAACAATGTGTTGGTCAAGCAACTGGAAGTGTTTGGTCAAATGGATAAAAACTGTTGTTGTGTCGGAGATCCATGCGAACAGACCCATGAGTGCCAAGATACAACGACAGCCGGTAATCATGTCCCACTGAGCTGCGACGGCTCCACAGTTCCCATTGTGGTTAGATCTTCCGATGCACATGCAACGACTTGGTGATTAATTTCTTGAGAACAACGAAGCTTGGAGACAAAATCCAAGGTCAAGATACGAATGATGCTGAAACACTAGTTAATATGCAGAATATTGTTGGGATCAGAATTTTGCGTATAGTGACAGTAAGGCATGTGAATAGCTTGATATGTTTTGAAGTCTTGATATGCAAAAGTAAGTCACTTTGTCTTTGCAGACGACTTCCAAACTAATACTTGTTAATAGGCAGACAAATAAGTGGGGCGGCTTATTTTTATTGACATGACATTCTTAGACAAATACAAAAAAATTTTTTAAATAGGGAAAATTTTATTGATGTTTCCCGCTATGATATGTAAATACGATATTTACAATAAGAATTATTCTAGAGGTGAACATAACATACCTAATTTATATCATTGTTTTCTACGAAAGTAATAATGTTTGTTTAAATAGTTCTGCACAACAGTCTTATACTGCCCTACTAAGCATAAACGCTCTATCTGCATTTTTTTCATTTTTGAGTTGCACTCTATTACATGATTCTGCTAAATTTGAAAAACCTATCTTTTGTGAAAGTATGTTAAAATGAATATTGAAAAATGCATTCTCTTTATATCTCCTGTAAAAATCAAAACACAAATCATTGTATAACTCGAAAGTACTAAAATGTAGATAGAAATTTTATGCTTAATTCTAGGCTTCAAAATAAGATAATTTTTTAACTAACAATTTTGTTTTTATCAAGCAGAAAGCAGACTAAAATCCAAGCCAACCACCGGTCTCGTTCAAGCTGATCAATCTACTTAGACTCTTACTACACTATGAAAAACGATATTCCAATTGAGAGCAACACTCACTTAGGCATAAGTGCTGATCTTATTATCAAACTAATATTATGAACTTATCGCAAAATGAGCTACCCGTAAATGCGCTATTCTATTTTTGTAAATTGTAGACTGCTTTTAGAAGACCTACTATCGCAGTAATATCTTAGCACACTACACATCTGGTTTAAAAGGTGAACCGTGTAATTTTGTTTTTACAAGTGGAGAGAATTAAATGTTAGGCTTAAGAGACTACAGTTTTGTGAGCTCTTTCAGAAAATGTATCATACTTCTTAACCAGATTAGCGGTTGTTAGTCGATATTTCGATCGAAAGAGTGGCTAGGTATAGTGAGTCATTTCAAGCACGTACATATATATGATATGATGTATCATACCTGTAAACGGAATAGCATCAGATGAATTTTCGAAAATATATCATGTTTCATTAGCTTGAAATCGGCAATTTATACAATCATTTGACTGATAAATTGCGAATTTCATCTCATCGTTTCTGTATGAAAGAATAGAAAAAGATAGGTTTAGTAAAAACTTGTTCTTGAAAGTGATGAGTTGAAATAAACATATGTTCAATGGATATGTTTTAATTGCTTTGGATAATGATCAAATATGAAGTGTTTAAGCCGATGTATTAAGTTAGATGAGTTGAAATTTCTAAACTGGAAACTAGATTTGATCCGTGGATAAGATACTCGTAGGATCTTCTGTTGTTATCTGGTTCAGCGTTCTTCTTCAAAATTATAATACGGATTCGAAAATAGAATCAAATAGACTTTATTTTAGTTTCTTAAAAAATTTCAATGCAAACATTGCCGTCTAATAGAAGGCCGACCGCGAAAGCAATTAGCGAACTAGATGGCAGAATTAAGGCCCGATTCTTGATCATTCTGCTCTTTATATTTCTTCCACGGCTGCGAGAAATGCCAAATACAACTCGAAAAATGTCAAGCTATACGTTTTTGTTGTTAATTACCTTTCTTATACATAACCTGCATACTTATATGACGCCATATACAGTGGTGGACAGCTAAATAGAACACTTGCATTTCTATCAATAAAAGGGCATTATTTCAGTTTTTAATGAAACAACTGATTTTGAACTTATGTATTATTTATTAAAACTATAAAAGCTTATTTAAAATGTGAAATGATGACTCTATTTGCTTGTAAGTAAAAATATATAAACACACTAATTAAAATACGCGTGGCCACATAAATAGTGCATAAATTTGCATTGCAGTAAAGTTATAAAAAAAATATTTTTAAGCAACCGTATAACTTAATATTTTGTTGCAAATCCTTTGTTCTTAATGTTCTTAAGCACAGCTGAGCATCGCCTTGGTAGACTCTCCACTAAAGTTTGACAACGTTCGTTAGGAATAGATCTCCAGGCGATCTGAAATTGGTCCCACAATTCAGCAGCATTTTTAGGTTTCACCCTGTTTATGTGAGTTTCGACATCATTCCACAGGTTCTCGATCAGATTTAGATCAGGAGACTGGGCGGGCCATTGTAAAACGGGGACATTTTTATCACTAAGGTAACCCTTCACAAGACGAGAAGTGTGCTTAGGATCATTGTCTTGCATAAAACGCCATATCAGTGGCATATTTTCGTCTGCAAAGGGGATCATGTGGTCCTCAAGAATTCGTTTGTAGACGTGTTGATCCATTTTCGTGTCTATCTTGATTATTGGTCCCACCCCATGCCAGGAAAAAGCAGCCCACACCATCACATTTCCGCCACCATATTTAACAGTTTTCTGTGTGTATTTGGGATTGTGTTGTTGGTTAAGTGGACGCCAAACATACCTTTTCCCATCTGATCCGAACCTGCAAAACTTGGATTCATCACTCCACAGCACATTTTTCCAGAAAATTGTCGGTTTGTTTAGATGTTCCTTTGCAAACGATTTCCTCATTTTTAAGTTCTTCTTTGTCACAAGTGGTTTTTTTTTAGCGGTGCATCCTCTGAGATTTTTTTCTTGCAGACGCCTTCTAATTGTTCTATCTGACACAGAAATATTGCTATCATTCAGAACACTGCTTTTTATCGCTTTGGAGCTCGAAAAGGGGTCGGCGACACTTGCTCTGTATATAACATTGTCCTCTTTTTGTTGTTGTTTTTCTTGGCCTTTTAGCTCTCGGAACGTTTTTGGCACTGCCATAGAGCTCCTTATGACGTAAAGCATTGTAAACTACCATCCGCGAACACTCCAGCTGCTTGGATATTTCCGTAATTGTTGAACCTCTGTCTTTCATGTTGCAGATGATCTCACGCTTTTCCTCGGAGCCTTTTGGCCCTCTTCCCATCTTCACAAATATTTCTTTATATTTAACTTTTTCAAAAAGTAGTATTAACTGTTCTTACTTTCAAATAAATTTGTTATTATTCAAGAAAATTCACTTCGACTCACTAAAACCAAGCGTGTACTATTTAGGTGACCAGATAAAAACACTTCCTTTTACACTGAAATACGCAATGCAATGGGAAGATGCATTGCGTATTTTATGACGATGCTCAAAACTAGTTCTCAGATATGTGAGCATGCTATAAGAAATGTAAACATTCAATTCCTCGCTGCATGTTTCCAGCAAATTGAAATTGAACAGCCTGCGAGGATAGTGTTCTATTTAGGTGTCCACCACTGTATATACAATAATTAATAAAAACTGTGTACTTTCAAAAATAAATATTGCGTACTTTTTTTACGATGAAATCATTCGCATCACACTAATAAGAATCCGCCAATAAACTGCTGATAAACTAAAATGAAACCATATTCACTATCTTCAAATGCCAAGAGTTTTTATTTAAAACTTGTCATATTAAGGTATTTGCTATCTCAAATAGCTCAGAATACATCACCGTACATAGCGCATCGAAATCGGGCGAAACAAATCACTTTGCTCATATATGTTTTCGAATCAGAATGTAATCTATTCTAAATATCTAACCGTCTAAACCCAAAATTTACTTTATTGGATCGATAGGCCCTCCGAATCGACACCAATTCACTTTAAAAGCGGCACGCAGAACACAATCTGATCAGTGAATTCGATGATTCACAAAATTGAGTAAATTCTACCAACGAAAATTTAGGTAATTGGCGCATTGCCGTATCGGTAATAAAAACAGCGCAGCAGAGCCTTTGTAAAGTAACAAGGTAGACCATGTTCTTTGACTTTGGTGAACAACACCATTGTTATTATCAATTGCCAAAGGGAAATGTTAAAGCAATTATCATTGAATTATCGAGCGAATCTTAAGCCCGAGAGGCCAGTACGATTTTGAAAGTCCTTAATACCTGTCAAATCGCAACTCACGACCTTCTAAAGCCAAACAGGTTTACTTAAACCCATTTTTTCTTTAGAAGCTAGATATATTTCAATTTCTTTGTCGATATTTCGAGCGTTAGCTGACCTCTTCTTGAATGGCTATCTGTGCAATTCAACTATAATTGTGAATTTAAGAAAGTTTCTGCCTTTTTATAACCTACGACTCAGATTGTACTATTGCAATAACCGTGTATTCAAAATTCATCCCAAATGCTAGCAATAGAATTCTGAATCTTGTTTTGCCCAATCTTCCCAAATCATCCCTTTCCTTAAGTGCTGCTCTTTCTGCCATGCGCCTCCTGATTCTCATCATCCTCCTCTTAACATTTAAATCTCCACCAGTAATACTATGAGTAACAAAATCAATTCCATAGTACGCTTTAACTTCTGCAAAACCAATTTAACTGGTATGGGCATTGAAATAATATAATTAAATGATTCTCTTTCTTTCGTGACTTTGACATTGATGATACTTTGTGCGTATTGTTTATTTTCATTTCAAACCTCATTCATCAATTAACGTCAACTCATCATCTTCAAACACTAAATGATGCTACTTGGTTTAGCATGTTGTTGCACCCTCTCGAAGCTAAAAACGCAGCATGTAATTTATACGAAAGATCTAGTTCATTTGCTGACCTAATTTTGTAGAAAGAACTACCTACGGTCTAAGGTGAAAAATGATGCCAGACAGGTGATCCGCATCTAAGCTACTGGCGTTGAAGCAGTTCATTCGTTCCTTAAAAAGTTTCTCAAGTTTCTTCTCAAATGTTATAAATTTGGGTGGTATAGCTACTTGCACTAAACATGATCTGTGTAAACTTTTTACTTCTAACTTTTCTGCTTTCGTCTCACAATATTCCCCTCCTGCTTCCCAATAGCTTGTCTCTACGTCTTCTCCTGAATGAATTTATTTAGGGTAAACCCTTTAGAAATCGAACTTCTGATAAACAATATTAATGGCAATATCTGTGAGGTTCTGACAGTGTTCTAATAATTCTGGCTGAATCACTTTTATCATCCTTGTGCGTTCCCTCTTTCCAGCTTGTTTAACATAAGTAAAACTTCTGGTTCTTTCCCTTCTCTTTGGAAAACTTCAACATGTTTGAAATACATAAAGCTGGTGGTGCAATATGCGTCCCAAAAAAGCGTCCCATTTCTCATCTTCCATATTTTAGTAAGATCCTTGAAAAAGTGGTTCTCATGAGAGTCTACTCTTTTATCTAACCTTTCCTAGCTCATGAGCTGCACGATTTTGTCAAAGATAAATCCACTTTAACCAACATTTTTTTCCTTCACAAATGAGGTCGCATTCGCTCTTGACCAGCAAAAGCAGGTTCATACACTGTATGCTGGCTTTTTCAAAGTTTTTGGCTCTGTCAACCATAATCTCTTTCTAAAAGGAAAGAACGATGGCATAGTCGGTTCTCTGCTATCCTAATTTACTTCTTAAATCTTTGGCCGTACCTGTATTTTACCATCAATCCCTGTTCTTCAATTCCCTCTTATTCTGCATCAGTAATTCCGCAAGTGTCTATCCATCGTCCTCTTCTCATTCTATTGTTCATAAATGATCTCCTTTCTTTAATTCATTCTTCTTATCTTTTATGTGGTGACGATTTCACAATATTCCGAGTGATCGAGACACAAGATGGGTGTATATTTTTACAAAACGGTCTTAATACTTTACATACTTAGTGCGCTGCCTATACTCTCACTTTTAAAATCGCGAAATTTCATAAAATGTCTGATACTTGTGAAAAATTCCCTTTCATTTTCCGTTGTACTGTTTTGGCTCTCCTCTTAATGCTGTTGATCATTGCTACTTTATGTCTTTGGTTTCTCCGCTACCTAAGTATTGTGAGCTTGCGGGTCTTACTTGTCAAAATCGTGTACATATGGCCTACTATCTCAGTGCATATGACAGGCATTGTCAGTTCGCAGAGCAAAAGACTCAAATTTGCCCATGGCTAAACAAGCTCTCTCAAAATCCTGACAAGTGTCAGATTAGAAGCTCGAGGTGGACTTCGATCTTATATTGAACGAGTAAACAGCTAGATTTCAGCAATGTGTCAACAAATTTCTAAACTTGTGAGCCACAAGCTTGATATTTACTATTATGTACACTTTTTTTAACTACGCTTGTATTATTTGGAACCCAGCTATTAAAGTCTGCAGTAACTTATAGTCCTCTAACGACCCATAGCCCTTCCTCTCAATTTCGACTGGATCTTTTCAACTGATAAAATTAGGCTCAATAGGCTGGAATGTGCAGGACACTTGGCTCATCTGAGTGAAAAATATAAAGTCTACTCTAGCAGGATTGTTGGAAAGAGGCACCAAAGTCTGGTTTGACTTCGGTGGATTAATGGCATACAACAAGGACACCAAAGAAATGCTAAAGAAATTGAGCTGGACGACAGCGGCGGAAAACCTGTACGTCTAGAGCTTTACTGCAGCAAGCCTAGACCGGATTACCGGTTGTTGCGATGTTGATGATCATTAGAAATATCAGGTCCAAACATTTGCTCAACGAATTTCATTCTATCGCATATGCAGGTAATGAGCCTATTAAAAGATACTGCAGGATATTCAACAGCATATGCAAACCTCACTCCCAACAATTTCCAAACTATCCTTCAAATTCTCGCTTATAAAACCCATTTACACCCCGTACTTTTAAACTATTTGCATATTTAATTCACTTCTTATGAATTATAATCGATGTAAGTCTCGTATCATAAAATAAATAATGAGAATAACTAATCCCAACTGCACGAATGAATTGCAGTTGGGATGCAAGAATTTCACAAATACTTAAATAGGAGGAAAGATATTACGTTATATTTTCATCTGATCACTTACAGCGAATTACATTCTCTCCTCAATGACGTTGTTTCCGTTCTACAATTGTTAAACGTTGTTCTCCTTTGATAATATGAGTGCTTTTCTCCCCCCAAAAAAACGCAACCTACTAAACAACTTTTTGCACATAGTGCAGATAATTTGTTGCAAACTCGTATCAGGAATAGATCGTTCTAAAGTAAACATAGCAGTTCATGGAAGCAAAATAATTGGCATTGCTTCAGATTTTCTACATTTACTTCGACAATATGCATGTGATATTTCACGATTATAGATAATCATATATCATATATTATTGTTATCTTTTTGGGGCGACGTAGTCTTTATGAAAAAATAACATGTGTTGCACTGTTTCTCCTCAATAAGTTAATCAAAATGAAAAAACTGTGTGAAAGGAATAAAATGTCGTAATCACACATTTATCGCAATCAGCTTGGACTTAGACTTCAGCTAGACTAACAAATTCAATATGATTTCTCTTGTCTCGTTTCTGCAACAAAACTACCTTTAGAAGTACGAAACAATCAATGAAAGATATAATTTATAACTTAAGAAAACTCAATAAATTCAATTTTTGCATACATTAAACATTCATCATTTTCAACTCTGTTAAATATTCAAATTTAAATTTCTCTCAATAAATTTATTGAGCTCCAGTAATAATATAATTTTCATTTTTATTCTCTTTGTAGCGATGGCGTAAACGATGGTTTACATTGAAACAAGGCGAAATTCCAGGGCAATTCTGTCTCGAGTATTATACAGATC
Source organism: Nemotelus nigrinus (assembly GCA_947369275.1). Taxonomy (NCBI): domain Eukaryota; kingdom Metazoa; phylum Arthropoda; class Insecta; order Diptera; family Stratiomyidae; genus Nemotelus; species Nemotelus nigrinus. Next base: position 42,882,691 of record OX376373.1, on the reverse strand, counting down.
GGAATTGTCGAAAGCTGAAAGGCGTTATTGATTTAGATCAATGCGAGCAAGTCGATTCAGGTCTACATCTAGAACATCGAAAGCAAAAATTTCAATACATGTTCGACATTAAAACACCGAATCGAATATATTATTTGGCTGCGGAAACTGAAAATGATATGCGTGATTGGGTCAATTGTATATGTCAAGTTTGTAATTTACATGATTTTACAAAGGATCCTGGCGAACGACAATGTAAGTTTTATTGTTTGATTTTGATGTAGTATTGATTTGGTTAGGTTCTATTTTATGTAGGATAAATATGAACTGTTTTTTTAATTTTGCTAACGATAGGCAAAATATTTTAAATTGCTATTAATTTTATCGACACGATTAATTGCATTTTTTCAAATTTTCATGTAGTGAAAGAGAGATTAGAAGTAAAGTTGTCCCACTCCAATCCGTTGCGGATCTGGGGTTGAAGTTGATAGGAACTTCATTCAATAATTAATATGTGGCTAGTTATATTTACATTAACGCTGATTTGACTAACATACCTGTTTAAAGCTAAGTTAACTAAAACGACAATGTGCACCTCCGTACCTTGTACAAAATACTACCTCGACTATATTGTCAGCGCTTCCACCTGATATTCAGTCACTTATTTGCTATGCGAAATTGGGCGTTAGCATTTCCAGCTTAATGCTTGGCTCTATAGCTGTCTGTATAAAAAGTTATAAGAAATGTTGAAAATAAATACGTCAATTCTCCATTCAATATGAACGGATCATTTAAAATTTTAAGCTAGCTGCTAAGTTAACTACAAATCCGATTTTTTCGGTTGTTTGTATTTTATAAATGCCAGTCTACGAATGGATCCCCGTGGATTAACGTATTCAAAAGTGGTAGACTTAATAATTCTTGCACTGCCTTTTAGGTTTCATGGTGATTATTAAGGAATGATTAATAATGCGATTTTTATAGGACTCTGTAGAATGCAAAGAGCAATGCAAAGTTGTCCCGACACAACCCCTTTCGGGTCTTGGGGGATTGGAGGAGGTGTAGAGTATATTGTCATAATCGACATTTTTTCAATGTGAAATGATAATTTTGTGATTTCAAATCATGTACCTATGTAGTGCTTGGCTAATTATAACCCAAGCCCGCGGTCCCCATACACATCTGGATTGAAATCAGAGACTCCACCGACTTCGGGCTAGTGGTCTACCCTCTAGGCTGCACGAGCAGCTTCGATTTCAAATCCTAATTTAGATTTAAAATCCCATCAACGGCGCAACAACCGATAATCTGATGTAGTCCTGCCGTAGAAGAGAATTCCAGACGGCCCGATTTTGTGCCGCCGCCGTCCAGTTCGATATCCTATATATTTCTTTAGCATGGCTGCACCGAAGTCAAGGCCTGGCTTGACGTCTCTGACCAAAAATTTGCCCCGCGATAGACTTTCTGAGCCGGATCTTCAGCGCTCGTACTAGCTAAGTATCAAGCTTAAAGCAGTATGTTGAGCTTTATCACAATATCGTTCTGGTATTTCGTTGTTACAAAAGTGGCTGCATCGTTCATCCACATGTGTTGGCGAAATATTGATCGGAAGATCCTCTTCTCGAACGCGGATAAGAACTCGAAAATGTTCCTTCCTAAAAATAAATGATGACAAGACCTTAGTCATGAAGGAGCTTGAAATTGAGGAGTATTGAGCTGAATAGTTTTGATAGATTGAAGGTTTTATTGGCTGCCAACATCGGTGCGCGGATTTCCTCGTTGTAGATGTTATCGCCTGTTTTTTTTTTTGTTTTAGATGTGCAAATGTTTTAACTTCTTCGCTTGCTCGATTTTCACGAAGGATTCTTCCAAAGTTTGTTGGTTCCCGCATGATGTTAATGTGATCAGCATAAGCCTGTAGTTGGGTGGACTTAATGACGATAGTACCCCTCATATTCATCCCGATACTTTTTCAAGTTGAAAAGGACGCAAAAGAGACCTAATATTATAAATTACCAAACATAAATAACACATAAAATATATCATCTAGTAGTTGGCTATTTATGCTTCTGAGAAAAATTTGAACATTTGAATGGAGAAATTTTATCGCTACAACACAACATCGGGTTGAAGACGGCAACAACTTCATTCAAAATCTAAGTATACAAGTGTGTAATTAGTGTATGAGCTCAAATGTTTTAGTTTCACCTATCCTTGATTTAGCTCAAGGACATTCACAAATAGCTTAACTCGAAGCCCGGCATATTATCATCGTTGGATTAGAACCAAAGAACACAACAGCCGGTGCTCTATTTGCTCAATTACTGCTACAAATTTGACTGATTTTCAATCGTAGCATTACTGTGAGGCTAATTTCATCACCTTTGTTGCCTTTATTATCAAAACTACTTGTAATCATCTCAGCTCTGATAAAAATGCAGATATCGGTGAGCTTCCCAAGTAAAATCGAAACTTAAAAATTATTTCTTATATATTTTCTTTCTGATTTTTCTCCCAATCATCTTGGTCGTAATCAAACCCGTTTTTTATCCTTCAGATTACAATCTATGCGAGGACAACTACCAAACCTCTCATAACACTACAGCAACAACAACAACATCAACCGTCTATAATGACAGCTTAGCAGAAAAATCATCGACCATTAAGAGTAACAAAATTTCACCGAGCGATCGAAATCAACAAGGACCATCAAACATCCCGGACTTAATAAGACAAACAGAAAACATGTCAATTGGAACATATCAAAATAACGATTTAAACTATGTTAATACAACTTTACCATTTGTTGGCGAAAAACCATCATACAATGGCCTAGTACATAATTCAAACTGCAGTTCAACATTGGAACGAGCTCACAGTCTTCGTTCGAAACAAACTAGTTCATTGAATAATCAGAAAAACGATAGTATAACGAGTCATAATCGATCACAGTCTCTCATCGAACAACCAATAACAACAACATCAGCACCATTATCATCGTCAAAAGCGGTTACAAGTTCTACAGGTTTTATTAAACGTATTCCCGAAAATTTAGTTCTTAGTGATACAGCAATTGAAGGGTGCCTGGAACCATCGCCAGCTTTAAGTACGTGCTCAGGACCGTATATTCCTATTAGCGAATGCTATTCTGGTACTAAATTTATGGTTAGTCCACTACTGCTAAAATAAGTTTAACTGATCTGCTAACTAGTTTTTTTTTCTATTTTAAGAATGATTCCAATCCGACAACACCACTGAATAATTTGGATCCTAAATTCTATGCTACTCCTCGATCAGATAAACAAATTGGTCTAAATTTGACCGTTAGTCAATCGTATTCTCCGAAGATTTACAACTGTCCGGTATGTACAAATTTTAAATTATATTAAAAGTTACTTAAATGCCTTTTATGTTCAGATAAGTATAATATAAAAAGCAATTTCAGTTGTATTCATGTCATTTTATAATTTTGTCTCCACAAACTGCACTTTTCAAATAATTAGCCTAATATGTGTTTGCATTTTATGCTAATATATTTTAGCAAAGTTTATTGAAATATTATTATTTTTGCAGCAACAACAACCACGTCCCAGAAGTGCCCGCTCGAGCCCTACTGATTCTGAAAGTGTTTTTACCGATGATGAAGATTGGCCTCAATCAGTTTCTCTACGGAGTAGCATGGGTATGTATCGAATGTCACACTATTGAAATTCATTTCAACTTTAAAATATCACTAAGCTCTTGTTAGATTATCAAACTAATACTTCTTATTTGAATTCAATTTATTCCTGGCCATTTATAATTGGTTGAATGAAAAAATTGTATTTGATTTTTGTATTTCAGATCGAAGTGCGCGACCGTCGGATAGTTCGGTTGAAAATGAGGCAATACCGTACACGTACAAGCAACGATTTTCGAAGATGCCCGATGATAATAAAGGTGCTAATGGAGATACTAATGGCAGTACGACTACAACAGAGAATCACGAAAATGGTTTCAAGTTAGCTAAACCTAAGAAAATATTGGACCCGATTTCTGCGAGAGAAGAAGAAAAGTAAGTTTTCAATAAAATTTTAAGTTTTGAATCATGCTTAATTTTCCTTGGAATTATGCATAATTTGCGTGATGAAATGTGACATGCCTGTCGATTAATAACCACGTGCTATGTTTATACGCATATGATTTAAACTATGTTTATACGGATATGATTTAAAAAACATTGCAGCTTATCAAAAAAAATTCTACAAATTAGCGTCTCATCTACTGTTTCTGCAGTGAACTTAAATTATTCCATACAATGCAATGCATTTCAGGTTCAATATTTTTTTTCTCATTAAATTCTCATTGCGATTATATTCCCCTATCGTACAACGGTCTGACGGATGTGTAATTTGACGCTTAAGTGAAGAATTAAAGTGATTCACTTTGCAGAATATTAGTTCGGTTCCATGCACTTAAGGTGATGAACTTGTTAATCGGACCTCTGTTGTAATATCTCGTTACAGAGAGTGATTCAAAGTATACAGTTGTATAATTTGACGACTCAGTTTTTATATATTTGGAGTTGGAATTTGATTGCTGTTGATGTTGTTTTCTGGAGTAGAAGGCACTTCTGTGTAATTCATTGTGTCAATCTTCATGCAAAGAGTATTCGAAGTTTATGTCCCTACTAGTTTATGTGTAACACTTTGTCAATTTAAATTCTTGGAAAATCGGAAAAAGCTTGCTTTGTAATTTTTGAATTCGTTGTTTCTGCAAGCGATATAAGAAGAAAAACAATACTGAATTCGATGATTAATATTAGCACTGTTTTACTCTTACATTAAATGCTTTTCCGATCTTCGAGTGCCTTAACAGAGTGTTTTTTGATGATTATCATTAACTGATAAACATGAACTTTGAAGCACGAACTTGAAATTGAATCAAGTCTACAAGCGGATTGTGTTTATACGAATTTCATGTAAGTTTTTGAAAAACTAAAAGATTCAACCTTTAAACTATATACCGACTTTTTAAAACAAAATCGGTGCTTTATGTTTCAGCATTTCTGTCTCACGTGGTTCAAGGTTACTAATACTTTCTTTCATCTATATATAAACGGTTGGCCTGTTTTGCTGAATATTCGGTGCTGAATATAAATTTTGCTCAAGATTAATGAAGCGCGTTGTGTTCTGAAGCGGATATGCTTAAAACAATGTGACATATTTTTTTACACTTTTTCTAATATGTTCAAAAAATCGACCCAGCATCGTAGTCTTCGTAGACAGAATCAGACCAGCATATTTTGGGTTTCCCCAACGGCATTCGCTCCTCGTCTTATTCTTCAAATACCTTTTTACCTTTCCTCAGTATGATTGTTCTGGAGATCTCTGGTTCGTGAAATATTTCGTTCAGCGCATGCTTGTATCTAATTTGATACAATAGCTCTAATTTAGTCGCTCTCCACTTTCGCTCGAATGATTTGCTTAGGACCCGTCACTCGAAGGCGTTCAACATGTTTACGAATGCTCGTGTGATGATCCATGTTTCACATCCATAGCAAGATAACACAGGCATCGTTATTTATTTATAGACTCGTTTTGTTTTGGTGTACGTGTAGCTGTCTTCAGTATAGTCAGAACGGTACAGAAAGTATTATTTTGAGTGTCTGCAACCCTGGCCGTCATATAGAAGGCCGGTCGCAAAAGCAATTAACATACCAAGATGGCGGGCTTAATGTACCTTTTTTCGACCAGTTGACGTACATTTCTCGACCAATTCGACCAATAAAAGAACATTGGTACCTGTCAGATTGCAAGTCGCGACCGGCCTTCTATATGACAGCCAGGTTGCAACCCATAAGGCAGCATAAAGCTAAGAGTCTGAACATCATGTTTCTGAATTTCAGCTTCGCTGATCATTGCATTGTTGGCTCTGGATTCATACATAAGCTGCGTGAGCGATTTGTCCACATTGCGGCACCTTTGCAGATCCTCCTACTACGGTATGGTCCTTTATAGTCCTTTTTCATGTGATTGTATCCCATGCTTGTGAAACAGCACAAAACTTCAGACCGCCTCTTCACCCTAGCGTATTCCTCACTCTATTCTTATTCGTCCAATATCAACTAGTTTGAAAACTTTTGCCTCATCCAGTTCTACGAAGGCTTTCCTCTGTCTCCTTGTATTAAGGGGAAATAAGGTAATTTTTACGTTCTCATTCTTTCCCTCGCGAATCGCTGCTGCCACTTGTTCCTCTGTCGTAAAACTGTCCAGGTTGAGTATCTAAATTTTGGCTATGGAGACGAGCCTTTTAATCTCACCGATATTTCCCACAGCTGTCTAGATCATATCGCAGAATGTCGTGATGTTCTCACATTTTGCCAATTTCCTGCTAATTTGGCGAACCTATACGCCTATTTGCGTGGGCTTACCCCTGCACGGATATGCTGAGAACTTTCACTTAAGTCTTTCTTTGGGTAGACTTTATTGCCATCACTACGTTTTTTGTCTTGGTCGATTGTCTTTTCTTCTGCCTAAGTTTTTTTTTGTATTGAATTGCGCATTCGACGCCAAATTTTTAGCTGAACCAGGATTCGTCAATATATCTTGCCTTCCGCCGCTCTTTTGCGGCTTTTTCAACACAGTAATCCGTAGATGCTGTTCGGTATTGCCTATTTCTATTTTAACGATGTTTTTTTTTGCAAGGGATACATTTGGTCATCCTTTACCGTTTTTGTACTTAAGCTAGCACAGTACATGGTGTTACGGCAGTTTTCTTTGCTTTGTACTTGGTTTCGTAGTGACTGGTCTATTGTAATAATGCATCAATAGTACAAGGGCCATGTGCAGACCACTCGTTTGTGGAATCGTTTTCGTTGGTTCAATCATATCCAAGGTGTCTCTGTAAGTTCCACAATGGTTTACAATTGTGCGGAGGACGGATTGTCGATTTATCGCTCTAACCTCTAATGTCGCCTCCATATTATGGGCCATCATGTGGCCCATGCACACACCACCATTTTGGTGAAGCATGGAAATGGCGATGGCCGAAGATGGCTTTCGGATCGATTTTTTTACACACATCAAAGCGGGCCATCATGCGCGACCGAAAAATCAGGGCTGGCCCATCTGGTGGTCCATTGTGTAGAGCCAACTTTGTGTCATAGTGGTTATCATGGTAACCATTGCAGTGGTCGATGATGGCTCATAATATGGAGCCGACATAAGACTAGGCCCGGACTCTTTACCCCTCAGTTTCTTTTTCTTCCACCGAGGGTTTAATACTCCATGGGCATCCTTATCCAATCTCCAGTGAATACTAACATAACCGCCGCACGAAAGCATTTAGAGAAGTTCTAGGAAAGAGATGAAACGAGTCGTTTCAAAAATTATTATTTAAGAAAATTATTGTTTCTCCTATATTTTATCACTGAATAAAAAAAACACTAATTCTTCAAAACTAATTTTAATTTTATTTTCAGGAATCGAGAAATGATTCAATTCTCTGATACAGAGAATACTTCTCCAGCAATCGGTCCGAAGGATGCTACTTGTGTAAGTGATTTTTTTTGTAATATCACACATGCGAATTCTTTATTTTAAATGTTTGCATATATTTGCAGAGTGTGGAAGAGAGCTACGATATTCCACGATCGCACAATCTGCCTTATTACAATCTGAATCCTTTTAATCACGCATCCCCAACAACAAGCTGTAAAGACTTTATTCGATCTTCGACTCCGAATTTGAATTCGGATGTGGATCTGGTGTTTTCTCCCGTCAGTAGCAAAACATTACCACGTCCACATTTCTATACGAATGCTGCACCGACAAAAGTCGAGGGCAATGTTTTTCGATATGATTTCTTTGAGCAAGTAAGTAATGTAGATCCAAATGTATTTTGCATGATACCAGATATGTCTAATTCAAAACTGGCACAAATCGTATGAAATGAATAGTTTTTAAAGCACGGCATATTGCAAAATTAACTGATCAGTTAAATTTGAAACGATTTTTATGTTCTTTGTAGTTTGATTATTCTGATTTTATATACATATAATCAAATAGTTTCGACCAAAAATTTGTGCGGACCGATTTCGGTAACTAATTCGAATTTCATTGTCTTTTAGGGTGATGCGCCAGCGGTGAATAGAAGTCTGAAGCCGAAAACTAATGTAGATGATAAGTTACGTCCACCTTCAATTGACAGAAAACTGAAGCCGTCACTTTACAAGGTGAGTTTTAAGTTTAGATTGTTGGAATAGAGAATGCGTAAATATCCTTTTTTTTTGTAACATATACGAAATTTTCGAGCACTAAGATCGGTTATTATTTATTTTTTCAGGACACATCTCAGCCGACTAGCTCGGTATCTTTACGTCGTGCTACTAATCCGAAATCCCTTGTGATGTCATCGGATACTGATTTTTCAATTTATCACAAAGACTTGGAGACACGCACACTTCCACGTAATATATCTACAACGCGCAATTTTTCATCGATTTCGAATCTACGAAATAGCACAACGACTCTTCAGAACTCATCGAAATCGAATTCGGCACTGCAATATTTAGAATTAGATGTTTCGAATCCGCCGCCTCCACGATTGAAGAACGCAAAAAGTATTTCGATGGTTTCAGGTGAGCCTAGTCATAGCTACAGTCATAGTTTGGATATACCAACACGTGCTGCAGTAGCGAGCAGCGTCGAATATAAATGTGTTGATTTTTTGAAAACCGAAGCATTTAAGCGCGTAAAAGAGGATGCTGAGAAAAGTCGTATGAAAGATTAAAGAAGAGTTGTGGTGTTCGAAAGAGAAATAAGCATTTCGTATATTTTTATAAGAAACTATAGTAAATAAGGACAGTGAATAGGCTATGTCAGTACAAGTTTTAGATAAACATATCTAAAGAGTATTTGTAAGTCGTCTGTGTCGTGCTTTTTGTACTTTAATTTAAGTCAAACATTTTATACATTAAATGAGTTGGTCAGCTTCTGCATTAACTGATGATTAAATACACAATCTAAAATCAACTTGAAAGAATGCCATACAATAGAATATTTCTGAAATTCTCGTTATTATTACTTAGAGCTTTTAATTCGCTCATAGTTTCGCATACCTCCGCAAAATAATATTGTGGGCATGGTACTAAACCTGTCGTTGCACACTCAAAAGAGCATCAAAACTATTTTGCAATTGATTTTCGTGAAAAATAATACATAACAAAGCACAGAGAGCTGTGTTGAAATTGATGATAAAGAAATATTATGAATGCAATTTCTGAACGCACAAACTAGTTTTTATAAAGAAAGATCATTGTTCTGTGTATTTTTTATACCTTCGATTTCTCTTCACTGTCCTCTTACTTTTTAACTATAATGGGAATAATTATTTTATCTAATGAGTATATAATTTTATATTTTTATTAATATATCTACAATAAGTAGTCGATTTTACACCATCATATATTTTTTCTAGAGAATAAAATAGAGAGTTTGCCTTACGAACAATTTATAAAGTAAATAATTACACGTAAACAATTATCAGTTTACAGTTTACAGGCCATTAAATTGCAAATAGCTTTATACAGTATTAGATATGGACATTTGATTACATCAAATTTCATTATAAGTAGAAATGAAAAATAAATATTTGGCAATATTTAGACAATTATAAATACGTGTAAGCTTAATGATAGTAAAGTATACTGACTTTTTCAAAAATATGGCTTCTTGAACGTGATGAATGATATGCCTTAATAATTCAATGAATAACTGATCAAGTAAAATCATGACTACGTTTGAATATTTTCGCATGTATGTAGCCTACTTTGGTTAATGCTTGTGAATACGATTAATTACTTAATGAATCATTTTGAAAAGTAAAAAATGTGGAATATGTTATATGAGTTATGTTTACAAAATATACTGTTCGGTAACAAAGAAAGTTATACATGCGTTTTAAACCAAATGATACGTTTTCCAGTAACCAGGCTCAAATTTAAACCTACTCTATTTCTCTGTTCCTTGGAATAAAAATCGTCAATGTATTTCTTTGAAAATTATCTTTGCGTGATGTCCGTTGGTATTTTTGGCCTAATTATGTATGTTTCTTAACATGGCTTTTCCCTATTAGTTAAAAATGAATTTGGCTCTAATATTAGGCGATTTCGATCAGAACCGTGAAATTTTAATTGAATATGCTACCCACGAGGCACAATTTAAACGGGTAATTTAAACAAGAGAAATTTGATCTCAACTTTCCATTGGTTAATGCACAACGATCGCAGTCGCAGAGTTAAAAAAACCTAAACCGTGCCTCTTGGTCAAGAAAGTTGGTTTTAATTAATTTATAGAACAATTTATGGCTCTGTTGACAATATTGGCCTGATAATTTGCCGTCAACATAAATTTAAATATTTGAATTTACTTCACAAGATACAATTCTGTCAATGCCAACGTCATCATTAAGCCTATGATGGCAAACACTGTGCGTGAACAAGTGATTTATCTGAGAGTGGCAACTTTTGTGTAGATTTGATAGAACAGGTGCGGAAGTTTCACCAACAAGTTTGTAATATGAGGTTATTCTGTAGGGACAAAGAGGAAAATCTGATGTCTGAACAATCGAAAATATTCGGGCGGTACAATATTTCGATGAACTGCTAAACAACGAAGAAAGCAATGTGTTAGAGGGCTTGTTAACTGATGGCGATCGAGGGCTGCCACCACAATATGCGAATGTTAAATTAACTACGATTTTCAAAAATGGTGACTGGAATCGACGTTTCTTTGCCTAATTCTTGATGTTTCCGGACGCTTCTTCCATTTTAATTTTTATACCATCAGTGTTTGTCATTGTTCAACGCCTGCTTAATATGCCTTGATACGAGGGACATTCAAATATAAATGAACCTTTTGCTAAAAGGAATTTATTTTCCATTTAAGAAGAAAACACACTTTATAGTTATTTTTCTACATAGTTACCCTTCTTAGTAATGCAGTTTTCCCATCGAACAGGTAGTTGGTTCATGTCGTTTTCGAAGAATGACTTCGGGCGGATATCTAACCAATTGCACACAAACTGTTCAAACTGTTGATCGTTCGCAAAATGCTCTCCTCCAAGTACATCCTTGAGAGGCCCAAACATATGGAAATCGCAAGATGGAAGGTCACGGTTGTATGAAGGATGATCAAGTGTAGTCCAATGCATTTCATCAAATTGTTGGGTTGCTAGCGCTGCAGGACGTCTCGGATGGGTTGACGACGCCTTTTGACCGATATACAGCTCGAACCTGGTCAAGAAGTTCACAGTAGTAAACAGCGTTTATTGTGCGACGATCGTGAAAGGAATCAACGAGAAAAACTCCTTGAGAGTCCCAAAAAATCGTTGACATCATCTTACCGGCTGACAAGCGAGTTTTGGTTTTTAATTTAAAATATTTCAACGGAACTAGCACATATTTCGACCTATTTATTACCAGATTTAGCTCAAACTCCATTTGGTAAGGAAACATGACAACCTGCTAGTTTGACAAATAACGAACTAAAATTCAATTAGTATCTGTATTAACCTTTTATTATGATAATCGATTAGAAACACTAATCCCTCCACTTCCAAGGAAAACTGGATCAGAAATCAAGTCAAAACTTCGAGAAATCGGGGCAATTGATAATTTTCGGAGTACTGTTTTGGCCATATCAACTCCGTCTTACACCAGCAACAGGACCAACACGATCACATAATAGAAAACGGTCATTGTTTTCCAAACAACTCGCGAATTCTTAGACAAATAACCAGACGCGTTGTCAGGTGTAACCAAATAACAGAAAATAGTAAATGTACGTGCAGATCTCATGTATTCAGTTCAGATCGTTGTGAGACATTAGATAAATCAGATGTGAAAATAGAATCCAGTTTTATTTTAACAAATATATTTTTACCAATCGCGTAGGCAAGCGCGCCAAATCAATACTAAGGCTAATCGTAATGGACTGCGGCCGCGCAAAACCGAGACGTCTAGAAGTTTTTACTGCAGCAGGCTTAGACCGGACTACTGGTTGTTGCCCCGTTGATGATGACGAATATTTCTAAAGGATCCTAGTAGGTATACTATTAGCAAGAGCTCTTTTTTCTCCATATTTACTTTGTTTTCTCTTCATTCCAAATTCATGAATCTATTCCCCATGTAACTTTATACACTAAAATAAGTAAAACTTACATATACGAAAAAATGTGAAAAGCAAAAAATGTATAGAAAAATCTTAGTTGTTATTGTTCAATTTCATACAAATTGAACAATAGCTCTACATATACTTAATATCTTACCATCTACGTACTAAGTTTCATTTCGTACATACAACAGGGTGGAGCGCCACAGACAGATGGATTGCAAAATTGAATAAATCACAAACTACTGAACATTTTTCAGGTTTTTTATTTTTCCTCTATTTTATAACAATGGAAATTTAAATTTACAAAGTTTTAAATAGTCTATCACTCAAATGTGCTCCTTCCCCCCGTATACACTGTAACAACCTTTTTCTGAAGTTTTCGTGCACTCTTTGAAGCATTCTGACAGGAATTTCTGCGATATTGGTCCGGATATTGTTCTTAAGGGCTTCCAGGGTCCTAGAACGGTCATTGTAGACTTTAAATTACCCACAGGAAAAAATAGCAAGGGGCCAAATCAGGAGAGTGCGCTGGCCAGTTCAAATCTCCTCTTGAGATGAGGCGTCCGGGGAACCTTGTTCTCAAAAAGTCCATGACGGTCCTTGCTTTGTGGGCTGCGGCTCCATCCTACTGAAATCAGACGTCTTTCAGTTCAAACTCCAGTTCAGGCAAGAAAAAATCCTGGATCATGGTCATGTAACAAGCTGAGTTGACTAAAACGGCTCGGTTATCTTCTTCAAAAAAGTAAGTGCCGATGATCCCATTTCTTGAAAGGGCACACCGTACTGAAAGCCTGTCGAAGTCCAGAGGCCTCTCGTGGAGCTCATTTACCCAAGAAACAATTCGATTTCGATGGGGAACACGGCCGCGGGGGGGCAATATCGAACCTCAACCGAAAGGCACGCTACGCGGATGATTATGAAAATAGGCTTTTACACAAAACGTACGCTGTTGCACAGACCACTCCATGCTGGCGACTGAGTGGGGACACAACAGAAACCGTCCATCCTTCCCACTCGCCACGCCCACTCCCCACCAGCCAAGTATGCTACAAGAGGAATGCTCCCACTCTCAAATCCATATGTTTGTGGCGCTCCACCCTGCATATGTTTACTTACTCGTTCATACATACGTTCAATTTAGCTTTATGTGGGAGTCATCAAATTTTCCAACTTCCAGTTTCAATTCATTTAGTCATGTGCTATCCGAAGATTCCTGTATGTTTGTATGTATCTGTTTAATATCAAAAGCAACGCTATTATAAATATATTTTACCTGTACGAAATGATTTTCTACAAGTTGTCAATTGCGGCACGAACGTTTGTTGTTGTAAATCTGCATGCAAGTGTCAGCCACTCTTAGCAAATAATGAAAATAACGAGGAAATGCTGACCCACGTCACTGACCTACGCATGCACATGATCAGCAACTGTCGTTGACAATTATTGTAAATGTTTTATTTCGTGAAAATTTGCAAATCGGGAATTTGAGCATTATACTAATTAACTATATAAGAAATTGATTGTAATGAATAGTCTCTTTTTCTTGGGATTCGGTATTATACCGAAGCACAATTAATTATTTGAACGGATATTGTATTCGGCCAATATTCTTAAGCAGACGGATTATTGTATTCGGCTACCTTTGGGTAGATAAAAGAATATGCTCGCTATGCAAACAATTATGACTAATTATATGTAGGAAAACTGTCAATTGTACAGAATAATTCCTAGCAATTTATTACATATTTGGCGTACCATAACCAATCATTCATACTCTAATCGTTTCAATCAGAAGAACAAATAAATAGACCATTTTCATAAGTTGAATTTTCATTTATTTAATTTTCTGGCAAACACATCATCTATTGTATTTTAAAATGCGTTAATGCATCTAAATGATTACATAACATTTTGGGTTCGAATTAACTATCAACTTATTAAGATAATAAATAAACCGGTATGAACAATACAAATTCTTCATAATAAAACAGTATAGTTTCCACATTGCACAAGTTTCCACATAAAACAATGAGTTTACAATCTATATTTCTGTAAATTATCGAAAACTGGTTCTCTGAAAAACGAGAATCATATTAACATTAACAATAAAATAGTTTTGGTAAAAAATTACTTCTTATGATTTAAATTATATATTTCTTGAAATCTTCCAGAGAGCAATTAAATATTTTGTGCATTCATACCTAAGTTTGATGTGCCAGAATTGAAAAAAAAACTATAATTTGAGTTAATAATGCATTACTTTGAGAATACTTAGCTTTTTAAATATTACTTCAATGGATAATTTAATGTATTGAGAAAACTACAGACTACTTTTCGCTAACTGTACTGTACAAAAAATTTGTTTAATTGTACCTATTTTGAAATTCGATTCTGCGCCTACAATGCTTCGAAACTTGAACTGTTTAGCTATTGATGACTTTTCGAAGTTAATAGTTTTTTTTAAGTTAAGTTAATAATTTTTTCTTGCAGATGACACTTTTAATGTATGCAAGTAGAAGTAGGGTATATTCGTCTTTTGCGCATAAGCATGTGAAATGAAAAAACAAATAAAATTGTAAACACATCGGTAATTAATGAAAATGTTCCGGGTTCCTATCGAAAACTGGCACATTTTTAGTTTAGCCAAAAAAGATAAATAGTTGTTCTTGTAAGTTTCCTTTTAGATGAGCGGTGATTAATAATTTAGTTCGGTAATTTAATAATGTAGTTCGATAATTCAATATCTTATCAAATGAGCCGAAACGAAATAGAAAAATTAAATATACTTTTCCATTTATGTTATTTCAAATATTTATTTATATGTAAGTCATGTCTTTCGTATTTCGAAATTGTAAGCTGTGTAATTCAATGTATCGTGTGTTTGCTCAGCTTAAAGTGCATACGTGTTTATTCGCTGAAAGAAATATTTTAGAAAAATTATCTTATTTTGTTAACAATATGATTATAAATGAAATAAAACATTTATTGCTTTGTACTTTTCTTGTTTCGATTCTAAGAAAGCTTCGTGTATCTACATGCTTTGCATTAAAATTAAGTGTGACGTCTCTAAAGTGTGCTTGTGCTGCTTAAAATTTTATTAAATCACGGCAGATTTTAATACAAGTGAATACATTCAAACTCATAAATTTTTATTATGATTATGATAAATATTGATTTTCAATATCTGATATATTTTAAACGCTGAAAAAATGATCGAAAAATGATTTTGGGTATGCTAGCATCTTCTGTAATCAAACTGAAAATCATGTTCCTTTGGAAAAATCGTGTTGATTGGGATGCTTCGTTGAACGAAGAATTCAATAAAATATTGCTGGATTCTTACGATGATTTACTATTGCTGAGCGATTTTTCAATGTCTAGATGCGCTGCGCTTTTAACGATTTTATGCTACTGCGGGCTACATAGTTTCCCAGACGCTAGTTTGGAGCGGTTGCATATATACGAGTACAACGACAATACCGTCAGCATTAATTTCTTAAGTGCCAAAAATCAGATTGCTCCAGGCGGCTTTCATTGTGTCTCGCTTGTTTCGGAATTTGCATAATTTTCTACGTATTAGGGTGCATGGTTATCGTATGTGGTCAGATTCTCAAATTATTCCCCATTGGGTTAAGCGGAAACCACAAAAATGGAAACCATACGTTAGACATAGAGGTGAAGAAATAACTTCCCCTATTTCCATCGTAATTTGGATAAATTGTCCTGGTAAAGAGAATACGGCAGACTTGCTTACTTCTTTCGTTAAAGGAAAAATTTTATTAGAATCTGAGGTTTGCAAAAAGGAGCCAAGAAAGATTGAAACATTTTACAAACGAGCGCTGGCCTCAAACTTAATTTTCGGATAATGGTGCTTTCGCTGCTCTTGTCTTTGCATTCGGAAGAAAATGAGAATGAAAATTACGATTTAAACGATTCAACCGTTGGATCAGACTAGTATATACTGCCTGAATCACACAATGTTGTGTCAAAAGCTAGTAAACGGTCGAATGGTTTAACGTGGAAGAAACTCATCAAAGATCTCTTCATTGTGGCGTCTGTACCTTATTATTGATCATGCCATCATACAAATGATCATGCCTTCGGTATCCAAAATTGCTACGTAATATAAGCAATTTGGCATACCGAAGACATGATCATTTGTAAAGAAGTTGAATAAATGCTGCATTATTTGCCAGAAGCTGTTGAGCGAACTATTTTCACTCTTACCAAAAGAGAGGGTAACTGCATCCGGCCCATTTGAATTGGCTGGCGGCAACTTTCGTGGTCCAGACCCATTCTGTGGGTCATATAAAAGGTCTTCTGGTCATATAAAATGACTTCTAGCAATGCTCTTTCGAGCTAAAAATTCTGGACACAAAGATTATATGCAGCTACTTAAATAAAAAAGGAATTTTATGGCGCTTTATTGTCGAAATAATATCAGGTTGGGGCGATTTTTGGGAGTAGATGGTTCGCTCTGTTAAAACTCTACTGAAGACTGTTATTTGTAAACGAACATTCTCTCTAGATGAGATGCCAACTGTTATATTTTCTTTTAAAACTAAGCTTCTAAGAGGGAGATATATATATATATATATATATATATATATATATATATATATATATATATATATATATATATATATATATATATATATATATATATATATATATATATATATATATATATATATATATATATATATATATATATATATATATATATATATATATACTGTGTCATATATAGGCAGCTACAGAGGGCAGAGTTGTAAAAAGACGAATGCTATTTTCCTCATCTTAGAAGAAATACACTATACTCTTCAATAGCTAGATTCTTTTATATCTAGATAGCTAGATACTTTTTTACTAAAACCTATGACTCGAATGTTGAAACAAATCACCGTGTAGAGTAGGACATATAGAAATACATTTTAATTACCAAAGGACTAAGACAAACATGAGGGGTTTCGATTCGAAAAAATCTAAAATAAATGTAGACTATAAACAAACTCGTATACATACTCGATACACGACATTCGTTCAGTAAGTCTAGAAGGATGTTATAATAAATAATATATAGGATTTTGAGATTTCTTTAAAAGTTTTACATATATGTTCAAGCAATTGCACTTGAACCAGGAGGGAATGAAATATTTCACCAGGGTAATGGCCCCTCCAGATAATGGGCCATTGCAAAGGTTGCCATGGTGAATTTTGTAATTCCGTATGATGTCCCTTTTTGGTGTGATGAGAAAAATCGCTCTCAAAGCCATCCTCCGCCATCACTATTTCCATACTTCGCGACTGTCGGAAACATCAAACCATCGCCCCTCTACACAATAGTGATGGCCTGCAGTGGCCCATGAAGTGCCATTGTGTAGAGATTGGCTTTAGATTGTCATTAGTGGAGAAGTTTACATGAGGCCCAGAGATGCAATCGATAGCAGTTCCATAAAGACAACGTAAATTTTACTGGAACAAAGGTACAATGTATTTCTTTTAGAAGCATCGAAAATTCTTTAACTGAATTTGAAAATCAAAGAACGCGGCGGTAAAAAAGTATAAATTGGGGACTCATTATTAATCGCAGTTTCAATTGTCCTGATGGTATTTTCGTACTCGATGTTTTATGTACATGCAACCAGTATTCATATATCATTTCAAAATGAGGTGAAAATTAAAAATCTGCCGTGAACAATTACAAAAACCAAATTACTGTCAATGTGTAAAAATAATTAAAGCAAAAAGGAAAAATTATGATTCGCTTGAAAAGCAAAACAATATCTAAGCAACAACATATAACAACTAATGCATGAGATGATTGTAATAAAGTACATACAATGATTCTTTCACTAATAAAATTCTATAAACCTACGATACTGTGTCAGATTTGGCTCTCATTGATCCTTTCAATTTCAATTCGGATTATCCTTCAGACATAAGGACATCCGTTATCCATCTAAACTTAATAATTACTCTACCAGAGCCTATTGTGATAAAATTTCAAGTCAAAATATCCATGATCAGTGTAAGGAGCACCAGCAGCGGCACCGGATGACGTTGAGTCTGTATCAATATTATCGTGTGATGGCAGACCGGCAGCTTTATCTTCCAGCGGACTTTTTTGCTTCGGCTCGAGCGATGGTCTTTGAACAAAATCCATTTTGCTGGTAGGCGAAACAGCCAGGCTTACATTGTAAGAAATATTCTTGAGACCAGTATGTTGTTTGGAATGGGGAAAGGATGTCGGTTTTTGGATATGGACTGGTTCGATAATTGGTTCAACAGCCTCCAGTTCAATGTAATGTCCATTTGGGTCGATTTTGACTTCTTTGTGGCGGTGACCATTGGTCAATTCGTCATGTGTTTTCTCTGATGATAGTTCAATCACTTCTCCATTATTTTGAATATTGTATTCATGCTCACTGATCTGCAGGTCATCGATATTAAGGTCAACAATGTCATTTGTTTCGTTTAGAACGCAATGATACGGTTGGGTAGCTGATGGTGGATTATCTACCAGGCTAAAATGTCAAGGAACAATTACAATTTCGGAAAATGTGGTTTGTTTTTTTTTTTTAAATTTTGTATCAAGAAAACTTGATTAAGTTTGTAACTCATAATTACTCTACGCAAGTACATCTATATCACAATCAAGACAAATATTTAAATTCCTGATAAAATTGATGCAATTTACATTTCAAATTACGGGTCAAGTTGAAGCTTATACGACAGATTCACAGTATAAATATTGTTAAGGAAAGTGTTTCCAATCCTTTTGTAATAAAAATTTATAAATTTATAAATTTAATTTATTTATATTTTTTGCGTGTCTCTTTGGATTAAATTGAATCGTCAAGAAGAATGCAATCAGGCAAATAGGCGTTAAAAATTAAGCTCATTATATTCGGCCTTTGCTCCAGGACAAGTAGTTGATTTTCTTGCCACAATAGTTAACTATGTAATCCAGTTTATCAATATTACCTACTCTTTGAAAATTAGAGTGACTTTCGTCGGTATTTAATAAAAAATGTTCTCAACTATCAACTGATGTTCGTGAAAACGTCGCGCAATTGACTTTGCCGCATTATAGACCAATAATCATTTGATTAGCCACGCAACTTATTCTCTGCTGATGATAGCTTGGGTCAAAATCAATTTTATTTCCAGAGTATCCTATTTGCCTCATGTACATGTGTAAGACGCTCGAACAGTTCCTTATGTAATTATGCTTTAATCATACGTAAATCTTGTTAAGTATGCGTGCCTTTAATACATTGCTCATTTTCATAAAAATCTAGAGGGAATTCGATTTAATGACGCACTTTTTTATTGAGTCTAATTACTGTGATTCCCTGAGCATTCTAAATCGTTAATGCAGATTTCGCAATAAAACGTGTTTTATTGAGCTTATGGTAATGCGAATATCATACTCGGAAATCTATATCGAAATTCATAAATCAAGAAACCATACAAGCACCTGACTAATTTGGTGCTAATCACAAAAGTAGCGACTGTGTGATGAGGTTCCTTGCAGAATAGTGAAAGTTATTTTCCCTTGGTTATGAGCAAGATTTTACATTAAGGAAAACGATTGTCCATTTTTGCTCTAACATTACTCCCTCATAACGTTTCATTACTCGCAATAAATTTATTACACTTATGAACGTGGACAATGTCCCTTTAATTCTTTTAGGTGATTTTACTGAAAGCACGCATTTCGAGTTCATTAGACATTCGTCTATTTATTGTAACATTGCAAAACAACGAACATAAACTATTATAATTTTCTCAAAAAAATGGGATCCTATTCCTCAATGAAATACCACTTTTAATAAAAGTTCATAATACTACCGGATATTTTACCAGTAATTTATCACCACTATTATTAAAAAACATTGTTCTGCTTCTTTTCTAGTTCTCGTCACTTTCAATATTTCATCCATACAAAGTCAGAAAGAGCGAGCGCTTTATTACAATCAAATTTGCACATATAACACTTTAACTCAGAGAAGAAAAAAAATAATTTCATGAAAGCGTTTTTAGGATCGCGTAAAAGCAATTTATCATTTAAATATGCTATACTAGCGTTCGGAAGGCATTAACACAAGCTTTGGCTGGTATACTAAGCAAACAGCAAACATTTATCATATATTTTTGGTTAAAAAAACTAACATTTCTTATTCTTTACAATATTCACAAATAGTACTTCAATCAAGTTTTCTTTTACACATTTTTTTTTTTTGCATATGATAATAAATGTGCAACACTGTAATTTACTCAAACAATACAATCTACGTTTTGTCATCGCACTAAGAAAAAAAACACAAAACTCGATTATAAAAAATAAATCATTTTTTATTTACTTAATACGTTACTATTTGTACAGGTTTTTTAAAAAATTAAAATAAATATCAAATGTAAATTTAATAATAATTTAAGGACACTTGTTTAAGTTACACATAAAATAATTAAACCAAAAAAATATACTGATCGAAAAGCGATTCGTTTGGTATAAAAATAATATCATTAAATTAGTACATAAATCATTTTGATCCTACAGAATAGCAACAATTTTTGTAATAATCTCAAAATTAAATTATGCATTAATTAATAGAAAAGAACTATGAATCGCGTTAATATAATGGAAGAAATCATTGATTTTGGAAGATATTATTTTATTCAAATATAACAGAGGTTGGTAAAATCATATACAAAATTTCGTGCAATCCATTATAATTCTCTGAAAATAAAAGTGAAATCAATTAATCAAACAATGAATTTCAGAGCTATTATAAGTAGTCATTTCTAATATAAACTACGTTGTTTCTTAAACATTTCTATAATACAACACTATGATACGGCAAAATCAAGACAAGGAAATGTTTTATACCTGTTAGGCTCTCCGGTCGCAATCGCTGTTGTGTTATGAATTATCTAGAAATATAGTAAAATTTTCGTGTTAATTTGATTGAGTTTAAGGGAGAAGATATTCATTATTAATCAAAGATTGATTAAAAAATATTTGCATTAATTCGAAAATAAAGTACACAAAATAACAGAATTTGACAGAACATGTGATGGCAAACATGTTTTAGGAAATATTATTTGTGGATATAGCAGCGATAATGAACAAAGTTATAGGCACGAAAGATTTTACTCCTCTTTACACTCTTACCGTTTTTTTCTGCCTTGTAGAGAAGAAAGAATTGTAAAAATTGTATGGACGAAATAACAAGATTCTTTAATATATATAACGAATGAAAGTTATTTAAGCTGATCTTTGTCGCGCTTTCACAGACCGGAATTGATTTGTTTTAATTATTTTGCTTTAAGTAGATTTAAGGAGCAAACAAGAAAAGAGAATGTAAATCAATGTACGACACCAAAAAGGTCTTTTTTCAAAACTTAGGTCTAAAAGTGCTTATCAGTTTTCTAAAAAAAAAAAGACTATTGAACGCTGTCAATAAATAATAGCACAAAAAACAAAAATAAAATATAAAAGTTTTTTAATCGGTCAAAATACAATTCTTCGGTACACCCATATTTTACGATTTTTTTTGTTTTGTATGGGATTTTAAATTTCTCTCAATTTTCATTTTTACAGACACCAAAGTTTCAGAGAAAGGTAAAGAAATGCTTTATTTAAAGTATACGCCATCGCTTAATTTTCCATTTTTGATTTTCTTTCCATTAAATTGTGAAAGCCCCTACAACATCTTTGTAATTATTGAATTGTTTCTAGGAAAGTGTGATGGACATCGAAGAAAATAAGTGGTGATCGCAAGAGATCAAATCTGGTGAGTTCGGCGAGTAAGGTAAGAGTTACCAGCTAACCGGAGAAATGGTTTCTTTAATATCTTTCGCTGCAAGTGCTCTGCCGGAAAATTACTTTCCGTGTCTCGTAGACCAATCTGAGTATACTTTTAGATCAATACATGGTTTCAATTGATCATTTGCTACCAGAAGCGAGCGATACTAACCGCTTTACCTGGTCTGGAGGCCATGGCAAACGACACCCTTCTGATTCCACCAAATGCACAGCATTAAGGCCCCCATTCACGAGCAGTCCAAACGGCCTGAGTCCATTTGGCTTGAGTCTGTTTGGTTTAAAGCCAATTTAGCTCGCCACTCACGATAGAGCCTCGATCCAGTCAATCCATTCCATTTTCTGTCATTTTAGAAAAAAACTTGAAAAAAAAATTATTTTAAATTTATTAATGGATCCGAAGCATATGTAGAAGTTGTTTGCGATCGCAGCTTACATCTACATAAAGATTCGAAAACTAAAAAGGAAGTCGCAAAAAGGATGGCTTGCCGAACGGAAACAAATGAGTCACGTAAATTTGGTAAAAGAACTCACACTTGAGCGTTCTGGTTGGCAAAATTATTTAAGAATGGATAAAACGACATAATACGTTACTACAGTAGGAACGAAAGGATACGAATATGATGCAAGCCATCACTCCTCACGAAAGATTGACCGCTACTTCGCGGTACTTAGCAAGCTGTTGCAGCTATGAAGAGCTCAAATTTTCTACAGTAATTTCACCCCAGGAATCACACTTACAGTATTATACAGTAATTTTACCCCAAAGATATTCATGTGACCTATATTTTTCGATAGCTTCCAAAACAAAATCATGGCCACTACTACCCATTATGCTGAATTTTTCGATTAAATAATAGCGTGTGAAGCAAGACTACCGTGTTGTTTGGACTTCAACACATACGTCCATTTTATGGATTGTCAAAACTCGGTCTACTATTTCCCCACACAGGGTCCAGCCAAAAAATGGTCCATGGACTTTGGACTGATTGGAAATCCAAATTGGTTGCTTCAGTCCATGAGTTCATCCAAGTTCTCCCACACAAGGTGAGATTTTGGCCTGGCCTCAGGCCATTTGGACTGATGGACTGTTCGTGAATGGGGGCCTTTATTTTCTTTGGGAAGCGAGTCGACTTTGCGTTAGATATTGATGCTTGTCCTGTGTCAAACCACGGTTTTTTTTTCGATTTACGCATTACACTGATTTATAGTCCCCAGTTACGATCCGATACAGAAAAGAAATTCTTTCAAGTCGAGAGAGCAAAATTTCGTACACTGTTTTTCGCTTTTCCATTTGTCTGTCGTTCAGATGATGTGGTACTGATTTTCCTACCTTCTGGATCTTTTCTGTGGTATGTTGACGGTCAGAAATGGTTTGGTGACATTTTTTATTGAGTTTGCGCATTGTCCTCGGCCAACAGTGCTTGTAATTTTTTAATGATATTCAGCAGTCGATAAGAGGTTGTTGGTGATGTAGCAAGAGTGGAAGAGACATGTCACCAAGCCAGATCGGTTCTCCTGCTGGCAACGCTGGGCCTTTGAGCAGAGGTTTCGTATCCTTGGCTATTTGCTACTTCCGGGAATGATGGTTGCTCTACAACGCCGAAGACGGAGTCAGAACGAGGCCTGTCTCCTCAGGTGCGGCACAGGGGTCGATATTAGGACCTGACCTCTGGAACATCATGTACGACGGTCTGTTGCATCTGGAAATGCATCCGGATGTGTTTCTGGTATGTTACGCTCATGACGTCGCAGCGGTAATCACGTCCAGATCTGCCGATTTCGCTAAGTATTCGGACCATATACATAGGGCAAGTGACAGGGCTTTAGTAGTTGTCATCGAGTAGGGTAAGTTCTTGTCGAGTTGGGTTATGGCCAACGTCGACGAACCAGTGAGACGAGACGGACCAATTTCATCTTGCTATATGGAGCTGAAATTCGGGGAGATGCTCTCCGAACTAAGAAGTTCCGGAAGCGCATTTTCAGTGTCCAGCGCAGGAGTGCCCTGCGAATCGCCTGTAGTTCATTAATCTTATTGAACCTTGGCTTAGGAATAGTCATGAAGAGATAGACTTTTACCTTTGTCAATTCTTGACAGGGCACGATTACTTGAGGACTGTGACTGAGCTCGATGATGCTCAGCATGCATTCTTTATGTAGTTCCGTGGTTACTGATAGGTGAGTTTGCACGACCGGGTTGAAGCGGTGCTTAGGTGGGTTTGTAGAGCCTTTTTTTAGTTAGTCGAATCTCATATACTCCATAGTGATAAGTCACTCGGGAATCTGGCAAGCATTTTGTTTGGCTATCTACACTAGGCAAAAAAGGCTCTTAGAAAAACATATCAAAATTAACAAATCGAACTTGCATCAATTGGGAACTAGGCTAGGTAGTATTTAAAATGACATATATATTTTGCATATTAATTTGTAATACCATGTCCCAAAACTATGCAAAAAATGTTTATGGAACTTAATATCCGCAAAAAATTAAGTAATGAACAAAAAAATTTACCGCATCGTTTACTTGATTATTGCCGACATTTGTTTGTTGATTCGCATTCGACACCTTCGACTGAACTACTTTGACTGTAGAATTTCTTGTCGATAGAAACGTGGCAGAGCAATTGGGACATACTTCATGAAAAATTTCATTCGGATTTTCAACCTTGCAATTATTTCAATGTAATAATTAGTTTAAACGATACAATTCTGCATTTATATACATACAGGTGGCTCTATTTCAATCGCAGGGGTCTTGATATCTTGCATAACTAAATTGGTCTATAAAAATTAGGTTTGTTTTTTATTATTTTAAATTATTGACATTTTCTAGCATACTTTTCCAATCGGTTCAGCAGGATTAACAACTACGTTTCCTTGTGATTGAGCGGGCTACAATATATATTGTCGGTTAGTATAGCTATGCAAAAAGGTACAGTATGCAATATTAGTGTATGGGAAAGTAGCAACTGAGAATAGTATAATAAACAAATTCATTTTGCAACAGATTGAAGAGGTTTTCGTTAAGTGAAAATAATACTTCAAAGCCTTTTTGGTCTCTATTGCTACTATCTATACTCTCAAAAACACTGAAAGTTACCATAGCAATTTCACTTAGGGTTACTTGGTTATCACCATATTGAGCATAATTTTGCGATGGTAAGCCAGCAGCTCTTTGTCGAATGATTGAGGAATTTGATACTGCCACATCATTGAGTCCCGAATTCGACCTTTTTATGGAAGCGTTTGAAGGAACGGATTTCACAGGCGCAGGCGGTGGCGAATTTCTACTATTCAACATTGTATTCGTTGGACTTATCCTGTTCACTTGTGCACTCGAAGCGTTTGTTTCAATATTCGGAGGAGGCATTTGCTTGCTAACGCTTACATTGGACGGCGCTGGCCTATTTATATTTTGATCGACTTCCGCACAAGAAAGGCACTTCCATTATAATGACAAACAATACAACACGCACCATTCACACAATATTTATAAATTTAAATATATAGCATGTAAATTAAGAAAAAATCAGTTAAAAGCTTTGATAATTATTGAAAATTTACATAAATATTAATATGTTATATACCTCAGCCATACTGCCCATCGGTCTTGGAGCCGCATATCGTCCAACTGGTGAACTTTGTATTAGTGGTATACTAGTATTTGATGCATTCTTTTGAGCTTGAGCTTTCTTATTTTTTTCATCGATAACAAATTGCGGACCAAATAATGCTGTGTTAGGACTAGACATAGAGAATGGGGTAAAATATTATATGATTAGTTATTTAACAGTTTTAATAATGAAAAAAACAAACAAAACAAGCGAATTAATAAACAAACAGATTGTTACAAGCGATTTTTAGTAAGCGGTTTAAGGAAATCAAAATATATATATGCGCTCGTTTGAATTTAAATTTCGCTATCGTACACTGTTGATAGATCATTAAACTTTTACTACGAATAATTCGGAACGAACTTGAACGACTTAAACAATGTTGATGCAGTTAGCTAGTTGCGGTTTTGCTAGGAATAACGTGACTCCTATTTCAATTCGAAAATGTTTTCTAAACAGTAAATTCAAAGCAAAGGTTTCATCGAAGGCAGTGAAGTACCAAAAACAAAGTTTTTTTTTTTAATTTCTTAAATTCTACCAGAAGTCTACCGGACCACTTGGGCATGCTTGTTTTACATAGATTGCCCGGAAAGTGATAATAACTTTATTAGTTTGCGTAGTAAGCAAGATCCGCGAATTTGCCGCCGGAATATTAAAGAGTGAAGGTCAATATGGAAAAAGCACAGATTACAAGGCACACCAAAAAAACATTTATTTAAAACCACTGCATTAAACATGGAAACTAGATTTTGTTTTATCAAATTCCGATATTGTTGTAATACTGATTCATAAAACCTGCATCAATTTCAAATATTATCAATTACATACACATTTGTCAAGTGGTATTACTTGAACAAGCCAACACAGCACTTACTCATACATGCTTCACAGAAACCAAAGTAATAACACAGCCAACAGAAACCGATTAAAACAATACAATAAATTTACAAATAAGATATCAAATAGCTGTAGCCATAACACTGAACCAACATGTAAAATTAACAGGAACACTAATTAAGGAAGCATTTATGTAATTATCACTTACCTGGCAGTGATGTGCATGCGGCTGTCATGATTATTCACATTATTTCCTTGTGGTTGCAATTTTTCGAAAAATCCATCATACACAACGAAATTATTCATTTGCGGTATGGTTTTCTGCAAACCGTAATGTTTTCGCAGGAATCCAAGCAACTTATCTGACGGCCTATCAACAGCCAACTTCTGCGGAACAAACTCTTCATGCTGAAGCATGGTATCGAATAGATTCCTTCCCAGTCCAGATCGCTGCCGTGACTCGTGCACGTAAAAATCAAGTACACACGGAGCATTCACCATTTGTGTTTTGCCGTTTTCATCGAACACGTACAAAGACTTTTTGCCAATTTTCAAAAGGCCAACAACAGCACCACTGAAATAGAATAAGTAAAACTCATTAGTCATCTCTCAAAAAGTAAAAGAATTTCTTATGTATAGCTAGGCTATACTTGTATGTCTGGAATGAAAATTCAATGTCTGGTTTTATGTATTTTCAGAAAAAAAAAAACGAAACAATGTCACCGGTTCAAGGTGAAACTCGTCAACATCGTTCATAAGCATACTTTTCACTTTGCTCACTCTAAATATCTAACCTATCAGGCACTAGTGACCGGCTATCAAAACATCAAATATATAATGAACATAAAAACAATATTTGGAATGGAAATTACTTAAGAAATATTCAACAAATGCGGTCGCGTAAACCTGTAACGTCCAACAATCAAAAAGGATTACTAGAAGTTTACCAAGACGTACATTGCCCGTAAAGTATGTGTGTGACATAGCTGGTCATACATAATTTATACACTTTCATCAACCATGGCACGGAATCACGCAATCGTGGAACCAGAACAACATGGAACCGTTCATATGGAATACTATATTGAAGCCAAAACTTTCTATCGACTATTCGCGCCAAGAAATGCGCCGAAACCGCCCCAATAAAGATTGAAATCAGGTATACACTCGAATGGTGTCCTTTTGTACGTATGTAATAAGAGTAAGACTTTCGAACAACGCGAAAACCGTAATTATTTATTGTAATCTGCCACTGTTGTGAATAACATCGTAATGTACTGTAATTGGATCTTTTCGAAAACCACCCAATGTTGATTTACGTCGTAGTTGTTGTTGCAGCCTTCTTCAAGTTTACTGACCTCTGGTCATAAATTTTATTATCGGCTCGTTTTCCTCACAGAGACACATGCTAGCCTATGTGTGTGCTGAATATTTGAAGGGCCAAAGTGTAAATTACATATTTGGATTAATTACTTTTATCGCAAATCGATATTTCATATCTGATGAGAAGAAACGTATAGTTCCCATTAATCGTCATTAGCTAGGGATATTAGTTTTACTGACGAACAATCAACGAAAGTTGACGATGTGATTAGTCATCATTACACCTAAAATCCTGAGATTAATTTCCGCAGCTTGCAAATTAATGTGTTTAGTCAGTCAATTGAACAAAAGAATATCAGGAAAAAATATGGGACGTTGCCATGATTAAGTGGAAAATACAAGTTCCCTTCCTCCTATGCTTCTAGTTCTGAATTTCGAGTCATAACTCTGCATAAAATATAAGTAATTTTGAACCTTCATCCAAAAACCCTTGCATATCTGTTCATAATTTCAATGATCTCGTAGTCTTTTTCATACTAAACTTAGTTGATACTAAAGTTAAATTTGATGTTCATATCGTGGGTATCACATCCAATACCTATCGTTTGTGCGGCTGTATTTTTAGAACGTCCAGACCTTTCAGCTAATATTTCCTATTGTGTGCGCCTGTACGTCTCCTTCGTGCGTAGTGTCTTGAGTATTGTTGTCAAATTTGGTGTCCTTACTATCGTTACTTAATTGATGCTATTGAGTCGGTACAACGCAGATTTAATATTTCTCAAGTTTCGAATTACTTGTGAATATAGTACGCATCTCTCCATGCTATCACCCCGGTCACGTAGAGTATTTTTAGGTGAATGGTTCTTTTTTAAATTATTAATGGTTCGGCGACTTTTATACCTAGTGTGCTGTTTTCCGTTCGTCTTCATTTGCCTCCAACAAGCCATTTTCGCGAACTTAAACCTATTTTTATTCTCCGCTTTTACGCTTGCCTTGATAACATAATTGTCTAAATATTGTTCCTTTTCGACCTTCGTTACATATTTTTAAAATCAATTTGATAAAAACTGTTCTATCTTACAAACAATTTATGAATTACTTCTTATTATGTATATTATCCCTATAATGCAAAATATTTTAAATCGTTTCGGCTGTCTTGGACGCCACTTGCCTTTTTTAATAAAATTATCATTTTTTAACTTTAATTCTCAAGTTTTTTTTTGGGTTAAAGCATATTAATCGTAAGCTTCAAATAATAATCGGCAACTTTTAGCATCCATGTTTTTCAAATGAGAGAAGATTATCACATTTTTTCACGTTTTAAAACCTCTCTTAAAATTTCCATTGTGGCGTCAGCAGTATGACAAGTGGCACCATCTTGCTGAAACTATATCCCAGGATGATTTTCGACTGCAGGTCGCACAAAATCTTGAATTATGACTTGATACAGTTCTGCAGTGATACTCACAGCGTTATTAATACCATCCTGGAAGAAGGAACGGGCCAATAATTTCTCGGGACGTTATTCCGCACCAAATTGTGCACTTACGGGAATGCAACACCGTCTGACATCCCTTAGACTTTCGATTACCCAATTTCTGCAAATCTGCCTGTTCACAAAACCGTTGAGTAGACAGTGAGCCTCATCGGATATTATTTTATTTAGATGAAACTATAGTTTTCTCTTGCCAATTGCAGAAATTTAATTACATCTTCAAGCATTCAGTTGTAGTCACCAGGGTTTAATTTCTGCACCAATTTAATCTTGTACGGGAATATACTTAAAACCCCTAAAATTCGCTGCAGTGATGTCCAATCGTCTCCGCGTTGAAGTGCCAGGTTCTTCTGCAATACTTTTCTGCATCCGTTCATTTGCTGTGGCAGAACGTTGTCTTCTTGCATTTGGAAGATCACACAACTCAAAACGATCACTCAAAACGATCAACTTAACGACGAATTGTTGATATTGAGCGACCAACTTTAATATTAAAATGCCCTCTGTCGGCTCGTTGCGTCATGCCAATTGAAAAATTGTTTTTTTTTTGCGTAGTGCACGACTGTAAATTTTTCCATTATGAATTTCTTTAATATTTATATGCTAGTTCTCAAAAAAGCAAAAAAAAATATGAGCAAAAAGATTATGGCATATGTACCACCCTGTATATTTTAACAGGAAAATATACTTTCAATAAACCTGTGCACCGCACCAATTTAAAACAGTTCAACTAGATCATTTTGGTTCGATAAAACATTTTACATCAGTTAAAGATAGTAAGGACCGTTTCCTAATTCCAAATAAGGAGTGCGCGTAAATTATGAACTGATATTCCGAAGTCGAAGAGGTTTTAAATGGTTCCTGTACAGAAACTTATAAATTTGTTGAATTCAACTTATTTTCATTACATTTATTTATTTCTTTTACTCCTCCCAAATAAGCAGTGCTTGTGGTATGGAAGGAGGAGTTCATTACATATAATATAATATTTTAAGAATATAATATCTTAGACTTACGTTAATAATATAATATTTAATTTAGTTAACATATCAGTTTTACAATATGCTATGAAGTTAAATATAAAAAATTGTACTTATGTTGTACATTGACAAAATTCAATATTCAAAATTTGACCAGAAATTTAAAAGTAAGTAGTTATTTTAAATCTGGCTTGTTCTGTTTGGTTACTTGTCTGAGATGAAAGTAAATTATATTTTAACTGCCGCTTAAAGCCTGATTATTCCATATAATGAGCTTTATGCAGAGATTTTCCTACACCCCCCTAACACCCCCCTAATACCCACCCTGGAAAGTGCATACACCCCCCCTAACACGGACAATTTTCCTACACAAAGAAACCTTTGTGTCCTTTGTTCCAAAGGGACACCCCTCCTAAAATTCTGAACACACCCCCCAAGAAAAATGCCTGGGAAAACCCCTGGCTTTATGTAATTAGGAAGTTGGTTGAAGAGTATTGGAGCAATATATTTAAATTGCTTTTGCTGTAATGTTGTGTTAGCACGTGCTGTTTTGTTTTTGCAGATATTTTATAGGTGTGGTCTCCATATGGCTATCCCATATGATAAAACTGACTGGAATAAGGTGTTATATGTCATTCTCAAATCGTCAATATTTAATAGATGTTTTAATTTATAAAATATGTATATCAGATTTTTTAGTTTATTTTAATATTTAATGGAGGTCGCTATGTGCTTCTTCCATCTTAAAGTAAAGTAACCCCACGACAACCCTCGTACGGATCTAGGGGTTGAAGCTGGTAGAGAGCTTCATTACAATTTTTTTAATTATTGTGAATAGCTGACTATATATTGTTGTTCCGAGGCATTTTGTAGATGTATTTTTCTGATTTTTATTGTTTTCAGACAATTGTTTTCAATGATCTACATTTTTAATGCGTGAGATATTAAAGGAAGTTCATTTTTTTGGTGGCGAATGGCAGAATATTCGTTTTCTTAAGATTCAGTTTGAGCGAGTGATCGTCGGTCCATTTATATAGTTGCCATCATAGTCTCACTGGCAGTACGATAACACGAATCCCAATTTAAGCCTGATGCAATGATTACAGTGTCGTCTGCAAAGCCTTGTATTTGAATTTTGTTGCTTGAGAATTTGAAGAGAGATATAACGTAAATTTTATACAACACTAGCAAGAGTACTGTGCCTTGTATTCTGTATTAATTGTACTCTCACTGTTTGTTTTGTTAAATGAAGCTGTTTGTGTTCTGCCTTGCAAGTTATGTAATGCAATCTTCATCTGCTATAAGTTGTAAAGTTTGTTATTTATTCTAATTTTCTATAGTATTTTCAAGAATTTTTTGTGGCTAATGTCAAAGGCTTTGGTAAAATCTAAGAATATGCCCAGCGTTTTTTCTTGTTCTTGAAGCTATTTATTAGCTGTTAGGTTAGCCAGTGCGTCGTCTACTCCTTTTCTTTTACGGAACCCGTACTGCGAATCGGGGATTATTTGATTGCCATCTAAAAAATTTGTAATGCGATTTTTCAGACAACGTTCAGATATTTTCGCGAAGGAGTTTGTAAGGGCTATAGGCCTGTAATTACTTACAAGCGTCGCATATTTCCTGCTTTTTAAATCGAACCAATTTTTGTTTGTTTAAATATTGCTGGAAATTTTCCCAGTTTTATACATGTATTGAACAGAACATGAAGTGGTCTTACGATGAATCTTTTTATGGCTTTGAAAGTATCCATGGCTATCTCATCTTCTCCTGAAGCTGTTTACCATCTCCTCAAATTCCTTTTCTGCTACTTTGGTAAAATCAATTTCTTATACATTGCAGTAAGAATCAAGGTATATTTGCTGTTGGTATGAGTTCAATTTTGTGATAATATTTTTCCCAATGCTCATGAAGTAGCGATTGAGCTCGTTTGTTAAATCTTTCGTGTGTCTTTGTCTGTCAATGTAGACTTTTTTAGCATAAAGTCCCTCGCACAAATGTTTATTGTTAACTCTGAAAGTCAGACCATTTATAATTTTCAAAACTTCTTAGGATCGGATCCAGCTTTAATGATTTGGTTTTTGTAATATTTTAGACTGGCTAATAGGATCGTTTGGGTTAAAATATTTCTATATTTCTTATACTTCTCCTTTAATTCTGTGTTTGTCTGTTGATGTTTAACTTTTTGTCTAAGCTTGTCACGGGTGGTTATTGATTTAACAGTCAAATGTGTGATCTATGATTTTATGAATAATTTCGTTTTAGTTACGTTCTTTTTAGTGATACAGTGAAGAAAGTTTTATCTTATCAGTAATATAATTTGTTATTGATTGTGCGAAATTATTTACATTTACACATGTACTGAATCTGCGTCCCCAATGTATGTTTTTTAAAAGATATCTATAAGGCATTCAAAATCAATTACTTTTTTAAATTCTCTGATTTGTTTATGTGGTCTTTTGGAGTATGCCGCATTCCAAGCGAAGCTAATAATCTGTCTATAAAGGTCGGTAATATGAGTTTCATATAAAAGAATTTTTATGATGATTGGATTCCTGCTCTTGGAGTGTTTTATAAAGACATGATCTATATATGTTCCATTATTATTTTGAATCCTTGTTGGTTACCAACAATACATTAAGTATTGTTGGTAACCCTTCGAAAGTAATGCCATTTTATATGTTATTCGTCCAAATTTCTAACTCACTAATGTAGTCGCTTACACCTTTATTTGGTGATATATATATGCCTAGAAAATTTGATTGATAATTTGCAAAACTTTGGATCGTTTAAATTGTATATTTAAAGAACATCATAATATAGAAATCAAAGTGTTTCCAAAATATTTCTAGGCATACGTCATGCCATATGATGCAAAGCAGAGACACTCAAATCGAAGGATAATGCGAAAATGGATTATGATTATACTATCTCTTACACCAATCGCCGAAGAACTGTACTGAATAATGATTTTTAATAAATTAGATGCAGATGGATTCATGGAAGCAGTGTATTGATTCATGGAGAGAGTGAAGATTTTTCATCTACTTCATTGTCCATCAATCAACACACTCTGGTTCATGGAAAGGGTGAAGTGAAGCAGGTGAATGCCGATGCCAAAAAATGCTAATTATTAAAAACCACCCTGTCAGTATCACAACTATTTTTAGCTAAATAATTATACGAAAATTTGACAACATGTTTAGCAAATAACAGCTTAATATTGTGTTTGAAAATAATTTTTATTGTTTCCTATCTTCTCCCTTTAAGCTATGATAAATGATTAAGCGGTTTTAATTAAGAAGTTTTTCTTTTTCAACATATAATTCTAACCACTCGTTTTTTAAAAATATGAATAATAATATTAAATTGTTGGTAATTTTTATGTACTATATGATTTGGAAATTAACTACTACGCAAAATTTCAGAACATAAGGCAATATTAATTATTAAATAAAAACTCGCTGTCTCATTCGGAACATCTAAGATTACTCCCAGTTCATTTCTAAAATACCTCGGAATCGATTTCCAGGAATTTTTAACCTTTAATCCCTTTGTGCGGCGAAAAATCAAAGCAGCCAAATCTGCATTTCAACGCATTCGACCTTTTTTTGCCAAAAAGATGGGCATGACCACCAAAGCTATATATATTTGCTATCAGACCCTCATTCGCCCCATCCTGACTTATGCATCCCCGTCCTGGATTACCTGCTGCTGTTCGAAAGAAGAGTCCTACGCTTCTGTACTGGCAGGTTCTACAACCCGGTAACTAAGAAGTGGCCGAAGAACCTTCTCCTGTATCAGGAGTCGGGATTGAAGCCACTTAGGGACCCAGTTGTGGAACTAACGACACGATTCCACAGACAAACAGATGGACATGAGAATGGACTGATTCGGTCAATAGGACGTACAGGTGGTTCTAATGAGTCATTTATGCGCCCCGCGAAGATAGCAGTGCAGCAGCGGCTCACAGATGCGCTTTTCAATTATATAGGCCACCCGACGAACAGAAGGGGTTAGATTTAAGACCTAGGTTCAGATTTAGGTCTAATTAGGCTAAGTTAGTTATAATTAGCTATAAGATAGATCGTACTTTTAAGTGTAAGGTAGTTTTTAAGAAAATCATCGCCAAGGTAATCCCAGCTGTTGTATAGGCTGGGTAATACCATTAGTGTGTAAGGGGAAAAAATAATTGTGCCGAGAAAATATAGAAAAAGTAAAACCAATTAGAGCCAGCAGGCTAAAATAGTAAAGCCGCTAGATTTTAAGTTTTCTTGTTAATTAAACTTTAAGTTAGGCAAAAAATGTATCATTAATTTAAAAGAAAAATATTTTCAATACAATTTATTGATTATTAAATTTTTAATTTTATATTGTCTTCGATTAAATTTTCATTTAATTTCTTTTTAATTTCTTACATCAAGGAACTGTAACAAAATTATTTGAGAAAGAGATGATGCACACGGATCGTGCATATTGTTTGAGATACATAAGAGTAGAGGGAAGGAGATAAAAAAGATTATTTTAAGATTTATTAATTCATTTTCGAAATCTTATCACACTCGGTATGCATTTGCATATTAATCATAAATCATAAGTTAGATATAAGCTTGTTTGAACATTTACTTACTTTTTGCCTTGTGTAGGATCACCGAGAAGATATATGTTTTGGTCAGTCATACGTAGCTTTTGCGCAGTAGTTACTGGATTACTTAAGCCTTGCGCTCGCGCCGATGCTTCTCCCATCTCATTTATAACTTCTGCCAGCTTAGTAGCAGTATCTCTGAAAATTATAATGAAACTATAGTAAGAACCATGAAACACATTTACTAAAATACTTACAATGCTATTCTTCGATCACCACGAAATCCAGCCGGTAGTAGATTCGAGTTTACTTTAATAATGGATTGATTAAAAATCGGATGAAGATCAAATCGAAATTCCATGACGATCTAATATGTTTTTAGCACCGCGTGTAGTACTCGTAAAATATGCTTACTTATAAAATTAAGTATTTGGTATAATTTGCTCACTTTCTTAGCTAGCTAGCTCGCTCCTGCCAAATATACAACAATAAACGTATTCGTAAATATAAGAGATACAAACAGATGGCAAAATGTAATTAAAACACAATTTGGATAATCATGCAATTCGGAATTTTCGTCAAAACGACTAGACTACGTTCTGTTTCAGAATTCAATGACGGTTTAGAAAAACTCATTAGTGACGTTTTATTTTTATGTCGAGTAACTGTAGAGCATAGTAATCTGTAAAAATTAATCATTTATATTCGAAAATAGAGTAGAATATACTATAAGATGCTAGCTTCAAACAAACTCTATGTTGGTTGAGATTAAGACAAGCTCTAATTGTCAATATTTTACCTATATTCAAAATTTCAAAATAAAACGTCAAGTTATTTGTTACTAACAACGCTCCAGATATCCGCTCCATTTTGCAAATCCGGCCATAGAAACAACAAAAAATCAACCAAGAGTGACGAAACTCAAAAGACCTAGCCGACCACATCTTACAAGATCAACGGCATATGAATCAGAGTAGAAAGTAGGCGGTAATATTACGTAGCAGCCAAGTACTTGTAAGTAATTCTATTGTATATAGCCAAGTTGGATACCAAACTAATTGACTTGCGTCTGGAGTGTTTCTAGTTACGCGAGACAAGACCTAATGTAGTCGTCACAGTCGAGTTGATGGCAGAGTAGTCGATTGACTTCTTTTGGACATGCTTCGATTGGTTGATTGCTTGCTTTTGACATTGTTGACATTGAATTTGTAAAAGGCATTTGCAATTTTCATCATTAAATCAGTTTTTTTTTTTAGAGAATGTAGAAGACGTGAACATGTTTGGTTATTTAGTCGATAAGAATTGTTAAAGGCGTAAACAATAATTTCAATGTGCTATTCGTAGTAAACTTGGGGTTTGAATGCGAAATTGATTAATTGCTGTAGGTCCGAATCAATTTATTTTATGAAAGGCCTATTGAGAGCACTAAACTTCAATAACATAAATTGTATATGTGTAGGATTTAGTTATGCTGTGGAAAAATCTAGAATAATTAATTTTGCATTTAGATTACTAATAAAAGCCCGTATCAAGCTACCTACATACGTACAGTGTACCAATAATGTCTTCGTACAGCAACTATTTGAATCTCAAGTGCTAAAAAACAATAAATTGTTGCAAGAAATTTGAAAAAATTTTAATGCAGATTTATTCATTAAACATTTTTATTAAATTTAGAAACAAAAACTAATCCATTTATATTATTAATTACAATGTTATTAGCTAGAAATAAAACAAAGTAACAAAAAATTTCGTCGCAAAACAAAAAATTTCGTCTTTTACAGTGAAAACAAACTCACATAGGAATCTAATGCTTTATTTATACAGCCAAAGCAAAACTTTTGAAATTTTACATCGCACAAGAATGGTAACCCTACTCCAATTTACCTATATTTTAAGCATCAAAAGCTTCTGTTCACGTGAGCTCACGACTCAATTATCAGATACAGGGCCCTATTCTGAGAGCCACCTCACGTGACGAATGAAGTGACTCGCTTGATTTCGTATTCTGAGAGTCACGTGAGATGATTTCATTTCATCTCAAGTGACATTTTCGATCTGTCGGCTATTCCGAGAGTCATATCCAGTGACGAGCGTCACATGAAGTGAGATTTTCAGTCACTTGATAATATCAAGTGACTTGGTCAGAAGTGATATAAATTGATATTTTTTTTAAAAAAAAAGAAGAAGGATTTTGACGAAGTTTGGATCGTGAATCATGAAAAAATGTAAAAAAAAAACTTATTTTGAAGATAATTTATATATTTTTATTTGAATAATGCGGTTAAACTCGACTAGGTGTTCGCCATAGCCGTTAGCTGTTTTCTGATAAATTTTTGGCTCGTATGTTTGTGATTTTGTTGTTGTGTGTTAATTTTTGGGGTGTTTTATGTTTGATTGGTTGTTTTTGTTGCTTTCGCTTTGAAAACGCAGATGGCATTGACACATGTCTACAATCATTTCACGCCAATTTAGTATGTGCAGCTCATTCTTTCGAGCTTAAAAGTGACATTTGATGTTTGAATTTGAAAATTGAATTGTGCAAATGTCTTTCCAATAAGCAAAGTACCAGCCTTAAAAAGTCAAGGCTGGTACTGAGTTAATTGTGAAGATAAATTTTTACAAGCTTCCATTATCTCGTCATTCTTTCGAGGGAAAATTATAACAATGGAGAAAAACAGATACAAAGCTTATTCCTGACGGATAAAATGTCAACGATTTCAATTTCCGATCGATTTTCTTATTGGAAAGACAAGCGAAAATTCGAATGCCTTATTGGGCTGATGGGGAGTCATCCACAAAGGCTAAAACAGCACAGCGAACACATAAAAACCACTTCTAATATTCACCAATACTTTTTCCTAATCACTTTATTTATAATCTTCTGTAAGTTTAAGTATACCTGGTACACTTGTAAATACCGTCCTCTTTTTTATTTCACTAATCATTTGCTTATCCCTGGAAATTTCCTGTTTGCGTTCGATTTTCCTTACTTTCCATTTGAACTTAAATTTTTTTTATAATATGGACCGCTAATAAGGACCGTATGATTTAAATTTTCGATCATCTTTTAATAATTCGTATATTATATAATTATTATTTAATAATTTATATTATTTTATTTACACGTATATTTTAATGCCATTGAGCAAAATTAGGACATCCCTTTCATCACCTCAGCTCGACATTTTCGGGAAAAGGGGTGAGCAAGATTTGCAATCAGTTACTATTATCGTATTGACACTGGCAAATATACTTATAACACTGCGCTTAGGTGGACAGACACAGTAGCCGTAGCGTACCGTGGCGTTGTGCGCTACGCTGGCGAACCTATAAAGCAACGCTTCAATGGACAGTAGGTTCCAGACAAAATTGGTTATGACTTTGAAACTAACCCTAGAACTACAAACCTATTTTTTTAAACTGTAAACTATAAACCGGGGTAAATACTTACCCCACGGGTTTTTTGCTCGTAAAATCGTTATGGGAGCAGTAATGTGACTAATAAGTACATATTTTTTTCGTTTTTTATGCTATAGGGATAGGTAGAAAGTAAATTTAATTTTATTAAGGTTTAGCTGGTGAAAAATTCATTTGAATAGCTAAAAGTGCTGGAAAACGGTTATAACGTCAAAATTTTCTTAACAACCGATTTTGAAATTTCCAACGGGATTTTAAAGAAAATACATAAGACTTTGAGAAAAAAATTCCATCACGATGTTCTGCCAAAAAAGTCTATTTATTTGGGACTCTGAAAATTATAAAAAATTGGGAATCTGATCGAGGGAAAAGTCAAATAAAAAAATTGGTTATCAAAAATTTACTTCGGTTTCTGTCATGCAAAATACAAAATAAGAGAAATTTGATACATATAAAAAAAAGGAAATTGAAAGTAAAGTTACTATTATATAATATATAAAATAAAATACATAAAATATATTATATATTATGTATTACATAATATATATATTTTTAAAATTTGAAGTTTAGTCTCGGATTCCGACAAAACTTTCCCCAGTTCATCGACGCTTTTCAAATTGTATTTTTTCGCCATCATCTGCCGAAAAAATAAAATACACATCAATTTTTTTGCTACTCTCAGTGTATGGATATTGAAAATATGAAAATTGCGGCGATTATTTTTTAATTATAAATCTAATGTTTTATTGTAAAATAAATTTAGAATACGTGAATGGAATTTAATTTAGCACAAAAGAGAGAAATGACTTACCTACACAAAATACTAACGGGAACTATAGACCGGGGTAGATATCAACCCCACTCAAGCTTTACGTCTTCACTCCGCTAAAGTAAACAAGGTACTGATGGGCCTCGCAATCTCACGCTATTGTTAGAAGCTTAAACTAAATTATGGTATAGTTCTTCAGTCGATAGTCGTCACTTATGGACTTAGAAACATAGTTCAATGTTTGTCTGGGGTAGATATCTACCCCGGTTTGTAGTTCTAGGGTTAACAACACTTTTTACACGTTTACCGAAAAATTTCCCAAATTCAGTAAAACTGATGAATTTCCATATTTATGCGCCAATACTATCACTTGATAAATAAAATAAATCAATCCTTTTTTAATCACCATTGTCTACTAGTACTTTAAATCAAATTTCTGTTGATATTTGCTCTTGTTACGTGTGCATGCGATCAATCGATACAATACCATTTATAGTTGAAGCAACAAGTGCGGTAATGCCTCGAACGGCACGTGACTTGCTTAACAAACCCTGAGAACCTCTTGGGAAGAGCCAGGGAGCTGTTCATTGTCTCGTCGTGTCCATACTGTGTTTGTTTTCATTATTCGCTTGAGAGCTGCTAATTAATAGCTGGCTTGAGCTAATTAGGAAATACAAATAAAACTTAAATGCAAAATCCGCGGATGTATTATTGGATCTGAATTCAAGGTAAGACCAATGTGAGATGGATCATTATTTTGCTTTAAGAAGTATAGGCACATACTCTTGTGTATAGTATCCATGTCAAATAAGAAAGATTCCTACATAATGGATTCAGATCTATTCAATTTTCGTTATTGTTGAAAGGCCTATCAATATCATGCTCGTATAGCGTATCAATGAACACACATACCTACTTACATTTGGGTTAAGTTCTTTTCCGCGTACAATCAACGTTCATCATAAATCAATAGATTTCGTATACATATTTCATAAGAGCTAGCGGCAGCAGTTGTATGTAGTTGATGGAAACAGAACCGTTTTATCGAATGGAGGCACAATAAAACACACGGTTTTTGGCTTTCATCCATATTTTACCCTACAAGCTGCTAAGCCGCAAGCTATGTGTACATTGTGAAAAACTTTTGTGAAACTTATTAGCTATACTTAAAGTAAAACTGGCACTCTTAACATATGTCTAGAATCAATGCACTATGGAACTTGTTCCCAACTAGACAGAATAATAGCTGGGTTGCGCAAGTGGTAATGCGTTTTTCTTTTGTTTCTTTAGATTACGCTATTGTATCACATATCATTCATGCTGGAACATTTATACGTATGCGTATTTATACAAAAATAAAAAACTATTTTTTTTTCAATCAATGGTAGTTCATAATGAATGG
The DNA here is from genome assembly GCA_947369275.1 of Nemotelus nigrinus. Lineage (NCBI taxonomy): Eukaryota > Metazoa > Arthropoda > Insecta > Diptera > Stratiomyidae > Nemotelus > Nemotelus nigrinus. Next base: position 42,842,303 of record OX376373.1, on the reverse strand, counting down.
AGTAAATGTTGCTAATAATGAGTGCCTATGGCGCTAAAAGTATTTTTTTTTCTTTTAATAATAAAATATTTTTATTCATTATATTGTACATAGATAACTTAACTAAAGGGGCATTTAACATAAAATATTTTATACTTAGCGGCTATCCAATTTTGGCCTGCTGGCTCTTATTGGATTTTTATTTTAATTTATTTTTATCTTTCATTTATTTTTGGATTTGCACTTATTAAATATTACCCAGGTAGTACAATACCTGGGGTTGACTTAGCAATATAGTACTTAAATACTAACTTAATTTACTAAACTAAATCTAGCTTAAGTCTAAATACAATTAGCTTAACCTACTTAGACCTAAACTTAACCTAGGTCTTAACTATCCTCTCCGATTCGTCGGAAGGCCAACATAATTGAACAGCATGTCCATGAGCCGCCGCTGTCCTGCTATTTCCGCTGGACGCATAAATGTCTCATTAGAGCCACTCATACGTCCGATACCCCGGGATCAGTCCGTTTTCATTTCCGTCTGTCTGTGCGTAAAACCTTGTCGTCAGTTCTACAACCCGGTCCCTAAGCGGCCCAAGACCAGTCTCCTGATATAGGAGAGAGTTCCTTGGCCACTTTTTAGTTACCGGGTTGTAAAACCTGCCAGTGCAGAAACGCAGAATTCTCTGTTGGAACATCTCCGCTTCTGCCATGGCAGATTTGGAACAGGTAATCCAGGATGGGGATGCGTATGTCAGGATTGGCCGAATGAGTGTTTTGTAGCAAATGGATTTAGCCTTTGTCGTCATGCCCATCTTTTTGGCGAAAAGATGTCTGATGCGCTGAAATGCGGACCTGGCTACTTTAATTCTGTGTCGAACATAGGGGTTAAATTTCAATAATTCATGCATATCTACTCCAAGGTAGCGCAATGTAGGACTAGGAGTAATTGTAGAAGTTCCGAACAAGACAGCGACATTTTTGCCCTTATTGCGGATGGTTTGGGATCCCCGATACTTGGAAGGGTTCCTGAACACAGTCAGCTTTGTTTTGCTACTATTTAGCTTGATGCACCATTCATCAGCGCTAAAAGTAATGTCTCCATTCGTTTTCATTTGCGACTTATTCGATCTCGATCCGCAAATGCATGAAGTCTAGCGTATGCGTGTTTTAGTTCTATTCAAAAATGCTATAGCTCTTGTCAAAATTTACGTTCAATGTGTTTCCTCCTTTTGACTTAGCATGCATGGTTATGGAGCAAATCAAAGCCTTTTCTACTTTTCTTCTTTTTCAGTACGATGAACGATTAAAACCTTTGACATCCATTTTTTAATGCATTTTGTCCATGGCCTATTTTATGAAAGCGAAGCCGCTTTCAGCTTCATGGCATATTAAGTAGAATCATGCATAAAAACCAACTGCTCGTTCCCAGAGATCTATTTAGCAGCTTGCTATGATCTCAATACGTCACTCCCAGAAACCTGACCGACTTGCTGGTCTGGACCTCCACAGAGCCAACTGCCGTGGTTATGACAGTCAGCATAACAATTTCTGTTTTAGAAACTGGCAGCTGGAGGCCGTGCTCGGTCATCCACCGATCCACCCTCCTAATGACTTGTTTAAGTCTGAGTTGAGCGAATTCGGCGGATCTGGAAGTTATTACTGCTGCGAAGTCATCAGCGTAACCTACCAGAAACAAATACGCTGGCATTTCCAGGCGCAGCAGATCATCATACATGATGTTTCAGAGGTCAGGTCCTAAGATCGACCCCTGTGTCGCACCTGATATGACAGGCCTCCTTTTGACTCCTTCGTCGGTGTCATAAAGCAACCATCGGCCCTTGAGGTAGTCCCGTATCATGGCTAGCAAGTAGTCAGGGACATGGAACCTCTGCTCAAGGGTCACTCTCATTTCCGCTTCTGTCTGATCATTAGGCTCTATAACATACTGTCGTTTACTTTTTCTACTTCTTTCAATGTAAAAATCTTCACTTTTGTTAGTCTACTCATATTTCGGATTACCGGTCTCAACGCTGGCTGTGGTTTACTCAATTTTAAATCTAACTTAAAGCCAATACAAACATTAAGCCTTACACTGCTTTAACATTTAGTTTTTCTTAAAAGGATCTTACTTTCACGATTGCTTTTTGACTATTGACTGATAACTTCAAGCTCATTTGCACTGTACACTGTGAGCTTAACCTGTCTTTTTGGCTAGGAAATGCATTACACACATGGTGTACAGTCCATCTCGAGACGGTTAAGAATGGATAATAAAAAAACTAAGTAAAAAAGTTTTGTATAAAATTTATTCGATGCGCAAACGAGTGCATAATGTGGTGCCCTTGAGCGTCAGGTTTCAAATTAATATGCTTATCGAGCTACTAAGTGTAACTTATTACAATTATCAGCCTGCGAATCTAGCGTGTTAAATTATCAGATAGTTAGCGCTCTCACCACCTGATAATTTGAATTATAAATGTACCCCACAAATAACCACATACAGTAGCAGCGATGTTTTATAAAAAATGTTTTATCTAAGATAAAACATTTTTTTGATATCATATCTTTTTATTGCTGACATACACTATTTTATCAATTCAGGAGTGGTAAAGTTTTAAGTTTGGCGAAAAATATATGCCCGGTACAAAAAACAGGTATTTTAAAAGCAGTTTCTAGAATATAACGAAGTTTAGCATTATTCATTTAAAACTGAGCACATTAATTAGAGGTTAATGAACAGAAATATACTTTAAATAAATATGGTGTATAATAAAGTAATTTTAGAAAGAATATTTTACGTGAACTTTTGATGCTTATCGATTCAAATTATATGTTTACCTAGCAGCGACCTGAATTCAAATTCCCCATTCCCCAGTCACATTTCAATCCTTATCGCTATCTATTATATTCTCGTTTGATCGATACCAAAAACAATATCAGACGTGCATGCATAATAAAATCTCAATTTTCGCTCAAGCGTCGAATAACTTCAGTCAATTGAGACCAGTCCATATCAAACAAACATTAATCCTCGTTACAAACTATAGATTAACAAGAGAACAACAACCTTAGAGGAGATTTTTTTGTTGGGGATCGGCAATCAAATTATAGCATTTGAACCGAGTAAATGATTATCGATTTGCACATTTCATGCTTTCGTTCGCAATCACTATCAAATGCTCGTAACGAAAGCGTTTCGTGGATAATTTAACTTTAATGTGTTTATTACGTGCAAACAAATTTTTTAATAAGAGTGCTTGGTCTGTGCATGGATTAGTTAATCGGAGTTTTCGAAATTCGCTCGTTATTTACAATTGCACCCAGTCGAGAGTTCTGGCTGTAGAATTATGAATTCCCACATCGAAATCGCTTATTTACTGAGGTAAAACGTGATGCATATTGAGAAAGGTGCGTTAATTGGGTTTTAATCAACTGGCGGATTATTAGTTTGCCACGCAAGAGGTTTTTGGTAAAATTCACGCAAGTAGATTTATCGCAATGGCACAAAACAAAAAAAAAAAGATTTTATGAAGGAATTATAGAATTACAAAGATAACATATTGAATGGAGCTCTTTCTGTGAGAAAGTTCTTTTACATGTTTGAACAATAGATACATTTCCCAATATACGTACAAAACGATACGATGACCAAGCGAGCTACTTGCTTTCCTTTCTTAAAGGAGCAGTTAAGCTATCAAAGCTGAAGCAAAAATGGAGGTATATTCTCAATACGGTTGTGGACTACAGTTTTTATAAAAACAAATGGCAAGGCCCAATTAGATGCTACACTTGCCAAACGTTTGGACCCGGATCAAAAAAATTGTCACTTAATTACCATTTGCAGTCTCTGTGCGGGCAAGCTTAAATCAATCGACTGTCCCATTCGTGATAGCCCTAATACAAAACGCAATCGACCACGGAATGAATAAATTTTCTATTTCTCTGAAATGACCAGAGAAGATCAGCAAATTCTTATAAATTGCCTTTAGTCAGAACCAATAGAGCTCTTAATGACCCGATCCTTTCAATTTTATCGTTGTATAATGATATGCTCGATGATTTAAAAAACAATCTATAGTGTTGCGTTACTAGAACGAAGCTGAAGCAGTATATTCTAAACCTACTTTAAAAGCTAATGAAAAAAAACATTGATTTTTTTCTATTTTTAATGTAAATATTTTTCTCTAATTTTATTTTTTTATTTTATTATCTGACTTATGTTTTTAATTTCTTAAATTTTATATTACACTCCAACCAATTCATGTTAGTATTTATTTTTCTCTCTACTCATATTAAATGCAGAGTGATAATTGAAATAGAAGAAAATTCAATTCAAATAGTTTTAAAAAGAATAGTTTGATTTTTGAATTCTTATCCGCTCTTATATCAGTTTTTGGCACTGCCTGAGGGTCAAGTTTTGTCAAATGAGATTACCTATTCAAAAATTAAAAAAAAGTCTAGCGCATCAGAACCACTAGAAAACTGATTTTCGGAGGAATTGTCTTTGAGTGACAAAAAAATGTGGAAAAACGGTATATACTTTTTTGTAGTATCATATCAACCATTCCTTATAGCCCGTCCAGACTACAGCTACTTAAGTATCCGGATACATAAGTATTGTCCACACTGGAGCGACATCTGCAGATACATTTTACCCTTGCCATGAAACTCAATGAAAAGTGTCGCTGCAGTGTGGACAATACTTATGTATCCGGATACTTAAGTAGCTGTAGTCTGGACGGGCTATTACGCAAAGCAACAAAACCCAATTATAACATACATGATGAAAATGTTCAGTGCTGGCAACACTTTTCCAACGTAGCAGCAAGAAGTTTACCATAACAAGCTCATACTTAAATCAACTAATTCTTTGAATTTCGTTCTCATCGCAGGATTTCATCCAAAGTTTCAGCGCTTAAACGTTGTTTGAGGCTGCCATCCGAAAAATTTTCAAAGCTCGGAAAATTTAAAAATTGGTTTCTTATTTTTATTGCAAATGCTTTGCGTATGAGTATGTGGAAACTTCTGTTGGTGCAATATTTACGAAAATGTCTGATGCTGGTTACCCTGTGTTAGCAGCAAAGCAAAAAATATACCAAATCTGCTTCACGTTAAGTTAAACCCACCCTGTGAATTTCGTTTCGATTGAATCACTGCACTGGAAGCTATAGGGGTGAAAAGAATTTTAGGGTTACCACCCTCAAAACTTTTCAAATTTTCAAAATTTTAATATTTGTTGTTAATTTGCATGGCAGGATCATTCCCATTTGCAAATTTAATGACATAACCGCCTAGTAAAGAAATTCCAAAAAAATTCAAAAATGGTCATAGCTGGCAGCCTTTTCATGACATTTGGTTTACAATAAGGTTCATTTACTGCAGGAACTTCGTTTTGATCTCATGACTGGAACGGAAATTATAGGGGGAAAAGCTTTATTTTGCTGAGCGAGTTTACAAGATTTAGGAGACAAAAATCACCATAGCTGGCAACTCTATTCTAATTTTTCAACCAAATTTTCACAAAAAATTTTGTCTAGAGTAAGGTCCAAATACTGTGTGAATTTTGTAAAAATATGATGGCTGAATCGGAAGCTATAGACGAAAATGTAGTTTTTTTTCTCTCTGATTTTTCAAGATGGCACCACTGCCACAGGGTTGCCCGCATTTGAAAATAACTTCTATCAGACCTGGTCCTAGTTATTACCAACATGTCCTGTAAATTTCATGATGGTCTTATTATCTGTTCGTCAGTTCTCGTGAACAGAATTCTCGAGTGCTGAAAATAGAGGTTATTTAGTGATGGGTTGCCGTTCTTGTGCAAATTGGAATTTTGAAATGATGGACAAAGGTTAAAATTTATCAATTAATTGAATTTTTTGTCAAAAAGAAAAAAATTTTCAGGAGGGTCGATGATTTCAAGGATTTTTTTTCAGGAGCCCGCCGTAGCTACAGGTTTGCCTGCACTGTCTTGGGTTAAATTTTAGTCAACATCAATACGCTCTGCAAATTTCACGATGATCCAATGTTTCTGTCAGAAGTTATGACAAATCAATATTTGAAAAAAATCCTTGCCTACTTTTATGCACTCAGCACACGCACAATTTGTAAATTTTCAATATTTTTATGCTGTATAAAATTTGTTTTCAAAATGCAACTGAAAATCTTATTTAACTTGAACAAGAAGAGCGTCACCCGAGTACGGGTGACGCGGCGCCGAAAGTGTTAAAAACTATCCTTTTATCTATCTTTACCCGACCGCATTAATACTGACAATACAAAAAATTCAAGTCAAAAAAATTAGAACCGTTGCGTTTTTGCGAAGAAGACATAAAAAAACCACTTAACGAAAACTGTAAATGCTAAAGAAAGCACTTCAGAAATTCAAAATAGAAATAACATCAACATTGGCGAAAGTAATCAAGTGGTCATAGCACCAAAGCACCTGAACCGAGAAACTCATTTTGCGAAAGTAAACCCAAGGCATATGCAAAAAAGTGATCTGGGGAAAATTGCACTCGAAACAATGTAACTTCGACATATTCTATTCTCCATATCAACATGACAATAACTTGCACTGTGTATACACGATGCGAACAAAGCATAAAAGGCATCAAATCATAAGAAGAGGAGCAGAAGAGAATGTAAAGATTCTGTAGCGTAAATTATGATGGGGAAAACGAAACATAACAGAGACGCTGATAACTTTCAAGCGTTTTAATTTCATTCATACACCAAGATTTATGGGTCGTTTGGCGGGTGGATGGGCAAGAGTTTTCTGAACTTCTCTATCTACCGAGACATTTGCAGAGTTTGTGTGGGTATCATTTAGGTAGATCTATGCGAAAATTACGAGTTAGAGCGTTGAAGCAAGATCACTTCAGTATTCTGTGTAGTATATCTCAATGCGCTGCAATGAACTGTAGGTACTGAATTGATTGGTACGCAGTGCTTGAGATTTTGAGTAATACGCTTCAATTTTCGTTGCGTCGTTATAAATTTACCTTCGAAGCTCTGTAGTTAAATTGTTATAAAATTAAACAGCTTCATGCATTGTGGCAATGGAGTTTTGTCTTTTGAAAGAAAAAAATGTTAGGTTTTTGGGTATTAAAAATCATGCCTTTTGATTGTTAAATATTGATTGTAAAATATTTTTTTTATGCAAAGTAGTTTAGCAAGGGAAGCACTGCTTCCTTTGCGTACACCGACGAGCCACCACTGACGTACACATATATTGAAGCTGCTGATAAAGCAAAATAAAGTTTTGAAAATGATGCTAAACTTGCCCTACTATTTCTCTACGAATCGACTGCATAAGCAACACCATGTGCGTACAGTCAAGGAAGCAATTCACCGAAGAACTAAAAATTATATCAAATCTTGATCAAATTGTGATAACATTTTAGTCAAATCATTAGTTGTTACGACATCAATGTTATCGTAAGTATACCTAACAATTGTATGTTACTCGTAATATTTTGTTAAAATCTATTTGGCACTCGAGCTTGGTTCTGTAAGATAGTTTAGTTGCTTAGTTTTTAAATACTAGTTTTAATTATTAGCTTAAACCAATCAAAAATTGGGTTTTTTTGCCTTATAAGAATAATTAAGTTACAATATTGTTTGTAAATGATGTGTTTTTCGGTAAAATAAAGTTATTTTATCTTATTTTTATAAATACATTTCCCAAACAACAGAAACGTTTAAAAATGTCTTCTTGTTGGGATTTCATTCAGTGGCGGCTTATTGATAAAGCTTAATCGGAATATGGAAACAATTTTATCGATTCGATAACATCACTTGATTATTATCGTTCAATCGCTTAGCCTGATTACGGGACACATACATATACGGTTATGAGGGAAAAAACATACGAGTACAACGTACGAGTAAAAGCACACAAGTACTTTTTGATGAATATAATCGACATAAACACATAGTACAAACTTATTTTCAGAACAGTGAAACTTTCCATATGACAGGTCACCATTTTCGTAACAATGCACACCCAAGTTGGTTGAACTTAGCAGCAACATCAATTTAACTAGTTCTCTAGAGCGTTGGTAAGCGGTTATTGTGCTTTGTATTGTACTAGCTTCGATTTCGAGGTGAGCGACTTTTTACAAACAAACGACATCTTTGGCTTGCGTAATTAAAATACTATTGAGTGGCAAGCAAATATGTATGTTTGGCTGAAAGCTTTTGGCTCACCGTTCTGCTTGTTTTTCTTCTCACACTCAATCATATTATTCGATTATCCAGAAATGAGTTAGATGAAGACTAGAGGTTTTTCACCTCGCCTATGCTGATTATATCAAACCATACTTGTATGTGCGAATAACTATAAGTTATTGACGTAACGAACGACTTGGCATCAAGAAAATTATTGTTTACATAATTTTCTCATATTTCAGTTCTTTTCTGTCCGACATGAAAATAAAATGAAAGAATAGGAGATGAAAATACAAACCCAGCTTAACAAACACATCACTTGGTAGTTTAGTATTTCGATTTGAAAAACACATTATTTAACAAAGCGGTGAATTTGTTGATTATTCGACTCCACATCAAGCAAACACAGTTGCGATTTCAGTACACTGCTTTATGGTGATGTTTTAATGACTGTAACGATTACATTGGCTTACAACGCTGAACATGAACCGTACAAAGAAACAGAAAATCTTATTGAAACGATAAAAATTCAGCAGACTAATTTCCCAAGCAAGCGAAAAACCGCTACTTTGATTCAAATCATAGCATGAAATTATGGCTGCGAATCGTTAGCTTGGCTTCTATTTTTCTGCTTATCTCTTGCTTTTCATGGATTTTTTCTTGCACAATTTAACTTGACTAATGAAGAAAGTACTATTACATTCCGCGACAACTGATTAAGGCACCACTTGGAAAATTACATTTCGAGATCATTTCGTTCTGTAGGTAATCGTTAAATTACTCTTAAATAATTCTAATCACTTTTCATAAAAATGCAAACTGTCGCCTACCTGTCGTCCTTTTTTAAGTAATTTGGAATACTCGCTTGACCTTGTTGTAGGTACGGTACGACAACTGGTTGAGATTTTTTGTGAAGGAAGAGATTTGGACAAAATTTTTGAAAAGGTCTTCCATATTATCAAACATTCATCCACCTTAGTAAACTGTCCTAGAAAGATGTCCCCAAACATTTTCAATAATGCGCGTTGCCTTATTGTAAAATGAACTCTGATCCGAAGATTTGACAATTTCTTCCTCCAGGATCTTTATGTAATCGTTACTGTTTATTCTTCGACTAACAAAGTGTATATTCATCTTTTTTTCCGTGGCATATTCCTCCCCAAACCATGACTCCACCTCCTGCTTGCTGACGTCTTTTCAAAAATAATTCTTCCTTCCTCAGATCATGAAAATAATGGCAAAATCTATGAGGACCGTCCAGACAGAACCTCTTTTCATCAGTAAAGACAACGATTCTCCAACGCTTTTATCACTTTAAATTGTCTGTTGTAAACGCCAAGCTCCCATCGCGGTGTCTTCGTTGCAGGACTGGTTTCCTGCCTAATTTCGTCCGTTATAAGTACTTTACTGAGGCTAGTACATGCTAGCAAGTCCTTAGTTCTTGGTCAACATTAGAAATTCCCGCTGCTGTTGCAATTTCTCTTATTGTTGCCACCAAATTCGATGCTTTCCTTAGTAGCGCACGCCCGTCAGCTGCTATTAAAGCGTACTTTTGTCCCGGTACGTATCTTAATTATTCGAAACCACTGTACGACACCGTCTCAATAGCTGGGCAATTTTTCTGATTTTGAATCTTCTGTATTTGAATATTCTGCATTTTCATCGTATTCAGCTGCTTTCCCGATCCCATAGGATATTTAATGGCTCACAAAATTCAAAAATTAGTTCGATTATCTTTTCACAATGAACTTAAACTAAAAACTGATATCCTTGATCGAAATTCTTTGAGTTTTTATAGCCTGTCTCAGCCAGTTGTCGTACCTACACGAAGGTCAAATGGGAATTCCCAAGTACTTAAAGGAACATAGCATCTTCAAATTAAAAAAAAAATTGCTTTTTCAAAGGTTAATTTTTCATTGAATAAATAAACATATCTTAATGAAACTTTGTACATATACTTAATTGGCTTTATACTAGATAAAAAAAATTGTTATACATTTTATCAACATAAAAGCGGCCTTAGAATGAGCTAAAAAAAAAAATCGGTTGAAAAATAAACAAATCGAGGTTTTTCCCCCCAGAACTTTGTTATAACTAAAAAAATTTAATGCCGATTTTTTCCTCCGTAGCTCATTCTGAGCATTAACATGTGCAGATTAACGTGTTGAAATTTCAGAACGATTGGATAAATACATTTTTCTTAATCATGCACTCCAACTTGAAAAAGGTTGTTTTGAGAAACTTGCGTTTAAAGTTAAAATTCAATATTTTTTGTAATAAATCTTAACAAAATTTAATCTGCGTTGCTTGGACCATACAATACACCTTCCTCTTACTCATACTCCTCCTCTTCCAATGATATTTGCTCCCTTCGAGCAGTTCTGGCCTCTTTAGATGCCTCAGTCGAGCGTTTTATGTTGCCTGTTTGATTCTTACAGCATCTACATTTTCTGCATGTTCCAGCGCACGCTGGCCAATTGTAATTCCCATGACTTGCATTATTTTCAAGTTAGCCATAAATCCTTCATTGAATGTACATGCAGAAATATTTGCAGCCTTATTTATGACATTTTTTCCACAAAAAGTATGTTTGGGGGCCAAATACAAGAATTATAGCTTTCGTTATTACTCTGCGTAAAATTGCCCTTGCGCCAGTTACACCAAGTCTTTTCTACTACAGGACAATAAGAGTGTTGAGGGTTCTCATAAGTTGATTTTTTTTGGTAATATACTGCCCAAATTTCCTTGCGCATGTTTTCAACCGAATTAGAATTTCGTCGTATAGGTAGGCCATAATATGTTGATAAATTTTTCATTAATATTAGTGCCAGTTGAACTTTTTCGGACCTTTTTTTGGAGTTTCAAAACTTTTTTTAGAAGCATCTTTTTCAGCTATTTTTTTGTTTTTTTTTGTTTTTTGCTAAGGTTAACTTTCTTTTGTTTCTTTTGAAGAAGTTGACTTACTTATCTTTCTCTACACTTAAGCATAAGTCGATTAAGCGGTATAACGTAGTGAACGAAAATCATAGAAAAAATTACCTTGGCGTGCTTCGCTATATATGCTCACAAACTTTTTTTGTTAGACTTTCAATTTTATACTATTAAAATCATGTTTTTAAAGCTTCATTCTAACATATTCAATCAAAAAACAAAAATCGATTTATTAAAAATTTGAAGGTGCTTAAGGGAGGCGACAGTTTGCATCGGTACGAAAAGTGATTGGGAATATTTAAGAGTAATTAAACGAGCACCTGCAGAACAAAATCATTTCGAAACTTAATTTTCCAAGAGGTGTGGTCAACCAGTTGTCGCGGACTGTATATCGTTTGTATGCCTTATATGCTTAATTACATCGACGCACATGCGATGGTGATTAGACTACACACTCGTTTCACGCGCTCTGCACAAATGACTTGAAGGAAGCAGTGATTGAGAGATGAGAGCGAACGGTAAGCTTGCAGTTGGTCAACACGATTTTGTATAATCACTTTGTTGGAGTAGATCATGTTTACGACTATGCGTCTCACTTCGCACTAAAATAATAGGACGTGGGATTGATTGAAGCAAAGTTGGTTGCAAAATTAAGTATGTTATTAGGATATAAAGTCAAGTATTCCACCACTTAACAGCTTTGTTGACTATATTATCTTATAATCATGTCATGTTAGTTACTACGGTATGTAGCTAATGTTCAAAACAGATTGGATTATAAATTTCATGTTAAATGATACGTCGTTATGATCAGTTTGAAAAAGCCAGTTGCATTCGTTCCAGTTTAAACGTGATTTTCAAACGTTTTAAAAAGTGGTTTAAATTTTAATAACGATGGGAAAGGCTAAGAATTGCACTCCCCTAGTTAGATGAAAGATTGTAGACTTGATAGATTCAGGTTTGCCATATCGATAAATAGCCAGCCGTTTACTTAGAATGTTTCATAAAAAATGTTTATGGACTACTGAAACACTTGGAAAGCTACAGGACTCTCAAAGATATAGGCGTCCTGTCCTCGCCTCCTCCAACATTTTTCTTCCACTGGTTCCGATCACCGAACGACAGCCCCGCATCATAAACAAGATCTCTTTTGCTGTCGTCTACCGAAAGATCTGCCGCAAAGGTTGTTTCGAGCAGGGTTCTCTTCGCTCATACAAGCTAAGTGCCCTGCCCACTGGAGTCTGATGAGTTTTACCTTTGTAATTATATCTGCTTCAGAGTGTATTTTATTCTAAGATATTGCACAGGCTAAAAGAGTTTGAAAGTGAACTCACATATGAATATACAAGTTGTCTGGACATCGAAACGGAGCCCAAAAATACCATCTGTCAAAATTCATCGCCGACTTTTCGGAGAAAGTAACTATATTTTGGCGAGAACAATCAGAAGGTGTATTTTGGAAGCCGGACTATATGGCAGGATAGTCAGGAAGAAGCCTCTGGTAACGGAAATCGCCATTGAAATAAAAGAATGGAGTTGGCACGAGAACATTTAACCAGGAATGAGTGGGAATTCATGTTTTGGAGCAGCGAAACAAAAATAAATCGCAATGGCCCTGACGGCAGGAGATTTGTAAGGCGTCCAAGAAGAAAGGACTCACTACACTTCGACCGTTGCTAAGCAGGGAGATGACTTTATTAATGCCCCTGTTCCATTATAACTAGCTAGGATATACAAATACTTCTAGATACCTCCAACTACTCGCACTTTTATTCCCGAGTATTTACGCCTTTTTTGCCGTTTGGTGGCTATTTAGTTGTCAATAGGTGGCATTGGTTTTTTCAAGGCTATGTAGAACGTTTTGGTTTGGGAAATTAGAAAAAGCTCTCATAATATGTAGAAAGTTAAAAGAGGTAATTTTCTGTTAGTTACCTTTATATTTTCTATATATTGTAGGTAGTTTTTACTCGTTATTTTCTCCCTTTATTTTTAACTATTTGACATTTGAATTTGGAAGTACTAATTAGAACACGCAAATGTTTATAGAGGTGTCTCGTCGTTTAGTGTTGGGCCAATGACCGTATAGACGGAATATTAACCACGGATAAGTACCTACCTACGTCGAAATTTGAGAAAATAACATGTTGTTATGGGCTTATGAGAATCTTCCATTTACAGGGAAGTTCCTGCACGACGACGATTCCAAAATGCGACAAGATAGACAAGGAAGTTAAAATAATACATAGGTACTCGTAGATGACAAAAATTGCCATAATTAGAGTAAATAAAAAATCAATTATCTACCACTTCAAGTGGCCCACATCAGATAGGAATGTGTTATGAGTTTATGTCTGATGAGAAGCAGTGCATACTTTCATAATCACTCAGTTGAAATTCAATTTTTGATAGAATAGCAATCGAAAACAATTATACATATATGATACTGCTTTCGGAGGATTTACCCGCAAAATGATCCATATTTCTGCATCAAATATAGGCTGCTTATGATATTGTAGCCAGGAAGGGAAAAAGTTGATTAATAATTAACGATGCCTCATTTATTTTCTTCTGGTTCAAAATCAGGTTATGTGCTTTGCCTACATTAATTCTCCTTTAAACACAAGAAACTCATACAAATTATCATTTAGTCTTATATAGACATCATCCGATTTTTTACCACATCAACATTCAGTTAATTTTTTAGGAATAAATAATGAAAGAAAAACTGATGAATACATTGTTTTTAGATAATCTCCCATGTATAGGAAAATTGTTTGAGAAATATTTTCCAGACGTTACTAATTAGCTTATTTTCGTGATTGAAACTTATAGTATCTTTCATACAATTATTGTTGATTTCCTATGTGAATTTATTCAGTTCCCACACAAGCAATATATCCACAGCTTAGTGGAGGACATGGGCGACGACATGCCAAAAATGGTAACAAGACATCAGACTGTGTGCCTACGCGATCCATTCGATTATTTTACGATTACGCCAGTACTACAACTATAACTAGAAGTCGAAAGAACTGGAAACTCAAGACATGATATATTGCAAAGATATTCCCATGTAGAACCTGGATGGCATTCAACCTTATGGACGCATGCAGTCAAAGCTATGAAATTAATGGAAAGAAGGAAAGGAAGCCGCCCAGCGTAAATATGAGCCAGTAGCGAATTTGTATTGTAAGATGATATCATCAATTGTTCACGCTTCGTGTGCTCAGAATTATGCAGAATTAAATCCAATTCAAGACATATAATGCACTGACATAAGACACTCATCACGGGGAGCTTAGCATCGTCTTCATTCCACTCGAGATGAATCATCTGCAGAATTCGCTCCCCAGAGTCCAAAGAATGTGTATCTGTTCTGTGTATACCTGAACTCATTGCACTATCTGGTGACTCTGCGCGAGGTGTTACGAAAAACACTTATCAAAATTCCAAATTTCCATGGACACGTATTCGTCACAATCGCTCTACAAGCTAATCCGCAAGGGAAATGAATTACCTGTCGATGCAGGAGTTCAATCACAGAATCCAACAATCTATTGTATATAACGGCAAGCTGTTTTCGGTATCCAATCGATGCAACACAGCAGCATCCAAATCTTCACTTAACACAGCCTCAGCGCACAAACTGTACAGTTCTTTGATGCGATTTTGTTACAGTTCTATCGATTTTGTTCGCGATGAGTGTACAAGTGAATTGGATAAAAAACAAACTATTCCATTTCAAAAACAATTTTGCGATTTTTATTTTTCTTTAGATTTTTATCGAGTAGAACCCGGCACGGAATTAATTCAAAATCTAATGTAAAACACCTTGTCGAGCAAATTATAAGCACCGCACAGCACACACTTCCTAACTTCTTCACGTTTCGCGCAGAACTGCTCAATGAAAAAGATACTGCGCGAATCAATGACAAGCGATAGTGTGAAGTTTGATGCATGTGATGGATGTATTCAGAAGGTAGGTAAAAGACCGCACTTTATTTAAAATCTTTTTTAGATGAGAAAATCTATTGGAAAAATCATATTAATTATAACAGATACAAATTCACGCCTATGAAAGATACATAATATTTATAAATTTGGAAGCCGAGCGAATTCTTGGCATTTAATATCTAGGTTGAAATCTTTAATACTTTTATGTTTTGAAGTATGTCTAAGAAAGTGGTGTCAAACCAGATACCAAAATAAAATAGTGATTTGGTTGTATAATTTACCGGCAGATTAAATAAAGTGGTGTATAAACTAAATATAAAGAATCAGCCTTATCAAGTAACCAGAAAATAAAAGGACTGGATGAGGGATTGATAATTAAGATCCTAAGTAAAGAATTTAAATGGTCATACTCCATTAGGAGGGTATTCATTTATTCGTCACAGAACTGGTCGATTTTAAGTTTAAGGCTATTCTCGGCCAAAACGAGAAGAGTCTAGGTTCGTTTTCCTCCGGTCTTAACTACTTCTAAACGAAGTATAGAGCATTGTAAACGAAGTAAATTTGGAAAATGTGTGATCTTTAGGGATGCAACAGCGCCAATAAAGCTGAAGATTATGTAGGAAAGAAACCTCGACGGTATGAAAGTTTTACATATCAAAAAAATACTAAGGGTAATCATTCAACCATAAGACTACTTTCCATCATTTAACCTAAGGTTAGGAAGCGACGCACTATACCCAAGATTTGAGGCATCCGGATGTTCATCGGAACTAAAAGAAGCGTCAATCTGAAGATCGGAGCTTCCAACTTTTGCATAGAAAATTTATAAGCTTTCCACTTCTATATCCTTTATGCGTTGTTTTGCACGGATCTGTCCATATACCTCCTTCCTAACAGTTTTACCTGATTTAAGGCCCAGGTTTTAAGAAAAACTAGAAGGCTTATTTCAATGATGTGCGGGCCGATCAGACTGGTCTACATAAGCAGGAAGGATGGTAAACTGAAATGGTGCGTTCTGTCGAAAATCGCAGCTCACTTCTGCTCAACTTGTGAGAGGACGACAAATGAAACAAATTTGGAATTCAATATCCGACCACTTCCAAATAACCATACTAATTCACCCTTTTCAATTGCACTAGAGTCAAACTCACTGAATACCCTTGGCTATAGTTACTATGCTAAGCTAATAGCCTAATAGCCATTAAAACTGATAGTCAAACGGCATTTCCCAGCTGTTGTTTGTTTAGAAAGTTCTTCATACTCTGGATAAACACCACACTGACACCAAACACAATTCATAAATATTATCATTTTTCACTTTTTTATTTTAGAATGTAGTAAAAGCATCTTATCCACAACTATGCCTAGTTTCTCCTGTTGAAGTTGCTTGTGGTTGGCTGTGTCAGTTGCAATCCACGGATGTTGACGAAGTCCAACATCTTCAACATCTCCTTGGTATCTGGATCAACTTCAATGATATCTTGTTCCAGAGCCGAGACAGCTGGCACGTAATTGTCACGACGTTCTCGTTCCTCTTCTTGCAATTTAATGGAAATACCTCGAACCTGCGAGTGGCGAAGACGTCCCATCAAATGTGTAACATACCTGAAATGATTAAAATGCACAAAAGTGAAAGTGTTGTAACTAATGAAACATTTGACAAGTGGTGGCTGCCTCACCAATTCGTACTTACCCAGCAATCTTATTCCTAAGCGGCTTCGTTGGAATAATTGCGACTTCTTCGCAAATCCTCTTGTTGGTGTGATAGTCCAACGTCAGGCGGGTGTAGTATTTCTCAATAATGACCTTAGCGGCCTTCTTGATAGTTTTGGTTCGTACGCGACCCTAAAAACAAAACAGAGAGCGATTAGAACCATTGACGTGCAGTTATGCCGAGAAGTAAACAACTTTGCAGCCATATTATGAATGGAAACTTTTTTCAAAACTCTGAAGGTATAGAAAATAACAAGCTGTATAAAAATGTTCACCCGATGACCACAATAATTTACGATTTATCAATTAAATAGACGATAGACACCTACCATCTTTGAAGTTCAAACCGGAAAAGGACGATCTGTCAAAATGTCAACTCGATATGGCGTAGATGAATGCTCTTCGAATCTGCATGATCTAGTACTGATTTGACATAAATCAGTACTAGATTATGTAGATTTTTAAACGTTCACAATAAGTAAAAGTTTGAAATGTCTGAAATTAATTAATTAAATTAATTATCTGACTATAAATAATGGAATTCTTTGAATTTGAATGTTTGTTTTGAAGAATGAGAAACAAATAATATATGCATAAAATTATGTGAACGTTAAAAAATACATTACTGGTTCGTTCGAACTGAGCAGAAATCACTTGATTTTGATTTGTTACTGGATTAACGGCCAAATCAACCTTAAATATGATAATTTTACCATTTTCGCTGGAAATTAAATAAATCATTGAATGATAGTTAACAAATGGACCATTGGCTGGATTTTTTTTAGCATACGCTGAATTCTATCCTCAGGAAAGTACATTTGGACCAATAATAATTTTACTAGTCGCTCCTAAAAAGTCAAATTGGGGTGATACTAGCCAAAAAGCAGAGTGTAGATTGCTTCAGTGTGGAAGCTGATGGTTGCGAAATTACGAGGCTCGCTAAAAGGAGGAGAAATTATATGGTAAGTGAGCCTGCAGCTAATATGAGCAGGTGCTCATCAAAGGAAAATAGGCAAGTATACATTTATTTAAAGACATTTTGAATCCAAGCCAAAAGCTTGCCAATATGTACTATATACATGCTCGCTTAACCCTCCCAAAAAATGCAGTAACAGCCACACAAAAATTATCCATTTTAGACTAGCGTTTCCCACTCAAATTCGAAATTCACTATGAAAAAATAATTAAGGGAATCAGCAACAACATTAAATTTAATGATGAATATAAATCTGGGCTTTTAAAACTTCGAAGCATCCAAAGGGCTTATGAAAGATATTCGTCTCTTGCCTCCGTCACAATTTTTCTAACAACAAATCATGTCAAATAGTCACTACCCTGTTTTTTACCTCTTCGATGCGATTAATGCCTAATAAATGCCAGATACACAATTTTCAAAGATCCAAAGTAATAAAAAAAATATGTTTCATGCTCATTTGGAACAGAATTTCAATTCTTTTAGATACATGCATTTTTTTTAAACGACTTCTCTGCGGTGTTCATTTTTAATCAAAAATGATTGATTTTTGTTTACCGAAACCATCGCCGTCAAAATAAGTACTGTCATCAGTTTAATATTTGAAATATTTTCAAGGACTAAACTACGACTGTGCTATATTTATATTTTTATGCAGAAATTCTTGCTAATTTACTAGTTTTTATTAAATATTTCATAATCATCTTATATGTTTATGTCACTTAAAAGGGGCGCTGCGTTGTCTTTCATTCCACGATCCATAAGCGTTTATTATAAAATCCAAAAAGCAATTTATGTGAGCAACTTTGCAATGTTTCTTTTAAAAACACTTATTCGAATGGCTTTCGTTTGAATTTTACATTTACAATATTTTACAAGAATTTAGATTATATTTCAACTATGCATTTAGATAAAACTTCTATCACTTCACTTCAATTTTGGTTTATTCAAATTTCTTTGCCGGACCTGCTCACGCCATTCACCCTCTAATTTGACGTAGGTCCCACCACTATGGTAAGTGTTGTATTGAGAATCCGGCTCAGATCCTGTCTTTTTGCTTACCATCGCAATAATTTGTTTCATTAATTTCTCTTCATATTCACGTTGATTATCCTGATTGCTGCGAGCTGACAGCTCGCCGGACCAATAGCGACCACTAGCCACTTTAGCTTGTCTAAAATTTTTGGAATTGTGTCAGATATCATAGAAAATGTTCAGTAAAATTGTCTTATATACCTTCGTCGTGTTTTCCTCCTATATTGCCGAGGACTACTAACTTCAGACTCACAACCATCACTACTTGTAGAAAATTGCTTCCGAAGATATCGTTTCTCATTGCTGCCGCTCGAATCGCTTTCGCTGCTGGAATCAACCGTGCCTGAAGCCCGTCGAAATCTTCGTGGACATTTTCCGTGAAAATCTGGAACCATATTCTATACTTATCCTTTCTATGCATTTAAAATCCCAATCGTATTACCTTCGACGTATAAGACTGGCAAAATGCCTTGCCTGCACTTTGTCGGCATTAGGGATAGACCAACCCAACGTGGTTCGGAGCAACCATGGTTCTGGGCCTTCACTGGAGGATTTTCATACAAACAGTTTCCTTCCGCTGCTATTTGAACCAGTGTGAAAATGGCTCGATCGCGATCAGACTCAATAGCTACACTGTGTTCCCGGAATTGGCACCCCTAAAATTAAAATGACTTAATTTTAGGAAAGCAGTTTGAAAGTTCTGTACGTTGGGACCAGGCAAAGTTTCGTAGCGAAACGCCTGTTGGCCGCAGCAAGGATATCTGCCAGCAGGACCTGCAATGCGCCCTTCCGTGATAGGCCCAAGAAACTGAGGCTGCTCTGGATGATAATGGCACCACATCATCTGCTTCGAAAAAGAATGTTAGGGCAAATTAATTTACTAGCGCCAACATTGTACCTGGTATGCTGGGAAATGCGACTCACAGATACAACAGTACAAGTAGTGGCAATGTCCCCAGAGCTTCCAGTACACTTTACGCCAAGATTTTAGTTCCTTGAATAGAGACACCACGTAATTAGTTACCTGCCAAGTAGTGTCTCGACTATGCTGGCTAATCAGTTGACCCCATCGATTCAAGCGAGTGTTGGAAGGGATGCAAGTTACATATGGGCTCACTGACTGAGTGAGATATTTCCCGCATCTTTTAAATGCAACAAAATTGTGTAATTAATATTATCTGGGTTTTTATTATCCTTTACCGACTGCATCGAAACAATCCAGCCATACTGAAATAATGTCCACGGAGAGCTTGCGGCTCAAATTCAAACAGACTTTGTATCATTTTCGTCCATAGTCGTGGTGTGACTCTTTCCTTCTTATCCTTAACCATCTCCAGCTCCATATTGGTAAACATGGCAGCCAAGCGAGTTATGATTGAATCATTCAAGCAAGATAGATTGGTCGTCGCTCGAACAACTTCACTTAATCTGGCGTGGCAAAACGAGAGGCAATCCAAGAGAAGTGGTTCCATCTGAAAATATATGCATTCATTAAAGTTGAACACATTATGATGCATAGCTGGAAATGATTACTTGAAGAAAACTAGCTGAAACCAAAATCGGGACCACATTTCCTGCATCTAATTGCGGCCACATATCAGCGGGTTGCTGATCTTTCTTCACCCACTTCATTAACCATTCGAATATCTGAATGTCGCAATGAACTGAAATGTCCATGTCCTCGAGTTTTTGACCGGCAGTGACGTCAGCAAAGTATCCCATTTTACTAACCAGCAGATGTTGCGGACACGGAAAATCCTTGGAAGTGTTTTTTACCTCATCACAAACATGAATGATGACTTCAACACTGAAAATACACAAATGCGTATAAGTAGCATTCTTTTTTAAGTGGTGAAGATGAAAATCATAAGTAATATGTCAAAATTTGAATGTATAATTAGCCCAGTGATGAGGGTCTATTAATAAATCCTCAAAAAACAGCATATAATCCTCAAAAAACAACATATTCACCATAAAAAGCAAATCTAGATATCGACCCTAAAGATGAGGGGGCACAGAAATGCGTCCATAGAAAGACGTAAAATATCTAGAAATCCACCTGGGTATTAAACACACTTGGGGCTGACATCTAAGCAGAACGATACTGAAGACCACTAAGGCATTTTGGGTGGCAAAACAAGTGCTTGGATGCACTTTGGTCACACAGACAATTGATGAGACCTGTCAGACTATATCGATCAACAATGTGGTGGAAGATAACTAGACAAAAAACTGCTGTTAAGAGGTTCAACAAGTTTCAAGGATGTGCCGCCTGCTCATTACAGGAGCAATGAGCTCCACCCGAACGGTAAGTAAGGATTTTCTTCTAAAAATTGAACTGGTACGACTAAAAATTCAAGAGAAAATGAAAAAAACAGGCTTTGTTTCTACAACAAGGCTGACTTAATCTGGAAAGTTTGAACGACTCAGAAGATTACCTCAGCTTCGATACAAAAGGAGTAAAAGCAGCAGTGGCTCTCCGTGAAAGTGACATAAAATCCCTATAAGGTGCTTCAACAGGCCATCATCCTTGCAAAAAGTACCTTCACATGATAAACAAAGAACGAGACGGCTGCTGTAGATACTGCAAACAAGCGACAGAAAAGTAGTACAATTTCTTGGCTTTGCCTTTCCTTTATTTGGGAAGTTAGAAAAATCTGATCTAGGGATATATAAATCACGTTGATAAGGAGCTTGGATATCCTAGGCGATATACATTTGAAACATACTTGAAAATAAGTCTTGGCTGAAAATCGATATGAAAATTATCCCGCAATATATACTGTTTTTCACACTTATTTCAATATGACCACGATACTTACTCACTTTTATTTTCTTCCAATACCTGTCGTGTCTGACAAGCAGATTTTCTTCTTGATGTTAAAAACTTGGAGTCTTTCGGCTTTGCTCCTCCTCCTCCTCCTCCACCACCGGGTGCAACTCGAGGACTTTTCCCACTCATCAGTGCACTATCTTTGGGCGATACGTCTTCCTTTTTATCTTGAACTTCTTGAAAGGCTGCGGCAACTTTCTGACCGAAATTTAGATTTTGCTCTGATGCTTTCGTGTTCGACTTTCCTCCTTTGCTATTTGCATTATTTTGAGTGTTAGCCGGAGCAGGCGGACAAATAAATGGTAGAATCGAATCGAGAATCCCTTCATTAACGACCTCTTCCAGCTTGCTCCTAAGTGCTGGATGAATATGTGGTCCTGGCTGACTAGCAGCATCACCTTGTGACTTTCGTGAGCTACTACTAAGCCGGGACGATGTATTTCCAAAGGCTTTGTCGCCTTTCGTATCGTTTATCTTTGCTTGCTCGTCGTCGTAACTATCGACCTTCGGATCAGTTTGCACCTTCGAACCCAGAAGGCGATTTACAATTTCGTTATTTTTCAATTTGTCGTAGTCAATTTCAACGGCGGATTTACTATCATTGTTGAGTATCGAATCGTTCACTTGACAAGTAATTTTCAAAAACTCGAGGAAACTACTCATTGGAATTTCAATATCGGTCGTGGGATTTGATTCAGCCGATGTCATAATTGATTTAAAAGCGTAAAAATTTCGTGTCAAAAATAAACTTATAAACTTCTGCACGTTAAGATAAACTACAGGATAATTTAGTATCGATAAAACTGAACGACCGCTGTTAGAAATTGGCCGCCAAAGTATCACAACGGTAGCTTTCGAGTAGCTTATACAAGACGGCTAGTTTTTTTGGATCGATACTAAAGAATTCGGCCAAACGTTTTTTTTTTCTTTTTTGAAGTGTCTAGATGTAAACAAATTTCGGTATCGTAGCAACCAATGCTCTAAAAATGTGTATTTCGCTCATATTGCTGGAATGAAAAATCCTAGCAGTGTGCTTATTATTAAATAGATAAAATAAAATCAATAAATATACGCGAGAAAACATGATAACAGGCGATTCAAAGCAGTAATTAGCTTGTTTTAGGCAAAAAGTTTCTGGAATACATGAGTTTGTTGTAATGTGTGTTTCGCTTGAAAGATAAACATCTCTAAACCAACAAATAAAACACATTCGAATATTCCATACACTTCTTAATTGTTTATTGTATAACAAATATGAATTACAGAAATAACTACACATTACCAGCAATATAAAATCGAATAATTATCGCACTAATGTACACTTCAAACCATCCGAATCGAAAATCAATTTCTAGTTCGGATCTAAATTGATTCTTTCGTTCGCAAAACAGATGTTAAAAATAATAATATTCAGAAATTACTTTCCCCGTAAAACAAGTATTCAACATTGTCTTCATAAATTTTCGTTCGTAAATGCGCATAAAACATTTAACTTTGTTTTTACGTAATATATCGAATTTATATAAAACACCACAAGGAATACAGTTCATAACATACAATATATAAAATATTAAGTCGAATTAAAGACTGAACCAATCAGATATTTCCGCATTTTCAAAGACTTATGAATGTTTGAAAACTGTATACAGGTTTCCGTCGAGTTACCCGGTTAATTTGTTCTGCGTAAGACGAAACTATGTTAGTCGAGACTCTATATTATTGCAAATAAAAATATTAGAATATTAAACAATTGGTCTATACACAATTATATATTTTCTTTTAAACAAAAATTGTTCAAAAATCGCCTAGCTCAAGTAGTGTCATTCGAGGAGTGCTAAAGAAAATTCGCACAACACGAAATTCGCCTAACTCGAGGGATACCTGTTTTCATATAATTTTCGACATAATGCTTCTAACTCAGCTGAACTTTTTTCGCTTACGTATTTCCTCATAATAAATAATTATTTTCATCTTGTTTTCTAGACTTAATTTTTTCGATAGTTGTTTTAGAGAATCCACGCGCCAGGAATGATAGACTCGAATGAAGATTAATATACAGAATTTAGAATGAATTTTCGTCAATTGATTTGGATACCAAAAATCATTTCAAGTTACATAGTCGCAAAATTGTGTTTTATGCGAAAATTATTTTCCATTCATTTATTCCAGCTATATTCTTAGGATTTCGTTTACAAACAATAGAGAAGAATAATTTTTTAAAAAAACTGTCAGTTTAATCCAATCAAGCGGGCAAATTGAGTTTGAAAACTAAATTTAAGAAAGTGTATGCCGTTGTTTCTCACACGCATCTTTCTTCATTTTCTCATGCTGTTTTTTTTTTCATTCGTATTAAAAAAAATAATTCGGTGAATAAAGCTAACTAAACAGACTTTCTGTTGCTTTTTCTAAATCCCAATTCTCCATCGAGAGGACTGCACGTGCTTTGTGCTCGTCTACTCCCATGTCTTTTAGGCGCTGTATTTTTTGATCACAGTCTGCAAATCTAGTTGGACCTGTTGCATTGATTAGAATGCAAAAATTAAAGAAGTGCACTAAATTGATTTCGGGTAATGTTAACTCACCGCCACCATATGCGTTTGTCCAATGTCTAGCAGTCATTAAAAATAAAGGGTAATCGTGCTTGTACTGTGAAGCTACAACTGCATCTTGTGGATCATCTGGTTCGGCTGCTGCTAATAGTGCTTGTAACGATAATAGAACCGTCCTCAATGTCATGGCCGCTGCCCTATTGGATAGAGGAATGTGTGAAATGATGTTATTAAAAAAATGGTATGCTATAAATACCAATTGTCTTTTAGAATATCCAGACAAATCGCTCCTGTTACAGATGATATATTTGGATGCCATATTTTAGTGATGAATCGTACCTAGAATGGAAAACATTATTGAGGGTAAATTGGAATTGTTTTTGCGGGATGATTAAAATTGAACAACTTTTTATTTACATTGAAAATTTTAATCTACATTGTAAATTCTATTTTGACAAAGTGGTTTCGAAAGTACGTGTGCTGGTGTCTCATCAGACACCAGAACACAGTGCATACCTGACTGGCGTAACCACTTGCAGTTGGAAATCATTAACTTGTATTTACGCCGGTTGTGATAAATTTTAACATCTCCGACTTATATCCATCGATATAATTTTACTTGTAAAGGTTATTGAATGTGATCATGGTTCCCTTCTTGTCTATAAATCAGCATAGACAACGTATATCATCTCTAAAGCTTATCGAAGCCGAGCATATTGAAACGGGAAACTCGATCGTTTTGCGGAATCAGTCTCCCTATAATTTTTTTTCCAATTCACAGCACCTCGCTTCTACACAGTACTTCAAAAAACAATTTTGTTGTTATTTTTAAACCAAATAATATACGCTTGTGATGGGGATGGAATTTAAGTATATTAAATTAAATTGGGAGAAATCAAAATTGTATTTTTTGTGTTTTATGCGAAAATTATTTGCCATTCATTTATTCCAGCTTAGGTTAGTGAAGAGGGTTGCCGGGAACGCGGCCAGCATTAGGCCACCAGTTCGGGCCTATTTGCCACCCTCCGCTGGTTTGTTAGAGCTGCCAAGTGAGCTGCCAACTGAATCAGCGACTCAACCTAACGGTACTGGCCACCTCTGCTAACTCTTGAAAGTGAATCTTGAGGCGTTTGTTATTTAGGGCCGGACAATCACAGAGAGTGTGCTCGATGGTGTCCTCTTCCATCTCGCACGTCTTGCATAAATTGCTGGATGTCAGTCCCATTCTGTTCGCATGAGATGCGGTAAGGCAGTGCCCTGTGAGCAAGCCGACCGTGGCTCTCAAGCAGTTTCTGCTGGGGGTGAGCAGTTTCCTGCTTTTTCTTAGATCAGATGATGGCCATAATGACCTGGCCACCCTGCAGTCCATCCTGTTCTCCCATTCGGACTTTAGTTTGGCCCATATATTTTTGTACATGATCGAGGAAAATTTTATTCCATTAAAGTATTTAGTTTAAACGTGGGCAGCCACTGATTATATTGAATAATAAACATATGAATAACTTCAATTATTTTTTTATTTCGTATTTGAAAATGTACAACGCTAAATAAACTGCTCAATGCTAAATAAAGTTTTGCACTTTGCGAATTCTGCTGAGTATCGTTGCGCGAGAGTGATCCGAATAGTACTCGGCACACAAGACTGGAAAGTTTTCAAAACAGCTCTCTCTTGTTCTCTATTTCACTCCAGCTAGCACAAGTGATGTAAAAAATTCGCAAAGAGCTTAACAATATAAATCGACTGGGCTAGTTTTGTTCGATATAGCGAAGGCCTTCGAAAAAGTCGAACATGTGGCTATCTGCGAAAGCTGCAGAAAGTTTCACAAAGAGGCCCATGACGTAATTTGTAGCATCAATAGAGGTTACGGCCGATACGGTTCTTTCTATGGTCTCTGCCAGTGATTGATTTGATTTTTTCGGACAAAAGTCCCCGCACTGAATATTTAATTTTGCTGAATGCTTAATCCAAGAAATTTAGTATTGTTGAAAATGGCAATAAATATTTCCGGATAAGGGGAGCTCGTGTGCTGCTTCATTGGCAACATTCTTTGCCTTGTGTACCATGTAGGATATCTCATTGAAATTGGTAGTTTTTCAGCCATCTCACGAATAAATTCGCAAAATGTTCCACTGCTGTACGAGGGTTGATCCAAAAGTAGTGATAATCGGCTATTTCCAGTTCGCATAAAATTCAAAGAAAAAATTTTACAACCTTAAATACCCACTAAGTCAGCATAAAAAGAAACATATAAATGTGCCACGATATCAGTGAGGAATATTCATTTGTATACAAATAGTCGAAGAGAGAACATGAAAATTGAGAAAAACGAAATTAGAGTTGTCATTAAGCACCTGTGCTTGAAAAAAATATCTACCAAAGACATAGAAAGCGACTAGGAGCCTCTGCTCCTCTATATTCCACCGTTGCACGCTGGACCAAGGAGTTTAAGCTGGGAAAAACATCCACTGAAGACGAATACCGCGAAGGACGTCCATCCACGTCCCTCACTGAAGACAACGTAAAAAAAGTCGAAGATGTCTTGGCAGATCGAAGAAGAATATTCTAAGCTCTTTGCCCAATACAAATCGTTTAATCACCTTGGTTTATATTGTTTATCATGATCATGGATCATGGATCATCAGGCATGTAGCTGAGGTCACAGGGATCACGTATGGCAGTGTTCAAAGAATTGTTGCCAACATATGAAGAAGGTCTCTGCGCGTTGGGTGCCGAGAATGTAAACCGACGAGCAACAAACCGAAACAAACGAGTCAACATTTTCAGGATAAATCTCGAAAAGTTCCAGGCAGATCTGGAGAACTTTTTGTCACGTTTCGTAGTCTTGGACGAAACCTGGATCCACCATTTTGATCCAGAAACCAAACACCTATCGATGATCTGAAAGCGATCCTCTTCACCGACGCCGAGTTCGGCAGAGAAGGTTATGCATCAGTTTTTTGGGACGCTGAAGGAATTGTTATGGTGGAATATTTGGAAAAGGAAGTCACTATATCAGGCTTTTACTACGCAGACCAAATAAGAAGATTGCGAGAGGCTATTAACGAAAAAAGACACGGCAAACTGCGAGCCGGAGTTCTGTTTCAGCAAGAAACTCAATTCAAGAAACAGGATTCGAGCTGGTTGAACATCCGTCTTATTCGCGAGATTTAGCTCCCAGTCACTTCTACCTCTTTCCTCTGCTCAAGGAACACCTTCGGGGCAACACATTTGAAGATGATAGCGATAGCCGCTGTTGAGGCGTTTTGGTAGAGACAAATCATTTTTTTTCTAAGGATATCTTGGTTTTGGAATAAAGATGGACTAAATGTATTAACTTGTTATAAATATTTTTTTAAAGTTTAATCACCTTGGTTTATATTGATTATCATTACTTTTGGATCAACCCTCATATGTTCTAGCAGCTATAATTTTGGAGTGTAAGAATCATTAGCAATCAAATGCTAGTACAAGGGTTGTATTTCTACTCAGAACTGTGGGTACTGCAATAACTGCCCGTGTTCTCTGTTTCTGGTTTTAATGCAACATAAGTGCATATTAAATCCTGACTCATCGATAAAAATACTACGCCCACAGTTGTCGGGTATTCAGGAACTGAATTCCAATGCAAATTGTTAGTGGGTTTCTATGGTTAGGTTAGGTTAGGTTCAACTGGCTGGCACATGGCCACACATAGACCCATTTGGTCCGTAGCGATACCAGATAAATGGACCCGGAGAAAGTTCAGTCCAAACGGCCATCGAAGGCCCCGGACTTTTTTGCGAACTGAAGTATGCCCTTCAGCCTCTGCTCCGCCACATGTGATAAATCCACCAGCCAGGGCTCACCGAAGCAGCGTTGCCTGGTTTTCCCCAGTGCCGGGCAGTGGGGGAAACCAGGCACAGTAGAGTCCAGTATGTGGTACAGAAGGTGTTGGATTGTTTCAGAGATTCCCGGCTCTTGACACTTCCTACAGGTGTCGCTGGTTAGGAGCCCCATTTTCATGGCAGGAGCTGCTACAAGACAGTGGCCAGTTATGACACCGACAACCCGCCTGCAGTCAGTCCGCGTTAAATCGAGCAGGAACTTAGTCGCTGTGTGATTGTATGACCACCACATGATTTTGGTTTGCTTGCAGGTCTGAGTTGCACGCCATCTGCACATCGCACCTTGCATCATATTGGAGTCGATAGAGTATTTGATCGTCTGGATTGGAGTTAAAATGTCAACCCATCCTGACAGGGGAAGGCGAGCTCCGTGCTTGGCTAGCGCATCCGCCCTCTCGTTTCCTTCAATGCCCTTGTGACCAGGAACCCAGAAAATTCGGACTCTACTGTGGTTGCCCAGTCTGTTCAGGGCCTGAATACAGTCCAGTACACACTTCGATTTGTATGTGTAAGACATCAGAGCTTTGACCGCTGCTTGACTGTCTGTAGTGGGCTTCTATAGATTCCAGCGAATTCATGCGATCCACTTCAACAGAGGCTTTTTTCAGGATAACCGCAATATTTCCGAGATAGCCGTCTATAATGAGCTTGCTAAAATTGAAGGAAGTGTTTATCTATTGGCTTTGCTTGTTTTTGCATTAGGGTCAAAGATGAGCATGCTCCGACTATATACACAGTTGCTTTTAGTGCGTCAAATGTAAAAAGCCTTGTTTTTTCAGTTCAGGCAATTCAGATTCGTTTTTTTGTGGTTGATGTTATAATCTATATTATTAGATATAAAACAATTTTGATCATATAGCAGACTATATTTAAAAAAGCATACATTTTTTATATTATTTATTTTTGGGAAGAGTGCTATCGACTGTGCTATATATTAAGTCGTGGATCTCTCTGTGGAATTTCTTGCAGAGATCGTGCTGTTTTACTTTATTATTTTTTATTTTAAAAGTAAAATCTGAGTACATTTATTTTATATTTTTAAACTGATCAAGTGCATTGAATCTTTTAGCTCTTGAATATCAAGTCTTTTTATTTACATGAGATTGTTTTTTGCTTGGAATAAAAAAAAATTGACTTGGGAAAAGGATTTTATCATTCGAAAAATGTTATAGTTAATTTTGAAAAGCACTTTTCAATTAAGGAGCATAATCTTTATTTAAAAGTTGATTAATCTTTATTATTCTATTTAAAACTAAAACGAATTCGAACTAAAAAACTGAATTTTATCTTATGGTTTTGCTCTATATGGAACAGTTATGTTTATGCTGTCGAGTGGTGACCTCAAATAGCAGCAGTTTTCAACTGACTTTTAACGCATTGTGTTGTCAGTAGAGTTTTTTTTCGTAATTCGCTACCATGAATTCGTTCTTGGTTTTCGTTTGGTTAAGTTAGCTTTCCTGAAAACTCTCTCATAGACAAACTACGTGCGGCCAATGCAAAATAAGGTACTACGGTGACTTAAAAAATGTTTCGGAATTTTTTCCCCGTCACAGCTGCAAAGGAATAAAGATGATAAGCTGTCAAAAGAAGGATATAGTCTGCAAAACTTGTTCCAAAATTTATTTTCCTTTTTCTCATCTTGTTGAACTAGGATGGAGTTTGAGGTTTTACCCGAGAGCATAAACCACTAGATGTTGCTCAAATGCAGAGAACAGCTTCTTATCTCTTTTCATTGATCGTGGCCTTTATTAAAAGATCAGGGAAAATTTGGTAGTCTTGGGAAGTACTCATTGATTATAATATGTCATTCTGATCTGAGAACTTAGAAGTGCCAGAAGTTTGAACAATAGGTAAAGCGATGAGTTATGCATCAACAAATGAATTTTACAGGTAGGTGGGTCATAATATACCATACGATGACTCATATACAAAAGCAAATGTGCTAAACTGGGCGTTTTCTGGATATTTTTACGAAAAAGTCTACCATGTCCTACTCTGCTCTGAATAGAGATGCAAAAACACGGTCATTGTAGAGATATATAAAGTTTTAATGACCCCTGTTATTACATGTAGGTGACTACATGAAATAACGACTTTGATAACATTTCCCTATTTTGATTGCATAGCTTGCAAAATATTGAAATTATAAAAAAAAAACTCTAGCGCACCTGAACCGCTAGAAAACTAATTTTCGAAGAAATTGTCTTTGAGTGACAAAAAAGTGTGGAAAGACGTAATACACTGTTTTTAGAATCATATCAACCATTCCTTATCCAAATCAACAAAACTCAACTATAACACATATGATGAAAATGTTCAGTGCTGGCAACACTTTCCGAACGTAGCAGCAACAAGTTTACCATAACAATCTCATACTCAAATCAACGTATCCTTTGTATTTCGTTCTCTTCGCAGGATTTCATCGAAGGTTTCAGCGGTTAAACGTTGTTTGAGGCTGCCATCCGAAAAATGTTCAAAGCTCGAAAAATTTTAAAAAGAATTCCTTATTTTTATTGCAAATGCTTTGCATATGAGAACGTTGTTTGAAGCATCTGTTGGTGCAATATTTACGGAAATGGCTAATGCTGATTAGCCTGTATCAACAGCAAAGCATAATACATACCAATTCTGCTTCACGTTAAGCTAAACCCAACCAGTAAATTTCGTTTCGATTGAATCACTGCGCTGGAAGTTATACGGGTGAAAAGAATTTTAGGGTTACTATCCTCAAAACTTATCAAATTTTTAAAGCGTTAATATTTGTTGTTAATTTTCATTGCAGGATCATTTCCATTTGGAAATCTAATGACATAATCGCTCAGTAAAGAAATCAAACAAAATTACAAAAATGGTCATAGCTGGCAGCCCTTTCATGATTTTGGTACGAAATTTCTATGACATTTGGCTCACATTAAAGTCCATTTACTGCGTGAACTTCGTTCTTATTTTTACACTGGACCGGAAGTTATAGGGAAAAAAGCTTTATTTTGCTGAGCAAATTTGCAAGATTTAGGAGACAAAAATCACCATAGCTGGCAACTCTATTCTAATTTTTCAGCCATTTTTTCATCAAATATTACATAAAGTAAGATCCAAGTATTGGATGAATCTTGTCAAAATCTGATGGCTGAATCGGAAGTTATAGGCCAAAAACCGGTTTTTTTTCTGGGTGATTTTTCAAGATGGTACCACTGGCACAGGGTTGCCCGTATTTCAAAATCACTTCTATCAGACCTGGTCCTAGCTAATACCAACATGTCCTGCAAATTTCACTATGATCGGGTAATCCGGTCGTCAGTTCTCGTGAACAGAACTTTCGAGTGCTGAAAATAGAGGTAATTTGGTGATGGGTTGCCGTTCTTGTGCAAATCGGAATTTTAAAAATTTTAATTTGACATGATGGACAAAGATTAAAATTTATCAGTGATCTGATTTTTTTGTCAAAAATCAAAAAATTTTCAGGAAGGTCAATGATTTGAAGGTTTTTTATTCAGGAGCCTGCCGTAGCTACAGGGTTACCCGCACTATCTTAAAAATCCACATGTACTAAATTTTAGTCAACATTAATACGCTCTGCAAATTTCACGATGATCCATTGTTTTTCTTAGAAGTAATGACAAATCAAAATTTGAAAAAAAATCCTTGCCTACTTTTAGGCACCCTGCACCCATACACGGCTCACATTTTCCAATTTTTTATCATAAACAAGCTTAGAACATAATTAGTTTTCATTCCCAATACTTTTCTTAAACAAAACTTTACACTGCTTGGAAATATAGGAGTACCTCAAAATTCACTAAAACGCTCGCCGCCGCCAAAAGGTTTAGAATATCTGAATTTGAGAAAGTCGTGGACCTACCTACTATATACATCTACGTTCTCCGAAAATTTCAGCTCAATCGAATCGGCCACTCCAGAGATTATCTCTCTAATAACCGAATTGTCAAAAAATAAAAATCAAGCGTAAATATCGGCAAACGCGTTTTATCGCACCAACGTCATTCAAAATATATCAAGATTACAGCTTTAATCAAAACAATACTGTCAAATTATACGATTTATGAATTGAGATTTTCACCAGATAGATTACGTAAAATAGCCATACAGATGACAGATGAGAAGCCTTCAAAGAACGTTAAGCTTTGACTTACTAACTCACTTTTTTCTACGAAAATCTTCCACGAAAAAAATTGAACAAATTTTTATTTAAAAACAAGCATCAGAATGTGGCATGCATAATGCATGAAACTTGAAGTTGTTAAATGACTTGGTACTTTATATAGTGAAACCCAGCAGAGAAAGCCAGAGATATTTTGTTAGGAAGCATGTTACCTACTAGTATCTTGCTCAGCTAATAACGTGCTAAAAAAATAGGAACACTATTCAAATAGCTTTTAATTGCACGTTGAGTTGAGATTAAAATTTTCTTTCACTCTTTTTCACTTTTGGGATTGATGAGTGAATTTTACATTATTGGAAAACATGTCTGATATCTTACATTTTGTCTTTATTTAATTTAACCGCGAAAGCCAGTTTAAAAGCTGCAAAATATACATTTAACACAATACTGTTAGAACAGCTGTCGATTTAGATTTCTTATTTTCTACTATGTACTACAGCATTTTTTAAGATTTTTATAGTAATTACTTTTCCATTCTAACATAAAATTGTCCTGTAAGTACGATACTAGCATGCATTGTACACGGAGCGTGCATTTTGATTGAATGAAGGAGAGAGTGAAGAGAAGAATATAATAATAAAAAAGAATGTGTCTTCTAGTCATTAGACAATATGGAAAACAGAAACTAACAAGAACTTATACAATCTTACCAGAAGAATTAAATCTCAAATATAGTTCATGAAAAATCAATATCAGAACATTTAAAGTCTTACCTTTGGTGGATTGAACGGATACGTTTCTGGCACTTTAATTTCTAGCAGGAATTTTCCGCCTTCGTATGGTGTGTCTGGAGGTCCGGCAATTTCGCCACGTAATTCTGTCCAACTGTCATTTACAAGTTCTATTTTGATCGAGCACTGTACAATCTGGAAAATAATTGGACATAAAAAAATACTCTTTGGTCTAAATTTTACAGGCAGCAAAATCAACAATTTCTAATTCACACGCACTATGCGAACGCACAATTCTGTTCCAACACGTTCTAATGCGTTGCTTTGGAAACAAAGCTGTCATGAAAATATCAAATTTAACGACAGACGAGTTATCTTGCTCAAAATAAATACAGCAAAAGAAGTGATTTGTGTAGCATTGTTTCCGTGGCAAGAGTCCAAAGAAAAGTGTCTTTGTGGTACTGGTTGGAAGTAAAAATTTTACACAATAAACATTAGCCGGGTAGATTAGGACAACAAAATCAATGGCTAGAAGTACGAGCTTGTCCGAAGACGGAGTACCTGAAGCAGCTGTAACCGATGAAGGTAAGCACGAGCGCCACTTCTTATTAGTGAAGATTTGCGTGTTTCAATGCTGTTATATTTCGTATTATTCTCCGCCTGTTTTATACAACCGTTCCAAAGTGGACAAAGTTCTCTAAATTAAGACCCTGCGTTATGCAACTGATTAGCGAGCGGTTCACAAGCACTTGTCACACCAGTCGCGATAGACTGGCAGATTGTCCAACGTCATGACCAGCATGTATTCTAAATTAAGCTACGGCCTTGTCAGTATTCATATTTACCTCTTCGCTTTTGATGACTTCCTTGAACTCTCGCTTTATGCGAGAAACTGCCATGTTCGCCATATCCTCGTCTTCTTTTACTTTCACGATACTTGCTGCAAGTTACCTTCTGTCCTTGTACTACTCGGATATTGCTGTATGTTGAATCGCAACTGAAAACAAGTAATTTTGATGCGCAATTTTTTTTTGGACTGATCGACAAACAAACTACAATTTATACAAAATATAAAAATGTAAAAACAAACGTTGGCTCGCCAAAAAATTCACGTTCCCGAATCGAACATTTTCTCAAAGGCTTTGACAATCGAATGTCAAACATTCGATGTTGGATCGTTGCCTTTTATCTGTCGATTGTCACGTTCAACGAACTTACAATGGTTTTAGCAGTTTTGTTTGGCAGAAAATCACATCTGATTGACACTGTGGGGTGATTATATGAGTTTTAAAGAGGACTTTAATTGAATTTTTCGTTTTCGCAAATTTTCTTTGACGGGGGGCCTTTGAAGAATGAAAAAATGTTTTCCCTTGTAAACTTACACACATACACCGATGAATCGTCGAATTGAAGTGCACAAAAACGTATAGCCGTGAAGTCGACATACATATGATTTGACAGGAGATTTGAGAATACGATGATGAGGATTGTGAATGGATGGTGTGTGGTGTCTGAGAAATGATCTAGTACATTTTGGTGGAATACCATTTTGAAAATCAAAAAGTGTGAGCCCAGCAACATATTTCTGAAAAATTTGTATGGCGATTGAAGTTGCCTTGTCGGCTGCCAGGTAAGCTATTCGTTTACACTGTTCGTATATGTCTCAGTCATATTACTCTAAAATTACAAGCAAAATGAAATTCAAAACGAAAAGTGCAGTTTAAATGGTGAAATCAGAAAACGCGGTGAATTGATTTCAAGCTTATAAATGCCAGCAAATTTTCACTACTTCCAGATCAGTGGTAGGTCGTAGAATTTAAAAACTATATCTAATTGATAATTAATCTTTAGCAGGAGACGATAAATATTGATGACAGGAAAAATGCCATTGAACAGTTTTTTTATATGGCACTGGAAAGATCTTATACTAGTTCCTGCATTGTTTCAATATGTAGGTATAAAAATCTGTTTTGAATCGCGTCTCCCCCAAAACAACAGTATCTTCCCTATATGCTATCTTCAAGGCAACCACAAATATTAACATAAGTATATTACGGAATCTACACAAAAATAAAAGACCA
This sequence comes from Nemotelus nigrinus, assembly GCA_947369275.1. Taxonomy (NCBI): domain Eukaryota; kingdom Metazoa; phylum Arthropoda; class Insecta; order Diptera; family Stratiomyidae; genus Nemotelus; species Nemotelus nigrinus. Next base: position 42,807,344 of record OX376373.1, on the reverse strand, counting down.
TTTTCAAAAAGTAGGCATCTACATTTTTTAATGCAGAGGTCAGATTTTTTTTTAATTACTTTTGCTGTGTGTATCTAGGTGCATCTGCACCGCATTTTAAAAATAAAAGGCCCTACTCCACCTTGCCCGACATCTGACATCTTCTAAAACTTCCAGTAGTACAAACGGATCAACTGTATGTGGTCGCATTCCTCTGAATTTCGCTAATACTTTTTCCAAATTAAAAAAAAATAGTTCTTATCTAGTAATCTCCCTAACAGTCTAGCATCTTTCGGATTTTCTATTCAGTTATAGTATGTCGTCAACTACCGCATCCGCTTACCTAATGCATTCAGAATTTAAGATAGCCAAGATTTCCCATTATAATAGCACAAACATAACTTTATTTATGTCTGTTACTGTTGAGGACATTTTTACACCAGTTGCATCAAATGCGTTAGTTACTTTTGTATAAAACATCACTTTGTTGTAATAGCTTGCTGGAGGAAAACAACAATTCTGAAGCATTCTAATGGATTCTCAAGCTGTTGTAAATGTTGATAGCGACAGGATATAATGTCCTAAAATTCAATTGTTTTCATAAAAGGATCCTTGCTTCATTGGATGAAAACGTTATAACTTTTATCTTAAAATCTGACCTTGATCTTGTGATACAACTTCGATTTGTTAGTCATCCCCGATTATAAAATACGTGGGCAAAAAAGTTTCAGTGATACACGATTGTTATTTGACTACGTAAGTATTTCCGTCGCATAGTTACGTTGCTTCGAAGTCCAAATGCAATTGTTTGAAACATGATGCTCGCAGAAACTTATTTTTAAATTAAATTGATTTTATAATTTATTTTCAATTTAAACTCAAACTACACCAGGTATTTACATACACCAGGTTCGCGCAATTGATTTTCAATAAAGAAACCTCTTGTTAAACCTTTCTAACAAGGTGTTTTCTCACTGCGTGTCTAAAAACAGGTATTCAAATCAGCAGCATTGTCTCCCACACAATTTACTTGTCAATATATTAGATCAAGATTGCAACAAATAAATCTTCCCGCAAAATACCGCCTCATTTAAGTCAGCCACCTTGAGTTTCGAATGTCAATCGAGCTAAACCGAACCGCCAAAAATGAAAAGGTCAAAAACCTCCCCGCCATATATTTCTTCTCAGCAGGATATCTCTGCATGTGCACATGCAAGAGAAATCTGTGCGCCGGCACCAACCGACAATAAAACATATCTTTAGTGTGCTCTTGTGCGTATTGTATCATAAATTCCTTACCATGCAAGAAAGTCACTAGTGTCAGTTTGCTAATGTCTCGTAGCTCCTTGACTTTGAACCCGGAGAACAATATTTCAGTTTCGAGTCTACAAAGCACCTTAAGAATTACCGGTTCTGATGGCGAACACGTTGCAGGTACCAAATATTTTTTCCAGAAATCCATCTTGGGCTCTCGAAGACATCTAATTGAAAGTCCCGATAGTCAAGAATGAGTTTTTGTGGTGCAAACGTGTGTGAAAAGTGTTGAGGAAAATAATATTGGTAGTGAAGGACTGTATCTATTTAGTGAAATATTGTTTGAAGTGTTTTTGGAAAGTGTAGCTAAGAACTTGGATCGCATTAGCAGAGTAAGCCATTATTATGTTAAATAAAGAAATGAAAACTTGGGAAGCATAAAGTAACACAGTCCGCATGCGTGTATTTTCTGATCTGTCGATGTCATAGTATGGCTGCCTAGCAAAAGAAAAGAAATATTCTCTAAACAGTTTGGGTCGAAGCAGCTTTAAAATTGTAAGGAAGCCGTGAGCGATTTTTTTTAATTCCTGGTGTCTACTGCATCATAATAACAAAAAACCACAATAGAATCTTTCAATTACGTCAGTCAGTAAGCAACACGTGCACATAATTCTATACCTCTCACCTAGTGCAAACACGTGGTTGTTGCTATATTGTCACATTTTTTTTTTGTAATATCTTTACTGAAAAACCTAAACATAAGCATATCTGTCGTTACCGCCAATTTGCGCGATATATATAGCAATGTGTGTGTGCTCGGCAAACATTATTAATTAGAGACGTTCGTTCATACATTCATCATTTGTGTTTCACTCGCAAAAAATGAAATCTGACTCTGTACTTTTACATAAAGTGACGTGCATGCAAACTTGCGTTAATAAGAATACTCAATACCATTCACCGTATCTATACGGTCTTTAAGACGTTCTGTCTCACAAAACATGATACTTCACTGCTCACCACTAATCGCAATTGAACTTTTATTTCATTTTCGTTCTCCAGACTCTTCTCTCTCGGAACTTGCGTAGTGCGCTGAAATTTTGTGTATTTCAATTGCACAAGTATATTGGTATGCCATTTTCACTTGTGCAGATGATAATACCCTATTTTACAGTATAAGAGTTGAAAAATCAAACACTTATGTCCCATGCTGTATTATATGATTGGAGCTGCTGAAAGATTTTGCTTGAATTATTTCCTCGAGTCTCAGTTTGATTCGTTGCGTGAGACTAATTTGTTTTTATCTGTGAAATTGTATTTTTAAAAATCAAGTGTTATATGTCAATTTATTGTTTCCATGCATTTCCATTTATTAATTTATCCATCTATTTCCTGTAGACATATCCCTGCATTTATTTATAGCCAGTATTAAATGGTATTTTCTGATATATTTGAACTGATTTTGAGCTATTGAGCTAAAACATTCAATTCGAGAAGCTACAAAAATAGAACAGACAAACACCTACCCTTTAACAACAACAACAAATGCACTGGTTCGCAAGCCAAGTTGTAGAGCATGTTCGATTGTGTAAAGAGCCTATTAAGATTTCTTGACAGTCGTTTCACACTGTATTTAGAACTATTATTTTTATAGTATAGGGTCCATAAAATGTGAATCCTATTGTATTTTGGCCACTGGAATTAAATATTTATGCTAATTTGACTCTTTTCGAATGGGTATCGAAAAAACTTCAAAAGATTTTCTTGTTAATGTCATCCACATACTCGCAACTGAATGAAGTCCGAACTGGAACCGCTTCTGTATTACTTTAAAGACCCCCTTTCACGAACAGTCCAAATGGCCTGAGCCCATTTGGCTTGAGTCCGTTTGGTTTAAGTCCAATTTAGGTGGCCACTCACGATAGAGCCTCGATCCAGTCAGTCCATTCCATTTTCTGTCATTAATTTAGAAAAAAATAAAGATAAACTTGAAGAAAAAATTATTTTTAATTAAGTAATAAATCCGAAGCATATGGAGGAGTTTTTTTCTGCAATTGCAACTTACATCTACATAAGGAAACGAAAATCAAAAAGGAAGTACAAATGAGTCGCATAAATTTGGTAAAATAACTCACACTTGAGCCTTCTGATTGGCCAATTTATTTAAAAATGGATGATACGATATATAGTACGTTGCTACGACTGATCACTCAATTTTTCAAATGGAAAGACACCAACATCACTCCTCACGAAAGATTGGCCGCTACTTTGCGGTACTTAGCAAGTGGTTGCAGGCTTTGGGTCAAATAATATAATATACATTCACGTGACCTATATTATTCGATAACTTCCAAAACAAAATCATGGCCACCACTATCCATTATACTGAATTTTTTGGTTAAATAAAATAATCACAGAAACAGTCAATGAGCTTGTCACAGGTCAACGTGTGAAGCAAGATTGCCACGTTGTTTGAACTGAGGCTTCATCACACACGACTAGTCCATTTTATGGATTGTCCAAACTCGGCCTACTATTTCCTCACACACGGTCCAGCCAAAAAATGGCCCGATGGCCTGAGTCCATGGACTTTGGATTGATTGGAAATCCAATTTGGTTCCTTGAGTCCATGAGTCCCTCCGAGCTCTCCAACACACGGTGAGATTTTGGCCTGGCCTCAGGCCATTTGGACTTATGGACTGGTCGTGAATGGGGGCCTTAATTCGGCTGCACAATACTACCTTCGACGTGTACCATCAGCTTACTGTGCTAGGTTTTAGGGATTTACGTCAGCTTACTCTGGGAGGTTTTTCTTTAAAGCGGATCTCCATATTTTTGTAAAGCCGAGGAATTGATCATGAGAACAATTAATACCGTTTCTTTCTTTGAATCTAGCGCATTTGTTTTCAAGCCCATAATTGTCGCGTTAAATCTAAGTATAAATTGAAAGAGAATTGGTTGTTTCATAGAAAAATATGTATTATTTTTGAGTGGTTGCCACGACTATTTTTCTCCATTACAAACTCGAATTTTTTCCCTCGCTTATTTGGCTATTAGAATAGAAAAATATTGAGAGACATAGTTCCCTGGTTTAAATAATACTTTTTTTCCTTTTTCGTATTTAAATGGAAAATAACTTCAAATCATCGTCGTCGTGACAAATGGCGTCCGATCCTGGCCTCCTTAAACAAATTTTTTAACCGGCCCCGATCGCGAGCCGATGACATCCAATTAGCCTCGATACAGGTATATAATGTTTAGTCGGCTTTGACTTTCTTTTGGGCCAAATGTGTTTTCCATGCAATGCTAGCCTTTGGTAGATATTTTGATTGCGCTGGTTGTGTGGTAGTTTTTAGTATTAATGCCCTTAGAGCAGAGAGTCCTAGAAATGGCCGTGAAGGCCATTATTCCGCATTAGCGGAGCAATCTTCAATTAACACCTGACGGATGCTGCCTTGCCGCTTTTATAGTTCCATGTGGTTGGGCTGGGTCTTTGAAAATGAAGTACATTTGCTCCGAAAAAGCGAAAACCTACGTGTTATTAGCTCATCCTGAATTCAACACTGTGTAGCCCCAATATTACAACAAATATAAGACGAAAAGAGCTTTATTTGCAAAGGACCAAAAGGCTGTCAGGCGTGAGCTAGCAAGCCAAACTCAGCCAAGACGCGACAAAGCGCGTTTATTAGAATAAGGGAGTTGAAAATCGGGTAAATTGTCTCTAAAATAAAGGCAAACCTATTTTATGGCAGACAGCCACCGGCCCCAAATGTTGTGCGGGACTATACCACTCTATGACTCCGGCTCGGAAGTAATTATGTAATAATAAAAAACAAGCGGTACCTGCGAACGAAGGCCTTCCTCAGGTAGTGCCAAATAACTAAGCAATGCATTTGTTTTTGTCATTGCAGGGACCGAGATTTATTAAAACTTCCAAGCTGTGCGTTCCAACAGTTTGATCTTGAATTTTGACCAATGAAATTTAATTGGAATACACAGTGCCATTACCGTGGTGTTATATCCTTGATGCACTTGCAACCAAAACTCATGTAAAATTACGTACACTGGCACACTTGTGTATTTTTGTTGCTGTAGCAAAAGCCCAGCACTTGAATTTGATTACGGTGATGTTATTGAATAAAAAACAGCCGTTGCAGGTGCTAAGGAAATTGCTTTCCTACGCAAATCCCGGAGCCGCAAAATCGATAGTGCAATGATTCTTTTTCGAACTTCAATCTCCAAACCACTAAATGACTTTGAGAGGTATAACTTTTTTTTGGTAGAAAAGATCCATGCGTTTTTAATGCAATGTATCCAGGTTTAAGGGGGTAGTACCGGTTAAAATGCTAAAATACAGCCTAATTTTCAATATTAAATCGGTTCGGCCAATCCGGAGAATAAGTGCCCGCAGTTTTCCATTTATTTATTGAATATTATTTAAAAAATATGTTTTTATCTCCCACAATTGCTCAGTTTGCAATCCCTGGACCATACATAAGTATTCTTGAGTCCACATAAGCCAATTGCTCTTGCAGTTGGGCAGTTTTTTTTTGCCAAACGTGCTTCCTTTGCCGCCTTTTCTGCCTGACTTATGCGCTATTCATCTTTTTTCCCCCCAGTAATTAAAAGTGGCGATCTGCCGTAAACTGCCGTAACTTCTATATTTTTGGGAATATCTTAATAAAATTTAGAGACGTGATTTCTGAATGTATAATAAATTGAAAAATGCAAAAAAAAAAAACAAAAAACGATTTTTTTCAAAATTATAACCGGTACTACCTCCTTAAGTATTTTATTCGCAATTTAATTGAATGCTATATTAAAACTAATGAAAATGGCTGATAGTAAAGCAAACATCGTGTTTTTTAAGACATATTTCCCCAGCATCAGGAAAACAAATCACACTAGTCAGTCAAATGTATTATTCTGGCAAATAAAATGATGCAAAAATCAGCAACATTTCACTATTTGTTCGTAGGCTAGATATCATGTCTAGTAAGCTAGACATAATTATTAATAAAATCCGAGACCCGATTTGAGTTCTGTTGCAGGAAACTAGCTCAAAAACTCGGCCAATATTGCAATTTCACACAGATACAAAAATAAAATGCTCTAAATAGATCTAACCTGATTCGTTTATGGATCCTACTTTGTTAGTATGCGAAAATAAACAAATAAATAGACTCAAATTTAAAGCCATCGTAAAGTCCCACTAGGGAGTCAGCTCAACTGACAAGTTGGAATACTTTATCCATCGACATAGCTGCCAATTGCGGCATTAGAAGTCTATTGAATGCCGCCTAAATTCGGCAATCAAAACCATGAGAAGCATCCTAATGGACTCAGCCTTAGAATTCGCTACAAGAGAGGGAAAAGCTTGCTACAAAACAATATTCGAACAATTAGAGGCAGAAAACGCAGAACAACTAGTAAGAAAAATAATTAGATATGTGTATTCTACGAAGACAAACAATAAACATAAAAATATTTGTAAAAGAGCTTGACTAAAGTAGAAGAAGACCATTCTTGATAAAAGATAAAAATCAAAGTCAAATTGAACGGGGATCTAGGGTCTACCAGAGAAATATTCCTTAGCGAAACATGCTTACTTATTTTGATTTCGAAACAGTTTTCGAAAAAGCTCAATTTGTTTCTGGTGTCTAAACTACATTTCTCATTGAGATAGCAGTATTCATCGCTTTTGGACTGTGCTTTGAGTGTCCGATAAGCATCTCTTTTTGTGATACAGGAAACGAACCTAGTGGGCATTTCCACTTCACTCTAAACATATTTTCTACTTAGGGATATGATCTACTCTTCTTTTTAATGATTGATGAAATAAAAAAGGGATATATTAAGGAAGTGCAGATGCTTGTAAAAGCAATTAACTGACATTTTAAATTTCTATGTTAGTAAATTAACATACTTAGGTTAAGAAGGAATTTATGACATGATTCAACATTTTATTATTTATACAAATTTTCGCTTGGTTAAAAATTATTGAGAATTTTAAATAATATGTCCTTTCAAAAATATTAAATTCTATTGCCATTTTCCTATACTACCCAAATATTTTTTACCATGACTGTAAAACACAATATTCTCTCTTCACTTTACACACCATGATTCTAATACAAAACTTTTTCCCCACACATTCACATACGAAAAACCAACAATGACGGAGTATTCTATAGAGCTCGTTATATTAACGAATTAAATAAATTTTCAACTCGTAGATTGTGTGATGCCAGTTCGATCTGCTAATCCAATACGCGCTAAAAGTTTAATCCGGCATAATTTGGAGAAGGCAAATACCTATTCGAGTCGTCTACAGTCCAGAATGCCGAATATTAAAGTGTTCTCGGGTACCTCGCATCCAGATTTGGCACAGCGCATTGTCGACCGATTGGGAATCGATGTAGGCAAAGTGGTTACGAAAAAATTCAGCAATTTGGAGACATGGTAAGTACAGTGAAATTTTGTCAAGTGTATGTAGTTTAGCGAAAATTTCAAATCGTTTGAACGACCAAGGTAGCTATCGATTAAACAAAACGCCAACTTGTGAAGTGATCCGATAACCTTTGTGCCTGCGAAAACAGTGTGCTCCTTTGTATGTAAGAACTTCTCATTTGGAGGTTAGGCTAATGGAACCTAAAGTGACTACATGCTACGTTATGTCATAAATTGTCTATGCTAGTCAGAAATTGGCAAGTCTAAATACAAAAGATGCTCTCACTCAAATAAAACTCAGTAATGTGCGTATGAATGGCTGGCTAATTAACTTTTCACAGACGTAGTCATGGCAGTGAATCAATGTTTTCTTCGCACCAATTAGTATCGTCTCGGCCAGACCCGACGATAAAGACTTTTCACAAAACATAAATCTGCTGCCATGGCGTCGAATTAAAATGTCTCCGCTAAAGCCCAATTAAAAACGTGTTTGTCAGTTTGTCAGCTGGCGCGTTGATTGGTCCTTTGCAACTGGTTTAGGTGTCGCTCACCGAACGTGACACGTGATTCGTTTGCCGATATAATGAACCTTGAAGCTCAGAACGCGCGTCTTTCTATTCACTGAAAATCCAATGACGCGACAATGTATGAAATATGATGTTAAATGCAAATCCTTCTAAAAGATTGAACATTCTGTTATATTTGCAATCGTGCTATCGATGGCGACATTCCATTTTAATTTGCATCAATAGTCATGTATTCGTCGCCCTTAACACTAGCCTAAATGTCTTATCTCTTCCAAGTTTTTTTCGCCGCTAATTGGCATCTAGCCAAAAAGTTCGTGATCCGCCTGACTACTCAGTTGGCTGTGTGTACCTATACGATTCAATACATGAATATTAGCCGGCTATGCAACACTCCCAACAACATGCCTCTTGTTTTTTGTTGTTTGAGCGCGATAACAGAGACAGAATTAGTTCGATAATTCCGTATCATATTCACATGGAACAGACGGGTTGATGTAACGATTCAACGGACAAATGGGCAATATTCATGAAACGAGCTTGTTTTGCTGTAAACAATTTTCAATGGAATAATACACAAGAACAGTTTTATAAAATCGATCGGATTCAATTAATGGTGGCTTATTTTTACCAGATATTTCAATGTTATCATTGTTTACGAATTCCCGATTATATTCTTAACATGATGAAATGCAATGCAATGACAGAAGTACAGTACACAGTGTAACGGTGTTAAATTCAAAGAATATTTTTGTATGCAATGAAATTATTAAAGATTTGATATGACACCATGTCCGGAGAAATGGAAACAGTAATTTCGACAAACGATGTGTATTTCGTGAAAACCAATTACTTTATTGCAAGGTTGCAGTAGGGCCTACTTAATTCATTGAAATTTATTTAATTGCCAGTTTGTAGGAGACTTCAAGACTTATATTGAATTTGAAATTCATACTTAATCGTAAAAATTAAGCAGACACTTATGCCATTCTGGAAGTTAAGTATTTTCTAGAAAAACTGCCATTCGCTCGAATAACATAGCAACCACCACAATATTCTGGTAAATTCGATCTAGATAACAAGTATGTACATGTTTTGTTTGGTCTTCCAGTCGAGTGTTCTAGATTTAGCTGTAAGAGCTATCGAAAATCGCTGTCAATACTGAGCAGTATTTGATGATTTATCAATTTATCGATTCTGGCATGTCTAGTTCCTGCATCTTCTTCAGCTAGTTTAACTACAATTTTCGGTGCCCTTGTTTTACTTATATACCATTACTATTGAATCTATGGGAATAGTTTGAAGAAACTGTTCGCTATCAGACGATTTGCCGTGTTCTTAGCACCTAAGAATGGAAATTTATTTTATTTCTTTGATATCATTTTCATATTTTACATATATTATTTCATATTATTCTTTACAATAATAGACCAAAAATTTAAATGAAATTATTGCTATATTTTCTTGTTATGACCAAAATTAGATTCGGGAAAAAGTTAACCCCCAATGTGGACGCTTCCAGATGACATAATAATTATAAATTTGAGATAAATATTATACTGCCTGCTAAGCATAAACGTTCTATCTAGATTTTAGTACTTTCAAGATATTCAATGATTTTTGTTTTGATTTGTACTGGAGAGGTATGGAGAGTGCATTTTTCAATATTGATCTTAACGCACTTTTACAAAAGATAGGTTTTTCAAATTTTGTAGAATGATGTAATAGAGTATGTAGTTTTCGAATCCGATGTTAACTCAAAAATGAAAAAAATGCAGATAGAGCGTTTATGCTTACGAGGGCAGTATACAAGTCAATTTAAAAACATATTTTTTTAAATATATTTTATTATTTCATCTAACGAGACATGTATTTGCATGCATTTATGAGCAATTGAATGTACAAATCATACTGATTTCTGTGTTAATTCTACACATTTTCAATTAGTCATGAGATTAAATGGATATATTGTCTGCGAAGAGCTGTGATAGGTAAAAGAAGAGAGCTGCCGTACATGCGGTTTGCATTAGGCCGCCGATTTGGGCGCATTTGTCACCCTTCGCTGGTTGTGTGACCAAGTGACCACTACACTAAATTGAATCAACTCAACAACCTGGTGGTACCAGCCACCTCTGCTAACTCTTGAAAGGTGTAAGAGCCCAGCATGTTCAAGCGTTTATTTTTAGGGCCAGACCTTGCAACTTGGTGGTGTCCTCTTCGATCTAGTGTCTGCTGTATTAATCTGGATGTAAGTCCTATTTTATTCGCACCAAAATTTGTCCCTACCTGTTGACTTGAACACACCGAGACTCGCACCGAATCCACAGACTCCTTATTTAGATAAAATATATGTCGGTTCCTGTATCAGCTCGATGTCAGCACAGTGGCGTGTGCAGGCAGATGTAATTGTCCCCTCTATTATATGGGCATTCTTGAAAATTTGTTGTTGCACTCTACCCCTTACTACATCTTTGCTGTACCTACACAGTAATTCACTGAAAATCAAGATAAATGTGTGCCGATTTTGGTTGTTTTTCCTTTCTATTTCCAAGTCTTGTGCATGCTTATGTATCAGCATGCCCCCGACAAAGGTGCAGAAGCAGATTGTCGAAGCAGTGCGCCAATCATCTAGTGAGTTAAGCTTAGATTGAAAAAAATGTTGATTCTGATTTTATTACCTGTTAAACTTAGGGCCACAAAGATGTTTTACGACAAAATCCTCGACATTTTACAAATCGGACTCTATTGTGGAGACATGTAAATTATTGTGTACGGCCGTAACTTCGGCTCGGCTCACAGCTTCAGCCATGAAAAGTGTCTGCTGCTCCAAATTTGACTTCGACAAATAAAAGCCGAACGTTTTATTGAAGGCATCGCAATTTAGCTTCCTGTCAGAGAATTTTGAATTCACGAAATTGATCGGAATATTAGGAAATGGGCAACAGAATTGCATGGCACGGGGAAGTGATTTGCATTGCTGGCTACCTCAGCAAAAGGGCAACTAGTGGCTAGTGTTCCAGTGATAATTTGACGAATAACACCAAGCACACAGTTAGTACGCACGTGGGTATTTAAGTGCGATAGTTGAGGAGGTTGATGTTTTTGCTTTTGGAAGTACAATACTTTTGGTTAAAAGTAGAGCGGAAAAGCTTTTGAACAGTAGCTCCTTAATGAAGCGAAATACCGCAATCAGTCAGTACATGGTAGATTACGGTAGAATGTAAGACAACAAAGTGGGAGCAAGTAGGCATTTCGATAACTATCCTAAAATTGTTCAGGTTCATCGTCTGCGTTATTAGCCATCCCTTAATTGACATGACAAATACAAAACTCTCCCTTAGTAATCAATGCTCGGAATGTATATTTTAGATATTATTTAAAATAAACATCTAATAAAACAATTGAACAAAACATACCTGCCTCCACTTCCAAAAAAATCCCCAAAAAATTATCCAAGCATGTGATTGTCACCTGCACAGAAAAACTTTGACCCCTTATCATGGATCATCCTACTTGTTGTTTAAAAGAGATATTTTTCAGTGCAGGGCTTCGAGTTCTTATACTCACTTACAACAAGAAGCGCCCTAATATTTCTCGGCACTTCCTACTAGTGTAGAAAGTGAGCAATTATTGAGTGCTGCTGGACAAATTTATGACGAAAGGAGGGCTAAATTGCGAGAAGAAAATTCTGAAAACTTGTAGTTTCTAGTGTCTTAGATTGGTCTATTTAAATTCGATTATTAAGCACAAATAGCTTACAATTATATTTACTATTCATTTGTCATTAATATAATTTACAAAAGTAAACTATAACTAAAAGTTTTACTGGTTTTTGTTTTCTAGTTTTTGATAATTCAAATCTATATATATAAAACAATGTCGGGTTAGTTACACTATTTATAACTCAAGAACGGCTGGACCGATTTTTATGAACGTTGATTTGTTGTATTTGTCTCGGCCCCGAATAGCATAATAGCTGTTAAAACATCGAAAAATTCAAAGAAAACAATATTGTAAGCAAAATTTCTTTTTTTTCATACATTTTGTATGAGAAAAAAATTTAAATCCATTTACAACTCGATTGATCGAGCTGTGCAGACGTGCGCCGCGATTTTCCAGTGTTATTTACAATTCCGTCAGCCAGAAGATCTTATCTTTCACCAGGAAGCCGTAATGCAATTAGACTTCGGAATATTGCGAATCAATCCACTGGATATGAACAAGAAATCGCTTAAGAAGAGCACTGCGTTAGTACAAATATACTCTCCGAAAGCATTTTGTATAATGCATGGAATCATTACAGATATATACCCGTTTCATTTCTTTTTAACATTGGATGTCCTAGGCTGACAATCCAAGGGGAACTTTGAACTTTCAGCTTTATAGCTTTATAAAATGAACTTTTTGTACATTGCATTCTTGCATTCCCGTCATCTATGGGGAAAGCGTATTGACATGTTATGAAAGTTATCGACTAGCTATATTCCCTGCCATATTCGAAATAATGGCATGCCATCTAATGCATGGGCAATTGCATGGTATGCCCCATATCATTTCGAAAATTCCTCTGAATGAAAAGGACGTGTGCTTCATCTGAGCATTGAATGCTCTTGAAAAGTTATTTGAAGTGAAGACAACCTGCTTCTGATGCAAACTCCGCGTATAGGATAAATCTATTTTTTGGTAAGCGAGTGAAATTTCAAATGAAGGTTAAACTATTATTTGATTTGCTGGGGTACGAAGCGAGCTGGGGTGTAGAAGTCATTTAAAAAAATCAGCCGATCGTCAATAAGCAGTTTCATTTATTTACTCATCCTTAAAAAATCAAATTATTTATCTTTTAAAAATAAACAGTATTAAATTTTATTATTCCAAATTTCCGCATCACAGTTTGACATTTTCGCTATTTTCCACCATTCCATATTCGTTAAACTATTTTGATCACTCAACGAGATCTTAAAATCCTTGTAAACTAAAAATTCCTACTTTCGCTTGTATGAAACGGAGCATGACCACGGTTCAGCGCCATTTTTAAAATCAAGAACTGTCAGAATGTAGCCAGGCTGATGGCCAAGCAAATTGCATACCATATGGTTTGCCATTTATGACATGCCATCAAATACAGCATGCCTTCGACGGTCTCGACTAGCCATTTTCATGACAAGTCGAATGACATGCCATGATAAATAGCAAGTGGAGACAACCTGTGAAGCTTGGACCGGTGGCCGATCATACTTATGGATGACCCGGAATGTGTAGGTAATGCATGCTGAATGATTACGACGTTTATTGGAAATTCCAACAGCGTATTCTCGCATTACACGTTACTAGATTGAATTTATGCTGCTTGGACCGGCGGCCAAGCTTGCTCTTGCATGACTCTTAATGAATAGTATCCTATACATTTTACTTATCTGTTATGATTTGAAATGCTCTGAAATAATCATCTTCCCGTTTTATATAGCATACATTACCTAAGCCGATGTATGTTCGAAAGTTATTTTTCTTTTAATTTGGGAGTAATGTTCATAGGTAAATGATTAACTTTTCGGAAAACAGCTTTCAAGCGCTACATCTGCATTGGTGAAAATATTTGCTTCATGCATGCTGCTAGAATGCATTACAGCGATTCCCGTTGGGTATGGCCCGACTTCGTGCTTCACAAACACACGAGCAAAACGAGACAGTACGTCAAACAGCTCAATTGCCAATGAGAAATCGTCGAACTTATCGTACAGGTTAACGACGTGATAATCTTTGTGGCGCGAAAAGAAATGCTTTTTTATATCACAAGGTTCTTCAATGAAGGTAAATGACGCGAGTGCAATTCATCCAGCAAATAATTTAACAGAAAATAGTGCAACAATGCTGTTTGAATTACTTCGAATCGCTTCAATAAAGCAAATGACTTCCTGCTACGTGAATTCCATTCATTTCAATGTAATTAAAATCCTTTCATTTTGATTTTTGTACATTATAAAATCAAACCACTCCATCTTGGGCTGCGGCCGAAGGTAACCGCAATAGCCGATCATCGGCTCTGACTTTGGCTTCGTCTGACACTAGTAAACTGTTTGGACTCAGTATCCTCCCTCCATTTGGCATAGAATGTCTCGAGTGGTATTTGAAGTATCTTTTCTAAAACCACGTTCTTCTTCGTTCAGTCAGCAAACATCAAGTGGAGAAAGTTAGTCCGAAAAAATATTTCCAAAATGTTTGAGAATTGCAATAATTTCCGACAGAACTTTTAGCAAAATAATGATCATCTCGCTGTAACTGTTCATTTTTTAGTTAAAACTAAAACTGCGAGGTTTAATAAGGTGCTTATATATAACAAAAATTTAGAGTAAATTATCTATTGCACTTACTTATAAATAAATTCTAATTTATTCGAAATGGCATAATATATTCAGTTTTTAACGATGACTTATAAAATGCACAGTGTTCAGTTAGAATAATTGAACACTGTGCTTTCAACTCTTTGAATGTAACTTAAATTATGTTTAAAATGTGCAAAAAAGCAATTGGGCTGTTTTAATTAAATTGTTAAAGAACGTTGTTCCGTCGACTACTAAACAAACTATAGATAAACTATTACCTAAAAATTATTTGCGATTTCTGCACGTCTAGTTGTCATGGTTTTCGACAACAATTATAAACCCAGAAAACCATCAAAAATTGGTAAACGTCTTTATTTATCTCGATCTGAAATCGATAGCTACCACTTACGGCATGTGCTGGGAGTTTGTTTACAAGCTCTATAGTACTTTCATCTGTTATTGCTAAAAATCTATAATTTTTCAAAATATTTACCCGACTATTTTCAATGTAAACAAGTTGAAACGGTCTACATATTGTAGCGTTATGCTTTCATATAATTACCATATAAATAGCTTTGGTGATACCATAGAAAAATATTTAAAAGTAGAAAACAAATCGTATATCCACCAAAGACGAAACAAAGACAACAACAATTTTCTCGTTTTGTTTTTATTTGCAATCTAGTGTCGAAATTGGGGAATCGGTAAGAGGCGAAGATGTCTACATTATTCAATCAGGATCAGGTGAAATCAATGACAACCTTATGGAAATGCTGATTATGATCAATGCATGCAAGATAGCTTCGGCATCGCGAGTTACTGCAGTTATTCCTTGTTTCCCTTACGCTCGACAAGACAAAAAAGACAAGGTAAAGCAAGTTTATCATCTCATTTTATTTAGAAATCAAACAAACATACAAAAATCAAAATAGACTGCAATTTTATCTTCTTGTTATTTCTCAAGAGGAGCTGTTTGATGTGAAGAAGACATTTGTTCATAGTTTCTTTGATTGATTGATTTTGTTTTTTTATTAGAATGAATTGAATTTTTACATAGTGTTGTGCGATTCATATTGTTTTTTCGATAGTAACAAATAAGAGAAACATCAAGAAAACTCTTCAAAAATTAGATAGTTTAACATCCATTTTTTCGATGATATCGAGCTTCTAACTAATATTTGAAAGTCTTTTTGATTTTTCTCTGTTTCCGAATAATCGTTATTACATATTTTCAACAATAAACATAAAACAACAAATATGATGAATGAGAACAATGTCCGCTTTTGAAAAGACAACGCTATTTTAAGCGTTTCTTGTTATATTTTTACACATAAAACAAAATATTTTCGTTAGCAAAATTTGGCATGTATTCAACTATAGAATTACTCGAAAGGAAAATGATCTCGGACTTTTTGCATGTTTATCGTCGCGTAACTATTTGAACGATAGAAACAAATATGTAGAGAGTATTAAAAGCTGATGTTCTACCGATATGCAACTTAATGTAAAGTAGTCGAATAGCTTAAAGTCTAAGGTGCGATTAAGATAAATATTTTTCATGACTAACTTGATACATATGGTGAAGGGAATTTCGAAGGCATATGTCTTCTTTGTAGTTTTGTAGTTTAGGTAGATTAATTAAAGAAATACCGGTTTATTTACAGATTTATGCATAAAGTACTTGACCAAACATGTGGTTATTTTTAAACCACGAAAAAGTTCAGCTAACAATTTTTGTACAAAATGTTTGCTTTAGGAATGAGTGAAAATATTTCAGTATGTAACATACTTAATCTCGTAATACTTTGACGATCTCTTCAAATTTCAAATGTTTTTAATAATTTCTAGAAATAGAAAAGTTTTTGATAAATTTTCAATAAATCTTTCCGCAACCAAAAATTTCAATCTTCTATACTGCCTTTTTTTAATTTCTATGTTTCATATATCTTGGTTTTACTCCAAAGGTAATCCTTTGCAGCCGTTCGGAATTAAATAAAAAAGAGGTAATTAAAATCATTTTTTTATTTATTTCTATGTGATTAATAATGCAAAGTGAATTGTTACCGACATTAGCATTAAAATGTTCCGTCCCAATATAATGTTACTAAGCGGTGCGCAGAGCATGCTATAGTCTATTCAATAGTATAAAATATTTCCTTGAAGAAGCAATGAAAATCAACAGCAACCTGTAGTTGAATATTGCCAAATTTTATGTAAATCTATCTAGCTGCTTGCGGTAAATTATGAATTAATAAATTTTAGAACACAGAATCCATAGCGTTAGAAACTATGTTAGAATGTAAATAATAACCGTTCCATTCACCCCCTTCGCAGACCGGTGCAGAAGAAACTAAACAATGGAAATTTTTGAAATACAACGAATGGAAATTTAGGGTATATTTTCATATTTTCTAACTTTATACAAATGCGAATGGTTCATCTTATTGGGGAAAACAACAAACAATTTTAACGGTGATGATGTTTACATTGAAAATATACAAAGCCACACTTACAAAAACAAATTCATTCCCTTCGAAGTGATCGATTGCTATCAACTGTCGCCTGCATTTGCATGAAATCCATTTTTATTGGTTCGGAATGATAATTGACCTCCACATCGATTGTCTCACAGCAAAATTTCATTCATAAGGGAGCATACTCACAGGCAAACTGCAAAAATGTTATTGGCAAATGCGAAAACATGTTTTGATTGTGATTTCTCTCATCCTACGTCCATTTAATTACATCATATCTCACTTGTTTACTGACCCTCAATGCAATTTCGTCATTGGCTCTGATTAAAATGGGACAAACAAACTGAAAACCCGACTTATCATACATCCATTTCACAATTTCATATTACTAATTATGCGAGATGCTGACATTGAAGTTAGTTAGATCGGTTAAATAAATGTTTTATATGTATATGAGTTTGACCGTTGAGATTTTGATATGTTTGTAGGAGTTTTGTTTGAAGGTGCTATGCAATTTAGGTATTTTATTCATAATGCAGATATTTTAGAGCTACTACTCATCGTCTGTTACCTTTTTAATGTATTTTTTCTAGGATATATCTGCAAATAACTATACAGTGAGTAACAAAGAAAACTATTAGTTGTTTCGTTGGGATAATTTTATCTTATCAAATGCATTATGGTTTTTATGTAAAATTGTTTTGCAATCAATTTGTTGATAGTGTTTCAGTTTAATACGGCAACAGTAAATTTGTTATTGTTGAAAATTCAAGTTCTGGTTTGAACTGATTTATTAGCGTTTTGATTTTGTGAAAACACTAACAGTAATGTTATATATTTACTTTTCATAGATATTTCTTCATTTATATTGTGATGAGTTGTTGACGACCTGTTTTCTATCTTGAATCAAACATATTATCACCTTAAATTTCATTAAATTATCAAAGATGCATTCAGTTAGTCTATAAACTTCTGAGTATTTTTTTAAAAATACCTATCCAAAAAACAAAGACCACAGCTTTCAATTTTTTTTTGCAAAATGTTGGAATTTACTATGCATTGTTGAACATTTTCTTTGAATTAAATACATATTATTAGTTTTTATAAAAAAGATATACGGTTAATTCTCCCTAATCTCCCACACAACTCTTTTTTTTACTGATAACAAAAATCAGACTCGTAAAAACTACATCTAAAGTTTAATACTTGGAACAGTACCCACTGTACTTTCTTTAGATGCAGTGTTAAAGAGTTTGATCTGTGTCGTGAGATAAGAAAGGGTTGACAACAAAGAGTTGCTGCAGGCCAACTTTAAGAGCAGGGCAGACGACTTTTAAAACAATTACCCTATGTTCGTTTAACGTGTGGATTTCCTGTGCAAGGGTGAACGATTGTTTAAAGGCCTAGTCAGTCCTGCTTGTTGTACCTTAAAGTAATGTCGGAATCGGTTATATTTTCCAAAAAAAGTAATTTACGTTAATTGGTACGTGAGGTTTGGTGAATATAAAAAATACGTGAGCATAAGTAAATGTCAATAATTCAAATGTGTAGCAGCAATTGAAAAGTGTGAACAACTATCACTAAAATATCCGTTTTTAAAACTTCATTAGAACAATATTTTTTATAGAACAATATGCCTTATATATACACATTATGCACAATTGAATGCACAAACCAACTTCAGACAAATAATTCATCAACAATTTGATTACACCTTATAGTAATTTTTGGAAAGATTGCTGCTCGATAAGTTTTTCGTAGGAATTCCATCTTTTAATCTAAAATATTGTAACAAACAAATGTTGATGGTACATTTCTTCGTGAGGCATGAAATTTTTATTTGATTAGAATCTGATTTTATGATATATTGATTTTTTCTCTTGCCTTATAGAAGATAGAAGTAACTCAAGTTCGCTCGATAGCATTCAAAAGCCTTCAAATTACAGCCCTGCTTCCCTCCAAAAAAAAAACATTTCCATATCAAAAGATTTCTTTTTTGCCGTTTTCAATTGATGTGTTGTGACGAAATGTTTTCAATTTAGCATATCATAGCAATGCTTTGAAATATAGAATTCAGGATTTGTACAACAAGTATTCGAACTAATTAAAAAAAAAAACAGTTATTGACAATATCTCTCCATCGACTTAATATTCTTCAAATTAGTACCCAGCGTTTCCAGTGACTCTGCCTATCACGGGAAAATTCCCTCGTCACGATCTCTTGAATGGTCTGAACCGAACCGTTGGGCCGTCCTTTCGTAACCCCTTAAAATCGGAGGGCCGAAAAACGAATCTGAGGGAGCGACATCTGAGCTGGCAACATCTGATAACTTGCGATTAAAAATAAATTACCTACAATAACGTAAGCAGAAAAATCCATATCAACCAGCGCTATCACAAATTTTCAAATTTATAAACCAAAATCCATTTAGATGTTTTGTTTCTTGTGACAATAATTGAAGAAATCCCACTATCTTAAGCTCTTCAAATATAGTTGAAGGTATAAGTACTTAGCGGCTCTTGCATATTTTTCATTCTGTCCGTAAAATACATAATACTTTTACACAAACAAACAAACAAGCTATTAATAGCACTGAAATATATAAACCAAGGGTATTTGTGGTTTAAAAATAAAAAAAATATCGATTTATCAGGATTCCATATAGATTCATACCTCCATTTGTCTTAACATGAAACGCTATGGAAAATTTAAATCAATACAAAACAACTTAACTGTTTCATCATATTAAATTTTAATTCAAATTCAATCAAAAAATGTCTGTATTGTCCAATAATTCCGATTAATATCCCCACAAAATGTGGTGTGCATGACTGTCGTTACTAATCGAACAGCAGACTCAGTATTTCCATTACGTCGTGTTACTCTTTTCATGTTGTAATAGTCTCGTTTGTCTAATATTTGTAGTAATGTTAATGTTTTTGTCCGTATCAATGTTTCGGTTGCATTGTTTACTTCTTCTATGATAAGTATCTAGGCTTAAAGTCAAAATTTGGTTGGTATTAGAACAGCTATAGTAAATTTGTCATTTTTTAATTACAGAGCCGTGCGCCGATTTCCGCTAAGCTAGTTGCCAATATGTTATCTGTTGCTGGAGCTGATCATATAATAACGATGGACTTGCATGCATCGCAAATTCAGGTATGTATTAACATTTCCTCGTCAATTTGTTACATAGCGGTAACTTTACGTCTTATGATGCTTATGCTTACTTCTCTGTAAAGTAAATTTCTATATTTTAAATTTTCTGCTTTTTATGCACTAATTTAAGGAAAAAGTGGGCATTTCGTGGAATTTATTTCTAGTTATAAGTTGAAAAGGAAAATCTTATTCGACATATGATTATTTAAAATTGATTTTCAGTAGACTATTTACTCAAATGAAGAAATTTGTTATAAAATAAAATGTTTTATATTGCCAAGTTTATTTCCTTTTCATGCTCGAATTTATCGGCAAACTTTTCTTTTAATTCGAATAAAGTTTTTCCAAGAGCCCATTAGATTTGAAATCTTCAGCTCTGACAAAAGCATTGTCCTGCTATAGAAAGCTTCACGAAAGTTTTAATTCTGGAGTATGAGCTAGGAACCTTCAGTATCACCAGCTTTGCATACAGGAGTAGATGTACGTTTGCTTCAAAAAATGAAGCTATTGTCTATTTAAATTTCGTGGAATATTTTTTCCTAAATTCTAACAACTCTATAGATTGAAATTAGGGATTATAGAACCAAAGCAAAAAAAATCAAAAGTTTCAAACCGAAAAAATCTTTATGATTCCAAGTATTTCAAAAATTTGAGAGTAGATAACCAAAATCAAAATTGAGTAATCATTTTTTTGAATTACCGGATCTAGCTTTTATCTCCACAACCGCTCACATTATGCAAAATTCCATGGGCTTATCTATGAAGAAATTCATGTCGACTCAGATGCACCTCAAGGTTGCTATCTTGCCCCCTTTTTTTTTAACATATTTATATCAAGCTTGTCGCAGGTTTTATCTGTTACACTCCATTTATTCTATGCAGACAAACAACCTATCTCTCAATATCGCAAAATATCATGTGATTAGCTTCTACACTCGTAGTAAAAAATACACTTGTACATTTTACGTGCCTCCTAAGGAATACTGAACTCAGTAGGGTTGACTTGACAATATTTTAGACCTCGGTGTTATCTTAAAAGAAAAGCTCCGCTTCAACTTACATGACGACAAATTGATTTCGCAAGCAAGTAAATGACTTGGCTTCACTAAGCGACGAGCCAAGGAGCTCGAGAACCTTTGGTTTAAAAATCCTTATACACTGCGCTCGTTCGCCCCTATTTTTTTATTATGCTTTCATTATCTGGGACCCGGTTTTTGATATAAACAGCCAGAGAAAAATCTATTCGAAAGTAGCTCTTACTATTCCCTCTTAGAGATCTCTACCATCCTTATGATTTCAGCAATTTATCGGTATACGAATCTCGCCCTAGACTCCTAAACTTGTTACCACCTGCGCCCAGAAGATTAACGTCATCTGCCTGTTTCAGTTTCGATCTAATTAGAGATTGTATTATTAGCGAAAATAAAGATGTTCGGGGTGAAATGAAACATTGCGAATGCGATGGAAATTCAGTTGACGTAGTTTTGAAAGTTTATTTGTCACACCAAATTGTAATATTCACTCTGATAACATAGAAAAGTTTTCCGTGTTTATTAAGTCTCGTGAACCGAAAAACGTGAATAGATAAAAATCTCGTCAACAGAATTCAGTTACAAAAACAGCGATATGAGTAGTTGAAGTGATTCACTTATTATTCCTCTCTTTTCGAAAGCAGTCAATACTAGTGTCCCTGTAAACTGATCACGTGTCGCGTTTCCCCTGGTCTCAATATTCAGCATCGCACTTTTTGCATTTGTCAAATGATTTCAAACGCGACATCTGAGCTTTTTTTCTTGTCCTTTACCTTTTGGGTCGGTTGCTTACTGGTAGCAACTAATTCCTCCTCTCTTAAAAAATGTCCACTGAATCCTCAGTGTCATCAAAGAATAAGCGGGCCTTTTTCTGGACCAAATGGAGCTGTGATTTTTCATTTTCCAAATAGATTTGGCTTTCGTTTTTTCAATTTTTGTTTTTGCATGAACCTCGTCTCGATTAGTCTTTGACGTCAGCACCGGGACGTGTGTTTTTTAGTAGCCAGGTGTAGAGAGGGCGATGTCCGCAAAAAGTTGAAATCAGTCATATCCAGCCATAAACGACTTAAACCAGTCATATCTAACCATACGTAAATCTCTGTTGAACGTCCAGTTTCTTGGCGAACTCAAAAGCGAGCTTCCTGATCTTCGGCCTGTCCAAGGGAAATCCAATCTTGTCGAGCTGCGGTAAATCACTCTTGTCACTCATGAGTTGCTTTTGTTTTATGAGAAGCAACTGAAACTAAACCTGCTGGAAGCATACAATGCTGATTTTATTATCCAATCCATTTCCTGCTCTACTACTGTGTACAACATGGCCCCAATTTTAATACCGTTTTCGCAAAATTGAAATGTTTAAATGTGACCCTGCTCTAAACTATCACGGAAGTGATAAGTACGTTAAAACTCTGGAGCACTTTTTTGAACTTTTTGCATTTCTCTTCTACAGTAATGAACGTTTTTTTCATAAGAAAATATATTTCTTGTAGCCTAAACAGATGCCTGCACTTTTTCATTCATATTTTACAAAAGCCTCAAGGTCAGATAATCGTCTCAAATGACTCTTGACTGCGTTCTTGTTTATGTTCTTGATCCGCTGGCTATTATTTTCTGCTTCTAAAAAAAAAAACGGGTAGAAACTTTTTAAATAGTGCTGTGGTCAAAGAAAATTATTTTTTTACCAGTTGCTATTTGTTTCCTACTATATTTTCTAAATGTTTCAAAAAAAGTCCTGGCTTCCTGATTAGTAGGCATCAGCCAAAGTTCACTCGATTAACAGTGAAGTTATATGTGGGTGAACCGCGAAACTAAGACTTGACTTTCGACCATTCTTCTGCTTTTGCAAGTTTTTATACGCAATCTGTTCCGTTGCTTTTCTGTGTTTTGGTAAATTTAGCAGGTGGTAGGTTGAAGTGGCTGTTGATCGACAGAGGCCTGCCAATAAACACAGCTAGGCACCGGAGAGGCCCGTTGTGATGCCACAATTTCCAAAAAAAAAGTTTATCCAAGAAGTTAGAGAACATACTTAATAATTCAACTATCCAAACCATACATCTTATATACAAATTTTCTGGTAATGAATGAGCTTTAAATTCAATTTGTTATTATTATAATCAACCAGCTCAATTAATTATTATAATATATAGTATTGATTAATAGCTAAATTCTAAAGCAGTAATGTATTTTCCACACGTTTCAGGGTTTCTTTGATATTCCAGTAGATAACTTGTATGCCGAGCCAGCAGTTCTTAAATGGATCAAAGAAAACATTCCGGAATGGAGAAATTCAATTATTGTTTCACCAGATGCGGGTGGAGCAAAAAGGTTAGATTTGAAAGTTTCAAGAGTCGTTTTTTGCAATATGTAGAGCATTTAGAAATAGTTAAAAAAAAGTTACCCAAATAAACTGTTTTTTCTTTTCCTGAGTGAAGCTTAAGTTATTATTAAACCACTCAGAACTGATCGCTTAACCTTAAAACTCGAGCTTTTGAACCATATTAAAAAATCCCGATATTTTTCTCAAACTGTTATATTAGGTGCGTTTTTTGCTCCGGTACAGAACAGAATAGAACAATGATGCAAAAAAAAAAACGAACGAACAGCTGATGCATTCATTAAGCTTTCTATAGGTTGCTGCATTCGGTTTGGTACCGCAAAACAGCTGAAAATAAAGGGAGAAAATAACCAGTATAAACTACCACAATCGATAGGAAATAGAAAAAGAACAGAAAATTACCTCTTTTAACTTTCTACACATAATGAGGGCTTTTTACTACCAAAACATTCAACATAACCTTGAAAAATCCAAAGCCACCTCACAGCAAAAAAATGAGCTCATGAGCTTTTCTTTTTTCTATCAGCACATTCTATAGTTCAGCACGTGAACTACCTCTGCAGAACATAATTTCTGTACTGGTGAATTCACTGGGACAGGAGTGTTGTTGTTTCCAATGTGTCTGTTCTGTTCTGTGCTGGATAGAGGAGCAAAAAAACGCGCCCATTATTTGCCGCAATGTGAACTTATAACAATCCTTTTTTCTCCCCCGCAGAGTAACTTCAATAGCGGATCGACTTAATGTCGAATTCGCTCTGATCCACAAAGAACGGAAAAAGGCAAACGAAGTGGCTTCGATGGTACTTGTTGGTGATGTCAAAGACAGGATTGCCATTCTGGTTGATGATATGGCTGATACGTGCGGTACAATATGCCATGCTGCTGATAAGTTAATTGAGGCCGGAGCTACTAAAGTCTATGCAATTCTGACACACGGTATATTCTCGGGACCTGCCATATCGCGTATCAATAACGCTTGTTTCGAAGCCGTAGTTGTCACAAATACGATTCCTCAAGATGGCCATATGCGGGATTGCCCCAAAATTCAGGTATAGAAAGCATGCATAATTTTATGAAGAATTGAAGTTTTGATATTAACGAATTCATCTCTTTTTGTAGTGCATCGACGTATCGATGATGTTTGCAGAGGCTGTGCGACGGACACACAATGGCGAGAGTGTGTCCTATCTATTTTCCAATGTTCCATATTAAAAAAAAACTCATTCACTATTTTCCTTTTTCATTAATACAAACTTGCGTTTCATTAATCATTTTTTGCCATTTTTTTATTGTAAAAAAACAGCAACAAACACTTTTTTGTTTTTCTATTAAAACAAAGATTGTAGCTATTATACATAGAAACATAAAATTAATCGGCTAGATGTTCTAGATGAAAAAAATCAGCTGGTCTAGGTAAATGTGCGAATGAAAGAAAGACAATTGTAAGATTTTTGTTGTCGGAAATATTTTATTCCAAAAGCGATGACTTTTGGCTGTAATTTCAACTTATTGAAGCAAGAGCACATATATTTTTTATTGTAATGATGAATTTTTTTTAGATTATAATGAACGATACGAAGAAATAAATCTCCATTCTGATAAAAAAAAAACTTCAGACTTCTTATTTCTTAACAAAATTCGAAACTTATCGATAGATGGCAGGGATAATTTCGATAGATGGAGGGGATAAAAAAGTTGATAACTATGACTTTCAAAAATTTATAAGAGGGAATACTAAATATAACCTTGGACGATTGTATCTAATATAGATGGATATGTAAATAGTTTAAACTGAAGCTTCTTGTTTGCGCATTCTTGTAGTTGAAATTATAGTGAAATATTGAAAACTATCCATCTATCTACTTTCCAAACCAAAAAACTAGGAGATGACAATTTATTTATTTTACCATTTTACTATTACTTTGTAAACAACACTTTAGTATTACTTGCAACACTTTACTATCACTTGCAACAGTTCACTATTATTTGCTTCCAAATGAGCGGAGACAAGCTATTTTCCTTTTTAATTTATAATACGAGTATGTTACGAAGCCATTACTGGATGATTCAAATTATATCGTCTATTATATTATAAGTCCGTCGCCTATAAAAACTAGAGAAAAACCACCAAAACGTCCCGCGTTCAACACTCATCGTCTTCGGCTTCATCGATATACGTATCTCCTGAAACTTCTTCAAAATCGTGCTCCAGAACGGCTAGGTCTTCTCGCGCTTCCGAAAATTCACCTTCTTCCATGCCCTCGCCGACGAACCAATGGATAAACGCTCGTTTTTTGAACATCAGATCGAATTTCTCATCCAGTCGAGTAAATGCATCTGCAATAGCTGTAGTATTTGAAAGCATGCATACAGCTCGAGGCATCTTGGCTAGATCACCACCTGGAACAACGGTTGGCCGCTGATAGTTGATTCCAATTTTGAAGCCCGTTGGACACCAATCCACGAAGCTGATAAATCGATTCGCTTTGACAGCCGCAATAGCTGCATTTATGTCTTTTGGGACGACGTCACCTCGATAGAGCATGCAGCATGCCATGAATTTACCTCTTCGTGGATCACATTTAACCATCATGCTGCTGGATTCGAAGCAACTATTTGTGATCGACGAAACTGTATACTGTTCGTGCATGGCCTTCGAAGCCGTAACTACCGGGGCAAATGCAGTCAATGGGAAGTGTATGCGAGGATATGGAACCAGATTGGTTTGGAACTCATTTAAGTCCACATTCATTGATCCGTCGAATCTCAGCGAAGCTGTTGTTGAAGAAACTATTTGAGCCACCAATCGATTCAAATTTGTATAGTTTGGACGGTCAACGTTCAAATTTTTCTGACTGATCTCGTACAACGCTTCGTTATCCAGCATGAAAACACAATCGGAATGTTCTAAAGTGGAATGGGTCGTAAGGATAGCGTTATACGGCTCGACTACAGCAGTGGAAATTTTCGGAGCAGGATAAATGGCAAATTCCAATTTGCATTTCTTCGCGAATTCCGTGTTAATTCTTTCCATCAGAAGTGATGTAAATCCTGATCCCGTGCCGCCCCCTAGTGAGTGGAATACCAAAAACCCTTGAAGACTTTCGCATTGTTCTGCCATTTTTCGTGTTCTAGCCAAAACCGATTCGATAACATCTTTGCCGATTGTATAGTGGCCACGGGCGTAATTGTTCGCTGCATCTTCTTTGCTCGAGAAAAGTTGTTCGGGATTATATAGACTACGGTGTTTACCATTGCGAATATCATCAACCACAGATGGTTCCAGGTCAATAAATATCGACCGTGGTGATAATTTATTTGTTCCAGTTTGTGAAAAGAATGTTGACAAATTATCTTCCGAAGCAGCTGAAGGATTTAGTAGGGTACCATCCCGATCAATATTATGCTCGAGCAGATATAGTTCCCAGCAGCAGTCACCGATCTGAACCCCAGCTTGGCCGATTTGAAGAGAGATCACTTCACGCTGTTCAAATAACAAAAAAAAATGTATAATGATTATTCTCAAGAGTTGTCTTAATTGACTTAGACTTACTCCATGACTTCTTGCCATTGTTTTTGCACGGAGTATTGAAGACGATTAATTGAAACAGTAGATGAATTTTAGCGGAAAAAATATGGCAGGTAGCAATTATCGGCAAAACTAACGGATTATTTTTCATTTTCAAACATTCCATCAACGTTTCATACTGAATATTGCTATCAGAGAAAACCCGTTCGTTTTGTTTCGTTTGTGTTTTTTTAACTGAGCAGTTGGTAAATATTTATAATGAAAAAAAAGAAAAGTACCAGATTAATATTATGGGTCTGCGATCGTATAAAACTTGTAACTGCTGTTTTATAGCAAAAAAAACATTGCTTAGATCGTGATAAAAATAGCAAAATTCTTATCTGCAGAAGTCTTTTCAATAAATATTGCAATGATTTTAAAAAAACAGTAATTTGTTTATAATAAGAGCTGAAATATTAATCTCAGTTCTAAAATCTTGGATTAACTTTGACCAATTTATCAAATCTGCGATGACCGATATTGAATTTATTTTTAATTTTAAAATTAACAAAAAAGAAACGGCCGATGACTATTATTTGCTGATCTAATTGCAACGATACCCTGGATCGATTATAGTTATGATTTATAAATGAAAATATGTTGAGTTTCTGAATTCTCCATGGATATCTGTCATTTGAAGGGACAAATATGCAAAATACATTCCTCACATACAGTCTCAACATCAGTTCCAACAAATCAACCACTGCAAATGAATATTGCAAGGTTATTTTCTAAAATTTTTGACGTTACGTTTTTGTTAACGAATCAGTAAAAAAAAGTTTTTGGGGATATTTAATTAAATTTTGTCGAAAATTATATTTCAATCGCAATTCGATAATAATGTTTCAACGATTTAATCGCAAAGAAAAAGAGTGTTCATTCCATCGTAGGAAAGAAAAGTAATTGCCATCTACTGAGCTAGTTTTTTACTTTCAGATCCACCAGTTTCACGCAACGAATCCTTTAGATCCTAAGCTTATGTTTAAAAATTCGTTTAGGTCCATTGTATAAAGTATTTGTATTCAAAACAGAGATGGAAAAAACGATTCAATTTGTGTGTGCAAATAGTTCGACTCACTTATTCAGATGAGTCAATCAGTGTGAGCAATCAATTGTGCCAATCAGTTTTTGTTGAAACATTACGTAGGTATGGAAGAGTATTGTATTATACTTTATTCAAAAAAAAATAATAAAAATATCAAAAGATTGGATATGTCAAAAGATTGGAAAACCTACAAATAATATACGTCAATAACCTCCGAAAGTTTCAGCTTGATCAAACTACGCACTCCTGAGATAATAAAAATCGAAAATCAGTAAAAAGGGTATCCGAAAGCCCACGGGAAGAAAGCCTAAATATAGTGTTGATGTGTAGTAATTGACTCGTTCCCGTGCGTATACAAAATTATCGGTCAAAAGCAACAAGCTCATAATTACATCAATTCATTGCCTCATTTAATTGCTTCATTTTGATTGCCTTGCTAATGTGTTACCCATTTCCTATTGAAAGCACTGACTATCTCAGTTATTGAATTGACCTTAAAAATTTGACTGCAGTAAAAAGCAAGCACTGCCAAGAAATAGTGCAGAGTTAAAAAACCGATTTTCATTTTATTTACATATTAAAAATATTCTGTAGAGAACGTCCAAAGCGAACACGGCGAACTAACGGTATCGAAAGAAGATTTTTCCAAAATGAGTTAATAGATGCTTTTGCTAACAATATCAAGGTTCATACCAAAATATACGTTACCGAGAGTCTTCTTGAAATGCAATGCCTAATTTCTCCGGACAGTAAACTAATAGAAACATTCAAAGCGCGAGTGCAGATAATATTCCTGGTATTTAACTGTAAACATAGTTTAAGACTTGTGATAATCCAGTTGGTTTCAATAAAGTTATTTTATTATCATTATACGCACGTGATATTGCACTTTATTTACATAACCATTAATTTTAAATTCGAAAGTCCAATACCACAATATATTGCATCGTAATTGAAAAATTGGTTACAAATAATATAATAAATACTAGTTGGGATATTAGAATAGGGCACTGGTCTAACACTCTTCAGTTATGTCTATTACTATCACTAAGGTTATTCTAATTATATTATATTTCGAATCGCTCAATTAAACCAGATTAATTAAACTAAATTTGTATGCACGTCGAAAACGCAAATGCCGTATAAATTTTCAAACTATACAATCTTTAGTTGGTTTCCCAATGTCATATCAAGCTTTTATAAATTATGTCTTTCAAAAATGGTGTGGAAAATCTCTACTTCAAACTACTTTTGCATGAGCTTCGCCTTAATCTTTAACTTGTCCGCTAGGCAATGCAATATCGAATACTATAGGAGGGTTGTTTGGTGAATAATTAATATCACATGTTGAAGCATTAACAAATATGATTTTTCCATCGGATGTAATGCCGTAACCTTCATGTATATGCCCGAAAACATGATATTTTGGTTTCACACGCTGTTGAACTGTCGTCAGTAGTTCAACGCAGCCTGCTCGAACGCCCGAGCAACATAAGTCGCCGTGTCCGATCGGTGGAGTATGAGTTAAGAGCAAATCCGTTTCGGCTGGGATCAGATTCCATTTGTCCAGGCAGGCTTGACCGCGTGGTATATTAAAAGCCCATTTACAGAATTCCGGTTGCCATGGAGAACCGTAAATTTTGATTCCATAGATTTCAATCAGTTCGTCTTCGATATAGGTACAATTAGTTAGATTTTGACGAATGTTTTGTGTTTGCACAGCTTCTTCCATATTTTTCTTTGAA
This sequence comes from Nemotelus nigrinus, assembly GCA_947369275.1. NCBI lineage: Eukaryota > Metazoa > Arthropoda > Insecta > Diptera > Stratiomyidae > Nemotelus > Nemotelus nigrinus. The sequence goes on along the minus strand of OX376373.1, from coordinate 42,777,459 downwards.
TTCCCGAGCGTTGGAATATCGTCCAGAATCGAAGTACCCCTGTGCTTTGCTCTGGAAAGAATGTAAAATTTATGTTCAGAAGAAATTATTTTAAATAAAAAATCGACAAAAATTTGGTTGGATGTTATTTTATACAGGATAATGAAGTGTTAAATTATATTAATTCATAATTAAATAATAATATAATAATAATGAAGTAAAACCATGACCAAAAGTTGCTGCGGGACAACTTTACTCTTACAGAAGTTAATTAATAATAAAAACAATCTCAAATCAATTTAACTGTTTAAAATTTTTCAAATTAATGCACTGAACGTGATTTTTTCCTATATTTGCGAATTTGACCTTAAATTAATTCGATTAAAAGATTCGTTCAATGCAAATAGCCCCAACATATTCATGTAGGAGCATTATTCCAATCTTTGGTTTTATGTTCCCTAATAGTATAAATTGCTCAGTGCTTACGCCTTTATAATGTGCACTTACAGAACATTGTAATTATTGAGCTCGACATAGAAGAAAACAAAAACTTGGTCAAAATAGACAAGTACCTCTTTGCGATACGCATTCCAATCACCCAGATAAAGTTTATTTTAGTATTGATGTGCAATTGCAATCAATTTACACATATAGATAGCAAGTAGCAACGAGTGATGACCGAATACTTATTTCTAATTTAAAACAGTTGATAAAATGATAAATGCGTTCAAAGAGAACCAATTAATGAAATATTTGTTGCACAGTTTATGATTTTAGGGAGAATTCTAGGTATTCTAGTGTGCATCATCTTTGAGTATTATAAGCTTAATTGAAATGTGTTTATGATAACATCTTACCTAAGAGCGACATTAGCAATTCAGAGAAAGACTTACCTATCTACATATTTATTCTGAAATGGATGTGTAAATGTTGTATCGAAGCTCAATTCATGATTTCCGGCAATGACAATCTTGTGTTTATGCGGTAGGTTACCGACCCAGTTATTGAATTCAATTACCTCTTCCAGCTGCCCACATTTTGTGAAATCGCCTGCATGTATGAAAATATCTCCGTCGGGGATATCGAATTTTATGTAGGGAGTCAACGAGTGTGTATCGCTCATACACACAATTCGAACTTTATTAGGCGGGACTTCAGTAGCCGGAGGTTTCATGGTTACCTTAATAACCCTTTGAGTTTTCGATATTTCACGCCATGCTGCTGTTGGATTATTGGTCAGCGAATGCACTGGTAGCTCCATTGCAACGTTAGTAAGCGACTAGCAATGATTACTGCTGATTATAATTGATAATCTTTGATGTACCGACTAGCCGATTTTTTATCGTGGTGGACTTTGTTTATCTGTCACAGTGTGTCATGCGTGCCAGAAGTGTATCAAATTGAATCTGAATCAAATAATATATTATGCATCGATTTAAATGCAATCTTTTCACAATTTGAGATGGCATTGCGGTCGGTAAATTTATTTGTACTTTTCAAGAAGGCTTTCATAAATTTAAACTCCAATTAAACTCCATGGTATTTGAAATTCCCGCCAACAAACACCACTTACAACAATCTACTACTACAAAATCGTAATAGACAAAACGTCATTTCATTTCTGGCAAAAATTCGCAGGTACCCTGTTTAGCGTATCAGCAATTCGCTACTCTTCCCCTCTTGAATTTAAACTGCAATATTTTATGCAATTTCATTAGGTCCAGTAATTTCTTTGAATTAATTCAGCTATCTTTCGTTAAATTCTATAAAGTTATGCATTCATTTGTTCTAGCTAAATCGTACTTTCATAGATTCGCAGTTGTAAATAAACCTACTCCTTGCTGTTTGTAAACAAATCATCAGCTGTTGACCTAACACCTGTCATCCCTTCTTCGAAAACACCAGAAAACACCAGAAAACACCACACCCCCATATGAATGACAGTGCCCAACAGCTGACTCATTGGTAGACGCGGTAGACGTCAAATATCTAAATTCGCGATTGTCAGATTATTGCAAAAGAAAAGATGGATACTGGTATGTCCCGATATCGGTTTGTGTACTATTTGTGAAAAGTGTTTTGATAAAAGCCAGAAACACGGATTTCGGAAAAATCAATGTAGTCTATCTGATGGCTGAAAGAGTAATGGAAAATGTCGAGGAGAAGATCGAAGAAACGACCGGTGATGAGGCCAAATCAGGTAGATTGCGAATTCTTGAAAGTTTTTCCGGGAAATAGATATTCGTTTATTGATTAATTATGTTTGCACAAAAACATGATTTGCTAGCTATAAAAATAGATCCCAAAACGCCATGTTTTCAATACTCTTCAACGAATTGCTTCGTTAGTCGGATATCTTCTATGCAATCATATTGTGGTATAATCAATAAATTTCGATTTTCCCTTCTATCGATGGGGCGTAGGATTTTGTGTATTTATGATAGCATATAGATTAGAAGTTTGATAGTATATTACTGACTGAATCAATAATAGTCGAAATTATTAATGATTATAGCGAATATGAAATACACACAGAGACAAAATGTAAACAATCCACGTAATACCGGAAAACATAAAAGCTGAACATTTGGTTTTATTACCCAAGCATTGTGTTTTATTCCTCGTAAATCCTTTAGTGGATAAATTATTTTTTTAAATGAATGCTCGTGTGTGTTACTGCATAATAAATGGAGCATTATGAAAGAGTAACATTGTTTTATCGCTAAAGTGCAAATGATTCAACAATTTTAGCTAAAAAAGTTGTCTGAACCGACTGATCAAAGTAATTTTAAATCTTTTGCAAGAAAATAATGCTCATTAAATAGTATTTCCGGAACAATCATAAGAAGTGATGTATCTGAAGAGGCTCAAAAACGTTTTCAAACTGTCAAAAATTCAAGTTTAAGTATGCTCAAAATTCGAATATAAGTTATACTTAAATGAATATATAATTATATAAGCATTAATCTTGGTACGATAGCATTTGTAGAAAGCACGATGCAAGTAAAAGCTTTAATATTCACAAAACTAATCATCATCGGCAATACGATCAAAGTATAGTCCTGGCTTCCTTCAATCGTTTTTTTACTGGTCCCCATTCTCCCACTGTCTTCTGCCATAAAATCTGCCACAAAGAGTGTTCTGAGCAGGCTCTTCGCTCATACGAGCCAAATGGCCAGCCACCCAGAGTCTACCGAGGTTGATCTTTACGACAATATCTGCTTCTAGGCAGATCAAACACACAACTCCTGGTTGCAGCGTTTCCGAAATCGCACTTCCTAACATATGAGGCCAATAAAATCTGCAAGGCTTTCCTCTCGAGCGCTGCTTAGAGCTCAGAGTGCCTTTTACTAACTATTAACTTAACTATACTAAGTTTCGTATCCATACATAAATACCGGCAAAACTATGGTTTTTTCCAGATGGGAAATCAGGCGTATTTGCTTTTTCTAAACATTTTCGTTCAACAAAGATTTATAATGTCAAAAGCCTGTAGAAGTTGTGCCCTTTTACCAATCTGCCAGTTTTAGATTATAGGGACATTAATCTATTTTCAATAAAATTAACTACCTTCGAAATATCCTCAGCTGTGTAATAGTTGTCCACACAACGCGTTCAGCTGTGTTCTAGTTTATCTGCAGCTGTTACTCGGTTGGCTGTTTATCTCTTCTCTATTCGGCCACTAGCTGCTCCCAAGGCAAAACTGCTTGCGTCAGTTTCAAGTGTAAATAGTAGAGATCCTTTAGCTGCCTCATCAAAGGAGCTGATGCTAAGAGTTTTTTTTAATTTCTTGAAGCTGACCTCTTGGATGTTAGTTCATGTCCATTTGGATGTTAGTTCATGTCCATTTGGATGCTTTCTTCCTGAGCATCGAGAGAGGTTGAGCGATTGCATCGGTACCATAGCCACTTCTGGAGCAATTTGGAGTTTCTTGAAGTTACCTGGAGATTTTCTACCCATGATTGGTGAGATTTTTTTCCGGATAGGTGCTGATGCCCTTCTTTGTTAGTATACTAATGCGGAAAAACTGGCGCATATTACGATTTACACAAAACTGGTACTCACGAAGTATGTTGAATACGAACTGAAGGCTGTTAATCTATTCTTTGAAGCTCAAAAGAGAAAATATACAGGTTGGCCAGGTAAGCGAACGTCCTTACTTTACTACACTTACTCTGCACTCGTGTTATCATTCGTTGGAATGCAGTAGCTGCATTTTGATGTTTGAAAGGCATGCTGGATAATAAAAGCCATATTGGATAATAAAAGCAGTCACCTTTGTCCTCTTCCCGAACCTTTATTTGTCAATAGCTTACTTACTTACTTCACTATATATAGAGCTAGATACAAAGAGTTAAGTTGAACCGAGACATTTGTTAAGTGTGAAGAACAGTAATATTATTTAAGCGGCTTCAGTCAATATATGTCCCTATGGACCCATCTCTTTTGTTAACCATAGCGACTGATGAAACCCAAGCAGATTTGCACTCTTTGATTCTCTCTTCTCGAAGCATTTTATCTATCTCTGTTTTTAGGCAGTTACGTCTTTGCTGAAGCCGCTTGTATGGCGGTAGAGGTGCTGCTGCTGTCGTTGTCGATTTACAACTGTTAGAAGCAATTCACTGATTAGCAGCAAATAATGTAGATTTTTCATCGGTTAGTGCGTGATTTTTGTTTCCGGTGTCAACATCAAGCTCTGTTTCATCGACGTAATCAAAAGTAAGGCTCATGGGATAGTATTTTTTCTCATTGATTTTTTTTTGGTTTTTGGAGTGTTCGAAATCGGAGTTATCGGTCGTGATATCCTCGTTGGTTTACCGATTTTCCGTCGGCAATAAATTAGATTTTTTCCATGGTTTGTTTCGATGAAATCAACTGCAAGAAGCATTCGAATATTGGTAGAATCCTTAAGTATATTTTTTATTTATTTTTATTTATTTGATTAAACGGACGGATGTCCTTTAAAATATAGTTGCATGGTAGCTGACAAGTAGCAATAAAACTTAAACTAGCTTAAATAAACGTAACTTGTGATCGCTGAAATGATATTTTAAATGCGTTCTGAATACATTTTTATATGAAGAAAAGAAATATCAGAAGGGATCTCCGAAAATAAGCGTGAATTGTTAGTCATGCATACCAAGCATAAATTTTCTTAAATTGATTTGATCCAAGTTAAATAAATCTACATGCGAAGACATTAAATTTCCTATTGCCTGCTGAAATGTTGTTAAGTAGTAACGCGCCTAGTGGTGGCTTTAAGAAGAACGTCTGCTTGCATTTTAATGCCATCGTCCAAGATGACATTTGTGAACTAAATTGCACTCTCTGTTTTTTCTCTGATTGTATAGCTGGTAACTGGCGACACTGATCCTCGCGGCAGTATCAATAAATCCGTTGAATCAGATCGCATTTGATCTGCGCTCTAATGTATATACTAGGCTAGGATTCCCTCTCTCGATTGATTTCTTCAATGGCTTTGGCTTTCATCAAAAGTTGCTTAATGTGTTGGTTCTGTTTGCTAGTAGCTAGTCGTATATGAACTACAATTAAACTACCCTAAGTATGTGGCAGTGTGACAGCAATGTAAATCAAATGGTGGCATACTGGAAAGTCACTCATAAAAATTAAAGTCGGTTCAGCTGTAGAAACTAGCTTTATACTAGCTAAAATTATCAAATTTTGTGACGTCAAATCTATGCAAATACCATATACTTCATCGCTTAAAAACATAGTTATAAGTTACACACTGTTGGTATGGGCAACACTATAGCACTCCAGGAATATCCAGGGTTTTAGTCTGATATTTTTTCAACTCGTTGTACTGTTGCTGCTTCAATATAACTTTCAAATCTAAACGTTTTGTGGCAGTTTTCACATGTCAGTGCTTCTAATAGCGGCTACTTAGTTTAACTAAATAACCAGAATGAGAGCTGAAACTGCACTTTACTGATCTCTTTCACTTTTCCATTTTACAGTTAAGCTTACCTTAGCTTTTCCATTGTAACAGCCGTTGCACAATCTGAAAAATTGGAACATATACAAGATCTGGTATCACATCCCTGTTCTGATGTGTTGAACTATCCTTGTTAGCTAGAGTTTTGTGGACTGAATAAGCTTGTAGCTTCCGGGAGAATCTTGTTTTTTGAGAATTTTCCGACTCATGCGAAAAAGCAGAGCACGTTACCTGGTTTCAGTAGAACTATAACAATGGTTGATTTTCATATATATATGCTTTAATACCTCCTCAGACGGAGTATGGTATTGATTATGTTCGTTATGGTTTGTAGTATGTTGTCTGGTAATTGTGTTAATATTGTCTATCCCAGGTGATTTTCGTCGGTTCAGTCAGAACCTTCAGCTAGATCTTAAATTCCTCAAGGTCAGCAGTTCTGAATGGTTCTAATTAAATTAAGCATTGTCTATGTCTGCACTGTTGTATTTTAGACCTTGTATGTCCCACATTATTAGCATTAGTATTTTTTTTAGTCTCAAAGTATAGGGTGTTATACTTAAGCTTATAGTTTTGCAGCAGACTCTCCTTTTGCTCATTCCGGTGTTAAGATCTTTCACCACGTTTTATGTGGTAAGCCGATTTGCTTTCCACATAATCTTGAGCCACTTGGGGCTCTAGCTCTTGATTTTCTCAAGTTCTTTGGGTTGCGCGATCAGTCCCCATAGCTCGCAAAATGTTCGTACAACCATTAAATTTTTCATTTCAGGGTCTATAAAAACAATTTATCAGTTTGCACTTTAAATCTAGATTAGATCATGTGTGTCGACAAACATTTATGCAAAACGTTACCCCCAATGGAGGAGTTAGTAAAAATCGCAGTCTTCAGTCTATAAATAAGTTCATCGAGACTGAAGTTTCCGAAGGGTTACATGTTAGTCTTCATCTCGAAAATGGTTTTCATCTCGAAAATATTATTTCCAAGGAACTTCTTTGTTTTAAATGTCAGCATAGATTATAAATAAAAATTAAAAACTAAAAGATTGTAACAATTCTACCGTTCTCATTCTAGTTTCCTTTCAAGCTTTCGTGAAATCGATTCACTTATATATTGACTAACCTATTGTGCGCTTGCTTCACTATAGCTGAATCTAGTGACGATATGCATGCTTTATTTATATATTAGATAAATTTTCAAGTGCAAATAGTTTACCTTGAGACAAGTTACGTCCAATGGTATGTAGTAGATACCTAGATATTTACGAATTGCAATCCATTTATGCGTGTATGGTTGTTTTTGTACTCGTGCATTACTATTCGCAATTCGAAGAGCTTTCACGCTAAGTCCCATTCATGCTGTTCGCATATGCTCCATGTGAGAGCCAACTAAATATACACAAATTACCGCGTATATGTTCACATTAGACCGCCTCTTTGGAACATATGCTTTACAGCTGCTTTTTCCTATATGTGTATCGCACAAGGTATGCTCATTGTGATTAATTATCGTAGCAGTGAATGTTACTCAAAGTGTTCGGTAAAAATAAATTCGGTTCAATAAATACAAGTGAGTATTGTCGAACTTTGATAGTGACGATAACATCTGAAAGATTTATGAAAACAGCGTTGTAATTTGTGACGTTATGAATGCAATAACATTGATTGCAGTGAGGTGAACCGAAACTTGTTTCTGTTTGCCAATATTTTTTTGGGTGCCTAAAACTAAGATAGCTCAGCGTTTGCGCTCTAATTTAGTGTGTACAGTGCTCGAGATGTGATCAATTACAGTAACTTTTGTGTAGAAAAAAATAATCAAATTAATTGGAAACTATAATCAGAATTATACTTTTTTTTCTCGAAAACTGTTGCTCCTCTTATAGAATCAAAGGAAATTTGTAATTGAATGTTAAGTTATAATCATCATAGGTACTTCATATTTTTCATTTCAACTCAATCCGTCCACTAGAAGATTCATAATCATTGAATAATATGCAGATTGAAGTTTCCTTCTAAATTCGTGGGATCAAGATAATATAATTTCCGAGTAAGTTTTATATATTTTAAATAACGGACATACTTTCATAGCCAAAGATGAAAAATCAGACTGACACGTTCTAATTATCTCTCAGTGTCCGATAATCGTTAACAAACGATAAATTTCGATCTTGCCGTAAGCGATCTTTCAAACATTATAATTGTGCTAATTGAAATCATCTTAAAGATTCTCTTGCAGTTAGTTACCTTTAATACGTTCGTGTTCGGTGTCACAAACGATTTGATTTACATAAAAACCTAATTTTGACGCGTGATCGTTGCGAAAGCATATTCTCTAATCATTCGGAATATATTCAATTTTATGTTTAATATCTTATTGATTCCGTGAAGGAACCATAACGGAAGTTTTATGGTTTGTAATTGCTATGGTCTTTGTAATCGATTAAATATTTGGTGGTGGAATTACGGTCAGTTATGGTACTTTTTGCTAAATAAAAATCTTTATGATAGTTTTGAGCGATAGATATTAAACGGTATTTTACTTTCATCTCATATTTGTTTATTTTAATTTTATATTCATTTATTCATTGCTCACAATGAGTCATCTAGAAGATTTTATGATTCTATTGTCTAGCGCAATTTGATTCGGCTGGTCAGTTTCTATTACATTATCATTCTAATAGCTCTGATTGTTCTTAGCGTAAGACATGGTTTTTTTTCGGTCCAGGCATGTGTTATGATTCGTTTTCGATTAGTTTGGTGTTTTGTTGGCGAGTTCAGTAAACAAAAAGTGATTTAAACTCACATTGTTTCATGCAGTAAGATACTTTGTTTGTGCTGTATATACAATCAACTAGTGCTCTTGTTTGTAATTAATTGTGCGGATTGTCAGAAAACGAAGTTTAGTATTGATCGAGTATTGAGTTGAAACTAGAAAGAAGTAGTTTGGTTGAAATAAGAGATGCGATTTAATTTATTCTAGATTCGCCGGCGGAGATTGTTTTTAGAATTTAATTATTTGTAATTATACAGACACAACGTACAAATCTGATGTTTGTGTTAATGAACTGATGCACTCAAAATTTCGCTCATATATTTGTTTCTGTTATCCACATGAAAGCTATTCTGGGAAAAATCTGCTAAATTAAATCTGCGGATAGAATAATTTAATTTGAAAAAAAAAATATTTGTGAAAAATAGATGAAATACATTAGAGGTTGGAGAAACACATATTCAATCGCCTATTAAAGCAGGCCTATCAGTTAATAGTTGGAAACCAACCAATCATTATACATCTCTAGACCGACCTAGGTAAAATGATAAGTATCGACACGATTTCAGAGTTTCACAATATACGCTAGCAAAAGAAATATTAAAGCAAAGTAAAATTATCATCGTACCAACCACTTTACATTAAAGATGATATTATTCTCACTTTAGTCTTCATTTCATAATCAATTTTCACGGGTGCAATGTGACTAGAATCTTTGCTTTCTTTATCTCTTATATGATTTGGGCACCAGCTCACAATAAATCTAATCCAATTTAATAGATACGCTTAAGTGTACGTCGATTGTCATTTAATATTTAATAAACAATAATAAACAATTTTCTGGCCAAAGTGGCTTCTATACAACTTTGCACGCGAATTCCCCAATTTTTCGCTAGTATATCTATGCTAACAGCCATGCTATCAAAATAAAGTCACGATGGTTTTTCCGCTGCTTTCCTAGTTTTCTTCCTACATTCATGAACATACTTATGTTGTTACTGTGAACTCCTGTTCGCCTATTATCTTCTATCCCTCCTCAGGTGTTCCACAACGTTCGATGCTTGGCCCCTTATTATTCTTAATTTTCATTAATGATGTCCCGGGTCTGCTAAACTCTTTTTCTCTTCTATATGCAGATGATCTAAAAATATTCAGTGTAATCGATACAATCGAAGACTGCTTACAGCTTCAGAATGACCTGCTCACTCTTGTCAACTGGTGTAATGTAAACCATCTTACTTTGAATGTTTTAAAATGTCGCCTAATGTCATTCACGCGTAAAACTTACCCGCTAGTATTTTCTTACTACGTTTCTGGAGCCTCTCTCGACGTCGTTTTTAATTTTAAAGACCTCGGAGTAATTTTTGACTCTAAACTTTTATTTGATCAACATATCTTGCACATAACGGCCAAATCGTCCAGACTTTCGGGTTTTATACTGAGATCTTCTAAATATTTTACAGATGTCTCCACTTGTGTGCACTTGTTTGTCTCGTTTGTCCGCAGTATCCTCGAATGTTTTCGCTAGTATATATATATATATATATATATATATATATATATATATATATATGTACAAATAGTAATATATATTATATATATACAAATAGTAATATATATAATAGTAATATATATTACTTACTTTATACTGATGTCAAATTTGGTGCCCACATTTCCAATATTTGATTGATGCGGTTGAATCTGTACAACGCAGGCTCACTCGCTATCTTCTTTACAAATTCAATTTGGCTTACCGTGGGTATAGTCCGAGACTTACCATGCTGCAAATACTATCCCTGGACTTTTTCTCGATGAATGCCTTCTGTTCAAACTGCACCGTCAACTTGTCCTATCTGACCTCTGCAACCAGGTTTCCGTTGGTGTTACGGATCGGTAAAATAGATCCACGTTAACGTTTAATCTTCCTTTTGCGCGGACTGATACGTACTACTTTTCACCGCTGTTACGTATTACCTCCTAGTGGTATCATTTATAAATTTCCTTCCACCGAGTTTTCGTTCAGTTTTCATTGGTTTGGACTTATCGAAAGTTGAGTAAGATATCGGGGTTTTTCAAGCACTTCCTGAAGGACGTTCCACTTTTTGTCACTCATTCTTCAGAACTACCCCTCCATTTCTCTGTTGACTCATCCAGGTTTTTTTTACTTTACTCTTTGGAATCCAATGTCTCGGTGGTAAATAAAATTGAAAAAATTTGCACTCTCGTAGATTCCAAACCTTGTATGTATATAGTTGTTTTATTTCTTTCAATTGGATCGCATACGATCATTTACCAGCTCACCGCTCATAGCTCTATGCGCTGGCCACACAATCATTAACCGACTCGCCGCTCTTTTGCGATGAGCTGGTTCCACAATAAAAGCAGATTTCTAAATAAGCACTTTGAAGTCGAGTGCTACTTTTATATTGAGCACCTATTTGAAGCTGTCAGATTTGAGCTTGAGTGAATTCCAGAGTTAGTTCTATTGTAGGAATCCCTAACATTGCAAATTTATTTTATCAGCTGTAAAAATGCCGATATAACATTATTATCTTGCAAATTTCGTTCTGTTTGTGACCGATAGAACACATTTTAAAGGTGACAGGAATCTTACTTTCATGTTTAAAATAATATCCGACTGAATTGTACTATCAAATAGAACGCTAGCGCATATTGCTTTCATATTCCAAGTTTGGTATTTTATGATGTCTATAAGTTTCTCCGTCATAAGATGATGAGGGCTTTTCAAAAGAATCTCCTCCTCGTGTTCATGTTTATTGCAAACAACCCTTGTCATGATTTCACTTCCTTTTACTTCGTTATAGGCATTGTATTTGAATGCTGAAAGCTAGTATTTATTTAAAAAAAACACATCTTTATCCACATTTCAAGGAAAATTTGCATTCTTGTACACATTCACTTTGAACGACCATACCTGGCAGCTTTGACTCAGTATCGATTCCATTCTACTTATTGTTACTCACAATTTCTTGCGAGCATAATTCATTTCTATAGCATTCGTTCGCTTCCGGACTGATATGACGTGCAATTCTACTAGTAAAAACAAACTGTTGGATGCTTTTTCGTTTTTATTAAACAAATATATTCTCATTTCTAATATACACAGTCACATTTTTATAGCGCCTTTGTTTTCGTTTCTATTATATTTCATAAAATCGAAACAATTGTATTTTATGAAACAGCTCGATAGTCAGTTGATATGTACATGTGACAAAACGTATACTTACACTACATATTGATTTTGTATTGATAGGCAGGAGTAGGGCTTAGTGTGTTGAAATTTTTAACGTACGAAAGACTCTTTCATTTCTTTTTTGCCGTAAATTGAAAATTAAAGCTGACATGTGAAATAGGGAGTTTTTTTTAGTTGTGGTTGGTTTTAGTACTTAGTGTTTCCAGGAAAATAGTTTAATTTTTAGGCAGGGTTATTGCAAGTATATCTTCGAAAAGTATTAAATATGTAATTTGATTATTGTTGCTTCAATCTTAGAGAAGAAAAGATTTCAAGTTGCAAGGAAACAAACATGCATGAAAAGGAAACAAACTTTTTATAATCGTCTTAATCCGTTTGGTTTCGTTTGTTATAATATTCACCATCCTCTAAGTATTAATCCTCATTTGCTTTGTTATTTGCATCAAAAAAGTCACACCAGTAAAAAAAAGTCACTCCGATAATAAGTTTCTAAAATGTTACTGTTTTCTTTTAGATTCAAATCAGTGTAATGATAACTCGACGACGAATTTAATTGCATCGCAAATTAGTTTAGCATCAGATGGCTCACAGCAGAATATCAATTGCACTACAGAAAATATTCCTAAATCGCCATCTGTATTGCGAAATTCAACAACATTTGGCGAACATAGTACAACTCCAAAGCTAAGTGATCATTCGAAAAATGCATCATCGATTTCAATGTCACCGAAAACAGGACCGGCTGGTGATGCATCATACAGTGACGGTCATGGACATTCGACAGTATCCTTAGGTAAGTTTGTTTAAAAGTCTAATAATTGTACAGGCATTTGATTAGTTGAGCAAAGCACTGGGCGGTGAGCCGTAACAGAGAATTTGACTTTTAATTTAATTAAGCTAAATTAATTTGAACTATCTATGAATTGTCTTTATTTTTTCCGCACATTCTTAATCCAATTAGAATAGCCACAGCAGTCTTCTTTGTTTTGAAGTGTATGTGCGGCTTAATGAAAATTGTTCTAGGTTTAACTTTTCAAATGTCTGCACATCTTCTTCCTTTATTTCTTAAATTCACGATAATTAACCTATCTAGACTCAGATTCGAACCGAACAATCATAACATCAACACGTCACGCACTTTTGCCTTGGGGTGTCCAGTCCCGAGCTTCAATTATTGGAACACCAGTAATATTTAACATGGGAGACATGCAGGCCGGTGGTGATGGTGCCCTTAGACCGGGCGAGATAGTTATGCGTAATCTTTTCAGTGATTTTACCCAGCAAGCTGAAAAGAAAATCGAAGCAGTTATGATGGAGAGCGCTGACAAAAACTTATCGAAACTTCTACAACGTGGCGAAGATTCACAGTTTGATCAATTACTTTCGGCTATGGGCACAGTTACTGAACATTGTCTACCATCTTTGCTGCATACTTTGCTTGCATGGCATCGCCGTCAAATTTCCGATCTTGAAATTAAAAATGATTCGAAACGCATCGAAAAGATCGGTCCCAAACCTGCACCAGTTCCAGCTGTAGTAGATCACGAGTTTCAGCTACAGCGTCGCGAATCGGCTGTAGAGTTTATTTTTTGTTTGGCTCTGATTGAAGTTTTGAAGCAACTGCCTTTCCATCCGGGTCACGAGGATATTGTCAAGAATATTGAAAATCTAGCATTTAAACATTTCAAGTATAGGGAGGGCCTACAGAACAATCCGAATGCACACAACATACATATGATTGCAGATTTGTATGCGGAAGTTATTGGCGTTTTGGCACAGAGTCGATTCAGTTCGGTAACGATATTGAAAAAAAAATTATTTATTGGGTTTAGATAAATGATTTATTTAATCGTAGGTACGAAAACGATTCATGAGTGAACTGAAAGAGTTGAGAGCAAAAGAACCCAGTCCAAATACAACGCAAAGCATAATAAGTTTATTAATGGGCATGAAGTTCTTTCGCGTGAAGGTAAGCGGACTCGAGTATATTCGACATCAAAATATCACACTTGAATTCATATATTTTTCCTTCTAACATCTAAAATCAGATGGTCCCAATAGAAGAATTTGAGGCTTCATTTCAATTCATGCATGAATGTGCGCAATATTTCCTGGAAGTTAAGGATAAGGACATAAAACATGCTTTGGCGGGACTTTTCGTTGAAATTCTTGTTCCCGTAGCAGCGGTAAGATTTTGCTAAATTTTCAGTAAATATATGCATTGTGCTAATGTTTTTGAATTTCGAAGGCTGTGAAAAATGAAGTGAATGTTCCTTGCGTGAAAAATTTTGTTGAATTACTGTATGCACCAACGTTGGATGCTTGCACTAAATCCAAGCATCGTTTAGCACTTTTTCCGCTCGTTACTTGCCTGCTGTGTGTCTCGCAGAAAACCTTCTTCCTAAGCTCGTGGCATTATTTCTTGGCGATGTGCTTGAGCAACTTGAAAAATCGTGACTCGAAAATGAGCAGAGTTGCATTGGAATCTCTTTATCGATTACTCTGGGTGTATATGATTCGTATAAAATGCGAATCCAACTCAGCGACACATTCTCGTCTGCAGAGCATTGTAAATTCATTGTTTCCTAGGTAAGATTCGTGAACAAAAATATCTGTGTATTAAGATTGTTTTACGAAATATTTTGCAGAGGCTCTAAAACTGTTGTGCCCAGAGATACACCTCTTAACATCTTCGTGAAAATAATCCAGTTTATAGCTCAGGAGCGGCTGGACTTTGCTATGCGTGAAATTGTTTTTGAGCTCCTTTGGGTCGGACGTTCTATAAAAGTAAAATTCAAGCACTATTAAAACTCGGTGTAGACAGAAATGATTGATTGTTTATTAATAGGTGATCATGACTCCTGAGAGGATGAGTATAGGACTGCGAGCATTTCTTGTAGTTGCGGACTCATTGCAGCAGAAAGATGGAGAGCCACCGATGCCGCGGACTGTCGGTGTATTGCCATCAGGTATGCATGTTTTAATTGATTTCCTTATATTAACTGTCATCGTAAAAATGTATTTTTGTGTACCCAAAGTATAGAAGTTAGCGCAATAATATTCTCTATTTGTATTTTTTATTAAACCTTGCTATTTATTAAATCTTGCATAGATATGCAAAAATGTGCTTGAAAACTAATTATTTGATGTTTAATCATTGCTCAGGAGCTATTTTACTAAGTTACTAATTACTCTTCAATCATCACTGAGTTTTTGCAATTTTCTAGGCAATACTCTTCGCGTAAAGAAGACCTATCTCAATAAAATGCTAACGGAGGACACTGCTCGAAGTATTGGAATGTCCAATTATTTTCCGTACGTTCGACGAGTATTTGTTGATATATTACGAGCCTTGGATGTTCATTACGGACGGCCGTTGATGATGACAAACACACAGAATCAAAACAAAGAACCGGACGAAATGTTAACGGGGGAAAGAAAACCACGAATCGATCTCTTCCGTACTTGTGTTGCTGCAGTTCCACGTCTTATTCCGGACACTATAACTGCTCAAGAGCTAGTTGATATGCTGTCACGTTTAACCGTTCATATGGATGAAGAATTACGTTGCTTAACAAACCAGTCACTGCAAACACTCGTTCTAGACTTTCCCGATTGGAGGCAGGATGTCGTTCATGGCTACACTCTGTTTGTGGTTCGTGATGTAATTGATACATTCCCGCAGTTGTTGGAGAATTGTACACGATTGTTGCTTCTGTTTTTGAATATCTGGCGATGTAATATCGGAAATTATACGACGAATAATAACACTAATCAAAAAACACCAACGACAACAACTAGCTCAGTTCAAGTAAGTGTTAAAGAGAGTGTGACTTCGCAGCAGCAGAGTGTTCTAAAAGTTGGGACGACGAATTCGAACTCGAGTGGAGCGTCGAGTGTGAATTCTAGCGGTGTTTCCAGCATGACGCAGCAAACTGTTGTTAATTTGCTAGAACCAACAGCGAAGAAGAACGAAATACCTCTAGCTACAACTTTTCATTATGTGCAAGGATTTGCATTGATATTGTTATGCAACACGCGTCCTTTTGTCAGGAAGTTGGCCACATTAATTATGAAAGAAGTGAAAACGCTGATGAAATCACTTGGTTTATTGGAGGTGGAACCACCTTTGATTGATGTGATCGATAAATGTTGTCCTCAGGTAATTTATTTTGTATTTTTTAATCTTGTGAATTCATACATGAGTAGTGTTTGTGCGAAACCTTTTAATAATTTTTAGCTCAATTTAATTAGACAAAATTTAATATATTAAATACTGTTTTGCTATAGAATATGCATGCAAAATGCATTTGCGTCATTTTAATTTGCACAAAATCATATTATATTTTTAATCTTATAAGTTCTAATTTTATATATCTATACTTAATATTTAGGTCCTCGAAAAAATCCTTCCACAATTGCCACAAGCTGAAAAGACCGCAATATTAAATTCAACTCTAATTGATCTACAATGGATTACAGATCGAAATAGTGGTGTGTGGGTCAGTGGATATGTTGATGGTAATGAATATCTAATTTAAACGATTGTACAGTTTAAAAGTTGGATTTATTATAGATTCATCTAAATCGTCTACATCAACATTGAACTTGTCTCAGTCTGGTAATCAACAACAATTCGATCCTTGGCTGGCCTGTCTCTTTGGTTTCATGGAAAGAAACAAGGTTCTTCAACAGTGTCCATCTGTATGCACTCAAGCTTGGCCAATATGCTATCAACGAGTAACAACATTATTTAGCGTCATTGATCCAACGTAAGTTCAATTGTGTCATGAATATACAATTATTTTTGTTTTCCCCAATTGTTTTGTAATTTATCGCGTTCAATTTCCAGTAGGGATTAGAGTAGTATATAGACTGCAGGATAGTTAAGCATATCAGACTCTTTGAACCATTTAAGCTTCATATTCAAAAAATATATCGAAGCTACAGAAATGTTGTAGAATAATAATTCAACACAAGAGGAAGTTTTACATTTACAATAATTTCGTGTCTAGATATTGGACAGAGCTTGGATGATGTCTGGACCGGCTCATCACTGCATCATCGTCAAACCGCCACATCATCTACTGATGAAAACCTCACAGCTCTACATCAAAGAGAAAGTCAAAAGTTTTAGTTTTGCATTAGAATCTATAATAAATATACATAATATCTATATAGCTTTAAGTGAATTAATTTGATAAAATTTTTTGGAAATATTTTTCATACATGTTAGTAATTTTGACTCTTTTGCCTATTAATTTTTTTTTTTTTTTTAAACACTAGATCTATTTCTATCCGCCGCTTTTGAATAACTCTCAAATAGTGGTTCAGTAAAATGAGTTAGTTGAACAGAGCTAACTCAGTGAAAAAAGTAATTAGACCCGGCTCTAGTTCGGGGCAAGTTAAGAGCGGGCGATGGGCCACTTACTGTTTAATTCGGATGTGCTTCCAAGCTTTGGGGTAGCTGGATTCATTTTGAAGATGCGGGGCTTTAAAGAGAGCGCAGCTGAGTAGGCTCGAATCACTTACTAGGCAGCTATTCTTGTTGTGATTCCAACCGCAGATTAAGCATCTGTCGGGGAGAAAACAATGTCAGGTGCCTTGTCCATATTGCTGACAATTCCGACATTGTTTCGACTGATTATGTTTACGGCGTCATCGAACCTTTGTGCACTCGAATCATTGTATTTTCAGTAAGTTAGAAAATTTGACTGTACTTCGCTTAAAAATACAGAAGATAGGTTGCCTCATCTTGTCTCATGTAAGGACGCTTGTCAACAGGCGGGATTATTATTTTTAATGCTGTCGTACGTAATGTTTTGCCCATCAACTAAGGATTTCTTTAAGGACGCACAGTCCGCATCGTGGATCCGATGCAACAAAAATTTAACCGTAAAAAATAACTTTCTTGTTTGCTAGGTGTGCACGTAGTATCGTGTGAGAGAATAGTGTACAGAGGATTATTTTTATACCGTTACTCAGTTGTAATTTCAAATATTTTATACCGAGTATAGGAAACATGAAGTAATCCGTTGTTTGCGGGAAGATCAGATAAAGGCTGATAATAATTAGACGATTGGGCCATAATGTTAAAGCTATATTATTTATCGAATTCTTATAAAAATTCAACAATACTCCGACAATATAGAAAACAAATTATTGATTATGTTGACGTAAAATAAAAGAAACTTTCCTGAAAAAATATCGAATAATTACTGATCTTTATAAGCATTTCATAACATTTAATTTTTTTCTTCCAGTCCCGTAAGTGATAATCGCGCCTCTCTACTCCGAAGCTCGGGACCGACAAAGAAAACTCCAACTGAAAGTCAAAAGGATCACTATTTGAAATTATGGCGTAATCAAGTTGCAATAGCAATGCGATTAGTTCCACAAATACCGAGTATTGCAATCCGATGTGCATCGCCAGATTTAAGCTTAAGGTAAGTGTCATATTTTATATTTTGGATCATTTCGCATTACATTTGCACACATGCACTTCATGTCGTTGTTCTTACCCTTTGAGATTTGAAACATGAATGAATAAAACGAATTTCGATTGTGATTTGAATTGAACATAAAAATATATATGTCTGATAAATTAAATCGAAGGCATAGTAACATTTTTGGTATGAAGAACTGAAATTTAATGTTCGTGTTCATTCATGTAACAAGTCTTTGTTTGTACAATAATTTCATTAGATCATCCTGAAATTAATGTCTCATGGTAATATTACGTGAATATTATTTGGTTTGGTGTCTTATATGTATTAATTTCTGGTCACTTTGCATTCATATCAATAATAAATATCATTTTGTGTACTAGGTAATTTACAATTTTATTTTGATTTGTAGCTGGTAATAAAGTTTCATATCTAAATTTGATGCTATCATTTGTTTCATCAATGTTTGCAATTAAAAATGCTTATTAATTTTTAAACATAAATATATATACATATAGATTTCAATCGTACACCGATTTTATATTAAAATATTTCATACACTTTACCATGGTTATTTTTAAGTTCCATTACGAAAATGGTGTTAAAGCAAACAATTCAGAATACACAATATCATACAGACAGTTTAGAATTCATACTAAATTTAAAAAAAATTCATACTAAAGTCAAATAGAGTAATTTATGCAGCGTAAAGTATTTTCCTTTGTCCACCTCATTTCTCATACCCAAGTTTTTATTTATATTTTAAAAATTTATTAAATTCGCCAATAGAAAAATGATAAAACTAAATCTTAATGCTGTTTAATCATTCGAATCATTCGTTTATATTGTGTTAACTATACGTTATTCCCTCTATAAAAAAGTTTAAGACGAGAGAAGGAAAATTAGTTTTTTCAAAGCATACATTAAAAATGGACTGCAACGATGTAAGCCCCTATATATATGTCCTTTTTAAAAATATTCTTTCTCTTTTAGACACTTTTGGATATTTTGATAATTTTTGATTTTGATTTTAGTTAGTTAATCAAGTAAAAAATTAATTGTCCTAAAATACTTATATAACTCATTTGAAAAAGAAACGCAGGTTTGTTGTAGTTTTTCGCAGAATTTTTCGCATAAATAATATCGTGGGATCTCAAGGCCATCACTGCTATCATGAGCTGGGTTTGATGTGTTGTTTTATCATGATTGTTTTTGAATAATTTTGTTTTTAGTGCAGTATACGCCAGTAATGGGATGTGATGAGGTTAATTCAGAGATAAATTCAAAGATTTTTCATGCACCAGCAGCTAAACATATTTTCCATTCCTGAAACAACAAAATCATTTTTATGTAAAAAAATTATTCATAAAATCACTTTTTTTGACTGTGCATTGTGTGGGTTTGAGCAGTAATCCAATAAATTCTTTGCCTCGATGCCAAATTACATCATTAAATGCTTCAACCATTCATTGGTTTCAACACAGTTTTTATCAAAAATTTTGAATTGAAATTTTCAAAATGAATTTCAAAGGGGCACATCTGAGATGTGCAAACATTTATTTCACCATTCAAATAGGCAAACTATTTTTCTGTGGCAAATGCATAAACACATTTTTTGACATTGGGTGTTATTTCATATTTGCCTGGCAGTTTGGAGTGTTTTTTGCCATCATTGCTTAAAAGAAAGATGTGCCTACAAAATATTTGGATTTCCATTTTGACAGATGGTCCTCGATTTCGGAAACGACCTCAAGTTATCGCGTCGCTTATCCAGATGCTTACATTCCTTTAAGATTCTCATCGGTAACATTGCCTGATATATCTATCAGTTTAAGTGGAGTTTTAAGGAAAGGGAGGTAAGTTATACTCATTATTGAATGCCGTCAGTTTTGTCTGATTTCTATGGGTTTTATGGCTGAAATGGAAAATTTCGATGCAAAGAATACGATTTGCTTTCGATAAAAACTGCAAATATATTAAGGGCGTAAATGCTAGCTCAAAAACTTATCAAAACTAATTATAGCCAAGGGCACCACTGTGTTTACTTAACAAAAAGTAAACAAAAGTTTACTGCTGAATCCAAAAAGTAAACTTAAGCCGTAGTGCAATGTTCTAGTATGAATCAGCCTCATAAAAAACTAAACTAAAATGTAGAAACTTTAAAAGAACATTTTAGTTTAGTTTATTTAAAAAATATATGAAGAAGCAATTTTTAAGTAAAACTCTAATGCTAAGCATCAACATTCGCGTTATTTTGTGGATGTAAAACATGGACTCCCCGGAAGCATTCAAAATACATTTCTTAGGGTTCTTAGGCAAAGAGAGCAAATTCTCATGGCGACCGATTTCGAATCAGGTACGAGGGTTGATCAATAAGTAAGGATAATCGGTTATTTCCAGTACTAACACATATACTCACCAAGTCAGCATAAAAAACATATAATTAGGCCACGATTCCAGGGAGGTGCATTCATTCGAATACAAACAGTCGAAGAGAGAACATCAAAATGGAGAAACACGAAATTAGAGCTGTCATTAAGTAACCTCTGTTTGAAAAAATTGTCTACCAGAGACATACACGGCGACATGGTGGAATATTAGGGGACTCTCCTCCTCTATATTCCACCGTCGCACGCTGGGCCAAGGAGTTTAAGCTGGGAAGAACACCGCGAAAGACGTCCATCCACATCTCTCGCTGAGGACAACGTAAAAAAATGTCGAAGATATCGTGTTGGCAGATCAAAGAGTGACCCAGGGATCTCATATCATATGGTAGTGGTCGAAAAATCTTTGCCAACAAATTACATGTGAAGGTCTCTGCGCGTTGGGTACCGAGAATGTTAACGGACGAGCATAAAAAGAAACGAGTCGACATTTCAAGGATGAATCTCGAAAAGTTCCAGGCAGATCAGGAGAATTTGTTGTCACGTTTCGTGACCATGGACGAGCCCTGGATCCACCATTTTGATCCAGGAACCAAAATACAATCGATGACCTGGAAGCGACCCTCTTCACCGACGCCGAAGAAATTCAAAGTGTCGAGTTTGGCAGGAAAGGTTATGGCATCAGTTTTTTGGGACGCTGAAGAAATTATTATGGTGGAATATTTGGAATAGGGAGCCATAATATCAGGCTCTTACTACGCAGACGAAATAAGAAGATTGCGAGAGGTAATGACGGAAAAAAGACACGGCAAATTGCGAGCCGGAGTTCTGTTTCATCAAGATAGCGCACCGGCTCACAAGGCTGCAGTTGCGATGGATGCAATTAAAGAAACCGGATTCGAACTGCTTGAGCACCCGCCCTATTCGCCAGATCTAGCTCCCAGTGACTTCTACCTTTTTCTTTGGCTCAAACAACACCTTCGGCGTAAGAAATTTGAAGATGATAGCGAATTGATGGTCTCTCTTGAGGTATTTTGGGAGAGCTAAGATCACGATTTTTTTCTAATTCATGTACTCTATTCTTTCTAGTCTAATTCATGTACTCTATTCTTTCTATTCTTTCTCTATTCTCTCTATTCTTTCTAGTTTATGTACTCTATTTCCAAAATACCTTCAAACAAGCACGTATGTTTATTGAAATCTGTTCATCCTATCGTTTTATTGTTAACAAATCTTACATCCACGTAAACAATGTTAATTTTTCACAGGACATTTTTCGCTTTGCTATTAGAAGTTGATTGTTTTCTAATAAGCATTTATCATGCTCAGTTATTCACCTAATGCCGAATTTACACACAGGCAAATGTTGGCGAGCTGAGTGTGTAAATGGTCCAATCGTCTATTCACCCCTGTTTTGTTTCACATGCCAAAACATAGTGGGAAGTAATTTTACAACTTGCTCGACGAAACGTTCAGGGAGAGTGTAATTGCGCCTTTATTGAAATCCTTGTGCGTGATTGTAGCGTGTTTGTAATGAGGCCATGTCGATTGCTTTCATGCGAAATTGACTCAAGCTGTTGTGCTCTAGGTCAATGTCACGGCGAACAGATGAAGAAAAATGGATTTAAACATCTATACATATGAATACGGTATATGAACTGAAAATTCATAAGAATATTATTCGAATGAATGAATACTATTAGACTGCTGCGATCATAAGATACTGAGAGATATTCTTTGAATACAGACCATCTAATTGACTATGACTTCAATTTATTGCAATTTGATGTAGCTTCGCATTTTTTCTTGGAAGACTCTGACTGTTATTAGGATTAGGATGCAAAGCTTGTTATATCATACTGTCTTCTGCAGCAAAATACTTCTTGCCAAATTAGTATAATTGAATTTATTCAGGATATCTTCTTCGAAACGGATTAGAGATTTTTTTAATATTTGTCTATCAGGCTCTAAACCTCAACTACCGAAGTAAAGACGTAGGGGCTCGTATCGGTGATAGGAATTTTCTAATGCATAAGAAATAATTAGCTGTCAAAAAAATCTCAGCGCTTTCGTTTCATTATTTTACTTTTTTATTTTTTATTTTATTTTTTATTTTTTTTTTTATTTTTTTTTTATTTTTATTTGATACAACTCCTAGAGCTATTGGCATCTTTGATATGTTTTTCGTTTGATATTTTGTTGACCTGATTCTTGCCCATTCTATGCTCTATGGTAATTGTGATGTTTTTCAAAGAGATACACGGAATCATCAAAGGTTGTTCTACCACTCCTAGTTTTATGAATTTGTCATTTTTCAAGTTTACGGTTTATTGATGTTATCTGGACTAGCTTTTCGAATGCGAAAGCTTTTGACAATGTGAATGAATCACAACGTTTTGTTACCCATTCTTCTAATATTTTTTAACATCCTTTTGGAATTCAAAAAGGTTCAATGCTCGATTTGTTTTCGTTTTTTTTTAAACAAAGACTTTTCAATGACATTCATTCGAATATCTTTTCTACTTCCCTCTTTTCTACTACAAAAAATTAGGTTCTCTAGTGTCAGCCCATTTGGGGTTTTCGCGAGTTGCGGCTATAAAAACTCCATTTTCATAATCAATATTTTACAAATATAAAATGAATATTTCATGTTTCACCTGGCTCCTGATTCGACTCAGGTACACCTATTCACCTAGTTTCGAATCAGAAACTCCACGCGTCAGCAAATAGTGGTCTATTTCCGGAATACTCTTCCAGATTAGGGCAGTATGGACAGGCTGATGGCCAAATCTATGGAGATATCCAGAGAAACCACCGTGACTAGTAAAGAACAAGGGCGTGTAGTAGTCTTTATCTCCACGTTTTCTCTCTAACTAGAATATTATAGGCGGAGTTAGGTGATAAAACCATCTCCGGAGAATTGTCATATATCGATTGAGGTTTGTCGCTAATCTTTTTTCAACGTGGGTTTTTGCGTCAGATTTTTGACACATTTATCCGAAATCTGCTTAATTTTACCGGTCAGTGTGCCGATGGGTATGGTCCCTGATATAGCGTGTGTATATTTTGGCGGCATCCAAAGATACGGTTTGAAAATCGCTTACGATTCTAAGCTCGCGCGTTTTGCTTGTAGATTGCTCACACTCGGGATTCATATTTGTTTACGGAACTGACGACAGCAGCCAGTAACTTCCATCTAATCGGCTTCGGGTTTATCTAGCTAGTGTTGGCTGTACGTTTGTTTTTTTTGGTACTGACATAGTTTATGTATTCTTGGGAGCCTAGCCTGTCGTAGAAAATCACCCAGAGAAACTTGTTTAATGACATCCAATTTGGGACTTGCGATCCAACTCTAAGCTGCATCAATTTTTGTCTAGCAATAAGTACCGACTCAACTTCGTCTGCCTGAAGACACTCAAAATATCGATATTTGTCAAGAAATTAAAATATATCTAGCTCTTGAATGATAAATCGGCTTTAAATTAAAACATCACTTTTTAGAAATAGTAGACAAACGAGCTCTGCTGCTTAAAAATTAAAATAATACCATAGTCCAAAATCTAATATAAAATATATTTTTTTCTTAAAAAATCTTACAATACAATCAAGCTTCGTTTTCAGTGCATAGAAAACGTCTTAATTTTCACTGTGTACTCCATGTTTTCTTAGACCTGATTTTCTTATAGACGAAAGTAATGCATCTGATAAAAGTATCATAGGATTAAAGAGGTTCGGATTGGTGTCTTAAAATCTTTATTTTTCGCTTCCTGCGATTTTTCACTAAGCACTCGTATGGACAGAGGACTATTGCAATAGCATTTATTCCGCGAATGAGTATTTTGTGCACGAATGCAGAGATTAGATACCACGGATCATCATTAACGTGGCACAACAGCCTGACGTCGGGCCTTGGCCGCCTGGATCGATTTCCTCCAATTGTCTCGGTCACGTGACCGCGTCCTCCAGTCTTGGAACCCCAATAGTTGCTCGGCGTTCGCATACACTGAGCTCTCCCAACGAGCTCTGGGTCTTCCTCTTGGCCTCGCTCCGTCGATTCGTCTTGCGTTCATGACACGTTTTGGCATACGATCGTCATTCATGCGTTGCACGTGCCCAGCCCACTGTAACTGTTGTAATTTCACGATCTTGGAGACTTCCAGCTCATCGTAAAGTTCGTACAACTCATTGTTGTACCGGATGCGCCATCCATCTCGGTCGCGAACAGCCCCAAAAATCCGCCGTCGAACTTTCCGTTCGAAGGTGTCGATCCTATTTTCGGAGGCTTGGGTCAAGGTCCATGTTTCGCAACCATAGCACAGCACAGGTCGTATGATAGTCTTATAAACGCGGAGCTTAGTTTTTCTGTGCACATATTTCGATTTCATAATGGGGAGGACCGAGAAGAATGTCTTATTTGCTAGTTGTATCCGTCGCTTAATTTCGTCAGTTTCGTTGGCGTCACTCGATAGATTGCTACCCAGATAAACGAAGTTGTCCACGAATTTGATGCAAAGGTCCCCTACGTTGATAGTCGTCTGCGCTGGCGTCCTTGTCCTAGATTGCATCATAACTTTCGTTTTGTCCTCGTTGATTCGTAGTCCAACTTCCTTTGCAGCGGTGTCAAGTCTAAGCAGAAGTTCTTCTGCATCGGTCAGTTTTCGTGCCATGATGTTAATGTCATCCGCGTATGCTGCCAATTGTGTCGACTTAAAAAGTAGCGTGCCGCTGGTGTTTAGGTTCACTGCCCGAATAGCGAACTCAAGTGCCAGGTTGAAGAGCGTGGGCGCTATTCCATCGCCCTGCTTCAGGCCACTCAAAGTTTCAAAAGTATCCGTCAATCTGTTCTGGATTCGGACTTGCGAGACGGAATTGGTCATCGTCATCTTTACAAGTCTCACTAATTTGGCCGGTATACCAAATTGCAGCATGATGCTATATAGAGCGCCTCGGTTGATGCTGTCATAAGACCACGGATACCCGAATTAATAATCAATAAATTCAGTAAAATTTACGGCATATCCACATGATAGGATCTTCAATATAACACTAGATCTGTGAATTAAGTCATCACTCAACTCTGTGGTGTTTGCACTCAGGAAACAGTTTAAAAAAATGGCTCACTAAATCGTTTGTAGTTCCGTGTTTTTTTTTTTACCATATCCAATAAAAGATCCATTTCAGATTTGACAGATTTTATTTATACTCTGCAGTGTTTTTGATTTGGGACTATTTTTTTCATCTCCTCTATGAATTTTCACTTTTCTTTTCACATCAGGTTTTATAATTTGTGAAGTCATAGTCGACGGTTAAAGCTCAAGCTTTGGCTGGAGAAAATTTCTTTGGATTGAGCACTGTTTCAGGATTTTGAAATTTGCAGCCACATTCTTAAAGCAATGCCAAGCTGATTTTTCTAAAACGTTCAATTTTCCTTCGAATTTCGGATCTTTTAATAATTCCCTGATTTGAGGTCCTACGAAGATGCCATCTTTGATTTTACCATCACTTGTTCAATATGCTTGAACTCGAGAAATGTGTATTGTCAACCTTAAACGATATAGATGAAACTGGTATAGGTAAATTGTCATCATGAGGAACAGGTCTTATTGCTGAATACAAATTAGGGTATTGAACTGTGTATTTTGTCCTTATTCCTTTTGTTGGAGTCTTTCTTATTGAGTTGTATTGGAGTCTTATGGAGTTTTATTGGAGTCTCTAGGTTCAGTCCATATCATGGGAATAGCAAACGGCGTAAGGCGTGATCATTTCTTCCAATCAGTTAAATTTTTTACACATGTTATGCAACAAATATGTGGGGCCCAAGATCTGTCTTGATGAGCCACCCCAAAACTAAAATACTCGCGGTAACACTTCAACATAAAATCAGAAAAATTCCGCTTCGATTTGTGAAAGTCAGTGCACCAGAAATATAACAAAAAGAGGTAGGATCGTTACTAAACTTTCTCGACATATTCGCGCAAGCACAGAAGTTAATTAAAATCAAAAAAAATTTTATTTCTTAGCGAAAACAAATATATAGCACTCCTTTTTTTACGGCCGTCCATATGCGTTTATCGCGCTACAATACCGAAAATGAACTTGACCTCATCACAAGAAAACAGAGGGTGATTGAAAAAAAATAAATGCGTTTTCGGAATGAGGGTAAGTACTCAAAACACGATCACCTATCAGAGTTCGTGTTGCATGAACACTGTTGATCAGTGTTGTAGAAGAAAT
Source organism: Nemotelus nigrinus (assembly GCA_947369275.1). Classification (NCBI taxonomy): domain Eukaryota; kingdom Metazoa; phylum Arthropoda; class Insecta; order Diptera; family Stratiomyidae; genus Nemotelus; species Nemotelus nigrinus. The sequence continues at coordinate 42,750,482 of OX376373.1, read as the reverse complement.
TCTTGTAAATGGTGGGACAATTTAAAGTAAGTACATTGGCTTAAATAGGAAATGTACAAATGCTTGTCGTCAACTTTCTTCTCCCACTTCCATTCAAAGAATGAAAGAGTTTTGAGCTACTTCTTCTCTTTCTCAAGAAAGCACTGTTCGATCATATTGCATTCGCTCCATTTGGTTTTCAATTTATCTCCGCACTTCTGCACCCATCGAGCCAACTCTTCCTCTTTTATTGGGCAAATAATACTCTATGAGTCTCCACAAGTCCTTACAGCATAAGCATACAGCATATGGGCTCTAAAACCGTAGGAAACTTTTATAATAACTTATTTTTTAAGCTTTGATCAGCCAAAACGTTGATCAGAACCACTGTGCATGCGCATTTCCACAGTCATTGTTTAACACGTCTGCAGCTCATCCAAAAAATAACCAGATTTGTGGACGAATGCAAAGTCCTTTTTAATCTTGACTGCACCGGTCCTCTGTATCTGTATGTACGGTAGTGTAAAAGGAAAAAAATACCACTATATGTCCAGTTCTTTTCATAGTATGGACTATACCCCCTCATTTCATCAGTATCTGGTACATGACGTCATTAATACATGCGCAATTTTTATACAATACAATTTTTGAATGTACCATGTCGGGATCTTGGCTTTTTGGTTCATGCTTCATTCTAATGCACATACCAACTGGTCCGCCAGTTTATTAGGCTATAAATGCACTCTAAGTTCCAGATCGCGAACTTGGCAAGCGAAAAAAGGTCTATACGATCTATAGACGAACAAGTTGACCTTCCCTCAGATTATGGTTTATTTACCATACCACTGATGCATATCTAAGGCCTGCCAATTAAATGAAATAATCCAGAAGTCATGTAAAAATTGATCCTAGCTAATCGTAAAAGCGTTCCTATTTCGATTTCGAGTGTGGAAGTTGAATCATGCTCTCATACTGAGAGGGGACCTCACTGTAACCAGAATTATCGAACAGATATGATAAAAACCAATAACTACAAGCGAACTATAATGCTAAATCATATATTATGTGCTAAAACAGAATTGTTGTCGTTGATGAGTTCGTTGTGTGTATATGGAAACAGCTGTCTTAAAGTGTTAGATGTGGTCTACCTAACAGCAGACTGAGCAGAGGACTTAATATTCCAGTACCACCCAATTGCGGATTTCCTCCTATGCCACCAAACTGCGGATTTCCTCCTATGCCACCAAACTGCGGATGTCCTCCTATGCCGCCGAAATGCTGTCCTCCAAAAATTGGATATGAACCACCTGGATATATTTGTTGGTGGAACGGTGAATATGTTTGATAATACTGAGGAACACTTAGCACTGTTGAAATGGCCAACGTCAAAATTAAGATATTCGAAAGGAGCTCCTGGAAAAGAGTATTGCTTTGAAAAATACCTTAAGAAAAATTCAACTTACCATGATTTATTTGAATTGAAAGATCCGTACAACACCGAATATGAATCAAAATTGTGCTCTGTGCATTCAGTTCGGGTCCTATTTATATTCCGATCAGCCAGCATTCATGACGAAAAAAAAGGCTCAGTCATAATAATAAATTACTCATCACACTTCTTGAGATTTATGCTGACATTTTTTTAAGCGATCTAGGCTTAATCTCGAATTATTTGTAACATAATACAAAATTTTGGATGCAACCAAGCAGATTGAAAGATATCGAACCGGACGAGTTCTGTAAAAACAATCATAAATATATATCTGGTAAATACATGCTATATTTGTCAGCGGGTTCTACTGCTGAATTGTTCTTCGACTCGAGCTAACAAAGCCATCGTATAATTAGTTCATTAGTTCACTTATTGTTAAGGTGTGCATTTCAGTATTTTATTTGTGTGATGCACACAGTTTTAGTCGAATTGACGTGTTTGGTGATTAAAAATCATGTAAATTATTACGACAATAGGATGGATATTTGTGCTGGTATGGTGGGAATGATTCGACGCTGCGAAATAAATGTTAAAATTTTTAAGTAGCGTTTTTGCTGAACAAAGAATTTCGTTAAATATTAGAGCATTAAAACCACTGAAACTGAAAACAGGAAATTTGGAATAAATTGTCAATGGGTGCTTCCGAGGCACGAAATAAATTTCTGCTTAAGAACTAAACCTAAATTATTTGTATTCGAATTTATGATAATTTATATTATGTATCGTTTACCGGTTTTCACTTTAAAAGTGTTGATATAATGATTATTGCAAAAAATTGAAGACAGATTGTTTGTTTAATGTTCTTAATCTCTTTTGGGTCAATGATTGAACGTTTTTTTTTATAAATCGGTGCTAAATTTGTTTGCCAAGATTCAATCAATTAGTATCTCAGTCGAATTAGTTAGTGGTAATGTTACTTAAATTATCATAAAAATTTTTTTAATTGATTATTAAATTAACTTTCTATCAAATTGAACATCCCGATCTGAAACAGGGTGTCGTTGAACAATGCCTGTAGTTATGTTTTAATTTAACATATAAGATGCGTTTGACATCTTTCATCCTCAGTTATTCATGTTATTTAAATCTTTATGTGGGATGGTATCGTGTTTCAAATTCTCAAATTCAATTCAAATTCTCCAATTCAATTAATATAAATTCATATTATTTTCTTCTCAGCTTCGTACATATTTAAAGCGAATTCATATTCCTGCAAATCATAACGACATAACTTCAATTCGACTATGGAATAAGTTTATAAAAAAGTACCAAATTGCAGTGTAATATAACATGTTACCATTATGAAAGTATCTATGATCAGCAAGTTTTCGAACTACTTGATTGTATCACCCGCAACTAACGGCTCCGGAAAGTCAAGTACACTGTAAGCTCAAAGGGGAACTACGGCCGTGCCTGGGGAACAAAATATTTTCTTATAAATCCTCAAAAAAGGGAGGAAAAATAGTATTGAAGGAGAGTACGGCGGCTAGGGGAAATGAGACGAAAGCGGAAATTATAGGAGGAAAGAGTACTCTATTCTTTGGGGACTGCAAACCTGTGAAGGTTTCTCAGTCGCAGGGAACGCAAAAAAAGCTGTGAAAAATGGGACAGCTATCGGCGAAATCAATGCTGCAAAACTATGTATAAGTGTTTCCTAGGAAACTGAATGGCAGGAAGTGGAACCTCAAAGCCTATCCCCAGAGAAACGAGAGAAAGGTTGGCTGGTGCTGCTGATATTGTCAGTTCGGGACGAAAATGTCTCAAACGGATGGAAGCCTAGACATCACCCATTAGGTAAAGTTCTTACCGGCAAAAAAAGAGGTATATGCACAAAAAGTTGATGCTTTTTTGGTGTGAATTGGGATTCAAAAATGACGCTGAGAACATAAAGCATCCAGCTACACTAGATAATTTTCGACTTGCCTGCGTAGATGCCCACTCTATCAGCAGTGAACCGTCAAAGAAACACCAAGGTAGAAACGCAAGTCAACGCTGGCGTTTCTTAGCGTAGGGTACAGAAAAGTACCACAATTACCAATATATATCTTTTTGAGGCTAGTCCTTGAAGCACAAACACATCACCCGCGAAAGTAGAGAAGATAATTTCCGCAGAGGTTGCGTGTTCGTCAGTGTTTCGAAAAAGTATGGCAAATTACACGTGTACGATTCTTCGGAATGACCTGTAGAGGGAAATAGCAGATTTGAGACCAGTTTTCCAACCAATCATCTAAAGAGTGAATCGTCTCGCAACTGGGTACTAAGAATCATCAAAAATTCGCCGTTTTGAATCCTGATATTACATTATACATTGTCAGTTGTTAGATTCCTATCCCTCACAATACTGCAGGTAACAGTAATGTCATGTTCGATAAGCTGAATCCGAGCATTGTTGTCAAGCACTGGATCATAGATTAAAAAGATTTAAAGAAGAACACCACTGGGGAAGATGGTTTTAGTCTGATGACATTAATCGAACAGGGAAGCTTCTTGATGCTTAAAGAAAGATAATGAATGATGATGAGCTACTTATAGTATGCGATTAAGTTTAACTATGTGAAATATATACTCTTGTGACTGTCCATGAATGTGTCTTTAGAGCAAAGCACAAAAATCCAGTGGATCTCCTCTCCTATAGTTCCTTTCCGTAAAAGTTCGTAAACATTAATGCTGAGAATTTCTCTGCCTGAAAATATAAGGTTTGTTTATATCAACTTGCAGCATGCTCGTTCTTTCTTAAAAGCAAATATTTGGCAAAACTGCAAGCATTTCCTACATGGCATTTGTACAGAAGCCTTTGACTCGAGGCAGGATAATCTGTAGACTCAGCTCAGTAGAAGCGGCAAAAACCGTTCATGATGGAAAGTCAACCAGGCCGAAGACATGTGATCTGATGCCCAATCTGCTTGATGCCATCATGCTTAGAGAGTTTTCAAGCTAGGACCTGTCAATGGTCGTCCTGCGGTATCGGGATAATACTGAGCTGAAACGCGTAATTTTAGCTTCAGATTAACTTCCATTTGACTGCTTACTCCCACCGCACAGTTCTGGAGCTGAACGATTTGTTTAAGTACACTGAATTCTAAAGAATAGAACTTCCAGTGGGTTGCGATGCTAGCTGCCGGCACACCAGTTAAAGCAGCAACAACTGCAACGCCAGAGGAGACATATTCCATGATTTTATAACTGCTGCGTTATTGACATATCACTTTGTTCACCGGTTACATCAACTGAATGTTACATCATCAACTGAATGTAAATAGTTACATCAACTGAATGGCGCGTACCGAATGAGATCTCACATTCTGATCACCGCTACTTGATGTTCTCCTTATTTACGGATACAATACCTGTAAACGCTTTAAACAATGACGATATAGAACACTGCTTTATTAGAGGTTCGATACGAGATATATCTCCTGTTCTTGCGATACCTTCGGACGTTCAAGCGTCCCAATCCTATTTCGGAAGAAGATATGAAGTATTATTTTAAAGCAGAAGTGATTATAAGTGCCTAAATGATTGTATGATGAGATCTTCTTCAAGGACGGCTCAGAGATCGGCATTAGATATGAAGCTGGCTTCTGCCTGCATTCATAGAATGACAAGTGAACTTTTTCTCCCGGATAGTATGTTCCTCTGTTTGAAGAAGAAACATTCGTTATCTTAAGAGCTACTCTGCTCTGGGTACCGAGTTACTGCATGTTTGAAGGTTAGGAGATTGATGAGTTTTATAGTGAACTTAGGTTTGCCGATCACATCTGGATACGCCATTTTTCGGAAGTGGTTGATGGATTGATTTAAATCATAGCCTGGAGTGGGTCGAGAAGGTCTTTAGTACTGCAACCTCCTGGATCTATTGTGCCTTCTCCGCGTTATGACCTATAGAACAGGGTTGTGGAGTCGGAGTCGAAGCTAATTTTCATCAGCCGACTCCGACTCTAAAATTTATCACCAAGCCTAAAAATTTGTGAATCAATTTTTCAATTTTTGACTAGATTGAGAAGAAGTTAAAAAACTTCTTAAGTTGCTATATCAACCTTATATAATGACGAAAGAATTTCAGGCAGATGACCTTACACCTGGTTTTTTTTTTAAATCGAAAAGTCTTATCTCTCGCCTTTCGAAAATGAACGCAAACTGGGTCGATGCATCAAAAAATTCACTTCTTCATAGAGAAATTTGTCTCTTAGATAATGAAGTCTTTTTAGCAGCTATATATGTAGACCCTTCAGTCCGGGTTATCCTGATAGAAGATCAGCAAGCGCGTGCTGAAATTGCGTTATGCGAATTAGCTATTCGTATGAAAAGATTGCACACGGAAAGTGAAGCTATGGCTAGAACACAGCAGGGAACCATTCAGTCGTCATCATTTCCACCAAGTACTGAAGTTAATGATGAAGATGAATTCGAAAAATATCTTGACGAACAAGAACGAGCAAAGCGGCAGCGCTTAAATTTCGAAAAAAGTAGCGAAGGAGGAAATTCATCGCAACTGGAAGCCTTCAAATTGGATTTTTATAGGGCACTGAATGATGTTGGGAAGTTTGACCGAAGTTCAGCTTTGGAAGTAGAAGATGCCATAACGAAGTATCCCGAAATCGTTCAAAATGCAGCATTGCTCGTTACGGCATTACCCCCGACTCAAATGTCTGTGGAACGCTTGTTTTCTACCCTTAGAATAATTAAATCGAATTTAAGAGGAGCGATGAAGTCAGATCTGATTGAAGCAATATTATTTTTAAGAACTAACTCGAATTAAGTGTTTTCTGCGTTTTTATATTAGTGTGTGAAATGTAATAGGAATATTTTCTATTTCGAAACAAATCTCTTTGACAACAGGCGTGTTTTTTTGCTCCGATACAGAACAGAATAGAACTATGCCGCAAAAACAACGATCTAGTATAAAACAGCAGTGCATTCGCTAAGACTGACATAGGTTGCTATATTCGCTGTGGTACCACTAAACAGCTGAAAATAAAGGGATAAAATAACGAGTATACACTACCACAATCGTTAGAAAATAGAAAAAAAAAACTAACAGAAAATCATTTCTTTTAACTTTCTACACATTATGAGGGCTTTTTATAATTTCCTAACTACCAAAACATTCAACATAACCATGAAAAGCCCAAAGCCACTTCACAGCAAAAAAGACAACTTCTCATGAGCTTTTCTTTTTTCCATCTCAGCACATTCTATAGTTCAGCACTTGAACTACAAATGAGGAATAGAATTTCTGTACTAGTGAATTCACTGGGACAGGAGTGTTGTTGTTTCCAATGCGTATATCCTATTCTCTACTGGATAGAGGAGCAAAAAAACACGCCTAATATAGCGTAGTTTATAATTTAATGTTACTAAAGGAAACAAACTAGTAGGAAAATATGATCTAATTGTAAGACAAAAAACGATTTTAACCTTCTGGTTTTAACTTTATATTAGAGCTACGAATATTTGGAGTAGAAGTACGGAGTCGGAGTTGCAAATGTTAGAAGGCTTATCTTTGGAGTCGGAGTCGCAAGTTTTTCTTCCCGACTCCACAGCCCTGCTATAGAATGTGCAGGCTTATAAACCTGGATATGTTCCTTAACGGGACATTTATTATGTCTCTGATGTAGGGAAGAGCAGATCAAAGGAGCAGGAATCTTTGTCTTGCTGGTGCTGGATTGAATATGAGAAAATATTCTACACTGTCGTTTCCCCACAGTATCTGCAACAGTCGTCCCGCTCCTTACCTATTCTGTGGAGATATTTTTTGCAAGAAAGGTGGCCTGTCAGTGCTCCACATAAGCTCTTTTGTTATCGAAGCTAAGCTATTCTTTTGAGTGTTTTTAACCCTCAAAATTAAGCCAGTAGCTTTTGATCTTTTTCTTGCTCCATGTTTTAATTTCCTTGTCCGTATCTGCCTTTGTAAAGCCCCAATACGTAGAAGGGCCTTTGAAGGGCATTCTTGCTCCTTCTTGAGCTTTGGTATCAGTTTCCTCGTTTCCTCGGTGTCCTTGATGACCTTGAAGAGTATAGCTGAATTTATTTGATCGCGATTGATAGCCCTGAAAACTGTCTGATTATCCAATAGGATCTTAATTCTGACCGTTTTATTATTCCTTATCTTTGTTATTTGTGACGTTCTATGGTAGATAGTACTGCTTGATATATGGTGGCTTCCTTTGGGAGAAGAAAATGCATTTTGCACTTGGGATCTACAATCCCTGCTCCTACTTCATAATCCATCTTTGAACCATCCGTATACCAAATTTTTTTTTGTACGAGGGAGGTGGGCCATCCTTCCATATGCCACTCAATGGAATTGTAACCTCATACCGAAAGCTGCTTTCGTCTTTATTTGATCGCTGAGGTTCAACACTTCCATTATGGGCCTGATGTTCTTTAGGATTTTTAGGTGGCTTTTAAGGTCACCTGATTTGTACCTATAGACCTGTTGTAGGCTAATAATCTTGCGCCGCTTCCTCCTGAATTTTAAGATGTACCGGTTCAAGGTTTAGAAGAGCCTCCATTCCTGCCGTTGAGGTGGCAGGCAGGCCATCCTTTGAAGCTTGTTGAGCTACCACATTGTAGCTCCATATGGGATGGATGGATGATTTCACCATTTGTTTGTATGCCCCTAGAGTCTGCTTTAGAGATAGTCTCCAATTGCGCCCAACCATTTTTTTGTCGCCCAAAGTGCCTTAGCGGCCTTCAGTGTCGTTTTGTTAAGATGATTGTCCCAGGTGAGTTTTATATCTAGGTGGATTTCTATATATTTTACCTCAGGGCTGTTATCCTTGAGTCTGGACCTTTTCCTCTTGGCCTCTGGTGTCCTTGTTAAGAGTACCTTTTCCCTCTTCTGTGGAAATGCTCTTTTTTATGAAGAACTTCATGCGCTTTATTTCTGCCCCGCTCATGTTCTTCTTGCTTAGAGTTACTGTCGATGGCTCTTGCGAAGTCATATTCAGTGCTTCCATACTGCGGGAGAGGTCCTCCGCGATTTGTAAGGAGGTAAGTAGAAGTGTAGGCTTCGGGAGACTCTGCTGCATTTCTTTGTTCCGGTCTGCTTCTCTCTTTTTGTAAAACTAGCTTTTATGTTTGATCCTTGCCTTGTCTACCTTTTTGTTTTGATGTGGAGCTATGTTTAAATCCCCTCTTACTTTGGTCCTTCTTGTGTCTTTGTTCTTTAAAATCCTTTTGGGATTTGGGCTTCAACTGTTCCCTTAATCCCATTGAGAGTTCACTTTAAAGCACTAGAGCTCCGTTGTTAGAAGGCTCTGGGGCCTTTAGATTTGGAGCACTTTAAGCAGCCCCTCCTTTTTTTCTTTGGTACTCCCAATTTTATTCCCACTAGCAAGAGGTATATAAAAGACCAGGTGTATTATCCTCTATATCCTGGCTTAGGCATTACCGCGAGAAAGTTAAGATCACACTTCCATCAGCCTGAATAGTTACGGCAGGTATATATTGTCATATACTACATGTTATTCCCCTTATTCATCTGATGACTGGTACTGGTTGGTAAATACCCATAAAGAGAGAAAGCTAACTTCTAATGTGGTCAGGAATACAAAATTCTTTCTCTCAGAACCAAACCATGGGAACGCTGGATTCCTTCTCATCAAGTTGCCTGTATGCAACCGTCTATGCCCTATCACTGATCCGGGACTTTATAAATACATCCGAGAAACTCTAGTAGGTTGGTGGGTAAGGGCAATGGATAATTCTTTCCTGAGTGCTTAGAGTTGACAGATGCCTCCCGCCCAACCCACTCATTCAGTAGTAGCGGAAAACATATTGAAGAAGAAACGCAACTTCAGATGGAATGAGGCTGAATTGATCAAGGAAGTACAGCAGTTACCCAAACTTGATGTATATGAGTGCTTAAGCATTTGGAAAACTCCGGTAACTGTTAATCACCATTGTTCATGCCGATTTAAAATATATTTTCCCTATTGCTAGCAGTTACAGTTATATTGTAAAGGTTGTTAAAATGCAATTTTCTACTAAAAGTTTTTTTTATAGATGTAAGATAAAAATTGATGGTTAATGTTGGAAAATTATTTAAACTGATAGACGCGAATATATGTCCTGTAGAGGACAAAATTATCTTTCAAATAGAATCGTTGATTTACTAAGTGCTTTCGCTTAGAATGTTATACCGTATCATACATGTTGATGCATTTTTAAATTTTGGCTTCATAATATGTCATTGAATTTATTATGTTAAATGAGTAATTCGTCAAATAAATTTTAATACTCCTTTTAAATTTTCCTGGAAGTTTAACAAGTATATCTTTTCATGGATGTCTATTTAGTCGGATACACTTTGCCTGCATTATAGGTTTTTATGAGATTATTTAGTAAAAATTTTAGGTATATAAGCAATGTTACAATACAGGAAACCACTCAGATATTTTACTCACTAATACTAACAATACCTATTGCTAGAAACGTGTTGCCTTAAAGTTTCACACTCGGTAGTCTAATAGTATTCCTCTATTGTAAACCTGATGCACAAATTTCATGTAAAACACAATAACTTTTGGGAAAATATTATCTTTGCACTTGTCTTTTTCTTGTTTTAATTTTTATCATCTGATTTCATACCAATATGCTAACGAGTTCGCTTAATTTAATGATTTAACTTAAAAAGTTGTTTTCAGCTACACAAATAGGAACTCTTTCAGTCATTCCACGTCCTAACAGGCACATAATCCACTCAGACATTCATATTCAGACAATCTTCACTTTCACATCCCAAATAAATGATAATAAATGTATAAAAAAAATCGTATCTAATTTTCCGTTTATTCATTGACGTTGTTAACCAAATGAATCATATTTATGTAAACAAAATGTGTCAGCAACAATCATTACAAATACTCGACCACTGCATTACTATTGAACCTGAACCAACAAATCGCAAACAACAATATAAACATAACTTTTATTGTTTGAACCCGTATTGTTCTAATTGTTTTGTAAAAGTTTGCATGATCAATCGGACTCACGATCCCTATCCGATTCAATGGATAATATTCCATCAAATGTGTTCGGACCGGAAGGAATCGTTACGAGATTTACACTGCCACTATCCTATGGCCGAAAAGAAGCTAGACAGAAACGACTTGGGTAATAAGATGAATTAATTAATTTTTCTGTTGTTTTAATATGATTTTGAAATGATATTTACTTCAAATTTTATTTTGATGTTGATGAGTAGATATAGAAACTAAAAAAAGAAATTAATAATAACCAAACATATATGTTACTACAAACAAACAAACATTACTGTATTCTTTGTAAATGAATGATACAGTGAATAGCAATCGTAGGAAATGTTATGGCGTTACGTTGAAGCTTGCAAAGGAAAATGATATATTTTATTTTTGCATTAAATGAGTTTTGTAGGACCGAATGCTGCTAAGGCTTGAGGTATAGAGTTGTAGGTTGCACAATGCGACAATCATACACGACATATTTATTGTTCAAGATTTTTTGGCCTCCAAGTAAATAAAATCCTGTCTGTGATCAATTTAAAATTACTGAAAGTTTTACGGAGGATTATCTGTATTACATGTAAAATCTGTTCCCCAAAAATAAGGGACAGCTTCATCAGATGATACAAGCTGAAGGCTCCGGAGCGAAACAGTGGAGAAATTTTAAATTCGTGCGAACGAGTTCCCGACCAACTGTGAGAACGAAGGACCTATTTGGAAGAGCTTTCAGTCGCGTTTATTTTTCTCAATTTCTTCACAAAAGCATTTTAATTCCACAAACTAATGCTCAGTTCAAATAAAAACCATATTGTTTTGCTGTATGAAATCTTGGCTAAACAGCTTTATGACAAAAAATTTCCAATTATTTTTGGGGTGAACTTTTAGTGCTTTCAGAATTGGATCCACTGTCAAAATTTAAAAAAATGTTTACCCTTATTGTTTCTAAAAAAAACTATTTATCTTTTCTGTGAAACGGCCCTTTCAATCCTTTTTTAAGTCAAACTTGATAATATTTTGAGAAAGACGTGCTTATTAAGTTTCAAGTTTGAAGAAGCTTCCTTTTCTTGCAACGGAGCAACCATTTCTAAGACATGAGCAATCATGTTTCTTTGAAGGTAGGGTTTCCACAAAAGTAGATCGTGTCTTTGGGTCAAAATTAGTCATCCCAATAATTTTGATCTTCGAAATTGGTAAGGTGTAGCAAAGCCATCAACCGGGACAAGTGATAATCAGAAGAACTCAGATCTGGTGAATACACCGGATGTGGTGCCAGATCTCATTTCAGTGTTTTGCTGGTGTCCTGTACGATCGAAGTGCGATGGCATGGTGCGTTGTTGTGCTGCAACATCACTTGTTTGTTTGCCGCGCCTAATTCTCACCTTTATGAGCTTTGCCCTGTTCAAATTGATTAGTTCTTACTGGTAGCTATGCTCATTGACACGTTCAACCGGTTTTAACTGCTTAGTACACGATTCGTTGCAGGTTCCACCAAAAGTCTACGGCAGTCAGTGCTGGCTGACTTATACACAAAAAATGTCCAACTAAACGTAACGGTATTTCATCTAGAGATGAGGCGTATATACTGGAACAGGTATATGGAACAGGTATTTTTTTGGAACAGCCAGTACCTAGTACGAAATTCAAAAATACTAGGTACGAGTATTTTTGTGGACTATACATGTAATCAAGAATTTACACAATGAATATCGTCCATTTAATTCATTTCAATCAAACAGACGTAATAGTATCCTAATAGTAATATAAACTCGTATTTCATACTTGCAAGTGCTTTCATACTCACGAGTATCTCGTACGCGAGACGAAAATACTTGCAAGTACGAAAATACTCGATACGAATATATACTCATATCCTTCCAAAATACTCGAATACGAAAATAACGTATCGTTCCAAAATATTCGAATACGAAAATAACGTATCGTTCCAAAATATTCGAATACGAAAATAACGTATCGTTCCAAAATACTCGAATACGAAAATAACGTATCGTTCCAAAATATTCGAATACGAAAATAACGTATCGTTCCAAAATACTTGCAAGTATTTTTGGAACAGGTATTTTTGAAACAGGTATTTTTAAATACTTGCAAGTATTTTTGGAACAGGTATTTTTAAATACTTGCAAGTATTTTGGAACTATACGAGTATATACTCGTATCGAGTATTTTGGAACTTGCAAGTATTTTCGTATCGCATATTTTCGTGCTTGCGAGTATTTTGGGACTTTAGGTTTAGGTTTTTAGGGCAAAAGTAGCTGAAATCGGACAAAATCGGCCAAGTTTGAGTTAGAGTTGTTTGGGACATAACGGGCCAAGACCTATTGCTGTGTTACAAAAATTTACGTTTTGTAGGGGAGTAAGGGTTTTTTTTTAAAGTGGTCGGGAAGTATGTTAGTGATATTTTAAGGACGAAAAAATTTTTGATAGGAGAAATTGGGAAAGTATTTTATTCAATTATTCAAAAAGGTTTTAGGGCAAAAGTAGCTGAAATCGGGCAAAATCGGCCAATTTTGGGTTAGAGTGGTTTGGGGCATAACTGGCCAAGACCTATTGCTGTGATACAAAAATTTAGGTTTTGTAAGGGGGAAAGGGGTTTTTTTGGCCATAGTTTGGCAAAAACTGCCTTTACAGCGCTTTCGATGATTGAAAGTGGTCGGGAAGTATATTAGTGATATTTTAAGGACGAAAAAATTTTTGATAGGAGAAATTGGGAAAGTATTTTATTCAATTATTCAAAAAGGTTTTAGGGCAAAAGTAGCTAAAATCGGGCAAAATCGGCCAATTTTGAGTTAGAGTGGTTTGGGGCATAACTGGCCAAGACCTATTGCTGTGATACAAAAATTTCGGTTTTGTAAGGGAGGAAGGGGTTTTTTGGCCATCATTTGTCAAAAACTGCCTTTACAGCGCTTTCTATGATTGAAAGTGATCGGGGAGTATATTAGTGATATTTTAAGGGCGAAAAAAATGTTGATGGGACAAATTGGGCAGGTATTTTATTCAATTATTCAAAAAGTTTTTAGGGCAAAAGTAGCTGAAATCGGCCAATTTTAGGTTAGAGTGGTTTTTGACATAACGGGCCAAGACCTGTTGCTGTGATACAAAAATTTCGGTTTTGTAGGGGAGTAAGGGGTTTTTTGGCCATAGTTTGCCAAAAACTGCCTTGACGGAGCTTTCGATGATTGAAAGTGGTCGGGGTATATAATAGTGATATATTAAGGGCGAAAAAAATTTTGATAGAGACATTTGGGCAAAAACGTCCATTTTTTCCAAATTTTTTTTTTTGTTCAGCATGAATTCAGGGACCTTCCTGAGTTGTTTCGGGCGAAATTTCTATACAAATCCGCGAAAAAGCGGCTTAGTTTCTAAGATACGGCAAAATGAAATCTGCCGGAAAACCGTCCGCAAAAACTGAAAGTAACTGTTCAGATCCTTTTTGGCTCCACAGTTGGCTTCTCCGGCTGTGCTGAAGTCCTCCTCGTAACTGCACTCCAACCCTACCGGGGTTGTGACCCATATCCAGCCTTACCGAAGAGGTTGGCCCTCTAGTGGGTGTATGTTTAATAGACGAATTTTTTTTTTAAACATTTCTTCATAAAATTTTCGATAAACTTCATGCTTCAGTGAGGCGAAGTGGAAAACCGACAGTGTTAGATTAGCCAGGAAAAGTTTGGTATCAGAAATCGATTGATGAAAAGTCATATAGATGACAACAGGATTAGTTGGTCCTATCTTACTAAATGTTTCGACATTGGTAATTTGAAAGAATACAGGAGGTTTTTTATGCATATATTAAAATTAAAATCAAATTAAATCGATTGATTTCCCTTAGATGGCTCCTAGATTGGAGAAAGACTTGCCAAATAAGTGACCGACCATTGAAAAGTTACGGACAAGCTGCACGGACTAATAACTCAGTATCCTTTCATGGTCATCTGCACCATCACCATTCTAGCCTGGGAACTTTGTGTCTGGTGGGTGGGGGAGGGCATACAACACCGTTTTGTTACACCACTGCAAATCGTATGTACTTGTTTGTAGTCATATATATGTACGAGTACATACTTCAAAAAATACTAGCTAGTATTTTTGGAACAGGTATTTAGAACAGGTATTTTTTTTGTACTCGTACTAGGAATACCTAGTATGTGAAAATGCGAGTACGACCCAACTCTAATTTCATCAATATTTGTTTATTTGTTCTTATTGTCATTCAGTACATGTACAGCTGCAACTCTCTTATAGTTTTATGGCTAGTTTCGAACCGTAAGGACCACAAAATGTCATCGCGAAAATTTGGTCGTCCAGTATAAAAAAGACATGGCAGTCCTTGCGGACTGACCGATTGAAGTTATACTTCTTTGGCTTTATAAACACGACGTAACGACATAAACGACATAAATCACGGCAAATTTCCATAATCTTATCGATATTCATATTTGATTCAAATTGTTTTCTATTGTGTAGTATTTGCAATTGATAACGATCATATATTTCATTAAATTTCAAATCCGTTAAAGAAAGAAACATCTTCATTGCGGAATGGCAGATGCAAAGTTACCATTTCTCTTCGGCATTCATTGTAATCTTCCGCCATGTCATAGTTTCTGTAGCGTATAATTCTTGGTTCGTCTCTTTCTACGTATTCACCTTTATTGTTCTTGTAATATTTAGCCAAAAATTGAGCCAAAGTAACTTGTTCTAAATAATCAGGCCGTTTCTCATATTTGTCAAACCAATTTTCCTTCCAGATGTCAGTGCTATCGTCATCAAGGTTACTTAGCTCTTTCATAGTTTTCTTTATCCGATTCCGCTCGATTGGCCAAACAGTAGGAATATAAACATTAACCACTGGCGTTTTAGACATCGGTTCTCTCAGTAAATACCATGCAGCTTCTTGACTGGTCATTTCAGTATTATTTAATAGATCAATACTAATATTTTTAGTTACTTGAACAATATCAAAGTCTGGATTTTCAGCCATAACTTCAACAATTTTTCTTTGTAAATGACTGATACCTCTGTTTGTTTTATTAACATATTCAACAACATAAGCTACACACGAGTATTCTTCCGTGATGAATTGGAAATCTGTATTTGATTTTACTACACTAAAAAGAAATGGATTAAAAGGATTGTGCCATTTTTCGCACGGTTGATGTCTCAAGAAAACTCTTGGGCGTTTAATGCCGGCTCTAATTATATTAATATATTCTTCATCGGATGCAATATCGTTCTTCTCATAAAAATCATCAATGTTTACATAATCATTCATTTCTAAATTTTTTCTTATGGCATTATACTTTTTTTTATAGACTTTGAATCCAACCTCATCATCTTTCATCGGCGTCAAAATCATTGTTTCTTTTGAAGGCAAAAATGGAGCGTCGAACCTGCATTCTTGAGCTTTATAGGGCGCGATCTTCTTGAAACATGTGAAAGTATGACGATGAGTCTGTAATTTGATGTTGCCCGATGCTTCAAAGTCTGAAACCGATATCAAACAATCTATAAGTCTGATAGCCTTGTCATAGTCTTTGCCTAATGCTTCTGAAATATCGTTTTGTAGCCATCCAATAATATGAGCATTCCGATATATAATATAGAAGAGCGTTTCACAAACATCTGACGGATCCGAGCGATTCTATCCCAAGCCTAGTCGCCCCTCTTCTCTCTCCGTCTTCTTTCTCTTTCAGAGCGTTTCACCCATGCTTTTTAATACCTACTCAACGAGCCAAAAGAAGTATAAAAAAGATAATAAATCGTTCTCGAAAATTGCAAAATTACTGAAACTAAACCGAAGTTCAGTGTATGCCATTATCAAAAATTTTGAAAACACTGTTTCCATTGAGAATAAGCCGTGAACTGGCCGACCGGAAAAGCTTTCGCGGAGAGACATTAGTTTCATTTTAAAAGAAGTGAACAAAAATCCGAAAATAAGTGCTCCAAATTTGGTGAAACAAGTGGCTACGGTAAGGAAAAAGAATGTCCATGGAAGAACAATCACGAAAGCATTAAATTCTAATGGGTTTCAAAGCAGAGCTCCATGTAAAAAACCATTAATATTCGCCGAAAACCGACTTCTGCGCCATATTTCAAAATACACACCTTCGATTTTCTTAATTTTTTTTATATATTGTAAACAGTTATGCTACAAATGTGCCAAATTGTAGTTTATATAACTGTTTAGTCGTATAAGAACCTATGTTCTAGAGCAGTCTAATTTTTAAGAAATCTTTTGATTGATTTTCGTCTTAAGGGCCGTTTATGCTGGACTCAAAAGTTTTCTTTTCTCTAAGTTGAAATACTCTTGAAACTCAGCGAGCATTGTAAAACTTTTTGCACTGTAAGAAATATAATTAACTGTTGTTTTCAAAACTGTGTCACATTTACTTAGAAAATGAGCACTGGCTTTTACTGCGGCTAATGCTATAAAATGACAAGTAAATCTTACAAGAATAGCTTCTGGAACATCGTTTTTAAGCTTAAAATAAAAAGCATTATGTTTTCCAGTCGTAGGTTTAGGTATGACTCCTTTAACTGAAATTAGAGATGGGCAAAATAGCTCTTAGCTCACCACTCATGACTCTTTTTTACAGTGTTGCGCCGTACTCTCAGTATACTTTTGGCTGCACATTTCACTAAGTTTAGTCAAACGAGAGCTTTCGTTCGCAGACTATGCTTTGCTTTTTTCAGGCGCTGCACTGTAAAAGTGAGTGGTGAGTGGTGAGCTATGAGCGCTTTTGCCCATCTCTAACTGAAATGCAAGAATACACAAGAAAATGTCAATTTTGCCCATATTTTCACAACACTAATCCAGACTGGTTGTCAGTTCTTTCAGTTGCAAAGATATTGAAGGATTTCACCTACACAGAGATGTATCTTTTGAAAGGCAAAGATTATAAATTATTGGGACAGAAAACAGAGACAATTACAAAATTTTTTTTCGATGCCATCCAAACCACAGCCAGTAGAAAACGTCAAAAATCCATTAGTGATTCAGGCTCTAAATATAAATGTAGAGGCGAGAAATGAAAAAGGAATATCGCACAATGTAAGCAAATTTTGTTTGTAGAAAAATATTTAAAAAAATGCTGATCGAAACTTTGACATGTTTCTCGAGATGTAAATGTTTTGTTGTTCATCTAAATATATCATACCATAAACTTTGTGATTTTTGATTTCGAAAAACGGGTCTGATCCGATTGGATGGATTAGTCTTGTTGCTAACCAAGTTCTTAGGTCCCTTTTATGTACTTTTTAAAGTTTTCCGGCTATTATTTATTTTGTTTTTCTACAAGTAATATCTAGATCAACCCAATTCCGTAAGCAATCGACAGCGTTTTTGAAATGGATGTTAGGTTAAATCCAGAAATAATATTTGACAGAAGGCGGTTTCAAGCTTCATTAACTTTCTGGCTGTGGAAAAAGGAACATCAATTCATTGTATTAATCCCATTTACATAGTTATTCCAGTAAAATCAGCCTTATCGGGATTAAACTGAGGGACTTTTTTCCTGAGATGATCTTCAATGGAAATTTATAATAAGGTTGCACACAAATTTTTACTTCTGTTTTTCAAATCTAATTTCAAAATTAAAAAGAACAGTTAATTTTCTACACCAATCAGTATTTTTAATGTTTTTTAGATTTTGTTTTGAATCTCAGAATCCGCTTCCAAAAAAACCTCTAATCAATTTAATCTATTTTTCAGAAGCCCATAACTCGGCAACTAAACCTCATAGAAACCAAAAATTGCGTATCCACGTTCTTATCTTCTAGAAGTACCATTATGCGCGATATGAACGAAATCCAGAACCTCGACTAGAGGTTGAGAGAGGTTTGAGGCAAATCAACTATTAAGGAAACGAAAATACATTTTCTTAAACTTAAGCTAGAGCATCTTTTGTAGCTATTCAGCGAAAATATTTCAAAGTTTTTCCTGAACATCCGAAAAAAGACTACGATTGACTTGACATTATTCAGCAGAAGACTATCAAATCCAGGCGCTCTCAGTATGATATAGTTCAAATTTCACAATCACCAGGTGTCACTTTTTTTTCGTATAATATAGTGACGGGGGAACTTTATCAATTGTTTTAGTCTAATACTAGGCGCGGATTCAGGATTCGGTCTTAGGGGGTTTTTTTTCACTTCGAAGTGTATATATGTATCTTTCCTTATTTTGGAGACCCTATTCGATAGTTTTTGTTGCGAAGTTGGCACAGCGGTTGCCATCGTTAGTAGCATTCGCATAGCAAATTTCATTCATGAATTTTACGTGTTTAATATTTTGGATACCACGCCAACGACAATCCGATAGCAGTACTGTCTTGTCAATTTTTTCTCGATGTTTTCCCGTTTCCGTCGGTAAGCCTGTCTGTTGTCAATGCCCGTGTTCTATTCGTACTATTAAGTACTTGCGAGTACTTCTGGCTGCTACCAACTACTCATGCTCTCGTTCCCGAGTAGATGATTAGTAGTTACGCCTTCTTTTCCTGCCAGGTGGTAAATTATACCCAAGAGGTGTATTTGATAATTTATAGGCTATGTTGGAAAATCTGGCTATCGGAAAATTGAAAAAAGCTCTGAAATTTCAAAGAAAGGCAAACGGTGCAAATTTTCGTGTGTTTCCATAACATTTTCTATCGAATGTGATGATTTCTAGGCATTAATTGAATATTTGCGAAGATTTTCTTGGATTTGTGCCAGTTACCAACGTTTCTAGACAAGGTTTGGCGGATTCAATCAGAAACGAAACTATTTACATGTTGTCGGCGTCGATTGCTCATTTATGTATGGTCAAGGATACGACGGAGCTCCAGCAATGAGTGGCAAATTTAGTGGTGCACAGGCTTATCTGAGATCGTACTTCCCCCTGCCGATTTATGTACATTGCGCCGCACATCGCTTCAATTTGGCTCTTAACGCAGCTATCTGGAATAAAGAACGCATTGGAAACTATCGGATCAATTCAAACATTTTTCCGCTGGCCTAAAAGACACAACATTCTGAAGAAAGAAATTTCCAAAATAAAAAAAAAGCGAACAAAAAGAAGAAAAATTGAAGTCTACTTGCCCTACAAAGTGGGCTCAGTCTCATGAAGCAATTGCAACGTACATCGTACATTGAGATATTAGAAGAAATAAAAACGTGGAATGATCGTGATACTTCACAAAATGCAATGCAACTTTTGACTGCGATTTCGACGATTGAATTCCAAATCGCCTGTCATATTATGGAATCAGTTAATTTGATTGTTCTGATGAACCAAGATCTAGGCGAAGCCACCAAATTAGCTGATGACGCTTTGAATGAATGCAGGGCGAAGCGAGAAAATGCGTATTCATCTTTCCATGTTATTTATGAACATGGTGGTAGAAATTGTTCCCAATACGAGATCGTAATGAAATTGCCACGTCGTTACAATCGGCAAAAAAGTCGTTGCAACGTTGAAGCCAAAAATATGGAAGATTATTATAGAATTGCATTCTACATTCCGTTTCTCGATATATTCATTTCTCATCTTAAAAGTCGGTTTGAAGAATACAAATCTATTTTTAAAAGTTTCGGACAAATGTTCCTCAAACAAGAATTTGATCAAAAAAAAAATGCGCAGTCCTTTACAAATTTTATGAAGAGATATTGGATCGCTCAGAGGGGGGAGGGGAAACCCCTCGTGGATCCGCCACAGTCTAATACACAGGTAAGATGCTACTGCATCCAGAAATTTGTCGCAGATAAAACGTGATATATGCACAGTCTGTCAAGTAAGAGCGTGGTCGACTTCACCGACAGGTAATGAAAGATTTCGCTCTAATTCCTTCACGTTAAACGCCATGAGTGCTAAGTACGCGTCGCGCTACGAGGCTGTGTTCCTTTGCATCCACCCGAAAGGTCCCAAGATGTCGCAATCAGCGGCTGCTAAATATATGAGAAAGTCGAAGGTATTTGTACAGAAGTAGATACAGCGATATAAAGTGGCTAAAAATGTCGATGATTTACCAGAACGTGGCTCGATAGGAGAAAGTGAACAAAAAAGATGAAAAAAGAATAGTGAATATGTTTTCGCGGAATCCTGCTTTAACACTGCGGCAAGGACAAGCAAAATTAATGGCAAAAGGTTTAGATATATCCTACGAAACTATCTGAACCCATCTTCGTACTCATGATCTGAAATGGCGCAACACAATGAAGAAGCCTCCGTTGACTGAAAAACATGTGACAAAGCGACTCGCTTGGGCGCATGAGAATATTGATAGAGATTTTGAAAATGTCATTTTTACTTATGAATGTTCTATATGGGCACGTTCTGTCCCCACGCGAGCCTGGTCAACTTCCACCAATAGGCATGTTCAGCGGACCGTAAAACATGGAATAAAGGTGCATCTTTGGGGCTGCTTCTCAAAGCAGGGATTCGGCACTTTACACCTCTTTACTGACAACCTAAATGCCGAGAAAATGATAAAAATCTACAAAAAGGCTTTACTGCCATCTGCCAAACGATGGTTCATCACAAAAAATGAAGATTGGATTCTGCAGGAGGACAACGATCCTAAACACCGCAGCAAGCTCTGTACTCAGTGGAAGACTCAATCTGGCATCGTTACATTGGATTGGCCGTCGCAGTCGCCCGATGCAAACCCTATTGAAAATGTGTGGGCATATATTAAACTGAAGCTTCGTGGATGACGCACATACACTTTGAAGCAGTTGTCTTACGAAATTCGTCGGATCTGGAGATCCTTGCCACTAGAATACGCCGTCAAATTAGTAGAAAGCATGCCTCGGAGATGCCAGGCAATTATCGACGCCGGTGGTGACTGGACGCATTATTGACCGAATTGCATCATTGTTTGTAATGTGTACAATGTATATATAAATATGAAAGTTTCATCAAATAAATTTTTTTATAAATTAACACGACCACGCTCTTATTTGACAGACTGTAAATTGTACTTGATGTATAAAAATTATGTGACCGTCATTTGTGGGTCATAGAAAATTTGTGTATTTGACGACATTCAATTTACTGGAGCCGGAAATGTCAAACAGATGAAACGAATGAAATTAAATAAATTAAAGTTATCTATAATATTAGATTATTTTATTTAAGTATTGCTACATAATTTTTATCCATGATGCATAATTTTTATCCATGATGATAAATGCGATTTACCACAGTAGATTGAACAGAGATGGTAGTATTCCTGCACCGCTAAACGGCAGATTTATTCCTGTGCCACCTAATTGTTGATTTCCGAAAAATGGATATGAACCAAAATGGATATATGAACGTATTTGTATAAAGTTGATTGAACTGAGGAGCAGTTAGTATTGACGAAATGGCTAGCATCAATATTAAGACAATAGAAAACAAGTCCTGAAAAAGAGTATTGTTTGTCAAAGATTTTTATAGAAAATTTCAACTTACCATAATCTGTGTGATTTGAGTACCTGTGCTAAACCGAATTAAAGTAATAATTGTGGCCAGCACGTTGTGTCCTGGCCCTATTTATAATCAGTTTAAAATGCATTTTTTATGAGTAAAGTTATGTTCCCTGAAATTATTTATTATAATTCTTGTGATTTATACTGTAATATTTTCAACAATATATGCTTAATCTTAAATTAGGTGTAACATAATTTAAAAGTGTCGGATGCATTCAAATAAATTTAAAGAAAGCGAAACGAATCATCAAAATATGTTTGGTACATTCTAAAATTTAAATTATTTCTGTCATAATGGATGTATTAAGCCAAGTACACGTCTTCTGTTAAATTTTTCTTCGAGTAGCAGTCTTCGTATAACCAAAATGAAGCAATCATGCATTGTTCAGGTATGCATCTCAGCATCTTTTTCGTGCGATGCACTTATTTTCATCCCAACTGACGATTTTAATGATTAAATAGATATATCGAAGATATATCGAACATTTTAAAAGTTGGTACATTCTTTGATGCTTTAATTAAATTTCTAATTTAAAAAAAAAATTGTCTGTCGATTGATGCTTTTCTTCCATACAAAGTTGATTTCTTTTGTCTATTAGCTATGATTTTCATAATAATTATAATCAAATTTTAATCAATTTGAAACGTGCAATGGTATATCTACTATAAGCTCTTATAGATTTCAACTGTGGCATCAAAAACAACTGCTAACATTACCAGGAACCTGCAATATTGAATTAATCCAAGGGTACAAATCAATCTTTTTTAATAAATGCAGTACATTTTCTCGTGCCAATTAAGAATTTTCAAATACTGTTAAAATCCGTCTTAGCTTTTACGTCAAATAACAGTTTACTGAGAGGAGCCTTAATAATTCTGAACAATAAATATGTACATGTACGTAAAATAATTTTTTATGTGATAAATTTGTAGTATATTTGGTAGATATTGTATTTTAAGATGTAAATTTAGTAGTGGTTAATTATCTTATAATCTTAATATTAGTAGTTTTTTTTTTAAATGACTATAAAAACTTTTATTACAGTTCATCACCAGATTCTTTAAATGCTGATCGAAGCGATAAATCGGCCATTGGCTCGGCATCACCATTAGCACTGTACAAGCTAGTGGTTCCATTGTTACGCTGTGAAGTGGCTGAAGTTCGGGATGCTGCTGTCAATGCACTCGGAATGATAAATCATGATGCGTT
This sequence comes from Nemotelus nigrinus, assembly GCA_947369275.1. Taxonomy (NCBI): domain Eukaryota; kingdom Metazoa; phylum Arthropoda; class Insecta; order Diptera; family Stratiomyidae; genus Nemotelus; species Nemotelus nigrinus. The sequence continues at coordinate 42,727,348 of OX376373.1, read as the reverse complement.
AAAGTAAGTAGCTTTTATGCATGATTTTATTTTTTTGTGACAGCAAATGTGACGACAATTTATCGGAAGTTGTTTTATGATTTACGAAAATCAGACTAAACTGCATATATATATATATATATATATATATATATATATATATATATATATATATATATATATATATATATATATATATATATATATATATATATATATATATATATATATATATATATATATATATATATATATATATATATATATATATATATATATATATATATATATATATATATATATATATATATATATATATATATATATATATATATATATATATATATATATATATATATATATATATATATATATATATATATATATATATATATATATATATATATATATATATATATATATATATATATATATATATATATATATATATATATATATATATATGTATATATATATATATATATATATATATATATATATATATATGTATATATATATATATATATATATAGATATATATCTTTTTGTTAGTTGAAAATCGAAAGTTTATTGATTGAAATGAATTTACTTAAATTAAATAATTTTTAAAGATAATTTTTAAAGATAATTTTTGTGTGTTAGAATCTAGATATTTCAATTCCCTGACAGATTTCAATATTTGAAGCGTACTTTGCCCTTTGCTTCAGTGTCTATCAGCTTGATATTGAGAAGTAAATTCAAATACACTCAGCTTTTACAGGAACAGTTTATCTGATACTAGGGTTTGAAAGTTTCAAATATATCATATTAATTTGATTAACTACTAAGGTGCTTTATTGAGACTGATATAAACCCTTATTAGAAATTATTAGTTACCTCTAAAAATGTATACGTTCAGAGTTAAAATAAAAATAAGACCACAAATGAGTAAGTTTACGCTTTTCTACCTTTTAATACCTTAAAAAATCATCAATTTATAGGATTTGATTTCAATTGTATTTTGTTTACTGCCTCAGTTTCATCCAATACAAACTATTTATACTTATTGAAAGTTAAAAATCATATGCTTCATTTATTACTCTTTTTGCGACTATAGTTATTTTTGACGTAATTGATCAAATAAAAAGGGATAGGTGTAATTTTATTTAATCTGCTTTTAATTTACTTTGACTTACTAATGTGGCAGCTACACAGTTATATTGATACTCCTACACAAAGCAACTATGCGTTCAACATTATTTCTTAATTTCCACCAATTTCAAATTGACATTGTTTAAAATTTTCATTTTGACTGATACTGACTGTGGCTATGGGGGAGATGCCCATGGCACGTATTCAGTACATAATAACCCATTGCATTCATATCAGAGGTTGGCGGATATATTAATAAAATCCAGGATCAATGAAAGGAGATAAGATTCTCTACTCTGCCTGCACGTAATATCTTGCTTTAAAGGGGTACTCATATGCGTATACGCTAGGTTTTCGCAAAGGAAATGCTCCACAGCTGAATGTACAAACATAATTCCGTACAAAACCTATACGATACATTTGCCATGCGAGGAATACAGTTATATACCATCTCCAGATCTAACATTTGCTCTCCAGCCGTCTGCGAAGAAGATCTTGGAATATCTCCTCAAGAAGTATCTTAAACTCCCAACAACTTCTGCTCAAAAAAACTGCTTCATATCTTATTTCGAAATTGAGATAGGCCCGCTCGGCCGTCTGAAGAAATCACGTAAATACCTGAGATCTCTCGCATCCAATTTCCAATAAAGCAGTGGTCCAAATTTTCATTGACTATTCGTGGACTCTACACTCTGAGTTGAAATTGCGAAGCACATCAATCTCCGCATCTAAATATTCATAGCATAGACACCTTGGCACATAGTTCTTTATATTGTGGCTAACTTCTTGCAAGCATACAAGAGCTAATTGTGGTCATTGGCCTTATGTACGTGATCTTCGGCCTTACGTGATCATGTGCATTATGGTTTGTACACAGATCAATCAAGCTATACAAGGCTTCAAATCCTATGCGGTAGCAAAAGCTCTCTAGCGCTGCCCGAAAGCATTCGTCCAAGCTTACTTCTAGACTTTTGATTTCATCTGAAAGTTGAACAGTTGTTCCCTTCATTATTGGAAACTTTCCTTACAGTTTTCTTTTTCTGGGGAACAAAACAAGTTTTGTTTTACCAAGATTCGATGACAGGCTTTGTCTCGAGTACCAACAGTTAGTTAAATATAATGCAAGCTGTGTATTTTGACATACCACATTCAGCTATTTACTGACTGCTAGTCGTGATTAAATAGCCCCTTCTTTACGTCAATTTGTTGCCTCCGTTTTCAAGTAGCAGTTGACCCCGGTTTCTGATAGCAACAATCTTTCCAATGTATCCATTTAACTAGGCCATCGTCCACGCCATGAGCTTTCGTAGTGCCAAATAGTTCCATAAGGGGTGCGCAGCCAAAGGCTCGTTAAATGTCTATCAATATCCCCATTGCAGACTCGTCATTAGTAATCACTACCTCAGTCCTAGAAAGCAAAGGAAGAAAGGCCGACTCGCAAATTTTCCTCGTTGCTGTAAATGTTGCTCCTCATTTAACGGATTAGAATTAAGCGAGAGTCCTGGCAGTGCGGTTAAGAAATCAAAAATAAGGTAGGTTAGGTTAGTAAAGAGGTCTGCCGGGAACGCGGCCAGCATTAGGCCACCAGTTTGGGCCCATTTGCCACCCTCATAGACAATCACACGCATTCACACGTACAGCCATGGCACTGGCGGGATTCGAACCCGCAGGCCCCGTAGCACGCCGCGTTTTTGGGCCTGACGCTTTAACGAGCAGAGCTACCCCCGTCAAAAAATAAGATAAGTTGACGCGAAAGTTGAGCGTTGAAAGACCCAGGGTGGAAAATGTCTGAGCGTACTGTTATAAAGTCCGCGGCCTTTTTGATCTTTCATTAGATTCATTTTTTCGCGTCTCGATCAAGAGCTGTTTAGTGTAGGCAGCATTAAAAATAACAACAACTGAGGCAGGATTGTTGTTGTTTTCAATGCTACCAACCCCAACCAGCTCTTGATGAAACGCACCTATTGTAAAAGGTTTTTGCTTCTTGGACTAAGCTGAGTCAACACTTCTTGCTGCTTCGTATCAATGGCTCCTGAACGAGCACAATGTATAAAATTGCTTGCAGTTCTGCCAATTTTTCGCTGAGGAAAAAGAAGTTGCTGCAAGTTGATTTAAACGAAAGTTCAACCAGGCATAGATTTGTTCAGTAAGGGAGTCATTTCTGCCTCCAATTAACAATCGGCATCATCAGCCAACCTCCCCCTCACTTCTCCTGGTAGAGTTTGAGGTTCCGCTGCCTGATATCAAGTTCGCGGCCTAAAGTACTTAATGAATGAATAGTATAGTTTTATATTTTTTATTTTTCAATGCAACCCCTCGCAAGTGAAATACGCTTTTCACATTGTGAATATAATGCTTTTATACTACTGAACAAATATTCTTTCGATTTCTCTACCAAATGATTTTCTACGGCCGGCTTCATCTCACTATCGTCCGAAAATCTTCGTCCCCGTAACTCCTTTTTTAAATTTGAAAAAAGACAACCTAAGGTTAGTGGTCGATTTCTGTGAATCCCGTAGTTTTGAAGGCAACCTGAGCAGTGTGCACCGGTGCGTTGTCTTGGAGATGCAGCACTCCGTGCGACAGCTTATAACGTCTCTTCTGTACGACTCCCTCACTTGCCTGACCCAGTAAATTAGCGTAACACTGGCCGTTCATTGTATTGTAGTCCTTTTAGGTGAGTAATCAATTAATAAAATTCCCTCACTATCCCAGAAAATGGGAGCCATAATCTTCGACGCCGACTTTTCCACTTTGAATTCCTTTGGTGGCCTTTCTCCCTTTTTTATCCTTTTAATCGACTTTTGTTTGGTTTCATCAACGGTCCCAATGTGCTTATAAATTTTATCCAAATCACACAGTCACAACTTTAAAAAAATCTTTACAACTTTCCAATCGTCGCTGCTTGTTAAGCGGTGTAAGCATTCGCCGTACCCAAAGCGCACAAATTTTTTTCATGTGCAAATGTTCATGTAAAATCTCTCTAACTCGTTTTTTAATTTAATTCTTAGAGAGTTTTTCGCATTTTTTTACATTTTCTTCGGTTACGACCGCGACTGCGCGAGGATTGTCTTCGCTGTTGAAATAGTAGAGCCCATTTTTTTTATCATCGTATATGAAGGTGCAAAATCCTGAAGGACCGATGACAGCTCTTCGAAAGTTTCTTGCGGCGTATATCCTTTTTAACAAAGAATTTAATCAGAGTTCTGGGTTCCAAGTCATAAAAATTTCCAGTTCCCGTTGACATGGTGCTGCTAGTTGTTCCAGTGATGAAGTGCTAATGAACAAAAAAACGAGTTATATACTAACAATGAGTCATACATTTAGTGTTAATAGTAACGAGATGATGAGTCATTGTTCGTCAAGTCAACCTAAACGGTTGACAGTAATTTTCCATCACAAACAAAGTGTATCTCCTTTAAAATTAACTTTATATCGTCAACTCAATTATTTATGGAAAATTAGTGTTCCGTACTCATATATTCAGGATTAATTCATATATGTACACTTAGTAGAAAAAGTCTACGTGCACTTTAGCACAATTTTGTATAACGGCAAAAAACAATCTATAACTGTACATAAATATTTGAAAACTTGCCATTTACTTAATTAGCACTTCTCAATGATTGCTAACACGAAAATTCTTAGAATTCGTTCCACACAGAAATGAGATAGCGGTACTTGTAGCGACCGAGTCAGAAAAACAAGCAGAAAAAGTCTACGTGCAGTTACTGATGGTTAGAATTCTTCGAAATTTCTTGTAAAAAAGGAGTATTTGAAAATCACTTTTGTTAGTCACACGCTAGCTATTATTTGTAAGATTACTCTAAAGTGAAAGTGGTCAGCATAACATAGTTTTTTTGTATAAAAAATTACAATGAAAGTTAAAAGGAAAGAAGTTAGCGTCGGTGAAAGAAAAATTATCATTAAATTGTGGAAGGAAGGAAAAAGTCATCGGGAAGTTGCAGAATTAGTTGGCAGACGATATTCTTCAATAGGAACAGTAATTAAGAATTTTAAAATAACCGGAGTTATTACTTCCAAGCCACGATTTGTTCGACCATCAAAATTAACCATCAGAGAAAAGCGGAAAATCATTTCCATCGCTCAGCAAAATCCACGTTTAACTGCTTCCCAAATAACTTCTGATATCAAGAAACAATTCAGCAAACAGGTTTGTATTGACACAACAAGAATAATCTTGAAAAACGCTGGTTACAATGGTCGTGTAGCTTGCAAAAAACACTTCATCTCGCGGATTAACAGGCTGAAACGTATTGCATTTGCAAATGAACACATCGATAAGCCAAATGAGTTTTGGAAAGACATCATTTTCTCAGACGAAAGCAAATTTTGTATTTTTGGTATTAAAGGACGAAAGCTTTTATGGGGAAAGCCGGAAACAGCACTGGATAAGGAAAATCTGATACCAACTGTAAAGCATGGCGGTGTTGGCGTTATGGTATGGGGGTGTATGGGGTACAATGGTGTGGGAAATTTAACATTTATTGAGTCTATAATGAACAAGTACTCCTATTTGAATATTTTGAAAGACAATTTAGTACAAAGTGCAGAGAAACTCGGATTGCAATCAGGATTTCGTTTTCAACACGATAACGACCCGAAGTATACTGCGAAAATTGTGAAACTCTGGCCTCTTTATACTACGCCAAAACAGCTTCATACACCTCCACAGTCTCCAGATTTAGATCCGATAGAGCATTTATGGGATTTGCTGGAAAGAAAGATCCGAAAACACATCATTACCAGCAAGGCAATGCTGCAGGAAGTAATAAAGAAGGAGTGGGCGAGTATAAGTGCAGCCGAAACCGCGAAGCTTGTGGAATCCATGCAAAAACGGTTGCGAGAAGTTCTTACAAGACGAGGCTATTCTACCAGCTATTAAATGTAATAATGACTTGTTCGAGATAATTTATATTTTAACCATCAGTAACTGCACGTAGATTTTTTCTGCTTGTTTTTTCTGACTCGGTCGCTAAAAGTACCGCTATCTCATTTCTGTGTGGAGTGAATTCTAAGAATTTTTGTTTTAGCAATCATTGAGAAGTGCTAATTAAGTAAATGGCAAGTTTTCAAATATTTATGTACAGTTATAAATTGTTTTTTTGCCGTTATACCAAATTCTGCAAAGGTGCACGTAGACTTTTTCTACTAAGTGTATGTACGTTACGATTGGGATGTTGCTTCTTGCATGCGGTTATGAGCCTGTACATTTTCTCTACGATAACTCTGGAAACGACATATTTCAATTGTGTGATTGTCAAATGTTGCGGAAATGTTCAAAAGGAAACATAGTTCTTGGCTCAAAGCAAACCGAATTCCATTGCAATCAAAATTATGAATTCATTCCTTACCGCAGCACTATGCAACCACCCCATATATTTATATTACCGCACCACCCCATATACTTACATACGTATGTATATATTAATTATGTTAAATAATTTCGCAGAAACTTATTTCATTCACGTTACTTCCAGAGATCTGATGGAGGAACTAGTAATTTACATTCGTGAAGCAGTCGATAGAAAGCAGGAAAATATGCGTCGAAGGAAACGAAAAGATGCACTTCGTTTGCAGCTCGTCAAAGTTCTGGAGAAAATTGCAGAAAATGGAACTTATGGTGTCAGGTATGTGTGCATGTTTGTGTTTGATTGTCCATATAATAGCAGTAGATTTTAAATATTCAGACTTGCAATTGGGACACAGTTTTGCAAAAGCTTGATAGAAACTTTTCGCGTGAAAAGAAAAATTTAATTTGCTTAAGTTTTATTTTTTTATGACTTCAAGCTAGCAATTTTTTCCCAGGCAAACACTACATTAAAAAGGTTTCAGTTTCCTTTCGTTTGCTTCAGTTTCGAAAATTCTTGAGTCGTACTAGCCCAAAGCGATTGTTCGCAAAAGTTTTTAAACTGGCGATTATTGATTTTTTCCATTTTACTAACCTACTTTTGTCCAATAAGTTGTTTGTATTTGTTGATTTAATGCTGTGATTTCTTAATTAAAAATCTTAGTACAGCTCCAAGATGTTTTTGATATCAATAAATTAGTAATACAATCGATACGTTAAAATAGTTATACAATATTTTATTATGCAATCGAAAAACTTCCAGCTTCTTACATGCAAAAAACTTAAATCACCAACAAATTTACATAACGAAATTTCAGTACTTTACTGTAATGCTTAAAGTTTGACGATGTTTTTGCTTCATTAGTAAAGTAGAGTAAACTTTTGTTCAACTCTCGTACATTTTTTTTATTAATTTTTCCTTCTATCATTTTCTTTACAGCTCGTGTGTATTGGAGAGAGATACAATGTCGTTGCATCCCACATTTGTTGAATATATTGAAGGAGCTCGCATTTATCTTGAATCTGAGACGGACAAAGATAATACGAGTATTCGTGAAGTGAAAATACATTTTTGCGATTTTATACGAAAAATGATTAAGAATTTCACGTGTAAGTACCAAGTTTTGAATGTAGATATTTTTTTATTTTTTACAACGTGGTCGGTATGCATTTTTATTTGATTTAAAAAAAAACAATGGATATTCAAAAACAAAAAATTACCTCGTGTGAATATATGAGTGAATGTCACTTTTTCTTTCCAACTTTACCTCTCCTAAAATATTCTAGTATATCTGCCTGTTTCCAAATTTATTATCTTCGCATCTTAAAATTACAGTGGAATCATGTGCAACACTACTATCGCGTGATTTGAAACGAAATCTATTCAATTTATTCGCTACATGGTGCGGATCGTTTTCGAAACCATTGGGAATCGTTTCGCAAATCGGAAGTACGGCCGATGAAGAGAAGTTACAATTCAGTGCATTACAGGTAATGATAACATCGATTCTAGATACTTTAAATTTTCGTTAACTTGCTTATGTCAGTGAATAATTACTTATCTTTTGATTAGGCTATGTCAGCTGTGTTATGCTGTGGTCCATGCTTTGATCCCCAACATCTGTCGGAAGATGGGCTGATTTACAAGTGGTTGGATTTGTTGCTAACGTCAAAAGACGAGAAGGTGAGTTGCTTCAGAAGTTAGACATGAATTGCGTTTTATTGTCGATGCGAAAATTTGTTTTGCTATCAAAGGTATCTCAGTTGTGCAATACCATAAATCAATAGAATGCTTCTTGAAATTAGAGGGTGGAAGCGGTTGTGCCGAGCTTGCTCTACAACATAAAAATATATTTAAGTGGAGGCGCAAATAAACAGTGGAACTATTTCGATTTTTCTAATTTAGAAAAATAAAAAATGCCATCAGAATGGACGTTGGATGATTTCACTCATTTTTTTTGTCATCAAAATGTAATCCATCAAAATCAAGTGATCCGACTTCCCCTACCTCTTTCGCGTCAAATCCCCGCTACCATTTTCAAACCGCCAAAATGATGTTATCCATCCACCTTCTGCGTGTGAGATGTAGGCGAGGGGATGACACCTGTTTTTTGAGTTCTGTTGAATGAGTTATTGTTCGCATTTCATTTCCACCTAGTTCCATCTAAAACTTTAGTTGTTGCATTCATCTACATCCCTTATAACAGTCCTGTTTTATTTTTCGAACGTTTTTTTTGCGGAACTCTCGTTCTCCCTTAGCGCTCAGTTTCATACTGCTTTCCTACTGATATGTGGAGAGTTCAACCCCCAACCGTAGATTGGAATGTGAATTGATGGGTCGACTATCGTATCTACCAACAGCATATCACTGCTTTCCTTTCTCTGTGTTCATTTTCTCAACGCAATACCTTCCCAAATTATAATAATAAAATCCTCAATTTTGTTTTATTTAATGTTCTTAGGTAAATACAGCATTTTCTCTTTATGTACCTAATGATCTTCACCATCTTCTACTTTTCTTAGAAATCCCGCTCAATTGCCGTACGCAAAAGAAAAATGTTAATATCTCACTTTTCAATTTTCGTAAAGCAAACTTCTCAGTCATGACCACCGAAATAAATGGAGCTTATTCGTTCACTTTCATGCGTGGCCTCGATAGTGATGATGCTTTACAACAAATTTACACATTCTTTCTAATCTGATTTCACATTTTACCCCAATCTATCGCTCGTCTAACATTTATGATGCTGCCTGGTTTAACGTTGACACTGTTGCCGCTCTTGAGGCAAAAGTAAATACAAAATTACAGGTTTCGAGAATGACGTTAATGAACAAAACAGGCTCCGATCCGAAGTAGAAAAATATTCATAGATCGCAATGCAATATATATCCATCCAATCTGATCAGCGTAAATACGTTTGGTCGTACATTCACTTTGTACAAAGCTCCCCCGGTATTCCGAACTGTATGAAGTACAACGATTTAATGGCTTCCACCTCTTCTTCATTCAAGTCTTCCTTCGTTCGATACTTTTTTTCCGGGATTTTCTCCAATATTATCCACTTTTCGTATAAACGCTACTGAAGTAGAATCCTTAATGCTCTCAATTGAGATTTGGTCCCGATGGTATCCCGAATATCTTAGCTAAGTCTTTATATTTTTCCTTGTGTTTTCCGTTTATCAAGATCTTTATATTCTTTCTGGTGTTTCCCGTATACAAAGCTGGTGATCCTGTTCGTATCTCTAATTATAACCCCATTTCCCTCTTTTCCTGCTTCAATAATGGCTTGAAATAAATAAATGAAATAAATAAATAAACATTTTTGTATCAATCAGTAAAAATTTCTCAAAAGCTTTTGACTCTGTGAATCATGATTTTCTTCTGAAGCTTGAATATTATGTTAATTCTGGTCCTCTAATATTCTGGTTCCCTGCCTATGTTGTTGGTCGTACTTGTGTCGTAATTGTTCCTATTGTTTAACAATGACCTACCATCCGGCGTACGTTCTACTTATCGTATGTATGCTAATAACTTCAAGATGTTCAGAGTAATGGAGATATTTGATGACTGTTATCAGCTAAAAAATAACCTCTCTGCGTTGAATAACTGGTGCATTGATGATGCTCTTCCTCCAAATGTCGCCATGTGTTTTTAAATGTGTTATACGTATGAAACTATATTACCTTTTCTTATTCTGTTTTAAATTTCTCTCATAATGTTGTCAATTCAAATTCGATCAATATAAAATGTACATCACTGTCATGGCCTATAAATTGCCTGGCTTCATCCTTAGATCCTCAAAACACTTCCCACCTGTTTGCACTTTTTTCTTTCTTTTGCCCGTAGTATTCTGGAATACTCTTTGTTATTCTGTGGTTATGGGAAGACAACCCCATTACCAATACCTTTTGCGTTCCTTAGAATCCGTCCAACGCAGGTTTATCCCCTCTTTGTTTTACAGATTCACCGTCCCCTATAGTCATACAATCATCGACTTTCGAAATTTCAGACTCCTTCCTTTGAATCATGCAGAGTTTTCGTTGACGAGTGTCTCCTTTTCAAACTCCATTACCGACTTGTTTATTCTGAATTACGCAGCCGGGTCTCTGTTTGGGAATTTAGTCGATTTAACAGATCTTCTTTTATATTAACCGTTCCTTTCGCACTAACTAAAATTGTTTACTTTTATTCACCGTTGTTTCGTATAAATGGACAATATAAAGATCTAGAACTCGATCCTCTTCCATTGATCTTCTTTGCACACAAAAACTGTTTAAAAAATAAAGTCCTCGAATATCATGTGAATTTTTGAACTTGCTGAATTTTTAATTTTTTAAATTTTTATTGCATAGTAATTTTTTCTTTCATTGTGTTCTCACACTGTAATGCTCCATTTCTTGGATTCTTAACATTCCATACGGTTATAATTATTCGCGGGGCAATATCGAAACATTTTGTTAAATGCCTCTGTATGCATCAGGCATTGGAAGTAATTCAAGGAAGCAGTGCTGCTTAGATACTGGGAATGTCAGTAGGATAAGAGTGAGTGAGGACGCCAGAGGTACAGGGAGGTTGGACGACTTCATTCTGATGGTTAAAACGTGGAGGCGGGGAGATGGAAGTGCATTTTTAAATTTGAAAAATAAATAAATATTCTCAATTTTTTACCCTCACTCCGTGTGTCTCCACTTCCGTCACAACATTAAAATCTCTTAGTGTTGGGTGAAGTTGACATGAGAATCTAGTTGAATTAATTGTATTCAAATTTTCTTGTGTTCAAACCCATACAGTAGGTAAAAAAAGTTAAGGCACAAACTCTCAGTAAGAATAAAAAACTTATTTTTAATGCTACTTTAATCATATATGATGGTGGTTTTGCATTTAATTATAAGTGTTGGATGTTTACTTTAAGAACAATATCAAAAAAACTGGAAACGAAACAAATTTCACAACATTAACGTAAAATTTTTCACTGAAGTACTAACATAGTACCAAGGCATAGCACAGTTTTATCTAAGATTATTTGAAATTCCTGGAAAAAAAATACCGTTAAATGTACTTAAAACCATGAAAATATGATATTTCTATTTTTTAAAAGTAATTTTATTGAGGGTGCTGTTAAAAATGAGTGTGAAAAGGAAATCGGTTGGTGGAAAAATTAATAAAAACCCTAAATTAAGTACCCCAGTTTAACGAATTCAGGTGAAAAGACGAGTTGAAAAGAAAGTCTCTACTTAAATTATTCGAAATGTAAAAAAGAAAGCGGATTTGAAGGGCAGAATGTGCCGAAGCAAACTTTATATTAGTAAAAAAAAATTACGTTTTGCTTAAGAGTACGTAAAAAAGCCAAAATCATTCTGGAAGTCCATAATTTTTGTTGATGAAGTAAAAATTAATGTTTTTGGATCTGATGAGCGGCGATATGTTCGGCGAAAGCCTAATACAGAGTTTAGGAGGAATCATACGACTCCCACTGTACAACAGTGGAGGGAACACTATGCTATGGAACTGTATGAGGGCACCTGGTCCTGGAAATATACATTTTGTGAATGGTACGATAAATCAAACGTGTTGGCTGGGTATTCTTAAAATAAATATTAAACAAAGTGCTGAAAAATTAGGCATTTGATATAATTTTGGCCTGTATCAGGACAACGATCCGAAGCACAATTCCGAGCAATGTCGGCTTATAACTGTCCAAATGCTATTAAAACCGCCCACTCGGTTACCGAACTTAAGCCCGATTGAGCATTTATGGCATCATCTCAAAACCGGAGTAGCATTGCGGAAGGTAAAATATAAAAAAGGGCTCCATGATATCATTATTGATGAATGGGCCTAAATTTCACCCACTTTTTGTAAAAGATTTGCGAAAAAGGTGCCGAAACGACTGCTAGAAGTGATAAAAATGCGCGGAAGAGATTCTGTAGATCTTACAAGCTATGCAAGTTAATTTTTTTTTAATTGATCACTTTAAAACAATTGAAATAATTTTAAATAAAACTGCACTGTGCCTTAACTTTTTTCGCGCTATTTTGGTACTTCAGTGAAAAATGTCACGTTAATGTTGTGAAATTTACTTCCTTACCGGTTTTTTTGATATTGTTCTTAAAGTAAACATGCAAAACGTTTAATTAAATGCACAAACACAATCATTCATTATTAAAGTCGCATAAAGAATAGGTTTTTTTGTTCTTACTAAGTGTTTGTGCCTTAACTTTTTTTACCCACTGTATATTTTCTTAAAGACAAATTGTTTCTTTGAAATCTAGATATATTTCAATTTCTTGATGGAAATCGAAATTCTTAGGATAATGTGCCTTCTTCTCATTTCGCATCAGTCTAAATCCTAATGTAACCTAAAAATCTTATTTATACTCTATGTTAGTGATGCGCAATTGCGAGATGTTTAACTCTATTGTTAAAACATCTCGAAATATCTCGATGGTTTTATGATCTTACAAGTGTATAGAAAAAGGTACACAAGGATTGGGCATGCAAAGAGAAAACACAAATGGAAAATGTCAAATGTGAATTATAATTTTAAAAGCATTTATGATGGTGCGAACAACTTTCTTTTTAACTCAAATAGTAAAACCTCGCCATCTCGCAATCGACCATACGGCCGGAAAAGTCATCGACAATCGGTTGACGGCAATCGAGTCAGCCTTAAAGCACGTTCGCCTTCGGCTACGAGCTGCTGCATTGTGTTGATCTTAGCTACGGTATTCGGCTATCGCACCTGTATATAGTTTTATCTACCCCAGAGCTACACATTCTCTTTCTGCTATCAACTTGTCTTCAACAATCGAGTACAGCAATCAAACACCACAATCGAACACAGCAATCGAACACTGCAATCGAGAGCACCAATCGAGTATAGCAATCGAACCCAGTAATCGAAACGAACAATCGAGTAGAACAATCGAGCATATCGACTGATCTCTCGATTGTTCTTTCGATTGTTATTGCGAGTGTTCGCTCGATTGTTTTGTGGCATCGATTACGATTATCTCGATTGTTAAAACATCTCGGAATCGCCCATCACTACTCTATGTGTCTAAGGAGATGAGCACCTATTTTGGTTAGAAATATATATTTTGGAAGAATAACTATTTAGGTTACATTAGAGGTCAGATTGATAGACGGCGAACAAGAAAATTATTTTCGTAATATCGATATATGTGATAAATTTAAATACCATAACTATTAAAAGGAAAAATTATCTACTGGTGATGTAACTTTATCTTCGCAGAATTTTTATTTCAAATGTTTCATTGTTCACGATAATCAGTTTTATTGGTTTTCAGTCAGTTCGTCGTATTCTTCTCAAATGCTTTCATAATTGAATTCCCTTGAGTTATTCAACTCACTATTACGTGGCCTGATTCTATGAGAATTCCAGGAAGATTGTTCCCGTAGAATCAATTTCTTAGACAACATAAAGTTATTTTACCTGACAGTGCTCTGATACAAAGTTCGAAAACTTCTATTTCTCTCAGGTATACTAGAAGTTTTATTTCCCTACTTTCAACTGTAGGGGACTCAAATCAACTTGAAACGTTGTTCTTTCAGTTGTTCAATACTTACATGGAAAACCATGGTTACCAGGTTTAACTGTATGACACGTAAAAAATTTTGGTTGCGTTTTTATTCAAGCTTATTCAATCAATCACAAGAACAAAATTTTCGTTTTGATTGAAGCTGCAAAAGTGTAATGTACAAAAAACTCGTTCTAATACAAATAAATCCAAAATGTAAGAGTCACGTACCCTTTTTCCCACTAAAATTCATTTCAAGTTCGCATTCTCTAGTTAATTTCGTACCCAAGCATAATAAGCAATAAAGTAAATGAAAATTCCTTGCCTTAAATGATCGAAATCATTGTCATAGTATCATTCACAATGAAGAAAGACAATTTCTCGGTCATTGTCCTTTCTGGCATGTAAAGAATTCAGGTATTCTCGATAATTACACTTAGCAGGAATTGCAATTTGTAAATCACTCTTCGAATTTATTGCTTTCGCTTTTGAATGTAACTTTTTCAATATGAACAGGTGATTGAAGCATGTCACCTCTCGATTTAATTGAAATAATTGAATTGAAACCATATCTTCTTCTCAGGACACTCCGCCGTAGTGGGTGTATTGTTTTTCGTGAGAAATTCAGGTGGTTTATACAGTTATTGAAATTTAATCAGGGCTCGTCTCTTTTATGACTCGTAAATCGTTAAACGAAGAAAAATTAGATAATGTAAGCACTGGTGACGCGAAGCGATCAGTAATGTTCTATTAATATCTACGATTATTATTGGAAATGGCATTGCTGAAAAAAATAACAAAAAAAAAATTCCTTTTGAAAAAAGTTAAGCAAACTGATCTAAATTAAAACATTTTAACATCTGAAGCCTCAATGAGTCGAACTAATCATAGCCATAAGGTGTCCGCATCAATTAGCTGATTCCATCAAAGCTATGAAAGGCAATGGGCCCTATTCTGAGAGTTACCGCACGTGAGATCTCTCGTCACGTAAAGTGATTCTAAGTAAGGTGCAGGTAAGGTGACTATGAATTTGTGTTTGAATGGCAACGCCTGAATGTTTGAAGTTTACCATGTCATTGAAATTTTTCAACGCTTGAAATTCACCACGTCCATAGCACACTGACATCGACCGGTTCTTGTTCGATCACCGGAGTTAAGCAGTGTTGGGCGTGGTCATTACTTAGATGGGGGACGGCTTGGGAACATCGCATGTCTCTGGCGTGCACAAACTTTCCATCCCATAATATCACAAGTGCGGCTTACTTTGAAGAGGAAGTCGAATAAAAAAAATATTAAAGTTCAAATGGAAAGTAAGGAAAATCGAATGCAAACTGGAAATTTCCAGGGGTAACCAAATGATTAGTGAAGTAAAAAAGAGGACGGTGTTTACAAGTGTACCAGGTATACTTAAACTTGCTATACAAGATTATAAATATAGTGATTAGGAAAAAGTATTGGTGAATATTAGAAGTGGTTTATATGTGTTCGCTGTGCTGTTTCAGGCTTTGTGGATGATATTATCAAGTGATATTATCAAGTGACTGAAAATCTCACTTCACGTGACGGTCGTCACTTCATGTGACTCTCGGAATACGAAATCAAGAGAGTTACTTCATTCGTCATGACTCTCAGAATAGGGCCCAATATATTTGCTTAGAGATGCGATAGCCACCATGACCGTATCCGTAAGTATCTGCTGATTTCTAATTTTTCGCCGTAACCTTAGCAGCGGATAATGTCCTATTTTATTTTCAATGCACAGTGCGTCGATAGTATTAACGTTATCAACTGTTTATGGCTATGACACCACTAAGAACCGTTTCAGATACATCAACTCAATGTGAACAATTATTCTTGATTTTCTATTAGAGATCGTAGCATTTACTCAGAACTGCCATTTCCGTGTTTTTATTCCCAATCTGGTTCAAATAGAGGCAACAGCAATCAAGGTACACACTCAGACTTTTGTGAGTTTATGATGATTTCAATATAAACTCTTTGACCAAGTAGGACCAATCGTCATAGCAGAAAATTTAATTGCCTACCACCGACTCGGGAGTGACAGGAGTACTAACAGAGCATTGTCTACTTTTAAAAAGTTTTTAATGGGTAAACAGGTTTGCCGACAAATTCCCATTGAGCTTAATTCAGTTCGGGATAGCCAACAACCACACCCTAGACATAAGTTTTTCACTAAATTTTCAAAATCGGTTATGGACTACAGTACTGGATAAACTCTTATCTGACCACATTCCTGTGCTATTTTTGATAGAAGACGTCTACATAGGTGATTCTCTGGGATTCAAGAAAAAAACTAAGATTGAGAACCGAACCTTTCCATCAATCACTTTAAAATGTGAGCAATATCCATAGAGCGATTGAACCCTATCAGCAAAAATTGCCCAAGCGAAAGAAGAACTCAGCACTGGAATTCCGATAGAGGACTATAACCTTAACGAGCTCACGATGGATGTTAAAGAGCTCATTCGAAAAAACCAAGCTCCGAGAACTGCTAGGCGCCCAGGTGACCCTAGCTTAAAAAGGGAAGCAATCCAATTGACAATATAACATCAGCCATCAGATCTCACTGTTTAAGAACGAGCCGTGGGAAATTTTTTTACTGAGTCTAGAGCTGGGTGCAAACAAGTTTTAAAAGTTGAACAAATACTTCAGGAGAAGAACAAACTTATATCATGGTCAAACATCTTCAAATTTCTTGTCCCGAAGATGTTTCTTGAGTCGAGAAAAGAGATAAAAGTCACTGAAAGCTAGATCTGGCAAAAAAGCGGATGTTCAAGCTGTTCGAATCCGGTTTCTTGAATTGCAGCCATCGCAACTGCAGCCTTGTCAACCGGTGCGTTGTCTTGGTGAAACAGCACTCCGGTTCGGAGTTTGCCGCGTCTTTATTCCTCAGTAGCCTCCCGCAATCTTCTCATTTGGTCTATGTAGTAAAAGGCTGATTTAGTGGCTCCGTTTTCTAAAGATTCCACTACAATAATTCCTTCAGCGTCCCGAAAACTGATGCCATAGCTTTCCCCGCCGACCTCGACACTTTGAATTCCATCGGCGTCGGTAAAGAGGGTCGTTTCCACGTCATCGATTGTTGTTTGGTTTCCGCATAAAAAAGGTGGATGCAGGTCTAGACCATGAGCATGAAACGCGATAAAAAATTCTCCTGATCTGCCTGAAACTTTTCGAGATTCACCCTCGAAATATCGACTCGTTAACCGACTTCTTTTGTCAGTCGGCTAACATTCTCGGCACCCAACGCGCAGAAATCTTCTTCATATGTAACACGTTGTCTACGTGTTCTTTGAACACTGTCATCCGAGATTCCTGTGACCTAAGCTACTTGTCTGATGGTCACTCTTT
This sequence comes from Nemotelus nigrinus, assembly GCA_947369275.1. Classification (NCBI taxonomy): domain Eukaryota; kingdom Metazoa; phylum Arthropoda; class Insecta; order Diptera; family Stratiomyidae; genus Nemotelus; species Nemotelus nigrinus. Next base: position 42,709,953 of record OX376373.1, on the reverse strand, counting down.
GATCTGGTAACACAGCATCCTCGAATTTTTTCACGTTGTCTTCAGTGAGGGACGTGGATGGATGTCCTTCGTGGTGTTCACCTTTAGTGGATGTTTTTCCCCAGCTTAAACTCCTTGGCCCAGCGTGCAACGGTGAAATATGATGGAGCGGAGTCCCTAAATGTTTCTACGAAGTCGCTGTCTAAGTCTTTGGTAGACATTTTTTTCAAACACAGGTACTTAAGGACAGCTCTAATGTTGTTTTTTCCATTTTGATGTTCTTTCTTCGACTATTTGTATTCAAATGAATGTATTTTCCTGGAATTGTGGCCTGTTTATGTTTTTTTATGCAACCTAGTGGGTATGCGAGGTAGTAAACAATTTTTTTTTGTTAAATTTTATGCGAACTGGAAATAACCTATTATCACTACTTTTGGATCAATCCTCATACTCAAAAAATATTTAAAAAATAGTAAACGTTGCCAATCCAATCTTTCGTAAAAAGTGTTCTGAACCGCTGGACAAAGCGACTATTATTGTTGTTTCAAAATCAGACAAGGATATCACGTTTCTTGAAAACTGGACACCGATCAGGCTCCTATCATCGATCGGAAAACTGGTCAAATGCATAATACTTTCACTACTCGAGAAAGCAGTTGGCAACAAAACTATAATCCTAGAAGTACAAATCGGCTTCAAAGCTCATCACTCCATCGAGCTTTAGCTAACTAGAGTGACTCAACATCTTATAACCGGATTCAACCAATAAAAAAGTCGACGAGTCTTCTCGTGTTTGACGTTGTCAAGGCATTCGGTAATATTTGCCAGGCAGCCCTTATTGTAAAAATGCATGATATTCATGATCTGAAACTCGTAATACAACTGATTGGATTATTTGTTGAGTGTAGATCTTTTTCCGTCAGTGGACGGCCAGTAGAAGCCGGAGTCCCGCAAGGTTCTCCATCCTCTCCACTAGTGTCTACTCTATTCACTCCAGATATCCCCATGGTGTCCCCTATAAAAATCTCCCTTTTTTACAGATGACACCTGCTTCCAACATCTCAATAGGCAGAATTTATAATCACCAAATTTTAACAATACATAGGCACTCTGAAATATTTCTAAAAGTCGAAGATACGCATCAACGCGGAAGTAACGCAAGCAATTTTCGTGATGAGACGCCAAACACAAAATCCAAGCCAGTTGAAAGTAAACTAGAAGCAAATAGGATGGAAAACAGCAGTTAAATCCTTGGGATTAGCTTTTGACACTAGTCTATTTTTAAATATGCACATGAAAAACAATTGAATGACTGCCAGCAGAATGCGGAACCAGCAATATTCACTAATTGCATAAAAAAAGCTGAGTATTGAGAACAGAACCCTTATCTAGAAGCAGATCATCAGACCAATCATCACCATCGGAGGCACTATCTTTTATCAAACACACAAAACAAAACATACATTTTCCGAAATCTTCCGTTGATTAAAGTAACAAGGGCACCCTGGTACATCAGAAACACCAACTTACGAATAAAACGCATAGACAAGTACATACGTGACAGGTCTCTCAAACTGTTTGTCAACATTGACAGACATCTCAGCAGCACTCTTACCATCTTAAAATATATGTTGCTGAGCCAAAATGAAATTTACTTAAATCTACGAGCTCTGGGTTTATAAAGTACCAGATATACAAGGAAGCAATAAATAGACATCATACCAGAGAAAGAGAACTAGAGTGCAAGAACGTTGACCGCGAGGAAGGGAGCCAAAGTGCAACTGGCACTAGCTCCAAAAATATATAATTTCCAGCACACAGAACAACTCAGTACTTGTATTCGTGCATTCTGGTGGTTTTGTGATCGCTTCGGAAGTTTTATAAATTTTTTGAATTTCATCTCCGTAGAGTAAGCACGGAAGTAAATTATTTAGCAAAATTGTCATCTCATGTGTGCCAAGAGACTTTGAGTTCGCATTGAAAGCAGCTACTCGTACTCGCTCAGATTTAAGAGTGGAGGGTTGGTAAATGATAAGGTGTGGCGATTGTTGGCTCAGCTTAATTGAGCTCTGAATTTGTTTTTTACCACAGAAGAGAATTGGATGGACTTGAAGTCCAATGATTCTGTGAAAATGATGGTAGCTCGGATTGGGTGGGCTGGAAGATAAGACTGGACTCACACAAACGTGCGAAAATTTATTAACTGTTCGGCTTTGAAATCTAGTCGAATGATATCAATCTGCATGTGACCACCACACTAAATCGCTACTAATAGCTCTTTTACAATGACTATGAAAGAGCGGCTCAGTAAAAAAAAGAGTTGTACTGAGCTGGCTCATCTAGAAGAGTCATTTCATTAATCACTATCTACGAGAAATCCGACTTGCTATTTCGTTAGAACAATATCCGTAGTAATATAAAACAGTGAAAGTCAACGCCAAATTACGTCAATGCAAGTAGCGTTTCTACGAGAGTCAAGCAGTGCACCAAAAAATTATTTACATTTAAGGGTGCTGCCGTTGTCAAAACTATGAATCGGATTTAAATTGGAGGAAAAGAGGTCATTTACACATTAAATGAAGATATTTGGGAAGAGAACTGTACCTTGTGGTACCCCGGCGTTGTTAGAGCGGATGCCTGATTTAAGTCGATCTAGAACAAATTGGAAAGAAAGATCTATCAGAAACTTTTCAATCCATTTGGCTAAGACGCGGCGAAGACCAAATGCATAAAGTTTAGCTAATAAAGTTGGGTGTTAGACACTGTTAAAAGCCTTTGAAATATTTCAAAAAAATATAAAATATCTAAATAGTTGCGCAAATGCTTAGTCAAGACGAAAGCGTAGAGTTTTACTAAAAGGGACGAAAAACCGCCAGATGCAGCAGATTTAGAGACAATAATCAATATCTCTCTTGTGCGGAACAACAAAAGGCCTTAATTGAAAAATGGCATTCAAGTGTTAAGAGGATTGACCGATGAGGGTGGTAAGTTGGTGCTAGTCACGAAAATATCTACAAAGATGTTAGCTTTTTCCAGTTACTGGGCATATTTCTAGTTACCACTAGGAAAGAGTGGTGGCACGCAAGAATCAGATACATTGTACTTGATTCTTTTAACCACACTGAAAAAACACGTCGCGTCAGACGCCATAATTTATAGACTTCTGGCGCCATGTACATAGTCGATTTCGGGATTGTGATAAAATATAGGGTTTGGTTACGATTCAATTGGGAATTTATATGTATGTATATATTCTATACGTCAGTGTACTTCTTAGCTAGTGATAAATATTAATCGAAGCATCAATACATTAGATCAGCATTTTGGTTCGTATCATACTTATGATTCGTCCTAACTAAATCAAAAAGAGTAGTTTTCCCTAGAAAAATATTGACTGTATGAGATGAGCTTTTCATCAATGAGATGCCATTTTTAAAAACTATAATCAATGCTTGCTAGAGGGAAACATTTGCCATGAAAATGCTTAAGCATGAATAAACAACATATTACAAATATTGGATCATTTCATAAGTCATTTTACTAATTAATGAACATGCTTCTACATAATTTCAAATCAAAGATGCTAAACTGCAAATGTAGTTTACTGCCCACATCTATTCATCAAATCAAATGGTAATAAAAGAAATTGGAAACATTTCTCATTATTAACATATGTTTTTCGTACAGTTTTATCCCAGCAGTATCATCATTCATTTTCCGATAACGAATAAATACCATGGCTTTAATTAATCATGAATCTATATCGATTGAGATGTAGCAAAGGAATAAGATTAAATCTTTGTGATTCCCAGTAATAAGCTGATCAAATAAGTAAGTCACTCCGATTACTAGTATATATTATGATGTTAGTTTGTGGGCAAAACGCGATGTGTTTAGATTTGTGTTGATACACATTAATCCAGCAGATAGCTTAATTGTGAGAGTTTCTGTAGTTATAAAGACTTCTTAAACATTGACTAATTCATTAATTTTTAGCCAAATCTGCATTTGAAAATCAATATTGCAGATGAAATTTTGTGATGGGCGTTTCTGTTGTTTTTAAAAAACCAAAACGAACTGTTTGTTTTGGAAAAAACAACTGTTTTTTAAAACTGTTTAAAAAAAAAGAGTTGTTTACGACAAGAAAAAATGTTATGCTATGCGACAAAATAAATATTTGAAATGTATGTAGTTCAATTCAGAAACATTGTTCATAGTTTGAATAATCTTCAATTAACTCAGTACAATAAATTTTTACGTATTCTGTTTTTCTTATATGTATTTTATGTATTAACATCGTATCGTAAACATTCATTTCTATTACTAAGCGCTTCCAAACTGAATTGATACTTGTATTGTCCCAATTTTCCAACATATCATCAACTTGATCAACCGTATAAACAAAAACCGTATAACAGTACACATGGTCGTAAAGAATCAACATGCATGGTCGTATGCCATCGGGAGCTGGTTTTGGTAAGCAGCATTCAAAACAACAGCAACTGTTGTTGTTTTCAATTTCACCCTAACCAGCTCTTGATCGAGATGCAAAAATACGCACCTAATAAGTCTGAAAACCTCGTATTATATATACATACATAGTTTGCCTCTGAAAATCTGTTTTTCGCAACTAAACAGTTTTCCACTGCCAAGCAGTTCATTTTAACGAACGAAAAACGGTTCGTTTCAGAAAAATTAAAAACGATTCGTTTTAGAAAAACGAAAAACGATACGTTTTAGAAAAACGAATCGTTTTCGAAAAACGAAAAACGGTTCGCTTTGAAAAACGAAAAACGATTCGTTTGAGAAAAACGTTTCATTTTAGAAAAACGATTCGTTTTAGAAAAACGATTCATTTTAAAAAAACGATTCGTTTTACAAAAACGATTGGCTTTAGAAAAACTATTCGCTGTAGAAAAACGGTCCGTTTTAGAAAAACGATTGGCTTTAGAAAAACGATTCGTTGTAAAAAAAAACGGTCCATTTTAGAAAAACTATTCATTGTAGAAAAACTATTCGTTGTAGAAAAACGGTTCGTTTTAAAAAAGCGATTGGCTTTAGAAAAACTACTCGTTACAGAAAAACTATTCGTTGTAGAAAAACGGTTCGTTTTAGAAAAACTATTCGTCGTAGAAAAACTATTCGTGTTAAAAAAATGATTGGTTATAGGAAAACTATTCCTTTTAAAAAAAATTGTTCGTTTTAGAACAACGATTCATTTTAGAAAAACGATTGGCTTTAGAGAAACTATTCGTTGTAGAGAAACGGTTGGTTTTAAAAAAACGGTTGGTTTTAAAAAACTATTGATTGTAGAAAAACGATCCGTTTTAGAACAACGATTGGCTTTAGAAAAACTTCGTTGTAGAAAAACGGTTCGTTTTAGAAAAACCATTGGTTTTGGAAAAATTATTCGTTGTAGAAAAACGGTTTGTTTCAGAAAAATGATTCGTTTTAGAAAAATTATTCCTTTCCGAAAAATTAATCGTTGTAGAAAAACGATTCATTTTAGAAAACATTTCATTTTAGAAAAACGATTAGTTTTAGAAAAACTATTCGTTGTAGAAAAACGGTTCGTTTTAGAAATGATGTTCGTTTTAGCAAAAATTTTCGTTTTAGAAAAAATATTCGTTTTAGAAAAACTGTTCGTTCGTTTTTTGCAGCCAAACGTTTTTTACAAACTGAGCTCTGAGCTCTGATCACTAGTGAAATTTGGGGCTTCTATAACCAAATATTTTAATTTAAATACAAATTTATCCTTTAGAAGCTAGATATATTTCAATTTTTTGACAGGACATATTACCCTCTATCACCTTACAATCTTCTACAAACCATCTCTTTCTAATACCATCTGCAAATTGAAACACGAAAATTAAGTTATCAATTTTCGTAGAATCAGAAGATGCATAGTAAATGGTCTCGCCATGTGTCTAACCACAAACCAAATTTATCTTTCAATTATATGAACCGTTTGCTACTCTCAAAATGAATTTATACGATTATTTCTAGGGATAATATTAGTTTCCCTTACATCATCTGACACTATGAGAATATTGAAACCTAACATCTGCTGTCTTATGGCATTTCGCATTTTATCAATTCCTGGCCAACCTCTTTCAATTGCTCGAACGTAAACTCCATCTGAAATCGCCATTATGTGCAAACAATAATCAACCCATGGACATGATAGACATATTCTATGTATTTTATCTTCTCCGTTTCAATCAAAGGAAACAATATGGGAGAAACTGTCGGAAGATTCCAATATAAGCAAAATTAATGGAAGAGAGTAGTTCTGATAGAATCTTTAAGTCTGGCGTAAAGGACAACAGTAGTTTGTTTTGAAGCTGTAGCTGAAATGATTTATTGCTAATTCGGGACACAGTTTCTTCGAATCTGTTAAATATCTCAGTCACTTGACTGTAGTTCAAGAATAAAGTTTAATATTACTTGGTGCAAGTAAGGCTGACAATTCGGTAGTTGATTGAAAATGTTCTTGAAAAATAAAGTAAGTTCATAATTACCTGAAATTCTGCCCGTAAATTCCGCAAACTATTTACAGCTGCAAACAAACATTATTAAGTACTCGCACTGTATTGGGCTTATATAGAAAACATGTGCTTCACTATAATTAACCTCGTTCCAAAAAGCCTCAAATGTCTGCCTAAGTTTATCTTTTCGTCCTGAAGCAAGCTGGTAATATGTTTCATGAACAAACTCTCCTTTCATTCTTATCCTTGATTAAAATGCTGCTCATCAAATCTCATGCTTCTAGATACATCTAGATGTGTTTGTAGTCACAGTGTGAAATCTGGGAAATGTTTTAAACGTTAATTAATGTTCTTGACAATGACGAGATAACAAGTTCAATTTAAACTTGTAAGCAGTACGCGTTTTCCACATCAAATGTTCATCAAAATAAGATGATATGTCTGAAAGCTAAAGTGCTAAATTATACTAGACATTTGTAAATAACCAGCGAAAGCAAATACGTTGATATTGGCCTATTTAGATTTAGATAACGTGGATGTATCCTTAATTTACCTTCTTGGAAATGAGCTAAGAAACCACAATCGTCACTTCAAAATGAAATCAAGATGTCGAAAATCACGACAAAGTTACTGCAAAAGCTTTAAGATCGATAAAGATACTTTGAAAAGATTTTAAGATAAAAAGGACAATATGTGCATGTGGAAACAAATGATGATGTCTCCCACGAGTTCAGTTATGAACGTGATGAAAAAGATATTCCCTGTAAAACTACATCATTGAAATTCTTCACGCATCTATAAGCAATAGCAGTTTCCTTTCGATGTTTCAGTGTTGAAACAGTAACAATAACACGAGCAAAAGCATAAATGAGCAATTTAGCTTATAGAAGAAGTATATAGTAAATGACCTTGTGACTGTCATTGTGAATTCAGAATGTCATTGCAGTTAAGAGCAGGGTTGTCTATGGCCAACTAATTCAAAAATAGAATTCGTTGTAATAAAGATGTCGATGCGTTTTTGATAAATTTCTGTTGGGTATCTCAAAAAGAAAGAGACAATGCTTGACCTTTTAAATTATGTCGAGTCAGGCTCTTGTTTGAAATGGATCGATTTGAGCGGAATTTCACAATAATAATGGGGCTCGTGATAATTATGAGAAAGTACTTTACCTTGCGCTTGATCTTAATGAAATAAACTTCGTTGTCATTGCTATTCATAGCTGCATTACTTCAAGGATGTTGTGTTTGACTTGCCAAAGCTCTGCTGTCAATATGATATGTATATGAATCTGTGGGATTAATATTGAAGGTTAAATTGATTTGATTTAACGAAATATGTTTTTTTTAAATAATATTTTCCAGTTATTTTGAATTTTGTGGTACTTGTGGATTCTTGGTGCTGCATGTGGATGAGCGCCTGATTGCTTTTATCGTGCAGCTTTTCAAGAATAGAGTGGTAATCTCTTCCTTGTGGAATGCTCGCGTACGACGAAAGGTCAGCACGGGCACGCCTCAGGGTGGATCCCTCTCTCCCGTGCTATGGAACATCACTACTGAGGCTGGTAGAGAAATTAGGCTTACAAAGAGTTAACCCAACACGGACTAAAACCAAAAACTATAACATCCTCCGGCGACAAGCAAAAAAATGTGTCGCCAAAAGATACGCCAACTTAACAACGACAAGATCTAGAAACTTAACGAAAACATGACCTATAACGATCTACGAGCTGCGTATTCCTCAATGAAACAGCTACGCGTGGGATACAAACTGCGAACCAGCCTTTGTAAGGATGAAAGTGGATCCATCATCAGTAACTCGGTCGAGATTAAAGAAAGATGGGCACGGTATTTTAAACAGCTGCTTAATCCCGCGCCGACGACAAACTCAGGAGATCCAACTATCCCAGAAGCAGAGAAGGACATTTACATCTCTCCACCAACATTCCAAGAATTTCAGGCAGCCATGCGTAACCTTCGAATAAATAAAGCTCCTGGAAAAGATGGAATACCTCCTGAATTACTCAGAAATGGTGGAACTCTTCTTTGCAACATTCTCAACCAATTAATACTAAAAATTTGGGCAGCAGAACAGTTGCCAAATTATTGTCGAAAAAGTATTATATGCCCCATTTACAAAAAAGGAAAAAAATCACGTTGCGAAAACTACAGAGGCATCGCTTTATTATGCTCGTCCTATAAAGTGTTGTCCAAAATTATTGAACGCAAAATGAAGCCCTTCTATGATAACATCATAGGAGAGTATCAAGATGGCTTCAGGTCCGGACGATCTACGATAGATCAAATATTCTCAGTCAAACAGGTGCTTGAAAAATGCTGGGAGTATAATATCGACGTGCACCAGGTCTTCGTAGATTTCAAGCAAGCATATGATAGTGTAGACAGAATTACATTTTACCGAATTATGCTTGACTTGAGAATTCCAACAAAACTCATCCGCATAACCAAGTTGACAATGATGAACGCCAAATCTCAGGTCAAAGTCAACAGTGACCTAACCAACAACTTCCACACTAACTCAGGCTTAAAGCAAGGAGATGGACTTGCCCCGATGCTATTCAGCCATACTCTGGAACACGGCACACTACCGTTCAAGTTCACGCTAATAGTAGCTTTCGCCGATGACCCAACATTATGGCACGGACCATACCAGAAGCAAAGGAAGCTTTCCTAACCTTGGAGTCAGAAGCTAAAAAAATAAATCTACGAGTCAACGAAAATAAAACCAAACTAATCACCCAAACAAGAAAAATGGCGCCAATCAGACGAAACTTGACCTTAGGAGACTACAACATCGAAAATGTAGATAACTTCATCTACTTAGGAGTCCACCTTGATAAATCAGGCAGTGAAAAGGGCGAAATTTTACGGCGAATAAATGCAGCAAACATGGCGTGAACAGGAATATAAGCTTCGCATATACAAAACACTCATTAAACCTGTGCTTCTCTATGGAAGCGAAGCCTAGACTTTGACTACGGACTCCGAAAAGGCTCTGGACGTATTCGAGCGCAAAATGCTACGACGAATTTTCGGCCCCATACAAAAAGGGACAGAGTGGAGAATGCGATACAAGAATGAGTTGTACCATATATATGACGACCCACCTGTATCCACATGCATTAAATTACGAAAATTACAATGGGCCGGCCACGTCAAAAGAATGGAGTCCAGTAGACTACCTAATAGAACATTGAAAGGTAGAACAAGTGAAACGTGCAGCTGGTAAGCCGAGTAAACGTTGGGAAGACACGATAGACGCAGACAGCAGGTCAATACTGGGGTTCAATAATTGGAGAACCAGGTCGGAGGATCGAGACGATAGGAGGCGGACGTTACTGGAGGCCAAGGCCCGATTTGGGCTGTCGCGCCATCGATGATGATGGGGCTGGACCGTCCCGGCTGCAAATGATTGCTTATGCGGACGACATAGCTGTAGCAGTGTCAGGAAAGTATTTGTCTACGCTATCGAAGAGGTTAAATCACTCTCTTGACATACTTTCGCGTTGGAGCCGTGAGTGCGGCTTGAATGTGAATCCTAGCAAAACAGAGCTAGTGTTGTTTACAAGGAAGCACAAAGTTCCTTGTTTTGATTAACCGAAACTAAACGGGGGAACTAATAGACTTGAGCTAGAGGGTATCTTACTTAGGGGTGATTCTCGACTCGAAGTTACTATGGAGCTACAATACAGCAGAAAGAGCGCGGAAGGCTTTCAATGCTTTTTATTGCTGTAAAAGAGCCATAGGTACGAATTACAGCCTCTTACTGTTGCTGGGTTTTATACTGCTGTGGCTGAGTCAATTCTATTGTTTGGGGTGGCGTTCTGGTGGCAGACTACTCTTAAGGCTACCTGAAAACGTCAGCTTGAAAAAGTGCGGAGGTTAGCTACGTTACTGGTAGCTCGAGCGCTCCGCACCTCCCCTATTAAGGCACTTTTCGTGTTGCTTCATTGGCCACCCAACAAATCTACTGATCTTACAGCAAGCTAATCTTGCTGCTGTGACACTGAATTGTATCTCAACATGGAACTATATCGCTACTAGATTTGAGATTCACAACTCGCATTCCTGATAGCTACTTAACCCTCGAAAGTGGGGCTTCCATGCGCTGGTGGTTTTCTCTCAATCTGTAGTGTTACTACATCAGCTGTGTGAGATATTCACAATTTGATTTCGGAAAATGTTTTTAAAAAATGTTTATATAAGATTTTTACATTATTTCAAAAAAAAAAAAAAAACGATGAATTTAAAATTTATGTCGGTCAAATGTAAGGGGAGCAATTCTTCCCTTGCTTCCATAAACGTCACGCCACTGTTCTACTTCATTTCTTATCATTCTACTCCCAATTTTAGACAACTTCTACTTCGAATTTTGTTCAAAAAAATGAACCCTGGACGTCCATATAGGTATTAGTATGGATATGATGCATTGGTTCTTGACCGACGAATAAACTGGGCGAAATAAACTCTGTTTTGTCTATCCATCGTAATCGTTTGTAGCTCCTCGTTTACGCGTATGTTTCGTCCGCAATTACTGATATTAAAAATGTCACGTGCTTCTTTATTAATTCTTTCATTTTCTTTATTTTCATTCCACGAAAGTTTCTGACTCAAATAATTTTGTCGTTCGAGCAGTGCCATTCGAGATACTTGCGCCGGGAACATGCGGGATAATGACAAACACTCAACATATCTTTTATTCTAAGTGTTTATGCGAAAACTTGTCAGTTCTTGTAATGATTTCGTGAAACTTTCGAATAATCTAAATTTTTCCCAAACATATTAGTCTGCTCTCTGCATAGAACTTCAACTCGCAGCTGGATGTCCTTAGTTTTATTTACATACACTTCATAGAATCGTAAATACGAAAAGCCGATACTACCGTTGAAGTTTGTTGACATACAGTGCATACATTCGTGCGGAAAAGCTTTCTAATGCTTGCCTATTTTTTATCGTTCACAAACATTTAACGCAAAGAAACGAATGTTGGATTAAAGTAAATTCTTTTTATGAGGTTCTTTGCAAATTTTAATGGACACTATACATTGTGGCTGTTTTATCCTTTACGACCGGAAATGGCTTTTACGTGACACTTACGATTCGATGTGTAGGAGTGGATGGTGGTCTTATATCGAAATGGAACTCAAAATAATTTGATTTGGGTGAAAGTCATGTTCAGGTCTTATTTGCGTTACATTAGGTTAAATGAAATGAGAAGTTTCCCGGATATCTTACTAACATAAGTTTTTTTTTTATATGTGATAGCATACGATATCAAATGTCGATTGAGTATTCTTCCAAGCAATTCGGCACTGATAACCTGGATAAGTCAAATAACGATTTTTGCCCTTTCTACCCCGTAGTTTTTCGAGCATTTTAGTTGAGACTTGTCAACTTTCAGAAAGTTTGTAAATGAAACGGAGTGCAACTAAGATAGGATAAAAAGTAAGATAGACACATGAGCTCGTGCAGAAAGTTTGCTGTGTATTATATTTTGACAAATGGCTGAGAGAGAAGTGACATGAAACGATTCGAGATTCTGTTGAATTTAAGCTTAGATAACCACGTAGAAAAGTTTAATAAAATTCTTTTCGAAGTCGCTGAGCAATCGATTCCCAAGATCACAAATGATAGACCGGAGCGACTAAAGCTTACTCCTGTCATGATAGCACTAATTGCACAACGAAATGCAGTTCGTCGCTTGTGGCAGAGAACCAGGCAACCGATGCATAAAAAAGAATTTAATCGGCTCAAGAGCATAATAATCAACGAAATTTATGAGCTAAAGAAGAAAGATTAGAAAGGTAGGCTCTCTTCTCTCAAAAAAGGTTCCGGATCATTTTGGAACGTGTCAAAAGTGCTGAAAGAACGAAGCAACTATATCCCTCCTATTCAAGTTACACTCTAAAAAGTGGGTCTATAATTAATACTTTGATAATAGGAAATATATTCATTTTTTCGTTTAAAATAACGAATCACAAATTTTTTTACACATTCGATGTGCATTTTTTGCTTTTACGTCATATCAGCTGAATAATACACAGCTTTTTGTAAATTGAAGCAAAAAGAGTGTAAATTTACTAGTTTGCTATTCACCTTTGCGCCGAAGCCATAAAATTGCATCATTTTTTAGGGTAAAATTACACGGTTTGGTCGTACGTAAAATATTGTTTTTACGCACTTTTGTAAATTTACATCTTTAATAGAAGGAAACCAGTCTCCTACTATTATAAGGGTAAAATTCAACCAAAATTTTTTTGACTGTAACCAGGAGATTCTCATATCAAATAATGAAAAAGTCATAGCTTTTGGCAATCATTTCGCTAGGCAACATTTAATCACTTTTAACATGAGCGACAATGAGACCGAACGAATGGTAAATTCAAGAATCGAGAGGATCAAGGAGTCTCGCATTGACCCTCCTTTCATCACTTTAAAAGTTATTCTTTCAACCATTAATTCGTTCAAAAATAAAATTTCAACTGGACCGGACAAAATACCAATTTGCTTTCTCAAAAATATGCACAAAAAAACTGCAATCTATCTCTGCCACATTATAAATGCGTGCATACGCTTATCATACTTTCCTCATCTTTGGAAAAATGCATCAATAATATGCAAACACAAATCCGGCAAAGCTAAGTCTGAATTGACTAGCTACAGACGAATAAGCCTTCTCAGTACCGTGGCAAAAGTTTTTCAAAAAGTATTGAAAGAACACATCACAAAATTTATCACGGATAATAATATTCTGCCAGACGAACAATTTGGTTTCAGGAAGCACCATAGCCCCCGTCCATCAAATTGTACGGGCCAAAAAAAATATACAACCGAATTTCAGGACAAGGAAATCAACGAGTATGGTTATTCTTGACATTGAAAAAGCTTTTGATTCCGTGTAGCACAATGGATTGGTGTATAAAATGCATAGATTTGGTTTTCCGACATATCTGTGCAAAATAATTCTCGATTTTTTAAGTGGCAGAAAATTTCAAGTAACTTTAAACGGATCCACATCTGAGAAGTTTCCCATTCCGGCAAGAGTGCCACAGGCGTCGGTCCTCAGTCCTATTCTTTTTAACATTTTTATTAGTGATATCCCAAAGCCTCCAAATTGCGAAATTGGCCTTTTCGCGGACGTTACGGTCATATTTTGTAGCTCAAAATATTCTAGTGAAATATCAAACTCTATAACAGATGGATTCAATATATTAGCAACATCCTTCTCTAAATGGGAAATTCGTGCTAATGCAGGCAAAACGGAATCGCTATTGTTCACAAGAAACCGCAAATCTGAACTAAGGCCATCCAGCCCTTTAGTGCTTAATAACTGTAGAAAGGATTGGAACAATTGCACTATAAAATACTTAGTGGTTGTTCTCGATAAAAAAATGACATTCCAAGCAAATATTGAGATAAAGAATTATCCTCTAGAGGATAAAGAATTATCCTCTATGAAATAGAGGATAATTCTTTATCCTCTAATTCATAGAAGATCGACGCTGTCATCGGAAAATAAGCACTTACTTTATAAGACTATCTTTCAGACTATAAGACTATCTATAAGCACTTACTTTATAAGACTATCTTATGTACGCTGCAGCCGCATGGTGCACCTGTGCCAAATCGCACATAAAGAATTGCAAACCAAGCAGAACAAAATATTAAAAATTATGTTAAATCTACCATTTTATTTTTCCACGTCCGCTCCCCACCGCTTCTCAAAAAGCAGCTTTATCAACAAAAAAATTGAAGCATGCAAAGAAACTTGGCACAGAATCCATTATTATCAAGATTATTATAGAAGTAAAACTTTCCTTCGTCTATGTTTTTTGGATATATAGTTTGGAGCTAATAACAGTCAAATCACATTTATTTATTTATTTATTAATCCCTTGCGCTAAAGATATAATTCCAATTACAGCGTCAAGAAAGCAAAAATAAAATAAGAATGAAACATACAACAGGAAAAGAAATAACAAAAATAATTGAATAATTCGAAAACTAAAATTAGGTCTAAGGTAAATAGCAATTCAAGGTAACATTTTCAATTCATGCTTGAATTGTAAAAAAGATTGCGGGAGAGGACCAAGCTTAAGGGCATTGTGCGTTCTGGGTAGACGCAGCAAAGGCGAATGGAAATAGACTTACGTACGTGCAAAAGGAACAGAGAAAACCTCAGAAGAACGACTTGGACGACTGGATACACGTTTGGTTATCTGTGAACCGAGATCTGTCAAGAAAATGCCTTGGTAAAGTTTGAAGAAGAAACACTCATCGAGGAACAACCTCCGTGATTGCAACGAGGACATACGAAGGAGGGAAAGACGAGAGGAGTAGGGACAATAGGGGATATTAAATTCAAAAAGAAGTGAGCGAGTGAACCTGCGCTAAACAGATTCAATGGTCTCAGATAGATACTGAAAGCGCGGAGACCAGATTTGGCACGCGTATTCTAGAATACTGCGTACTAAGGAGACATAGAAATGAATGCAGGAGGAAATGTTGGTAAACATATACGAAGAACGCAAAACAATTCCAGCAATCCTAGAGGCCCTGGACGTCATATACATAACATGAACGTCAAATCTTAATTTTGAATCAAACACCACACCCAGGTCTCTAAAATGCTGGACAACTGACAGGGAAATACCAGACAAAGAATAAGAGAACACATGTGGAGTATTTTTATATGGGAAAGACATCTGGTGGCACTTCGAAATGTTCAATGGCAAGAAGTTGTCTTGACACCAGAGATTAAGAGCAAACAAATCAGCTTGCAACTGGTGAAAATCGTTCGCAAACTTGATTGCTCTGTATAATTTTAAGTCATCCGCATATAAAAGACAAGGATAATTGATAACAGAAGGAAGGTCATTGACAAACAAGATAAAAAGTAGGGGGCCAAGAATAGAACCTTGAGGAACTCCGGATGTGGGATATATAGGAAAAGAAGTGGAAGCATTATAAGTAACTCTGCAAGGGCGACTATAAAGATAAGAGGAAAATCAGGAGAGGAAGGGACCAAAAACACCGAAACCATTAAGTTTAAGGAGCAGCAGGTTATAGTTCACAGAATCAAAAGCCTTCGAAAAGTCTGTGTAAATTACATCAACTTGACGTTGACAATCGAAGGCAAAGGCTACAAAATTAGTAAACTCCATAAGGTTGGTCGATGTAGAGCGAACCTTGATGAAACCGTGCTGCTCAGGAGCAAGTAAGGGCTGTACAGAAGGATAAATTCTATTGTAAGCAAGACGTTCAAGGATTTTACTGAAACAACAGAGGAGGGATATAGGACGATAGTTGGAAACAACAGAAAGATCACCACACTTGAAGATTAGGAAAATATTGGCGGATTTCCATAAAGAAGGGAATTTAGTTAAGTTAGGTAAAGTTTTATTTAAAAAAAAATGTAAAAGAGGTTTTTCTTTCCCAGTTTCTTCTTGCTAAGGAAATCAAGTTTGATATTGGTAATCATATAAAAATTTACTTTTGTTAAAAACGAAGGTATTAACGTATTTATAGTTGCAAGAGCTATTGCTGAATCTCTTAAATAATTTGTGAAGTTAATATGAACAGTTGTAAATATTACGGTTGAATAAAATACATACATACATACATACATAATTGCTAACCTAAATAAAAAGAACAAAAAAGTTTCGTTTAAATTGATGAAAATATTAAATTTTCGATAAAATATTCGCTTAACCCCAATGCCCAGTCGTTATCTTAACTGAATTACCATTTATTTTATTGTTAATATCCATAATCTAGGGTATTAGAACTCTACAAAATTTTCTGCTATTTCTGATACAGTCGTTTATGAATATACCCTATGAATAAAAAATTCGTTTGATATCCCAAACAAAACATCTACCCACATTTTGTGCATCGTTCTTTCAATAAGCGTTTTATTATCACGTCGTTATCATAAAACAAACGTTATGGATAGAAAACATTCAAAATTTGATTGTTATTCACATTATTTTTTTTCGTATCCTTGTTTCAGATATATCTTTTGGCACGAGACACAGTTGTTTTACTGCTCGAATCGAATACGGATATCGGCCAGCTATTGGAATGGGTCATTGACAGATGCTATACAGCTCCACCGAGGGAGGCTGATGCATGCTTTCTATCGTTGGTGGCGATTTTCAGTGCAAGGTAAGCTAGTTTTTTTTGCCGATATTTTGCTTTTTGATGATTGGATTTTTTTTATTGTTTTTCGTTTTGATTGGGATTACATTGAATTTAGTATTGGGGCGCATATTTTTAGGTCAGTGAGTGGCATAGTTTTATTTTTCGACCAGTGAAATTAATTCAACAATGAACTAGTCGACGTTTGCTAAAATAGGCTATTTTTCCTCATGTTGCATTGTGTGCGACGGTAATTTAACTAATATATAGTTTAACTACCTTTATAACTTCATTGCAACATTGATTGCTAACTTGATATATGCAGTAATATGCTATTTGTGTTGAAATGAATTGATCAAGTTTCGATTAGACCATTTAAATCGATTTGTTTTCAAAATTTAATATTATAGTGGCATCAACAAAAATATACCAGAAACGATAAATACCAGTTATCATTATTGAATAGAATTTGATTACCTTCTTTTTAGTGTTCATACTAAATTTCAGTCTTAAAATCAAGAGCTAGAGAGAAAGTGAGTTGAGCAAAAAGAGCCTGGCATCCGTAAGCACGCAGGCTTTAATGACCCACTGTACTCACACTCTCAGCCTACCAAAGATTCCCGGATCTATTTATTAAGTTCAGGATCACAGATAAGATATACAGTCATGAACTTAAGTCTACGTACCCCTGCAATTATCATGAAAAATATTGAACTGAACGCCTGATGTCAGGAAAAATGATAAGGAATAATGAAAACAATAAACTTATTTCATATCACGGCCAAAATATATACATTCATTTAGTGCAAATTAACATAAAACAAAAATAATAAAATTTCATACAATAAAATAGAACAAAAGTCTACGTACAGTCACATTTAACGTTAGTTGTCTTAAAAACTAGTGTTTGGTGGGGCTTTCTCGGGAAGAAATTACAGCTTTCAATCGGCTTGGCATTGAATCGACTAGATTTTTTGTAATTTCTGGTGTAAATTTGTCCCATTTTTCATGCAGAACGGAAATTAGGTCAGATCCGTTTGAAACTTTATGTTTTTGAAGTTGGCGCTTCAAATCATCCCATAAATGCTCGATTGGGTTTAAGTCCGGAGATTGAGGTGGGGAATGAAGTTGTTTGGGAATATTAAAAACCAACCACTCTTTCACAATCTGCGCTGTATGTTTGGGGTCATTGTCTTGTTGGGAGACCCAAGACGGTCTTAGTCCCAATTTTTGCGCAGATTGTTTTAAATTAGCTTTAAGTTTGTCTAGGTATTCAGTACAATCTATAATACTGTCGATAACAACTGAATTCCCTACCCCCGCTGCCGACATGCATCCCCAAACAAGAACACTTCCACCCCCATGCTTTACCGTACCGATTAAATTTTGCTTTTTGAGGTCTTCGTTTGGTTTTCTTGACACTCGTTGCCTACCGTCATGTCCGAAAATATTAAACTTGCTCTTGTCGCTAAAAAAGACGGTATTCCAAAAATTTTCCTGCTTGCCTTCATAGAGCTTTGCATATTCGAGTCGTTTACCTTCATTTGTTTTACTAATGAATGATTTTTTCCGGGGTGTCCTGCTAAAATAGCCGTTGCGGTGGAGCACTCTGCGCATAGTTTGTTTGCCCTTAACCTCCTTGATGCCTTCAGCTAGCAATTTTGACAACGTACGAGGATTATTTTGTATTTCTTCGAGTACCCTTCTCTCTTTACGGTCGGTCAGCATTCGCGGTTTTCCACTCCTGGGTTTGTTTTCAAATGATTTTGTCCTCTGGTAATTTAAACTTACAGTTTGAACACTTGACCGCGGTTTTTTTGACTATTTCACTAATTTCACGATAAGATCGCCCTTTTTTTCTATGGCTCACAATTACTTTTCTAACGTCATCAGAGATTTCTTTCCTTATCAGAGCCATGATCACTTTAAACAAATTGACAATTACTTGTCAACACGCCGTCAGCTCTTGGATCTAATACAAATATCACCATTCACTGAAAACATACGCAATAAAAATTATTCAAACAAACGTTAAGCTGTACGTAGACTTTTGTTTCATTTTGGGTGTGAAGATTTCATTTAGATCCCTCTTATTATTGCTTCGATAGAAAAAGTTCAAATATTTACTTATATCTAAGCTTCAATTAAGTGAATACATGTTTTTGCTGTGAAAGCTTAGAATTAAGATATTGAGAAACTGAGAGAAATGCTCAGATATTGGGGGTACGTAGACTTTTGTTCATGACTGTATGTACAAAGTATGTTCAAAAAGTAAGGTGAATTTGTATTTTCAGGAAAAAACATTTGTTTATTCATCAATATTTATGTTGTCCCCTTCAAAGTAATCCCCCTCAGATACAATACACTTGTGCCAACGCTTTTTCCAATCCTCGAAGCACTTCTCATATGCACTTTTCGGTATAGCCTTGAGCTCTTCCAGCGATGCAGTCTTTATCTCCTCAATCGTTGCAAATCTCCGTCTTTTCATAGGTCTTTTCAGTTTTGGAAACAAGAAAAAGTCACATGGGGCCAAATCCGGTGAATAAGATGGCTGAGGCATGATTGTGGTGTTGTTTTTGGCCAAAAAATCTCTCACAAGCAAAGATGACTGAGAAGGGGCATTATCGTGATGCCAAAGCCATGAATTGTTTTTCCACAATTCCGGACGTTTTCTTCGTATTGCTTCTCACAAGCGGCGCATAACTTCAAGATAATACTGTTTATTGACCGTACGACCATATGGTAAGAACTCCTGATGCACTACGCCATGGTAATCGAAGAAAACAGTGAGCAAAACTTTGACGTATGATCGAACTTGGCGTGCTTTTTGCGGTCTTGGCTCACCTGGGCTCTTCCATTGGGACGATTGGGCTTTGGTTTCGATATCACAACCATATTCCCATGATTCGTCACCAGCTATGACCCTTTTGAGCAAATCAGGATCATCATTGACGTCTGTCAACAGCTCATGAGCGATGCTCATGCGACGATTTTTTTGGTAAAAATTAAGCAGTTTCGGAGCAAACTTTGCTGACACACGCCTCATGCCCAAAACGTTCGACAAAAATTCATAGCACGAGCCAACCGATATGCCAACATCTTCAGCAACCTCTCTGATAGTGATTCGACGGTTTTCCAAAACAATTTTCTTCACTGCTTGAACGTTTTCATCTGTTGTTGACGTGCTTGGGCGTCCAGAGCGAGACTCATCAGTGGCATCTTCCCACCCATCTTGGAAGAGTTTATACCACTTTTAAACATGTTTTTTTACTCAGGTAAAATGCCACTGTCAACATTTCAAGTGTTTTGGGGCACCTAATTTTATATTTTACACAAAATTTGATCTAAATTCTTTGATCCTTTTTTTTCGATACCAAAAAATCGCCGAGCTCGCAAAGCACTTCTAACCGTTATGCCTCTAAAAAAAAAAAATAAACATATTATGTAGCTGAAACTGTAAATATATGTTCGTGACGAGTGTACCAACA
Organism: Nemotelus nigrinus; assembly: GCA_947369275.1. Taxonomy (NCBI): domain Eukaryota; kingdom Metazoa; phylum Arthropoda; class Insecta; order Diptera; family Stratiomyidae; genus Nemotelus; species Nemotelus nigrinus. Next base: position 42,689,840 of record OX376373.1, on the reverse strand, counting down.
TAAAAAAAGAATCGATAATCGAATTCACGTTGCCCGCAAAATTTGGAAAGTCAACGTACTTTTTGAACACACCTCGTATAATGCTAGCCTCTGCATACAAGTAGTATCCTAACCGAAGCATTAGTACTTGATACGCACATACGCTGGTCATTCGGAAAGGAAATATTCCATAAAGCTCGCTTTTTTTTAAGCAGGATAACATCCAGTCAACACGTCTGTCAGCTCTATAATATTTCATACTCTTGCTAATGAAGGATCCTACAGTCCTATGGCCACCTCTCTTTATGGTTATTGTTTCGGACACCTCAGGCGGATTCTCGACCCTGTGGTAGAAATGTTGAGCTCCGCAGAGTTCCGGCAACCAGGGAAGATTCACCTTATTGAACGTAGTGACAGAGTTCAATCGTGCCTTGTATTCTTGGGCATGTTTTAAAGTAGTCAGGGGCCAAAGTTACATCAGTAGCGTAGCTTAACTGTCGCAGCAAACAGCGATACGCTTTCCCTCCCACTTTTCATCAATTATCCAGCAAGCAGCTCTCAAGATAGAATAATACATCTTCTTGAAAATAAGAACATGTTCTCCAACAGAAAAAGTCTACCTGTAATTCGATGAATGCAGGTAGACGCCAGGTTGATGTTGCATTTGTTTTCGAGTCGACCATTAAGAAGATCTCGGAGTATCCCCTCGTACAGCAATCTGGGTGCTCCGAAAATATCTCGAACAAGATGGCAAGTTACAGTTGCATCCCTGACAATAAAAAAAGACACTGTTGCACTTGGCAACAGTGAACATGACTCCGTCTGGCAAGACGTGAAAAAAATATGTGGAATGAAGTAAACGCGCAGATGGGTAGCAAAATTATCGGATGGGCAGCAAAATTATCGGATAAATATACCTGGATGGTGACTCCCGCTCCAAGTTCCGAAATAGATCAATAAGTAGCAACAAACCTATTCGATTAGCTAAATAAAACTTTTCAATCGAACATTGTTCGTTTTCTCCTTTTTTACAAAGTTTATGTTTTTATTAAACTAGGCCCATGTCCCGTACATAACTGGCACGTATCTGCTTGACTAGGACAACGTCTTCGCAGTTTCACATAACTCCCTGGGCCCTTTAGAGATTGTAGGCTAGCTAACTGGTACCTTCCAATACTTGGTGAACTTCCCAGTTTCTCACAGAATGATATGAATAAATCTCTCGTTGAGGTTCTCGTCAATTTGGTGTAAGCTTTTTGTGAGATTCTGAATGCAATCCACTCATTCTCTGTGTTGCTCTACCTAGCCCGATTGAGGAGTTTTCTGGCATCTTTCCTGAGCTTCTGATTTTGCCGGTTCCATCGAGGCACTATCTTGCAATATGTGCTCTTGCTGATCAGAAAAGCTTCTTCATAGCTAGCCATATTCAGAATGCTCAATCGAGATTCTAACTTCGATGATTTTGTCCTACCCACTAGGACACACTTTGTCTATAATAAGTTGATTTGACTGAGTCCAGTCAGTTTTTTTTTGGTTTCTTCTCTCCGCCAATGGTGTTGGATCCGTAGCTAAAGAGATCGTTAGATGATTAAAGAGTGAAATATCATCAGATATTGTTGGTTATTGTTCCAACTTTTCCGGGTGAAGTTAGTTATATACCAATAACCGCACTACTGTTAGGCGTGACAATTGTAGGCGAAATCTCAGTGTTTAGAACTATTAGCCACTCAAAAGTTATAAAAGCAACAAATTTGTCTCTTCTGGTGTTGCATTTGTTGCTATCCCAACTAGTGTGGTTTTCGTGTTTGGTGGTAGGGGTAGGAATCAAAAATACGATAGCACGTTTTAAACGACATTTTTACCCAGTATTGGGCAATGACCTCTGATAGCTCTCGTGTTGAAAATTGTCTCATTCCTTCAACTAACGTCCCATGCACAAGCATCATATAGGGAAGTAGTTTTGCCAGTGATCGTTTAAGACGAATCATGACATTAATCTAAACAAACTTCGAAAATAACGGCTTAGAGCTTGACCTGTTTAGCGATGCCGAGTTGGTGTAGCTTCGCCCCCAGTCATCTATTCGAAATATTTGTGTGGCGTTGACATCACCAGCCTTTTTTTTTTCTCCAGGTAGCTCTAAGGCTACTTTGCCTGTTATCTAGACTCTTGGACTAGCAGTCCGGTTTTTCACTACGCAAAATTTTTGCGCTGGCTGCGACTGTGAGCTCTCACAGGTCTGCAGAGTCTAGAGCACAAAGCGGAGAGCGCTCCTTCCTCTTATACTTCCTGCGGGGGTCTCGTTCGCATTAACCAGAGTTTTCTCATTGAACGCTTCCTCCCTCCTCTTTTCGATAGATACGACCGTAGTTGACGCTGTATTCGCCTTTCCAGAGCCTGGAACCAGGAGAGTGAATTAGCAAGTTGGAAAACTAATTCACTGATCTAATCTTCTTCTGCCACCAAAGTCCTCCATTGCAGTCATATATGAGAATGGGGTCTGCAGTATCTGAGCTTTTTCCGTACTGAGAGAGCCCAACAGGGATGAATTTCTAGACACAGCCTGGCTGTCGCCTGTGGAAGTATATTTCTTAGGATTCATTCTCATAATGTTTTCCAGGCACTCTTATGATGACATCTTGCGATACACAGGTCCCTCCACGAGAAAAACTTTCTGCCCAAAATTTTTTTTTGTGAATTAAAAGAAGAGATTTAAAATAGATTTTATATAGTTTTCAACATAATCCCCTTCTCGTTCTATACAAAATTTTGCTGCGCTCATACAGCCGCTGGAACGACCTGGAAAAGTCCTCTTCTGGAATAGCTTTCAGAGCGTTGCTTACATTCCTTTGTATCGTCTCAACGTCTTCAAAACGTTCTCCCTTCATGGTCATCTTCAATTTAAGAAATAAAAAAAAGTCTGCCGGAGCCAGATCTGGTGAGTAGGGCGGATGATTAATCGTGGAGACCGATTTTTGGACCAAAAATTGTGTGACTAGTATTGAGGAATGGGCTAGCGCATTGTCGTGCAGCAGAAACCAATCACCGGTGCGGTATAATTCCGGTCTCACACGACGAACCCGCTTCAAAAGTCGATCCTGGACACGTTTGTAGAATTGTGCATTCACTGTTTGACCCGGGGGCAACATTCTCATCGTTAGTCGAGGTTGAAGGGCGTCCTTCTCGTGAATCATCTTCCAGCGACTGTCGACCGCTCTTGAATCGTGCAAACCACTCGAAAACCTTGCTGCGGCTTAAACAATCCTCACCATACGCAGTTTTCAATAATTCAATTGTTTCTTTTTCTCAATTTAAAACAAAATTTGATCGCGGCACGTTGTTCCATAGCGAAAATTGTGACGTACCAATAAAAACCTGTCTAGGTATACATACACAGCTGGTAAATAAATGAAGTTACAGCGCTCCTATCACCAGTGTGTGTAACTAAGACCTGATATGACATAGTCCTGCCATCAAATAACAGATATCACTAGTTGTAATTTTTATAAAAAAAATGGGCCCGGAACTTTTTGAATGAATTGTGTAGACTAATAAATAGCACGGAAAGCGCGTGATTTGCGATTTAAATTACGACATTACCCCACAAATTGCAAAAAATAGATAGTAGTACCCGATTCATTCTTTCATTTCCACTAGGTAATATACATATACTTTGCAAAAACACCTTGTTAACAATTGGCGTTTTATGCAATATTAATTTTCTTAAAACCTAGTCTGTGTATTAAAATGGTCGGCAATGAGATAATTGACGCGGAATACTATTTCCGATACCATTTGGAGAATAAAAGCAACATCCTCGATACGTTTATGCTATCCACTACAGAAAATGTTGTTTGTTGCCAGCGAATGTTCGCTGCGCGGACTATTTCTTGATGGGATCATACGCCCTCGATGGGCTCATACCTCTCATTGGTTGATGTATCAGGGCCGAGAATATGCTTCTCTCACTTTTGCAAATGGAAAAACGTACTTATTTAGCGAGGCCTCACGGCCTCTCGGATCAGGCACCAGCTGATCCGTAAACCCTCCACATGATACCCTTCTCTCCTATCGGAAAATATCGCGCTTTTCGTGCTATTTATTAGTCTGTATGCTGTGGCGTTTGTTTCATTTCTCAAGCTTATCGTATTGATTGGCCGTTAAAGGCGGCTTTAGATATGCGGTGTTTGTCAAACACCTCCTATTCGGCAAATACCGAACACCTAGTCAAGTAATTTGGCTTGGTGCTTGCGAAATGACAAGCACCGTGAATTAGACATTCGGGCATTGCCGAATGTTCGCCAAAACTGGAAAATGAACGAGCTGCGGGGATCCGACACAGTGCTCGTCTACTTTGATGTGAGTTGAAAGTTCGACAAACTACGGGAATAGCGAGCACCCGAATGTTTGTGATTGGTCTAGGGCAAGCACTAGGCGAGCAACCCAATCACACATACGAAATTTGCCAAACTACCCAGTATGCCAAAGTCGGCATTTCGTTGAGAATTCTTTCAGAAAATTGAAGCTAATTCAGAAAATAGTTTCGGATTCTCAAACTTATTCGTTACGAATTCTTTAAGACCAGTGTATGGAAAACGTTACAAAAACGCCGAAAGTGCCCAAACTTTCTCCTCTTTAGCTCCTGAAAAGCTTTCGTACAGTGGTTCATTTTTTTTCAAGATTCATTGCGAATTCTTTCGGAATTCCTTGTAAATTTTTTGTGAATTCTTTGCGAATTCTTTACGAATTCTTTGCGAATTCCTTACGAATTCATTTCGAATTCTTTGCAAATTCTTTGTGAATTTTTTGAAGATTTTTGTGCAGGTTTCAAATAGTTCTTTGAGAATGCTTCCAATACTTTTTGGATACATTTTAATAACATTTATTGAATAAAATACTAATAATTTTTAATTCCAATAGAAATTTTTTTTATTTGTTCTTTTATTTCACATTATAAATTTTAAATAACAATTTTTTTCGCCCGTTTGCTAAGCTTGTCTTTGCTGCTATAAAAAAACCTTTTTTAAAAAAACCCTCGATCTCGTCCCGTCTTCTTGACGGAAATTTTCGCACAGCAGCTTCTGCATACAAAAAGGAGAAGTTACGAGAGAATAACAAATTTGAATAGCATTACGAACCTTTAAAATAGACACTGTTAACACCTCAAACAACACAACTTCAAAAAACTTTGTAGGCACTTGCACTTATGCATGAAAAACAGTTGTACGACTAAAGTACTGTTTTAATACTTACTTTACTAGATGAAACATCAACGGCATTAGGTTCGGAATTTGTTGCAAATTCCAATGTATTTCGTAACAAACTCTTAACAATTTCCCTATCACAGATTCGTTCGCACTTTGTTAGGAATTCGTTCGAACTCAGTGAAATTTTCGCAACGAATTCCGATTGATTTTAAATTTGTTTCTTCCAAACTTCAGAAGAGATTCTTAAAAAATATTCGAATATTTCTCATAAAATAATGAACAGTAATACCCCAGTCAAAAGTTTTATTTATTTCAAGAGCTTTTTATATTTCTATCTCTTTCGCTCACTTTCGGAATAGTCGTAACCAATTCCGAATTCCGAATTTGGCACGCTGGGTAGGTGCTCGGTATTTGACAAACACCGCATACCTAAAGCCGCCTTTAACTGTACGTCTGCATTCATTACGATATATACGCGGAGTCTGGTTACAGTATAGGTGTTTAGAACAGATGCGTGTGGCTTAATTAGATAAGGTTACTTGAGGTTAAGTAATTAGGCAAATATTATGAACCGCTTTTGAAGACGCGGGATAAAGCGAAACTTTCGGGTAAATCTTAATTTTTTCTCATATTTTTCGCCTAAAACTACACCATACGCAATGAATTCATATGCGCGCAAAAGAACAACTTGATGACAACAGACCGTGCATGGCGAAACAGACGTCGGTCAAACGTCGGTGTGCGATGAGCAGTGCCCGAAAGTTGTATTTCGGCTGATTGCGGCGCCACCCCCATGACGGCGCTCGATGCAGTCGCACCACCCTAGGGCTGCCACTGCGTATAACAACAGGTATTATCATTACTTTCATTGACTCCCGAATTTAATTAACATTCGAATACAATGCTGAAGCAAATTCGCAGGACAACAGTCCTCTGAAGCTTAATGACCGTTATATCCAGGATTAATTGCATGATTCGTGCCAAGACCCAAATTAAATTTAATGAAAAGCTCAAGGTACAACTTGTCGTAATGTATGATTAGTTGCTCTCGCAGCTGGTCGTGTATTTTTCGTTAAATGTTGTGAGCGTGATGAAAGGAAGTCATTTAGAATTGTTTTGTCCTGTGCAAATTGTTTGCATTTCTGCACCTAATGAGTTTGTTTTTTTTTGGAGCTGATGATAGTTTTGCATGCTACTGGGTTGTGAAAGCCCATTCCGGCGAAACTAAACTCCATTTGATTGTGATTCTTTTTGCATTTTATAGATTTTATGTTTACTGTTGAAAAAGCGAAAGCTGAGGGAGGCATAGATAGGTGTGAGTGCTATGGAAATTTTGCGTCGATTTGAGTTTGCAGTATGTTGCAACCAAAGATATAGAAGAAGTGGATTGAACTGTGGGTTTTCGTGCGGCACCATTTTTTTTTAGTGTGCGACATTCTCTAACACAAACATATATTACAAAAGGCGTGGGTAATTTAAAATTTGCAATAAATTCGGGGGCAGGCAATAGGCGCAGAAGTTTGAATTGTCATTTATATGATGAATACGTTTGAAACATAATGTTCGTGGAAACAAGCAATGCAGTAAATTTAATTTGGTTCATTGGGTAATGTAGGTTGATTAAATGAAAATAATCTTATTTTACATGAAAGAAAATCTTCGGAATGGTCTTTAGCAGTTCATGATGAAAGTCCAAGAAAGAAAAAGTAAGAGTTTATAATGTATATTATATTAAAATGCGCTTCGCATACTGGCAGGTGTACGACACCAAGGGATGGGAACAATGAAACCATACTCTGAAAAAATTTATTGCTGTATATCATTTAAATTTTATCTCATTCTATCGTTAAAATTAATTCAAACACTAATTACTTTAATGAAAATTCCTGCTTTATTTTAGCATTGTGGATCAACTTGAGCGTATTATTACTTGGACGAATCCACTAAACGAAAAAAATTGTGTTTAAGGGATGTGATAAACATCCATCTGTAAATTTAATTCTGTGATTAAGTATCATAAGAGAACGATTTGCAATAGTATTTTCATCTCACACCCCATTCTTCCTTCAAACCCGGGCTTGTGACTGGCTTCGGGGGAATTAAAGCTCTAACTTGAAAGGCCATCGTATTGCTCCAGGTCATAGAGACGCAAATAAATTCAAGTAGAGACGTAATGGTTATTTTCATATAATACATTTTTTATGCATCTCCTTCCTTCATAGTTATATTCTCGTAATATATTAGAATTTGCAGCCACAAACATGTATTCATCTTAGTTTTGGGAAAAAATCATTCAAAAATATTTTTGACTCCCAACAACCAAATGCGCCTCTGACGCTCCCCACTCATAAAACTCTAAGAAAACTCATGTTGTCAAACTAGGTTGTCAACGATCGCGCGGTTAGTACGGTATCCGTAAAAGATTACTGATTACGGCGGTAGTTTTTCATCTATGAATTTAGTGTTGAGGTAGTCCTATTGTTAGTTTAATTATTAGTGCTGTGAATTTGTTTTTGAACTGAAAATCGGTAATCCGATGGTATGAGAGCCGATTGTAATTGAACAACTCTCTACCATGCAGCTCATTTCCCATTTTTAGATGGATTTTTTCGATGCCGCTTTGCTTCTTGCCCAATAAAGTAAGTAATCATATTTAAACTTAACCATGAGCCGCTTTCCTGGCAATAGAATTTTGTTAATGGGCCGCAGTTTGCATTTCGACTCCTCCATTGTTTGCATTGATTTGACAACATGAGTTTTGTCAAAAGGGAGAGGGGATAGCATTTTGCAAGAAGAACTGGTGCCGTACACATACGCTCATATACGTGTACGTGGCCCATACATTTATTCTATATCTTTGGCTGCCACATTTGGATAAATACATGGTGGGCCATCCAGCGATTAAAATGGCTATGAATGAAAATCGCCAAATATTTTTCAAAAATTGTTTTATCAAAAGCAACGAGCTTTGACATTTTTAGAGAAGGATCAACTTTCAATAAAGTTCACATTGCTGCAATATTTTGTCATAAAGGGTGTAAGGATTGGTTGGAAAGTGCATGACAATTTACTACACCATAAGAATTGTAAAAATTTGGACCATATCTTGTCCTTAAACAGTGTTATTGGAACATATTTGGTCAGATGTGAGAGTGTGTAGGATGAAGAATACTTCAATAAAATGCTGTTTAGAAAATTATTTAATTAAAATATAATTTTTTGATTGGCGTGATAACCTACATAGATAATGTATAAAAAAATCATAAAATCAATAAGAGCCAGCAGAGTGAAATAAGAAAATAATAAGCCACCAACGAAATCAGCTAAGTTTGAATGAATAAATAAAACACAAAGCAAAAACAATTGATTTTATACTAAAATTTAAATTAAAATACATTTCGATGCTTTTATTTGCAGAGAATATCCTTGCGACCATTATACATCAGTTATAAATGTAACTCTTCTGATGACTGGCTGTCCACGAGTTGAAGTTCATTCCACTGCGTTACAATTGCTGCAGATTCTCGATAAACGATTTTTCGGAACCGTCGGACCATTACAAGTTGAAAGTGACAAAGGTATGTTTTTGTTTGATTAAATCCTACTAACATCAGCTCGCTACAACAACATAAAACGGTGTAAAAAGTGAATGCACTTTCAGTATGTATAGCATTGTGTGAAATAAAACATGAAAATATGGTTTGTTCTGGTACCATGGGAATGTTACAGTTTTTTACTAAATATATTTTAGGAGTGCACTTTAGTGGAACTCAAAAGCGATTTAGAGCACTAATATCCTAGATTGAGAAAAACATCTGCAAAAATTGCAAACATTTTAATATTGTCAAGTATATCTTGGAGTTGATACAAAATTATTATTATTTAGTTTTATTGATAATTTTGTTCGATAATTGATTTTTTCTTTTGTTATTATCTAAGTATGTGGAAAAGCAAAATATTTTTTTTCCAAGAATAATTTTTCCACGATAATAGCAAGCATAATAAATTTTAAAAATATTGCATCGCATCGAAAATGATGCATAATGCAAAAAGCTGCGTACATTTGAAAAATCGATCCTAGAAATTAGTTTTCATAGTTGAATAAATCATTTTTAGCAGTCCCAAAAATTTATTTTAATATTATGTTGCCGTTCTCAGCCATTCAGAACAGATGAACGATAACCGCTTAAGCGCAGAGTGCTTACAGAAATCACAAAAGTTTGTATTATAGTATTTTCATCATAGTATTTTCATCTGTTATCTGAACCATGGCTTAATAAGGCCCTTAGGCATATGCAAAATCGTAGGAACAAACTCGATAAGCAGATTAAGGAAAATATCGATGTTGCTCCTGCTATTCAGCAACAATGTAATGAAGTTTTTAAGTAATTTCCGACAAAGTTTCGCGAGCTCAGCGAGCTATATTAAGAAAACCGTCGGGAAACTATGATTAACGAGCCGAAAAATTTCTTTGATTTTGTTCATTTAATGCTAACAAGGCACTGCTTTTTCTCTTAAAGAGATTTGCAATTTATTCGCAGACAATTTTCCGTAAAGTTTTTGGTGCACCAGTCTCGTCTAATTCCCACCTTTCGCCTTCTGATTCAGCTCCAGCAGCTTTTGTTAACCACATAAATATATAGGGAAGAAATGCGTAAAATTATTTTGAAAATCGATTGCTATGAAAATCCTGGTCTTAATTTTTCACCGACTTTTTACGTAAATGTGTACGGCAGCGAATAACCCCATGCATATGTTTGTTGACAGGCTATTTTCTTCCGGAATTTTCCCCATCCTGTTGGGCACTTTAAATCATTTTCAAAACTGTCGTTAGACGCTGTCTCGGAAAATGAACTATCATTCTATCTTCGATTCCAACATTTATTGAAAAGGTTAGGTTAAGTTTAACTGGCTGGCACAGGGCCACAAATAGACCCATTTGGTCCGTAGCGATACCAGATAAATGGACCTGGAGAAGGATAGTTTAGTCCAAACGCCCATCGAAGGCCCCGGACTTTTTTGCGAACTGTAGTATGTCCTTCAATCTCTGCTCCGCTACATGTGAGAGATCCACCAGCCAGTGCTCACCGAAGCAGCGCTGCCTGATTTTCCCCAGTGCCGGGCAGTGGCACAGAGGGTGTTGGATTGTTTCTGAGACTCCCGGCTCTTGACACTTGCTACAGGTGTCGCCCCCCCCCCCCATTTTCATGGCATGAGCTGCTACAAGACAGTGGCCAGTAATGCTGCCAACCAGCCGCTTGCAGTCAGTCCGCGTTAATTCGAGCAGGTACTTAGTCGCTACGTGATTGTATGACCCCCACATGATTTTGATTAGCTTGCAGGTCTGAGTTGGACGCCATCTGCACATCGCACCTTGCATCATATTGGAGTCCATAGAGTATTTGATCGTTTGGATTGGAGCTGGAATGTCAACCGATCCTGACAGGAGAAGCCTAGCCCCGTGCTTGGCTAGCGCGTCCGCCTTCTTGTTTCCTTAAATGCCCTTGTGACCAGGAACCCAGAAAGTTCTGACCCTTTTGGTGTTGCGCAGTCTGTTCAGGGCCTGAATGCAGTCCAGTACATACTTCGATTTGTATGTATAAGACATCAAAACTTTAACTGCTGCTTGACTGTCTGTAAAGATGTTGATTTCCTCACTTGTGATATCTCTGTCTTGTGCTTGGTCTGCGGCTTTACGTATCGCAAAAATCTCCGCCTGAAAAATACTACGGTGGTTAGGCAGCCTGAAAGCTGCTTCCATAGTTGCATCTGCAGAAAATGTTGCAGCACTCACTCTGGCAGCCGTTTTACAGCCGTCAGTGTAGATGCTGAGAGTTGCTGCCCATCCCCCACAGTCGCTTGATATCCCCGCTCGAATCACAGAGTGGAGACCAAATAGTCGGTGCTACCTGCGTACTCTCGTTCAATTCTCCTTCCAGGTGAGCTTGCTGTCCAGAACAAGACCCAAGTACTTAGTTTGTGACTTGAGACTTAACCTGGCGCCACTCAACCTGATTGGGGCTAATTCAGGGATTTTGTACTTCCTTGTGAAAAGTACAAGATTAGTTTTATTGGAGCTGATGTCGAGGCCCACGGTGTTCGCCCATTCCTCAACCAGCCCGAGAACATACTCGATGAGCTGGCCGAGGAAGTGCGGAAACCTGCCGGAGACTATTATCGCAATGCCATCGGCATAGGCCACAACCGTGAGCCCTTTGCGTTCCAACTTATCCAAAATTGTATTTATAAGAGGAGATAGAATTCCTCCTTGCGATGTGCCTCTATGGACCTTCCTAGTAATATGAGACCCCGCCCACTCAGCTGTTATGATCCTTTGCTTAAGCATATTGCTTATCTAGCTACAAATAGCGGGATGGGTGTTGGTTGCGTCTAGGCTCTCCATAATGGCTGTTGTGTGCACATTATTGAAGGTGCCTTCAATATCTAGAAATGCTCCCAAAGCGTATTCTTTATAGTGGAGTGCCTTTTCTATTTCGAGTTTTGAAAAGGTTGTCTACGATAAATTTTCCTCATTTCTTGATTCCCGTCGGAACAAACTATAGCATGGCTTTAGAAAAGGTTGCTCAACTACCACAAATGTGTTAGTTCTAGTTCCGGGACTTGTCTGTAAAATGTTGAATGGGTACAAAATTTACGCAATCTACACTGACTTTAGCAAAGTTTCTGACAGAGTTGACCTTTCTATCTTGATCCAAAAGCTGCAAAAATTCGGACTTGTTGGGATCTTTATTTAGTTGGCTCAGTTCCTACCTTCAGGATCGGATTTTCTTTTCCTATAGAGGAATTTCGAATAAGACGAATTTCTCTCTGAACCCAGGAATCCGAAAAATACATAAGGATTGGTAAGACGAGCTTAAATTTTCGGACGTGGGCTGTCCTAGACCGTTTTTGATGTGTAATGGTCTTGGCGAAAATCTGCGGCTGAAGTCTATGATTGTAGCCGTATCAAGAATAGTAATTGCGCAAAAGTATTGGTACCATTGAGGACCCAAAAGCTGTGAAATTATAGAACCTGTGTAATCTCGGTACTGATTTAGGTATTTTCGCCGACTTCTACCACTTTTTTTTGCAGAGCAATTATGAACCAAAAACAGATTCTTTCATTTTAAAGTCCACATTCAATAAAAAAAGGCAAAATAACATGTTAACAGTAATTCTGACAAATCCTCTTTCATTAAAACTTTCTACGATTCCTCACACAATTAGTTTTTACACTGATAAAATCAAAATGTTTTCAATCAACGCTGAATTTTGAACTTACTCTGTCTAGTATTCCCTGATTAACTTTTTCTTTCATCAGTACCATCAAAGTAAAACTTTTCCCTCGAGATCTCAAGTGAAAGATTCCGGATTTGAATTCATCATCAAAATCGCAGAATTTGTTGAAAACGCAAAAAGAAAAACGTTCGGAATGAAAGTTTCTTTTCCGATTCGTTTTGATGTTACGTTACGAAGCATGGGAAAATTCCAAGTTCGAACAGAAACTTTACAACGAAAACAATTCGAAATATTCAATATCAAGTCAAAATTAACTTTTCGTTATGGTCGTCGCTTTCGGTGTGAAAGTATAATAGAGTGAATTCTCCTTGCGAAAGTATAAAAGTATGAAGCTCAAGAGCTGTGACGAAATGATGCAGTAGAATCCCAACGGGAATCGCTGTAATGCATTTTGGCAGAATTCATGAAGCAAACATTCTTAGCAATGCAATTGTAATTTACATTAATAAAATTGCAAGGGGTTTTCCAAAAGTCCATGACAGGCCAATGAATATCACTCGCAAAAAAAAATAAAACATCCATCATAAAACATCCAAACATGAGTGAACGTATGTCTTACAATGATGATGACTGGCCCGGCTTAGACCATAAAGTAATCAATTTATCCATCAAAAATTTCGTCAAAGTCAAAATACGGCCTCAAAAAATTTCGATGAGCAGAACCAATCATAAAGATTTCTTAAGGAACTTCATAGATAGTCTTCGAGGGTCTCCAACTTCCGACTTTGATGAGCTGATTAAGAAGATAACCGAAGCTAAATCAAAAGCAACAATAACGAAACAAGTTCGTGTACGAGTACAATCTTGGATCACTTAGAATGTAATTGATGTTTCAAATCGAAAACGAATTGCTTACAAAAAACACAAAGCGGATCCAAACTCCACGCCCAAAAAGCAGATCTATTTAGCTATGAAGAAGGAATCGAATCGAGCTATTATGGAGGCCAAAAAACATTTCTACAGTTTGAAGCTTCAGCCGGGAATACCTCTAGATATTGGCAACTAGTAAATGAGCTCTTGTCTAAACAACAAAACAAATCATCAACGTGCATAGAAAAACTGTTGATAAATGGAACATCCATTACAGACCCCGAAGAAGTAGCACAGCAGTTAAACAACTTCTTCGTTACTCTTGGAACACTAGTCACCGAGCAACTGCAACTTTCATCACGCTCGAGTTTTTATATTGAGCCTAATATGTTCACTTCAATTCACTTACGTCCCACTAATCCTATTGAAATATCTGAAATAATCGATAACCTTAAATCAAAGGTTTCTCCCGGTCTGGATAGTAGAACACCGGAGGATATTAAATTGCTGAAAAATCATATTTTGGAGCTTCTAACTACAATAATAAATAAACAGCTGGCACAATCCCCGATTGCCTTAAACTAGCGAAAATCACTCCAATTTTCAAAGGTGGTGATCCAGCAGAGCCATCAAATTATCGCCCAATAGCTGTCACAAGTGTCCTGAGTCCAAGTGTCCAAAAACAATTGCTGCAATTTATTAAGACTAACTTAATACTGACACCAGGTCAGTATGGATTTCAAGAAAACAGTAGTACACTAGCAGCAACGTTAGATGCAGTACATTTTATCAACAGTGGATTGGATAGGGGCGACTATATAGCGGCAATTTTCGTGGATCTGAAAAAAGTTTTGACATCATTAACCATGACATCCTGCTTCAGAGGCTCGAAATATACGGAATCCATCACAACTTCAAGCTGCTGATAAAGAATTATCTCTTCAACAGGCGTATTATTACAACCAACAATATGCATAAAAGTCAGGAATGCACTATAAACATCGGCGTTCCTCAAAGATCAATCCTTGGGCCATTACTGTTTCTACTGTACAGTAACAGCGTACAGGACATTAATCTGATGGGAAAAATAGTTTTGTTTGCTGATGACACACTACTTTTGTATTCCGGTAAAAATGAATCAATTCTTCAGCAAAATATAAATGATGACCTAGGAAATTATTGGAATTGGCTCGAGCAAAGTAAATGAATTATAAACATCCAAAAAACTAAATATTTAATATTCCAACAAAAAAAAAAACAAGCAGCAAATTAATCCGTCGGTACAAATAAATGGAATACAATTGGAAAAGGCCAACACAATTAGATACTTAGGATTATAACTTTAGACGAGAAAATGTCTTGGCTACAACATATCAATAACATCAGGAAATAAAGTAGCGCCTATGATAGGAATCCTAAAAAAATATGATTTTTTATCTCTCAACATCAAACTTGACATATTCAATGCTTTCATTTTGTCGAACATCTCTTATGGAGCAGTTATGTGGAAGCAAATATCGAAACAAAATATTGATGTGATCGGAAGACTAATCACTAAGGCTATCAAGCAGGGGCGGCTCGTCGTTGTACGCAAAGGAAGCAGTGCTTCCCTTGCTAAATATTCCCTATACAAGAAAAATAGCTTAACAATACATATTGAAATTCAAAGCAAATCAATTGATTCTATATGAATTAGCATCCAACATCAATAAAAAAATTTACGAAACTCAAAACACTATTCATCTCACACACGAGATATTTCTCACAGCCAAAGTGGCTTACAAGTAGTTTTGCAGCAACGCGATCGGATATCTTGCGTTTGAGTCCAAACCTCAAGCATCTCGTACCATTGCAAACCAGAACGCTCAGTTCATTGCAGCGTATTGAAATATGCTACACAGAACACTAAAGTGATCTTGCCTCAATGCACGTATCATGATGTGTGCATACACCCCATTGCAAGCATCACGCAATCGATGGTCATAAACACTTTGCAATGAATGTTCCCGAATAGCAGCGCGGACGCTGCTCAGCTCACCGCGTCTTCCTGAGTAGAGAAAATCAAAAACCCCTCGCTTATTCAGCCGCTAAATGGCCCAGAAATATTTGTGAATGGACGCAGCACGATTTGTAGCGTACTCTGTTTGGTTTCTATTTCGCTACAGAACTTGGAGCTGGTATGCTTTGGGTGACTGAGTTTAGGATGTTATTTGTATGTATGAATGCTGTAATGAATTCGTAAGGTGTTATTTGTATGTTTCGTTTCTGTAATGGATTTATTACTGAGTTCAAGAGTTTAATGTTTGCTGTAGATTGAAATTCTTCTGATTTGTCTGTTTGTTTGTGCTGAAAGTGCGTAAGTTAGTATTGGAATGATTAAAGAAAGATAGTGACTTTTCACTTAAATAGTACAAGAGTATTAACGTTCGGCATACAACGTGAGGCTATTTCAACCCCAAATCTTAAAGGCATGAAGCTGATTTTATGGAAGAGGTATGAAAGTATTTTTTTAAATAAATGCTTTGTGTTTTATTATTGCTTGTTGATACAAAGAATAAAAGAAATATTTGAGCACGTTCTGTTTAATATATGCATACACAGAATAGATAAAATGCTTTATGAGGTAAATCTAACCCCACCTTATATGGGTGAGGAATTATTTTCTCGTTGTTTGCCGAAGGTTTAATTCATTTTGTCCTGAAAATTGAATTTCACCATAGAAAATCTACTGCGGTATATTTTTCTCTTACACTCTTTGAATAGATAAAAGTACTTGGTGACCAGGACCACTAATTTTCACTTTTTATTTAAAAAAAATAGTTCTAATTTGCAATATCTAGCATTGTAATTTGTAATCTTGTATCATTTAAATATTACTGAGATTGATGGTGATCATAATGAGTAGAAAAGTCACTGAGTCAAACAATTGGAAATTGAATGCAACTTTTGACGTATTTGCTGCGCTGAAATTCCTATTTGTTTATTCTGGAAAACTATGCAAAAATATATCTGCTTCCCCGAGTCTTAAAGACACGAGCCGCCACTGCTACGAGGCGCTCGTATCAAGACTATATACAAAATGCCAACTTTGACTGCAAGCTTACATGTGTATCGAGAAACAGGACTAATAAGCATACAACAAATAATGTGTCTTAAACAAGGAAAGCTGATATTCAGGATACTTGACAAAAAACTCAAATGGCCATATGTTGTAAGAAATGTTGGAGAAATAACTCAGACAGCCACAAGATCGGCGAATAACCTTGCGATTAAAAAAGCTAGGACAGATAGTTTGAAAATGGATCAAGTGCAACAGTCCAGAGGATATAAGAAAATCAGCAAATTTGGTTAAATTTAAGGAAAATCTAAGATCATTCCTTGCACAAAGATAACGAAGACGCCAACCAGAGTTTTTTCTAAACTTTTCTCTGGGCATAAGTCTTGACGACAAGAAATAGGCGATATCATCTGAAGACGAAAGTGTATAATGAAGTGCTTTCCCTTATACCAATGTTTTATTGTCTGGGAAGTACGAAAGTAATAATATTGAGGAGATTTGATGCACATGGACTGTGCATTCTGATTGAGTGATGGAGAGAGTGGAAGGAAGGAGGAAAAAAAAAACAAAAAAAAAAAAAATAAGGGGGAAAAAGCTTGCGAGCATACATTGGCTTTGGCTAGTGTGCTATATAAAACAGAAAGATGAGAATTTCGGAGCATTTCAAATCATCACACTGCCCTGATTCGCATAAACATTCTATCTATATTTTTGTCATTTTTGAATTAACAACGGACTCAAAAACTACATACTTCATTAAATCATGCTGCAAAATTTGAAAAACCTATCTTTTGTGAAAGTATGTTAAAATCAATATTGAAAAACGCACTTTCCATATATCTCCAGTGCAAATCAAAAGGCAAAACATTGAATATATCGAAAGTACTAAAATTTAGATAGAACGTTTATGCGAATCAGGGCAGTACAGGTAAGTAATATGTTTAAAACAAGAACACCAATTCCCCCTCGTAGCTGCGAAAGTACGCTATTGAAATTTCCAATGAGCGTCACCATCACTCAGCATGCAATATTCACATATTCCGGGTCATGCAGAGGCACGATCGGCTGCCGGCCAAAGCTTCAATTCGTATTTCTCCTAGATGACAGACTTTCAAGAATACGATATCGGGCTTTCCCAAAAGTTATTTTTATAAAGCCATAAAGCTGAAAGCTCAAAGTTCCTCCAGTGTATGCCTTACCAGCCTAGGACATGCAATGCTAAAAATAAATTAACAAACTATGGATTGGTAATGGTTGCATGCATTACGCAAAAAACTTACCGAATATATGCGGACGTATTACTTTTCCCGTTGGTATAATATTACGACGCAACTATGAAAATGCAAAGTTTTGTAGTATGACAAGAGACGAGTGAATTTTGATTGTGCATAATGTACAGGTCACGATTTGCACTATATGTATATATTTAACACAATGAAATATTTTCGCTGGCTGTTTTGATTGAAGTCGGCGTTATTCTGAAGGTGATTTATTCCGTGGTGAGTTAATCGTTTCTAGAATATTAAATAAAGTTTAATATGCTACAGACTAAAAATGATATTTTGAGAGCTGAGGTAAACAGCTAAATGTTTTGAGATGAAAAAATCCCCTAAAAATATTTTTTTTTTCGAAAGTTTATTTTCGTTTCAACCAGCACATCATTTTAATTTAACACCAGAATAGTTTGGAACACTTTAAATTGATGATGTGGAGCAGTCAGTAATGCGATAAACTATGTATTAACTCATATGGTATTATTTTCAAGTTAGCCTGCAATCGAGTACTGAATTGAAAAGTGAAATTTCATCCAAAAAAATACAAGGCTAATATCAATCTCAGTTGAAAGAATGTGAAGAGCTCCCTTGCAGTGACACTTTTCTTCTTTTGCTTCAGGCTGTTCGTCTGATTTTGTTACCTAAATCTCTGGTCTCTTTCCAGAAAAAACCCTTTTCAAATTTAAATACGACATAATCAACATAAATCCCGGTATTTCGGGTTACGCATACATCATCCCTAATGGTCGAGAAAAACAAATTTAAGTCAGCAGAAACTTGTCCTACAGAATACTTTGTGAATAATACAATAAGACATACATACTCGTATGTTCGTCAGGGACTCGTAAAAATCTTGTATGAAATCAATAGTTCCTGGAAAATGTTGAACTTTTTCGTTGTTTTAGGATGCTTTGTATAAAGGATTATGCCATTTTCAATAGACTTGTGTTTAGGTAGACTTGTGCCAGAAATAAATGACAAGAAAAATGTTTGTCTGTTAGTAGAGTGAATTCGAAAAGGGTTGTAATTAAATTTCTATTCTAGTTTGATACTTGGCATACATGGTTTGACTTTTTTATAGCCTTGGCCCCATGGCTTTCGGTCCACTTCTTCGCATAGAGTTTGCAACATTTGCTTTTTTCTCCCCTTTATAGCTATCCCCAGTTCTTTTTTAGCTTTTTTGTGGGTCGCGGCAAGTAGCAACGCTTCTGGTCGTCCAATAGATCGCTTTGCCCCGCACCTGTACGCTAGAGCTCTTCGTCTCAGTTCTGCTATTTCCACAGTCCACTAATAAGCCTTCTGTTTACCCGGTACTGACTTTCGAAGTGATATCGACGGATCGCACGTTCGCCGTATTTTGCCCATGGTGAAATATACCATCGTACCTATTTCCCTGGGGCTCATTGCTACACATCTCGTCAGCAAAGCTGTGTCAAGGGATTCCAACAGCTTCCTCTTATACAACTTCGAAATATTCCACCCGAGTATCTTCCGTCTAGAGTTCTGAAGGGCCGGGATTTCGTCCGTTTTAACTAGTAGCTAGTTCTGAAAATTCAAGCACTACATGAGAATAAATAACGAACTGAATAACGAACACAATAACTGAACCAACTGAATAACGAACGTCAAATTAAAGAAAACTCAGCCATGTGCGACGAAAGGTTGCCATCATTGAAAGATTTTGATTTCTACAGCTTTCTGATTTGAATAAAAATCTTTTGTCAAGAGGGAAAGGAAACGCAATGCTTAAATGCATGCAGGCCTAGCTAAGGCGACCTCGACCTCGGTGCTGATGCTACACTGAGAAAAATAAATAAAATCCACAATTTGCTATGGTAAAATCAAGGATGTATATTTGTTTTGTAAAAAAAAAACGAATTATTCGTTAAGTCAACAGGCTTTTAATACCATCAACAACTATTGTTTTGATTTTAATGATAAGTCAGTTTTTAGAAACAACAATCGTACTTTCAATTTGAGCGAATAAATATTGTTGATTCTCAACACAATATCATTGTTAATTTGAGTATATTCTCTTTCTGATTTAACTTCAGCCTTCATCAAAAGAAAGAAATGTTCTGGACAGCTCAATGAAAATATACTGTGTACAACAATTTTAATGTCGCAATTGTTGAATTTACCAAATTCAACATCGTAGTTGTTGAAACGACGAAATGATCAATGAAATCTACATAAGAGTGCATTAAGTCGATGATATAGTCGAGGAATTTCGTTTTTCGAATCTCATTTGCCCTTTCTGTCTACGCGTCATTGAGATACTGTGGCAATCTCTTCTGAATTATTTCGCTGTTTTATTGTTTCGAAGTGAGTAAAAATGAACAGTGAACAAATTTTGAAAGAAAGTATAAAAAAACAGTTGTAACTACTAAGTTGTAATTACTGTAAAACTGTTTAACCCTTTGAGCCCTGAACCGAAACAACGAACGCTTTTTTACAGTTTTTATTTTAGTATTGAAAAAAGTATTATAAAGAAAATATTTTATATACATCACAAAAATTTTAAAAGTTCCAAATATGAGTTTTGAGGTGGTTTCGTGCTGGAACCACTAGGGCCTATTGAGCGATACTGAGTGAAACAGTTTTTGTTAGCTGTCAAGCATCAGCCAACGTTACAGGTTTCACAGGCTCACCTGCTTCTATGTGGATGAGTTTTTGTACTACATTGAGCACATCTGCGCGATGTTCCATGTATCGGCATGTGCGCCACATGGTCATATCTTTTTTCTTTAGCAACATCTTCCCGAAAATTGAAGGTCTTCTTGGCACTTTTACGTCTAGTTTGATTTTCCAATTCTGCTCCCACCAATCCAGCAACTATTGCAAGTCTAAAGTCCTTCAAATTGTATGTGTCTTGCGATTCCATCTCCTTGAGTAGAATAAATGAATTAACTACTGCTAAATCTTAGAAGTACCACAAAATTCGGTGCCACCATTTACGACTTTTTCGGTCTTTTTTGTACATATCGACTTTAACTTTTGTACATATCGACTTTAACATAACTTTTGTACATATCGAATTTATCAACATATCCCATGTGAGAATTGTAGGAATTTATTACGACGGGGCATGGAATTGGTTCGATGTTCCCAGTTTTGCTCTTTCTGTTTATACAAGTGACTTCTTCAGGATTATGGTGGTTACTTAGTAGTAAAACTGCTTTCTTTTCCATCCATTTTAAACTTGTAAGGCCATCATTTCTCATAAGCCAGTCATAATCTTCTCTTTTCATAGATTTATCAACAACAAAGTTC
Organism: Nemotelus nigrinus; assembly: GCA_947369275.1. Lineage (NCBI taxonomy): Eukaryota > Metazoa > Arthropoda > Insecta > Diptera > Stratiomyidae > Nemotelus > Nemotelus nigrinus. The sequence continues at coordinate 42,668,942 of OX376373.1, read as the reverse complement.
GTTGGCAAATCTTTTCTGTTTTTTTCTTACTGTACCAAAAGCATATATAGTATCTAGCAACATGTCTTTCATTAGTTTTACCGTCGTGAAATAATTATCAAAATAAATCCTGTGGAACTTGCCAACAATACTTCTGGTGAGATCTTTCACAACTCTTGGCCCCAACTCCTTTTCAACTGAGTCCCCTACTTTGCCAGTATAAATCTGAAATACTGACACAAAGCCCGATTTATTTGCTCTGATCCATACCTTGTAGCCTCGTTTGATGGGTTTATTAGGCATATACTGACGCAAAGTCGATCGACCTTTGAATCGAATCATCGATTCATCAATAGATTGAAACTCATCGGGTTTGTAAGCGCTCAGTATAGTTATTGAAAGGCAATTCAGTAAAAGACGAACTTTGTACAATGTATCAAAGTTATTGTCACCTAGTTTCGGTTGAAGAGCATTATCATTCAAATGTATGTGTCCTAAAAGCCAAGAAAATCTATCTCTGGACATAAGGCTCGAAATATATTGATTTCGTACTGTCAAATTACTTGAAAAGTAATCCTTGTAGCTAGACAGACTTTTAATTCCCATTAAAATGTTGATGGCAAGAAATATTTTGATTTCATTAACATCAGTTTTGACAAATGGCTTCCCATCAGCACAGTACTTCTGCATCGCATAGAGTTTGGTTTCATATACAATTTTCTCTATGAAAGTTGAATATCTTCGCTTGGGCCGGTCATCTCCGAAAACTGGATCGGCTCGACACAGAAATTTTCCTTCTTCCAAGATAAATCTCGTTTTTCTATCAGCTTGCATCTTAGTTGCTCCAGAGGAAGATCTTCTTCGCTGTCCCACCCAACTTCTTGAAAATTAGCTTGCTCAGTTACAAAATCCGTTGCAGGAATATCGTTATCATTTTCAATATCACTCATACCATCTACAGATAGGTCTGAGGTAACTGATTCCAATTCTGAAGGTAATTCATCAAAAAATGCTGAAATTCTTCAGCTGAAAGCATTTTCAATTCGGAAATTTTCCATGACGTACTCGCGCCTAGAACACAAGAAAAGTCTCTTTATTCCTAGTGGTTACGTCTCGAAACCACCAACTTTCAACGTAGACTAAGCAACCATATCAAATGTAATTCAAATTTTTAATGTTTCTCTACAAAACTTATGTATTTGTTCTAATAAAACCATACATTTACCTGCCATTACTACAATGTTTTACACAATTCAATAATTTCAAAAAAATCTTTCACCAAAGCACGTATTTGCTACAGGCTAAGTCGTTAAATAAAAATTAAGTAAGTTAAGTAAAATAAAATAAGAAACAGCAATCCTAAGTCACACACAAATGATGACATTTGAAAGATGATGAAATGAATGAAGAATATGTGTAATGTTTGTACACAAAAACCATTCGGGCTTAGTGTACTGATAGTTTGATTAAGTGGTTTCAAGGTGTAACCACTAGGGCTGAAAGGGTTAAATGGTCAAATTAGTGCAAAAAACAGTGACTGCGTTGAAATAGCAGTAAAATAGTAAATAGTGTCCAAGAAACCAGTGATCTCGTTGACTTTTTGCACAATCTTCGAGGCTCAGTGTTTTTGACTGAATTTCTAGGCATGATTATATTATTTACTTTTCGTAAGTTAGATTTAGAAATTTTTTTTTAATTTCCTAAAGACGTGGATCTTACAACATGGAATCACATTAGAAAGCTTAAAATAGATAGAGCCGCATCACTTGGATAAACTATGTCCTGATGAAAAATTTGGTGCTGCAATAATATTCGAACATAACTTAATGGAATGGAAACGAGTTCTGGTATGCCGAAAACGTGATCTCTGAAACTTACATATATCTAACGAAATTGGATTCCCTTAGGTACAACAAGTGTCCTCAGCAGCTAATGCTCCCACAATATCAATGAGCTCCAGTGTAAACGAGTGGTTGGACAACGCACATTTTTCAACCAGTGATAGTTTAGATAGTGGGAAATCGCAAAACTTGCAAAATTCACTATGAAATAGTATAGAAATGAGCTAAATGTGAGCAATATTATATTTTGATCGACGATTTTGGCTTTATTCTAAACAACATATGCAAACAATTGTACCATTTATAATATGTAAAGTTTTATCTACCTTCTTCCTTAATTTGTATTGCTTTTGAAATGGCTTTAATGATTTTATTGCTCGAATTTTTTTCGATTCTTATTTGTATCAATCTGTACGATTTGACCAACTTTTCCAATAATTATTGAACCAAGTAAAATATAATAGTCATGTTGTTCTCGCTTCTATCACAAGTAGATTAAAGTGGTAGCATTCTGAACAATAACTCCTGCCTCATTTGTTGTTGTTTTCAATGCTACTATCCCAATATGTTCCAGATGGAGGCGAGAAAAATGCGGCTAATATTTCGCCAAAGTATACTTAGAATTATAATTCTCCAACTTTAAATCAATGTAACGCTTTTTTGATTTCGCAATTAAATTTCGTTAGTTTGACAATTTCAAAGTGCATGACACTACAAGATTCTTATCTTGAATCAAAGTAATACTCGCTCGACCACACAACAATTTTTTTAGGTTTGACTGCAGACTTTGTCATATGTGCCACACTAAAATCTACCAAACAGTTCATAAGCTCGTATTCAACATCAATTTTCGTTGGTTTTGCTGTATTTTTTCTTCATTTTGAGTATATTTTTTTCTGAGAGTACCATCTACATGATAGATGTAGTCTGTAACCTTTAATAACCAGTTGTTTTCTGTCAATTATCTGATATGAAAAAATAGGCACTTCCACTAGTGTGTTAGTACAGGGTTTTTCATTAGAATCGCCCCAATTTTCTGCTGAAATTTTCCTTATATGCAATGTCATTTCTGTCAACTTTTGGTGACGTTTGAATAGTTGAAGGAGTACCATTTTCAATCATGTCTAGATATACGCTTCAGCAACGTTAAGAGGTAGTGAAAAATCATACTGAGCGGCGAAATACATTTTTGGTTTAACGGATTAGTCAATAAGCAACATTGGCGAATTTAGTCAAGAGAACATTCCGAAGCCATTCACGAAATGCCGTTACATCCGCATTGAATGTTTGATGGCTGTAATGCTGATTGTGTCATTGATCTGTACTTTTCTTTAATGATCTTGGCAACCCAGTCACTGTCAATGGTCAGCGCTACCGTACCATGTTAGCTGGTAATTTTTCACGTAAATTTGGAAAATAGCCTGGTTATATGTACATATCACATAGCTTCAATCGACTTATTGAAGTCGAAATTCGAGAATTGAATCTTTTCAAGAAATGATCCTGTGAACTGGCCGCCTCGCTCGTGTGACTTGACCCCATTAGATTTTTTTCTTTGGGGCTATGTTAAGTCATTGGTTTATGCCAACCATACGCAAACTTTGGAGATGCTCAGATCCAATATTAAACGCGAAATCGCTCGAATATCGTCCACAATGTGTAGAAAAGTCATGGAAAATTGGGTTCAGCGGATCCACAGTTGCAAGCGCTTCCGCGGTGGTCATTTGAATGATGCTGTGTTTCATACGTAAAAAATAGCAATAGCAAGATCAAAATGAGTATGAAGTATAATACTTTGTAATATCAGACGTAGAGTTTTATTAATACTTAAGCCTAGTACTATACTCGAGCGAACCGAAATGCCACGAAAAGTACCCTATAATCAGTAGTGAAATAAAATGCCGACATTGATACTAGTTGTCATTGTATTGGAATTCAAAATTTCGTGTCGATATGAAAAAATGTGAAATCAGAGCGCTCAATTCCTTTTTTTTTAAATGAACAAACGAGTTATTCCGCTGACTGAAAAGGGATCTGACCCATTGAAAAGCAGCGAAGTATTCTTTAGCGACGTCTATTAGCATTTTGGATTTGCGATTAGCGTCTTCGATTTCGTTCATTAAACTTTAGTATTTCACGGTCATTGAAATTTTCGCTGGCGAAATGAAAAGCTCTTTTTGTATGAGATTTGACGTTAATTTCGCTTCGCGAAGAGTATAATACTAGGTTTTAAAAAGATTTTTTTGAGACACACTTCTCAGTTTCCAAAGAGCTCACTGAGTATTATGTTTTCTGTCTACTAATTTACGCTTAAATATTTTCATAATTAACAAATCTACTTTGTCATCTTTTGGCGATTTTACTTCTTTTGCACGAAGCACCTTCTCAGATATCTTCTTAACAGACAGCTTATAAATACCGCCTTGAAACAGTATATTTCCGTCATCTAATTAGTAAATCCAAGTATCGGACAGCTTTTAAGCTACTACTAGCAAATATCGATTCTACAGCCATTATTTTCTACCGGTCTTATCATATTTAACCATCTTGAATTTGAATGGGCTATTATCACAAACTCATTAAAAAAATCTCATTGTTGGCTCTTTCATCGTAGCCATCGAAGTGGTGCACACATACTTCAATTAATTGGAAGCATCTCGAACTCTCTCGTGAATATTGCTCATCGGCATTATTAGAAATGGGAAATTTTCTTCATTAATTGAACGTGAACTAATGTTGATAATCAAAGAAAACTACGAACTGTATTGAATCGATGCCGTAATGAGACTGTTTAATTTAATAAACGTCTGAACGTATTTTATTCAATTAAAATGATATCCAGTGTTTGAAGGTTGAGGGAGAAATTATTTGTCCAAGGAAGATATATTGAGAAAAGATGAAAACGTTTTTTTATATGAGTCCACCATAATTATGACAAGAAAAATTATATTCGATTATTGAATGCCTAGTACGCCCAAGTCGCTTTTGGGATGAGGTTATAGTTGATTGATGATACAGGACTCGACTTTGGAATAAAATTTGCCAAGCTGATTATAGCGTCAAATTGTGATTTCGTTACTCATCTCCCTGTCTTCATCGAAATTTCGCACATTTCAATGAAACAAAAACCTTGGCGATTAGCTCTTTCTTTTAAGAACACGGATTAGAGGCAATTTCATCGCAAAGTAGATAGTAAAATTAGCCTTAGCTCCTTAGAACTCGAAACGCTCACAAGTAATGGACTGATTGATCATCTTGTCAATGTTGTCACTAAATTAATCTGGAACTCCGCTCTGGAGTCCACCCCGTGCAGAAAAATGCAACAGGGTGATTCAAATTTCATCAGTCCGGACATAGTAGCCCTTATTCAGCGGCGGAATTGCGTAAGACGGTTCTGTTCATTGAAGATCGAATTAAACCGTTTAAACAAAAGCATAAAAAACGCGATTGCTTGTGCTTAAAATATCGCCTGGCACGAGCCGTGGTGATTCAAATGTGTGGAAAATTCAAAAGGTTCGAAAGAATAAGCATTCTTCGGGCGCATTCTTAAATGAAAACGACGGTAAGATAATTTGCCGTGACGCAGATAAAACTGAAGCTCTTGCGAAATATTTTCATGATGTCTATAACACCAATAGCCACATGGGAACCACGATAACCACCAGCTTAGTTGAGAATGTCTATAATAATCTCCCTGCTGACTCGCTGAGGAGCAGAATATAAAAAAAAATGTATGCAAATCCAAAGACGTAATCACAGTAATCAAAAGCCTTAAAAGCCTTAAGCCCCTGGCGATGATAAAATTTCTAGTGTAGCACTTAAGAACTTATCCAGGAAAGCGATTGTACTCATTACATTTATTTTCGATGCCTGCCTGAAACTGTGCTACTATCCGGAAGCATGGAAAAGAGCTATTGTGTTACCAATAAAGAAGTCAGGTAAACCTACGGGGACGGTCAAAGATTTTCGTCCAATCAGCTTACTTCCTACGTTAAGTGAAACTTTTTAGAGAATTATTCTATTGAGAATTCAAACATTTTGCGAAACCAGGAAAGTTATACCCGATTTTCAGTTCGGATTCAAGCAAAAGTATTCTACTGCTCACTAATTGCATAGAGTTTCACAAAATATCAAAAAATCAGTTAACGAAAAAAATTCAGTGGGTCTTGTGACCCTGGATATAGAAAAAGCATTTGATACTGTTTGGCACCGCGGTCTTATTCATAAACTTCATTTATTTTCATTCCTCTACTATCTTATTAAACTTATTGATTCTTTTCTCACAACGCGTATATTCAAGGTGAAAATTAAAAATAGTTTTTCGTCTAATTTTCCCATCCTCGCGGGTATTCCACAAGGAGCAGTTCTAAGTCCCACGCTTTTAGTATATACACTGCTGACATTCTAATAGATTATATGGGCGAAATAGCAACTTTTGCAAATAACACTTGCTTATTTAGACTTGAATAGACTTGAGAAACTTTATCAGTACTGCTTTAAGTGGAAGATTAAAGTTAACTCTGCGAAGACGAAAGCCATCCTCTTTACTCGAAAAAGAAAAAAATATAGTAATCTCCCCAGCAGCCCGCTCAGCTTCTTGGGGCAAGATATTCCCTGGAACAAAGACATCAAGTATCTCGGTGTGACCCTTGATAGCAAGCTATCATTTAAAAATCATGTTAACGAAGTCTGCAAAAGAATGTCCATGTCCATCAGAACCTTATACCCGCTAGAGTAATAAGTTGATCATTTATAGAGCTGGGATACATCCACTTATTTCATATGGGTGTCCTGTCTAGAGCTGTTGCGCCGCGTCCCATATTAAGAAGCTTCAGATAATGCAGAACAAATGCCTGAAAATCATGCTTAATAAGCCCTGGCACGTTTCAACATTCTCACTTCATCGTATCGCCAACATGATTACAGTAGTTGAACTGGTTAAAAGAAGATCCATTACTTTTCACAGCAAAATTTTATGTATAAACAACCCTCTTTTTGCATTTGTCTCATCAAACACTCCTGCTTGATGCGAATTTAGGCTCTAGGAACAGTAGCGATTAAGTAGATTTAAGTATGTATATTCATATAAAAAGTTTGTTTTTGTATTCTTTGAATGTTTTATTTGTGAAATTACTATACAAATTGTTAAAAATGAAACACCAAGAGCTAGATTTTGATAAATGTAGTTTGTAAAGACACTAGCCTGTGTCACTTGATTTTTCAACTTGTATTAACAAAAATAATTATAATAATAAAATATTATAATTTTTGCTGTAACTACATGCGCCATAACACCGTTTCATGCTAGTTACTTCAATCAACTGAAGATTCGTTTTTTCGCGCTGTGACACTCTCGTGTAGTGATGGGCAAAACTGCTGTTTTCAAATAGCAAAATCAACTGCTTATGCTATTGCTAAATAGCAGCTTCAAATAGCAGCTAAAAAACAGCAGTCTGCTATTTGTTGTGTCGGTGCAACATCTCAGTGGGTGCAACATATTATTTCATTTGTGATTTCTCGCCGGCTCGGGTTCACGTACTATACAAATTGCAGTTTGTTGGGTTCCCTGTTTTGCACGATGTTCCTATTGCGGTTTCGAAAATGCGCGAAGATTTCATACATTTCTCTCATATGTATGATGTATGTACTTCGTGCGTATGTAAAGTAATATGGCATTGAAATTGGTGCCGGAAGAAATATTAAGGAGAATTTATCCGGCTAACAGGGCCATGAGGTGAGTAAATTATACCTAATTAAGGTAGCGAATACAGTTGGATCGTTCTAAGATTTTCACATATTAGGTATTCCTAGTACGAGTACAAAAAAATACCTGTTTCAAATATACTAGCTAGTATTTTTTGACGTATGTATTCATACAAGTACATGCCCTTTGCAGTAATGAAACGGTATGACATGCCCTCTCCCACCCACCAGACACAAAGTTCCCAGGCTAGAATGGTGATGGTGCAAGATGACCTTGAAAGGATACCTAGTCATTAGTCCGTGCAGCTTGTCCGTAACTCTCTAATGGTCGGTCACTTATTTGGCAAGTCTTTCTCCAATCTAGGAGCCATTTAAGGGCAAACAATTAAATTCAATCAGTTTAATTTGACTTTTGTTTTATTACATGCACAAAACATCTCCTGTATTCGTTCAAATCACCAATGTCGACAAATATATTAAGATAGGGCCAATTAATCTTATTGCCATCTATATGACTTTTCATCGTTCGATCTCTGATACCAAAGTCTTCGTAGCTAATCTAACACAGTCGGTTTTCCACTTGGCTTCACTGAAGCATGAAGTTTTTCGAAAATTTTATTGAGAAATGATAAAAAAATGGTTCGCCATTAAACATGCACCTACTAGGGGACCAACCTCTTTGGAAAGGCTGGACACGAGTCAAGGAGCACCTTATGGTCTCGTAAATTTTACTTTCCGTTACTCTTCACTTTCAGGTTTTCCGGATGGTTTTCCGGCGGATTTCATTTTGCCGTATCTTCGAAACTAGGCCGCTCTGACCCAGGCTAGTATGGAAATTTCGCCCGAAACAACTCAGAAAGGTCCCGGAGCTCAAGCTACACAAAAAAAAAATTTTTGTAATAAATGGACATTTCGGTCCAATTTCCCCTATCAAAAATTTTTTCGTCGTTAAAATATCAGTATTGTACTCCCCGACCACATTCAATCATCGAAAGCGCCGTAAAGGCAGTTTTTGCCAAACTATGGCCAAAAAGCCCCTTACTTTCCTACAAAACCGAAAAGTTTGTATCACAGCAATAGGTCTTGGCTCGTTATGTCCGAAACCACTCTAACCCAAAATTGGCCGATTTCAGCTACTTTTGCCGTATCTTCGAAACTAGGGCGCTTTTTCCTAGACTTGTATGGAAATTTCGCCCGAAACAAATCAGAAAGGTTCCCGAATTCAAGCTAGACAAAAAAAATTTTTTTTTTTAGAAAAAATTGACATTTTTACCCAAATTCTCCTATCAAAAATTTTTCCGTCCGTCCTTAAAATATCAGTATTGAACCCCCCGACCACTTTCAATCATCGAAAGCGCCGTGAAGGCAGTTTTTGCCAAACTATGGCCAAAAAACCCCTTACTCCCCTACAAAGCCGAAATTTTTGTGTCACAGCAATAGGTCTTGGCCCGTTATGTCCCAAACCACTCTAACCCAAAATTGGCCGATTTTGTCCTATTTCGGCTACTTTTGCCCTAAAAACTTTTTTGAATATTTGAATAAAATTCTTCGAAGTACGAAAATACTCGATACGAAAATACTTGCAAGTACGAAATACTCGTGAGTATGAAAGTATGAAATACGAGCATGAAAGCACTTGCAAGTATGAAATACGAGTGCAAATTGATATTAGGATAAATTCTTGATTATATGTATAGTTGTATTACATGTATAGTCGCATCTGGTATTTTTGACTTTCGTACTAGGTACTGGCTGTTCCAAAAAACTCCTGTTCCAAAAAACACCTGTTCCAGTACACTTCATGTACACTTCATGTCTACTAACTATAGCAATCCATACAAAAAACAAACAGATATCAAAATCAAAAACTAACAAATCCTCCATTCAACAAAAATCCTCAACTGAAAACGCACAGTATAAATCAATCACATACAGGGGTTTTCCAGGAATTTTTCTGGGGGGGTGTGTTCAAAAATTTAGGAGGGGTGTCCCTTTATTAAACAAAGATTTCTAGTAATTATCTTAGCACTGAAGGTTTGAATAGCTAAAATGTTATTTTTATTTCTTTTATTAAAGAATATGTATGGCGCAGTTTGTTCTACACATGAAAATCCTAAATTGAAAATACCCCAAAAAGTAAATGTGCTAATCAAATATTTAGTTATAATTGTCACTAGCAAGAAACCAAACTTTAGAGTAAAAGAGCCACTAGAAAGTTTTCGAGGAAAAGCAGAGGAAATGTATAAATTGCGTTTGAGATTTAATATGCTTGAAATGCTTACAAAATCACTTTTACGTACTAACGACCGGGTACGAGTATTTAGCATTTAATTCAGCATATATCAGAAACAAGAGGCCAGATCATCCGATCATTTCCACGAAAAGCATATGCTACTTACTCCATTTTCAAACCAACCTATCCAGTGGATTGTGTTTTGATCCGATGAATGCTTCGGAATTTATAGATCCTGAACGATTTTAAAGACTACTACCGGCCACGATTTGGAAATTTAAACATTTGTTGCTTATTTTTTATTTTAAGATTGTATCTTAAATCATATGCGAATCGATCTTAGCATCTCTTGGTCCAAAAATGACAAAAATCATCGATTTTAGTAACTTTATCCTAATTCTGAAAGCATTGGAAGCTATAAGGTCGAAAGCTTTTATTTGGTTGAGAGTTATTTCAAGATTTTATTTCAAGAGCTAAGGTTATTTCGGGAATTTAGGGTTACCGCCTTGGGGCTATCTTGCACTATAAGATCATTATTTAAATCCAGAAGATGATAATCACTTGTTAATTTTTAATATCTATTTCATTATGCTTAATGCTGTTGACATTGCTGTTGCTGTTTGTCGTTGTTCGTCGATGCTGTGGTCTGCTTTGCTATATTGCTAGTCCAATAGCATGGCAGATAAATAACATGTTATCGGACCAAACAACAACAGGCTGCTATTGCTGTTTGAAAATAGCAGTTGAAAACTAGCAGTCTGCTATTTAGCAACCCATCACTACTCTCGTGAATTAATTTAATGTAAAAGCTTGTTTAGAAGAGTGAGATATTATATATTTTACATTTTAGATTTGACAGTGTCTAAAGCTTTCATACTTTGTTATTCAGATTATTCGAATCGTATAAAAGAAAGAAACTTAAGATAGATATTTTATTCATTTCGGGCTACCAAAAGAAAAAAGTAGAATAGCTTTACTCGTTACAAAGAGTATTGTATGAAGGCATTTGTAAAATTTTTTTGAATGTACGAGCTCATGAATACACCACAACCCACTTATCCGCATAGAAAGTACTTATTAATTTGGTTTTGAAGGTAACTCGCAACGTATTTGCTTGACTTCGTCTCGTTAATATTCACATGCGGTTTATCTATATTATAAGCACTTTTCTTACGTCTCGAAATGAAACTCATTCAGTTACTTCCCAGCTTGTTTTTCGGTATCCAATTTACAGCCAGATCGACTTACCTAAGTGTACAGCTACAGCTAACTCGAATTTACGTGCACTGTTGTTTTTATGTCGAGTTTGACTTGTGCATTACCCAAAAATATTCAAATACTGAAAAAGAAAGCGATTACGTCCTTTTTACTTTTTTTACAGTCAGAAGATATATTCGATAATATTGATGCTCCTTTTGAGTACTTACAAGAATATCTCCGTACGAAGCTGAAGCTTCATATGGTACATACATAGATTTAAGTAAGCATGTCATGAAATGCGTCAACGCCAAAAGGTTGAATCAAGGACGATACGATACGATAAAATTGCAAATTGATTGATTTCAATCATTATCTGTGCATGATATATGGTACGATTTTACTGGTTGGTCAAATTATCAAGCTATAAGTGCGAAAAATACATATAAGCATGAATTTCATTTTAATTTTGTCTTGTCATCTCTTGGATGTTGTGTAGGAAAAAATAATAAGGCTTTTTCCCGCCGCGGCGTATCGATTTCAATTTAATTCCCATTTAAGAATATTCTATGGAAAAAAACACAATTTAAAAAAAATAGGAGTCCTCTTAAGCACCACTAGAAGGTTCTAAAAATCAAAAGAAATTACCAAAAGAAAAATCAACAGAAATTGTCGTAACAGTCTCTTGTGCGAAACTTTTGCCACCGGAAGACAATATTTATTGGCGTCATGATATGCTAAGTTTAAAAAAGTAGTAAAGTATCTATTTCCGATTTAAAAAAATGAATCAGAGTCTTTTCTCAATTGTCTTCTTTCTCGTTCACTGGCAATTTCCAGTGATTCTCCACAACCTCCCTCACAAGAATTTATAGCTTTTATGTATTTGGTATCAATAATATGCAGGGCGATCTTGAGGCATGGGCACACTGGACAAGTGCCCAGGGCCCCGCGATTCATGGGGCCCCTTATTTCCAGATCATCAACCGATAAATATATTTATTTTGTGAAAATTAAACAATAACTACCTGACTATACTTAATAATTATCTATCTGCTTTTATAGTAATCTCATGAACCACGGGCCTAACACTGGCAACTTTATTTGCTTACTAGTAGCTTTTAAGCTTTTATATATGTATAAAACCCTACTTTTAACGAGTATATTATCAATCTTACGTGTTTTTACTTTAGCTTTAACACAAATGCACATTTTGGGATGTGAGAGTTTGTGCATCACTGGATTAAACATAAACAAACAATATGTGTACCCCTTCAATTTGTGAGGAGAGCATTTTAACTTCTGCTGTTCATATTTGAAAAGCACGGTCAGGACGGCATTTCTGTTTGGGACTAAAAATTAAATCATTTCACTTGAAGGGTAATGATTTCTACGGCTGTGTAGATCGTCACTATAGCCTTCGCACGAGTTATATAACGTACATTGTCAGTTTAAGGGAAGGTTCTGTCAGATACGGTCGAAAATAAGGCAGAGTTTGAGAATTTTTAGAGCAATAATGAAAAAACATACGAAGTTCTGGTTTTGATGAATTTTGTTGAAATTTTTATAACGATGAAATTCAATGTGGTGGCTTCAAAATGGCGGCTCTCGTCAGCCTCTGCACGCGGGACATCGTCCGGTAACTTCAAGTCTGCAGCCTCTCGTAGTAAACTGATATCAGTCATAGCTTAAAGTCATTAAAATTTATGGAAATCTCTATGTCTTATACCTAATGAGAATGAATTGGAACAAAAAATTAAACAAATTATGGACATTTAAAAAAAAGTGCAACTTTTAACCCGGTTCTTTTTCACTTTGACCTCGCTTAATAATTATGAATTGAAATTTTTTATGCTCATTTCAAGTATAAGACATACAAAAAAGTATATTCTTTTAGGCAGACTTGGAATGAAGTGAATCGAATCAATAGATCGACATCTGTACTTGAAGTTATGATGAATTATCGTTTCGAGAAAAACGCGTTTAAAGTTTTTAGCAAGTTTGCCTTGGGATAACATTCTTGTTTGTTCAGCTACCACGACCAGTACCAATGGTTATATGGTTTTGGGATCGCTGATTATGAATCTGAAGTCAAATTAACAAAATGCAATATGGCGGATCCAACATGGCGGATCAAAAAAATTTCCATCTGCCAATATGAACCAAAATATCTATATTAAGATTTCCGTGGTCGTCGATCGTCAATTTGCTCCATTATACTCACATTAGGATTTAAGTCGGCTATTCCTGTGCCGTATAGGAATCCTTCCTCGATTTCAACCCGCTCCTGGTTGGCCTGCTTCGGCAGACGTTGCGCGTGGCGGGCGTTTCGAGCAGCGGGCGATATTTTTCGTTTAATTATGAGGTAAAAGATGTGCAATTTTCTGACGCATAGGTTATTTTTCGCATGTGCTGCCACTTAAAGTGTATTGCAACTCGAACAAGTATGCGATAGTACAGATCGTAATTAGTTCCGGTACATAGAAAGGAATCTGGGGCCACGCGGTGAATAAACTTTACCTAAGCGTGCCCCAGCGCGCGTAAGGTAGGTGCGTTTGAGACGCTCTAATGCGATAAATATGTTCCAGATCGGAATATCCTTTTGCACACATATTCTACACGAATGTAGCTTTCATTTTTTGTCAAATAAAAAAAAATGAATTTTATAAAAAACCTGAAACAACCTCCCCTTAATCGCATTCGAAGATTCAAGATTTTACCGAAGTTGTGAAAATTATTGTTAAGAGCTGGTATCGCTCACAACCCTTGTCAGAAGATGCGTCAGTGCGGTAGCTTGTATTCGTGGTTTCCAGTTCTCAATTCCCTTTTTTTCCCGCCAAGTAGGTCAATAGCACACTTTATGGGACCTTCATCAAAGAGCTTGGTAGCACTTGCATCGTTTTCCACCTTATAAAATTATGTTTTGAGGTATTTACATTTGATAATGCGAAAGAAATGGAATGAAATGAAAAAATAAAAATGTAAAATAAATAAGAAATTGAAAGTAAAAAAATACTTATAAAAAAATAAGTCATTGTAATTATCGGACTGCCGCTAAAAGTTAAAAGCTTGTTCTGTTTTAGCTACGCAAAAAAGAAAATAGTATAATATTAGGACTTCCTAATTCTATTCACTAATTAACTACTGATGATGTGGCATAAAAAAAGGCTGTGGAGGGGCTTAGGGCTGTAGAAATATATTATTCAAACGTTTTCATTATTTGTTCAATGAATTGATCTTCTGTCGTTCGGTATCAGCACGATATGAAAAATTGAAATTCTTTTGGTATTGACGTATTGACGCAGGTATTGACGCAGGGCCATTGGCTAATTCGTACATATTTTATTAGCTTTTTCCCGACGTTGGATCGTCACTATCATTAATGAAATAATCACATCGAAATATTTCTAAAGAATCAGCTCAAGCTCTTGATATCGAACATATCTCCTCGAATCATGAAACATGAAGATGAAATACAAGAAAGAATATTTAATGGTTCTTATTTCATTTCCATCGAAAAGTACATCAGCTTGATAAGAGCGTATGTAGTATGAGCTACAGATTTAGTTCAAAAATTATTCAGTAGAAATAATTTTTGGTATGTTGCATAGTTTTTCTGGTGAGCCAATAAAAAAAATGCTATTCAGTATACGTGCTTGACCTTATCCAGATGAGAAAGGCGTCCTGAAGAGCAAATACAGACAGTATTATGTTATCAAGTGTAGAAACTTCATCAAAGCAGTACTTGTGAAAATACGTGCTCAGCAGCAATTCTTGTAAAAACTCTAATATTTATACATAGAGAGTCTCAACCATTAATAACAGATAGCATTTTTCAGTATCTAGTCAAGCAAACTCTGGGCTGTTCACCGACCAGGCAAGTGCTTTCCGATAAATTAATGCGGCAAATTGGGTCGAAATCGTTGTTTGCTGTTCAGACAACCAGCACTTAACGGCCTGCATCGATGTAAGGATCGAATGTAATATTCATATGCTGTCGACATCTTAAGTTAATGAGGTACGCTTCGACGTATAATTCGACGTATAAATAAAAAAGCAACAGCTTAAAGAAATTATAAGAATAGAAAAAGTCAATTAGAGCATGTTATCCAAATACAATGAGCTATCGGCGAAGAGTATTGATCTGTACAAGTTTTTGTGGGGTTTTTTTTTGGCAAGGAAAATACAAACTAAACCTTAAAGGTGTGAGTTTCTCAAACACAGTCCATTTTAAGATACGCGAATCATTAAATCATTAAAAAACTACTTTCAAATCTAATGAGCTCGACAAATAACATTAAATTTCGAGGATCTATAAAAAGGATTCATTTAATTTCCTGTTCCTATTGAGAAAATTTTATGTGACCCGAATACTCGTGTTCATAAAATTTACCCTTCCTGAATCAGCTTCAGCTTCAATGCTTGTCCGGTCGTAAAAGTCTTTTCATATACACTCGCTGTCATTATGCACATTTATTCCAGTCATTATTTCAAGAATCGCTCCCGAAATGCTAATATTTTGTCATGTCGTTGCGGTCTGACACAATGTATCTTAAAGGACTTGCCACGAAGAATAAATTTTAGTGTAGGACTTGTTTCCGCCTGGTGTTGTTTTCAAATTTATAGACTTGTGACTTTTTCAACCAGGGTGGTAGTAAGTAGGATGTAGACTAGTACTAGCCACATAAATGAAGTCTTTACTTTGTCAGGATAGCTTTGAATTATTTTACATGACTACAAGACAAAACGAATAGTGTAATGGAGACTCTGATCTCGAATGAAAGAAGCGGTACTCATTTGTCTCGTGTATACACAACATTCCTCCCGCATAAATGGAAGCATCTGTTTGTGCAATATTTACAAAATTGTCTGGTGCTGGCAATCATGCGTTACCACCATAGCTGCTTCACGTTCAGTTAAATGCACCCTGTGAATTGAATGGCTGCACTGGAAGTTATAGGAGTGAATGGAATTTTATGGTAACCATCTTCAAAACTTTTGAAATTTTCGAAACCTAAATATTTGTTGTTAACTGTCATTGCAGAATCATTCCCATTTGGAAATTTAATGGCAACATCGCTCGATAAAGAAATGTCAATAAAATACGAAATTCATCATACCTGGCAACCCTTCCATGATTTTTCAACGAAATTCCTACAGAATTAGAAATGCAGTAAGATCCCCTTATCATATGAATTTCGTTTTGATTTCGTTACTGCATCGGAAGTTATAGGGAACAAACTTTATTTTCCTGAGTAAATTTACAATATTTAGGAGACAAAAATTGCCATAGTTGGCAATCCTATACTCATTTTTCAACAAAGTTTCTAAGTAATATGTTTTATATTAAGGTTCACCTACTGCGACAATTTTGTTAAAATCTGGTGACTAAATCAGAAGCTATTGGCCAAAAATCAGTTTTTTTTCTCGGTGATTTTTCAAAATAAAACCACTGCTACAGTATTGCCCGTATTTCAAAATCACTTCTATCAGACCTGGTTCTAGCTAATTTCAACATGTCCTGTAAATTTCATATTAATCGCATTATCCGGTCGTCAGTTCTCGTGAACAGAAGTTTTGAGCGCTGAAAATTGAGGTGATTTGATCATGGGTTGCCGTTCTTGCTTACCGCGGAATTGTGGAAATTTTTATTTGACTTGGTGGACAAAAGTAAAAATTCATCAAAAATTTTAATTTATTTTCAAAAATCAAAGAATTTTCAGGAGGGTCGATGATTTTAAGGATTTTTTTTTCAGAAGCCTACTGTAGCTACAGAGTTGCCCGCACAGTCTTTAAAGTTCATGTGTATTAAATCTTAGTCTACGTCAATACTCTCTGCAAATTTCACGATGATCCATTGTTTTTCTTAGAAGTTATGACAAATCGAAATTTGAAAAAAAAATCCTTGCCTACTTTTAGGCACTCAGTGCCTACACAAGGCTCAAAATTTCCGATTCTTTATCATAGACAAGCTTGAAACATAATAAGTATACATTCCCAATACTTTTTTTAACAATAAATTTACACTGCTTGGAAATATAGGAATACCTGATAATTCACTAAAACGCCCCGCCGCCGCCAAAGGGCTAAAGATATCTGAATTTTAGCAAATCATAGACCTACCAACTATATACATCTATGGCCTTCGAAAATTTCAGCTCAATCAGATCGGCCACTCCAGGGATTATCTCCCTTAATCATTTTATCATTTTGCTGATATATATATATATATATATATATATATATATATATATATATATATATATATATATATATATATATATATATATATAAATATATATATATATATATGTATATATATATATATATATATATATATATATATATATATATATATATATATATATATATATAAATATATATATATATATATATATATATATATATATATATATATATATATATATATTTACATATACATAATTTTCTTCGAAAATCAGTAAAAAATCTCCAATGAAAAATGATAGCGATCTTCAAAACGATGTAAAAGCCGAGCAAAGCAAAGAAATGTATCTTTTACTGGATTGCAAAACAAGGTTTAATAGTCTCTTGACGATGCTCGAACGGCTTTCGATTTTGAAAAATAGTATACACAAGGTAATATCCAGATCGATTAGAAGCAACTGAGTTTGATTCGATCAGAAAAATTATTGAAGTTTTACTCCCTGTAAAACTTACTGTGGAGGCCTTAAGTCACAGAGATGCAAATTTTCGTCAAGATTTTAATTTAGGCAGTTAGGAGAAAAACGGTCCATTCTTGTCAACGCTATGAAAATTGCAATATTGGACCCTATAAAAGTTTGTCTCAGTGTACCGAGCTATCTGGTATGCTAAGCTATCTCCAGAATCCACATTGTGTCAGCGAAAATTTACCAAGAGAAATAGAATCTCTATTTTTAATATTAAAAAAAAATACTTCAATGATCCAGATGCCTTTGCTTGGTAGCCACAGAAATGAGAAGAACCCTGCAGATACCCATGTTGAATCAGGACAAGGTACTCGTCAATTGACGCTACAAGAAATTTGCAGCAGGCGTACCAATATTTATTGACTGTCCCATCAACAAGTATCAAGTCAGAACGAGTTTTTTCCGCGGCGTCTACCATCGGAAGTAAATTTACAATACTTATTAGATTAGAGTTGGGTCGTACTAGGATTTTCACATACTAGGTATAACTAGTACGAGTACAAAAAAATAACTGTTCCAGATACCTGTTCCAAAATACTAGCAATTATTTTTTGAATTATGTACATATAGGGTGATTTATTATGAGGTTTGGTTTTTAATCTCAAATAAAAGGCATAAAGTTGAATTTTATAGTAAAAATGTTATTGAGAGTCGAAAGAACAATCTATGGCATTTACTTTTTAAAGATTATCTCATTTAAATGTTGACCGCAACTACGCCGTAAATTTCCCATCCTGAGGGTCTAATTTTGGACAACGCATTTCAGCATATCGACCGGTATCTCGCGAATGACACGAGTAATGCTGGCTTATAAGCGTCGATTGAAGCTGGCATATCCCTGAAGATCAGAGACTTCGTGTAACTTCAAAGAAAATAATCTAAAGGTGTGATATCACACGATCTAAGCGACCAATTTACTGGTCCAAAACGTGAAATCAGGTTCTCACCAAAATTATTTCTCAATAAGTCCATTGCTTCTCTCGCTGTATGCGAAGGAGCGCCGTCTTGTTAAAACCAAAGTTCACCGATACCACGGGCTTCAATTTCAGGTAGCAAAGATCCGTTATCATGGTGAGATAGCGGTTGCCATTGACGGTTACGTTCTAACTGGACTCATTTTGAAAGAAATAAGGACCGATGACTCGACCGGCCCATAAACCACACTAACTGTGCATTTCTGTGGCTGTAGTGGTAGCTGTTAAAGTTCTTCAGCCCAAATACGCAGGGGCGGATTTTACCATTTTGCCGCCCTAGGCCTCAGAAATATTTGCCGCCCTTTTCGTGAATTATATTATATGTAACAATGCGCGATTTTTTCCGATTCTCTAGAATATTTCGCTGTATTTCGTGGCGCCCGAGATCACAAAAAAGGAATATCAGAATAAAATCGGCACCGGTTCGTTCGTAAAAGATCCCTATTATTGCGCCCTTGCCACACAAATAATTATTAAAATACACACACGGTAAAGAACCTGAAAAAAAATCCAAACGTAACAATTTTCAACAGTCGAAAACCGTATACACTTTTACATCGCATATAATTCCAACGTCTTCACTCATATATTTTTTGTAATTAAGTTCAAAGTTTGCTGGAGATCAACTATGAACTCGACTAATGTAAATTATTCTACATGTTATTAATTAAGGATGAACACGAGATATTTTGACAGTGATGTTCTAAATTTCATTTTTTTTATAGAAATTAATTTCAGTAATGAAGTACAATTTGAAAGAACACGTCAAAAATAAAGAGAGAATCGCATGTAGGTGATATACCCTGTGCCATAATAATAAAAAAAATTCTCTGAAAAATCAACGCACTCAAATATTTATCTCTGATAAGCTTTTCGTAAATTGAAAAGGTATTATTTGGATTCTTTTAAGGGCCTTTTTAAGTCTTTTTAGGCTCTTTTTTGGTATTTTCAGATACTTTCTAGATACTTTTTTAGGTATTTTTGAGTTTCTTTGGTCCTTAACCGTGATCGTATTTCGATATTTATAAGTCAAACTTTTCAATATCCGAAAAAAATCATCGGAGGTGAATTTTCGCGTGCATTGATTTTTTAGAGAATTCGGTTGGCTTGAGGTGTTAGTTCATTCAACTCAGATATATGACAGAAAAAAAATTGCCGCCACAAAAAAATCGAAAAGTGGCCGCACCAAAAAAAATCTAAAATTTGCCGCCCCTGAAATTCGCCGCCCTAGGCCCGGGCCTACCGGGCCTAGTGGCAAATCCACCCCTGCAAATACGGCAATTCTGCTTATTGTCGTATCCGTTGAGTCAAAAATGCGCCACATCACTGAACAAAATTTCGCTATAAAACCGCAGATTTTCATTGCTTATTTTCGGATTTTCAAACAAATTTTCAGTTCATTTCGTTTCCATGATGATTTGTCAAACAATACTGAATAATAATTGCATTACAGTTTGACAGGGGTCACGCGTTATCTGTTAAAAAAAGCCTTTGAAAATGGTGATGGTGCAAGATGACCTTCAAAGGATACTGAGTCATTAGTCCGTGCAGCTTATCCGTAACTTTCCAATGGTCGGTCATTTATTTGGTAAGTCTTTCTCCAATATAGGGCCATCTAAAGGAACACGATCAAATTCAATCAATTTAATTTGATTTTCATTTTATTATATGCGAAAAACACCTCCTGTATTCGTTCAAATTACCAATGTTGAAAAATTTACTAAGATAGCACCAACTAATCCTGTTGCCATCCATATGACTTTTCATCGATCGATCTCTGATACCAAACTTTTCCTGGCTAATCTAAAACAGTCGGTTTTCCACTTCGCCTCACTGAAGCATGAAGTTTGTCGAAAATTTTATTAAGAAATGATAAAAAAAATGGGTCGCCTATTAAACCCGAAGCAACTCAAAAAGTTCCCCGAATTAATGCTAGACAAAAAAAAAAGATTTTGCAAAAAATTGACGTTTTTGCCGAATTCCCCCTATCAACATTTTTTTCGCCCTTAAAATATTACTATTGTACTCCCCGATCACATTCAATCATCGAACGCATCGTAAAGGCAGTTTTTGCCAAACTATGGCTAAAAACCCCTTACTCCCCTATTTTTGTATCACAGCTATAGGTCTTGGCCCGTTATGGTATGTCCCAAACCACTCTAACCCAAAATTGGCCGATTTTGTCCGATCTCAGCTACTTTTACCCTAAAAACTTTTAGCATTTTTTAATTAAATACTTGCAAGTACGAAAATACTCGCCAGTACGAAAATACTCGATACGAAAATACTTGCAAGCACGGAAATACTCGATACGAAAATACGTGATACGAAAATACTTTTAAGTATGAAAATACTCGATACGAAAATATTTGCAAGTAGGAAATACTCGTGAGTATGACAGTATGAAATACGCATATGAAAGCACTTGCAAGTATGAAATACGAGTGCATATTAACATTAGGCTACTATTACGTCACTGTTTGATTGAAATGAATCAAATGGAGGAAATTTATTCTGTAAATTCTTTATTACATGTATAGTTCACAAAAATACTCGTACCTAGTATTTTTGAATTTCGTACTAGGTACTGGCTGTTACAAAAAATACCTGTTCCATATACCTGTTCCAGTATATTCGCTTCATCTCTACTTTGGATGCTTTTTCATTGCTTCAATGTTGCTTCTTATAAAACCGATGAACTTTGCGAGAATTTTTTATCGGTTTCTTTATTATGTATCTCAATTTTAAGAGCTGTGATTTGTAATAGTTGTAATTTTAAATATTTGTCTTCATACTGTCAACGTCTTGGATAATTAAAATTATTGTTTTTTTTTGTATCAATTATATATATTAGTAATTATACAGTAATATATTTTTTATACAGTTTTGAACTTACTTATTGTTGTAGTTTTGAAATGATGGCACATAATATAATCTGTTTATTAAAAACTTGTCTTACTTTGTTGTGTTTTGTTTTTGAATCTCGAATTTTTAATCCCGTACACTGAGAAAAATGAACTAGTAGCAATGAACGAAAAAGTGCATCGAAACAAAGAAATTCGCGTTCAGAACGGCGCCAATGGCGAATATGTTTGTTTCAACAGCAACGATGTTTTTAAACTGAACGTGCAATAGTTAAACGCGAAAGTATTTACCATGAACAACTTGTTAGTTGTTTTGACTGTGTAAGAACCACTTTTTTCGTTTCGATTCAATTTTATTTGCATTCAGAATGAATATTTATAATTTTTACATTAAGCTAATTAAGCGTTCAGATTAACTATTCTCAACGTTCACTATACAAAATTAAACACTCATGTTGAATAGGCAACTCTGCTCATTCCGAAATCACATTGTTTATTATGATCGGGAAGACCTGTTGATTTGAACATAATTCAAATATTTGCATTAAAAATGTAAGACATTTATTTGAACATTTTGTTGTTTATTTTGTAATTCGAATGGTTGGAATTGCAATAAAGGCATGTTATATTAGTATATACTAATTATGTGTTCGCCCTCACACATTGTACTAGATACTAGTTACCGAAACATACCATTTCTTTGCAGATACATTTATAATTTGATTTTTATCATAGGTAAACAAATGAAAAAGAGTTTTTTTTTTATTATTTTGACTTCAATGCAATTTATTTCAGAAATAGCTTTTGTGATTAACATATACTTACATCTATCTAAATAAGAACTAAGCCAAACTTAAATCTATAAGAGCAATACATCGCCGAGGGTTGTTTTACTTTCTCCTTTACTTCAAAGGGGCTAACAAAATTTTCTGAACATAATCTCACATAAGTATACATACGTTTAATTAGTTTCTTAAGTTTAATGAACTTGTCATTCTTTTTAATTGCAAACACATGCATAAAATACGAGTAAATCATAACGACTTATTGCTTAAAAAACATTTTTGGTTAGTCAAAGTATAAATATGCATAGGAAAACTTGAGAAAAAGTTAATATTGTGAATTTCGGAGGTATTCGTCATATATGTTTTCCCCTATTTACTAATATTTCTCAGGTATGCTATCAAACCTGACACCTGAAAAGATAGTTTTTTTATTTGGACATATAAAACCAAAAAACATTCTCTGCATAAATATTCATACTACAGAACTCCGGATGTTCTACGTTAAGGATATGGAACGGTTTAAAATGAGGAACATTTAAATTTAATATTGTCAACGTACACATAAAACTCTTCTAAAGAGTTGATACTTTTCCCTACAACTATAATTATAGGCTGCAAACTCTTGCTTAATTCTATGAAATCGTTCCTTAATTTAATAAATCAATGTTTTTGATGTGAACAACTAAACAATTTCAAGCAACTTTGATTGTAGCCTTCCTTCTTTTGGAGCAGCTTGTACTTCCTTCGTTTATAATTTTTCTGGTTTTTGGCAGTAATAGTGAATTAAGCAGCAATGAGGTGATACAATCACGAGAACCTGTCAAAACTTTTTTGTATTAGCTGCACAATATTCGCTTACTAAGAAAAAACTAAAAGGACAGCTGAAATTGAAGTGAATAATCAAGTTCACTATCATACTGATTAAAATTTGTCCAGGAAAATATATATTCGCTGATCAAATGATTTCGCTGTTTTGACAAATTATTTTTTTTTTTATATATATTATAGATTCTGATAAAAAAAATAAACTTCCGTAATGTTTTTATTTTAATGAGATACCAAACATCCATCTGTTTTTACAAATCCATCTGTTTTTATATTTTTCGCTGAATTTGATAAAGATCACGTACCTTCTGATATTTCAGTGTTCACCAAGGTCTATTTTTGATACTTTCTTTGCAATGTCCCAATATTTTTTCCTAACTCTCCTGGGTAAAGATGCGGCATATGTGGGCTTGATAAATAATGCGGCAATGTGGGCTTGATTGATGTATTCCAATTCTTCAATAACAACTGCTGCTTCTGGTGTCAGACAAATTTATTCCAACTGTTTTCGGAAATAAGAACGAAGTAAATACTTAGCCTTTCAACTGCGGAAATACGAAGTCCATGTCCCATGG
Source organism: Nemotelus nigrinus (assembly GCA_947369275.1). Lineage (NCBI taxonomy): Eukaryota > Metazoa > Arthropoda > Insecta > Diptera > Stratiomyidae > Nemotelus > Nemotelus nigrinus. The sequence continues at coordinate 42,645,259 of OX376373.1, read as the reverse complement.
TTTTAATAGATCAGGCAAGTTTCGATCCTCTTCGTTCATCACAAATGATTTCACCAAAACTAATCCTATGTTTGCAAATTATTGCAATCCATAGCACTTACACGCACTTCTATTCACTTTTAACTATGAACTACTAATGCAAGCGAAGCAATCTAACAGATGGTTTGAAATTTTTGGGTTGATTGAACACCAAATGTATCATATTCAACGCGAAACGCATTCATATCAAATGAAGGAAAATTTTAAACTTGTGCATTTTCGGGCAACTGAAGTTTTTCCGACAACAATTACCGTTCATTAGAACAATAAAAGTGTTTGGATTGATCTGGTGTAAGTTTCATCTTTTTTCAGAAAGTTTGTAAGACGAGACAAGTACATCTACCATGCATAATGAACAATAAAGTGTTCGAATCAAATGATTTCCCAGTTTAAAGTAATTGGTTTGATTGAACGTTATTTTCAAACGCGTCAATGTTTACGCGTTTTCTTGAAATTGCTTGAATCAAACAATGATTTGGTTTAGCTGAACGAAAATTATTCAAATCAAATGGATTTTAACAACCGCCCTTTTTGAATGCGGTACATGTTTGTTATGAACTCACGCTTTTCTCTGAGTGTAGTCCCGGGATTAAAAACTGTTCCGGGATTGGAATCCCTAATTACGACTAATTATTGTTGACCGATGTTTAACGTATAAAAACAAACACAACTTCTGGCATTTGGTTTCTTCACGTGCCACTAGTGCCATCAATATGTATAGGCCAACATCTTTCTTGCACTGCCAGTAGTAATTATATAGTTGTAATTAAAGCTCCAATACTGCAACAACAGATCTAGACAGCTCGATTATGTACTGGAAAAGCTCAGTAGAACCGCAGCTCTGATAAGAGATACTAGTAGTAGCCCGCAAACTTCCACTAGCATCAGAGCTGCACGGGAAAGAGTTGCGGTGAAACATGAGTGACGAAATAATTCAAATTGTGAAAGTCGTGCCAGTGGTGTAAAGATATTTGAATTGCGGCAGATGAGTAAAGCGAAAATAAAAAAAAAGTAAACAAATAAAAAAAAAGTAAAAGCTTTTAGCTTTCTCATTCTCAACATTTCAACAATTGAATGCAAAAACCACGAATAATACACTTTTAAAAAATTTATTTGGAACTTTTAAATAAATTGCACAACTACTAGATTAAAATTTCGGTCGTACAAATTTCAAATACAATTTTCTGGAAAAGTGATGTAGGTTCGTTTGTGTGACATTACAACATAAATTTGTATCTGCAATACTGATTTACTTGTGAAATTGTAAAAGAATTTCTATCAGAAAATATCCTTTCGTTATTCTTTTTCGGGATCGAAATATCTTTGCTGTTCATCTATTTATCAATTCTTTTCATTATTATCAAACTATCACGTTCCGTCAAATTAACACTTCAGTTTCGTTGGATTAAATTATTATTTTACGATAGTTTGAACCTTTGAAATGATTGATTTTCATTTAGATTCATTTTCTATTTGTAGATTAAATCTGTTGAAAACGTGGTTTAGAGAAGTGGATGTTTAAGAAAATTCCAAATTTTCATTTCAAATTTCACAAATTCACTGCTGTTCAGTATTTATTTTAAAATAACTTTACATGTATCGTCTATTTGTTTCAATTATGATAGATGTGATAACATCTTATTTCTTCAATCTATTCCACCATGGTAATGAAAGTATTTTTTTGATTGAATTGTTTTTGTGAGATGATTAAAAGTGAAATTTTTTTTTTAACTAAGCGGCTTAGAAAATATGCATTGATTCTCATCAGACATCAGCTCAGAGTGCATACTTGACTGATGTGGTCACTTGCAGTGGGAGATAACTAATTTTCATTTAAGTTAGTTGCGATAAATTTTAACATCCTCGACTTATGTCCAACTGTGAGCTGATGTCTGATGAGAAATAGTGCATATTTTCGAAACCGCTTAGTTAAAATTTTTTTGTCATTTTTAATCATCCCACCAAAACAATTCAATTTGATTCTGCTTTTGGAGGGTTATTCCGCAAAATGATAGAGTTTCCCGTACCAATTATTCTCTGCTTTGATAAGCTTTAGAGACGATATACGTTGTCTATGCTGTTTTATAGACAAAAAGAGAACCATGATCACAAATCAATAGTATTTTTTTGAGTTTAACAAACGATTTCAAAACAATCAATTTCTCAGTTCGATCACTATCGGCGTGATTCCATCTTCGTTTCCTAATTGAAATACGAATATGCATTTTGATATAGATTCTTATATGTTTATAATCAGTTTTGACTTTTTTCAAAATTCGTAAAATCTTTTTATCACATTCATTTTCAGTTTTCATGTAACAAACACATTCTTGATTTGATCAATAGAAAAATATACTTATCTCTTTTCTAAGTAATATTTCCGAACTACTCTTTATCATATTATTTATTAAGCCTAATTGCAACCAGCTGTGCTAGAGAAGATAATTTCCCATCAAAAGTATGTACTATAAGCATCAAAAGTGAGTGCACACCTTCCAAATTTGTTTTTGAGCTTCAATAAAAAACAAAATACCGATTGAAAAATATCTCTGATTGGGGAATATTAAACCTATATTCGTTACAAACAATATACTAAAAAATCAGTTCCATATATAAACTAACAAAAAATTTACAGAACAATAAAAACAAAAAGTCAATGAAATACGAGTCAAAAGTAAGTGCACACTTCATATAATAAAAACTCATATAAAAAAAAACTAGTGTTTGGTTTGACCGCCCTTTCCTTTAAAACAGCTTCTAGTCTTCTAGGCATGGATTCTACTAATTTTCTGGTAAATTCTGCTAGTATATTATCCTATTCTTCCTTAAGAGCATTTTTCAAACTTTCCTTGCTTGTGATTAGACGTTGCCGAATTTTCCTGTCTAAGTAATGTCATAAATGCTCAATGGGTTTGAGGGCTGGGGATTGGGGGGGATGATCCACTGCCTTGGGAGTTCTATAAAGCAACCACAACCTTACTAAATAGGAAATGTGCTTAGGATCGTTATCTTGTTGGAAGATCCACGTCCTAGGCAATTCCGATATCGCAACACTGTCAGCCATATTTCGCTGCAAAATATTGAAATAGCCTTGCTTATCTATTGTACTATCAATAAATTCAAAGTTTCCAACTCCCAATGCTGCCATACACCCCCAAACCGTAACGGATTTCTTTCTTATTCACATGCTTCACTGTGCCGGAAATTTTTTTTTTCATGGAACACAGTATTTTTAGTTCGCCAAAGTTTTTTATTTGTATGCCCGCCAAATATTTAAAATTTACTCTCATCAGAGAATAAAACGTTTTTCCAAAAATTTTAAGTACAGTTTTTATATTTTTTAGCATTTTTAGCATTTTTGCGTTTTTCTTATTCACTTTAGAAATAAACGACTTCTTTCGTTGTGCTCTGCCATGTATCCCATGTTCATTCAATATTCTTCGAACGGTGGAGGCTGAAACGGATTGATTGTGTGTCGCGGAATAATTTCAGCTATTTTTACTGCACTTGAACGTGGATCACTCTTAACTTCTTTTACTATGTTTCTTATTGAAAAAAATTGTTTTTTTTTTCAAAGATTGGTTTTTAATTGAATGAAAAGACATACCTTAACGAAACTTTGTAGATATACCTTATTTGCCTTATACTACAAAAAAAAAAAAAAAAATTGATAAAAATTTTTTGTGGCTCTCTGTCGTCTGCTAGAATTTTTTTGAAAAAACACCAAAAACCTGACGTCCACGATAACTGTTCTCACAAAAGTCCGCGAAAAATAAACAAAAACGGGGTTTTTATCAGCATCAAAGCGATCTTGGAATGAACTAAAATAAAAAAAATTTGGTTGAAAAATAACAAAATAGTGGCGTTTTTTTTCGAAAATCGAGGTTTTTTCCCCCCAGAAATCGGTTGTAACTAAAAAAATTTAATGCTGTTTTTCTTATCCGTAGTTCATTCTGAGCATTAACATGTGCAGATTAACGTGTTAAAATTTCAGAACGATCGGATAAAAACATTTTTCAGACGGAAACAGTATTCTGGTCTAGAGGCTCGATGTTGAGGTGATTTTACGGACGCAATAAAAAAAAAAACCATTAACATTTTTGGTATATATTTTTTTACGAGTCTTTTATTAACATTTTGAAAGTACAAAAATTTATTCAAAAAATAAAAAAAATTAAAATTGAGTAGATACAAGTCGGCGAAGTGAAACTTCAAAAAAAAAACTTGTCTCATGGTTGACATGATTCCAACCTTCTGGTAGTCTGAAACATAAACTTTTGGTGAATTCTGTAAAAAGAAAAATGTAAAATTCGTCTGACGTAGGCGATTTGAAATTTTTTTTTTCACAAAATGGCGTCCATGTAAACAAAAAAGTGGTTTTTTGCTCTTTTTTTCACCTTTGGGGATTTTTAATAAATAGTAGAAAAAAAAATTTGAAAAATCCCTACGTCAGACGATAACTAATAGTGTTAAAAGGATTTGTGCAAAATTTAACGTAAATCAGTTCATTACAATTAGAGATATCATGTCAACCGTATCGAGAAAAGTAGTTCCGAGAAAAACGCGTTTAAAACTTGGAGTCTCGTTTCGGGCAGTTAGTTGGCGTGTCACAAAAATAGCTGTAAGTCCAAAAATAATTTGAATTTCCGAAAATCCTTTTAAAAGCTTATTCTTAAAGGTCTAAACTTTGAAAATATGCAAACGAAAAAAAAATCGATTTGATTAAATTTCTAGATCAGAATGCCCTACTTTCCTCTTGCTCATTCTCCTCCTCTTCCAAAATTTTTTGCTCCCTTCGAGCAGTTCTGGCCTCTTTAGATGCCTCAATCGAGTGTTTTTCCGCCCGGTTGATTCTTGCAGCATCTCTATTTTCTGCATGTTCCAGCGCACGAATTGTAATTCCCATGATTTGCATTAATTTCAAAATAGCCATAAATCCTTCATTGAATGTACATGCAGAAATATTTGCAGCCATATTTATGATATTTTTTCCACAAAATGTATGTTTAGGGGCCAAATTCTAAATACAAGAATTATAGCTTTCGTTATTATTCTGCGCTTCAATAAATCTTCTGATGATAAGTCTTCGTAAATAGGCTTTAAAATTTTTTGTACCTCATCATCTAAAGGTGGAGGATGCTTGAAATCTTTTAAAGCATTACCACCAGCTGCCTCCACCTTGCGCCAGTTACAAGAAGTTTTTTCTCCAACAGGACAACAAGAGTGTTGAGGGTTCTCATCAGTTGAAATTTTTTGGCAATATGCTGCCCAAATTTCTTTGCGCATGTTTTCAACCGAATGAAAATATCGTCGTATAGGTAGGCCATAATATTTTGATAAATTTTTCATTAATTTTAGTGTCAGTTGAACTTTTTTCGGAGTTTCAACATTTTTTTAGAAGCATCTTTTTCAGCAAATTTTTTTTTTGTTTTTTCGCCAAGGCCAACTTTTTTTTTGCTTCTTTTGAAGAAGTTGACTCACTTATCTTTCTCTACACTTTGGCCTAAGTCGATCTAGCGGTAGAGCGAAGTGAACGAAAATCATAGAAAAAATGACCTTGGCGCGTTTCGCTATAATGCTCACAAATTTTTTTTCTTTCAAAATTTCAATTTTAAATTATTGAAATCATGTTTTTAAAGCTTCATTATAACATATTCAATCAAAAGAAAAAAATCGATTTATTAAAAATTTGAAGGTGCTATGTTCCCTTAATTTCCCTGGCCGTCCAGATCTTTTAAAATTGTCCAATATTTTGAATTCATTGTCTTTGTCAATAATTTTTGAAGCTGCACTGTATAGTCTTTTTATCATTTTTCCAATTTCCCGTAAACTTTTATCTTCACAATGCAAATTCACTATAATTTTTCGTGTTTCAGGCTCAGTTTCCTTCCTCATTTTCACACCTTTCTTCTAGCACGGTTTAAATCACACTAACTCCTTCAAAAATGACTTTACCAAGAATTTTTGCGATTGCTGTTTCCTAGAAATTAAATTGAAATTGTATTCCGTTATAGTAAAAGATCCGTGACTTTGTTTACAGCTAGAATCTAGTAACGTTTGAACGCGTGTGCACCTACTTTTGATTCATATTTCATTGACTTTTTGTTTTTGTTCCTCTGTAAATTTTTTTGTTATTTAATATATGGAATTGATTTTTTTGTATATAGTTTTTAACAAATAAAAGTTTGATATTACTCAATCAGAAATATTTTTCAACCGGTATTTTTTTTTTAATCAAGCTTAAAAACAAATTTAAAAGGTGTGCACTCACTTTTGACGCTCACAGTATATTCATCATGAAAAATAATATAACTGTTAAATATGATTTTTGTGGTATTCGCAACTAAATTTCTTAAAATAAAAAAAATGCAAGTACAGTTAAATAGTTAATCGTGTTCAATATTAGCTGCGGCCAATGATCTGCTCTAGGTTGAGATATCTCAGTAAAAAGTTTTTAATGAACAATTCGGCTGCTCTGCCTCGCTCGAAATTGCTCTAATTTGTGTTTCATTCGCCTGCTCTAAGTTGAACTAGAGCAATTTAGAGCACGATTTCAGCTCTATCTTTTCTGGTTGAGCAAGTTCGGATTAGAAACCAGCTGTTTGTCAACTGTCACGGAACCGACATTCAACAAAAATTGTCACTGAAGTAGAGTTATTTTTATTAGTGAATTTTGACAGATTGAACTTCTGAAAAGTAATCAACTTTGAGAATTGCTCGATTTTTTTGCCTCTCAATCACTCTAACTTGCTCGACATTTTTTTGACAGCTGATCTATTTTAACTTGCCTTGAGATGCTCTGCTCTTTTTACGAAGTCAATAAACACAGTTATTTATTATTATTATTTTTAAAGTTCTTAGGCTTAGAAACAACGACAAATTTCTCGTACAAATGTTTACTGATTTTATTGTGAACCTTATTTTGCCAGGAAAATTCAAATGCAAATGTCAAGTTCTTATTAAATAGAAAATACATTAATTTTTATTTGTTTGATTTAAACACAAACGATCAATATTTGTAGAATTTTAAAAAAAATATTAAAAATTTTTTTTTTGCAAAATTTTCACATTAGTGCTTCATTTGAAACAAATCAAAGCACTAAGCATGTTCTAAAAGTATCATTCCCGTTCACAAACAACTCCTTACTTAGACTTATTCGAATTTGTTGTTTGTCTTATTTCATTGATGCAATCTGCTTCAATTCATGTACATCGTTCCACGTGCCGTTCTGATTCTGATGCGTGCGGCGTCTCGACGCTGATGTCCCAGTGTTCCGTAGGTAGTCTGAAACTGAATCCGAACATCAAAGATTGGAAGTAGGACATTAAAAATTGATGAATGAATTGCGATCAATGTGCTTATGTAGGTGTGGCTGTGAGTCTGAAAGTGGTCAGTTCATAAAAATGATAGTGATTCAACTTGACACTTGAGCTTCGTTTTGTGGTAATTGCAGTGCAAGGTCACTCTTTCTCAGTCGGCAAATTGAGTACTTACTTACGGTGTCTGTTTCTGTTGGGAATTGCTGGAAAATAAATTGTCTTTGCAATAAAAATACGAAGGTCGTGTTCGTTTAGAGATAAGACGGTTCTCGAGAAAATGGTGTTAAGCGTATGGGAGAATATGAATAATGTTAAGCTTCAAAAAGGAACGGTTGGATCTGATCCGATTTGGTTAGAGGAAAATTGATGTCAAAACATATTTACATGGCAATTTATTTGCAAAAGATTGAAATTTTCGTTTAAAAGAAACTACTTAACAAAAGGTAATATTCAGGGTGGTGGATATCGGAATCCCACACTTCCTAAAATCACTGAATTCTACCTGACCAGTTAGAAGTAAGTAGTCTGTTCCACTGCTTGATGTGAACAATAAGCTTTTCAATATTTAAAATGCTGTGGTTAAGGGCCGCTGTTCACCTAACAACAGCATTTTGACTACTGTCGTGGTGGCTATTTTAAAAATGCCGTGTCTGTGACTACGACGCAGAAGGCATTTCGAAACTTATTCGGTTTAATTCAAATCATAAGTATTCCTGATGGGAAAGCGTAGAGATTATTGAAATGTGATCCTATGTGTATATGGCTCCTAGCGGTATTATGTTGAACAGTGATGGAGCATGAAATAAAAGAAAGCCATACAAATAGATTTTGGTTTCAACAAGATAAATCCACAGCCTTTATAACGCGCTTGATTTGATCTCCTGCACCTTTCGGTTAAGCACCCGTTATAAAACAGTAGCATCTTAAAGCGCCCGCTATAAAACATCGCCTTCAGGTCGCTACAGTGGTGGAAATTTACATAAAAACAACAGGACGTGTCATAAATAATTTGATATTGCATTATTATGGGCAAAACCATAGGTTTTTTTTTCGTTTACTGAAATTCCCGTTATATACCAAAAATCCCGTTATAACTTTTTGTCTCTCTGATATCATTTTCCATCTCCACATTTACTACTTAAGTGCTCTTTTGAATATTTCTATCATTATAATGGAAATTTATATATATTTATATAACAGTGACTAGAAAGGTGTTTTCTTGGTTGTTAGTAGCGAAAACTACCTTTGAAAAGAGAGTATTATTACCTCTGATTAAATTTAGTTATTGACTTCTTTAATCTTGTGCGAAATTCAGATATACCGCGTGGTAAAGTTTTAAGTAAAGAAGAACAAGTCATAATAATCGCTTATGAGTATTGTGGAGTTATAATATAGCGGCGCCGCACAGTGGGCTGAATCCCGATTCTAGCTGTACAAAAGTCAAAAAATCAATGCCAAAATATAAGGTTTTCAGATATAGGATATTTTTCTTAAGGCTTCAGTAAACCTAATTTCACAAAAAATTTGTAATTATACCGAACATTAGTGTGTAAGAACTTACTGTGAAAACGGTCGAATGCAAGTAGAGCGTGAGACGCTCTCGCGGTACATTAATGTGACCTTCCTTTGTATTATCTGCTCGGTAACATGAATGTTTATTTTCGTTTGAGTGTTAATCTAACTTGTTTAAATACTTTTCAAGAAAAAGTTTCAAGCACTGAAAAGGCCCAATTGAAAAAGGTAAGTTTATACCATTAGAATATAAGAGAGTGTCATTTTGCTTCGTGGAAACTGAAGAATTCTTCACATTTTAAGGGGGCAGGATGGTTTCCGACTTAAACAAAAAAATTTTTTCAATTATTTTTTTATATGAAAGTACAACATCTCAGGAATATCCTTTGAAAATTTCGAGGCGATCGGACTTAAACTCGCAGAGATACCGGTTATTTTATGATCGTGTTCCCAGGTATATTTCCACGAGAAGCCGAAATAGTCTAGCTCGAAACTCCGAACTACATTTTTGAAGTCGGTGCGTAACATAACTCAAAAAGTAATGCACCGATCTCAATGAACTTTGCCGGTCATCTTTAATATGATAAATACTCGCGGATGAACGATCGTTTTTTTTCAAAAAAACTTTTTATTTTTTTTTACAGGCAATCAAAGGCTGATTTTTTATGTGAAAATGGTACCTCTAAATTAAAAACCGCACCAAAAATCGGATATCGCATATTTTTCAATATAGTTTCGTTCATCCGCGAAAAAAAACTAATATATTAAGTAAATCACTTCGATTTTTTGATTTCAGATAACACTGTCAGGCCAGGTTTTACGCACCGCACGACGCCTTTTTTTCGAAGCGCCTTTGATCTACTGACACCACGGGATAACTAATTCATATTTTTTTGTGCAAAAATTCCTACATACTCTCAAAATATAGTTCTTTAATGTGTTATAAAAAATTAGTAATTATTTTCGCTCAAAGCTGAGAAAAAAAATTGCAAAAATCGCCTTTTCTTCGGCCTCGGAAACCATCTTGCCCCCTTAACGCGCAACTTTTTTTCATTAGATTTCATTGACTTCAACCTTTAAGAATTTTTTTATTATGGTATAATTGATAACATATTCAAAAATTGAGAGCCATAATTAACCATAAATTGAGATATAACAAAAATTTTGGGGTCATAATTATAAAATTTAAATTTTCAGTTTAAATCCTAAACGGACCCTCATCTTCTATTTTTACTCTATACCTTAAAGACCTTAAAAGGAACATTTAATCCTATTTACTTTTTAATACTAATTACTTTTTAATGATAAATTGGAATTAAGAAAGCCAACCATGTGGAGGGTACTTCTCACGAGAAGGCTGAGGCTGAAATCAGGAAAAAATATCCAGAAAGCTTTACGGAACTCTATAGGGATAAAAGTCGACAAAGTGGTTCAAGAAAGTGGGTCGTCCAACACCGGACACTTGTCCCACCGATTTTTTAAGCATGCTAATGAAGCCGCTGCAGCTAGAGGAGCGAATAAGCGATTAATATCTAGATTAGAACTATTCTTCAGGTATTTATAATACAACTTCCTCAAATTGTTCACAATTGTTCACTTATTCGTTCTTTCTTATTGTTGCAGCTTATTTCAAGCGAAAATACAATCAGAGATGAAAAGTTCAACACATTTGCTTATGATTCTGCCAAGTTGTTTGATGAGCTATATAGCTGGGACAGGATGCCTCCCAGCGTACACAAAATCCGTTTGCATGGCTCTTTAGCCATCAAACATGCTCTTGTTCCAATAGGGCAGCTTTCAGAGGAGGTAAAGGAGGCAAGGAATAAAGACATGAGGCGATTCAGAGCCCAGCATACTAGAAAGTCCTCATACATAAAAACCTGTGAAGACTTAGTTCACATGCTTTTGGTTTCATCGGATCCTGTTATTAGAAGCTTTAGAACTTTCTAGAAGGTCCCGTTGAAAGGGCTAAGTCCTGATGCAAGGGAGCTGATCGCAGATTCAGTGGAAGAGGATACGAATGATAGCGAATCGGAAAATGATTCTGATTTTGAATTTTTGTAATATATATAATAAAAATACTTGATTTTACTGGAAAATAAAAAATTCTGTTTTAAGAAAAGAAACACCTACTTTTTATCTCGTATATTTTTTTAAATTATTTTTTTAAGCTATTCCACCCTTTAAGCCCTTGTTAAGCCCATAAAATAATTTTGCCCAGCTAGAATCGGGACTACTAGTCAGTTTTAACCTCCGGAAAAATCCGAAAGTTTTGAAACTTTGCACATTGATTTATACGCACCTAAAGATGAATATACCAAAAGTCCTCATGAATATGAGACGAGCTCTAGTGGCTAGTAGCGAAAACAGGGCACTTTTTTAGTTTTTCGTTAATATCTTGAGACCCGTTGGTCGGAGGCACAAGTTAACTATATGCATAATTAAAGCTTTTTAGATTTGCAACAAAAATGATCCTAAATATTTTTCTTGTATTCGCAATGGTTCCCGAGTTATAGGGCGCTAAAAATAGCGTTTTTTTAAAAACCACGCTAGCGCGGTACAATATGGAAATTCGAATAATATTTGATAATGGTTCACTTACATTTTTGAATACCAAGGATAATTAAGAAGATTAACCTCACAACTTTGTGTAAAAAGAAAAACATGATGTATATTAAACAATAAAACACACAGAAAAATCAATAAAAGCTTGATTGCTTCTTGGTAGAAGGCCCTGGAATCTGCTGATCTTGGTTATCTCCTGCACTTGCTGCCTGAAACTCAGTAAGAAGAGGTAACTATGCATGAGATTATGGTGTGAGAGAACCATTTTACAGACAAGAACATTGCAACCGATTTATGTGTACTATTGCAAGGCAAATTAATAGCAAAAAAATACAAATGTGCAACCTCACCTGACTTCTGGTTAAGCGTTCAGCAAGCACAGTGTTTTGATCTTCGTGTACCAAATGTTCAGTGTTTGTTATTTGCACTGAATGGTCTGTTTCTTCAAGGATTATGACATCGGGATCATCAGGGTCATCAAAGTCTTCTACCATGGCAGTTATGACAAATGTTTGGGCACATTATTCCTGCCTTTCGACAGCCACATTTGTTTCCACATCCACCTGTACGTTTGCAACAAATGAGGGTGAGGACAGCATTCAATACAGTCGTAATCATCTCCTTACTTCGACAATAGAATGCATCTCTGCGGGCTTTAATAGGTTTTTTTAATTGTTTTTTAAAATACTGTTCACCAATAACATCTCCACAGAAGAAACATTTTGTTTTGAATTCAAATAAAGTTTTCACAGACGACCTTGTTCGAAGCAACAAACTACCTTGTGCCGGTGAAGAGGGGTCTGCAGCAGACTGCTGTTTCAGGAAAGCCTTTATTGGCTCAGAAAGGTCCCCGAATTCATGCTAGACAAAAAAAAATGGGAAAATTGGACGGTTTTGCCCAATTTTCCCTATACACATTTTTTTTCATCCTTAAACTATCACTATTGTACACCCAACCACTTTCAATAATATTTGATCATACACTTTCTATAATATTTGATCATACACTTTGATCAGACTTAATAGTTTTAACAAAACTACCAGCCATTTATACAAGATAAATGTTAGCCATACAAATTCCCATGCATATCTGATCATTACATTCCATATGTATGCACACGTAAAAAAATCTACTAAATCGCATATCCAATCCATTCGAATCTATTCTTCACAAGTGGTTCTACAAGCGTACTGTGTATACTGGTGTGCTTATACACTAACATGCCCACCGCCATCAAAGAGTTAACGATATCTTGATTTTAACTTAAGATAAACATATCCTTTTATACCTCAATATTTCCCAAAAAATAACAGTTTGATCAAATAATAATACTTAATATTTTTGCTGAAATATTTGAACATTTTTTTATTGGCTGCGCCAACGAAACGTGCTTTATGGCTGACTCAATTGCCGTCAACCGATTGTCGATGACTTGACCGACCGAATGATCGATTGCTACGATGCACAGTGGCCGATTTTCCGGAAAAGCTGGCCAAAATTGGAAAAATTTTTTTTTTAAATTGTCAAGTAGCACATGGTAAAGTGTGCCATGGTGCACTACTGTGTATAGCTGCGGATGCTAAATGAGCTTTCATGTGTACTTTCCGAGTTAGAGCAGGTTGAACAGACATGTTTCGGAGACACGCCTGTCAGTTGTCTCGAGTCTATAATTTTGCGTAGTTAATAAAGTGTCGGTGCAGTATTCCAGAGTGATTTTTCTCTACCTAGTCCAATGGAAGGTGTTGTATTGAAAGTGTTTATAACAAATTATGTGAATCGTCTGCTTTAAATGAAAGAAATGCCTGTAAATATGCACGACCGGATTTTTTGTCAACATTTTACCTATACCCACGTTGAAAGTTATGAGATTAATGGAGATTAGTGGTCTACCAACGTTTTTTATAATGATTACAGTATAATTTATTTATATTTTGCAAGATCCCGTGCCACGGGGCACCACTGCATTTTTGGTGTCTGTTTTATTGCGCGGTGCGTTCGTGGCCCTGCAGTGCGTGCTGAGAGCAAGTTGCAGTAAAATCAAGTTTTTGGTTCATTGGGGACTCCCTGGCAAATACGCAGGAAGATTCCTTAGGGACTTATGACTTTTTGATATGATTGTAAAGCATATAAGGAGCTATACGAGCAGTGACGTAGTGTGCTTTTCAGGGGCCCATGGATTTTTTTTTTTGAATTTTCCAATCTCTAATTTTTCTTAGTATTTCAATTTTTTTTTGTAAACGATTTGAATTATTCCAGAGACCATCAGTGTTTTACAATGTAGTCACCGTGAAATTTTTGATGCATTGTATAAACAGTTGCTTTTGGATCTGGGCGACAAAATAAAGATTCTAGAACACCATCTATTCAAAGATAAAAGGGGATCTTTTACGTTCGATACAAGCGAGAAAAATGCATTGATGGAGTTTATCAACAACTTGAAAATAAAATGGATTAACAGCAAAAGAACGCATGAAAGTTTTGTGACAAAAAACGCAGAGTGATTTAATGGCACTATAGCCTTCAGAGTGTGTTTAATGAAGACGGAATTATTCATAAACTCATGCTATGTTTAATAAAACGAACTTTTGATTTTTTTAAACCGAAAAAATAGCACACTATCATCAGAGGCTCCTATTGAGATTTCGAGTGCAGAGTTGATATCAGATAACTCTGACGCAAGCTCATATGCAGATGATGATTCTGCATCTGATAGTGATTAAGATTAGGCTGTTATAATTTTTAATAGCGTTATAACTCGTTAAGGGTTAATTGATTCATTATAATTATAATGACTGACTGCAATAATATTATTTTGTACAATAATATTCATTAAATGACTTATATATCTCCTTTTTTTTCTGGACCTTCCACCGATCTTGCAAATAAATTAAGCTTCCATTGGACGGCCTCTTTTATATTGTAGGCATGTTAAACAATAATTTTGTAATTTTCTTATTATATTTACCGAAAATATAATTTTTTTTTTTTGATAATCAACCGAAAAAACCACGTTCTTAATGTTTGGCTTGAATCGAAAAACGTAAATTCAATATTCACAGTACAAGTCCGCCATTTTTTATCCACCATTTTGAATTTTGAAAAAACAATATCATATTCGAATTGAGCAACTAAAGAAACTACAGTTCAGGAAGTTTTTCTGTGATCGGATAACTTTTCGGATTTTGGCCAGGTTTGCCGGAAAATCGGCCACTGTGCGATGGCGAGATGTTTATTCGATTCTCTCGATTGTTTTGGCGATCGATTGCGATTCTCTCGATAGCGATTATCTCGATTGTTTTGTGGCGCCGATTGCGATTATCTCGATTGTTAAAACATCTCGCAATCGCCCATCACTATCTCTGAGATATAATTTTAATGACCAAGAGTGATTTCCAGAAATTGTTTTCAACCCGAAAAGTGTGTAGTCTTAGTAACCTATAAACTTACTAATTCAAGCGAGGAATATACCTTTTATAGAGAACCTTTTATAGAGAAAATGAGATACAAATATAATTTTGAAAAGCAAAACAACACATCAGCTCGAGGATATTTTCACTTTCCGTTATGTTTGTTTTATCTATTCATAGATCGTTGTTTTCCTTACCGCCACGGCGTACCCAACGTCAAAACGAAACGAAGTATTGTTTTAACCTGAACTAATAAATAATAAAGTCAAAAGCCAAACGATATTCTGACAATGTCGAGTGGACCATCAGCACTTAATTAATTCAACGGGCTGTGGAAAAATAATGAATACTAAGAAACGATTCTTCGTTTATACATATCAGAAAAATAAAGCATCCCAACATTAATTTTATCTAAGTGTTCATTGTTTGTCTCTGCAAATTTCAAAGAAAATTCGTACTTAAATAATGAAGCATTAATTTCCGTTCTTCGAGGGCCGCCTGTTGACCGACGAAATGGGATTGAATTGGCTAATTAAAAATTTAAGAGCGGACCGAAATTTGATGCTGTGAACATTTTCATCTAACAAATTGCTTGCAAGTGAAATCGAGCCATGCATTTTGTAATAAATGATGCATCGACTGATAGTAAAGAAATTCATGCGAAATTTATTCGGCTGCCGAATTCTCAAAGCGATTAATACAATGCTAGGTGACAAATAAAAATTTTGATTTATAGGCAACTATACTTGTAAGCAATTGTCGTATGGGTAACGAAAGCATTACAACCTAACTATCAAGACCAACATAACAGCACAATGTCGTATGCAAATAATACGCTTCAGGACGTTCATTTTATGTTGGACGTTAGCAAAACCTCATGGAATTCGTATGGTTTCTGCTATTTTCACAATTTCATTTTAAATGATATTGTGTTCGTTGAGCAACGAAGTATGTTTATTGGTGTATACTGGATAATAGCAATTGAAGCACGCAACAAAGAGATAAACTACAGTTCACCGGCCAGACGTGTGGTCATTGATGAATGTTTTGTTGCGGCACCATGAATTCATTACAGAACGAAGAAAACAATATTTGAATAAATTGATCATATTTCATCTCTGTTTGATGACAGTCAACGGAAAATTTGGAGTCAGTCCAACTGAGCTTACTGCTGGGCAAGTTCATTGCTAATATCTTTAGCGGAATATGACCGTTCACAAAAATGACATTGGGAATATGATGTGCGTTGTTGCTGTTCTTGACACATGCTTAAATTGACATGTTAACATTGACAAGGAGGTTTATTTTTCATTTCCGGAGACGAATTCAAATGCAGTGGTGGTGATAGTACCATACGACGTCTAATCGTCACCTAGACGCCAGGACTACAAGGCAGTGTTGGCTCTAAGCCAATTCTTTAAGGGAAGTGTTTTGGGTTTCATACCGAAAAATTTATCTCCTTGATCTCCAACTGTCAATAGTGACTGCCACAGCGCTTGGCAATGTTCAAAAAATAATTTTTGGATGTGATGTAAAAACTGTCTTCTCAGAATAATCTCAGCTTCAGCGTAGCGAATTCAACCGCCCCTACTAGCGTCAGCTGAGATATATTCGAAACAAAATAAAAACGACGATGTTTATCTGGAATGTCTTTTTGGTCGCCGAGCAGTTTGGCTTACCGAAAAAGACTGCTTTATTCAATTGCTTTTCTCCTATATATATATATATCATCGGTTTTTCCAAAATAAAATGTATTTTACTATGTTTGCGTTTTTCCCGCTTAGAGGGGGCTGTTGCTGTTGTCGACGAGTGGAATAGATTGTTGACATTTGTCTGTTTGATATGTCAACAATCGTGCACAAGAGTAGGAGTACGAATTGAAGGATTTGGTTGCTCACGGCCCGTTAGTACTCTGTATATGCTGTCTAAGTCATTCTTACATCAAAAGTCAGTCCCAAGTATATGGCCGCTCCCTGCCAGTCTTATTCTTGGCCGTTAGCAGTGGGTTTTTCTGTGTGTGATAAAGGCAGTATGTGTTGTGTCAGTATTTAACTTGAACTTTCATTTTTGTAAGTATTTCAAAAACGTACCTGTAGAATGTTACAGAGTTAAAGTTACGGCATCTGGGAGTTTGATCGAGACAAGTGTCATCCACGAAATGGAATGTCTCTGATTGTTAGTGTCCGACCGAAGCTTCGGCTACGGCTTCGGCTTCGGCCGGCTTCGGCCACCTTCGGCCACAAAAAGTGCCTTCGGCTTCGGCGAATACAGGCCGAAGATTAGGCCGAAGGAATCAAATGTAGCGTCTAATTGAACATTGTGAATGATTCGAAAATGCACGTGGAAACAGAATTGCGTAGCGTTATGGTGCTCGCTTCAGGGCATCATAGTGACCAACAAACTAGCTGCTCCTGCTCTAATGATAATTTCTACGAATTACACCAAGTATGAACATTTTGAGTTTGTGGATATACATATAAATATGTATATGCGAGAAACGATTTAACCAGAACAATATTCGTGACTTAAAGTAGTGTGCAAGTAGTTTTGCTAATCAAATAGTGTGCAGTTAGTGTAGGCAACGCAAAAAAAATGTCGCAAAATTGAAGGACATTTCAAGAAGAGTGATGGAGCCACTCGATATTCAAATAAATTTCAAGATACAAGTGGATTGCCAAAGGATGTTTTAATCGAAAACATTGAAACACGTTGGAACAGTACCTATTCAATGGTAGAAAGACTTCTAGAACAAAAAACATCCCTCAACTTGTACATGGCAGAAAGCGGGGAATAGAAGCTCCGGCTGCAACTGAATGGAAACTAATGGAGAATTTAGCAAATGTCTTAAAATGTTTTTACCAAGAGACGAGTGATGTTTCTGCAGATTCTTCGTCGGTGTCCCTAATTATAAACTTTATTTCTATGATCTACACAAAACTCGCCCTGAAAGATATACTATTCACTTGTCAGCTGCTACTTTGATCAATCTTCAATTCAAAACTAGCATTTTGAGTTTGTTTTGAATTCACTTGATCTTCGGCTTCGGCCGAAGGTAACACAGGCCAAGTCCTATTGCTGTGATACAAAAATTTCGGTTTTGTAGCGGAGTAAGGGGTTTTTTGGCCATAGTTTGGCAAAAACTGGCTTTATGGCGCTTTCGATGATTGAAAGTGGTCGGGGAGTATGTTACTGATATCTTAAGGGCGAAAAAATGGGCAAAAACGTCCTAATGTCACAAACATTTTTTTTTTTGGTCTAGCATGAATTCGGGGACCTTTCTGAGTTGTTTTAGGCGAAATTTCCATATAAGTCTAGGAAATAGCGGCCTAGTTTTGAAGATAAGGCAAAAGTAGCTGAAATTGGCCAATTTTGGGCTAGAGTGATTTGAGACATAACGGGCCAAGACCTATTGCTGTGATACAAAAATTTCGGTTTTGTTGGGTAGTAAGGGGTTTTCTGGCCATAGTTTGGCAAAAACTGCCTTTATGGCGCTTTCGATGATTGAAAGTGGTCGGGGAGTATATTGGTGATATATTAAGGGCGAAACAATGTTTGATAGGGGAAATTGGGCAAAACCGTCCAATTTTCCCTAACATTTTTTTTTGTCTAGCATGAATTTGAGGACCTTTCTGAGTTGTTTCCGGCGAAATTTCCATACAAATCCGGCCTAGTTTCTAAGATACGTCAAAATCAAATCCGCCCGAAAAACTGAAAGTAGCACTAAAAATGTTGAGATCATTTTTGGTTCGCCAGTTGGCTTCTGCGGCGGTGCTCGTGACTGCACTCCAACCCTACCGGGGTTGTGACTCTTGTCCAGCCTTCCCGAAGTGATTAGCTCCCTAGTGGGTGCATGTTTAATACACGTAAAATTTTTTTGTATCATTTCTCACTAAAATTTTCGACAAACTTCATGCTTCGGAGAGGCGAAGTGGAAAACCGATTGTTTTAGATTAGCCTGGAAAAATAAACCTTCGAAATTAAATTACATACTGCATAATACTGTATATGCATAATAACATTTCACTACGTTGCTTGTATCCAATGTCTGACATTTTAAAAACCACAAAACTACTATACGATTTACCAAGCACTTGGCAATACATTCTTCTGCTAGCAAGTGCCGAATGAATGCAAGCAACGTATTCCCAAACATACTACATCTGTTCTTAACATGAGCATCCATCGCTACGGAAAAATACAGTCACATTGTAAGCATACAATGCGATTGCAATGAGCAAACACTGGCAATAAGCAATCAAAAGTAGCGAGCGGTTTTTCGTACGCACGAAACTGTAATCGCAATTGCGATTGAATAGCTGCTACTCTAAACTGCTCTTTGCTCAAACTGCTCTCTGCGATCACTGCTCAGTAAAAAGAGCAGTTTAGCACATCTCTAATTGGAATGCATGAAGTATAAAAATAAGTCCTGCAATCCAGGGTGCTGTCAAAGACCTTGGCTATGCCAAACGTAACCCAACCTATTGATTTTCTTTGGTGTGTAAATGGTATCCTTGTCTATTCTCGGCTGTTTTTTTCATGGCAAGCACGCGTGTGTAAATGGCTTGCTCGTCGGCTCTTGTTTGTTTTATGAAGGGATAGTGATCCTTTTATTGCTGTGCCAGAGTGTTTATGACCGCCTCGTCCTAGCTCGAAGCCGGTTTAAGCGAAGTCGGTTTTATGTATCGAGTCAAAGTGATTCGAGAGGGTAGCGAATGCTCATTTACATTTTCGAATTTTTCGCCGGGACTTCAAACATGTCCTTGCGTGGCACACATTGAAATAACTCAACGCACACCAGGCAGTTGCAATAGCCACAACCTGTACCTCAGCCATCGTTCACTAAACTGAACAAAACAGCTCACAACTGTCGAAAGGTGCATGGTGCGTGTTGCATGGTGCAATATCGTAAGTAAACAATTCACCCTATGTCTGGCTGAGTCTTGTCGAATGTTTTGCCGAATGAATGCCCTCACGAGACGTTCGTCTCTATGTATAAATGCGGCATAATGTTGTTATTAGCTGTGTTTAATGAGCTGCTCTTGGTTGAGATATCTCAGTGAAATTTGAAGCAGAGCCGTTTACAGCACGATTTCTGCTCAATCTGTTTCGGTAGAGCAACTCAGGGCAAGCAATGAACTGTTTTTCAACTGTCACGGGACAGACTTGCAATTTAAAATTGTGACTGAAGTAGAGTTTTTTTATTAGTGAGTTGTCAGTTTGAAATTCTGATAAGCGATCAACTTTGAGAATTGCTCTAACTTGCACGAGTTTTTTTGCCTCTCTACTGCTCGAACTTGTTCGACATTTTTTGACAGCTGCTCTATTTAAACTTGCCTTCGAGTACCAATAAATCTAAATTCATTCAAGTTTTTCCTTGATGTCTTTGATTTCCAGTTCAAATAGATTTTCTTAATTTGAATTTTATTGCTTACGTTTAAATAATATATTTACACGCAGAACTTTCCTCAAATCGCTTCAGTATTACGTTTCTTTTCATTTATTTACGATACCAGCGATAAAACAATGTGTATTCTAATGATGAGTTAAATTTTATATATCTTTCTGTATCAAAACAAAACTCTTAGAGTCAGTTGTGTTTATATAAGATATCACCGTTCTGCGGATATTAAGTTAATTGCTAACCATGAATTTATGTTCAAAATTTTATGGTTTTAATCCTCTTTTCCTTAGTGATTTTATAAACCTAGATATTTTAATTCATATCTCGACCTCAATGTGTAGCAGCAATTCCGATTTTTTTCCAAAATAATTAACCTATATCTATTCTGTTTAATATGAATGCGCAAAAGTCATTTCAGGTCAAGTGATTTCTATAATTCAAGTACCTGTTCATTATTTGTAAGACGAAACTACCCAAACCCATTCTCATACATCCTAGCCAGATTTCATATCAGAGTTAGTCATACCGAAGTCATAGAAGACAGAAGACGCACAGGTAAACTCCAATTGCTCTCAAGTGAGAAAGACTTCAGAAAAACATGAATGCATTATTATATTAGCATGGCAAAGTTGGGTTGATAAATGCTGCGTCGTAAAACGGCTGGCTCCATGGAAAAGCCCTTGAGATTTTCATAAATGTGGAAGCAAGTGATGTCGGAAGTGAGCATGATAAAAAGATTCCGTGATACCGTAAATAAAAGGCGGATACAGATTATTTCATGAAGAAGAATTTATTCAATTTTATTCCTTTGGAATTCAAAGGTGAATCTGAGAGTATGTAATGGATTTATCGCATTCATAAATACTGACGTAACTGAATAATTATTTTGTGCTGGATTGCGAACTGCCATTGAACGGGCTCAATGATATATGCATTGAGTTCAGTTCAAATATTTATCAAAAATCGTATGAAAGTAATTTTGAATTTAAAAAAAATAAAGCAAAATATGATACAAGTAAAGTGACTGGGACATTTTTTATGGATTAATGACAATTAAATCGCCATTTGGCATACAGAGCCTGCAGATATTTTGCTGCCGTATCAATCAGCCATTTGCGTATTTTGGTGTACAGATTTCACCTCGAAAGTTCGAGTAACTATTTCTGCATCAAGTCCAATCAATCAATTCATATGGTGAAGCTTTTTGCAAGCTAGTTTCTATGCATTAAAGCGTTGAAGTATTCTGAATTTTTTTTATATCTCTTCAACGAACACTGTCATTCATTCAATATGTGTATCCATCAAATATTTATACCTTAAGCTTGGTATTGACGAGAAATTGTGCATGAAAATTTTTTGTATCGCCAAAAATTTAGCAAGATTATTACTCAGTTCTGTACGTGTAAAGTTGCTTTTGTAATTGATGTACAGATAGCATTGGCACATGTCTCCACTCATTTCACGTCAATTTAGTATGTGCAAATCATTATTTTCAACTAAAAGGTGACATTTCATGTCAATGAGCGTTTGAATTTGAAAATTGAATTATGCCAGTGTCTTGTGAAGGTAAAAATTAATCGAAAATTGAATTGCTTTGCAAATTATCTATCAGCAACCAAAGAAGTCTCCGCTTTTCTACTAGAATTAAATTTTTCGCTCCAAAGAATGATCAGGTAGTGGAGACTTTTCAACATTTATCTTCACGCTCATGTCAGTACCAGCCTTTACTCAACGTACATGTGTAAAATAGAATGCACGTCTGACAATCAGGACAGGTCAATGGACGACATTTATTCTAGTTTTAAATAATATTTTAGTCATAAATTGTATGATACGCTAGCTTAATAAATATTTCGTTCAAAGTATTCTCACCAAAATGATGAGTAAAACTATTACTGAAAATTGAAGACTGTAAAAATAGCCTTACGGCGAGACTTCATGGTCTGCACCCGAGTCTCACTGCGAAAATGGAATTGGAGGACAATGTGGGCAAGATTACCAAAATAATCCTCGAATAATACGACCATAACTGTCCTGAAAAAATCAGTACTCCTAAATCAATGGTGCCATTGTAGAACAGAGAGTTAGAAAAACTCAGAAAAACCGCAAGAACGGAGCTCAACCGGGCCAAACGTACATCAAACTGAGAGTACTATAAAAAAACTCTCAGAATGCAGCAAAAATCTAAAGAAAACGAAAAGACAGTCTTGGAGCGTCTTCTGCGAGAGTCTCAAAAGCATCACAGAGACTGCCAGGATACAGAAAGCTCTGTCGAAAGCCCACCAAGGGTATACAAGACTACTTAGAAGACCAGATGGAGAGATGACGATCGCCTCTGAAGACAAACTTTAAGTACTACTTAGAACACACTTCACATGGTGCAAAATTAGGAGCAGCGGTGAGGCTGATTAAGAAGAGGAAGGACATAATCGGACACCTCTTTGACCTATGATTAAACAAATCATGACGCATGAAAAGGTTGAATGGGCAATAAACCCTTTATGGGTTAACTATTTAAGTCACTAAGACCAGACGGAATCTACCCAGCTCTACTACAAAAAGCCACGGAAAAATTGAAAATCATGCACACATTGTAAGAGCTCGCTTGAAACTCAGCTTTATACCAAAACCGTGGAGACTGACAACAAATCGGCTAATTAGCCTTCACATTGAAGACCATGGAATTGACTTATACAAAAATAATGATCTCCTGGTAAAGATGCAACTTCACAAATTTTCAATTTGCCTACCAAAACGGCAAATCAACTATATCAGCTAAACATTAGTATGACAATGAAATCGGACTATGCTCCTTTACGAACGTAGAAGAAGCCATTGACACTCTCCAAAGGTAGGATGCCTATCAAGAAGCTGCAAATTGCATGAGTAAAATACTAAGGTATCGAGTGTTTTTGCGAAGCTGGAGGTAGCGAGACTAAGGGCGGATACTAGATGGGGATGTCCGCAAGGAGGGGTATTTTCCCCCGGCTTTGGTCGCTTTTAATTGATATATATTAAGCTCAATAATAAGCGCAAACTGCTCTCGACTACGCGGATATCATGGTAATAATAAGAGGCTCACACATAGATAGCGTAAGACTCAGAATGGTAAAAGCCGTAAATGAAAAAATCAAATGGTGCAAGGAAGCGATTTTATCCATAAATCCTCAAAAAAGTGGCATAGTACCATTCAGCACAAGGAAAAAAAATCGAAATAGGAGTCCTAAGTATTAGGGGCACAATCATATATTTGCAAAAAGAGGTAAAATATCTAAAAATTCACTAAGATAGGAAACTTCCCTGGGTCAATCATCTGAACACTCCAAACTATAGGCATGTAAAAATAGTGAAATTTATCATCCTATAAAGAGCTGCAGTATGGTGGAAGAAAACCAAAAAAAAAAATGTTGTTAATAGAGTAAACAAGTTTCAAAAGATGGCCCCTTACAGGGGAAATGAGCTTCACCCCAATGGCAAAAATGGAGGCCCGTCCTCAACATTTAGGAGGAAACAATCAATCAAGATATTAGCTACAACTGGCCTACAGGTACAAATCAGGAAACCTGAAAAGCCAGCTAGAAGACAGTAGATCCACAATGGAATGTTGAAGTTCAGCGATCAAATTATGACCAAAGTCGCCTCTTAAAAGAGGTTGTAGGTCACAATTCTATCAGAAATAAATGACAAGATGTCCTACTTCCCTCACAGACAGAGGAGCAGGTGTGCTATGGGAATGGCTCAGAGATGGATTGTGGAGTAAGACCAGGGACCTGACGACCCAATTGCAAAATGCATTTGCCTCTCCCAAAGAAAGCCACAGATTAGCTAGCAGAAATATCGGCTCTACTTAGAGCCAATATAATATAGATAAGGAACCAAATAAAGGTAAGAAACACTGAAAAGGTCCGAATTTAGATCATATCGGATAGCCAAGTGGCTCTCAAAGATGTCAAACATGATCCCATGAATTCAGCTATACTCTTAAGGCGGATCTACATTCTCGGCGAGACATGACAAGTATAGGCGAGTAGGAGAGTGTGGATGGTACCCTCGTCGGCTCTCGCCTGTTTTTGTCCATCCACACACATGCCAAGACCTGACGATGACGGGGGTGTGGATGGTTTTCTTGTCGGCGCCTACCTGTTTTATGAGGGTTTCTGAGGCTTTACGAGGGTTGACAGTTTATTCCGGACAAGATACATAAGTACGGATGGCTACAAGGAACACTGTTTGAATATTTGTAAGCAATTTCTGAATAGAGAAAGTGCTATCTACCTACACCATATGCACTTAAACTGCACACCATTAAAATCTTCTCAACGTGGGCAGGACGAGTTTTATGGCGTAACAAAAGGGTCTATCGCTTAAATAAACTGTTTTTGAATGAAGACTTTGAATACTCTTCGAGTGTTTTGGCAAGTAACTTGACAAGTGCCTTGGCAAAATGTTCGTCATATGTGTGATGATAGAAGCCTTAAATGCTTCCAATGGATATGGATCTCCCATCACGAGAGGCGCCAAGGAAACGAGGCAGCTAATATCAATGTCAAAGAAGAAGCAAGAATGCCTTTTACAGGTCCTACTCCGTACTGGAGCTTAAAAAAAAATGAACAAAAATAAGATCAAAAGCTACTGGCTTTATCTTGGGGATTTGAAACATAAAAAAAATACCTTGGCTTCGATGACAAAAGAGGAACAGAAGCAACGGCTCTGTGCAAATGCGGCTGTTTGCTCTATGCAGGGCAGTGACAGGTCACCTTGGATGCCAAAAGTACCTTCACAGAATAGGTGTAACTGCTGCAGGTACTGTCGAAAACCAGCAGAGTATGCAGAGCATCTCCTAACACACTGTCCAGCACTAGCGAGAAAAAGATTAAAACTCTTTGCCTCTGCTCTTCCCTCCACCAGGGATATGACAAATGTCCCATAAGGGAACATAGCCAAGTTCATAAAAAGCCTGAATACTTTATAAGACATAACACAGATGAAGCACAATATAGACTCAAGAGGTCGCAGTACTTCTGGGCCTACTCCATGCAATCAATCAAGTCTACTAGTTAGCTTTTTGCATTTTCTTCAATAGTTTTCCCCATAAGACCAACGCGTAGTGCCAAAAGATCAGATCATTTTTTGCGGATGTTGTTGCTCCTCAGTGAATTTATAATTAAAACGGCCGGAATGGGTTTGATCTGCACTTGAAAATAAATTATCAATACCTCCGCAACTCACACACACTGCTTTCTTTCTCTCTCTCTCTCTTATTGTCAAAAACTGGTGTATGACTACTTCCCTCATTTGACGCACTGGTACCACATTTTAAACTTGATTGATGCGCGACTAAGTTGTTGGCACTAAAAACGTTAGCAAGTGGTTTTTTTTTGGTTAGGATGAATAAGCCTCCGTTATTTGCTACTTGCACGAGTAATACAGGTTAAAGGAAAACCTTTGCTGTGAATATCCTCGCTGGAGCCAAGCTGTTTGGTTACTCGTATCATGTTTTATCCTACTGTTTATGAATATCAGTATTTTCCAAGTATTTTTGGTTTAGCCTCATTAATCCCTTAGTTAAGCTTCTTAATAAAACATTTTTTCTTACTTCATCTTTCGTAAACATCCGCACAAAACTTTCAAGCTATTAGTGAATTATAATGTAGCTATCGCACAATATTTTTAGTCGTTGATTTCAATTGGATTGTTTTCAATGCATATATCATACAGGGTGGAGCGCCACAAACAGATGGATTTGAGAGTGGGGCCGTTCCTCTTGTAGCATACTTGGGTGGCGAGGAGTGGGCGTGGCGAGTGGGGACGATGGGAGATTTGTGTTGTATCCCCACTCAGTCGCCAGCATGAAGTGGTCTGTGCAACAGCGTACGTTTTGTGTAAAAGCCTATTTTGAAAAAGCCCATTCAATCATCCACGTACAGCGTGCCTTTCGTTTGAGGTTCGATATTGCCCCCGCAGCCGTGTTCCCCATCGAAATCGAATTGTTTAAGTGTGACAAACCCCAGGGAGCTCCACCAGAGACCTCTTACAGTATGGTGTGCACTTTCAAGAAATGGAATGATCGATCCTTATTTTTTTTTGAAG
The DNA here is from genome assembly GCA_947369275.1 of Nemotelus nigrinus. Classification (NCBI taxonomy): domain Eukaryota; kingdom Metazoa; phylum Arthropoda; class Insecta; order Diptera; family Stratiomyidae; genus Nemotelus; species Nemotelus nigrinus. The sequence continues at coordinate 42,618,924 of OX376373.1, read as the reverse complement.
AAGACAACCGAGCCGTTTCGGTCAATTCAGCTCGTTACATGACCACGATCCAGGATTTTTTCTTGCCTCAATTGGATGACTTTGAACTGGAAGACGTCTGGTTTCAGCAGGATGGAGCCACAGCCCACACAGCAAGGATTACCATGGTCTTATTGAGTGCAAGGTTCCCCGGACGCCTCATCTAAGAGGAGATTTGAACTGGCCAGCGCGCTCTCCTGATTTGGCCCCTTGCGATTTTTGCCTGTGGGGATACCTCAAATCTAAAGTTTACAATGACCGCCCTAGGACCCCCGAAGCCCTCAAGAACAATACTCGGACCAATATCGCAGAAATTCCTGTCAGAATGCTTCAAAGAGTGCACGAAAATCACGAAAAAGGCTATTACAGTGTATACGGGGGGAAGGAGCACATTTGAATGATGCACTACTTAAAACTTTGTACATTTAAATTTCCATTGTTATAAAATAGAGAAAAAATAAAAAACCTGAATAATGTTCAGTAGTTTGTGATTTATTCAATTTCGCAATCCATCTGTATATATATTTTAAAATTAAAAAGCTAACCCATCAAGTCTCTCTTACAATTATTGTTAACATCCAAAATTCTAACATATATGTATGAGAAAGGCAAGAAAAGTTATACCGACAGCCAACCGAAAATAGCTAAGCCCCAAATAACATCCGAATAACTTACGTCATTCTTCTCAAGGAATCCATATAATCTAGCCGGCTCGTAAAATGTGTCGGTTCATGTTCTTCTCACTTAATACTACGTCTCAAATTTTCACTCCACTTACACGTACATAATCTACAAAAAAGCCTAATGGACTCTCGGGACATTTCATTTATCAAACAAAAGTGAGCAATTTTCAACATAATTGGACATTTATTCATGACTATTCATAATAACCAATTATTTACAGTGCCATGAGACCTCTTTGACCTTGTTTGGATTGAATTACTCTGCTTTACTGTGATAGTTTAAACAGTCGGAGCTTTCTCTATCCGGCTCGCCGCAAATTCTCTTATGCCCTGCTCATGTTTGCTTGCACTGGTAAAGTGTATCTAAAGATTTGATAGCTTAGCGTCCTTGAACCATACTGGTAGAAAATCTAACAAAAAAAAACAATGAAAAATAAATTTGGAAAAATGTTTAATTTTTCTCCGGGTCCCTCGTCATATAAACTGAAAACGTGGATCGACTGTCGTGACATTTCAATCAATTTGGATGACTTCCGAAAACAAAGTACTAAAACGTCAATATCGATTGAATTTTAAATCCGAACAAATATGTTTGACCTGTGTCAAGCACATAAAATATATCGATCGATCTCACTCGACTCAAGGCGCTTTTTCCCCAGCTGTCATCTCTAGAAACCATTAATTTTCTTTTCATTCGCTTTGTGCCCTAATCTATCAGTAATAATGCCAATGATTTTCTACTTATTTTCTCTTTCAAGTTTTATTAAAATATAATTACCAGTTTGCATTACAGATTCTGTCCACTCTTCTTCGTATGTACAATGTTAGGATATATTCCATTCTAATCTACAGAAGACTACGATTTGGACTAAATCCAATTTATTGTACTCTTCGCCTGTCAATTTTTCAATGTCGATTCGGTGCGTCAAGCTCATTCATTCTCGACAGGACACACAATGGCCGAAACCTGAGATATTCGCGAGTCTGAGTCGTATTACTGGATTTCGTAAAACTTCTTAAGGATATTGCTTTCGTTCCGGACTGTCTTACGCGGTCGCACTTCTTGTTTGCTCGACGGAAATCTCTATTTATGTGTGTTCGTGTCGACGGTTTTATCACAGCAATAACAAATCAGTGTTTGTGTAGAAAATGAAATAATTTCCGGTCGGGATTGTGCTTGGGGTGTTGCCATGCTGATGATGATGGTAATTTTTTGTTGGGAATGTAGGGATTTCTTTTTATGGGTCTATGGAAAATCCACTTTACCTGTAACTTGCGTTGTACCTTCTCGAGCGTTCGACGATGATGCTTTCCGAAAGACACTGATAACAGCTCGCCTGAAACGACATGAAAAGTAAAGGTGAATAGGCTGTCAAAAGAATATTCGAAATGGGTATTGAAATTTACACACAATAGAACCACACATTCGAAGATTCGAAGAAATTTGTAGTAGCTTTCTCACGGAGGGAGAGAAGTGACGGAGAACTTTCGCTTTATTAGTCGTAGGCTCACTTTTTTGGTTTCATAAGATAATTTATGTCGCATCTCGATTTTCCAGAGTCTGACGCAAGAATGTCATGCCATTTACCCAATGAATAATTTACCCATTCGCTATTGAGATTCTTTCTGATCTCTTTCATTTTCTGCACGACAAGACATATAGCAACGATTAATTGTAGCCAAAAAACAGCACAAAAAATATTTTAGAACCAGTAAATTATTAAGTTTCATTTTATGCTTGACTTGCACAAAGAAACATATCGAACAAGCTCACGATTAATTAATATAGTACAGTTTATTGTATTGAATATTTGCGATTGTTTTTTTTATGCTTTGTTTCAAAGAATGTTATTTTTAACGAGTTAATTTGATTATTTTTGTTCCACGTTGTAGGGGGCCGAACATTTTTTGATACCCGGGTCTCAAAACCACAAGTCATATGAGATACGAAAAAAGTCCATCGACAGGCTTACCAAGGTCTTGATCGAAACCCGCTTTTAAAGACCTTCAACCCACTTTTGCCCACTCACTTATTGATGTTCACTTACTTTAAAAGCTGCAACAGCTTAAAAGTTGGTTCAGTTACAATCTGGGTAGAGCTGTCGACCTCCTCGGTGGTCAGTAGTTACTACCAACCGCAGTCGATGCGTGTTCTGGGCCGCAAACTGTCGAGCAGCCATGAACAGGGATAACCACTTCTTCCTGCTTGAAGCAGTAGCCTGCTGCCACTACCTACTATTGAACGCTACGGCCGTCAATCACAATCCGGGCATCGATGTGAAACATTGGATCATCAGGTACATGAGTGCCAGGAAGAATCCCAACACCGGTGAAGATGGTTTCAACCTGGTGATCGTACTTGACCAGAGAAGTTTCTCGATGCTAAGAGACAGATACCGTATGGTGCTGAGCTACTTTTTGTATGTGGTTAAATTTAACCAAATCAGGAAGTGGTGAGGTGCCAACTCTTGTGACTGTCTATGGAAAGATCTCCAGAGCGAAACGCAGAGATCCAGTGGAAATTCTCTTCTTTAAAGTTTCTTTCACTGAGGTCATGCGGGCATCGTCTAAGGATCCCTGCAAAGGAATCCAAAGACATCAACTCCAGACGTTCCTTTGCCTGAAGGTGTAAGATTTGTTCAGATCAACTTGCAGCATGCCAAGGCTTCGTCCTATCTTTTGAGCGAAAAATTGGCAAAACTACAAGCTTCCCCCTACATTGCACTTGCACAGAAACCGTGGATTCGAGGCAGCAGGATCTACAGACTCAGTTCAACCACGGGGGCAAAGATCTTTTATGATGAAAGATCAACAAGGCCGATGGCTTGTGCTCTGGCTTCCAATCTGCTTGATGTCACCGTGCTACCGGGAAAGTGGTAGGCTCAATCGCACGATAGTCGCTTCAGCTTACTTTCCCTTTAATTCCTTACTCCCGCCGCCGATACAGGAGTTAGATGACCTGGTCCAGTTCGCTGAATCGGAGCGACTAGAACTTCTAGTGGGCTGCGATGCTAACTCCTAGCATACTAGCTTGGACAATAACAAATGTAACTTCAGAGGAGACAGGCTCTTTGGTTTTATCGCTTCTGCGAGGTTGATGGTTTTAAACACTAGGATTTCTTCCATATTTGTCACCCCAAACAGAAGGGCGGTTATTGATGTATCACTATGTTCTTCTGGAATAGTTGGATCAATAACTGGATGGAATGTATCGGATGAGGTTTCACTTTCTGATCCCCGCTATTTGGTGTTCTCTTTAGCCATAGATCTAACACCCGTGGTGGAAAGAAGAAACCCAAGGAATACTGATTGGGCTAAGTTCGCCTCTTGCAGACAGACCAAGTTCTAGTGATAGGTTAAAATCGGCAAAGTCAGTAGAGCTCCATTTGAGGACTCTGAATAGGGACATAATAAGAAGATGGTCCACTGGTGGGACTGGGAACTAAGAAGTTACGGAAAAGTACCAGGAAACTTCTCAATAGAGCTTGTAAGAACAACACTGATGGTGACTGGATCGCCTACAGAACCTATAAGAATCTGGTGAGGGAATCATTAAAATCTTTCTGTGAGGTACTGGAAGGTGCACGGGAGACGTCGAGGCTTTGCAATGTCCTAGAGAAGAATCAATCAGCTAAGCTGGACTCTCTAAAGGCCCCCATTCACGAGCAAACTAAGCGGTCTGAGTCCATTTGGCTAGAATCTGTTTGGTTTAAGTCCAATTTAGCTCGCCACTCAGGATCAGTCAGCCCATTCCATATTCTGTTATTATTTTAGAAAAAAATTAAAAAAAACTTGAAGATAAAATTATTTTAATTTATTAATGGATCCGAAGCATATGGAAAAGTTGATTGCAATTGCAGCTTGCATCTACATAAAGAAACAAAAACCAAAAATGAATTGGCAAAATGGATAGCTTACCGAACGGAAACTAATAAGTAAAGTAAATTTGGTAAAAGAACTCACACTTGAGCCTTCTGATTGGCAAAATTATTTAAGAATGGATGAAACGACATATAATACGTTGCTACAGTTGATACGAATATTAGGCAAGCCATCATTCTTCACGAAAGATTCACCGCATATTTTGTAGTTTTTTTCTGTACAGTTTTCCTGTTAGCTTGGGGATCCTTTGTACGAAACAGTACAAGAATATCCTCCAGAGTAGAATTTCGTTTCGTTTTTTCGTGATAGTTTTCGTTTCCGACTTGCCAAAGACATTCATGACACCTATATTTTTCGAGAGCTTCCGAAACAAAATCATGGCCCCCAGTACCCATTATGCTGAATTTTTCGATTAAATAAAAAAATCACAGAAACAGGTAATGAGCTGGTTACAGGTCATCGTGTAAAGCAAGACTGCTACGTTGTTTGGACTGAAGCTTCAACACACACGACCAGTCCATTTCATGGATTGTCAAAACTCGGCCTACTATTTCCCCACACACGGTCGAGCCAAAAAATGGCCCGATGGCCTGAGTCCATGGACTTTGGGTTGATTGGAAATCCAATTTGGTTCCTTCAGTCCAGGAATCCGTACGAGTGCTCCGACAAACGGTGAGATTTTGGCCTGGCCCCAGGCCATTTGGACTGATAAACTGCTCGTGAATGGGGGCCTTAAAACTCTCGGATGGTGGCTTTACCAAGTCTAAAAAGGAGTCTCTACTGACTTAACTTTGAACTCACTTTCCGGATGCTCCGGTGATTGAAACACCGAAGGCATCCGCGCCACTGACCAAACTTCCTGCTCTTCGCAGCAGTAGGAGGTGCTGGTATACAGCTAGATCTGTGGTCACTAGTGAAAAGGTCAGGGATGCAATGATGTCTTTTGAAAATTTCAAATCGCCGGGCCTGGATGATATCTGTCCTGTTATGCTTAGGGAAGGAGTCGACCACTTGGAGGCAGACTTAAGAGAAATCTTCTGGGCAAGCCTAGCCTTGCGATATGTTCCGCCTCCTTGGCGAGAGTTTAAGGTACTTTTTACACCTAAACTGGAGAGAGGTGATTATTCGGATCCAAGGAACTTTACGCCGATCAGTTTAACTTCGTTTATTCAATTCGTTTACAGCTTAACTTCGTTAAATGCCTGGAAAGACTTGTTGAACGGCGCATACGCACTAGAGCGCTTAAGTCTAACCCCTTGAATGATGAGCAACATGCGTACTAGCAAGAAAAATCATGCGAGTCGGCTCTTCATTCTCTAGTTTCCAGAGTTGAGGGAGCGATGTCAAATGGTGAGTATGCGTTAGGGGTATTGTGGACATTGAAGGGGTCTTTGACTGCGCGCCCTTTTTGGAGCTATGTGAAGCTGCAAAAGCTCATGACGTCTTAGTTAAGTCGATATATGCCATGCTCAATGGGGTGTCTTATCACCGCTCCTGTGGAATATGATAGTTGACTCCCTGCTAAATGAACTGCAATGAAAACGGCTGCACGCGCAGGCTTATGCTGATGACGTGGCCACACTGGCTGTCAGTAAAGATCTTAAAGTGGTATGTAGAAATAAACAACGCCATTGGATCTGATTGACAGTTAGTGTTCGAGGCACGGCCTTACAGTGAATGTGTAATGAAGCTCTCTATCAGCTTCAACCCCTAGACCCGTACAAGAGTTGTTGTGGGATTGCTTTACAGTGAATCCCAGTAAGTCGAAAATTGTTTTGTTTCCCAGGAAAAGTAAACTGGACGGACTAGTGCTTCCAAATATGAAGGGTGTAACCCTTCAACTTTCAGATGAAGTAAAATATCTTGGAGTAATATAGGACAAAAAACTTCTCTGTAAGAATCATGTGGAAGTGAAGCTTACTCGTGCTTTAAAAGCTTTCAGGCAGTGCAAGAGACATTTTGTCAAAAGCTTCGTGTAGTGATGTAGATCTACGTACCAATCTTAAGAGTGGTGGACTATTGTTAAGCTATTGTAAGCTATTGAGTACTACTCCTGGTGCGGACTTGATGCGCTTCTCAATCTTCCCCTTCTCGACATTCAAATTTAGAGTGTGGCGATGAGCTCTGCCGATAGACTAGCTCAGCTTGGCTTATGGGTAGAAGAAGACGATGTGGGGCACTGCTTTATTAGGGGTTCGATGCGTGAGATCTCCCCTATGCTCACTCTGCCTTCGGACGCTCGAGTGCCCTTCTTCGACTTCGGGAGGAAGTACGAAGTAATCTTCTTGAGCAGAAGTGACTGGGACAATCCAGATCTCTGTACGGGGAGATAATCCGAGACGGACGGCGCGAGGACAGATGTTAGATCTGAAGCTGGTGTCTATCTGCATTCATCGAATGACAGGTGGGCAGAAATATTCGCTATCCTGAGAGCTGCCTGTTGGGGAATTGAAGAGAAATGGAGAGGAAAATGCATTGCTATTTGCAGTGACAATCAAGCTGCACTGATATCAATAGGTCCGCGCAACTATGGTAGGCAGGGGGTAATGAGTACAATGGGTCTTTTGGCCTGAGTGCTTAGAGGTGCCAATGCGCCTCTCTCTCTCAACCCACACACACACACTGTAAATAAGCTTTGTTGTTTGCTGTCCAGTACGCACTAGAGCTTCCGTCCCAGCTCAGAGCGGTTGAGGCATAATTCTTCACGATCCATATATAGATTTATGCAGCAATCACCGCTGCAGCATCATTAACGCAACGCATTAGAAACAAATTCGTGAGTATCACCAAGTGCAGCAGTACACTGTACACGATGCTCCAGAGATCAAGTTATCCTACACTACTCTCTCATCTGTGTCGTAAAGTTCCTACGAAAGTCTCGTCGCTACTCTCTCTACTGTGTCGTCTCAACATCTAGCGCAAACATCAATCACTTTTTTTCTGTTGGAAGGTGGAAATATTGAATAGATCTAGCATTGCTTCTACCCTGCAAAATGCATTAAAACGACTGAAACCACCTCCTCTAACAACTCGACACAAATTGCAGCAGTTCAACATTAGTTGGACTAGCGTTAGGAAAATGCACAAAAATCTCGGATTCATCGCTGTAATTGACTGAAGAGTTAACGAGCAGCGACCATCCGCTTCTCCGACTGGGCTTATGAGCAGCTTCAAGATAACGCTTGCTTGTAAATTGATTCTTTCTGACGAGGTGCATCTTGTCGGCTGTGTAAACAATCAAAATCAGGGCTCGAAAAACCCACATATTGTGCCGAAATTACACGCTCAGCAAATGTTGGCGGGCTGAGAGTGTAAATGGTCGCCTCGTCTATTCTCGCCTGTTTTTTTCACATTCCAAAACATGGAAAGATACAAGCTTCTCGATGAAACGTTCGGCGAGAGTGTAATTGTGGCTTGATAGCAAAAAAGCCAACATATTCCCAACGAATGCCAGTTTGGTGTAACTTTGAATTGGTGGCAGAAAATTAGACCATTGCGGTCCATCAAAAGCACTACAGAAAAATTTTAAGATAAGGATCAGGAGGGCTAGGATGACCTTTAGTTTCAGAAGAATTTCGCTTCATGCTACACAAGCCATAAGATAATCGCATTTTGCGCACTAAGTTCGGAAATCGCGTAAGTAATTTGCCGTTTTGTCATGTCAATCGGCAGCCACAGAGCTGCAATTTGTTACCGTTGAAATTTTCTGTGGAGGATCGATATTATGCCGACAATTCAGTTACAATTTGTAAACTTATTGCTAGTAAAAATATCCTGAATATTTGTATTCATAGAATGGGTAACTGCAAAGCCAACCGAGGCTACTATTTGAATATATGTGAACCACAATTAATCTGTAGTTTTTATATTTTCAATAAAGCTAAGGATAAAAGTTTTTAATTTAATAGTGATTAAGAAAAAAAAAATGAAAAGAATCGATATATGTTCCACCCCCAATAACATCTAACCAAAATTTATGGTATATTATGGTATAATTAGTTTAACTTACCTGAAATTTTGTCCACTGACACAATACAAAACAAAATTGATTCCGAAATTCGTCATAAACAGGAACCAACAAATATACTGAATAACTAACATTGTCTTCGTCACATGACCAACCTGTAAAAATGACAAAGAAATTATATTAAAAATCATTCTTCACAAATGTTTCAAGCAATCAACATAAAATCTTTATTCTAAAAATAATCTTATTTCCAGTTTCTCTGCGCTATTTTCAATTTCCTACCAAATCAAAAACATCTTTCCCACGCTGTTATCATCTCTTTGAACAAAATGCCAAATTCAATTTCGGAAACGAAATAAACTTCCATCATCGGATTTTAAAGGCAAGATTTCACAGACAATAGAAAATCATCGAAAATAATACGAAAGATTGTACTCCGAGAAGTATTGTTGCTTGCGAACTTTAAATTCGATAAGACAAAATGGAAGGCAGTAATGCAATTGAGCTGTCTTGTCGTGCGTTATAAAATCGAAAAGGTAACGGACGAAGGAAAATGAATAATTATAGTCTGCGTGGCCAAATGGGGTCGAAGCTTACTATGTAATCTTGGTATCTGTATTGAACTGTTCAAAGCATACTGTGTAATTAATCACGCACGACTGGTTAGGCTATGTATATTTTTGAGGTAAATTCGATACCTTAATGGAATTCTAAATTTGGAAATCAGGAATGATTTACTTTTTATCTTATTCGCTATATCCTGAGGTACAGACTGTTATTATCATTGGAGTCGATATTATTTTAGATTGAAATTGAACGGTGAAATGGTAGAGATAACGCACGTTCTGGTCTACCCATTACTATAAAAGTAGAAAAAGATGACTTATAAGTCTCTTGAGATAGCTGAGAAGTTGAACATTCATTCAGCTTTAAATTCTTTGGATAAGACTGATTAGAAAAAAAATCAAAAATATGTGGGCTTTCATACGTTGATGCCAGAATATACAAGTCTTTAGTGATTCGTCGAATATTGATTGAGTTCAGTTGGGATGCTTTGGTGCATCTACCATACAGTCCAAATATTGCACTGGCAGATTATGAGGGCTTGTCAAAATCACTTATGCAAGTTGTTGGCCGATAAAACCGGAAAACCCTTTACTCATGGGATTGTGCCATTATCACGAAAGTACATAAATAAAAAAGAGTCTGTCAGAAGAGAGAATTCACGGTTTTCTCTACAGTATAAGAGATATTTATCTACTTCTATTTATCTACTCATATTAACGTATATTCTAAATGACAAGTAGCAACTATATAATAGGTCGTATAATCTACATCTTTGCTAAGTTTGGCGTGGCATCTTCCGGGCTTACTTCTAACTAGCTTTTCCGCGTAGTTCGTTGACAATGAAAAACGTTAGGCATTTTTCTGGATTTTTCTAAAGCCTTTGACACAATCTCCCACAGCAAGCTTAGGAAAATATTACAACAAATAGGAATAACGAATAAACCTTTAAAGTTATTGACTGACTATTTGTGCAATAGACCACATATAGTTAGGCTAAATGGAACAGACAGCAACCCAAATTTGAATACAAATTATGGTCTCCCACAAGGTACAGTTCTATCCCCCCTGCTGTATCTTATATATGTGATATCCTTCTTCAAATTAGCAAACAATAAAACTAAAATACTAGGTTTTGCTGACGACACGGTCATCTTAGTATCAGAGCCTGATTGGGAAACATGTAACAGTACAGCTACAGCAACGATGGAAAAAATTATCAAATGGACAAATGACCACTCACTCAAACTCAACATTAACAAAACTAATATTTTACCATTTGCCACTAAACAAAATGAACTCCCACCAAATGACTATGGAATAAATATCGTTACAACAGAAAACGAAATTCAAAGTTCAATAAACCTCAAAATAACTTCAACGACAAGATACTTGGGAATAACTATAGATACCCATCTAAGATGGAAAGATCATATAGCTAACTTAAATAATAAACTAAAACAACTCGTCTACATCTTTTACAAATTGAACCGAATAGTAAAATTTGAAGACATAAAAATGACATATAATACCTTATTCCAGTCAGTACTCTCTTACGGCATTATTGCATGGGGTGGAACATTTGACACTCATTTAAAACACTTGCAGATAACACAAAAAAGTGTACTAAAAACAATGGCACGCGTTCCCCTGACGTATCCTTCAAATCAAATATATACACTTACAAGCACACTCAATCTAAAAAGTCTATACACTGTAAAATTATTGACGTACGTAATTAAAAAGAATATACTCATACCTTTGAATCACACTGCAAATACGAGACAGAGAGATGTTTGTGTGACAACAATGCTTGCAAATACGACACTAGAACAAAAACAATTCATGTATATTGCCCCAAGATTATATAATGGACTCCCAAACCATTTGAAGGAGTTGTCAGGAAATGTCCAGGCATTCAAGAGGCAACTAAAACTACATTTACTAAGAACACAGACACCTGGCCAACTTGACCCCGACCGAGAATAACCCCATTGGACTACACCTTTATCCATAGTAAATTACAAAAATAGCAATTCTGATCTTGTTCCTCTTATACAAAAATCGAACTTATTTAACTTTTCAACACCCACTAAGAAATCCGAATTTATTCTGTGTGACACTGTATGTGAACTTGTATATGACCTTTTGATCAACCAAACCCCGATCACCTATATTGATTAGACTATAAGATTATAAATAACTTAGTATCTAAAATAATATCTACATATAAAATACTAGGCATAAGAAAAACTATTGTAAGATTACTCCTCCTTCCATGCCACAAGCCTAGCTTATTTTGGAAGGAGTAAAATAACACAAATAAAATGAAATGAAATGAGGACCAAAATCCGCAGATAGCGCATACCAACTGATTCGAATTGTAGACAGGATTTCCGGCGGGATGGGTTTTCATAATTACCCACACATTTTCTATGGGGTTAGCATCTAGGGATGGGGAAAGCTAGTCTATTGTAGTTACACCATTTTCGTATTCTCCCGATTGGCCTCAGTGTTTTGGGTCGTTATCCTCTTGCAAGCCCCAAGTTTTGGTTCTCCTGTACTTCTGTTTTTTGGAAATTATTTTTTTTGCGTTCAAATTTAGAATGAAAAGTTCAAACACCAAAAATTGAGCTTGGAGAAGCATTCTCAAACATTCATCTTCAATAGATGTTTAACAGAGCGTTGAATAGCATTTGCACTGTGGCAGAATCAATCTCTCGCGTCCGCCGAACCCAGGCCCAAAAAAGTTCTTTGGTCGCATATTTTTGGTAAGTTGTAGAGATCGGATGCTTTGACGTCATGGGATAGTAAGACACGTTTGTATCTTTTAAAAACCGTTCTATGGTCTTGGTGATAACATCTATTCCCCTCTTAGCGAAAAGAGTGCGAACTTGGCACAATCGCAAGAAAAGATCCAGCGCATACAACTGAAAAACCGCCTTATTTTCCTTGCCTGTTGTTGGCCGCTCCAGGTCCCATTCTAAAAAGTAATCAATATTTTTGTACACTATACCAGGCCTGTTCAAAAAGAATTGGATTTTTATTCATAAAGTCTACCTTTATTGAGACATAATATTTTAACACTAATCCCCTTCAAAGTAGCCCCTTGGGCTGCCACACACTTCTCTCAAAGCTTCTGCCACTGTTGTAAACTTCGTTGGTACTCCTTCTTTGGTATGTTGCGCAGTTGGTTCGGCGTATTCTCCATGATATCCTCTCTGATCAGAAATCTGGTCCTTTTCAGAGGCATTTTCAGTTTAGGAAAAGCCGAAAGTCACAAGGAGCTATGTCAGGAGAGTAGAAAGGTTAAGAAAGCACTAGTGTGTTCTGCTTTACCAAGAAACTCTGAATCAAGTGTGAAGAATCAGCTGTCAAATTCTCGTTCGGGTCGTTTGCGTCTCACTGCGTCACGAAAGCAGGGCAAAACCACTTTGTAGTATTTCTTAGTGATCGTAGTGCCATAGGGCGCATACTCGCGATGTACCACCCCACTAGAGTAAAAAAAGACGGTCAGAATGATCTTGACGTTGCTGCAAACCTGTCTAGCTTTTCTGGGTCTCGGGGATGACGAATGCTTCCATGTTGACTGGAACTTTGTTTCTGGGTCTTACCCATAAACCAAGGACTCATCACCAGTAATGAGAGTATTCGGAAAGTTTGGTCTATTGCTTACAGCCTCCAGCATGACACCTTTCTGAGAGCCAAATCGTCAGTCAAAATAGAATGAATGGATCCAATATTAATGCCCACTTCTTTTTCAAGCTCTCTAATTGTGATTCGACTGTTCTGCATCACCAGGATCCTTATTTGATCATCATTTCTGTATGTGTAATGCCTCCTAGCACGTGCTTCACTCTCCACTGAAGACCGGCCATCTTTGAAGCGGTTGTACCACTCCTTTATCCGAGTGCTACTCATTGCTTCATTTCCAAGCACTTGTTTGATCTTACGTATTGTTTCTATTTGTGAATCTCCAAGCTTTAAACAAAATTTAACGCAGTAACGCTCCTCAATTTGTTCGGTCATTATGTAAAAACAAAAAATCCGACGATGCGCACTAACACTTGATACTACCAAGAACAGCCTTGAGATAGAGATCTACAAAAAATTGAACATGCGCACTAAGTATGAACACACCGCCAAACCAAGCCCTGGTGTCTCTCTTGGTTCAATTGTTTGGCAAATAAAAATTGAGGTCCGATACTTTTTGAACAGACCTCGTATATACCGCTTGAAGTGGTTCGCTTCACAACAAACTTCTTGGATTTTTCAAGCACTTTTGAAGCTGCGGAGTAGGATAATTTTGGGCGTTTCAAGTGCGAACATAAAAATACCACTTCGTAACGCTTGGCATTCTTTTCGCTCAATTTGGTTTAGTTGCGTTCACTACGAGGTTTCGTACGACACTGAAACTGAGTAGCAACACTAGCTCTCATGTTTGGACAATCACTCCGCGAAAAGTAGATAGGAATATATTTTCTACTTAAAGAAAAACGCAATACCTTTCTATAAACACAGACTGTACAATTGAAATAGATTGATTTGTAATATAAATATAAAATTTTTAAACGCTTTAACCCAATATTTTGTTCCTTTGGAGTCAATCTTGTTTAAGTCGCGATATTTCTTTTTTACTTTTTTGATACAAGACCTACCTTTTTGTTCCCTGGCCAAGTTTAACCTGGAGTTCTCTGGCGGTTGTAAAGAAACGTGACATTATTTTAATGTCAAACGTGTAAGCCACTACGTGACTGAATTTATATAGTAGCATTCTTCTTTTGTCGGCAGGCAATTTTCTTGTCATATACATGAGTGCGAAGTTGAACAGCAGGAGGGGCTTGTCGGCATTTGTATTAAAAGCGTCAAGCAAATTCTGGTTCTGACCTGTAATTTTGTAGCCTCTTCCCTGTATGCTTGAGCTTTTTATTCCAATCAAACACTTGTATCAGGTCAGACCATAAGTTTCCGCGTATTTTATTTTGGTCATTTGTATGAAGCACATTTGTTGGAAAAGAGGTAAGTAAACTCCTTTTTTATATTTTCCCTCTGAAACTATATACAGCTAGTCATTTTATACCAGTTTTTGAGAAGATCAGATGTACCGTGATAGAGAAAAAAAATGGAAAATACTTACGAATATAGAAGGCACCTAATACGCTTTTTTCAAAAGTGGTAGAAATGCTATAGTAGCTGTAGCAGAGATAAATACGGTTCATGGTGAAAACACTATTATCGTAAGAACTGCTCAGGAGTGGTTTCGAAAATTTTGAGATGGATACACTACAACAGAAGATTCACGTCTCACTGAATTTGACGACACACGGCGTTAAAAAATCTGGTGGAGGCAGAACCAACTTTAATCTCGATATGATTGCAGAGAGGTTAAAGTTCTTTTTCATTTGGTGCATACACAAAAACCATCCAAGTTTGGAAAAGAAACGGAACCTTTTCTCAATCATATTGTAAGAAGGGACAAAAAGTGGATAGTCCATAACAACGTGGTGCGGTAAAGACAGTGGGTGGAAACAATTGCCAAACCAGGACTGCACCCACAAAAAAATGTTCTATCTGTTTGTATGTCAAGAGCTGTCTATTTTGAATTACAGGCTCTTAATGAAACTATCACGGCGGATGTATTTTTCAGTTATTCAAAATTTTCTATAGTGTTTTTAAAGTCAAACTCAGAAAGATAAGGACAAAAAATATGTTAAATAGCAAAAAAAAGTGCCATCCACTCGTTAATCAAAGAATCCGAAGAAAAAATAGAAGAAAAAATTGTTCGAATGTGTTCTAGCAACACCTCTTATGTCGCTTCTACTTTATGGTCCATCATGGGCCACTGCAATGGTTGCCATGATGGCCACGATCGCCAAGTTGCCTCTACATACTGGGCCAGTAGATGGGTCTGTCAGGATTTTTCGGTTGCGCATGATGGCCCGCTTTGATGTGTGAAACCGATGTGTGTGAAACCGCTCCGAAAACCATCCTCGGCCATCGTCATTTCCATGCTTGCCCGTCTACACAATGGTATGCCATCGCCCGTCTACACAGTAGTGATAGCCACATAGCCCCAGGATGGGCCATAATGAAAAGGCGACATTGCATATTATACGCCGAGAAATTTTTTCCAAAGCCAGACATAATTTGAGTCAAGAATTTGAATGTTAAGGACGTTTTGGTAGAGACTTACGAAAGTAAATACATTCAACGATCGAAAGGGAACAACTCGAGCCAGATTCGATCGAAGTAGTGTTAGATGACGTAATATTATGTTATTCAAAATAGTGAAACCAAAAAAGAAAAATAGTAGTTCTGAGGAGTCTGAAAATTTCTCCGGCCCCAATTTATTTTCAGTTCTAAAGTAAATCTGGCAAAACAACCTCAGGCAATTGTTTGGAGGCGATTGGATCAAATCAAAGCTGAGCTTGTATATTAGAAAGCTCTAAATGCGAATTTGAAAAATTTTCTTAACACCCTGCAACACTTCCTCGAAAGCTCGAAGGAAAGTAAAAAAGTGAATGTGTTACGTCATACAAAAAATGGCGAAAGTTCGCATCCTGCTCATATGATACGCAATAAAAAGTACATCTACCATCCAAAAAATTTTGTGTAGTGAAAATTATCTAAAAAATGATCTAATGAGCAAATAACAATTAAGAGCTGTCAATTTGAGTTAACATATCATCTGCCAGTAAAAGTTGTCTCATCACAGCCCTTGTTGGCTCTGAAGATTGAAGTTGATAGATACTTCTTTCACAATTGATTCATACGAGTTTCAAGCACTAAGTTTACGTTCATCAAAATGTGGTTGGGTTTTTCATCAATAAAGTATAAAAAATTGTTATGTATAAAATTCAACTAAAATGATGAAATTTCGTCCTTTTTTGTTGAAGTATTATTTACCTCTTTGAACCGATCTGGTTGAAATTTCAACCCAATTCAGCTCAATTTTCAATTAAGTTCGTGTAACTTAGTTGCATTTTGAGCACTTGAATCATTGAAAGCACTAGAATCACTCAAAGAACTAATTTACTTGAAATACCGAACTAAAATGATGCGCTTCGTTAATACGCAAAACCATTTGGATGGTTACATATAGACAACTTGAGTAAACAAATTGAAAAATATAACGCATTCAATGTTTACTTTGGTATATATGTATATAAAATACCGGTGTTTCTATTTATATATTCCTAGATTTTCTTATTACTCCGGAAAAATTTCATCTTTGCTGGTTGGTTATAAAAAATCACATAATTGTGAATTAAACCAAAAAATAGTTGACAAAGTTGAATTTTCGAACTCAAATTTTTTACCGTGTAGTTTTTTTTTACATTTTTATTTATTTATTTAATCACTGTTTCACCAACAAAATGATTACTACCACAAATACATTTATGAAGTTATTAAGAACAGTTAAACGGTCGCATAAGCCGACACTTGAAAATTTCAACAGTGTGATTAAAGTCGAACATTTGATATGCTGAGTTACTTCGGGCTACTGCGCAGGTTGGTTCATTTAATCCATAATTATTTAATTCATAAAGTAGCCATTTAATCCATAAAGTAGCTTTTGACATTTTTGGCTCTATTACTCCAAATGTTGTTTATGCTACTAACGACGATATACAACTGAGGCATCAATACTGACTACAGACAATGCAATATATTCTATATTGCACAGTAAAAATCAAAACCTTTTTGATTCACTCAATATATTGCACAATTCTTCAATATGATTCATAGACGATCAATATTATTGTACAATGCTACATATTGTGCAATAATATTGTTCGTCTATTGGCTGCTTTATGAAATGGGATGGATAAGGTGCTATGATGTCTACGCTCACCGTGACAAACACGAAAGTTCAATTTTGATAATAAAACCGCAGAGTTCACGTTTCCATTGAGCAACTTCGCAGCGAATAGAGCTTTGGAATTTTGACGTCTAGTTTCAAGAGTGTCCATGGTCAATAATTGCAAGCGGTTTTCATAAGGAGGTAAACAAAAAGGATCATACCAGCGGAAAGAACTAAAACCAAAGATTAAGAATCTTTTTTGAACAGATTCAATTCGATCAATATGCTCCTTATAATATGGAGACCACATCAAGCACCCATATTCAAGGATCGGGCGAATCAGAGAGCAGAAAAGGATTTTTGTCATCCGAATGTCATTGAATTCTTTAGACCGCCTTTTTAAGAAACCAAGTGCACAGTTGGCTTTTATTATTATAGAGTCAATGTGGTCGTTAAAAGTAAAAACAGAGTTTAATAGAACACCTAAATCACGAATTTTATTGGAACGGGTTAATATAATATCATTTAAAAAGTAATTGAAATTAATGGGACATGATTTGTGGGAGAAAGAGATAACTGAGCATTTGTCAGCATTTAGTGAAAGACGGTTTAGAGCGCACCAATTAGAAAAATTTGACACATTGCGTTGCAGGATTGTACAGTCGTCAAGTGATCATATTATATTGAAAATCTTCACGTCATCAGCGTAGAGTAGAATGGAGGATCCAGGAGCAAAGGTGATAAGGTCGTTTATATAAATAGCAAAAAGAATCGGACTGAGGTGGCTGCCTTGTGGCACACCCGAAGTGGAGATTATGTCAGTGGATAGAGTGCCACGAAATCGAACGCTCTGTTTGCGATCTGTGAGATAGGATTTAATCCAGTCAATAAATTTATTAAGGAATTCAAGAATATGCATTTTACAAACAAGAATATTATGATCCAGCTTATCGAAGGGCTTCGTGAGGTCGGTGTAAATGCAGTCAACTTGTTTATCTTCTTCAATCGCAGGGATGACTAGATTCGCAAGTTCTAAAAGATTAGTAGTGGTAGATTTGCCTTTAATAAAGCCATGCTGTCAAGGCGAGATAAATGCCTTAGAGTAGAAAGATAGCACCTCGGCAACTATAGCTTCAAAGAGCTTGGCAACGCATGGTAATTTAGCGATTGGTCTATAATTGTGCACGACATCTCTACTGCATTTTTTGTAAATTGGAGTTATAGATGAATATTTCCATAAGTTTGGCAAAATGCCAGAAGAAATAGATAAATTAAAAAGGTGAGCTAACAGGGGTGAGAGAGAATCGGCCCAACGCTTAAGGACTATGGTCGGTAAACCATCAGGGCTAGGATGAAAACTATTCTCAAGATGAGATATATGCTTTAGTATAGTGGCAGTGTCGATGTATAGGTCTTTCATTGTCAACGTCGTTTTAGGGGAGTCCATTAAGTCATTGAAATTAGTTATGTCGACGTCATAGACACGTACTCCATACGCAGATCGGAAGTAGTCTGCAAACAAGTTACTGATAGGGAGCGTGTTATTAATGACCATGCCGTCAGAGACAAAAGAACAAGGGTATCCGTCATGATACCTTTTTGAATTTACAAAATTCTAAACACGTTTAGGATGGCTTATGAAAGACTGCCTTAGCTCCTCCATGTAGTTTGAGTAGGCAGATGAGGTTTCAGATACGAATCTATTTCGTAATTTCTCATAGTCATCTTCTAAACGCGACGAATTGTACACTTTCCAAGCCTTAATTTTCACTTTTTTTAGATTGATTAAATCTGCTTTGATCCATGGAAAGCGTTTCAAAGGCACAGAGTTACTGAATGTTAGTTGCTAGTCTAATAGTTTGAAATGCCGTTTTTGTGTAAATCCCATTTTCATTTTATATGCTGTCATATTTCTGACCTGAAAGAAAACTTTCATCGTCCCACACAAAATTATCTCAAACTTAAATTTATCTATTGCAATGAAAATAAGTCTGTGACACAAAAATGTTTAAGCTCGGAACGGTATCCGAAAATATTTCTCGTCGTCAAAAGTACAAATCATGCCGACACTTCTGTTCGGATTTCTCACAGCATCTTATTTTATTACGGTCCGTATTAAAACTGAATTTGCATAGCGTTATGTTGACATAAGTACCACAAATCACTTAGTAAGAAGGAAATACTACGTGGAAGTAACAGAATACAAAGAAATATTAAAAATTTCAAGTTCCAAAAACTCGCAAATAAACCACGCAGTACGAGGTTATTATTTAATGTAGGATAATAAATAAACTTGTCCTAGATTTTTTCATACTCTCAAGCAACAGGTGAACGGTAGTCAAGTTCTTTTTTTTATACAGTTGGAAGATAAACTACGACGCTAAAAAAATTTCACCTACTCAACCTGGTAAAGACTGAAATATGACATGAAATATTCTTTGAAAATTGTTGTACTTCAAATCCGAATGTATACTAAGAGGTTTATGCTGTAGACGAGGCTACTTGAAAGTGTACATCTTTGCAGGGTGAAATGTGTGTGTGGTAATCTGAAGTAATATTATTTGGATTATAGCACATGTTTCTGTCAGACTCTTTTTTTTAATGTTTTGCGACGGTTTGTCGATTCCTAGAAAAAATTATAAACTGTAAAAATAAGTTCGTTTAAATTCTCTTGGAACCACTTATAGTGGGCTGTTTCATAAAATTTTGCTCTGAATTACGAAAAACCTAAAAATAACTTCTTTGTTGGTCTGATCCTGTTCCGCCCCAAGAGAGATAACAATTCCTTGAAATGTATGGCACACTGTCGTGGTGAATACAGATAGGATAAGTCGTAAGATAAAACGCTAAGATAAGTGCTTTTTGTATTGTAGAAAACTTTGTGCTAGAGGTAAATTCCACGATACAGCTGCTTAGTAGCATTACGATGGCGAAAGACATAAGCATGCTAACCTTCCATGTGATTCTGGATGGCTAGTTAAGTCCTAACATCTATCCTTCGTGCTTAACCTTTCATTCTACATTTATTAAAACATGTCTAACTTTCCTTTATCGCCTTATTAACAACCATCTTAATGAATATAAATTCCGGAGTACGAATTTCAGTAGATACTAAAGAAAACGACATCCATTCGCCAGAAGCATAGTTTACTGCTACACTAAACTATTCCATACATTCTCAAAATTTTCGTTTGTGACATTGAAAATGAAATCACCCCTTCTGGGATCCGAAAATGGAATTTAGAATTAAATTCGCTGTGGACTAATGAAAATTATTTTATAAATGTTTGTAAATTCGTGGGGATCATCGAGCTATGAATATTCATGATTCCATTTTCTGATTCTGGGAGCCTTATTTTTCTAGTCACGTACACTTGCTATTGTCTATTTTTCGGTGCGTGTTTCTATGCACAAGTGTCAATGTGTTGATAAAAAGATGAAGTCTCTGGAGAGCAGATAATTTTGATAACATTGATACATCACATCACATCCTGCGTATGAATCGTGGAGAATTCTATAAGACGAACTTGTGGTATTCGAAGCGAAAGGCAATTCTGATTGGTTTGCAAATCACGATTGAAATTTGTTCAGACAGTAGATTGAAATGTTTTTTTTTTAAATATAATTTACTATTGTATAAACAAATAAGAAATTCACTAACTGTAATAAAACAAAAAAAAATCTTTGATTCGTTCATGAAAAAGTTAGTGAAATAAAGAGTTTCAGTGATAAGAAAAAAAATGTTTCTTCATGCATGCATCCAACAGAAAAAAGCGGCTTTTTAGAAGAATGAAAATTTGTTACTTATAGCTGATAGCTCCTAGACCGGTGATAACAATTTTGATATAATCATGCCAATTTTGAGAGACATCAAAGATTATCAACAATTAAGTGTGCATAAAAGATGCTCTCACAAATATTTTGAAATCTATCGACTTGTTAGTAGCTTTAGATTCATAGTTTAATTCCCTATTTATTTATTTATTTATTTATTTCAATATTCATCACAACAGAATACAAATTCCAATTATGGCAATGAAATAAGAAAAGCATAAAAAAAAAAAGATCAATGTTTACAAAAAGAAAAATATAGTTCAATAATCTAATGAGCCAACGCTCAGGTCTAGAACAAATACTTTTAAATATCTTTTAAAGGTATACAACAATTGTGGCAGAGTTCCAAGCCCCACTTCATTATGACGTCTAGGGATTCTGACGAAAGGAGAAGAGAAGTACACATTTGTACGCGCGAACGGAACAGTGAAGACCTCTTGAGACCTGTTGCCCCGTAACGAGCTGCGAGGTCGGAATGAATCGATGAAGTCAGATATAATAGCTCGCTGCGATTTGAACAGAAAGCAACAGTCGGCGTGACTCCAAGGAAGGAATTTGAAGAAAGGACAAACGGGAAACATATGAGGAGTAAGGGCTATTATATTTAAAAAATAAAGAGCGTGTGAACCTACGCTGCACACACTCGATGACTTCAGAAAGGTATAAGAAACATGAAGACCACACTTGACAAGCATATTCGAGGACACAACGAACTAACATTTAAAAAAAACGAACACATGTACGTATATCAACGAATTTAGAGGCAGAGCGAAGTATCAATCCAGAGACTCGGGAGGCTTTAGCGGTGACTTCAGCAACATGGAAATTACATTTTAATTTAGGGTCAAAAGTCACATCCAAGTCTCTAAATTGATTAACGGACGACAAATAGTTAGTGGAAACTGAATAAGAAAAAGAAATAGGAGATGATTTGAGAGAAAATGTCGTATGTTTACATTTGTTAACATTAAAGGACAAGGAATTACGGGTGCACCAATTAAGAAGAGCATACACATCATTCTAGAGAATAATATAGTCATCAGCTGACCTGATGATTCGGAACAATTTCAGATCGTCAGCATACAGTAGACAAGGGGAATCAATAATGGAAGGAAGGTAATTAATAAAAATTAAGAAAAGTAAAGGACCAAGGATAGACCCTTGTGGATCACTAGAAGAGGGATGAAAGGGAGAAGAGGATAGGTTGTTATTAGTAACTTTGCACTCACGATTACTGAGGTAGGACGAAAAGCAAGAAAGGAGTGGCCCAAAACAACCAAACTGTGAAACTTTACTGATTAATATTCTATGGTCGACAGTATCAAAGGCTTTAGAAAAGTCTGTGTACACTACGTCCACTTGTTCCTGACGATCTAAGGCAAAAGCAACTGTGTTGGGGAAGAGGATAAGGTCAGTCAAAGTAGACTTACTCCTCACGAACCCATGCTGTTCTGGAGCTAGAATAAGATGAATCATGCGATACATTATAGAGAAGACAATTTTTTCAACGATTTTATTAAAACAAGGGAAAAGAGAAATAGGACGATAATTGAAGACGGAGGAAACATCGCCAGTTTTGAAAATTGGTGATAGGCTCACATTGAAAAGGATGGAGAGGGGGACGCACGATGAAGAAGACATAGACCACGCATAAAAGTTGGGAACACAATCAGAACCACCACCGGAATGCCGATCTAGGCTGAGCAGTAAATTCTCAACTTCGATCGGATTAGTATGCATTAACATACCAACCTAATTAATATCACTGCAACTACTCGTTCAAGCTATGTTACGCTCCCTGTCTAAGGAAGCTGATTTCTGGTTTGGCCGCTTTAGACCGCGGTCTAAACTCGTAGACGGGTCGTGGGTGTCACTCACTCAATGTCAATATGGGCCTTGAATCGCTGAGTAAGGCTCAGTATACCGGGCTCAAATTTAACTTCTTGCCATACAGGCTTAGTTGGAAAAAGCCATCGTACGCGCATTGTACAGTAAAGATAAGTATCACGCTTAGTATTAGGAAATATCAGTGCTTTGAATGCAACAAAATGTGTTCATCCGTAAATTTATAATGTTTAATGTAACCATTATAAATTTTCGTAAATTTAATAAAAGAAAAAGATGAATTCCTTTGGTCTTAGTAGTAGTAGAATCAACAAGTAGAATCAGCGCCAAAGAGGTCAACATTTTTAGCTTACAATATCTCACGCACCACAAAAGCACTGTAGAAGTGCTGATTGTACGTCAAGGCCCAGTGGATTGTGTGAGTTGTCAGGAATTCGATCTCAATAAAACCTATTACTCAATCACCAGTGTGTGTATGGGCTATTTGTGTGTATTATTTCACGCTACAAAATCTTTTGACATTAGTAAAAAAGAGTCTGCAATGAAAAATGTACAAACGGTGTATATGTGCAACAATCATCCTGCTAACTACAGAGATTGCCCAATTTTTAAGTCTCTGAAATCAAAGATGAAGACACTTCCCAACCGCCCATTGGAATGCGAAAGTATTTTCATCAGCACAAATCAGAAATAGCCTGCTTTACATCATCTCATGACATTGAGCGTTTTTCATATCGGAAACTCACCTCACACGGACGAATTACAAATTTGACATTGTAGGCTACATTTTCTACGATACCAAACTCCCAGACGACAAGATGATTTAGATTTAGTTATGACATGCTGAACCCTCCAACCCTCCAAGAAGTGCACTCACTTCTTGAAGAATTGCTGGCAAGATAGAAAATCCAAATGAACGAAACCAAATGCATCCACGTTACTTTCTCATTGTTCAAAATAAGTATATATCAACAATGTATCAATACTTCAAAGTAACAAGCTCGAATATATCAGAATGCACCCTCATAGTTGAAGTTCAAATTCATGAACTTCAAGTGCATACTCAGCAGCAAGTCTAAATCGTCTCTCAATTCCAAAGTGATTCGTTTCTTTTCTGAAACCAAACTAAACCTATGGCATACAACTCAAACATTAACATCATTCAGAGAACCCAGTCAAAAATACTAAAAACTTGTTTCCATAATTACCTAAGGATCGTAATGATTGAACAGGAAATCAAGAACCGCAGTGGAAAATATTTTGCAGCCCTTGTTTATCATACCAACAAGCGAGTTAATATAATACTAACACGTTGTCAGTGGTTGAAAATAACTGACCTATTAGACCATCCATCTCTTATGTAGATATCATTTGTTTCGGTTTTCAATTCCTTGTGCATTTTGAATGTTGTAACTCTATTGAAATCACTGATCTCAATTTTCTCTTGCTCTCTCTCATTTTATTTTAATAACTAATTTATGTCCAAAATGTACAGGTCCTGAGCTGTGAGGTGAGGAGTGCTCATCATTTAATGCAATAGGTAAGAGTTTTCAACTAACTGAAGCTTCTTGTACGTTGGTAACAGTTAATAGTGTGATTTTAAAACAAAAAATATGGGGATCAAGTTTCTGATTTGAAAGATCACCAGCCCTGTCGGAAGTCGGGATTTAATTAGTTTCCCCACAGTATCAGTTCTGATATTAATTATGTGCTGAGGTCTATATTCCCGATTCTAACATGTGTCTAGCAATGGCTCATTGCCACAGGTTTCATCAATTCTGATGAGAGGTTGTTATAATCAGGGGCTTTTTGATTCATGTTGGTGAGTGCACTGCGCAAAATTTCTCTAAGAGAAATGAACTATTCGAGCTTTTTCTCTTTTTAAACGATAGGCTTGAAACAGCAAGTTCAGTACATAATCAAAGTACCCAAGTTTACAGGCAAATCAGGGCCGATGCGAGCAGGACTATTCGACACTAATTGGTAGGCTCTAGTTCAGTAAAGCTGGTTGATATCATTGCAGACTGTTTACTTCACTTAGTTTTGACTTATTTTGTTTCTTCCTCTTATAGTCTGCGGTGTTTTCAGATGTTTTTTTCTCACTGATAGATTACTTGCAGCGTCAGCACCCTGTAGCTTATCACTTAAATTTTTCTGTTCTTTGGCACCCCAATATGCCTACTATTTACCCGGAAGTAACTCTCGGTGCAATCGATGCCATCTCAAAGGTTGTTGTAGCAAGAGCCGAAGAGACGTGTCATCAAGCCAGATCGGTCGTCCTGCTGGTAAAAATGATGCGGGATTATCTTAGGAACCGATAGTTGCTCTACGGCACCGACGACGGAGTCAAAAAGAAAGCTGAAAGGGCTCTAGTAGTCGTAGCTCTAGTAGTTGAGTAGGCTAATGGCCACCGACGGCGCACCCAGGAGGTTGCTGATGGTAACGGCCGATTCCATCTTGCTATATGGAGCTGAAATTTGAGGAAATGCGCTCCGAACCAAGGAGTTACAGAAGCGCATTGCCAATGTCCAGCGCAAAGGTGCCCTGCGAATCGCCTGGAGCTACCGCACGATTGATCTACTAGTGCGATAATGGAAAGAAGGGTAACTCTTTCGCTCAGAGCTGGACAGAAATGAGGCTCTGGTGCGTTCGTGTACGCTTACCCTCCAACTTTGACAACAACGTTGGAGTGAAATTGATATAGGACGCTGGACAGCTATGCTAATTGGTCTTATTGAGCCTTGGCTTAACCGGAGCCACGGAGAGTCAAACTTTTACCTTTGTCAAATCTTGACAGGGGACGATTACTCCAGGAAATGCCTAAACAAAGTGGGTAACATAATGGATGCCGTTGTTGTATGATAGAGCTCGATGATGCTCAGCATACATTATTTATATGCAGTCGCTTCGTAAGTATGAGGCGCACCATTGAGTAACGCCTGAGACGATCGTTGATGCAGTGCCGCGAACATACAGTATACCAACAATGTCTTCGTACAGCAGCTATTTGAAACTTAAGTGTTAAAAACGAGTGAATTGTTGCAAGAAATTTGAAAAAGTTTTGATGCAGATTTATTCATTAAACATTTTTATTTAAGGGAACAAAAACTAATCCATTTGAATGATTCATTACAAAGTTATTAACTAAAAACAAAACAAAGTCAACAATTTGTCTCCAATAAAGTCTTCGTATTCTTACGAAACAGGTTATGAAAAATCTTAAAAACTATAGATACATTTTGTCTAAATATTTAGTTGGGTAGCCTTTGTTTTTAATCACGGCTTTAAGGTGGTGTGACATCGATTCTACAAGTTTTTTTTTTTTTTTTTTGCATAGTTTGGCTCTATTTTCGCCCAATCCTGCTGAAGAGCCTGTTTCAACTTAGGTTTCGAGCTAATATGATGAGTCCTGATCCTTTTTTCCAGCATGTTCCACATGTTCTCAATGGGATTGAGGTCAAGACTTTGCGGTGGCGTTTTAAGCAAATGTGGAGTTTTGTACGCCAAGAACATCCTAGTATTATGAGCCATGTGCTTAGAATCATTATCGTGTTGAAAGTAAAAATCCTTTTATACACCCACATTTTCGGCTTTTGGCTTCAAATTTCTCTTGAAAATTTCAATATATGCCCGATGATCCATAATTCCGTTAGTTATTTTTAAGTTTCCGAATCAACAGTTACCGATGCGAATTCATGAGATACAAGTTTTAAAAATTGTCAAATAGAATCAGTTGCGCATAAAAGCGTATTTCAAAATGGTATTTTCGATAAATTATTAACAAAATAATTGTAAATTCAAAAATGGCAAGTTAAGCTGGTCGGATTTGGTCGTAAATGAATTTAATACTTCAGTTTCACACAATCTTAAATAATGCAACTATTCATTACTTTACGCAAGTTTAATACCGAGCTACTAAACATAACAGACGAATAAATTATCATTAATAAAATTTCAAAATTCACAAACAGCCATTAAGCTGATTTCAAAATGATTCAACCAAGTTGCTCGTGAATAAAGCCGCAAATGTTTGATTCGGGGAAAGCAGCAATACCATTCAGTCTCAAGGGAAATTTCGCAAAAGAACGCCAAATGAAAGGGTCTGCGAGTACATCATGTCTTATTCTCAGAAACCGAGTAAAAAATATAAATCCGATTGAAATTTACTGATTACAAATACCAACTCCTCGATTTTTTTGCAAACGTAGTACGATGTATGAAGATGTTTGAAGAAAATTTCCAAGTAAATGAGCATGAGAGTTTTCCACATGGACTGAATTAGAACATTTTTCATCGCAAAAAGTCCAACATGAAATGGGTTGATCGGAAGAAGTGCGTTTCAAATGGCGTATGTAGCAATACGTACTAAAACCAACCCCATCTAGTTACTACAAAAATTATTTTAAGGCGTCCTTTTGCCTTAATCCCACTGTTTCTCTCCCTATCAGACGATAGACTAAAATTCTCACATCGAAACGAAATGAAAGTGGAAATAAGTAATTGGGAATGTTCTGCAAAAAATGGTGAGTAAGGGAAAATCATTGAAATCATAGAAAATTCAAAGGAAGCTAGATTTTGGTAGTTTGGAAAGTCATGACGTTTTTGAAGTGGTCAGCAAATTTATAATTGGGTACTATGTTAAAGAAAAATTATTTGTTATCTAGGGCTCCGTTGTCGGAAACATTAATTTAGATTTCTCATAGTAGTGATATTCTTTGGTCAGAAAATTCCTTTATATTTACTAACATTAAAATGCATTACCACCGTCCACAAAGTAAACATCTATTTGATGCTTTTCGTTTCTCTGCAAAAATGTTTTTTTTCCTCTCGAAATACGACATGTACCTAGTCTTACAAGTGTCATCCAGGATAGTGGATGACTACATACTTCTAATAAAAGTACACATAAATAACTAGCCTTAGGAAGTTAAAAGCATACTTCCTGTAGATAATGCTGACACTTAAGATATCCCCTATCTGAAAAGAAAAACTATAATTCACAGAAGGACTGTACATATCTTAAGTATAAGTCTGGTAAAGACATTAAAGTCCGTTATCTTTAATATGGCAAGGAAAATTGTGGCCGCATTTGGATTTAGATCAAAGTCTTGGCATTTCGTACGCTTGATGTTCTTTTTCCAATACTATGTTTGGGATGCGTGTTAATATATGTTTTAGACACTTGAATAATGAGGACCATGGAAATGATGAGGGTGTAATCGATTGAAATTAATTTTATGGTTTAATAAATTAAGGTATCGATGAGCTGTATTAGATAATGCTTAATAGGACAAAGTATTCAAAAAGCGGTGAGTATTCAGTGCTACAAATATATGGGATAAAAACTATTATCTGGACTAAACTTAGACTGTTAGTGAAAAATATCCTTCGATTTGAATAGCGGAAATATGTAATGGCTTTAAATATTTCAAAATTATCAATTTCGTCGAGTTATAAACTTTTTATTAGGCTGATATCTCTTCCAATAAACGTTTGCGATTTCCGTGAGTTAATTGATTCAAAAAAAAAAAAAAAATGATCTCTACCGTCTTCTGAAAGAGAGAACGATGGAGATTGAGCCGCAATAACAAAGCAGTAAATTGCCAGATACTATGTTTTAATTAGCCTACTATGTTTTAATTAGTTTGTTTAAATTAATCTAAGATAAGGGGAAGCACAGCAGAAACAAAATCGACGACAATATAAATTGAATGAGCGTTGCGCGAAAACGTCGACTCAGGCCAACACCAAGAACATAATTCGACACCAGATATTAATAACCCGCAGACTAAAAGCGCGATATAGGCCGAGATATAGATATAGACCCACATGACAGAGCAGCGTATGGGCCGTGTTGTTCGGATCGGTGAACCCGGACCTCGGCCAACGATTGACCCAATTATAACTGCCTTGGGACAGTCGCCTCAGACATGAATTATGTTCGCGACCGACGAGCAGACCTGAGGCGGTGGCAATGAATACCGAGACTCATGCGCGGCAGTAGCAATAGTTTTGATTGCACTGGACCTTTAAAACGCGAAAAAGAAGGCCCGCAGAATGTAGCAACGTCGACGACGCTTACATCTTGGACACGAAATTTCATCTTCCCAATTGGACTATGGTGGCACGGATTTTACAAATAGAAATGCGACACGACACAAATATCCATTACTCACCTTCATCCACAGCAAAAATCGAACCGGAATCCACCAAAAATGGAGCGTGAGTTCACGCCTGAATTATTTATTTCCATCATCGAGAAGTCAGGCGGCAGGTTGACATCGAGAACTGTCACGAGATGTCAGTTGACAGTCGGAATGTGAGGTGAGATCTAAATTCCCAAAAGCGGATTTCGTGGTGGAATTGGAATTCAACACCCAGTTAGATGAGAATGAACTCAGTTGAGTACGATCAACGGGTTTGAAAATCCCACTGCCGCCAAAAATCTTCCTGGGCACCGGGAAGTGAAAAATCGGGTCTCTTTGGAATTGAACTGGGTAAGTGGACGGAAGTCCCAAAGCTGACGTGATCGATCGACATTTGAAAACTCTTCTCTTTTGTCTTTTTGCATTGTACTGGAGCCAGGACGGAGCTGAATGGGAGGCGAACTGATCAATCGGGAGTCGGAATATCTATCGTATGAGAAGTTCGACGTAGACTTTTGGCGACTTTGCGAATAAGATTCCAATACGAGGAGCGGGTTCGACGTAGACTTGTGGCGACTTTACGAAGAAGATTCCAATACGAGGAGTGTGAACAGCAAATTGGTGCGACGAAAAATACGAACGGAGGAAAATTCGAACATCGAGTGTTGTATATCGATTGGAGACGTGAGTCGGCGATTAAGGGCCCCAGCGAGGGAGAATTTCGATTCAGGCGATCCCAGGAGGAATAAGGTTACATAGTTTGTAAGGTCATTATTAATGTATATGGTTTATTAGAAGTGCTAAATTTTGAATTCGAGATTCTGAGTTTGAGTAGTACTTTTACTAGAGTATAAGTGAGATTACCATTAATGGTAACGTGTCTAATTTCTCCATTGAATTGTAGTGAAGTAGAGATAACAAACTTTGGTATTTTGAATCCGGTATCGTTTGGTGTGATAGATTCGGTGGTGTTATTTTGAAATCCGTAGCCCTCTTCTCCCTTCAGGGTAACGGACGAAAGGCGAGTTTTTAGCTTTCGAAGCGAGTGGCGCCCTACCCACCCCCTTCTCGTGAGCAAAGGCCGCCTGAAAACCGCCGACCCGGTGTTCCTGCCAGGGTAATTGAAACTTTGATCGCGTTATTCATTTATAACGTTAACACAGTTCTTTTAGATTCATCCTTATAAAACATTATATTGGGTCATATAAAAAGTCTCCGTGTTTTTCTGTCACTAGATGGTGTTATAGCAGGTAACACTTGCTCGTGTAAAAAGCTATATTGATTCGAAATTGAGTGAAATATCTGAAGATATACGCTATGTGATGCTTTTTTACTATAAAAAAGGTAAAAACGCTGCAAAAACATGCCGAAAAATTTGTGAAGTGTTCAGTGAGAAAGCTTTGAGTGAACGAAGGACCCAGGAGTGTTTTGCTCGATTCCATTATGCAAATTTCGATGTGAAAGCTATGCCTCGCTCTAGTCGGCCAGTCACTGAAAAAGCTGATGAAATTTTGCAACTGGTGGACCAATACCGGCGCACAAGCTGTCAGGCAGCAGCGGAGGCACTAAACATCACCCACATGACAGTGTGGAATCATTTGAAAAAAGAAGCTCGATGTTTGGGTGTCACATGAATTAACGCAAGTAAATTTGATTGACCGAATCACTGCAAGTGAAACGCTTATGAAACGCAATGTAAAGCCCGGTCCAGACGCTAGGTTTTGCGCAACGTTTTATCTGCGCAGTCAAAACGTTGCAAAAATAAAGAGCGTCCAGATGATGCAAATCTGTATTTATTTTAGCGCAGTTTTAGTGGCGTCACCATAGAGGAAGTACTACTCTGGCCAATTTTTGCATGTTGTCTCGTGATGAAAGAGAAACAAATGGAACATCTCCAAAGAACCCGGCGTTCACAGTGGTCGAGAAAATGGCTTCTAAAAAGACAGCACTTTTCTCACATTAAATTACTGCGTGAATTAAGTGATGAACCTAATGATTGGCGGAACGATTTGAGAATGGACATAGACACATACATTCATTTATTGGAATTAGTGAAACCATATATCACAAAAGAAAATACTTGTATGTGTAAAATACTTTCGTACAAGGCAGTAAACTCAGTCAGAAACTCCCGTGAACATTGTCGAAGGTTTGCCATTTGCCAAAAATGAATAAAAAACGTAGCTAATCGTCCACACGTAACGAATTGTCGGCACAATTCACGGATAACTATGCCTTACCACCTCAGTTATCGCTGCAACTGTACCATCTCCGTGCAGTTCTCAAAATTGCACAGTTTTCCTATCCACACGCAACGTTTTATCTGCAACGTTTAAGACTGTGCAGATAAAACGTTGTACAAAACGTAGCGTCTGGACCGGGCTTAATTGAACCTTTTTTGAAGCAAATCATTACTGCCGATAAAAAATGGGTGAAATACGAGAATATCAAACGCAAGTGATCATGGCCGAAGGCTGATGACCCTCCACAATCGACTTCAAAGCCTGGATTGTCGGCAAAGAAGGTTATGTTGAGTGATTGATGGGATTGGAAGGGAATTGTCCATTATGAGCTGCTGTAACCTGGCGAAACTATCAACTCGTTCCTGTACTGTGCACAACTCGACCATTTGAACGAAGCAATCCAGAAAAAGCGAACAGAATTGGCCAACAGAAAGGGAATTGTGTTCCACCATGGTAATGCGCGGCCACACACATCTTTGATGACACGGAACAAATTGACGGAACTTAGTTGGGAAGTTTTAATACATCCACCGTATAGCCCGGATCTTGCACCGTCTGACTATCATTTGCTTCGGTCTCTGCAAAATTCATTTGATGGTAAGAAATTGGACGACCGGACCGCTGCTAAAAATCATTTTGCCAAGTTTTTCAACGACAAACCACAGAAGTTCTACACCGATGAAATTATGAAGCTACCCGAAAAATGGCAAAAGGTAATAGATAATAACGGCGGCCAATATGTACTTGATTAAAATTGATTTTCAATAAAAAAAATTGTTGTTCAAAAATGTACCGAAAAACCGCGGAGACTTTTTATATGACCCAATATTATCAAAAAATGGACTGTGGACAACTCGAATGGACTAATGGACAACTGGAGCTCGCATAGCAGTTAATGGCCAGTGGCACCGTATAATAGCCAGTGATTTTTTTCGAGTTTATGAGTGCATGGTGTTCGTGCGGTTGTGCCTATTGGTTTACTAAAGACTCGATTAAACGACAATATTATGTCGTGAAATGGACTAATGAATTGGCCACGAAAATCGTGCCATTTATCGATCGGTTACTTCATGTTAAAAATTATTTGCGTAGCCTAGTTTCGATTTGTTTGAATGGCTGTCAATCAAAGAGTCGTGCAAGGCCACACAAGAGCAGTGGAGTCTCATTGTTGTACCACGGATACACTATAACTTAGCCAATGTACTATGAAAACCATTTGGTTTCTTTTACGAACTGGACAACGCCCGTTAAGTCGACAGATCGAGAAAACAGACCTGAGAAAAAGAGCACCCCCAGTAAGGCCTTTCTTTTCATCGCCAGGACCGGACACCGGCACGTAAGGTGGAAAACAGAGTTCCCTTTATTTTTTGAGGAACAACTCTGATAAACATCTTTTAAACTTACATCCAATCAAGTAGTGAGAATGGTCGCTAAACAACGAGGACCCTTACAAGCTAAACTTAGTAGCTTTTGTTCGTGGAAGCCCAGGGCTGTCTTGCGGTTGTACTGGATGGGCCTTCACTACAAAGAATTTTTTCGGATCGCTAATTTGACCGATGGCAACACTATACCTTTGGAGCAAGAACACAAGACCTCCGCCAGCAAGTGATCAGCCTTGCCAGTTCATCGGCCATTGCCAAGTATCCAAATCAATTGCACTGTCAAATATCTCAGAGTGTCGGTGTATTCAAAAAAGAAAAAAACAGATTCAAGTCGAGGTCCTATTTGAATGCTAAGCGTTCCAGATTCCTCTCCTCTGTTTCCAAACTCAGGAGTCCTAGTAGTCCCAGTACTGTCCCTATTAGCCAAGAATAACTCCACTTCTGATTCATGCTTAGATGTGCCCGCAGAAAGACTGATGATCCCTTTGCTAGATAACTCTTCTAATGTCAGAGCCTCCTTCTTAGGGTTATGTTTGACAGACTGCCCTTTGATCAGCATTTAACCTTGGCACTCTTGTAAATATGCACAGACAATTTCTAGACCCGGTACTTAATATTACCATTCCTGCCGTATCTCAAAGCGGTACCATCTATTCATTTAGGATTAAGAAAACCTTCCGTTAATTCTAGACAAGGCCACCAATTTTGGCGACTTCTGTGTTCAAGATGATCAAAATTTTTGTTTAGATCAGAGTGGAAGCAAGGATCTGGGCCGACAAGGGTTTTTATCATTTGGTATTTTGTTTGTGATCTGGCCAAAGCTCTCCCAGGTTGCTTGTTTGCAGAATTCGGCCGGGTGTTGATCTTTACACGCTACTAGTCTAACTTCTTTACAATAACTCATGTCATTATGGGTGAAACAAGCTGGCTTTCTGCAGTTCGCAATAAGTTCTAAACAAAGCCTGCGTTTTGTTCACCCAATTTTTCGCAGATATGATTCCATTTCTTTTGCTGGCATCGATCACAGCCCAGATTTTTTCTTTAGCCCTTTCATTGAAAGGCCGTTGCTATTAGTTAAGTCTTTTTCGATGTTTGCATACTTTGATTCTTTCGTCTAGAAAATGTTTGCTTCCAAAAATTTTTGTTTGCCCGTTGGAGTGAGTTTTTGTCCTTTTCGCACATCGTTCCAACGGGGGACATTTTTTTGGTTTTAGCGAAACTTTGAAGGCTGGCCGTACGTCCAAAAGGAGCTGGTGAAGCGGTGCTAGAGGTTACCCTAGTCAACGGTCAGGCCGACTCATTTGCCGTAACCTGCCTGCCACTCTGGTGGCAAACAGGCGTCTGGCTTTCACCGGGCTAAGCTTGGTGACCAAAGCCCGGAGACCGCTCAAATTACCGTTTAAGGATGTATATCTCCACAACCTCCAGCAGATCTCGCAACTGTACAGTCAGCAGTTCATGTGGCTATCTCAGTCGACATCACTGCGCTTCTCATGGCTTTAACTTCACTCAACGGCATAGCCATCTTAGACTTCGACTCAGAAGAACCCGCAGTCAAATTCGCATCTGTGTCTATGCTGGCAATGTTGGCGCAAAGGGACAGGTGTCAGAGCCGGATCAGTGCTTATGAGAATTTCTCCTCAACTGAACCTACACCACCAATTTAATAACGACGAGACTGAACACGTACTCTGAGACCTGTGAAAATTTTAATGGGACGGAGATGTAGTATAGCCCGGAGCATTTCATGCAGCAAATTTCACTGCTGCCCTTGCTAACTTGCCTGCAGACTAGATGCGGAATACTACGGCCAAATTTTAATCCATTTTTGATTAGACTAGGTCCCAAATGCTCGGAGAATAAAAAATAAAAATTTTTTATTCTATAAAATAGATTTCATTCATGAAAAGCATTGGTGTTAAATTCAACATATAGGTCTTTTGCCAAAATCTTTTAAGTAAGAACAAATAAGTAATTATCAAAAAATACAGTTCATTTTCATTCTGAGCATCCTACTCGTCTGTTTTGTTTTCTTTCAATTACGGCTTATTTGTTAATTTTCAAGCAATTTCCAGAAGCTCTCTTGCATCGTGGTTTGTCAAGCTCGAGCAATCTTAATCTGTAACGTGTGATTCCACTTTACAGCCATTAACAAATACATACTTTTCTCAGAAATAAAGCAAACGTGAAAATTTAATTTTCATTAGTAGAAATGAAATAAATTCCGCTATACTAATCAATATGTAAAGGGCTTTCTACTTCGAGTGGTTACGAGACCTCTTGCACGTTGACTTCAAAGACTTCTATCTATTATTCAATTATATAAACACATTTCTCATCTTGAAAACGTTAACCGAGATAGGCACTATCAGAATGTGGTGATTCCATCTTAAATGACTTTAGAAACAGATAGCTAAAGTGACTGAATTCGTTCCTTATCTCATCCTAATGCATGTTTGCGACTACATATTAGAAGAAGGAAATTTTCATTCCACTTAAATTCGCAAATGTCAGACGTTTCCGCTGAAGTATGTTCTCCTTAGGGTACGAAATCGATTGCTGGTGAAATTTCTCGCATCAACTTTCAAATCAAAATCGAAAACCTCTGTTCCACCTGTGTTGACACGTTTCAATAATGCCACGGATTGCGTCAGTTAAATTTCGAGTGCCTTCGACGCACATATGTGTAGGAGTTTTGCGATATGTTTACAACATTGTCTCGTCTCATCCTTCCGTAATTGCACGCTTTGAAATGAGAAATCATTTTCAAGAAAATTCGAAATGTGTTTGTCATAGGCGTGTTTTCCTCGCAAATATGCTTTCTGCGCTTCTTTATGAAATCCATACAAAGTTAATATGGCTGAAGCTACTCGAGACAAACACATTGTCCTAAAATCCAATAATCATGCAATATTATGATTAAATTTACTCAACGCCGTAAAAATGGGAGATTCTGTCAACACACGGCGGGCGGGAACAGGATATTTGGTTACATGGTATGGTAAGAGTATCATAACATGCGGATAACAAACATCTTGTTTGCAATTGAATTTTAGAAATCGGCAGATAATGTGATCTGATTTGAAGTATGAAAATATTTGCTCAGTATTTTATCGTAGCTTTTTTATGGATTGAAAAAGTCGAAGTGGCTTTTTGTTGTAGTCTTTGAAAGATATACGATAGAATACTTGAAAAAGTGATGAATGATATAAAAAAAAATTCGACGTAAATTTGTGTATCTTGTTCAATGCAATATATTTACTAAATTTTTCCCTAGTACAACTGAATCGTAAGCAGGAAAAAAGATAAGCAGATAGGTTAATTTTTTTTAAACTTTCTTTTCAAGTCCCATAGTATTTAATTTTTATACAGCCTAAATATTTTACAATCTTTGCAACAATCTTTCCTGCTTTCGACATTCTGGCCAATTAGGGGCCCTACTCTGTAATGCGATTCGTATTTGAAACGATTCGCAATCGATCATTTGGCACTCTAGATTTCGATTTTCGCATTTTATGTTTTGCGATGTTCGAATTTCGTATGTTTGTGCACTTGGTAATGCGAATGCGAATGTCAAAATGGTTCGATTAGTGGCAAAGGGAGTATTAAAAACATCCAATGCCAAGAAAACTGCTGCAAATTTGTGGTCCAGGCTCACGGTAGAGTTAAACGCAGCAGGAACTATTTCCAGCGATGTGACTGGATGGAAAAAAGTAAGTCGTACATCACATTAACTGTGAATTGAGTGTAATGAATATTTTGAAATACTAGGTTTGGGCAGATTTCAAGTTCCACACTAAAGCCAAATTGAGAAAAAATGAGATTAGTATCAGAGAAACTGGCGGTGGGCTCTCAAAACACTGTCCATTGTCAGTAATGGAAGAAGAGGTGGTTAATTTGATGTCTCTGAACCAAAGTGTCCAAAGCATTAGCGGAGCAGCACGTTTTGGAGTTGCTCCAGTTCGCACTGAAAGTGGGGAGAGTACAAATATTGTAGAAAACAGCCCGGATGTCGAAATATTTTCTGAAAGAATTCCACCAAGTTTATCTGCCGCAAGGAATACTCCAAGAAGACCTTATCGAGTAGGAAGAGACGATCTTCTGGAAAAACAAGTGGAGAATCAGATTAAATACCAACGAAATTCCATACATATTTTAAATAATATTAATGGAAATTGAATAAAGATTTCAAAATATTGTAAAAGACAATATAAAATGCAGGAAAAAAAATATAAACTTTCAAAGGAAAAATTTGAACATAAGAAGCGGAACCACCATGAGCAAAATAAATTAAAAGGAGAAAAGTTAGATATTAAGAAAAACAAATAGAGTCAATAAATATTGCATTTACTACTCAATAATGTAATACCCTTTGTTTTTTTATTTCATAAAATACACATCCATATATTATATTATACATATATTTAATCATTTATTTTAAGTATTTTACAATTAATATATATAAACAAAATATAAACAAAAATCTTTAACTTTGGGTTATCATATTATTTCGTATTTGATCTCTTATATATATAGTGCAGGAAAATCTAACATTGCGCTTCGGAAAAATTAGGGGAAAGCTGAATTTTGGTATGAACCTTAGTACAAGCGTGCTGAACAAAATGTCAAAAGTCCTCATCGATCCGAGTGCTGCGCTACTTTTTATACGGGGTAAAACTGGTAACTTTAATGTTTCTCATGAAAATTCATATTTCTATGTATATATATATATATATAAATATATATATAAATATATATATAAATATATATATAATTATATGTATATATAAATATATGTATATATATATATATATATATATATATATATATATATATATATATATATATATATACATATATGCTGAATAGTGCCAGGCCCCACAAAAAGTTAATTATCCTTAACCCTTTGGCGCCGGCGGCCATTTTAGTGATATTTTTAATATGCGTATTATTCTGTCAACAACCAACTTTCACCAAAATAAAGTTAATGGAATGAATTTTGAACGTGTTTCAAATGTGAATATGATAATTTTTTGAAATTTTTAACCCTATGTGTGCGCTAGGCGCCTAAAAGGAGATTGGGAAAATTTGAAAATGTTTGATTTGCGATAACTTTTATCAGATCATAATGAAACTTACAGAACATATTGCTGTTGCTAAGTTGTAGACCCGTGTAGTTGCTTGCATCGCTGCAGCTACGGCAGGCATTGAAAGTGGAAACCTTCAAACCATCGACTCTCGTGAAAATTTTTTGTCTTTTATAGTGAAAACCAACTCGTATACAGGGTGTTTGGTACTCGGTGGCCACTTTTGTAAGGAGGCATTCCTTGATATATTTTGAGCAAAAAATTGTTGTACAGGGTGGTCCGGTTTTCAAAATCTACGCAGTTACAGGGTGGCCAATAAAAGTGTTTCGGACCTGTACCCTGACTCACTTAAATCGTTATATCTTGAAAACTAATAATCATAACGCAAAGTTGTATGGCTTGTTTTTTTTATGGAATCAAATTACCTTTAATTTGATGAACGTTCTAGATTGTTACTGTTACTGATTTTGAGATATTTACTTCAAAACACAAAGTTTTGGCACTTCTACCCCGAAAATTCTGTGTTCAATGTCATTTTTCACAGAAAACCTCATTAAAATATGCCATTTTAATTTTATACTACAAAAAAAAACCAATACACTTATGGTTTAGATTTTACCATTTCGCAAGTAGTAAGCGAAAATATATATCGAAAGAAAGAAAATACATATGGATCGAAAGAAAAGTTTATATTGTTATTTGTACTTGCGTATTTTTACTGCCCATTCATTACTTTTTAAACTATCAATAAAATAAACTAAATTAAAATTAGTTTCAACATAATTGAAGCACCTACCTGGATGTTAAAGGTAAAATTGGGTACAGTTCTTTGCCTTTATTAATGGAATACGTAAAAAAATTAAGACCCTATAAAAACAGAATCACTTTCAAATTTTTGTCAGTTTCGGTACATTACTCGAACCAGAAGATATCACTAAAATTTCAAATATAAATTCAAACTGTCTCACTACACTAATGAAGAATATGCAGATATTATGTACGTATATGGAGAGTGCCGGGGAAGTTCACAAGCGGAGCAGCCTTTTTATCAACAGAGATATCTCCATCGACGGATTCCTGAACGGATAGTGTTTCAACAACTATACACAAGGATTCGAGAAACTGGCAGCGTTAGGGCGAGCTGAGTAAACGCAAATCCTGCGCCTGCAATCGCTGTACGGACCGATGAAGAAATACTGCTTACAATGGAAACTGACCCATCAATCATTATTCGACGGTTGGCGTTGCAGTTTAACGTGTCTACGTGGATAGTTTGGAGTGTGTTAAAAGCAGCTCATTTACATGCCTACCATCAGACACCAGTGCAGGAGCTGCTACCGATCGATTTGCCCAAAAGGATGGAGTTCTGCAATTGGCTCCTTGAGAAACAATTAGACAAA
Organism: Nemotelus nigrinus; assembly: GCA_947369275.1. Taxonomy (NCBI): domain Eukaryota; kingdom Metazoa; phylum Arthropoda; class Insecta; order Diptera; family Stratiomyidae; genus Nemotelus; species Nemotelus nigrinus. The sequence goes on along the minus strand of OX376373.1, from coordinate 42,580,069 downwards.
GAAAATTTTTTGAACACCATTCTCTGGACGGATGAGTCCTTATTTACCAGGGATGGTAGCAGGACACAAACTTTCACAATTTACATACGTGGGCTGAGAGCAATCCACACACGAGAAGGACTTCATCGTTTCCGCATAGGTTCAGCGTAAATTTATGGGCGATTTAATTGGACCTATTAGGCTTCCGCCTACCCTAAATAGTGCCCATTACTTACATTTTTTAAGACATGATCTGCAGGACTTATTGGAGGGTATTCCGCTGCAACGATTGGCTTCCATGTTTTACCAACACGATGGTGCTCCAGCTCACTCTGGCCTACCAGTCAGAGATTGGTTGAATTCCAATTATACCAATCGCTGGATTGGTAGAAATGGCCCAATACACTGGCCTGCGAGATCTCCTGATCTAACAATTATGTTTTTTTTTGTATGGGGATGGATGAAGGCCCTTGTCTACACAACGGAAGTATCAACATTGGAAAACCTAAATACCAGGATCGATGCGGCTGCAACAGAAGTGAGGCAGCAGCTGAGAAGTATGAATATGAAAAGAACGCTTGCGAAACGAGCTTTAGCGTGTATTCAAAATGAAGGTGGCCATTTTGAACATTTACTCTAGCTCAAAAATTGTGAAGCAAAGCGTAAAAACCTTTAATAAATTCTTTCAGTTCAAGCAAAGAGTGTAGATCGAAAACGAGATCCACTTTATGGCATATTCAGTTTTTAAGCGATATGTATTTTCGCTTACTACTTGCAAAATGGTAAAACCTAAGACATAAACATGTATGCAATTTTTGTAGCCAATTATATGGCCTATAAAAGTATTAAATTAAAATGGCATCCTTTCATGAGGTTTTCTGAGAAAAAACAACATCGAACACAAAATTTTCGGGTTAGAGGGGCCAAAATTTTGTATTTTGAAGTTAATATCTCATAATCAGGTGCAGTTACAATTTAGTTTGTTACATCAAATTAATTTAATTCCATAAAAAACAAGTAACAAAAAATTTGCGTTATGGTTATTAATTTTCAAGATATAACGATTTAAGTGAGCCAGGGTATAGGTCCGAAAAACTTTTCTTGACCACCCTGTAATTCCGCAGATTTTAAAAACCGGACCACCCTGTATAACGATATTTTGCTCAAAATATATCAAGGAATGCCTCCTTACAAAAGTGTCCACCGAGTACCAAACACCCTGTAGAAATGATATGTTTATAAAACCAAAGGGGCATTTCACGTGAAGCGACACTTCAACTCGTAGTTTTAATAATTTGGACCAGGTTAATTTTGTTTATTTATATAACAAAACAAAGCTTAAAGTATACTTATTTTATCATAAAAGTTTTAGAATGGGATGGCCAGTAGTTTAGGAGGTAGGTGAATTTCAATACAGAAAAGTCGCATGGGGCGTGGTACCGAGAGCTTGCTTAGAGCTGCAAAATCACAAATTGATATCGAAACGTGATTAGTAGCACCTTCTTTTTTTGAATCTCAGAATCCGCTTCCAAAAAACCCTTTCATCAATTTCGTCAGTTATTCAGAAGCCCATAACTCGGCAACTAAACCTCATAGAAAGAAAAACTTGCGCATCCACATTCATATCTTCTAGAAGTACCATTATGCACAATATGAACGAAATCCAGACCCTCGACTTTTTTTCGTTGTCCGCTTCACGTGAAATGCTCCCAAAGCAAAACTTTTTTAATATTTTAAGCATCAAAAATTTATGTTCACGAAAATTCACGACCCAATTATCAGATACAGTTGAAATTCACAGAATCTATTGGTGTTAAGTAGGATCAGATCTGATAAATTTAGAATGCGGGCAACTCTGTGCCAGTGGTGCTATCTTGAACAATTATAATGAAAATAAACTACATTTTCCTCTATGAATTCTGATTGAGTTACCAGATTTTCATGAAATCGACACAGTAGCTGAACCTTGCTCTAAGTCGTGTTTGGTAGAAATTTGGTTGAAAAATTCGTTTGGTGCGGCCAGCTATGGTAATTTTGGTGTCTTGGGTTTTGAAAATTCGCTCAGGAAAGTAAATTTTTTGACCTATAACTTCCAGTGCAATCATGAAATCAAAAGGAATTTCGAATTATGTATGGAAATTAATATAGTTCCTTCTGGCTGAAAAACCATAATAGGATTGCCGACTATTGTTGGTTTTGTATTTATTTGCAATATCTTTACTAAGCGATTTTATCGTAAAATTTTTATACTGTAATGATCTTGTAGTGACAATAAACAACAAATATTAAGTTTTCGAAAATTTGAAATCTTTTGTGATTGGTAGCCCTAAATTTATTTGTACCCCAATAGCTTCCAATGCATTCATCAAATCAAAACGAGATTCGTAGGGTAGGTTGATTTCAATGTGAGGCAGCTACATATTTTCGTATCAATTGCTATTTTCGTACCAATAAGTGCTTACATTAAGTATTCACATCGCGAATATTTACAATGAAAATAAGTTACCAATGTTTAAATTTTCGAAGTTCTAGAAATTTTGCGGTCCCAAACATTTTTCGTTTTTTGATCCTAAACATCTTTCTATCCCTGCAACTTTCGACGAAATCATCGGATAAAATCGAGATCGGTAGAGTTATTTAATTTTTAGTTGCAGTGCTGGTAAAGTGTTCCAAGCACTAAGCATTTTCTTTGTTTATGTTATGCTATGCTACTTTCAAAGTTTTGCAGTGTTTGGTTTTCCTAAATCTTGAAATTCATGCAAGTGGTAGCCCTAATCCTTTCCACCCTATGAGTTTAAATGCATTGTCATTCGAAACAAATTGGAGCACGTGTCGTAAAAATTGCACTCCAAATCTGCACGATTCTTCTATTGTTGATCGAACATTAGCATTTCTAGCGGTTCAGATGTGCTAGAGTTTTTTTTTAAACTTTATTTTAATTTTCTGTATTCCATGTCAGTGTTTAATAAACATTTTCTAGATCGATTTAAATTCCCAAAACTCGAAACTGAAATTTCTAGTTAAAGAACAACTCATAAAGTTGAAAATCGAAAGGAATTTCCAACACCCCAAAAAGTTTCCGGAAACATTCTCAGCCTTATCTTATTCATGTTGCGTAGGAAACTCAAAGAAAGTCCACAACTTTCCCTTTTATCTAATAATCGAGCTGAATACTCAGCTCATGAAACGTAGTCCTGCTCAGCATCACTTTATTATTGAAGTGGCTTGTTAAATATTAACGAAACCTGCGAGCGAAACTGTCAAAGTCGAAAATTTACCGTTTCAACGCTTTCTCCATTTTATTTATATCCAATATTTTAAAATAATATTCATGCTATCAATGCCAAGTACACGGTATGATTTTATTGGATTTTCCCCTCTGTGTCTTTTCGTTCCGTGAAAATCCTTATATACTGATTGACTGTGCTGCGGATCAGAGATTTGCGATGACGTTCATGTACTAAATTCTTCAAGTAGGTAGAAAACATTAATATATAATGAAGCTTTAAAATGTTGTCGTCGAAATTGCGTAATGCGAATTGAAAGCTAATAACGGAGTTTTCAATTGAATCATGCGAGAGATTGACACCGTTGTAAAAGCTGATTGATGTTGTTAATGGATTAAATTTAAAACCATAATATTATGAGTTGACGTGATACGATGATTTTTTGAGTTGCCTTAAATTTGAAGTAAGAACCATATGTTATTCAATATTTACTATTTCCTTTAATATTTTCATCTATAACTTTTTTTTTCTTTTTTATTGCAGGTAAGTGCGAGAGCTAATAAGCGATGATTGGAAGTAAGTTTTTATGCATTGTTTTCTATATTGGTTATCGGTATTATACCGGATTGTAGTCAAATATATATATGACTAGCTAACCCGATCACGCGTTGCTGTGGCTAACATTTTTGTCATATTACATTGTTGTAAACTATTTAAGGGGAACGGTAGGAGAACATCAGACATGGGCACCACCATGCTTCTTTACATAGATGCCATTTGTAAAAAAACATGGCGACCTTCATGACTGATTTTCTACTACCGTTACCCCTTTTTACAATGAAATTATTATTTACGAACGAAGACGGAAACGTTAAAGCTGATATAAAAATTTACTGGTTTGGGATTTGAAGGGGAAAGACTTTGAACACAATTGATCAAAATTTTCATATAGTTGAAGTAAAGCAAAAATCAATACAAAAGAATTAAATTTAAAATTCATTATTATTTTTATTCAAGTTTGTAACATATGAGTATATTACAAAGTTTTTAGTAAAGAACATGTAACACTTAAACTTATAAATGAGGTAGGTAGGGTGGATCGTTTAAAATCTTTTAACAATAATACTAATTATTTTGAACTATAAATACTTTCAATTTCAATTTAATGTAGCACTAATTGGTCCACAATATTTTTGGTTAACCTGTCTTTAGCTAACACAAATAGGTTCGTTCAATCAAGAAAGGATAATAAAGGTTCCGGCGGAGTGGGTTGAGGTGACAGCACAACTTTTCCCGATGCGCAGCACATGCCGGGTGTTTCATTCCGAAATTTCAATGCCTGACAATATTGGCATACTTTATCCATTGCACCGATAGCAATTTTTGAATGCGCAGAGTAGTTAATATCTGGTGTATATTCGAAAGCAAGACGAACAAATGATGCACGTGTTAATGAGTGGTTGATCCGCTGCCTCTGTCGTTCTTGTACTCATGCTGTAGCTATGTTTCGTTCTCTTGCCGCTCTTGTTCTTCCAATAGTCTGTCGCAGACGTTCGTCACGCTGTTCTTGACATTCTTGTGCACGACGCTCTGCTTTCCTGACTCTTTGGGCTGCATTTCTTTTTGTGATTTGTTCTGCCGACTGATGAGCTCTTTCAACGCGTTTGCGTCGTGCTTCTCTGCTCCTCGCGTTGTTGAGGTTAGATTTTTTTCGAAAAAAAAACTGAAAAACATGCTATTATAGCGCATTGAAATAAAAATATATATAATAATATAATTATGTGATAATACTTACATGTATATAGTTTAATTAGAGTTTTGAACAACCAAGAACTAATAATTAAAAAGCAGGAATAATTTCACTGTATTATATTCACTTTAATATGAATTTAATTTATACTTCAGTCTAAGTAACACGTGGTCGGCTATGCTAACAACAAAAATTGAAAATGTAAAATTCACTGTATTTCGGTTTACTACAAAATAAATTTAACCTGTACTTTAGCCTCAGCAACATGTGGTGGTTATGCTATTAAGTTGTAGCTTATATGGAACGTTTAGACGTTTGACATAGCGCCATCTATTGAATACTTACTCAATCCAGTCAACAAATGTCGCCATCTGTTAAAATCGTTTGGAGCTAACAGATAATTGTGACTGTCAAATAATAGACAAATAATTTGCAATAAAATAATATTGCGATCATAAATTGAGATATAAGCTATCCTATCTTTCAAGTTGGATCAAACTGCACACGGTGTGCAAATTTGATTAAAGTCGGTGAAGTAGTTTAGGAGTCCATCGCGGACAAACAACGTGACACGTAATTTATATCAAATATATATATGATTACAGTTTAGCAATTTTAGTTTTAAAGCAGCCACAGTAAAATTTATAGGAATCAAAAGAAAAAAAATCGAATTACAGTAACGCAAAAACAATTCCAATTTGATTTTGCTTTTGGAGGCTTATTTCGCAAAACGATCGAGTTTCCCGTATCAATTATTCTCTGCTTTGATAAGCTTTAGAGACGATATACGTTGTCTATGTTGATTTATAGACAATCACAATTCAATAACCTTTACAAGTAAATTATATCGATGGATATAAGTCGGAGATGTAAAAATCAAATAAAAATTAATGATTTCCAACTGCAATTATTCACATAAGTCAAGTATGCACTGTGAGCTGGCGTCTGATGAGCATCAGTGTTTACTTTCGAAACGACTTTGTCAAATAAAAACAAGAAATTTTCAATATAAATAAAAAATTTTCAAATTTAATCATCCCGCTAAAACAATTCCAACTTCAACTAGTGCAGTTGATAGGTTTATTAGATCTCTAGCGCTGTCTGATGGGAATTGAGAATGCTGATAGTCTGGGCAACCGTAATGGCTGTCTTTGCTTTGAGTTATAACGGTCATGAAAAATTAGCTGACGATATGATTTTGACTGACTGGTTCGAGTTATCAAAGACTTGATTAGCAATCAATGTGCACTAGGATAGAGAGATTTCTATTTTTTAAATTTATTTAAATGTTATGAGAAGGGTTGTAAATACCATTAATTATGCCCTGAATTGAATATGTTTATTTATAATTGAAATTTGGATGCATAGATCTATCGTGCTACGGCACGCTGATGTCACAAAAATAAATAAATAAATGAGCATTCCTTGGAGGAATCACTGTTAAAATTAAAATTTAATAGAAATTTATTTTATTCAATCATTAGCACCGCTAAATTGTCAGCATGAATTCTCCTTAATGGCTAAAAGATACCCCAAAAGTGTGCAACTCGTGACATTCTAAACCTGGGCGGGATTGGTTAAGGGCTGAAGAGTCAAGTCGATAATGCGACTCCGACTCCACAGTCCTAAAAATAATAACAGAAAACGAGCAATTATCATACGATGATTTATCATTGAATAATATAGAGATAAGAATATGCAAAAACTTATATAAATCTATGAATAAAGGAAATTTGATGTATGTATATTTGGATTGGAAGAAATAGAACCAAAACAAAAAAATAATATGAAAAGAGCAAACATTTTATGTTACATTATAAATAGCCTCGCAGTAGTAAATGACGTTTTTCAGTTTCTTCTATCAATATTATCAGTAATTAATTCTTCTTCTTTCTTCCGTCACTTTTGTTACATTACTGAGCTTACTAGACCACACTGGCTAGCACACGATACAGTCGCGGCAGCTAAGATAAAATTGAATTTCCTACTACAGTAGCAGCAACTGTTCGCCTTCACTTGGCGTCATTACGGTGACTACAGACGCCTACATCAGAATCGTCCCGTACAGCTATCCAATCCCCATTATAACTTCTGTCATGAACTACATATCAAAACAATCGTCCTCGTAATGACCTGACAAACACCTACCATCAAATCCCGGTCGAGTCGAACGATATTCCTAAGACTGCTATTTGTGCACGCTTTGAACTCTTTGAATTTATCTATAAGACTTACGGCCTATGCAATGCGGTGCAATCTTTCATTCAATAATTCTACATGGACTCGCCATTGCCTCCGAACTTTCGGCAGCACATCATACGAAACTTCAGGTAACTCGCTCTTTGCTCTCACGTCTTTGTTAAAGTCAATTCTCCTTATCTATCAATTTTTCTATTGTATGACGATCCACTCAAAGTCCTAGCCAAGTTTCTATTAACAGACTCAAGCCCTATAACTGGTCATCTTCAATGGAATCTGTGGACGACCTTCTCGAAAAGCTACAACTTACAAATAACCCAAAACATCAAAGCCACCACTGCTGTTTTCGTATAAAAAATGAAAGCTCAGATATTGATAAAAAATTTTATTACTTCCAAATCGCCCTACTCTTTCACGTCATGGACTAAACTAAGCCGATTTACAAACATCGGTCAATTTCTGACAAAAATTTTTTGCTAATAACCTGATTTCTGCCCCAATGCCAATTTACTGTTCTTGGCATAGAATACTTAACTATATTAGCCCACACTGGGCGCGGTGTTAATGATCGATATTTAATAGATGGATTTGCAGTTCTATTCATTTGAAACATCATCTCATAGAAACTCATTACAATTTCCAATCTTGAACTTTTCATATTCTACTCACTAAAATCCTATACAAAAATCCAGTGCAAAAAATTACTTTGTAACACATGTCTCATTGGCACGTCGAACTAGAAAAGTACAATATTCTTATTCCTCGCGGTAACTCGCGTAACAGTTGAAGGAGGAATTGTGTATAAATTTACACAATTATACCATATCTCACAATAATTCTAAAACTCATCACAAACATGGTACACAATACATTTCCATCGAAATTTAAAACACTATTAGTGTGAAGAAAAATACTAGATTATCAAATAATATAATTCTGGAGATTATTTATTGTTGCTGAAAAGTTTGACAACAAATGAAAAATATTTATGTTCCCAAAGTTGAAAGTACAATTTTCGTTTATTTATTGATTTTGTTCTAATTGCCTGAAATCAAGTAAACCTAGCCTAAGATAGCGAAAATGAAATAAATCGGTTGCATTTATCCATTGAACAAATAGGGCCAGAGGTGCTACTTTACTACATTTGTAATAAACATACTAAATTTTTGTCCTTCAAAAAATCTAGTACGCAATACGATTTCCATATCATTATCCCTATTTGCCCATTCGCATATAAAAAAAATATAAAAAAACATATAGACAATAGTTAAATAACAATGAAATAAAAGAATAACAATTAAAAAACGATGATTAAAAAAGAGCTTAAAAATTACAAATGGCTTGGATAAGGGAAGATTTGAAGGATAGTTTGAAAATCGCTGAGGAATAAAGGTTGTTAAAGCCATTAAAGACCCTGCAGCATCTATTCACCGGCTCATTAGCTGCATATATGGTAGAATGTGGATATTCCTTTAGTAAACGATTGGACCTGGTGTTCCTTAAGGAGATATTTATCACAAATTTCCTATTAAGGAATTCAGCTCTAATAACGCGTCTAATTACGTCAAATGTGAAGCAGACCGATATCATCATTCTTCTGGATGCAAGTGAAGTTAAGTTTAAATGACCCAGTCTAAACTCATATGGGGGTAAATTTTCGAAGTCGTAAGGGTTGTACAGATCTCTTAGGACGAAAAGTAAAAATTGTGTTTAAATCGACTCGAGTCTATTATTGTGGATTTCAAAGGTTGAGTTCCTAATAATACAGGCGTATTCAAGAAGCGGGCGTACAAATGCAGTGTGTAATGATCTAGTGCCCCACAAGTTTTTAAATTCCTTGGCACGTCGTTTAATAAAGCCGAGCTGCTTATTTGTACGGGAAAGAATTTTGTCGTAGTGCAAGGTGAAACGAAGTTTCGCATCCATGACAACACCGAGATCAAACACGCTATCAACGCGAGTTAATAAGTTGTTGCCGAGAAAGTAGATGTTCTGCGTAACCGTGCATTTACGGCTAAAACTAATAATTTGGCACTTATCAATATTCAGTGAGAGCTTGTTTGTATTGCACCACTGAACAAGAGAATCAAGCTTGGATTGAAGAAAAAGTGCATCAGATTTAGATTCAATGGTGTGGTACAGATTGAAGTCGTCTGCATAAAATAGCTGATGGCTACCTTGTGGAACACCAGAGGTAGCAAATATAGTTTTTGATAAAACTTCTTGTAATTTAATGGGTTGGATTCGATTGTGGAGGTAGGAACTGAGCCAGCTTAGTAAAGATCCAGCAAGTTCGAATTTGTACAGGTCTAGGATCAACTGGCCAACTCTGTCAAAAGCTTTGCTAAAGTCAGTGTAGACTGCGTCAATTTGATAGCCTTTTTCCATTTTACACAAAACGTCCGAAACTAGGATTGTCAAGTTTGTGATAGTTGAGCGACCTTTTCTAAAGCCATGTTGTTGCTCATTCAGACGGGAGTCAACTAGTGGGGAAAGCTTATTGTATAAAACCTTTTCAAAAAGTTTTGGAATGGAAGATAAAATGGCAAAGCCCCTTTAATTTTCGACACAGCGTCTGTCGCCATTTTTGAAAATTGGTGTCACATATGAAAGTTTCCAACCGGATGGGATAACACCGGATGAAAGTGACCTACCAAAGAATATATGAAAGGGTGTTATTAGCTGCTCTACACACTTACGCAGGAAGGTCGGTGGAAGAAGATCCGGACCAGGGCCTTTGTTTCAATCGAGCTCCAAGACAGCTTTACGTATGTCTTCGTGTGATATTTTAATTTGGCTGACAAAAGTGGTTGGAGCTAAATAAGAAAGAGAAACATTTGAGTTAGATGGGTCTGATACTTTGAAAATTCTCTAGAGATTATCTGCGAATAAATCGCAAATATCTTTAGGAGAAGCACATGTGATATTATTATAGGACATTGACAATGGATAACCGGTGACTTTCCGCTTCATATTTACAAAATCAAAGAATTTTTTCGGGTCGTGGATTATACTTTCACCGGTTTTCTTAATATAATTGGCATAAGCATCGCGAGACTTTGTCAAGAATTCCTTAGCTACTTCATTATAAGCTTCCTGAATAGTAGGATTAACATCAATATTTTCCTTTATTCGCTTATAAAGTTTGTTCCTACGATTTCGCAAATGCCTAAGCTCCCTATCAAGCCATAGTTCAGATAACTTTTTCTTTTTTTTAATCTACACTAAAACCTCTAAAACCTATCAACTTCAGTGCACTGTTCTCATTTTTTTTAATTTGGCAAGTGCTTCGAATGCTGCAATAATATACTATGAAAATGTCACATTTTCGATTTATGATTTGATCTACTCCTTTTTCAAAACACCTATTCCAACGATTTCAGAGAACTGTAAAGGTTCGTAATGGTAAGATGTATACATCTCAACATCTTAATTTCACCTATCATCCTGTAAATTGTTGGTTACTGCGCAATAATTATTTGGAATTTTCATCAGCTTATGCTGTCTGTCTTGCTTTTTTGTGAACACAGAGCATAATCAAAATTAACAGCTGTCACAATCAAGCTCGCGAAAACAAAGAACAGGAAAAAAATATCGTTTGTCATGCTAAAAAATTAGCAATCAGTCTCCGAGATTGCTTGAAAAAATAATAAATTACCTCTAGAAAGGCTCGTACTCGCATCACATAGCTGGGCAGGTTGAGGCATACGAAAACTGTTGACACTATGAGCAACATTTTCGTCACTTTAATTTGTGATGAGTTGGTGATTTTTTGTCGACCTAGAATGAAAAAATGATTTATGTGTATGTTAAGCTATTTGGAGTGTACGATAATCTAATTTATTTGCACTAACAAAAGATAAAAAAGAGTAAAAGTAATTTTAGTGAAATTGCATATCTAGAACATGTACATAGCTAGTTGTGGAATTATTTACCCTGTTGTGTTTGACAAATATCGTTAAAAATTCAATAAGTTTCTAGTCCATTTTTCAGCGACAGCTCGCCGAAACCGAACCTTCATGCTCAAAAATTAATGATTAGAATTGTTCTCATGAAAAAAATCAATAGATTTTTGGCAATTTAAATGTATTCATACGTATTGCTCAGAAGATTCTACTAATGTTCATGTTGATGGGGTAGTACCATATTTCTAGTTCTTCATTACACCACCATTTTTCACTCGAGTACATATTTTCAAGATCCATAAATATTTCACCATAAAATGAAATGATATTCCAGCAATTAATCTCATTAAAAAACAAGATTTTTTTTAAACCTATTTCTTTGACTATACTTCTCACTTAAAGTTATAATTTCGTTTCATTTCATCAACTTTATCCTCAAACACAAAACAACTTCATAACTCCTTGCTTCTTTCTATTCCAGCATTTTCATTTGCTTCGTCGAAACGTATAAATATAATTGTGCACTCTTTGGAATTTCGAAAAACTGAGCAAAATAAGACTTTTGCGTTGCCATTGTTTTCATGTTGTCTCCTTCTTTCGCGACCACCGACAATAATTAATTGCCCACCCAGAGCGAAAAGATAAATTGTGCTGGTGTGCAAGATAAACTGACAAAAGCAACATCAATATTGTGCTGAAAGCTTACATGACTTCGAACTGCCGCTACTTTGAGTTATACTGTTTCGTCCATTCGGATGTGTACAAGTTGGCGACAATGCTGTTGACTGTTGTTTCCTTAAATGGTTTCGCATTGATCCATTAAGCGAAAGTGTTCTTCCTATTTGTGTTTTTCTGCAAGAAATCATTTAGAGGACATTGTACGTTAAATGGAATAAAATATGTAGATAAGAAGTCGAAATAATTAGATATGTGCGAGACAATATTTACAACAAACAACTTATATTAATTGACCTTTATCAGTTTTTGGTCATTCATACCGGAGTTAAAAATTAGGACTTAGTATTAGGTCACAGCAACCTTGACTGAAATTACAATCGTAGTGTAGAATCATAAGTCATCGTCCACAATTGAATTTGCACGATGGACAGCACACACACAACAAACAATCGCGCTGCAGCTAAACTACTACCTTATTTGTTTTAAACTGATCCAATTTTAATTGAAAGACCACTTTTTGGTGCTGTGATGTCCTCGAAACCCGAATTGGTGAACTGGAATTTTCTTTGCATCTTCAAGGATAGGTAGTAGATTTCTCAGCAGAACTTTCTCGAAAACTTTAGAGACGCAAGACAAACATTTAATAGGTTAGTATGACTTCACTTGGGAAGAGTTTTAACCAGGCTTGGAAATCATTATGATCTCGCTTGTTTTCCAAGCTTCAGTGAAATATCCCATTCGCAAAATAATGTTGAAGAGATTGGACAGCCAAGAGAATACGATCGGTTGTATCTGTTTGAGCGTAGCATTAGTGATAAGATAAATACCCGGAGATTTTTTTGAAGAGGTTTCCTGAGTAATAGAATTTTGCACTACCTTAGCCGAAGTTTTGATTGGTTTTAAGCCCTGAGCACTGATAATAGGCGGAAAGTCGCATGTTGCCATATTGAAAGGAATGAAAATTTGTTCTAGATGACCTGTGAGGCGGTGGCTTTCTCTGCGTCACTTATGGTCCATTGTACGTTGGCAGTTCTTAGTGGGGCTTCCCTGATGATAGACTTTCTTGGTCGTTTTTCACAACGAATAGTCGGCATTTTTAATGGGAGCGAGGTTCTCCAAGAACGAGTAAAACTTAAACTCGTTGTCCATTGCAAGCACTGTGGCCAGATTGGGCTATTTCCCGCCAATTGGGCTATCTAACATTTGAATGCGCGGGACGTTTTTTCATTTCGCGGGTTGGCGGTTTTTGGGCTATCTATTTTTATGAAAAACTATATTTGGGCTATACAGTAAAACCTACTAATCAGGACACTGTATGATCGAACCACCTGAACAATTGAACTATAACATCAAAGCACATACTATGGGGTCTATTGCGATTGTCGATTGGATGTCCAATCGACTGCTGTCGTTCGAAACGATAAAATTTGGTTTGGTATTGCGATTGTCGATTGGATGTCCAATCGACTAATTTTTAAAAAAAATTTTATTTTGTAAGTGCATTCGACAAATATGTGTATTATTGTGAATTTAGATATAAGAGGTTGTGAATTGTACTTGGCACTTGTTGACAGCGTAAATATATCGAATTTGGAGTTTATATTTTTATTAGCTTGGTTGAAAGAAAAGGGTGTGTTTTTTTTTTGTTATAATTTGTGGCTCATTAAAAAATAACGCCTGAGCAAGTGTTTAATATTGCAAGAAACAAACATTTTTATTAGAAATATGTGTTCTGTCGAGCTATTTTTGGACGTAGAGGATAGTTCCGATTCCGATAATTTACTGGAATTATAAAGAGCTAGAAGAAAATTAAGAGATACGTCCAATCCACTAGAATTAGATGAAGAATTGTAAGTATGCTCTATCTTTTCACTTATTGGTTCGTGTTCTCATTCTGGAACATTTATTATTACCTTTCAGACTTTTTTTTATGTCTTTCATTACATTTTGTGTTACTTCATAAAATTCCTGTTGGGCTTGCGTTTGCTTCTCTAACATTTCTATCCAGACATCATTTTTTTCTTTTGTATTTTTTCCTGGCTTTTCCTCACGGATTTTACTCTGTTAAATTACGGACACTTCATTTTCCTTATTTAACTCACAATCTCCATGTTCATCAGTGTGTGATAAACCAAATTCTTGCTCAGGTGGATTTACTGACGAGGCAGTTTCCAACAAACTAATCACAGCTTCCTCTATATTACTAAAAGTATGCAACCTATTAGGTCCACCACCAGTTGCATTCAATTCTATTTTCAATCATTTTCTTTTTAATTTTAAATTTCATATCAGTCCAAACCTAAATAGCACATAAACTCTAAATTATTAAATAAATGTTTTTGCTGTAACTAATCATAATCCATTTATCCCACCCGCGAACAGGAGGCCCCAAACTATTCAATTCTTGGGCAAATGCTTCCCATCTCCGCTTTGCATATGTTTTTGTGCAAACACCTCTTGCAATGTCGGCATTCTCCTGCATTAAATTTACGAACCTTTCAAATTGCCTACGATTACTTACTAGTTTACCCCTGTTAAAAATAAATTTTAAAATAACTAATGCAAACAGACTATAAATTACTTCCATTTTTTAACAGACCCGTTTGTGATCGTCAGTCGTCGTCCATATAAAACACCATCGATGAGAAGCGTTTGTCAAATCGACACTTATCAATCACAATCGACATTCACAATACCGAACTTCACAATCGACGAACGATAGTCGATAAGCATCGTATATCGACTATTTTGCGACAATCGCAATAGACCCCTATTTCTTGAAGAAAATTCACTCTGTAATCAGGCAACCTCTAGAATTGGGCCGTAAGCCAGATTAGCTGCACAAAAATTTGCTTAGTGGTACTTGCTAATCGAACCAAAACCGGTTTTAAGACCAGCATGACAAATTGTGCAAAATTGAGTTTTCTAGGTCAAGAAAATTTTTCGTATAATTTCGGCATAACTTTCTGCAAAGAAATTATTTAATGTATAGAATTCGGTACCTTATAGATAGCTTGAATTTTATTGGTATTCTGATAACAATAAAATATTGATTTATTTGAGCATTGTTGTATGTTTTCCTTTTAAGCAAGTATGAATGCAATTCATTTGATATTTATGATGTAAATATTTGAATGTTTGTTTAGGCAATGTCAAAACAACTGAAAAAATATACTATGAGTGCAAAATACAACGATCTAAGTGTTCGCAATAAGTTAGAAGTAATACGGTCATCGGACAAACAATTGCTCATCCAAAGAAAAACTGCCGATAGCTTTAAAAACCAGCTAAAACGGTAATTAAATGACGTTGGAAAATTTTGAAGGCACTGGGAGAAAGCGGTTGAAATTAAATTTACCATACTACCAGATAGATAAATTGTTGTATTAATGGTCTTGTAGGACCCGCTTCAAAAACTTGCCAATATCCGGCCAGATACTTCACAGTAAAGCCCGTCAAATCACTGCACAATTAAAACTTTGTGATTTCAAGGCATCAAACAGAGCGCCAAAATCCGTTAAAAAGGACTACAATATTCACTACGGCATGCTTTGTGTCGAAGAAGCTGATGTTGATTTAGACACAGTTCAGGAATTTCAGTCACAGCTAAGAATATTATGTGATGGCTATAATGCTTCAAATACCTATAATCTTGATGAGACTGTAATATTTTTTTTAGAGCAACACCTAAAAAATCACTGCGTTTCAAATAGAAAAAAATGTGCATATGGAAAACCTTGAAAGAAACGCGTGACAGTTGCATGGAAGCTGCATAGAGAAAACCGAGAAACCAAGATAGTTCGGAATAATTGACATGAAGCGAAGTTTGAGCATAACTTGGCGAGCTAACACAAAATCTTGGATGACGGGTGGTATTTTGAAAGAATGATATTGAAATTGATGATATTGAAATGCAAACACAAAACCGAAACATCACCATCTTTTTTGATAAAGCTAGATAATCTGGACGACTTCAAGCTTCGGTTTTTTCAAAAATTTGCACTTCTCATTTACAGCCCTCTCTTTTTTGAAGGGGTCTTAATTCCGATAGTGAATTCACGAAACATAAAATGAGTTTCGTCAGCAGAATACTAATTCCATTATACGGAATATCAAATCTCTAAACGAACATATCTAAAGTTCTGCAAACACTAGAAGATTGCGCAGTTTTAATGGAGCAGGTACAGCTTACGAGCGCAAAGAAGAAAATTTCTTTATCTAATTATTTTTAATCTTTAAACTGAGCGTGGGTTTCTGTGAAAAATTAAGCATTTGTAAAACATTCCCGTGAAAAGCCTATATTTTCCATTTTATTTTCCTCTACTCAAGATTCGATAATAATAAATATGTGAAATAGGACCATTTAATTTGTGGCACTGATGTTGTCCGATTTCAAAGTTTCACTGTGGTTATAAAATATATATAAACATAATATATCCTATCCATATCATTGTCAAAAAATTATTCATTTTATTTCAAAACACACTTCAATTTTTTCGCGAGACGTTGCTTGGAGGCCCGTATGTGGAATTGTTTGACGTATGTTTTCTTTTGATAGTATTTAAACGTCTAAACATAATGCTAACAGCTGATCGTCTAACCGAAAAAATTATTTATTTCAAAACTTGCTTTCATAGTTTTGAATGTATGAAATCGGATAAAATATTAATATATGACTCATTTTAAATAAAACATTCAGCCATTCTAGCCATTAAGACTGTTGCTTATACTAATTCATTTTTTGTGCCACCCAAATTTGCAATTTTCTGTGTGAAAATATTAAAAAAAGTCCTTAAAAAATAAGTGCTCCTCTACATTTATTTTTTCACGGACTTTTCTAAAGTTTTCACTCAGTTCCTATAATTTATTCACATTTTTCCTGCTTTCCATTTTCAAATACGTTATGAATATAGTTTTATCTGTTTAAAATATCAGATATTTTTACTATTTCAAACGACTTTTGGGCTGCATTTAGAACATTTATGTTACTTGGTATGAATTTTATGGGCACAAATATTATAATTTAACCAGCTTAAATGAATTCATTTAGTTATAAAGACATTTATCTGATGTGGCGGTTTTTGGGCTACAAATAAAAAATCTTCGCTATTTTGGGCTATGAAAATTGGAAATTGGGCTATATTTTCTCCCAATTATCTGGCCACACTGATCGCAAGTGCCAGCCTGAGCTCCCCAAAATCTTTGTTGAGTCGTTTTTCTATACTAGGATTCTGACTTCTGAAGAGTAAGTATTTGTCTGAGCTTCAAAATGCAAATTACTTTTAGTTGTTGCTCTGTCGAATGCCTTCAAGACAAGCTCGTTTAAAAGAATAACTGCGGAATTGACTTCTTCCGGTAATTTGAGTGGTTTTCTTAGAAATAATGGGTGTGCTAGGTATCGTCTGAATGTATTCCAATTGGGTTTATTCGAATATATACGCTTATTGCAAGCGAAGTGAGGTATTTTGTCAAGGGCGATGATGACAGGAGAGTGATCTGACGACAGATTGAAAACGGGATCGTATCAAAAACCCGAATCACAAAATCCCGAATCAACAAAATCCCGTATGTTTTGAAATTCCCGTATTCCAAAATCCCGAAATACAAAATCCTGTACTTAAAAATCCCGAAACTCAAAATCCGGAAATTCAAAATCCCGAAAGTCAAAATCTCGTGGAATGAAACCTATTCACATAACGAAATAACAAAAACATAGTGATTTAAGTTTTTATTTAGGAATAAATTTCAACATAAAGACATTGTACGCGATTCTTCTCAAATAATCGATTGTTTCAGTTTCAGACCTTTTTCTAATAATTTTTTTAATTTTTTGGTACCTTGCCAAATTTTTCTTCTCTGATTTCCCTCCATTCATTTTAGCTATCGTCGCTTTAGCTACAATAAAAAAGAGCTGAAGGCCTTTGCTACATAAATCGGGATTTTGTATTACGGGATTTCGTAATACGAGATTTTGCAATACGGGATTTTGTAATACAGGATTTTGAAATGCGGGATTTTGTAATCGGGATTTTGTAAACGGGATATTGTAATACGAGATTTTGTACCCAACCCATTGAAAACTGCTTCTGATTTTACGGAGTTCGGAGGTATTCCCTTCAAGATTGCAAAATCAATGAGGTTCGGAATTTCGTTGGTGTCCGACGGTCAATATGTTGTCTGGCCAATTATGTCTCATGTCATTGATTTGTAATGGGTCGACTCGACACTCCAAAAACGGTTTTGCGTTGAAGTCGCCAGCCTCAATGAATTTTATTCGCAGCGATGAGCAAAGCTTTCGAATATTGCTTTTGATATGCTATACCTCGGAGGGCAATAGATGGACGAAATTACAATTTCACTCGATTGCTCGCGTAGACATATTAAACATTGATGAAGTAGATGTGTGAATGAGTATTGCAGACCCGCCTCTAGCCTTGCCATCTGGGTGTTTAGTGTCTTAGAAGATGTATCCTCGGATACCAAAATTATTGTTTTTTTTTCTTTGAAGTGGGTTTCCGATATGAGGAATACATCAATGTAGTGGGATTATATAAAGCAGGCTATTTTTGCTTTATGCTGGACAACGCCATTCGCACTCCAGTGGGCGATCCTGAATGCATTCATTTGCTGCTGGTGAGAAATTGGAGTAAAATATTTTGGTTTTTGGGTAGCTCTTGCATCATGTTATATGCTCTTGCATCATGATTCATATTCTCTGGCAGGGTTGACAAAATAGTAGAAAGATCATTCTTAGAGTTGCTCCGAGCAGTGTTTCCAGCAGCGCCGTGTGCGTCGTAATATTTGATACTAGGAGTTACTAGAGATGAGGGTACATAAGCCTCTGGCATGGAGACTGGTCTATTTTCTGAAATACTTAGAGCCTGTTGAGCATCGTATTGAAGTGGAACCATAATTACTTTTAAAGTTTCAAATATTGGGAAACCTCTGTAGTTACCAGTATGGTTGCTACCAAAGTTGTTGCATTTCTTAATTGCAGGATCTTGTTTGCTCTTGTCAAAGGACTTTGTAGTGTGAATCTCGGCACAAATAACACACACATTGAAAAGTGGTTGACTATAGGGTTTAGTGTGTCCATTTTCTTGACAACTCGCACATTGTACGGGACCTTTGCGTATGGTTACTGAGGATAATTTCCGTAGGATTTTATTCAACACTAGCAGCGAAAAAGATGTTTAAGGTGAGCCTTGGGGTTACACTCAAAAAGATGCTTTATACATGTGTACAAAGTAGATGCGAACACTTTCGTCGATTCGTTTATCACTTAGTCAAGAAAATAGGTACCTGATCTCGAGATCAGCACTGGAAATGATCGCAGCTTTGACTATAGGAGGCGCTATTCTGTTCATGAAAATAGGTATAGTTGTCTCTGAGTTGCTTGAGAGTCTGGCTGTTACGACTACACCAGTAGTAGCAGAAGATTCCCAACGAATTAAATTTGACTATTGAACTAGTTTAGAGGCGATTTTAATGATAACGGAATATGTTAACGGCTGAACCGTCCTCGGACAAAAGGGATTTTAATTTGAGGATTTGAAGATTTTCGCATTTTGGACAAGTTTAGTAAGGACTCATTGCTTTGGAGAAATTTTTCTTTGTATTTCTTAAAAGCAATTCTAGCACAAAGACAAGCTTGTTTTTGAATTATATTAAATTTAGTGCTAGCGGCGATAGATAACTCTGTGCTAGGGATTTCTTGGGAAAGAAGATCGTCAAAATTTAAGTTAACATAAATAGGGTCACTTATTGTAATGTCGTTCAGATTGAGACCTAAATTTTGAGATCGTAAGTTGTAATTTTATTCTGCCGGCGATTATCAGTCAGAGTATTTTCTGTGCTGCGAAATGAAAACTTTGTTGATTCTAGTCTAGCAGAGCACTTTTCGAGTAAAGCATCGGTTTGGAATGCGATAGTAGCTTAAATATAGCCTTCAATATCAACCAGAAGAGGGTCAAGAATGTAAATAGGAAAGTGGTGTCAAAAATGAGTTCACTTCGAATAGAGAATATTTAATAGTACTTATTTATTTATTATTAATATATTCAACAGACAAATTCAATTACTGAATATTATAAAAAAAATCATAATAAAATACTAAAAAAAAACAGACACATAATAATCCTAATGAAACAAAAACGGAATCAAGATGAATATAAAGAACAAAAAAAATTATTAGAAATAAAATCAAGTTAAAAAGTACAAACTAAAAAAAGAAAAAACATTAAAAAAAGAAAAACTACAATAAGTTACGTACTAGTATATAAAATATGACTTTTTAAAAAAGTTTTTAAAAAAGTATAGAGTACGCAGTCATCTAGGAAAAGTCTGCGTGATTCGAGGGAAGGAAGATTTAAGAACGTAAGAAACTTGAAGAACATGGTACGAGTAAATCTGCGTTGAACAGACTCCAACGCAGTATTTAAGTAGACAGAATGAGGACACCACACTTGACAGCAATATTCAAGAGCTCTACGTACAAAGGAGAGAAAAAGGTGTAAATATTAACGAAGGATTTAGAGGATCTAATAATGAAACCCAATAGTTTAGAGGCCCTGGCAGTTATATATGAAATATGCTTATCAATTTTAAGCTTAGATATTACACCAAGATGTCCAAAATTATCAACAACATTAACAGGAGAGCCAGAAACAGAATAGGAGAACATTAAAGGTGACGTTTTACAGGTAAAAGACATTTTGTGACATTTCGCGATGCTCAAAGTGAGAGCATTGGCACAGCACCAAGTCTGTAAACTATTAAGGGCATTTTGTAAAAGCGTACAGTCATTTTGTGACTCAATCACTCGAAACATCTTGAAATCGTCAGCATCTAACAGACAAGAAGATTGGATTAAAAGAGGTAGATCGTTTATGAACAAAAGAAAGAGAAGAGGACCGAGAATAGATCCTTGTGGAGTGGAAGCAGCTGTATCACCCAAATGCATACCAGTGAGGATGCTGGGAGAGTTTTCCAAGGAACGAATGTATGATCAAAAGGATTTCGGCTGGTTGGTTCTGATTGATGCCAGCAATGTAAGTGCACATCGCCAGTCTGACAGCTTCTTTCGCTTTAGAGCGTTGTTCTTTATACAAAAGGAGGTCAGTAGGTGAACCAGATCTTATGTATAAATTACGAGCTGCATATTTGGCTTCGAATGCGACTGCAACAATATTGCTGAACCAAGGAGCATCATTCCGTTTTTTAAGACGATGAGTTGGTGTGAATTGCGGAATAAGGTTTGAGAGGAAAATATACAATTTGCAAAACCACGAAAGAAAAAGAACCAGTTAATTCTATTTGATTCAATTGCCATGCCAGTAAAATCAGCTTTGTGAAAGTTGAAACGTACTAGAGAAGGGATTTTGTTCTTCATAGAATCAATATTAGAGATTTCAAGGACACGAGGGGATGATGTGGGTCAGGAGGCACATAGGGAAAGAGAGCAGCACTTAAAGAAAGTGATGATTTTGGGAGACTGGACAAAGCAAGGTCCAGAATTCTATTGTTGGCATTTGGTATGCTGTTAAAATGTGAGAGGAAACAAAGTGAGAGAAACGATGACATTATTAAAGAGACACTACTAGTTGAGATGATAGCCGAATAGGTATCATCCCAATCCAGAGTTGGGAGGTTGAAATCACCACATAGCAGAACGTAAGCGGTGGAAAAACGACTGTTGAAGTAAGAAGAAATTTCCGCAAGGAAGCGTTCATAAACTGGCAGAGGAAGGTTACAGGGGATATATATTGAAGCAACGACTAAGGTTTTGGCAGAAAGTAAAGAAATACGCACAAAAATACTCTTAACAGGAGGACCACTATTCAAACGATCCCTGTCTTTACGTGTGGTCAGCTAAGATTTCCGAATCGAAGATATCATCAGTAAGCCAGGCTTCTGTAAGACTTTGCGTTCTAGTGCCTATTTCGTGTGCCGTTATCAAAATTTGGAAAGTCGATCAATTTTGATTTCCTTAGTCAAATTTAATTCAGTGCTAAATTACCGTCATATTGACATTAATAAAAGCATTTATGCTTTCGCAGAGCTAGATATCAATGTTTCTCTCTCTGCCTATCTGTTTTATAATACAACTTGCCAAAAAATCATGACTTATCTTTGATCTGATTGAAAAAAACAAAGTCTTCCTCAAGATTTCAGTCATGCAAGGACGAAATTTCTCTTGAATAAGGATTAATAAAGCGTAGAGTGATAATTGGAATCAAGTTCATAGCACGTCTAATTAGAATTTTTATCGATTAAGAGTACAGGCAAGTGAAGAGGCTGACTCCAGACAGCGGATGTTCTGTGACTACAATATTTTCTTTCAGATTTTCTATCAATTTCGTCCGCATTAACAAATTCAGCTATTGGATTTATCAACACCGACGTAAACTTTGATGCATAGAGAGTTTCAATGCTATTAGCTATTTGGAAATAAACTCTTGGACGCAAAAGTTACTTTTCTGTTTGAAATCCTTTAGTTAACTTTAGTTTCAAAGCATTTAGGTAAGTTCCCGTAGAAAAAATTGTATTTTACCCTTATCTTAATTGTATATCATCTTATATGTATTTTTCAACCAAAAACTAATCATGCATATTTTATTCTATTTTTTGAAAAGACACATGTATAGTTCTTGGTTGCTCATGGGATTATTTAATCATCTTGAAGGAAATATCTTTATAACACGCTGTTATTCGCTTTGCTGATAAAACTATACCAACAAAGAGCAGATTTTAAAATGTAGCTGAAAAAATTGATTCCTTCAGGCAACTTGTCTATGTTTCACACACAATCGCTCAATTATAACTTTCATAAAAGTTTATTAGTGTATTAAAGCTCTTATCTTTTCACACGCTGTCTGCCTGTCTAGACTGTTAGAGCAAGTTCATAAAATTGGTATATCTCGTTGACCTATGTCAACTCCATCAAGCGTGAATTCCATAATCATAATAGTTTTTGCTCATAACTCTTGAAAACATGTTTCGAAGGATTTATGCAAACAGCTCCATCTTTTAACAACACATCAGGTGTTTTACGTTTAGTTTAGACAGCATTTGGTTGTTGATGTAACGTCCTCACCTGATTCACTATCACATTTGTGCACATTAAGTCATTCGCAGGCTAGCCACGGATACCTGGACACGTACACCCGTTGTGAATGCTATTACCATACAATACCTATACATGGTGCAGAAAATTCTCCAAGTTACAGCTCACTCACGTATTTTCCATTTATCTTTGTTATCTTGTTTCGGTTGAAAATATTATCTACTCCAAGTAAATCATATTTTCGCGAAAAGCACAATCTTTGTACAAGTCAGCATACATATCTTAAATTGAGTATCTCAGATATCACGATTGAAATCCAAACTCACATTCACTAACCTATGAATATATGTACATATATATAGAAGTATGAACGAATTTAGATTTGAAAAACACGTATGTTCGCTTCGAAAGACTAAGGACTGAACTTCGACAAGGTAACCGTTTCGTGCTGTTATCAGTTTTTCTCCATTTTCAAGCACGTATCAAAAAGGTTGCAATATTGTAACTATATATACTTATGTCTGTATGGTAGAAATACATATAACAACAACAAACCTCTTATGAGTAGTCATCGTTCTTCGAACGGTTGCGAATTTCCATACAGTACATACGGTAAAAGTGTTGAGAATGGCAATTGTTGTGAATGGAACTGCAAAAACGACAGCCGTATCGATATAATTGAAAATCGTCATGTGATTCTGCAAATAGAAGAATAAAAAAAAAGGTCAGTTTAGAATGTATACAAATGTATTTGTGCTCTGGGACAATGGTTTGGTTATTGGAATGATATTTCAATAATTTTTATTCGACCATTAAACTCTTTCACGATAGATTTTATATCAGTATCTATTTATTTGTTGTCGAAATGACTGTTATTATTCTTTGCCAAAAAAACTTGCCAACTTGATCCATTTCCTGAAATATGATTCTGTCCTATTGCAAAGGATATATAAAATATAACCGACATATTAAATTCTAAATGAACGGGCTGTGTTGTTGGATTTCATGGAAAACATATTAATAATGCGAAAAAAATCAAAAGGGAATAAATATCCTACCAGAGAAAATCGCCTGAACCCATGAACTACATCGTATAGTTCAACATAGGTACATATATTTTTTTATTGTTGCTCGTTGTCCTTTTCGTATAGAATGCATATGACAAATAATTAATGATTCTTGTCAACTTGTTTTTGATGTTTACTACCACCTGTGAAATTTGATTGATTTGATACAGCAGACTTATTCGTTAATTTTATCATTTGAATCTTTTCATTGAGGCCCCGACTAGCAAACAAACACTTGCTATATCGATTGGCCTTCGTTCGTAGTGAAAACGAGAAACATCAAAATTGAGGAAACTAAAAATACTTACTTTATTTAAAAAATTGTAATTTGTTAACCTGTTGGTAGAAAATATTGAAAACTTATGCCTTTATTCTTGTGAAAAACATTTCAAAAACTCTGTAAAAAGTCTTTTTTGGGACTGTTTTCATTCAATCATCTTCGAATTTTTACAATGAAATTGAACCCGTTTGACCTTGTTCGAAAAATTTCCCACATTTCTTTATGAGTAGTTTTCTATAGTCAACTAGAAGAATACAGTAAAATGATAAGAATGCATTCGCCATTCTTGTACTTTCTAGGGACTGTATTTTTGGCCTGCCTTCGCTAAAACCATGATGTTTCTATTAGAGGTGCCGACCATGCCGACTTTCTACAGGGAGAGCTCCGAATAATCGTTTCTCCAGGCAGATAAAGATAATATCGGCCATTGTGCTGCCGATTTGAGCGCAGATTTGTGCTGCCGTTTTGAGCGTTTTACATATATATACGAGGGTTGATCAATAAGTAATGATAATTAATATAAACCAAGGTAATTAAATTTAAAAGATATATTTATTTTTCAACATAGTCTCGTAACAAGTTAATACATTTAGTCCATATTTTTTCCAAACCCAAAACACTCTTAGAAAAAAATTCTTTATCCTAACTCTCCCAAAATGCCTCAACAGCGGCCATCACTTCGCTATCATCTTCAAATTTCTTTTTCCCCTGAAGGTATTGTTTGAGCCGAGGAAAGAGGTAGATGGCACTAGGAGCTAGATCTGGCGAATAGAGCGGTTGTTCAAGCAGTTTGAATCCTGTTTCTTTAATTGCATCCATCACAACTGCAGCCTCGTAAGCCGGTGCGTTATCTTGATGAAACAGATCTCTGGCTCACAGTTTGCCGCATCTATTTTCCTTCATTGCCTCTCGCAATCTTCTTATTTGGTCTGCGTACTAAGAGCCTGATATAGTGGCCCCCATTTCGAAATGTTACACCATAATTATTCCTTCCCAAAAAACTCGACACTTTGGATTTCTTCGGCGTCGGTGAAGAGGGTTGCTTCCAGGTCATCGATTGCATTTTGGTTTCTGGATCAAAATCGTGGATCCAGGTCTCGTCCATGGTCACAAAACGTGACAAAAAAATTCTCCTGATCTGCCTGGAACTTTTCGAGATTCATCCTTGAAATGTAGACTCGTTTCTTCTCATGCTCGTCCGTTAACATTCTCGGTACCCAACGCGCAGAAACCTTCTTCATATGTAATTTGTTGGCAAAGATAAGTCAGCCCTCAACTCAGGGTCTGCTAATATACTATATGGAACACTACTATAGGTCCTCTAAATTGATGTTTTGGGCAGGCTTGAGAACGTGGGGGATGATTAGCTTTGGTTATTTGGCCTACATGATACTTCTAAATTTAATGCGATTTTCTTGCAGTGACAAGTGTACTTTCAAATCCTGAATTGCTACGATATTCCACCAAAACATTTAAAGTTGGCTATGAACTATTCTTAGTGGTAGTTAGATATATGGAGTTTGATTTTATATTGATTTTATCTAAATTACTATACTATTAAGCTAACAATAAACTTAAATTTTAGCAATTTTCTTGCTAAACACTACAATATGTATAATATTCGAATCTTCACTTTCCTGTAAAGCTCCTAACGTTTCGTATGTATCAAATAGATTTTGCATCAGGGGATTAAAAGCATTAAGTTGACTTTCAAATCTTGTATCATATAAGGGCTTAAGCTATCAACATTCGTCTTGAGAATGCGGCAATTATTCATAGAACTGCAAAAATACATATAGCTGTTTGACAAGGTCAAAAACATCTATTGTATCTAAAAAAAAAAAACAGTTCGCTGTTTCGCTGACAGCCAAATTGAAGGTGTTTGTTAAATTTTGCACGCTATATTGGCTGCGCTCTATATTGGAACCTTTGTCATAGATTTGCAATTTATAGCCTATTGTTCATTAATTCATCTAAAATTGTGAGTCCTTTTAGAAAGTGATAGCAGTGAGTATTTTATCCTTTAAAAGCTGCAGCGTATATTGCAAAGCAAAAATGAGC
Source organism: Nemotelus nigrinus (assembly GCA_947369275.1). Classification (NCBI taxonomy): domain Eukaryota; kingdom Metazoa; phylum Arthropoda; class Insecta; order Diptera; family Stratiomyidae; genus Nemotelus; species Nemotelus nigrinus. The sequence goes on along the minus strand of OX376373.1, from coordinate 42,553,858 downwards.
AAAAGAAAAACAAATTCTGATTGTTATTTACATATGACATTTCCCATTTCCCGGACTCTCATAGGAACAGATGGAATTGGATATTTTCAAAAATGTCGTTGCCATGCCAAGTTTGAGATATGAGCAAACTTTGCTGCGCAACCAAGTTGTGTTGCATCATACGTTCTCATGGGTTCAAACTCATTTTGTTGTGCAACAAAGTTGTGTTGCATTGATTGTAAATGCAGCTTTAGGCGGCATCGGAGTGCGATTTGAAAGTGCATCAAATGAACTTGCTGGGAATGAGAGATAAGCACCCCACCTCGAAGTCAAACAGGGTTCATTCACACTCTCGGTATGTATACGTATATAACATGCAATACAAGATGCGAATATGGTAGCATATTTTTTTTTCTAGTATACACAAATTTTTATGCAGGAATTTGATAAATTCTTGATTTGCATCAGCTAATCTTATGGTGTATGGTCACACTCAAGGTGTTATCGTAAGTGAAAAATAAATAAACTGAAAATTTAATATCTGCAACTTTTTTTCCCCCTAGTGTAGATGGCAAAAAAAAATCTGCTTACCCGATCCCCGGGTGACCTTTCACCACGGGGTATGTGAGGTTTGACTCACTAAAAAAAAGGACCATCTACAAGCCCACGAAGTTCCGAGTCGGGACCCGTCTAAGAACTGCTTCGACCCGGTTGTTCTGACTCACCCATTGGTAATCACTGACTTCAAGAACTACCGTACAAGTCTGGGAAAAAGTGGCCTAGTTTCGAAGATACGGCATAATGCACAGCCGGAGAAGCCAACTATCAAACCAAAAAGGATCTCAACCTTTTCCTATTTAGCACTTTTAGTGCTACTTTCAGTTTTTCCGGACGTTTTTCCGGTGGATTTTATTTTGCCGTATCTTCGAAACTAGGCCACTTTTTCCCAGACTTGCATGGACATTTCGCCCGAAACAACTCAGAAAGGTCCCCGAATTCAAGCTACGCAAAAAAAATTGGGAAAATTCGACGTTTTTGCCCAATTTTCCCAATAAAATTTTTGTTCATCCTTAAAATATCACTATTGTACTCCCCGACCACTTTCAATTATTGAAAGCGCGGTAAAGGCAGTTTTTGCCAAACTATGGCCAAAAAAACCCTTACTCCCCTACAAAACCGAAATGTATGTATCACAGCAATAGGTCTTGGCCCGTTATGTCTGAAACCACTCTTACCCAAAACTGGCCGATTTCAGCTACTTTTGCCCTAAAAACTTTTTGAATATTTGAATAAAATACTCGCAAGTACGAAAATACTCGATACTTGATATGCTTTCAAAAGTCAACTTCATATAATATCATATTTGATCATATAATATTTGATCATACACTTTGATCAGACTTAATGGTTTTAGCAAAACTACCGGCCATATATACATGATAAATGTATAGCCATACAAATTTCCATGCATATCTGATCATTACATTCCATATGTATGCACACGTAAAAAAATCTGCTAAATTGTGTATCCAATCCATTCAAATCTATTCTTCACAAGCGGCTCTACAAGCGTACTGTGTATACTGGTGTGCTTATACAATAAACTTGCCCACCGCCACCAAAGAGTTAAAGATATCTCGATTTTAACTTAAGATAAACCTATCCTTACGATGGCGAGATATTTATTTGTTTCTTTCGATTGTCTCGATTCTCTCGATTGTCTCGATTGTCCCGATTGTCTCGATTGTCTCGATTTTCTCGATTCTCTCGATTGTCTCAATTCTCTCGATTGTCTCGATTGCAACAATCGAGTTCAACTTAAATTATCGAGATGTTTCGAGACATTTGAACAATCGAAACAATCGAGTTTAACATCTCTCATTTCCGCTAGTGAGCACTTCGTGGTAAACATTTGGCTTTGGGATGATTCCGGGAAGATTATCGGCTATACACAACACAGTCGTTTCGCGGGAATCACCAGAAGTCTCTAAACGGCATTTTTCTGCTATTGATTGAAATTTGTTTGAAGGTGAAAAATTGAATTTTAATTTCAGTACTAAATATATACAGCCAGCTTTCATTTCGAAAACAGCTTTTTAATTGGTGTAAACGGTCTCATAAACTCAACGCTAAATAAATATCCCATCTCATCCTGGAAACATAATAATGTGCAAATTCTATGACTTCATTACGTTGCATTAAAAATTTAATTCTCAATTATATTTTCGGTTCAGTTTTATTTCGTGACAGTAACTTCGCCCGGCTGAACACAGCTGAAAGTCCTTAACACTTTCTATGCAAATAAGTTGAAACAAACTGCTAAATTTGCGATCAAGCTGGTCAAATGCTTTGCGATAGCCCCAAAATTTTGCTAGCATGCTATCACGCTTTCGTCACCATCATCAATATTTCCTTATTTAATCCAAATTTCTGGAAACACATTCCGCAATTAGGTGCTTTAAGCTTTATTCTTTTTTATATCGGCCATAATTCTTCGTCTGCATGTTTTGGGTATTGTTACGAGCGCGTTTTTATTGAAGCGTTCCGTTTACCATGAGATGGATAAGAAATGCTATTTTAATGAGATATTATAAGAGCTTTTTTATGACCTATGACCAACGCAAAGAAGATTGTCTCGTATTTGGATGCAGCCATGACCTGACCGGCTATCAAGTGAATTATTGTCCGACCAAGTAAAGAAGAAAATTGGGGGTCCTCGGTGTTTACTGAAAACCGTTTGTATATCGTTAAAGCCAGTTTTACGGTCCGGTTAGGCCCATCCAATCTGATAGATGAATTGGAACAACGACGCCGAGTGCTGAAGTCGGTGACCGTTTGTTTGAGCGTGGATTTCACGGGACAGTTTAAAGGCTCTAGGCAATATAATGAACGAATTAAAAAGTCGAATTGGGGATTGGATTTGTCCATTTCACGGTAGCTTTTCTTTCTGGCCGGGTATGAAATCGATTTGTGTGACATGAGGATTTTACGCAAATTGGACTTGATATTTACTGAAAGAAAAGCTAAGTCATTTGACTGGGATTAGGTTTGCTGTCTGGACCAAGTTGGCCAGTGTGACATGAATGGTTTCATTCATAAACCGTTTGACGTTTTGTGACACAGTCACTATCATTAAGAACAGGCTCGTAATTTTCCGAATGAGCGTAGTTCATTGAGTGTCATTAGTAATGTTCTATGGAAGGGTGCTGGTGTTATAGCATCATATAAGCAGAATAAACGAGTACTTAAATTTCCCGCGCGGAGATGAAATACTTTTGGACGATTTTATTGACATGGAACAGCAGTGAGTATGTCGTTATTCTGAATAATTGCATTTTTAAATGAAAGAACAGATGGTAGAGTACTTAAGAAAACATTTCAAATTTTCATAAAATTGGTACAAAGTTGTCGAGATACCACTTATTTAGGAGGTCTAGAAGAGTTACATAAGATTCTAGAGGCCCCATTTTCATAATCGAAATTCTTGCGAGCGTGATATGATTAGATTCATGTCTCACTTTGTCCCTTATTCGGCTCAAGCTCCTAATCAGGGCTAGTCTAACTCAAAGCTTGGTACGCGGTTTGTACCTGTATTTGAACCAAAAACGCCAGGAGCCAGTGTTGTAATCACAAGGTGACACGAGTTTCGAAATGAGCACAAAAGAAATTCAAGCCTGAATTTCGTAATTTGTGGGAATTTCTTTTTAAATAACCTGTTGCCAAACCACTTTGAAATCACTCTGAGACTCGCGGTAGCAATGTTTTCGTTGATTTGGGTTTTAATAACTGTGGAATTCTTCATTTTGAATGATTTTGGGAGCTAATTTTTTTTTGCTGAAGCATTTTCAATTAAAATAAAGATAACGTAAAAAGTGGTTTCAACAATTTATTTATAATGTCTTTAGTTGTTATGACAGCTGCAATTCTCCACAGCATATAATGGTTGAAATTCTTCATAAAAACTAGATCCTGAATGCCAATATCTATATGAATAGAATATCTATACAATGGGATATCTGTATAAATATTAAGTAAAAACGAATATTTATAATAGTAAAATTTTCCCGAGCGGGGAAAAATCATACGCCTAATTTTCTGGTGAGCAATCAAATCTATTACCTGCTCATTAAAATTATTATAATTTTTTACTAATAGATAATACTGTGAGTAACTGGAGACAATTTTGGTACATTCTGCTAGATTTATAAGTTTCAATATTCTTTAGATTACGAAATCATATTCCAGACTCGACAGCTGCAACTGGAGTGGTAAAAGCTATTTCAATTAAGGGGCTGGTACACACTTAAAATATCAGTTTTTAAAATAGTTTGAACAGTTAAGATTGGTATACGAAAAATTTCATATCGATATTCGCGATATCTTTTGAGTTAGAGCATTTTTGGCATCAGGTAAGAATTTGGTGCGCAAGTAGACGCTGGGGAACGTCAAGCAGGGATTCATTAAATCAATCTCTTTCCTCTATAATCGAACTTATAAATTATTTCTATAAAATATGTCATAAACATAACACTAATGGAGCCGAAGGCGGCTGTAAAAATGTTCGCGAGATAAACAAAATTAAAATATTCGTCATATGTTGGTGATGAGGATTGTAGTCAGATAGATTGTAGTGTAGATAGATTGTAGACATTGTAGTCCAGGGAAATTTAACATGATGCTTCGGAAAAATTAAGGGGAAGCTGGATTTTGGTATGAACCTTGGTACTGGTGTGCTGAATAAAATGTCAAAAGTTACCATCGATCCGAGTGCTGCGTTACTTTTTATACGAGGTCTAAGGTCACCAAAACTGGCCTTTCTTAAATATCTCAGTAACGGTCACGTCTTCAGAAAAGCAACGTATGACGAATTTGTAGCTTGAAAAATTTCCAACAAAAAAGATTGTATAACTTTTTCTTGCAATCATAACCGCTGTTGAGATATATTGATCTAAACATTTGTAACTAACAGTATCGAAATTCTCAACGGCCTGTTAAATTATTCGATTTTGATTACAACTTGGAATGTCTGTCAGTTTGTTTTTCTATGTTTAAGAGGACAATAAAAAAACACGTAAAAAAACTTACCTACTACACTCCAGAATAGGTGGAAAAGTGTGTTTCCTCTGCATTGCTCTTGGTTTTCTTTTGTAGTCATTGTAGAATTCAAAGGACTACAAAAAAACTACTATGAAAGAGACCGCTCGACTTGCTGTTGTTCTCAGACTGTTCAGCCTCTAGTGATAAAAGCACGTTGGTTGAGTTTGTGCTGCCTTCTATAGCTTTGAAGAGGCCAATATTTTCGATAAAAGGAAAATTCGCTTCCGAAAGCGCTGGCTCCACGACATCCCGAAGAAAATCCAAAGTTTCTGCACTCGCAACTGCACACGAAAGCAACACCGGCCTTTTTCTTCTTTGCACGCGCGAGTGAAACGAATTTATTCATTTCACCCGCCAATCGCTCTCACCCTCTCAAACACGCGCTTGTTGAAACATGTGGTTCATAGCCACTATCATTACTTTGCGTACATTTAAAAACCCTCTTGTACACTCTCACTCGCCACAACCGTCTAGTCTACTCGCTTGATTCGTAAGCACAGCCTTAGCCCATAGATTACTCTTGAACTCATTGCACTCAACTGCAGATGACATCTGTTGTTGATAGATGTACGTTTGCTCTGGCTGCTAGCTTGCGTAGTTGCAGGTTCACATCCAATTATGTCCTCATATTGGGCTTTGAGCTCTCCCAACTGTAAATAAGTACCTGGGTCAAATTAAGGATAGAGTGAGTCCGGCAATCAGACTCCCCATACTCGTACAGTACATTGATTCCATATGAATATCCGCCAACTTCATCCCAGGCGCGGAACAATTTAGAGAGCATTTAATTTTCCATGCCTTATTTTCAACTAAAATACGTGCTTACAATCAAGCAATATTCACCGCATTTATCAATTATTTGTCTTTATTGCTGAAAGCTAATTTTTTTAATTAAAAAATAATAAAAACAATTTAATTAACATTGAATAGACTCTTCTCAAGTAAATATTAGCCTATAGATTGGAAGCTTTGTTTGTAAAACCTTCAAAAAATCAATTATCAATTGAAACATATTTTTGGTGAAATGAATATTTTCATGAAAATACAATCGCACAAAGGCCAAAGTCAATTTGTTAAGCTCCGAAAAAATTCTAATTCAATATTTTACAGCCCGCCAGACATAAAATCATATTGCATATCACAATAATCCAATGAATTCGTCAAAAAAAAAATCAAAAGCCATAAAATCATCAACAATATGCTCGACAGGCTTGCTTTGAACGCCAAAACAATTCAAATTCATAAAAATGTACAAAAACAAGAAATGAATTTATCGAAGAACAATGATCTCACGTTTTATCACTTCGTTGATTCCACGCATTTTCGCGTACTTCTCTTCCATTCATTCGTTTTATAGCTCTCGTGATGAAGAAATAAGAAGTCTATTTTCCGTTAAAAACATTACAGTTCCTTTACCTTTGTAATCTTCGCACTGGCTCGCCACTGTGCGTTCAGTTCATAATAAAAGTCAGAAGTTATCATGATTGCGACGAGAAAATGGATTTTTTCGGGATAAAAATCTTAAGAGTAATTTTCTTGTCAAACCGCATCGTGCGTTACGTCCTGATTTCAGCGAAAGGAAGTTGATTGAGTGCTTTTCGATAGACTTTGAAGTGTTGTTGTTTTGCTAGTCGATTTTATTAACAGGCCTGGGAAATGGACATTTCGTGCTCAGTGCATTTGATTCGAGGAGAATAAATTAGTGTTTAATAGTCGAGAATTGAATTAATTTAATTTCCGAAACCATACCGTGGTATTAAATCGAGGAAAATCCCATGATTATGGGAGTATTAAATGCTCTGATGGAGCACAGTTTCGTGGGAATTGGCCAGGTATACCATTCTCTGCGTGACTTATGGTGACGACTAGTCACCGGCGTCGTGGTTTTCTAGAAGGCCAGGATGTGACCTCTGTTTTATCACATAGGTTCATTCCCATAGACACGATATCAATGGAATGCTATGAAAAAGTAGTAACCAAGAGCACAGCGTTGGCAAGCTCTTACTGTTGATTATTTTGGGAAAACGATCAACCAGTTTAAAAATTTTACCAGTTCATTACTTGCCAATGCTATTTTAAATTAAAAATTACCTTTGATTGCCCAGAAAATGCGTCCTTTTCTCGGAACTACACCAATGAATTTTCGCGTGATGGCAACATTTTCGTACATATTATCAATCGTGCAAATTTCATCATCAGAAAAGGTTACTTTTCTTCTTACATTTTCCGTCTAAATGCACATGCAATATTTCAAGCGCATACGGTCATATCAAAGCTGCTTTTTACTAATGTTCGAAGAAGAACATTAGTATTAAAATCACTTTGGCCGAAAATTCATATTTCTATATATATATATATATATATATATATACATATATATATGTACACATATATATATATATATATATATATATATATATATATATATATATATATATATATATATATATATATATATATATATATATATATATAAACATATATATATATATATATATATATATATATATATATATATATACATATATATATATATATATATATACATATATATATATATATATATATATATACATATATATATATATATATATATATATATATATATATATATATATATATATATATATATATCAAAAAATTTCAGTGAAAATATCTCAGGAACGCGCCATCCGATTGAACTGAAATTTTCAGGATACATTGGTGTATATGCAGAATAGTGCTAGGTCTCACAAAAAGTTAATAATCTTTAACCCTTTGGCGCCGGCGGCCATTTTAGTGATATTTTTAATATACCTATTATTCCGTACACAAATAATTTTTGCAAAAATAAAGTTGACGAAATAAATTTCGAACGTGTTTTACATGTGAATCGGATAACGTTTTGGAATTTTTTAACCCCATGTGTGCGCCGGGTGCCTAAAAAGGGAACGAGAAAACTTGAAAATTTTTAAATTGACAGAGCTATTCAATCATTACGAAATTTTCAGGACATATTGATATTAGTTAGTTGTAGATTTATGTAATGAGCGTGCTGGCAACCCTGTAGCTAAAGCAGGCACTGAAAGTGAAAACCCCCAAATCATCGTCTCTCTTGAAAAAATGCCGTTTCTTCAAGGAAAAGCCACACATATGTAAATCTTGTTCTTTGTTTACATTTACATTGATATGGTATAACGGGCACGCCTGGTAACCCTTACCCAATTTACCTATATTTTTAGCATCAAAAACTTCTTTTCACGGAAACTCACGATCCAATAAGCAGAATTAATTGAAATTTGCAGAATGTATTGGTATTAAATAGGACCAGGTCTGATAGAAGTGATTTTGAAACGCGGGCGATTCTGTGCCAGTGGTGCCATCTTGAAAAATCACAAAAAAAGATAACTGCTTTTAGCCCTATAAATTCTGATTCAATCGTTCGATTTTGACGAAATTCACACAGTAGCTGAACCTTACTTTAAACCACGTTTGGTGGAAAAATTCGATCGGAGCTGCCAGCTGTGATAATTTTGGTGTCTTAAATTTGAAAAATAAAAATATGGAAGTGAAAACATTCAAACCATCGAATATCCTAAAAAATGTCCGTTTCTTACAATAAAACCAATCTGTATACAAATCTTATGCTTTATCTACACGTTCAAAGTAAAACTTTGGAAATTTCATGTTGGACCAAAACGGTAACCCTCTCCCAGTTAACCTATATTTGTAGCATCAAAAACTTCTGTTCACGGGAACTCACGAATCAATAATCAGATACAATTGAAATTTACCGAATGCATTGGACTTAAGTAGGACCAGGTCTGAGAGAAGCGATTTTGAATTGAAGGCAACTCTGTGCCAGTGGTGCCATCTTCAAAAATTACAAAGAAAAAAAACTGCTTTTTGCCCTATGAAATGTGAATAAGTTACCAGATTTTCATGAAATTGACACAGTAGCTGAACCTGACTTTAAACTCTGTTTGATAGAAATTTGGTTGAAAAATTCGATTGGTGCTGCCAGCTATGGTAATTTTTGTGTCTTTGATTTTGAAAATTCGCTCAGGAAAATAAAACTTTTTGCCCTATAACTTCCAGTGCAGTCATGCAATCAATACGAATTTCATACAATTAATGGAACCTATTTTAAGCATACTTCAGGCCAAATTTGGTTGAAAAGCCACGATAGGGTTGCCAGCTATTGTTGGTTTTGTGTTTAATTGCAATATCTTTATTAAGCGGTTTTATCGTAAAATTTTCAATTGGTAATGATATTGTAATGACAATTAACAGCAAATATTAAGTTTTCGATTATTTGAAAAAACTTGCTGGTAGGTAACTCTAAATTTCTTTAATCTCTTATAACTTCGAATGTAATATAACAACGTGAAGCAGATGTGATATATTCTTGGCTTTGATACTGGCGAAAGGTTGCCAGCACGAGTCGGTTGTGCTACTTTTGTATCAATAAATGCTTACAGTTAGTATACATACCGGAAACATTTACAATGAAAATAAATAACCGATGTTTCAATTCCCAAAGTTCTGCAAATTTTTCGGATCGCATCCCCAAACACCAACTTCAGTTACAGTGCTGCAAGCACTGAGCATTTTCTTCATTGATGTTATATGAGATGCTGCTTTCAAAATTTTGTTAAATAAGCAACTGATGACGAATATAATTAACAAGTGTTTTGCTCTCATAAACGTTGAAATTCATGCCAGTGGTAATATCTGAAACCTTCCACCATATGAGTTTTAGTGCATTCTTGAGACCAAAGTAAAACGTGGCGTTTGAAACAGTTTGGCCGTAATAAGCAGCTCATGTGGTGGAATATGCACTCAAAACCTGCACGATTCTTCTACTGTTCTTCGAACATTAGTGTTTCTAGCGGTTTTTTTTTTTAGCTACAAAACCTTTTGTGCTGGCATTGAAACCTCTTAACGTCTAATTTCCTACTTCCATCATTCATTCTAATCGTCATCAATCCACAAAAGTTTATGTTACGTTCAAAATATTCTCCATCATGCAAAAATTGATATTCCGCCCGCATTTTCACGTTCATTTTCAATTCAATATCTGCCGTTACTTTCGTTACGAAATGAAACAGGTAGGTGTGCGTGTTTTCTGCAATTTTCTGAGCTTACACTAATCCCCAACTCATTACACGACATTAGTCCCTGAGCCAATCATCCTACTGCTGCCGAAAAAAAGTCATTAAATGGTCAAGACTTAACGGGTCGTAAAAAGTGAAATGCAACGGAAGTCTGGGGAAAAGTCAGGAAAATTGTATTTGTTAACTTTTGAATTTTCAATGGCACGCTGATGTTATCTTTGCTTTTTCATTTTGAATTTTTTGCAATATTGAAAAGATAAGAAATTTTTTTTTAAATAAATTTCAAAGTGCTTTGTGAAAAAATGTTCGTCACAAAGTTTTACAATTAGGTAATTCTATAGTTCTCAATTCTTATCGATTTCGTTAAAGTTGAAATTCGTTGAAGTTGTACTTTGAGTGTTTGAGAAAACAATTTTATTAATTGATGCGCGAGTTAACGCGCAATTTTATTTGTTTAATAAATTTACTCGGAAACCATGGAACATTCTTACTTTTTATGATGCTATTAAAAGATTGTTCGACCTCGAGGCTATCATCAGGAGCTTTCGATCGACTTGGATGACAAGTAACACTACATGAGCTTTGTTTCTGTCTAAAAGGTCAATTATCATGTAGTGCCAAGGTCAAGGGTTAGTGAATGAGCTTACTGTGTAGATGAAATTTCTTCAGGCTAATGAGCATTGTAATGAAATAATAATAATGAATAATAGCATATTATGTTTTGCCTTATTTAGTCTCTTTTGAAAAAGCATTAGAGTATATTAGACTATAATAGATTTTACGCACTTGATAGGTAAACATTTTCATAAAACCGAGAAAATACCTGATTTGTTTTGAAAGCGATATTGATGGATTTTAAACTTTAACTATCCTAAAAATTAAACTATTTTACTATTTACTATTGTAAAAATTAAACTATAAACCCAATAACATCTTATATTTTTTCATTTTCAGGTGAGTTACATTTGATATAAAACTTCAAACAAATATGGTAAGCAAATTTTAATATATTAAGAGGAGAAATTTCACTTATAAAATGAAAACTGAAATACTAAGGCAAAAAAAAGGGAAAATCATTAATGAAAACATGAAAAATTAATGAAACTATCTATCTATTAAAGATCAAACCTTAAAAGCAATTAGTTTCTTTTATAATTCTGGAAAGATTTACAAAGAGAAAGGAACTGGTAGCCCAGCGACTGCCTGCCTCCTAAACGCAGGTGATTGGAAATGAAAACAGACTGAGATCTCGTATCTATGGCGAAACTCTGACACGTTCTGGAACATTTATGTTAAAGGGGAACTCTTCCAGGGAAATTTTGTGAGCAAATAACGGCGAAAGGTTAAAGATTTGCAAACACTTTCTTAATATAGACGCTCAAATTATTTTTTTATAGTTAATAGACCTTTAGGTAAGCTTAAAAATGTACGGATGAAAAAATCTGCTTTCAAAAAAATCCTTTATTCGCTTCGCAAAAGTAGGAGAATGGAATTCATAAATAACACTAACCGTCAATTTACTTATTTTCTGCGACTACATTCATTAACTCTCCGAGAACACACCTATTTTTTCGATCATCGAGAACAATTGGGGTCAAATTGACCCCAACCACTTTTGAACGTCTATAGAATGGCCGCCACTGAAGATTTTCATTTGAAAAAAATTTCTAAATATTGTTTGAGGCATTTTTTAGTAGTTTTCAGACATTAGAAGTGCCTTAAATGTCCTGAATATACCTAAAAAAAATCGAGAAAAAACAGTTTTGTCGAAAATCAGCTTTTTTACAAAAAAAAATCTTAACTTATTTCATTTTCAATATTTTTGGCTAAAAATTTAAGTGGACACTCTCAAGATATGACAAATTTATAAAAAAAATTAGCCCTACTGTGGCCCTTGAAAAAATGTATTTATTTTGCAAATTTACGGTGGCGATTGTGAAGATTTTAAAATTTGCATATTTAAAAAAAAATCATAACTTTGCCAATTTTTAATATTTTTAGCTGAAAATGTATTTGGATACTTCCCAGACATAGTAAAACAATAAAAAAAAATTAGCCTTTTATAAAGGGTTGCAAAAAAGGTATAATCTTCTGAATAATCAGATTCTGATTGCTCCGAGACATGGTCGTCTTCGGAAGAATCAATGCCGCCAAAATTGTTATCATTGTCTTCAGCTAACAAATTATTGCGTACACTAGAACGCAGATTATACGCTATATTGCTAAAAACAACAAAATTAAAACACTTGCAAGCTTATTTTTTGGCTTTTTTTAAATTAATCTCTCGATTTATAAAGTAAAAAAAAATTTGGCTTTTTACCTCAAAATTGACGTCGAGTACAGATGGGGTATATTTGACCCCTTGATCTGCTTCAAAGGCTTCTCAACGACGACTAAATATTTGGGAGTGGAAGCGAACGGTGTAAACTTATAGTCAAGACACAGAGATATATTTAGGAGCCTATAGTACTCCTCTTTGCCCGCAGGCCTAAGCCTAAAAAGGTATCTGGGGTCAATTTGACCCCTTGTGTTCTCGGAGGGTTAAGGAGGTCATGCTGCGAACAGTTGCCATAATATACAAAGAGCTGTTGCTTATCTATGTATAAGAGGGAAGCAAAAACAATTATTAATTAATCCACCGATGTTATCTAAATATTTTTGTTAGTACAGAAAATACAACACAGGTACGATTAATGATATAGGAAAGAGCTATTAGTGAACAATACCAGAAATACCAAACGCTGTGATTTATTCAGGAGCAAAAGAATATTCTTTCTTCCAAATGCCTCTACAAAACCTGTGTACCAAGTTCCCATGAAGTTTGTTGGTGTAGATTGACCTTAAATATAAACACATTACCCAACAAAGTGCAGTTACCTGGTTAATAATATCATCACCCTTCCTATAAAGAAATTGCCAAAACTTTAAAGAAAGAATATGGGACGAAAGTTTTTAACATTTTCAATATTTTCAATTTTTTAGACTAGAGAAAATATTCTCAGCTTTCAAAGAGAAGGAAGAACAGTAACTGAAAAAGTGAAAATAAAGTCGTCCTAGTACATAAGAGGCCCGTTGTGATGTCACAGTAATTTACTTTCCCCTAGTCACTAAAGTCAGAAAACCATCTGCTTCCTTTGATGAATCGCACTATACTCTTTAAATTGACCAGTGATATTTCGGGCAGATTTTAAAGAAAGTGTGCACCAAATGCCACCAAGTGACAAGATTAATTTTTCTTTGAAGATTCTATTTTTTTTTATGCTGTTTTTAATTGCATCATGTGTCTGTGAGATTCGCTACGTCTTATCATTAGATGATTTGTATTACGTCTAACCAAATGGGGAAAAACTACTGCTTGTATTTCTATCTATGATAGCGATGTTGAAACTGGCTAGAAAATATTCCATAAAAAATCAAGTAAGGGTCATTCCACGGAAAATCAACCAACGGTTTTTGATCGCTTTCGTCAGATTTTAATGAAATTTTCATTGTGAATATAAATAGTTGAGTTTTGAATTTTTGAATTTTTTTTTTTGAAAAATATCTAATATTTGCGTAAATATGGCTTCTTGAATTTTTTGAGAAAAGTAGGTTCGTGTTGCATTCAAAAAATTGTATAAAATCTTCTACTTTACGTAGAACCTTCAAATATGGCTTATTGGAAAGGTATCCTAGAAAAAATAGTGCGAGAAACATCCTGGCGAAAAGGATGAAAAGGATCATTTCAGTGTCCTTTATCCTTGAATATTTCAAAATGCACACCTTCGATTTTCTTAATTTTTTTTATATATTGGAAACAATTATGTAACTACAGCTGTCCAAAATTTCAAAGTGGAGAAATTTTTAAGGGTACGTAATACTATAACCGCCAAAGAAAATATAAAGAAAATGGTACTGACACAAGATGAAACTTTCAATATATGTTTGATATGAAATAACTTGATGGTGGCGCTGCGTTTTTTTTTCGCAAAATCAGTTATGGGTAATTATTTTTATGATTTTTATTTTTTAAACGAAATAGTACTTCAATTTGCTGGCGGCATGAACAATTAGGATTATTTTGGGTTTTCCCTACATCTAGGGTTTCTCGCACATATTATACTGTTCATATATTTTTAATTACTTCCTTTGTTTGTCTATTTTGCATATTTTTACAATTTAAAATTAGGGTTAATTGCAATGCCTGTAGTTTACATTGATTCCAAGAAGTTGCTTTCAAGGTATAGTTCGGAAGTTTTTGTCATATAGACAAACATTTTTGTGAAATGGACACTCCAAGAAGAAAGTTAAACAAGTTTACTAGCGTGCTGTCCAAAAATGTATTTAAAATTAAGCAGGAGCCACTCACAGAAGAAATAAAAACAAATAATGAATTATCTATAGTAAATAATATCAAAGAAGAATATTCAAAAGCTAAAGAAAAGGAAACAAAGTGTTTACTTTTATCACTTTCGCCGACGAAATGGTCACGTGACAACTTAGGGTCCGAATTTAAAAAATTAGATGAGGTTATACTTCCCAGAAAAGGCCAAGAAATATGGCTTCACATGTCGCTGGTCTCATAAAATCATTCTACTGCAGCAATGCAAAAAGCAGACTGCCTAAATACTTCAATTTAGCGGAAGCATCGGAAACATATTCTGTATTTGTATGCGTTAAATTAATGATTAAGGGATCAAAAATAAATTCATCATCGGGGCACTACAGTCCAAATCGAGCCTTAGCCTCCTTAATTCTTCGCCTCTATTCGTCTCGGTTCAGTGACCGCGTCCTCCAGTTCGGTGCTCCCAGAAGTGAATTGAATCTATTGAATCCTCCCACCGCTTGCGTGGCTTACCAACTGGCCTGGCTTCGCTCGCTCACCCTTTGAGAGACCGTTTGGGGATTCGATTGTTGCTCATTCTTTCGACGTGGCCAGCCCATTGTAATTTTTGTAGTCCTATGACGGTAGAGACTTCCGTCTCGGCATATATGGTATACAGCTCGTTGTTATATCGGATTCGCCATCCATCTTCTTCCCCGATTGGACCGAGGATCCTTCGCAATACCCTTCTCTCGAACGTATTCAAGGCTTTTTCAGACGCCTGGGCCATTGTCCAGGTTTCGCTTCCGTAGCATAGCACAGGTCTTATAATTGTTTTATAGATGCGAAGCTTCATATTCCTGTGTATGCATCGAAATTTCAAAGTGGGAAGCACCGGAAAAAATGTCTTATTGGCTGATTGAATCCATCGTTTGATTTCGTCAAGCTCATTCTTATCCTTCGAGAGGTTCGTCCCTAGGTACACGAAGCTGTCCACGTTTTCAAGATTATAGTCGCCTATCGTTATGTTTTGTCTTATTGGCGGCCTTTTCCTTGATTGAGTCATAACTTTCCGATATACGCTTGGTTAATTATAAGGATTTTTTATCTCTGATGATATGCTCTCTTCCACAAACAGATTGGTATTTTGGTAGCTGCCAGGATTGCCATGGATCAGCCGTTATTCTAAGTACATGTGAAAAAATTTTGAGGAAAATTGCATCAGTGGTGTTAGTTATAAGCAATGGACTTATACAGACCGTTCTACGTTCGAAACTAGATTAGAATCTTCTTCAGGCTTTAAATAACATTACAAAACCGTTTTTAAATCTATTTTTAAACATGAAACTCTTTCGTACCGTATTTTGTATAAATTTTCTTTAACGGTTATATTATTCTACTCTTTTAAAAATTTCTTACGACTGTATTTTTACGAGCTCCACTTTGAAATTTTACGCAATTGTAGTTTATATAACTGTATACAATATATAAAAAAAATTAAGCAAATCGAAGCTGTGTATTTTGAAATATTCCAGGATAAAGGACTCTGTAATGATCCTTTTTATCCTTTTTGGCTAGGATGTTTTTCACACTATTTTTTCTAGGATACCTACAGCTTACCCTTTCCAACATGCCATATTTGAAGGCTGTACGTAAAGTAGAACATTTTATGCAATTTTTTGAATGCAACGCGAACCGACGTTTCTCGAAAACTTCAAGAGGTCATATTTCCGCAAATATACCATATTTTCCAAAAATATGTCATTTCCGATAATAAGCTCATCAGCGCTTATGGATAACAAAATATTCCGAAATTCCAAGGAGGTAAGTTCAAAAATTTTCTGAAAATTGGTCGATTTTCTATGGAATTATCCGTAAAAATAAATAAAACTTTGATGGATCTTTTGGCTGTACTTTACTACATTACTTTTTCATTTAAGTTTGAAAATATGTTCAATTTAAACTAGACTTCGAACTCATGTCTGGCTGATTAGATATAGTAAAAAAAACACATGCCAATTAGCTTCATTCACAAATTTAGAACCAATGTGTATACGAGTGTCGACTGGTTAGTTCCACGACTCATTTTACTCTTGATTCAACTCCGGTACTTATTAAGCGGTACGCGGTGTCTCGTTCGAACCTGGATTTGAGCCAATACTGCAAACCAATATTCTATCGACTTGACGATATGAGCTGTCATAAATGAAAAATTGTGCTTTTGGGTTTGCCCAGTGTCCATCAAATTATCCACTGACCTACAGGAAATTATAAAAGTATTCAAATTTATGCGACACACTTTCCTTGAAAAAACACGTGAATCAATATATTACGGCAAGGACATCTGAAAATACCACTTCGTTAAAATAAACACTTTTATGGCAGCCATCTCAGAACGAGATTCAATTTTATCGAATCAAACTTTGTTACAGACTGCCCGACGACTATTACATGCAACCAACCCATATGTAGGTTTCCCTCCAACGCATCACCATAGACGAGGAGTAGAATATCTTTTAGCAACAAGACCAGCTGGTGATAAAATGAAAAAGTCTTTTCGCTGGAAAGATGAAAAACATAGCAGAATACTGTTATTTAACTGCAGAATCGATCGAAATTCGTATTTGAATTTCCTTCAATGTATTTTATTTATCGTTTCCTTTCACCCTTCGGTGTCCTTTTCAAACATAATTTTCAATGAAAATTTATCAAAGCTCCAGTTCAGACATTCACCCCCATTTGAGTTGCATACATAAAAATAACATTCTTGGGACTGGGATTTTTTGCGACTATTTGTTGGTGGTTCGTCATCTGGTCTTACAGTATTTATCCTAGTGGTTAGTGTGCTCCGTAATGGTAATTTGCCAGCGAAAAATGTCGGTAAACAGAAGAGATTTCTGAAACAAAGAATCTTGCTTGATTCCCACATTTTTCAACCGCAAGGTAAATATACTATTCCGGTAATACCAGAAGAATGGATTTGCTTGCAAGGCATAGACAAAGCGAATTCACAAGAATTTAGGTTTATAATTCGCTGAATAAACTGTGCGTGAAAGATGTGATTTACTTGTTGTTTATTCAGTAAATCACGTAGCGAATCCAGGTCGTGGTATTTGAATGTCCAAATAATGTAGCTAGCTAGCGAATTCAGGCATCTTGGAAATTATTTTAGCTATTTACGAAAGCTCCGCGGGTCATACCACTCAGGAATGTTAAACGTTTTGTCCTGTTATCTGTTTAACTCGGTTTAATTGTATTTTGTAGAATTATCGGAAACCGACATTTGAAGAATATTTCGTGATATAATTGCAAATTGGTGAATTTTGAGGTACCCCTATGTATATTTTTATGAACAAATATTTTATTTATAAAAAAGGAAGCAAAATGGAATTGAAAAATGTTTTATGCTTGTTTATGATGAAGAATTGGAAATTGTTAGCAGTCCGTGAACACCAATCGAAGCTGACGGGTATCTGCTACTGTAAATTCAGCTGCATTGATTTATGGATTTTTTTTATTTATGGTTTTTTTTTTACTCAATAGAGCAATAAAAATTTTTTTGGTACAAAAGGTCATTAGGATTTTCCATTCAAGGATCCTTCAAATGACTTTGAGTATATGCGCATCAATAGGCTAGGCAAAAAAGTCCGTGAACACATGTTTTAATGAAGGTACTGAAGCAGTTTGGGAAAACATTTATTGCTTTAACCCTCCGAGTATACACCTATTTTTTCGATTATGGAGAACACTTGGGGTCAAATTGACCCCAAGCACTTTTGAACGTCTATAGAATTGCCGCCACTGAAGATTTTAATTTGAAAAAATTTGTAGGTATAGTTTGAGACCTTTTCTAGTAGTTCTTATTCATATGACGTGCCTTAAATGTCCTTAACATACCTAAAAAAAATTCGCGAAAAACAGTTTTGCCGAAAATCAGGTTTTTTTTTTACTATAAAATCGTGATTTTTTTAATTTTCAATATTTTTGGCTAAAAATTTAGACAGATACTCTCAAGATATGACAAAATCATAAAAAAATTAGATGTATATTGGACCTTTAGAAAAGTATTTATTTTGCATATTTACGGTGGCGATTTTGAAGGTTTTTTATATTTGCATATTTAAAAAAAAAAATTAATAAATTTATTGATTTTTAATATTTTGAGCTTAAAATTTATATGGTTAGAATAATACAAAAATCATCCCTATACAAAGGGTTGCAAAACAGATATTCGTTTCGCATATTGGTAGTAGTAATTTTGAGGGTATGAAAAATAATGATTTTTTTCATTTTTGAATAGAAAAAACTATTTTTTATTCATTAAAATATATACAAATATTGACAAAATAAAGAAGAAATTGAAAAATTATTCATATCCAACACAATCATTACATAAAAATGCCCGATGCTCGTCGCACATCGGTCGATCGCAAGATGCGCACACATCTTTTGTTTTGTGGTCATGTTTTCGAGAGAACAAAAAACATCTTGCTCTTTTATTGAGCTTTGGGCGTTCTGAAGGAACATTTAGGATATTTATGCCTAAAATCTTCTCGATCCCTTTTCGAATGTCTACACGTAGAATGGTATTATTTAATTTTTCTCGTGAATATGGCTCGACGAGGTGAGCCACAACTTCTTTCAAGACAGCAATGGCAGATTTATTTTTGGTAGCGTCAGTGTCAGTGTCTATCGATAGACCGATAGACACTGAAGAAGAAGAGGGCAGATTACCCTCGAAATATCGATATTTGTCACAAAAACTAAATATATCTAGCTTCGAAAGGAAAAATCGGTTTTTTAAAAACAGTTTTTACTAGCTGGAAAAAATTGGTACATATTAAAAACAATTATTTTTTGGCTATTTTAAATAAATCTATCGATTTATAAAGTAAAAAAAAATATTGAATTTTTCCTCAAAATTGACGTCGAGTACACATGGGGTCTATTTGACCCCTTGATCTGCTTCAAAGGCTTCTCAACGACGACTGACGACATGGGACTGTATGAGAACGGTTTAAACTAAAAGTCAAGGCACAGAAATACACTAAGGAACCTACAGTACCCCCCTTTTCCCGCAGGCCTAAGCGCTGCGATTGGTCAAAAAGGTCTCTGGGGTCAATTTGACCCCCTGTGTTCTCGGAGGGTTAAACTTTGATTACTTATGACACATGGTTTAGAGAGATAGAAGGTATGAGTCCTTCCAAAATTTGAATCCATTTTAGTTCTTCGATAGCTACGAAAATGGAAGTTTCTGAATCGGTTCGAGAATTAATAGTTAACCTACGAAGAGAGGGAAAAAGTATCCGCGAAATCGGCAAAATTGTTGGCAAAAATCCTTCTACCGTACATAAAATTATAAAACGTTTTGAAGAATTAGGATGCGCAGCCAGCAGGCCTTGTACTGGACACCCGCCCATAAACGAGAGATTTTAAAAGTGATTCGTGAGAAATCGGGTACAAGTGCATTGACAATCGCGCAAAACATGTCGCAGGATTATGGAGTGACAGTTACACCACAAACTATCCGTAACCATTTGCACAAAAGTGGCTTTCACGGTCGAGTCCCAAGGAGGAAGCCATTTATAAATAAACTTAATCGGAAACACCGTCTCGAGTTTGCTAAGGAACACCTACACAAGCCTCCTTCGTTCTGGAAACGTGTTATTTTTTTCGGACGAGAGCAAATTCAATTTATTTGGGTTCGACGGATGACAGAAAGTATGGCAGAAACCGAAGGAAGCCCTACAACACAAAAACCTCAGACCTACGGTGAAACACGGCGGAGAAAATATAATGGTGTGGAGATGTATGAGTGCTGGAGGAGTGGGTAAACTACACATAATTGAAGGTATTATAAATCAGCATATGTACCTTGATATTCTGAGCGACAATTTATTTGAGAGTGCCAGAAAATTTGGATTAGAGGAAACTTATTTTTTTGAACAAGATAACGAACCCAAGCATACTGCCCGAAAGGTTCAAGAATGGTTGCTTTATAGAGTAGGTCGACTTCTCAAAACCCCTCCACAATCACTAGACCTGAATCCCATTGAGCATTTGTGGGATGAAATTAATAGGAGAATTCGTAAACGTCCGCTAAAATCCTTGCAGGATTTGAAAAGAGTCATCAAGGAAGAATGGGATCAAATTCCGGCAGAAATTACAACGAAACAAGTTGCATCGATGCAAGCACGTCTCCTGGAAATAATCAAAAACAAAGGTGGCCCAACATCGTTTTGACTTAAATTTAAACTTAATTTTTTTAGTTTATAAATTACTACTTATATTGTGTTCAGAGACTTTTTTTGCAATATTTTTTAACCTTTTTTGATTTCCAAATTTTTGGGAATTTTTCAGGCATAAAAATATTAATGCTTAGTTTTACAAATATAATTTGTGCTTTTTAAGATACAAACAAAATGTTTTTTTTTTTTGAAAATATTGCTTGTATGACCCTTGTAGTGAATTCAGATCATTTACTTATGAGTGTTCACGAAATTTTTTTGCCCAGTGTATATAAGCACTAAGTCTAAAAGTAGGCAAGAATTATTGTTATAGCTTTTGACGGAAACATCGGATCATCACGGAAGTCGCGTAGCATATTGATGTTGACCAAACCCATCGATGCATGATTTTTTTATAGGTGTTGCGGAAAACCTTGTAACTACGGCAAGGACGTGAAAAAAATCGTTGAAATCAAAGACCCTCCTCAAAATTTGAAAAAAAAAAAATTAAAATAAAATTAAAACAGTTGATAAATCTTACATTTCATGCAATCAGTATAAGTTATTTTGCAAGTTTCAATACAGTCATTGAATCAAAATGGTACATGACGTTTGAAATACGTTGGCTGTAATATGGAGCACGTAGTGGCCACTCAACAATAACTACCATCTACGAAGTACTCGATGCAGTAGAGCGAGTCGAGGCTCAATGTCATCAGGTCAGGTTCTTCTTTTCGTTAGCATGACCATCTCAGTTTTTGTTATCGCCAGCTGGAAATAATGGTTTTCTAGCCAGCCCTCGATTCTGCTCATTGCATGATTTAATTTGAGCTGAGCAAGTTGGGAGTTTCTGGAGGTAGTAGCAGGGGTAACCGCAGTCGATTTATGGTCGAACGAGCGCACGGAAGTCTTTCTGAACAGCACAGAAGTGGGAAGAGGCGTTGCAGCTGCTCAAACACGAGCGCGAACGCTTGATTTTTTGAAGAACAACAGGGGCTTGGACGACTAGGCTGATCCGCGCTATAAAACCTTGGCTTAGACGTGACCACGGTGACATACATTTCTACCTGAGCCAATTTCTATCAGGTCATGGCTACTCTAGAAAATACCTTTATAAAATGGGATAAATGATGATAAAATACTGCAAATGCTGATAATGTGTGTTCCGCTTCAGAAGAGAACGGGAAGTGTTCTTGTCAGAAACTGGCCCTGCGACCCCAGAAATGATTGTGGAGGCGATGCTTCGTTCAAAAGATGCTTGGGTATGTTTATTAGTGTATGCAGATACAGTACTGCAGCTGAAAAGAGAAGAGAGTTGCCTTACAGACCTCCTGACAAAACGAAAGTTGCCACGGGGGTACCTGATAGATGCTAATGGCACAGCCGACTCGAAGTAATGCGAAATTGGATCTGGCTCGGACTCCTGTAGTCAGCGAGTGATGTTTTTTAGTGAGTAAAAATCTTACATAATCCTGCATCTTTCGCAGGAAACCAATGAAAGTTTCTCAAAACCCGTTCAAAAAACAAAAAAACAAACAAATTGAGTACGCGTGGTAAAATATGTACACTGAAGGAAAAAGTCGTGGTTGATTTGACTATTATTGATAGTACTGCAACAATTCATTCAAAATTGTCGAATTAACTACGAAAAATGGTTCTTTCTACTATGCTAAAATAGTTCATTTGACCATACAAAAGTAGTTGAGTTTGCTGATACAAAAAATATCGAAACCTTCGAGGATTCCACTGTGTTAATTGGTTCATAAGTATGATAAATGGTTGATCTGTAGAAAAAAGAGCATCAATTCGTTTAATACTCCAAAATATTGAATTATCAACAATTTTCATAGTAAGCGAACCACTCAACAATTGTTAAATTCAACAAACATAATTCCACACCACAGACTTAAGTCATTTACTATTTCGTACTATGCATATTGTTGGAATACCATTGTTTGTGGTTGCTTACTGTTTTTGCATCACGGACGTTGTTTATCAACCACGCGTCATGGTACATAAAAGTAATCAACCATTTTCTTATAGTTGTTTTAACTATAGCCCGTAGTTGGCGCAAAAATCATCATCATCGCGGCACTACAGCTCGAATCGAGCCTTAGCCTCCTTAATAGTTCGCCTCCATTCGTCTCGGTTCAGTGACCGCGTCCTCCAGTTCAGTGCTCCCAAAAGTGACCTGCTGTCAGCATCTATCGAGTCCTCCCATCGCTTGCGCGGCTTACCGACTGGCCTGGCTCCGCTCGCTCGCCCCTTGAGAGATCTTTTGGGGATTCGATTGTCGCTCATTCGTTCGACGTGGCCAGCCCATTGTAGTTTTTGGAGTCGTATGACGGTAGAGACTTCCGGCTCGTCATACATGGTATACAGCTCGTTGTTGTATCGGGTTCGCCATCCATCTTCTTCCCGTATTGGACCGAGGATCCTTCGCAATACCCTTCTCTCAAACGTATTTAAGGCTTTTTCAGATGCCTGGGTTAGCGTCCAGGTTTCACTTCCGTAGCATAGCACAGGTCTAATAATTGTTTTATAGATGCGGAGCTTCGTATTTCTGTGTACGCATCGAGATTTTAGAGTGGGAAGCACCGAAAAGAATGTCTTATTGGCTAATTGAATCCGTCGTTTGATTTCGTCAAGCTCATTCCCATCCTTCGAGAGGTTCGTCCCTAGGTATACGAAGTTGTCTACATTTTCAAGGTTATAGTCCCCTATCGTTATGTTTTGTCTTATTAGCGTCCTTTTCCTTGATTGAGTCATAACTTTTGTTTTCTGTTCGTTAATTTGAAGACCAACTTCCTTGGCGGTTTCGTCTAGAGCTACAAATACTTCCTTGGCGTCGTTGAACGAACGTGACATAATGTTGATGTCATCAGCGTAAGCTACTAGCTGTGTCAACTTAAATAATAGAGTTCCTCTCGTGTCAACGGGGATTTTTCTGATGACATATTCAAGTGCTAAGTTAAAGAGCACCGGAGCTAATCCAGCCCTGTATTCGTCGAAAACGAGTCGGTCATATTATTCTGGATCAGCACTTGTGACGTGGAGTCGGTCATGGTCATTTTCACTAGGCGTACCAACTTTGCTGGGATTCCGAACTGCAGCATGATGTTATATAATGCAGTTCGGTTGATGCTGTCGTACGCTTGTTTGAAGTCGACGAATATTTGATGGACATCAATGTTGAATTCCCAGCATTTTTCCAAAATTTGTTTGACCGTGAATATTTG
Source organism: Nemotelus nigrinus (assembly GCA_947369275.1). Classification (NCBI taxonomy): domain Eukaryota; kingdom Metazoa; phylum Arthropoda; class Insecta; order Diptera; family Stratiomyidae; genus Nemotelus; species Nemotelus nigrinus. Next base: position 42,529,917 of record OX376373.1, on the reverse strand, counting down.
GTCAGTTGTCGATCTTCCACGTCTGAAACCACCTTGATATTCACCAAGAATTTTCTCAGCGTGATGGGAAATCCTTAACTCTAAAATTTTTGTCAAGAGCTTGTACGACGTACAAAGTAGTAATATGCCCCTGTAGTTTTCGCATAGCAATTTATCTCCTTTCTTGTGAATGGGACATATAACGCTTTTTCGCCACTTTTTTTTTTTTTTTGTTTTTTTTTTTGACGCAAAAATAACTAAGGAAAATTGTTGATTTAACCAAGATTTTTCTCTCAATGTAGCATTCTTGATGTTCAGGGTCCTGTGTAATCTTCTGTTGGTTTGAAATTGCTCCAAAATAAATACTGTTGGACAAAATTGGTCATAATTGTGATTTCTGTCCATGATAATTATAGAACGTCCTCAATTTGTAGAAATATTTTGAGAGCACAGAAGTTCATCTGTAAAGATCATGGTCGTTTTCAAATTTAAACTCGAATAGTGGCATATATATTCCATTAGGCTCAATAATACTATGATACTTATGATAAATTACTCAAAAATTTACAACGGCTATACCGAGACACTCTTTGAAAAATCGAATTTAACCCTTTTTGAATAAAGCTTGAATAAAGCACTTTATAAAGCTCCATAAGAATGTCAGAAAGATTTACTTCTGTCACATTTTTGTTATAAATCAAGATCTAGGAATGTTCAAAACTTCTGCTCTCATGTACATTCAGAAATAGACACAAAAAATATTAATTTCAAATTGTAACTAATCTAGCTTAAATTGAAAATAATTATCAGCTCAACGATCGCAGCAATCAATGTCACATATTAAATGAAAAAATCATCAGTAAACATTCTACAAGTACCCAATCTGGTATATCTTATACTGTCAATAGATAATATTCTCATCCCTTACAAAGCAATGACTAGACTTACTGACGTCAAGCAAATGCCAAAGTGCAATTTATAAGTTAATTCTTGGGTACTGCAACGGCTAAGAACAATATAATGTAAGATGATATTCCGAAACCAGGATGATATCTGATGATGATATCTCTAAACCATTATCCTGCACAAGTAATATTCTCATTCTCTGTTTGCGAAACTTAGCCGGCTTGTGTTGTTTCACCCCGGATTGCGATGATTTAAATGTCACGAAATTTCTATTGCATGCATATCTTTGCAGACAATGGTTTTTTCGTCAATGCTTTGATCTTCCTTTGCATCCTTCCCACGAGAAATCTGCAGCTTCGCAGTTGTTATCTGTTTATTTCAGTGACTGCGAATCAGCTTTTCAAAAACTTCGCATGACTCACAGTCTGAAAACTTGTATTTTCGTCTGACACTAATTTTTCTAGAAATCCAATACCAAGCTCTTGACCTTTTTCAACAACCATCTCCAAACTTTTCCCAAAAATATTTGTCATATTTTCATCCTCGTCCTTACTTGCTTCGAAGGTAGAATTACGCCATTCAAACTTCAAAAGATGCTGCATTTCGATATCAGACTAGCCTTTTACGTTTAGTTTCATTGCTGTAATAACGATATTTTTACTGGCGACTTGGTTTCAAGTCGTGCACAAACAACTTTCATTTTTCGCAAAATCTATGTGTTCTTAAAATTGCTTTCATTAACTGTTTGCCTTCGCAATATGAACACAAGTGCAATTTGCTCATGAAATAATAAATAACTTTGACTAGTCAAACGGTAATTTTTCTATTTGCTTTGCTTTGAATTTTGGTTGGCGAATTCGCTAAGAAATACAATATTAACGAATTCGCCGACTTTGCCAAAAGTTGTATACAATTATTTGAAGATGCTTTGTAGCTGAAAAGGTTATTAAAGTAATCCAAAACGCGAGGAACTAATTGCATAATTACTTTATGAACCATTTGTATTTTTTAGTTGCATGCGCTGAAATAGTTATTATTTTTGATAGTCGTAATTAATATCCTAAATTGTCAAAATTTGCTAAAGTATCGAATTGCAAGCAGTGGTGAAAAAATCGGTAAACTGAAACTCTGTAGTCATACAGTGCGCGAAATAATTATATCGGACAAAGAGAATATCAGGAAACTTATTTGCTAGCTACTGATTCAAAAATTAAAAATTTAGTTTTATGTTTCATGCAATGATAATAAAGCAACAGCGGATTATATCTTCAACTATTTAATTTTTTGTAGCCAGGAAAATACAATATTTACAATGCATGAACGAAATAATTATAACGGACAAATCACATAAAAATGTTTATAAGTATTTTATTTCAAAAATTAAAAACAATAATTAACACCAAAAGAAATCTTAATAATCTATAGGGTTTCCCTTATTTTTTATCACTTTGCATTAACGACGGGGCATGGAATTAACAAGGGATTGAAGAACAGATGTTCCAATTTGATTCCATTCCTTTATAATGGCCGTTTTTAGCTCTAATATGGTGTCAAACTGACGACCTTGTGAATAGACTTGTTGCGATAAGATACCCCATAGATTTTCCATGGGGTTCAAATCAGGGCTTATAGCAGACCACTTTAATAGCGGTATGTTCCGCGACTCAAAAAAAAAGTTTCGTGAACGTCGCAGAGTGTATAGGTGCGTTGTCTTACTGAAACAGCCAGTCGTCTCTCCATAAATCCTCTGCAAAAGTAATAAGCACGTCGTCCAAGAGTTCAACATACTTAGCTGAGTTCATTTTATGTGAAATAAAACAAATTTCAGTCTTTCCCCGAGAGCCAAATTCAGCCCATATCATGAGGGAGCCTCCTTGAAAGTTCCCTCTATGACACGTTTGCCGTTCTTTACGGACATCTCTCCAATATCCATGACAGCCATCAGGCCCGGCTAAATTGCATTTTTTTTCATCACTAAATATGACAGAATCCCATTCATTTGTCCAAAATTTATACCGTTAAGCAAATTCTAAACGTGCGAATTTATGACGTGGCAGAAGCCTTGGTATTTGCTAGCGTTTTCCATATTTAACATTTTCACTATTCTTCAGAATCTGCTGAACCCTTCGCGTAGTGATGGGAAGATTCAATTGAAACCGTATTTGTGAGGGATTTAGCTTTTTATTAACAGCCAGCCGTTTTATCTCTCTTTTAGATCTCTCACTGACTTGAGACGGACGACCTGATCTCTTGATTTTGGCGTAATTTTCGGGATTTTTCAAGAAATTATTCACCGTACTTTTGTCCCTGTTCAACTTTTCAGCTATTCTTCTGATTGTTGTCCCGCAATCCCTACAAGCTAAAATTTTAGCCCGCTCTTCAGCAGTCAATATTGTCCCCCTTGGCATTTTTATTGATTCGAACTGTATTTTAAAAATTGCGAATTAAAAACTGCACGTGTAAATACTAATCTTCATTAGTAGGCTACGTATACCTTGGTGAACTAACTAGTCTTATAAATCTAGACGAATTATCAATTTTACACCTAGAAAATATACTTCACGCATAACTGTCCGCTATATTTAATTCGCACTAGTAATTTGGGCTTCTGAACAAAATTAAACACCAGCTGACTGCAACGAAAAATTAACAAGTAGCGTAAAGTGCCGTTACATTGCGGTCACTTGCAAAAATGATATGACGTTATCACAAATAGTGTGAGACGATTCATTTCCTCAGAAATACCTAGTGATGTTATAATTATTTCGCGCACTGTAGTTTCCGAGACCTGCATTTACTATTGAAAATCATTTAAAATACGATATCACTTGTCATCGCTACCAGCGATCTCGTTTTAATATTAAAAGATATGTAAGTATATGAAGTTTTCCATACAATTGGCAGGTGGAATCTGTTACCGGGAGCGTACATGCTTGAACATTTCAGAAAAATTCATCATTTCACCCTGCCATCAACATCCTTCCACTAACGAAACCTGTTTGATGAGCTTATGTTACATTTTTCATGTCAGAAAATAATTTAATTTCTGACAATTTCAGAGACCATAAAAATGTTAAGAGCACTGAAAAAGCTCAGCTAATAAGGTAAATTATGACAGCTGTAAATATGTTGAAAAATGTTCAACAACATGTACTTTTTAATGAAGGAATGTTCGCATCCATTGTAACTGAAATCAATTTCCTGATGAGAAACTTTTCCGTATCCGTTTCCGAAATAAAGGGAGATTCGCAGTGAAATTGGTAGAACATAAAATCTCTGCGGTGATAAGCTCGTTGTAATTCAATTAAACAATTCACAGTGCTATTGATAAATATGACTTTTATGCTTCCTCGATCTTTCCAGGCTTTTAATTTTTATAAAAAAATCCTTAATTCGAGCTATTTGCTAAGATACATATAAACATAGCTGTAAGACGAATCCGGAAAGGGAAAATGATCAAATGAAATACCATTCAGGCTTCGAAGCTCATTTCTAATCTTCCAGCGTTTCTGTTTTCTTGTTTAATAAACGTCATAAAGCACAAAAATCTTAATTGGCTAATCCTTGAGTTTATAATTTCCCTTTTTCTGTGTTAATAAAAATTAAATAAAAGATTAACACGTGTCAATCGCAAAGGACCGATAATACGGTGCCAGGAAGTAAACTTTCCTGACTTTGGAACGACGGTCATCTTCAATCAAATTAATTAAAATTCATAATGATTCTTTTCGAGAGTCATGAAAAATGTCCAAATAGAATCAGGACTTCAGAAGTAACTGAAGAAAACTCGCCACGTGTCGTAAAATCATTTTATACCAGGCCATCTTATCGAATTTTTATTGCTATTATTATTCATCTGGCGAGGCAAATTTACTTTTTTATTGCTGACTTCGGAATCGCATGGTGTTAGGCTCCTTTCACATTATGCGGTTCCGACCGTACGGCAAAAAACCGTACGGTGAAAATTCGAATGAGCAACATTTTCACACTATACGGTTTATGCGCGGTTTTTATTCGCCACAATCTCAGTTTGTGATTAAATGGTGAGCTGTTACCAAACGCATTTTTATCTATGGCATTAAGAGCACCAAAATCTGGGTGCATTTCTATGCAGACTTCATGCCAGGCATCTTTCGTTGCTTTTCTGTCTTTGTAGGTGTCCAGAAATTTATCCCACAGCTCAGGTCTGGCCTCCACAAGTGTAATCAAAACTTCTGCATCTATATCTGTCATTATTCTTTTGTCACTTTACACTTTACACTTTGTTAAACTGCAACTAAATTGGCTCAAGATTGACTGACCTTACGGTTTGAAACCATTTAATGTGAAAGCATGCACTTGGTCACATGCACTACTGAGTCTCCGGTCGCCGTTCGGCAGCCGTGGATTGCAGTGGCAGTGGACGGCTGCTACACGGTACGGCCACGGCATTTTGCCGTAACCGTGAAATGTGAAAGAGGCTATACTCTTCTTCACACCACTAGAAAATTGTCGCCGTACGGTCGGAACCGTATAATGTAAAAGCAGCCTTAGGCTGCTTTCACATTATACGGTTCCCACCGTACGGCAAAAAACCGTACGGTGATATTTAGCTTGTGACAAAAAAAACCGTACATAAACCGTATAGTGTGAACGTGTTGCTCATTCGGATTTATGCCGTACGGTGTTTTGCCGTACGGTGAAACCGTAAAGTGTGAAAGCAGCCTTAAAGTAGCCAAAAAAAACAAACGCTTTGTTTGATTTATTTTTTCTAAATTTACACTAAATTGAAAAAAAATATTTTCTTACTATTTTAAACCTGAAGCTAAAATTATGTATGTGAACTCGATACAGCTTATATTAGAACTAAACATAATTTGGAAGTATCAAAATCAGAGTTTTTTTGCAACTGATGATTTCGATTCAATTCGTGTTTTAGTAACAAAGAATGTCTTAGTTTTAATTGCAATGATTTGAACCGCTTACCGTTAATAATTTTAGTTCAGTTTAACTTGCATAGGCAGTATGTTTAAAAAGTATTGGAGTTTGATTAATATATCAAACTTTATTCAGATGTAATAATTTAGCACTATTGCTCTTCAAAGCTCTCCCCTGAAACTAATTCATACACCCTTCTCCTAACTGTTCTGCCATTGCCCGACCATTTACTTTATGCATGAGAAAGCTTGAGACTTAAGTTTAAAATGACATCAAGGGCAACCAAAAAATCACAAGACAAACGCAGCGCAGGTCTATTTGAAGATGGGGCGAGGTGGCACATCGTGGGGTGAGGTGGAACATTATGAATTTATTCCAGAAAAAAGCCTAGTGCATCAGAACTGCTAGAACACTGATTTTCTAAGAAATTATCTTTGAATGACTTACAAATGTGGATAGACGCAAAACACTTCTTTATAGTATCATATCAACCATTTCTTACTCAAAGCAACAAAAGTTATTTCCTGACAGCATCTCCTGTAGCACAAATGCTCAAATGAAAATGTCCAGTACTGGCAACATTTTTCCAAAGCAGCAGCAATAAGTCTACCATAACAAGTTCGAGCTAAAATCAACCTATCCTTTGAATTTTGTTTTCATCCAGGGATATCATCGAAGCTTTCAGCGATTAAACTATGTCGATTAAACATGATTAAACTATCCGAAAAATTTCGAAAACTCGGAAAATTTTAACATTGGTTGCATATGAACACAACATGAAATCATCTGTTGGTGCAATATTTACGTAAATGTCTGGTACTGGCGATCCTGTGTTAGCGCCATAGCCAAAAATGTAGCAAATCTGCTTCAAGTTAAGTAAAACCCACTTTGTGAATTTCATTTCAATTGGGTGACTACGTTAGAAGTTAAAGAGGTGAAAAGATTTTTAGGGTAACCACCCTCACTACTTTTTAAATATTCGAAACTTTAATATTTGTTGTTAATTGTCATTGCAGGATCATTCCAATTTGAAAATTTAATGACAACATCGCTTAGCAAAGAGCAAAAATTACTAAAGCTGGCAGCTCTTCCATGATTTTTCTACGGAATTCCTACGACAGCTGGTTTACAATAAGGTCTATTTACTGCATGAATTTCGTTTTGATTTCATTACTGAATCGGAAGCTATAGGGTTATAAATTTACAAGATTTAGGAGACAAAAACTACCATAGCTGGCAACTCTATTCTAATTTTTCTACCAAATGTGGTCTAAAGTAAGGTCCAAATATGGTGTGAATTTGACTAAAATCTGATGGCTGAATCGGAAGTTGTGGGCCAAAAAAGCAGTTTTTTCTCAGTGATTTGTCAATATGGCATCACTGCCGCAGGGTTGCCTGCATTTCAAAATCTCTTCTATCAGACCTGATCCTAGTGAATACCAACATGTCCTGTGAATTTCATAATGATTGGTTCACCTTGTCGTCAGTTCTCGTGAACAGAAGTTTCGACTGCTGAAAATAGAGGTAATTTGATGATGGGTTGCCGTTCTTGCGCAACGCGAAATTTTAAAAATTTCAAATTGTTATGGTGGACAAAGGCTGAAATTTATTAAAAATAGGATTTTTTTGTAAAAAGCAAAAAAATTTCAGAAGGGTCGATTATTTGATAGATTTTTTTTCACGTGCCTGCCATAGCTACAGGGTTTCCCCCACAGTTTTGAAAACCCATGTGTGCTAAGTTTTAGTCAACTCCAACATGTTCTGAGACTTTACGATGATCCAATATTGCCAGAAGTTATGACAAATCAAAATTTGAAAAAAATTCTTGCCTACTTTTAAGCACTTAGCACTAGCAAACGGCTCAAAATTTCCAATTAATAAAATAATTTTCCAGTAAGCATAAAATATAATAAGATTCTGCTCGCGTTGAGGAATAGTATGTGCATGTATCATCGGCGTACAGGGCTACTTTTGAATTGGACACATTGGGAATGTCTGCTATATATAAACTATACAATATTGGGGAGAATGGTGAACCTTGCGGGAGCCCAGCTTCTATTCTAACGCAGAAAGCTCTGCCATGAAAAATTGATGTAATAAGTTGTATGATGGGTAGTGGAATTTAAAATGCATGCATGGAGTTTGAAAATTAGTACCGCATGCCAGACTTTACCAGTGTCTTTTGTCACATGTAGTGGCTTGAAGCCAAATTGTACCTCCGGGATGATATATTTATTCTCAACTACCTCATTAAGCCGGCCATGAAGGAGACGCTCAGCGATTTGCCCTACGGAGAATAGGAGACTTATGGATCTTCAGTTTCGGGGGAAGTGAAGAAATTTACCCAGGTTTAGCACAACTGTTACAAATTCTGTCATCCAGACCTCAGGCATGCTTCTCGTTCAATTTTTACTGCAATTTTGTTTTTATGGCGAAAGTATTTGTTCATGCGCCAATAATTGTTATCCCCAGGTTCGATGCTGTGCAGAAAGTCGCCCCATTTCTCATTGCGGAACTGAGCGATCCGACAGCTAATGATGTTTGCAAGGCGATTCACTTCCGTTCTTAAAGTAGGGTCACTCATCCTATTAGCTCCGTAAAAAATCTTTTATATCTCTTGGGAGTTCGTAACGGTTCGTCTTCTTTATCGGAGTTTGAATGGTATTGTCCTCTTGTGCCTGCTTAATTTTGCCTGTTAGAGTTTCTATTACTCTATTTATGTCGCTGGCGGTTTCGAGCGTTTGTTTGAAATTTTCATTCGCGTTTGCGTCCCGCAAGGCATTCCATTTTGTTCTTGTCGTCATTCGCAGAAGCTCTTCAATGAAGACGTTTTCAATGATGAGGAGTACCGGCTTGTGGCCAGATGGAAGCTCATCGAAGGTAGTCAGTCGCGGATTATGATCGAAGTTTTGTGACAGTCCTATGCCTAGGACATTACTTTGAACTGTGCCGAAATGTGTAGGCTCGTCTGGGAGATGCAGGCCTATGTAGTTTTCCATGATTTTTTCTTTGTAGCTCAATTGCAGCTTGATTGCTTCTCACGTCTCCCCAGTGGCAATGATAGGCGTTTAGGTCTCTTGCAATAAATACAGGACTTTGGTGTTGGAATGGTTATTGATTGGCAATTCGTGGCATCATCTTTTTTGTTAATTTTGGTCAATCACGCATTGACGGCAATCCTGCAAGTATATTTTGACGTCAATTCTAACGTTTGTGTAAACAACTTTGTCAATTCCTTGCGCCAGTTGACATCAACAATTGACCTATTTGCAATCAGTGTAAATGTAGCATTACGCTAATCACTAATCACTTATCATCGATGAAGTGAAACCAACAAAATTTTTCATTTTTTTCTAACATAGTTTCGATAAAAATTCATGAAAATTTCAGTTTCAGCACTACATCAGATTTTATGTAAATAAATTTGCTACTTGCTTATTACAAGATAGAAATATGAAAGAAGTTGTACAAGTGTTATTTAACCCCCATAATATTGAAAAAAGGTATATTTTAGATTAGTGCTAAACTTGAATTAGCACTACTGAGTATATTATAGCAGAAAAACTGTCAACACAACACGTAAAAGCAATCCCGCGACAACCCTCGTACGGGTCTAGGGGTTGAAGTGAAGCTGGTAGAGAGCTTCATTACAATTTTTTAATCATTGTGGATACGAGTGTGGAGTGATTAGTTCCACGACTCACTTTACCCCTGATTTAAATCAGGTACCTAATTAGAGCTAGGTGAACTCAAAGCTTGGTGCGCGGACCCTCGTCCGAACCTGGATTCGAACCAGGGACACCACACGCAAGAAGCCAGTGCTCTACCCACTAGGCGATTCAAGCTCTCAACACAACACGTGCCCTTCAATTTTCTTCATTGAAAATTCTCGTATCATATTCAGCCATCAAGCTCTCCAGAGGGTTTTCGAAAGTTTAGATTTTTTTTTCTCTCTGTTAATCTTTTCATGTGAATCGTGAAAGGTTAACACTCTGTCATTCAGTTTCTCCGACAATTTTGATAGCTGAAGCTTGGAAATTTCAAAATATATACATATACCGTATTTTGATAGATCTTAGTAGATTGGAACATATCAGCTGCATGATATAATTTCAGAGTATCATATAATGTATGATTCATATATATCATTCATGTCTGTTGCAGAACTTTTTACTTCCAGTTAATTTGAAAGAATGTAGTGGGGCTAGAATGGTCCTCACATGTCAACAAATCCTCCGTAATATTCGTTCCTCAAGTCATGTCAGTCGCGCTTGCTTCTAGCTATATTCATAACGTATTAAGCCATTTTCACACACAATAAGAGAATATATGCCTATATCTAACAAACTGTCTATATCTGCCTTGATTTCGTATCTTTAGTCGACTGACACGTCGCTTTTAGATGTTTTTTTCCGTAGGTTTTGGCCGTGACAAGCGTGCAGATTAAGTGCGAACCTTGAGCATTTCACGTGAACATTTTCCAGAAATCGTTATCACATTTCATGCTTTAGCTACTAAATGAGTGACATTTTTCATATTTATAATATTTTGTGCGATGGCATTTCATTAGTCGTTTTGGTATCAGCTCATTGCATGCTCTTATATTTATTTCACTAGTAAACCGGATCCTAAATTGTTATGAATGATACTCGAATTCAGAGCTTGTCAAAAAATAATAAGACATTGAAAATGAATTCGTAGAAAATGTATGCTCTGTCGCTTAAAAAGCAGAAAGATACATTCAATAGACCCTATAATTAACATCTAATTTGTTCTTTGATTCTACTATTAGTGTGCAGCTCAAAAGAAAATGCTGGTATGTTATCGTCGAAAATGATAAAATGGTTTGGGGTGTGCGGGAAATCGGCGAAATAATAAGAATTAATCCATGCGAGCTAATGACCAAATATTTGTGATCCAAATTGCGTTTCAATTCTTCGGATGAAAGAAACTCATTGTAATTTGAGTACCGAGAAAAAATTTCTCCTATTTTCTCGAAATATTATGCGCATACATACATATGATGTACATACCAGCGTTGCCAGACGTCCGATTTTGGCGGGACGTCCCGATTTTTTAATCAAAATTAAATGTCCCGCGCGGGACAGGCTCAGTCCCGCTTTTCAGGGATAACTTGACCGTGCGTGCAGCGTGCTGAGGAAGCGCGGGCGGCTGGCACAGACAAGTGTGGACTAGCCGCCCGCCCGGCGCATAATAAAGATAAGCGCGCGGGAGAGAGAGGGTTGCGTCACGCAATCGGTGCGAGTGATCGCGACATCTTCTCTTTCTCTTTCGCTCTTTTCTTATTTCCAGTTGTTTATAAATTTCTATTTCGCGAGAACGTACGATTACGTACGAAGCGAATAACGAATACCGTTTTTTTAGTGCTTGGAAAGCAGTGACCAAGTAGTGAGTTGCATTGCGTGTGTAATTTAGTTTAATTACATTAAGCAAACATAAGTTTAAGTCTTTTACGTGTTTTTGTTCGTAAATTACTGGAGTTTACTTATTAGAATCGTTTAAAGATGAATAAAACCGATGGTGATGTTTCGGATTGCTCGGAACCGGAAAACATTACCCCAAGAAGAAAGTCAAACTAGGAAAACATCGCCTCACGAAATGCAGTAAAAATTGGCAGAATGATTATAATTGGTTGTGTATTGTGACGTCGGATGAGCATAAAGCTTACTGTAAATTGTGTTAAAAAGAGTATTTTGTTTCTCATGGTGGATTAAACGACGTATTGAAGCATTCAAAAACAAGTAGTCACTCGAAGGTCACGAGTTTTCGCGCTGTTATAGAAACATAACTAGCTATTTCTAGGCACCAGGTACTTCCACATTTGATCGTGATCGCGATGACATTATGTACAAAACGTCAGCCGCAGAAATTACTTCTATATATCACACCGTTAAACATTCGTTAAGCTACAATAGTATGGATTGTTTTCAAAAGTTATCATCTCTCATGTATGCCGATTCTAAGATAGCTAAGAATGTTAAATGTGGAAGGAAAAAGAGTGAAGCAATAGTTTATGAAGTATTGGCAAAAGAAGCTTTGAAGGACGTCATTCAAAATTTAAAAGAAGATTTAGTTTTTTCGATTTCTTCGGATGGAAACCGGAAAATGTTTCCAACATGTGTATGATATTTCAGTTTCGACAAAGGAATACAAAACAAATTAATAAATTTTATGGAGAGTAATGACGAAACTGCCGACCAAATAACGAAGGTACTTTGTGAAACATTGGATAAACATAACTTAAAATTATCGCAAGTAACATCATATGGTGCTGAAAATACAAATGTAAACTTTGGTTCAAATCATTCTGTTTTCATGAGTCTCGTTGCCCAAAATGAAAAAAAATATTAAAAGCTAACTGTTCAGTTCACATCTTGCATAACATGAGCAAATTTGCATGTGATAGATTAGACATCGATGTAGAAGCTATCATCTTAAAAATATACGGCAATTTTTCACATTCAGCTAAACGTCGTGCGGAATTGATGAAGATATTTGAAAATACGGAAATGGAGTGGGTCGAATTATTACGCCGCGTAAGTATAAGATTTCTGTCGCTCTGTCCTGCTGTTGAGAGAGTAATCAAAGTTTGGCCTGCTTTGAAAAGCTACTTTGATAAGCGAGAATCATGTGCGAAAGCCATTGAAAAGATTTTTTACTCTGAAGCAGAGGAAACCAAAACTCTAGCCTACTTGCATTTTGTTCATAATGTTATGAGTGCTTTTGGTACATTAGTGAAAGAGTCTCAGGGATATGATATTGCCATAACAGAAATGCATGAGTCATTCCGCTCAAGGCTGACTCTTCCGCTCAAGGCTGACTCTCCCGCTCCAGGCTGACTCAAAAGCCAGACGAAACAGATTTTAAATAAATTGGTTGAATCTGAACGGACCAAAGCCATCGAAGACTTCAAAACTTTTCACACAAATTGCCAACAATATATAGAGAAACGTTATAATTTTTCAGATGAAAATATTTTTTCTAGACTTTAATTCATAAACCTGGAAAGTGAAGTTAGTTTTGACATGATTGAAAATGCTGTATCTTTAATAAAATTGACAGGCGATATTTCGCTAGATAACTTATATGAAGAATTTAACTTGTTGAAATCATCCTTGGACGTATTAGTGGGAAATTGCAAAGACACAACTGCCACCATCGCACAGAAATGACACCAGCTCTTTCAACAGTTTCCAAAAAAATACTAGGAATATGTTTAAACCAGTATCTTTCATATTAAGTATCCCAACATCAAACTGCTTTTCTGAACGCGTTTTTTTTTCCAGATGAATTTAAAATGGTCGGAAGCCAGAAATAAATGCTCCGTAAATTTAATGAAAGCAGAATTACTCATTCAGTTTAATCTACAGCTATCCTCTGAAGAGTTCTTCATCTTTATTAAGGAGAAAAAGGAAACTTTAAAAGAAGTTAAATCTTCACAGAAATATAATGAATAAGTAATTCTTACAAATAATTATTCTCTTATTGTAAGTTGCAATTTGTAACACTCAATCCTCAGACTATTGTTTGAAACGCCATAGTTTTCTAATGAACAAAACTTTTTTGATTTTGATTTCTGTTTTTTTTTTTTATTATATTCATAAGACAAATAAGACGTAACTATGTAACGATAGGGTAAATCTGATTTAAAATATCATATTTTTATTAAAATACATTTTCTATAGCTATTTTTGCTATCTATTGTCACGTAAACGCAATTTGAACTCAAATAAAAAGATAAATATTTAAAAACTTCTGATTATATACGTTTTTTACTATGTCCCGCTTTCGACGAAAGAGTCCCGCTTTTTTTCACTCAAAAAGTTCCGAAATCCCGACTTGGCAAAAGAAAAATCTGGCAACGCTGGTACATACATATATTTATAATTCATATATTATCAAACATTGATCAAAACGCTAGTGGGATTTGTGCTTATACATAAATATTGTAAATAAGTTTACCCTGTTGGAGACAAGGTGATTTAAAAGCAGTGCTGCCACTTTGAATACCTTCGTATCATTTTGGATACGAATCGCATTTGAAAAATCTGGATGATACTATGATACGTTGTCCCCAAAATGGATACTTTTTTCATCAATTTTAAAATACCTATATGAAAACTTGTGTTCATAACAGTCACTTTTTTCCAATTTCCAATACATTAGATTTCAAATAGAAAAGTTTGATTGTACAATTTTACCATACTGTTATATTTATCCACTTCAAATGGAAGTAGGAGCATTTTCTTTCGAAAAAGTTTGGCGTTCTATTCAAAATAGGCATTAGCATGATGTGACTCAAGAAACGGACAAGAGAGCAAATGCATCTGAAAAGGTAGCTCAGGAACTATCAAAAATGTACAATAATTTATAATATATATAATACTTTATAATGTACAATAATTTATATAGAGCTAAGTAGGTGAATTCTTCCAACCCTCAAAATATATAGGCCGCTGCTGAAAAATATGTTATTCCAATACTGAATGCATTTCCCATCTTACCTAAGAGCTAGGTTAGGTTGTACTGGCTGGCACATGGCCACTTACCTAAGAGCTATGCAGCAGTCTTTGAAGAATTTCGAATGATTTCATTGCAAAATTGCAAAATCCTTTCCAAAATCTTAAGCAGGACAAAGTTAAGGCTTATTGGACGATAATCCTTTGGCTTTACATGAAAAATTTTCCCTGCTTTACGGATAAACACAACTCTAGTTTCCCGCCAGCCGGTGAGAACATACAATAAGCGCAGACAAGCGTTATAAATCTCTCTGAGCCATAGTATCGAAACTTCCATGGTCTGCTGGATATCAGCAGCATGAACGAAAGAACGTTTAGAGTACCTGCGCTCGAACTAGTCTAAATGCCCTCAGGGTTCATGATGCACCACATAGCTTTCGGTGTCGTGCTTGAAACCCTACGAAGGTGATTTGCCTCGCTGATACTCTCCACGTTTTCACAGAAAGATCTCCATGAGGCCCTCTTTGCCTTGCGTACGGCATATTTAAAAGCCCTCCGCTTCGTTTTATACAGCGGCCAGTCATTAGACTTTTCGAGCTATTGAAATCCTTCCTACACTCTCTTCGCTAGGTGCTGATCTCCATGATCTGCTCAGCTGAGCTCCGGCCAGCCACGTTGAACGATATGTTCCTATTATCGGAGAATGAACACTCTTGTAAAACCCTAAAGTCACGGAGAAGATGCGAGTGCCGCCCACTTCCCAAGGTAACGTCAAGAACCTCTTTACGGTTTGAGTAAAAGAAGGTCGGTTCGCTGCTAGTATTGGCGATGAAAAGGTGGTGGGCAATGATGAAATCAAAAAGTTCCTCACCTCGGCCATTTGAGTTAGAGCTACCCTCTACTTCATTATGAGCATTAGAGTCTGCATCCATTGGCACGTAACCCGCAAACCCGTTGTTGGCAACCCATGGTTCTTGGATTAGGATTAGCTCTTCCTCTGTCCTAGACAAGCGGAGAAGCAGGGCAGCTGATGCTGCTTTGGTATGGTGTGGAGATCCGCAGTACCTTCACCATCATTCATTGTTGATAAGGGTTAGGTCGAGGTCCCTCCCCTCGGACATAGAAGCTGCCCAAATCCATTCCTCTGCATCCAGAGTCATGAGGTCCAGGCAGTTACCCAACTCGGAGGTAGTCTCGACGCAGACTCCATCGGCATAGAGGATTCTACATCCGATTTTTCCTCAAACGTCGCCCTCAGACAGACGATAGTCCCCTCTTCAAGTAGTCCCCCGGCCATTCGAGCCACCTATTTTGAGTCAGGCTTTACATTTATCGGATATTCTGAAACAGAGCTCTTTGGCCTGTCACTTCCACAGATCCGTAGAGCCGATTTCTCGACTCCGTATCTGATATCGTCCTTACAGGGTATCTAAAACCGGCAGTGCTTCTTCATTTATAATGAAAAGGGCCTTCCGTCGATTATCTACTATTACCAGAAAATTTGAAACAACAATATTTTTAGCTTCTGCCGAGCTTTATGCATTTGATTTGTCAAAAGCTGAATGTGATTTTTGTCGATTTATGTTAAATGTCGAAAATGAAATAATATATTTCCGACCAAAATGGCTTTACAGAGCCATGAAGAGCTATTATACCAAGGTATTAATTTGATACGCATTGCTGAAATTGTAGATACGATGGATACGTTTTTCTTACTAATTTTGATGAATTAGGATACGATATAAAAGTTCTGAAGCGGCAGCACTGTTTAACAGGTGATAGTCACAAAAGTAAGTATACAGCCCAGTGTTGTGAGGCTTCCGTGGCCGAAATTCCCTCGCAAATGCTCGTTTTTCCTACAGAGCAGGTCGCGAATTCCCACGGTTTTCCCACGGAAAATATGTGAGCTATTCACCACATTTTTATATTTATATATCAATATCGCGCAAATGCCAATACTTATAAGAAAAAAACAACAGTTTCATCTATTTTGTACAGATCTATATTTGATTTATTACAGCGAAGAAAAAAAACATAGATTGATTTCGTGAAAAAAATCATGTTTAAACTAATCAAATAGATTTTGTGCATTGTGCAAATTGAAATGTTTGTCAGAAGGCTTGAAATGAATGCCGGTAACAGGTTTAAACTGGAAATTTGAGCAAATGCAACAAACTGCGTTCAGTGAGTCTTCGCTTATTCTGTTTCGCTTTAGAGTTTTTCTCTAAAGCGAATAGCCATAAAACTATGCGTTATCAATATTAGTTTTCAAGATATAATGATTTAAGTGAGTCAGGGTACAGGTCCGAAACAGTTTTATTGGCCACCCTGCAACTCCGTAGATTTTGAAAACTGGACCACCCTGTAGAACAATTTTTTGCTCAAAATATAGCAAGGAATGCCTCCTTACAATAGTTTCCACCGAGTACCAAACACCCTGTATTTGGTGGAAATTTTACGAAAGTGTTTCATTTCATTTAAACCATTTCTCCCACGATTTTGTTTTACGTGCAGCACTTTTTCCCTTTTCTCTTTTTCAAGTTTTAGAGGGCGAAAATTCCCATAAAAAGAGTACATTCCCACAATATCACAACACTGATACACCCCATAGTACATTGTATTCTTCTCAAATGCCAATGTTTATCGATTTCAAAGAAAAAAAATTTATTTTTCTGCCAAACTAAGAAATACAATAAGAATGAGCAAACAACCACACTTAAAGATATATCTGAGCTCAACTAAAAATAATACAAATATCATATCGCAAAATTAAGTATACATTATGAATAAAAAAAAAAAGAACTCTGTGACTTTTTTGTTTTAGCAAACAAATCTTAGTACTTTGTTGAGAGTATTCTTTGGTTTTTATAACGGTATTCAGCCTTGAAGGCACCGAATTGACGAAGTTTTGGGTTTCATTTTGGCTAATTGTATACCACTCTTCCTTAAGCGCACGTTTTTAATCATCCTTGGTTTTTACCTCGCATTTTCTTATTTGTCGGTCAAGACACCCTCATATAAGCTCAATTCCTTTTATATCCGGTGATTATGGCGGAGTTTCCAGCTGTCTCCGAACATTGTATGATAACCATTCCTTGATGGCATATGAAGTATGTTTAGGGTTCTTATTTGCAGGAAACCCAATTTTCTGGCACTCTCATGTAGTTGTTGCTCAAATCGACATATCAATAAATAAAAGATTCAATGAAAA
Organism: Nemotelus nigrinus; assembly: GCA_947369275.1. Taxonomy (NCBI): domain Eukaryota; kingdom Metazoa; phylum Arthropoda; class Insecta; order Diptera; family Stratiomyidae; genus Nemotelus; species Nemotelus nigrinus. The sequence continues at coordinate 42,512,424 of OX376373.1, read as the reverse complement.
CCAAATTTCCAACACCATATGCTGTCATGCACCCCCAAACCATTACAGACAACAGGGACGTCACACAACAGGGACGTCACACACAAAAAGCCACTGCTTTACCCACTAGGCTATTGTTAAAACTACGACGGATAGCACTTAAAGTGCTAAGTTTACCGTAATTATTTGACTCGAGTGACTGTGCAGATATTAACCAAGAGCCCAGGCGCACAGTAGAGGCAGTATTTTCAGGGAAATGTTTTTGTTTTTTTTTTTCAAATAAAATGTAAGATCGATGGATGCCACTTAGTTTTGTGATTAACTGCAAATCTTCATACACTGGCCCAAATAATGTTCGAACAATATAGAGTGAGCGAAATTGATTTAGCCACACCCTAGCTGTGTAATTAAATTCGCCATTTTCGGCGTAAAAAGAGTAAATAAACAAAAAATAGAGATTATTGTAATTTACATTTATTATTTTAAGATAATTTTAGAATGTTTACATATCCAAGTAACATCATCGCTTAAACTATACTAATAATGAAATCAAAACTAAACTCTATTCTAGAGCGAAATCGATTTAAACGCAACTAAATCTACTATATATTTACATTCAAATCTGAAGAAAAAAAAATATCTACTATGACCCCTATTTGTATTTATATCGGCAGAAATTTGATCTGGCATAGATTTTGTAATTTTTCAATTTCGCTTCACTTCACAACATTGTTTGATTTCATTGTTAGGGCTCTAAATATAAGGTGCCCAAAAAAATGCTTCTACAGCTAAAGGGTTGCTAGCATATTCATTAAACTTCTAAAGCCGGAATTACATGCTCGCCGAGTAATGCCAAATGAAGACAAGGTGAGTGTGTAAACGGTCTCCTTGTCTAGTCTCGGCTGTGTTTTTCATGGCAAGCACGCGTGTGTAAATGGTTTGCTCGTCGGCTCTTGTTTGTTTTACGAAGGGATAATGATCCTTTTATGCCCGATTTATACATTGGAACGAGCGTCTCGGGTACAAGAGTAAACAAGACTCAACAAGACATTGGACGAGACTCAACAAGACATAGGGTGTATTGTTTACTTAGGATATTGCACCGTACAACACGGACCATACACCATGCACCTTTCATAGGGTGAATTGTTTACTTAGGATATTGCACTTTGCATCTTTCGACAGTTGTGAGCTGTTTTGTTCAGTTCAGTGAACGATGACTGAGGTACGGGCTGTGGCTATTGCAACTGCCTGGTGTGCGTTGAGTTATTTCAATCTGGGACACGCAAACACATGTTTGAAGTCCCGGCGAAAAATTCGAAAATTTAAATGAGCACATGCTACCCTCTCGAATCCCTTTGACTTGATGCATAAAACCGACTTCGCTTCCAGCGGCTTCGAACTCGGACGAGACGGTCATAAACACTCAGGCACAGCAGTAAAAGGATCATTATCCCTTCGTAAAACAAACAAGAGCCGACGAGCAAACCATTTACACACGCGTGCTTGCCATGAAAAACACAGCCGAGACTAGACAAGGAGACCGTTTACACACTCACCTTGTCTTCATTTGGCATTACTCGGCGAGCATGTAATTCCGGCTTTACTGCTGTGCCTGAGTGTTTATGACCGTCTCGTCCGAGTTCGAAGCCGCTGGAAGCGAAGTCGGTTTTATGCATCAAGTCAAAGGGATTCGAGAGGGTAGCATGTGCTCATTTAAATTTTCGAATTTTTCGCCGGGACTTCAAACATGTGTTTGCGTGTCCCAGATTGAAATAACTCAACGCACACCAGGCAGTTGCAATAGCCACAGCCCGTACCTCAGTCATCGTTCACTGAACTGAACAAAACAGCTCACAACTGTCGAAAGATGCAAAGTGCAATATCCTAAGTAAACAATTCACCCTATGAAAGGTACATGGTGTATGGTCCGTGTTGTACGGTGCAATATCCTAAGTAAACAATACACCCTATGTCTTGTTGAGTCTCGTCCAATGTCTTGTTGAGTCTTGTTTACTCTTGTACCCGAGACGCTCGTTCCAATGTATAAATCGGGCATAACAGACTTGCTCCTATTGAAGACCAATGGATTCTGCCAATATCATTTCGGGTGCTGAAAAATAGGTAATTCGCCTTCGTTCTTGTGGGAAGCGAATTTTTGGCAAATTTAAAACTATAGTGGTGTAGTATCAAATTTTCATTGTTTGCTTTTTCCCACTTCTGGAGATACGGTATTTATTAAAGTTTGCTCATCCTTGCATCAACTGATTTTAACATAATCATATAAGGTAATGTTCACTCGGATTGGCTGCGAATTGTGTGATGTGACAGTGTGTATTGTGAAAAGTAAAATTACTCAGTATCCGGTCGTCATTTAAGATGGACTACAGAGTAATGGTTGATTGATTGCAGTACTTTGCTACTGTACCCATTTCCCAATTGCTGGAAAAATTTTTTTGGAAGAGTTACAACTCGTCCTTGTCCAGATGCCAAGTGTACGAGCAAGTTAAATATGAAGAAAAATGATTTTTTAAGCAAAGAAAATGGACTACTGAATTTCTTCGAAAATTAGTAAATATGTATAGTGAGTACTTTTAATTTATTCTCACAGATTGTGAAGCTGAATGAAATGAGAAAACTTGATTTTGTTGAAAAGACATGTGCCGCTTAGTGTGTGTGAAAAAAAATTTCGTCAGTTCTTAAAATCGAGTATTCTTCTGTCTAAAGTAATCATTTTTCGATTGGTTTACCTGTAAATTATGCAGCATTTTCCGCTGATTTAAATACTAGTTACTATAGCTTTTGCAGCTATGAAATAAATCGTGGCTGATAACGTAATGATAAATTAAATCCCGGAACACTTGCTTTCTAGTGCAGGACTGATGTGAATAATTCATATTCCTGATTAAAATGACATCAGGTGGATAGACTTCATGAGACTTAACATTTAAATTTTCCACACGAGTTACTTTGCAGCATTTGTACCATAGCAGCCACTTAGCTGTGATTCTGAAGCGCGATTAGCATGTTTGCTATCTCATGTAGAAATACATGTGCCTACAATAACAAGCACGATATGATAGTAATTTGAACGTGTCCTCTGAAGGGAGTACACGCGAACTGAACTGATAGCTAGAATGTAGTACCACGTTTTCAAATGAAAGTTTGACAAAGAAGCATCTCGCGATATTTAAATTCAGTTTAAAATGCAAATCATATCTGAAATACTGTTGTGAGCGTTTTCAAGGTACATGAATCGAAATAGGTATACATATATACTTTATACTTTGTATATATTTCGAATACCTTTCGAATACGAATGCCTTATAAATACATATGTACTTTCAGATAATGGAATTTGAATGTGCTTTTTTAAATTGTTAATAGAGTCTATTGAAAACAGGATGAATGAAAAAATTGCTATTAAAGAAAAAATCGCAACTGTAGTCAGCGTTTTTCCAGTTGGACTGTGTTTGCAAAAAAAAGAAAAGATAAATATGTATTATGCACCGTCAACTCGCTCGGCAGACTTATTTCACAATTTATAACCACATTTGCAAATTAATTTATTTCGCTCTTCAGGATATTTTTCAGTTGCTTCGTTATCAGTTGTTGTTTCTGGTCTGCTTTATCTTTCCCAGGCCACAGCCATGATTTAAAACCTTTTTATCTGAGTTTATTATTTTTCTTTCTTGATTTTTTTATTATTATTTAATTTGGGTTTATTGAACGCATATGTGATATGAAGAATATTGTGACTGAATTCATGCGAATTACCCTAAACATTCAATGGTCCAGTGGTATAGGTATCAAAATTTGTTGGTTGAAATTAAGCTGTTTAGACTCTTATCTTCGAACGTTAAGTACGTTAAGTTTCAAAGTATCTTATACGAAAAAATTAAAGTGTCATCAGGTGTACTACAAAAAATTTTATCAGACATTCCTCACCTTTCCTATGCAGATGTTCTGAAAATTTACTAAAACTAATCAGCAGATGCTGCAAAATATTCAAGAGCCTCGTAAAATACTATAACATTTCCCAATTATGCCCAAAACTAGGTTTAAAACAGCTCTGACCAAGGTGCTCACATCAATAACACCCCTACCCTATTCCTTACTAAACATTGCTATATTTTTCATTATTTTGCTTGCTGAGTATTTTTTTTTTATCATGTACATTACATTGTAAATGGATTTAAATGGTTAAATCTTAATTGTAAGTGTTTCTTTTTTTGTACGCCTGGAATGCATAAATAAATAATATATCTTGGTTGAAATAAATAAAAAAAAAGTCTAGCGCATCAAAACCGCTAGAAAACTAATTTTCGAAGAAATTATCTTTGAGGGACTTAAAAATGTGTGAAGACGTAATATACTTCTTTGTAGTGCCATATCAACCATTTCTTACTCAAAGGAGCAAATATCATTTTCTGACAGCATTTCCTATAACAAATATAAAATAAAATTTATTTTACATAAAATGTTCAGTACTGGCAACATTTGTCCAACACAGCAGTCTACCGTAACATGCTTGTTTTTAATCAACCTATCCTTTGAATTACGTTTTCATCCAATGATATCATCGAAAGCTTCAGCGATTAAACTATGTCTAGGGTTGCCATCCGAAAAATTTCCAAAACTGGGAAAATTTAAATATCGGTTGCTTATTTTATTGTAAATGATTTGCTTATGAATACAAAATGGAAGCATCTGTTGGTGCAATATTTACGAAATTGTTTGGTGCTGGCAATCATGCGTTGGCACAATAGCTGCTTCATGTTGAGCTAAGTCCACCCCGTGAATTTCGTTTCGATTGAATGGATCCGCTGGAAGTTATAGGAGTGATCAGCCTCATCCTCAAAACTTTTCAAATTTTCGAAACCTAAATATTTGTTGTTAAATGTCATTGCAGAATCATTCCTATTTGCGAATTTAATGACCACATCGCTCGATAAAGAAATGCCAATAAATTACGAAATTCATCATAGCTGGCAACCCTTTCATGATTTTTCAACGAAATTCCTACATAATTAGAAATGCACCAAGATCCACTTATCACATGAGTTTCGTTTTGGTTTCGTTACTGCATCGGAAGTTATAGGGAAAAAACCTCTATTTTCCTGAACAAACTTACAATATTTAGGACTAATTTTTTTTATACTAATTTTTCAACCAAATTTCTACAAAATCTGTCTTAGAGAAAGGTTCACCTACTGCGTGAATTTGGTTAAAATCTGGTGGCTGAATCGGAAGCTAAAGGCCACAAACCAGTTTTTTTTTCTCGGTGATTTTCCAAAATGGGACCACTGCCACAGTATTACCCGTATTTCGAAATCACTTATATCAGAGCTGGTCATAGCTAATTTCAACATGTCCTGTAAATTTCGTATTGATCGCATTATCCGATCGTCAGTTCTCGTGAACGAAAGTTTTGAGTGCTGAAAACAGAGGTAATTTGATCATGGGTTGCCGTTCTTGTTTACCGCGGAATTTAGAAAATGTTGAATTGATTTGATGGACTAAAGTCAAAATTTATCAATAATTTGAATTTATTTTCAAAAATTAAAAATGTTTCAGGAGGGCCCATGATTTGAAGGATTTTTGTTCAGGAGCCTCCTGTAGCTTCAGAGTTGCCCGCACAGTCTTCAAAGACCATTTGTGTTAAATTTTAGTCTACATCAATACGCTCTACAAATTTCACGATGATCCATTGTTTTTCTTAGAAGTTATGACAAATCGAAATTTGAAAAAAAAAATCCTTGATTAATTTTAGGCACTCAGGGTCTACACAAGGCTCAAAATTTCCAATTATTTATCATAGACCAGCTTAAAACACAATAAGTTTTCATTCCCAATACTTTCTTTAGCAAAAATTTACACTGCTTGGAAATATAGGAGTACCTGAAAATTCACTAAAATGCCCGCCGCCGCCAATAGGTTACAGATATCTGAATTCTAGCCAGTCATGGACCTACCCATTATATTCATGTTCTCCGAAAATTTCAGCTCAATCCGATCCGCCACTCCAGAGATTATCTCCCTTAATCGTTTTGCTGATATGTATATATATAAATATATATATATATATATATATATATATATATATATATATATATATATATATATATATATATATATATATATATATATATATATATATACATATATATATATATACATATATATATATATATATATATATATATATATATATATATATATATATATATATATATATATATGTATATATATATATATATATATATATATATATATATATGTATTTATATATATATATATATATACATATGTATATATATATATATATATATATATATATACATATATATATATATATATATATATATATATATATATATATATATATATATATATATATATATATATATATATATATATATATATATATATATGTTTATTTATTTTTTTATTTGTTAATCCCTTGCGACAATTCCAATGACAGCGTCAAGAGAGCAAAAAAAAGAATGAAACATAAAAAAGGAAAATAAATAACAAAAATAATTGAATAATTTGAAAACTAAAACTAAGACTAAGGTAAATAGCAATTCAAGGTAACATTTTCAATTCATGCTTGAGTTGTGAAAAAATATATATACGTAGTACGGTCCATGAGTTTTTAGTTTAGCATAGAAAGAAAAGTCATAAATAAAAAAAACCGTTATTGCTTTTCAATATATTCTCCCTTTATTTCCACACACTTTTCAGAACGTCTGCTTCTAAGCTACTATAAAAATATGATGCATCTTTAGAGTCAAAATGATCGTACACCGCCTGTTTAATTTCATCGTCACTGTTCAACTTTGAGAAAAAAAAATAGGCGGATGGGGTCAGATCAGGGCTATATGGTGGGTGTTCAATCTCTGTGAAGCCACATTCGCGAACAGTAGCATTGGACTGTATTTGATTCCTTAAAGTCAATCAGAAGGATTCCCTCGCAGTCCCAAAAGATTGTAGCCATCACTTTTTTGGTGCTTCGAGTGACCTTTGCTTTTTTTGGCACGGATCCTCCTTTCCGATGCCACTCCATGGAATCTCTTTTGAATGTCGGATCATAGTAACAGACCATGGTTGCATCACCCGTTACAATTGATTGGATTACTCCTTGGTCCTCGTGGCAAAGCTCTAAAAATTGCACACAGCATTCTACTCGACGCTGCTTTTGCACTGCGCTGAGAATTCGAGGCACCCACCTTGCACTAATTTTTGTCATATTTAAATGTGCATGTAGGATCTTTAGATGCCGGTTTGTGCTGCAATATCTTTTGTTTTTAGACGTCGGTCACTTAAAACGATTTCTTCCACCAATTTAATGTTTTCAAAACAACTTACCGGAGTGATTGTTCGAGCTTTACTACAATTAAACGGAATGAAGCAGCAAGCTGAAATTTTGTGTAAAGCTTATCGAGACTTGTCACTGACGCTTGCATAAAGATTTTTGCGAACGCACTCCATTTACTTTATGAGGCCAAGAACTCATGGACCGCACTACGTATATACAGTCTGTCAAGAATGAGTTTACACATAGGAAAAAAATTCAATTTTTCATCTTTCTAATTATAAAATACTACTTTTTATTTATGTAAATGAATGCTTTTTTCTTAATTATAGTTATTTACATTATTTCCAACAGATATATACAAAAAAAGTACAACTTTAATGCAAAACAAGAACGAAAAGACCAACGAAAACAATTATTGCAATTCTTGAAGTGTCAAGAAACTCTTTACACAAATTATTATTGTATTTAATATTTACATATTTACAGGATATTTAATATTATTTGGTATATTTAACATTTGGTATGGCCACCTTTGGCATCCACCACACATCGCAACCGATTTTTCATTGAATGAACCAACTTTTGCTGGTCATACGTGGTTGGTATTTTTTGCCATTCTTCGAGAATCGCAATTTTTAAGGCAGTTCGGTTTTTGGGTTGCCTTTTAGCGACTTGTTGTTTTAAGTAAGCCCATAAATTCTCGATGGGATTTAAGTCCGGACTCTTGGCTCGCGTATCCATCACTTTTCCGCAGTTGTATAAGGGCCACATTCGCACCATGTTCGCCTTATGTTTGGGATCGTTGTCCTGGTAAAGCTTAAAATTTGGTTTGCTGTTATGCATAAACCCGAATTTCTGCGCACTGCTTGCCAAATATGTTTTAAGGATATGCAAATATGGTTGGGCGTCCATGGTTGACTCGATGAATGCTAAGTCTCCTACTCCTCTGCTTGAGAAGCACCCCAAATCATAACGGACAACATACCAAATTTTACAGCCGGAATGATATTTCGATTTTCCAACGATGTTAAAGGCTTGCGCCACACTCTAGCCGGTCCATCATTATAGTACAACATGATTTTCGTCTCATCGCAGAATATGACGTCGTCCCAGAAGTCAACAGGTTGAAAAAGGTGCATCATAGCGAAAGAAAAACGCTTTTCGATGTTTAGTACAGAAAACAGTGGTTTCTTTCGTGCAGCTCTTGATGAGAACTTATTTCGTAGGATGGCCTGTCGTACTGTTTCATGGGAAACAGCAGCATCACACTCTTGCTTGAGTTCCCCAGCAAGTGTTCTGGTCGAAATCCAGGGGTTTTTATCAAGCTTCCTTATCATAAGGCGCTCTATACGTTTAGATATTTTTGGTTTTGAGCCACCTCCACACTTTGGCTCCAATCTATTCTCATTTTCAGCACGATTTGTAACGTTATAGACTGCCATTTGTGCTACACAAAACATTTCCGACAGTTCCTGTGCACTTTTACCTAATTGGTGATTATAGTATATCATCTGAACTAACTCAAAGGATAATCTTTTGCCTGGCATTTTAAAACACAATATCTCACTTATTTATGCGTATTAGCCAAAAATTAATCACACACTAATGATCAAATTTATAGAACTTTACAATACAGACCAAAAATTATGGTAAATTTACCGTATCGTTGCAGTAATGCAAAAAATAAACTTTTGTGTAAAGAGTTTCTTGACACTTCAAGAATTGTAATAATTGTTTTCGTTGTTCTCTTCGTTCTTTTTTTGCATTGAAGTTGTACTTTTTTTGTATATATCGGTTGGAAATAATGCAAATAACGATAATTAAGAAAAAAAAATTATTTACACAAACAAAAAGTAGTATTTTATAATTAGAAAGATGAAAAATTGAATTTTTTCCCTATGTGTAAACTCATTCTTGACAGACTGTATATATATATATGACGAATTTTGGGCGAAACGAGTTTAATACTAATTTTCTTCGAAAATCAGTAAAAAGCCTATAAAGCATAATATATGTATGTACGTTTGAAACGTATCCAATACTGCTTTGTATAGACTTTTGTGGCCTTTTGATTTATAGTCAGCGTTAGTGATTCGTATAATCGAAATGCAGCGGCTTCTATAATTGCTAGCAATCAAACAATCTGCATGCTTGCTGATTTCGTATTCAAACCTGAGGCTGTCAATTTCAAATTGAGGCTCTATTTAAGCAAGTTTCTTGCATTTATGTTCAGTTATTTAGGGATCGATATATGCCCCATTGACCAGGATGCTTTTTCATATTTTCAGAGTGAAAACGATTTCTCACTTTGCCTGTTAGTATTCTGTTTCTGATATGATATTTATGAATATAACAGAAAAAAGCCACCGTTTCAAAAAAAAAAAAAAAAATTGTTTATTAAAGCTGTTCAAGCTGCAAATCGCAACAAGGACAAATCCCCATTGCTGTGATATGTGTAATGCGTAGTCAGAATACAAGTCCTTGAATCTCTTATTGTCGATAAGTTTTCTTTATTGACATTTTCTTCCTCGGTAAACCATACATGGACAAGCGCTTTAATATTTCCCTCATGTTATCAGACCAGCATTAAAGCACTCTACAGACCAGACTATTTAAAACTCTTTAATCTCGCTGTTACTATGTAGTTCCTGAGCTGTGGCAAAACTGGAGCATATATCTGTTTAATTCCGATTGTGAGATTATTCATTAAAAGCTCTTGTAAGCCAGAGACAAGCATTGCACGGTAATTAAATTGAGTCTTATTAGCTCCGACCACTTAATTAAACATTATTTCTGCGGAAAAATAGATTTGTTAAATCTGATAAAAGCATTCGTATGTTCTTATGATCAAAGAAAAGCAAATGCAAAAATGTTTATACTCTGTTAATTATGTCAGGCTTTTCAAGGAATTTCGTTAAATCCCGAAGTTTTTTCATGTGGTTTGCGAATGTGAACTTGAAGCGTCCTCTCTCCGAGCATACATGCTATCGAGCTGCACAAAAACAAATTATGTACGTATTCAATTTTTCGATTCTAATAAATCCTTTCGTAAATTGAAAATTCTGCCTTGATGTATACAGCACCTGTTCATTGAATTAGGACCACTCAACATTTTTTTGAAATGTGTTTGTTTTTCTTCTTGAGAAAACATGAAGGAGGCATAAATGTAAGAAAAGCTGTTTTTTTTTTTGGATAATTGTTCTATTGACTATTAATTATGGAACAACATATTTTAAAAATATTTTAATACTCAGTAGGACCACCCTTAACACTAATAACTGCACTTATTCGTTCTGGCATGCTTACATAGCATCGCTCTATCATTTCTCTAATTTCGGGGCTATTTTCTCACACATCTGCAATATTTTGCTTCAAGACCGTTAGTGTAGGATTAGGAAGGGAATAAACTTTTGTTTTGAGTACACTCAAAACATTTGCAATTGGATTTAAATCAGGAGAATTACCTGGCCAAGGAAGAGCGGAAATGTTATGGGTGCTAAAAAATGTTTTTTATTGACCGGGCAGTATGGCAGGGTGTACCATCCTGCATAAAAGTGCCAGAAAGCTCACAAGACTTTAAATAATTAAAATCCGGTATTAGAGTGTCCTCGATGACTTCTCTGTAGACATCTTGGTTCATTGTCCCGTCGACAAAAAACAATGGTCCAGGTCCGTTGGCGGACATACAAAACCATATCATTATGGATGGAGGATTCTTCACAGCCCTTACAACGCATTCTTCATTATACCGCTCTCCTGGCCTTCTACGAACGAATTTGTGGCAGTCCGTAGCAGCTTCTAACCTGCATTCGTCGCTAAATATTATCTGAAAAATTCGTTTTATGAATATTTCGTTTCCGAGTGATAATTAAACAGGTAAATGCGGTTTGAAAATGTCAAATACATTTTTGAAATCTGCTACAGTATAGTGGCGATAAGCTCTTGCCCACTGCAACCGAGCTTGGCGCATTTTTGCGGTGAGTTTTGGTCTTTTTACTGGTCGTCTTCTTTTAAGGTTGGCTTCGTACAAGCGTCTCCTTAGCTTCATTGGAGATATTTCGATCCCTTTGCCTTGTAACTCTTGATGTAACGTATTTAGAGATCCGAAACGATTTTCGGTAGTCTTAAGGACAACTCGTTGGTCAGTTCGAGGCGTTGTTTTCCTTTGACTGCGACAATTTTGACGCTTCTTGGTCGATTGTCCTTGATGTTCCTCCAGCGATTTCGATATTCTCATCACAATTTGATGAGATACTTTCTCTCTTCTCGCGATTTGCGAAAAGAAAGTGTTCCGATCTTCAACAGAGCAATTATACCTGACTTTTTTTCATTGGTAATATCTTTGCACTCTCCCATTTTGGTTTTTTCCAACAAAATTTATCAAAATTCACTGCACTTTTCAAATGTCCAATGTTTTCAGCTTTTACCACAATTATTTATTACTTCTGCTTTTTCAAAATAGGTAAACAAAACACTCTTTTTATTTACACTTGCCTAACAAATTCCGAATAATGATGAATTTTGAGTTTTTTCCGCTGATTTACATAGTAATACAAATCTCACTAAACACGAACACCAAGAAGGACAGGTCAACAATTACCCCGAAAAACGGATAAAGGGTTTATGGTGTCGTAATTGCGCTCACATTATGTTGACGCCGCCACTAAAAACAAGATAAGATAATTTTATTTGGAAAATCCCGCATTTTTATTACGCTGCGGGTAAACCTTTCTAAGGAATGATAAAAATTGTGATTGGTCCTAATTCGATGAACAGCCCCTGTTCATCGAATTAGGACCATACCCTAATATGTGAAACAGAATTTCTTGCAAAATCTTGTGCATATAAGCTGTTGTTGGTACGAATTTCATTTCATGATCAAATGAATTGAAGACTGCCCATTTTTATTTCATTTACACTAAAATATACTAAAAAGCTTTCACTTACTTTCTCATCATTGAAAAGAAAAAAAAAATAGTTTAATCAACAATGATCTTAACCAACTTGCACAAATTAATTGAGAGATGAAGTGTCTACCAACTTCCGGCCACCACAGACCAAACTTCATTATGAGCCTTAGTAGGACAGCTTTTCTTTGCTTTTACCGCACATAATTAGTTCGGTAATTACTAGCACTGTCCATATCAAAGAGTTCATGAAGCGTGACAAACAACGCATCGTACAGTAAGTGGAATTGCCTCAATTATCCGAATGCTAAATACAGGTCGATTCGAAATTAATTATGTCCTGTTGTATATTATTTAAAGATCATTATCTACTCAAAGCTTTGTCCTGAATCAGCGCTAAATTGGCTTATTTCTGGTTCTACTATTCTGTGTGATTTATTGTAGTTAAATGTGTTTTATTTCGAAGAGTTTGTGTTTGTATTTTTGGTACGAGGCGAAGCGACTCTTCCAGTTTTCCTCAATTGAAACCGTTTACAAACGGTCAACGCTATAAATACGTGTGCTTTGATTTTTATTCCATTTAAATTATATTGAATAAATTTCCAGAGGTGCAAATGTGCCTTTTTATATGGATTTTCTATCTTTCAATTTCTAGCAGAAGCAGTTAGAGGAATGGAGAAAATTTCCGCAACAAAGTGGGAAATATTTCTGCCCGCAAAGAGGACATTCAAACTTTATAAATCTCAGCGAAAACTCTAAATTTGATTCGAAATTTATAAGAATCGATATAATTTTTTAATCTTAGTTTTCTGGTACAAATGTCTAACACAACAGTATTACATCCTATTGTAGATTAGAAAATAATAATGAAAGAAACATAATTAGAGAAAAATAGCGTTATAATATAAGAAGATAAAGTAAGAAAAAATATATTATACATGTGCATAATTTTTATCGAATTAAACATTTATTTAGGTTGTAGCATTCAGTAATTTCAATCGAAATTTCTGGACGCTAAATTTTCGATGGCATTGTAAGGCTGCTTTCACACTATACGATTTGCACCGTAGGATGAAAATCCGAATTAGCAACATGTTCACACTATACGGTTTATGCGCGGTTTTTTTTCGCCACAAGCTCAGTTTGTGATTAAATGGTGTGCTGTTACCAAACGCATTTTTATCTGTGGCATTAAGAGCACCAAAATCTGGGTGCATTTCTATGCAGACTTCATGCCAGGCATCTTTCGTTGCATTTCTGTCTTTGTAGGTATCCAGAAATTTATCCCACAGCTCAGGTCTGGCCTCCACAAGTGTAATCAAAACTTCTGCATCTATATCTGTCATTATTCTTTTATCACTTTACATTTTACATTTTGCTAAACTGCAACTAAATTGGCTCGAGATTGATTGACCGTACGGTTTGAAACCGTCTAATGTGAAAGCATGCACTTGGTCGCGTGCACCACTGAGTGTCCGGTCGCCGTTCGGGCACCGTGGATTGCAGTAGCAGTGTACGGCTGCTACACGGTACGGCCACGGCATTTTGCCGTAACCGTGAAATGTGAAAGAGGCTATACTCTTCTTCACACCACTAGAAAAATATCGCCGTACGGTTTTTTGCCGTACGGTCGGAACCGGATAATGTGAAAGGAGCCTAAGGACCATCGAAAACCAGAAGTACCGTAAACTTTTATTTGTTTTTTTGTTGCTTTCTCGAAAATACACCTGCGCTAATTTCTGGTAATTGGAAGCTATAAGTCATATTACAAGATGATTTGAAACACGCGTCAGCCTACACAAAGCAAACCATTTCGTTCGCACTCGGTGTTGCTTTGTAAAAATGCCACGAGTAAAGTGTAACGACATTTTCCTAGACGTAGCCATCTATTGTACTGAAATTATGGTCCTTTCCCCTTTAAATGCAAAATAAAGAAAATCGTTATATTTTGAACATCATCATATTTTCCCCAACAAAAAAAGGTACATTCATTGAATTGTCTGAACTTGAACACTTGCTGAATACTGAGTGACATTTGCCAATAAATATGTAGGGTGTTTTTTTAGGAGCTTGAGAGCTTCAAATTGAAAGAAAACATCAAAAAATAGATGACATGTTTTGTTTATTAATATTTTTTGAAAGTAAATTCAATGTCATTTATGATTTAAAAATGATTTCCGGCTAGTGCCCACCACGACTAATCGTTACGAAGCTCATCCGATCAGTTCAATTTTTCACCACTTTTTCCAATAATTGTGGCCTTATCTCACCAATTACTCGCTCAATATTGTCCTCTATTGCTGTCAGAGTTGTTGGTTTGTCAGCATGAACCAGGGACTTAACATACTCCCAAAGAAAATAATCAGGAGGCGTCAAATCACACTATCTTGCAGGCCGATTGACGGGACCATTTCTTGAAATAATCTTTTCATCAAATTTTCTTTTCAATAAATCGATAGTTATTTTTTAGAAAACAACTCATTTTTTCTACAACATTTTTTCATTCTCTGGAAAAAGAATATAGAGGAAAAAGTATTTTGTTCCCCTAGTTTGGGAAGCTATGTTGTAAATTCAACGTTATAGTTGATGATTGCCAGTTGCGTTCATTAAATAAAAAACAAACAATCATTAATATTAATGTTACTAAACTCGGAGGCTTAAAAACAATGCGGGAGTACATTGTGTCACCTTTTTGCAATAAAGTTTTAAGAAATAAAACACTATTCCAAAGTACCAAACTACAGCTGTAAGTTTAGCTCCAAAAAAGGTAAAAAAATTGAAGCAATGGTAATGCAATGGTTAAGGTCATCGTTCCGCATTGCTGCTTTAATACCATTACACAGTCCAGTTTCTGGCCATTGAACGCAATCTTCCGTGAATTTATACTAAGAAATCGTGCTACGGCTGGTAAATCTCTGCCAAAAAACGACTCGAAAACATGTCCATCTTCTACGGCAACATGAGTGGCATGCGATCCAAAACCTAACGACTTTTACACTTACAATCTTTCTTCAGACTTTAATGTCGTAGCTTTAACTGAAACTTGGCTCTGCGTGAAGATATTGAATACAGAACTATTTGATTCGCGGTTTTCTGTCTTCCGTAAAGATCATCATGGAGCTTTACTCGACGCCCCGGTAGGTGGGGGCGTATTGCTTGCCGTGCGCAGTTTGGATCACGTAACAGAAGTAATCATACCGAACACCAATAGCTTGGAACTTGTCTGTGCTCGTGTAGACCTGGGAATGGCGCAACTCTATTTAGCAGTTCTATATATCCCACCTAACTCAGCAAAGATTTGTTATGAGCAATCATTTATGTGTGTTCAACCTACCCAGGATTACTTGGAACTTATCTGACGACGGCTTCATATTAGCCCCAACCTTTTTTCTTGGTAATCACCCATGTGCCGAAGAGTTTATAAACGCAATACTTGCGTGTGGCCTAAACTAAGTAAATAGCATTTTGAACAGTTACGGAAGGTTATTGGATCTAGTTTTTACTTCAAAGCCTACTCATCCGAGGCCAAGCACTGTCCATCATCTCTTGACGATTCAACACATCACGAACCAATACATAGCATCTACGAAATCAATACATCTCTGAGTACTCCTTTACTTAGCTCACCGTGTCAATTTAACTTTAAGAAAGTCGACTTGGATGTACTAAATGGTCTCATTGCGAGGTGTGATTGGTCCCCTGTGATGTCAGAAAAAGACATTAATAAGGCAGTGTACAAGTTTCATTTAATTCTTTTCGGATGCTTTGCTCAGTTTGTACCAGTCTCTTTCACTAACAATCGCAATAAGCTTCCATGGAAATCGAAGGCAATACGCTACATAAAAAATTTAAAATCTAAAGCTTGGAAAAGATATTGCTCGTCTCGTTCTGTTTCTGACTTTGTGGTTTTTGAAGAGTTGAGAAATATTTATCAGTCCAAGCTCGAAAATTCGTACCAAATTCATCTTAGAAATCTTAATTCTACTTTTCAACAACAGCTTAAAAGGTTTTGGAATTTTATTAATTCCAGGAGTTACCACAATGGGTATCCCACCACGTTTAGCTCAGACAACATGGCCATTTCCAATCCATTAACTATTAGCAATATTTTCGCTAATCATTTCCGTACCGCATACAATAAGGAACCTTCTACTAATAGTAATAATTATAATGACAACTTGACAATGATCTCAACATCTTCTTTGGGAATGAAAGACTTGTATATAGACAAAGATACCATTTTAGCGTTTTCTAGGAAGCTGGGCAATAATTTAACACTAGGCCCTGACGGCATTCTTAATGTTATCTTAAAATACTGTATTTCCTCCCTGTCTCCTATTCTTTTCTACTTATTTAATCTTTCTCAGTCGCTCGGTATTTTTCCTAGTGGTTGGAAATATGCAATCGTCACATTTATTCATAAAAAATGCGATAGAAATGTTGTAGGCAATTATCGTCCCATCGCAAAACTTCCATGTGTTGCTAAACTATTCGAAGCGATAATCAGTAATGCTGTGGCGTTTCATAGCAAATCCATATTATGTCCTTTCCAACATGGTTTCATGAAACACAAATCCAAAACTACCAACCTGCTTGAGTTTTCCAATTTTGTTATCCCATCAATCCAGGCAGGATTTCAGGTAGACTGTATTTACACTGACTTCACGAAGACTTTTGATAAGCTGGATCATTCCATTTTATTGTGTAAATTGTCCTCGTTTAACTTTCCTCTGCTATTTATTTCCTAGATAGCATTTTATTTGAAATGTCGTACCCAATGCGTATCTTTCCGTGGCGTCCTTTCATCAGAAATTTATGTCATATCTGGTGTTCCTCAAGGTAGTCACTTAGGACCTCTACTTTTTCTTCAATGTATAAATGACCTACCATCTGTCCTGAAACATTCATCAATTTTACTATATGCAGATGACGCCAACATTTTTAAACCTTGGAACTTCAAGCGACTGCTAGGAATTTCAAGCTGACCTAAATAACCTCACGACTTGGTGTGACCATAACAAATTAGTCATTAATATTGACAAATGTACCGTTGTTTCTTACACGTATTAACTAGGGTATATTTTTGTTTTCTTTTAAAATAAATACCACAGTGTCTGTAACCGATGACTTTACTTTGTAGTCACGATTCCATACAGCAAACTATCCACACAACATGTGTCCCACGACGAATCGCATTCCTCGCTCACTCACTCGGCAATTAGTCTATAAAATATTAATATAATTTGTGAGTCACACACTCAGTGGCTGCAGCTACTACACACACACACACAGCTACATATAAACAGATATTCACGATCGGCTAACTATGCTGAGGAACGTCGAGACACACTCGCACGTCGGCCATGAGGACTATGACAAACACCGTCCGACCATCTCTGACAAACAGAGATCCTCGCTAGGCTACTACACACACAAACTAATAACCGGCTCACTACGCTGAGGAACGTCGAGACACACTCGCACGTTGGTCATGAGGACTATGACAAACACCGTCCGACCATCTATGACAAACACAGATCCTTGGTAGGCTGCTACACACACATACTAATAACCGGCTCACTACGCTGAGGAACGTCGAGACACACTCGCACGTCGGCCATGAGGACTATGACAAACACCGTCCGACCATCTATGACAAACACAGATCCTCGTCATTTCGCGAATTAGCACAAAGCACTACTCACAGCTGCTAATTATCACACCTAATACACTACGCACTATATACCCTACAGCTCACCTTTTCCGTCCGCACTGCTATGGAGACTTGACCAAACTAATTGAACATACTACTTAAACTGCCTGGAGGGTCGTCTTCTGACCTGATCACTACTACACTTACTTTTATTTTATAGTATGTAGCTAACACACGCGTAAAATTAATCCGTTGAGCTTTGAATACTCTTTGAATAGTATTCCCTTAAGTTATTCTGACAAAGTACTCGATTTAGGAGTACTTTTAAATATTTTTTTTACTTTTGACGATCCTATTAACGCCATCTTATTAAAAGCTTCATCTACCTTGGGATTTGTGAGGAGGCGATCAAAAGAGTTTCATGACATACATCTTACTAAGATTGTTTTTTGTGCGTTAGTAAGACTGGTACTTGAATATGCGTGTATGGTTTGGACGCCTTATCAGCAGGTGTATGTGGACCGTATCGAGTCCATTCAGAAAAAATTTCTGCGGTTTTGTTTGCGTGAATTTGCTTGGTCAGATCCTCTTTGCTTGCCTCCTTACATTGATCGACTTAAGGGGGCAGGTACACTTAGAATTTTGATAAAATCGATTTTATTTTCTTTGCATTTTCTAAAAGTAGCCGAAAATGTGAATGAAATGTTGGTCGAAAATACAATTTCGAGTTTCAACAATCGCCATTTTTCGAAAAATCAAAACCCGCCAAAGTCCTTCGTTCATCCGGAGCACTATGTCATTAACTAATAATCCCCGATTTTTTTTTTATTTCGGATGATCTAGTGAGAAGCTACAGTGATCACGGCAAAACAATTTGTTTTGTTGGACCCCCCGAAAATTTACTCTATTTCGATTAATTTTCAACCTTTTGTCTTAAAAAAATTACAATAGGTTCTTCAAATATATTTCTTTCAAGTTAAAAAAAACATTTATTATTAATTATTTTAATGTGTGTCTAAAAACAAATCCTAAAAAAGAGCTTTTTTTGGACGTCCCAAGTGTACCTGACCCCTTAACTTACTGGCCATGAATACACTTAATAACAGACGTGAAAATTTCAAAACGATCTTTGGTGCTAAGCTCCTCATGGGTAATATTTCATCTGAACACCTTTTAGGTTTATTTGGCCTCAATACCAAGGGTCACAGCGTGAGACCCGTCAAAATTTTATCTGTCCCTGCCTATCGGACCAACTACGCCTTCAATGAGCACGTTTCGTCCATTAAAAGAAATTTTAACGGTGATTACCATCAATTTGATCTTAATTTATGCTTACCGTCTTTGGAAAAGAGCCTAGCTAAAAATAGTCCACTTTAACTGATTTCTTTGTAAGTTTTTAATCTTTAATGTAAGTGCTACTAGTCTGTATTAGACGAACTTTTTTGAAAATAAAAAATAAAATAATCATCACTTTTAGGTACGGTTTTATATGTTATACAGTCATCACTATTAGATACGGTTTTATACGTTATACATGATTTTGCATGGGCCTTTGATAAATTGAAAATTTCGAAGAATTTTTAGAATTTTTTTCATTTCAAACATCAAAAAACTAAGAAATTTTTTCAAAAGAGTATCCGTTACAGCCAAATTAATAGATGATTTATGATGGTAAAGAGCAGGTTAACCTTTCAAATAGCACCTTTACCCACTTTAATTTAAATGTTTGAAAGCTTTTGCTGTAAAAAAAAATTTATATATTGTGTAAATATAAATATTTTTTGCCAATTCCCAAACTGTCTCGAAATAAATTTAAATCCAATATAATTTAAGCGTAAATTTAATCTTGACATTCTGATGTTATTCCGTTTTTTCGTGCAGCTTTGAAACTTCCGTTTATTCATCGCAAGCGAAATTCATAAGAAAAATTCAACTGAAATTGATAACGCTATGCTAAACGAAATTCCAAATTTTTGAATAAGTTATAAGCGCTGTGTTATGTTTCGTGGCTGTATTCTGAGTCTAAATAAACATGTGTCCTAAATCGACTTAAAGCCTAATTGCATATTCAATGAACCACATGTTTCGTGCTTCCACCACATTACTCCATATTCCTAGTCATCAAGTTCATAAAATGTAAAATTTTCAGATATTTGTCGAAAAAAGAAAACAAAAAAAATTAATTTGAAAAAAAAAATAACTTTACCTTGTACGTTTTTCGTATATCACAAATCGTTTGATTCAAATGCGGACTATAAACCGGACTAGCGAAATAGATAATCGGTGCACAATGCATACAACCCACCATCGTAAGTCCTGCCAGGACCATTTTTGCACGTCTCACTGTACACATCGATTGTCGCTTGAGCGGATACATGACGGCTATGAAACGCTCAACTGTAAAAGCCACAACAAACCACACGGACAAAAAACTGCTCAGATAACTCAAGAACGTGAGAAGCTGGCAAGCAGTATTCATATTATAAAGCGCGATCCCGATGAAATTCATCCATTGCATAAGGGCACTGAACAAAAAACACGTATCACTTATGGCCAGGGCCGCCAAATAGTAGCTTGATGATAGCTTTTTCAATTTGGTTTTGAAGAACACAACCACCGAAAGGATATTGCCGATGCTTCCGCCGAACGCCAGTATGGGGATATAGTAGAGTGACAACAGATCACCGATTATTTCGACCGTTTGCAGAATTGCGGAATTCCGATCGGCATCGGTGGATCCGTTCAAAACACCAATTTCCGGGAAAAACGAGATTTTCGTTGCATTAAATCCTCGCACTGAACTTAAATCATTTCCATACACAAGATCCGAGTCATCACTATCATTCACTCCGCGATCCATTGTCGAGGTTTCTGGTAGTTGCAGCATGTTCAGATTAAACACATCTACTGCAATATCCAAATAACGCGTTTAAGGACGCTTGATGGAACTCGCGTGCTAGGCAGGGGCTCATCCCTAAGCCTTTCACTTGTAAGAAAAAGAATATTCACTCGAGCTAATATGCAAAATCGTGCATTGCCACGAAATGTGACTGGTTCGCTTACGCGCAACAATTCAACTGAACTGCTTGCCGGCTAAGGATATGTATAAAAGGCTCCAAAGGATGTTTCGTAGATTTGTTTTGTAGGTCCGTAATCGAAGAGACTCTGTCGCGAAAGCTTTTTCTCTCGATGCTGAGAATACAATCGACGAGGAGACTTTGAAGCAGTAGAATCTCTTGACTTGCATGTGCTTACGAAACAAGGATTTATATGAATGAAAGTATCCTTGGATTTTCTAATCGGCACCTAAGTACGTTTGTTTTACCACGCGATACATGAACGATGCACGTGCTTCTATGCCTGAGAATCGTGTTTGTTTGTGTGCTCAACAGGTTGTGGAGATTTTCTTACTATGGTATTTAATGCTTTAATGCGGATTATATAGAGCCTTTTGAATGCACATTGAAATGCTGTTAATTGACGTTTAACTTGGTATGAAATAGTGCTGCCATCCATTGATTAAGTGTTTCATCGATTCTGAGCGTGAAGTATTATTTTGAAATTTATTTCCAATGTAATTTTCGTGTATATTATGCCCATGATTTTTCTCTTAGATAACAATAAGACGATTTGATCTTTGTTTGTATTGTGCAGTAATTAGTTATCTGTATTTTGCTTGACATCGTCCATCATGTTTCGGTTTGTCTGTCAGTTTGCAAATAATTTTAGGCCGAACATGGACATTTCACATAAATTATTACTCCCAAGTATTTATCCTCCTTCAAATTAAAAAGAACATTGTCTCTTATTACCACTTTATATTTCTGATATTTTTCCTATCTAGCTCCG
Organism: Nemotelus nigrinus; assembly: GCA_947369275.1. Taxonomy (NCBI): domain Eukaryota; kingdom Metazoa; phylum Arthropoda; class Insecta; order Diptera; family Stratiomyidae; genus Nemotelus; species Nemotelus nigrinus. Next base: position 42,490,715 of record OX376373.1, on the reverse strand, counting down.
CAGATATCTAACGTTTTCCATGAATATATGAAAATTTTTGCTTGTGATGCCATTTCATTCCCTAATTTATCGTAGTCTTAATCTGTTTTTCATCGCTGAAGCTGATGTTTGCGATGATTCTACACATCGGCATGCTTTCTACTTTTTGACAATTAGTTGATAGTCGGAGAGTGGCAACAACAACAGATAAACAAATTGTGTAGATACGTGCAACTCGTTCCTATTCCAGTAGCTTTTTGTGTAAATTTACTTACACCCTTCATCGCCACAGCTAGCGTCGCATTCCTTCCAAAAAGTACTTTTATCATTAAATTATATTTCAAATTTCCGAAAATTTCAGAGGAAAATTCTCGTTTTTTCAGGTCATTTTTATATTTTATTTTAGCCGATTACCGTCTTGCAATAGGGTTGCCAGTTGCGCTAGTATGGCAAGCGTGGTACATGGAAATCTTCCAACTAATAATCTCACGTGGATGCACAAATCAATTGTGCTTGGCTTCAGTAAAAAAAAGACGAAAGGCTTATTAGTCTCTTTGAAGTAAGGCCATCTTTTGTATAAATCCAGATACAATGCAACCTTTGTGTCAAACAAAATTTTTTCTGAAGACATGTTTTAGGTTTTACTAATAAACATTCTCCTTTTTTTTCAAATAAAACCAATTTGGCATTGTGTGTTCCCATGAAGGTTTTTTTCCAAATATTTTATAACTTCTTAATATCCATTTCCGGAACAAGTTCTTTCCTTAAATTTATCAAATTTATTTGACAATATATCACATTGGTTTGAAAATGTTATTTCGATTGTATTAATACCTTAAAAGATACTCCGTCACAATCAAATACAGCATATAGATGATAGCTCTTTAGATAGATGATTTATTGTAGGCTGATACGCTTACTTTAGCAAACCACTATTTCGATTTGCTTTACTGAAAATATTTCAAACTCGGCAGCCCTTCTTAAAATGCACTAGCAATTAACAATACAATTCACAAAGCATCAAAGCAAATCTGCAGAGTGATGGATCTTTAGCAAAGTATCTTTTGTTAGGATCAGCTATTATACTTGAATTCAGCCTAATGAAATCTGTCGTCGAGAATCACGTTTTCTTGCATCCAACGTGTCATTTTACGACTTTATCTGTTCGTTGTGCATTAATTCCAATGAACTTAATTTATTCACATCTAACTCGCATCGAATAGAGTCTCATATTTGATAAAAAAAAAAAAACGTTTTCACGTGGCGTCGTTTGGAGAGAGTTTTTAAATTACTGGTAATCACTATCACTTTGAGCCTACTTTAGTTCGAAAAAAAATCTATGCAAATCAGGATAAACTCAATCAATGTCAACAGGTCATGCTTCCACCTGTTGCATTCATATTTCTCTTAAACTTGGCGCTCAAATATTATTAGCACTGTTCTCCTGCACTTTCACAAGTTCTCTTCATTATTAAACTCTCTGCGAGTCCATTCATAAACATTACCTTACATCCTGAAAGCTTCCTTAGTGTGAATCGGCTTTTGGTTGGTTTCGGTGTTATTCCTTGTCGATACCGGTATTTTCTGCAATATTTCGTGTATTTTTCCGAATGCGGTGGGAAACAGAAGAAGCAGGTATATTGATGTTTGATGTAAAGAGGGTGATGTGTGTGTGCCCGCTATCTTCGAATTAAGATGCCACTTCAGCTCCGAGATTTATTTAATAAATTTTTTTAAGATGAACAAATGAGTGGAGTTTTAAATTCCACTAATTATATATATTTTTCTTGTTATGTTGCAGAAGATGAAAAGCTCGGCACCTTGGATGCGTTGCTTAGTAATGCATATTGCCGGTCGCAACGATTTCTCTCGAAACAGATGGCGCAACTTCGACCCGAATTAACAATGTCGATGTTTTCAGGTGAGTGTTTGTGCTCTGATTCAATGATGGAATTCATGGAAAAATGTATATAAATGTGAGTAGATGATAAAAATGTTCTGCAACGGGAATTAATAATGGGCTATAATTAGTGCTACATACATTTAGATTTTTTTTACTAATGTTCGAAGCATTAAAATCAATTTGACCAAAAATTCATATTTCCATATATACATACATATATACATATGTATATGTAATACATATATATATATGTAATATATATATATATATATATATATATATATATATATATATATATATATATATATATATATATATATATATATATATATGTAATATATATATATATATATATATATATATATATATATATATATATATATATATATATATATATATATATATATATATATATATATATATATATATATATATATATATATATATATATATATATATATATGTAATATATATATATATATATATATATATATATATATATATATATACATATCTATATATCTATATATATATCTATATATATATATATATATATATATATATATATATATATATATATATATATATATATCAGCAAAAAAATTCAGTGACTATTTCTCGGGAACGCGCTATCCGATTGAGCTGAAACTTTCAGGATACATTGGTTTTGGTTTGTATGCAACCCTTTAGCACCGGCGGCCATTTTAGTGATATTTTTAATATACCTATAATTCCGTCCACAAATAATTTTTGCAAAAATTAAGTTAGCAAAATGAATTTTGAACATGTTTTGAATATGAATCGGAGAATGTTTTGGATTTTTTTAGCCCCATGTGTGCGCATAGGTGCCTAAAAAGAGATCGGGAATATTTAAAAAAAATTTAAATTGCGATAACTTTTGACAGAGCCTTTAAATCATTATGAAACTTACAGAACATATTAATATTACTAAATTGGTATGTTTTGCTGTTTTTAATGAGCATGTTGGCAACTCTGTAGCTAGAGCAGACGCTGAAAGTGAAAACCAAACTATCGACTCTCCTGAAAAATTGTCGCTTTTTGACAAAAAAAAGCAACTCATATAAATCTTATGCTTTGTCTACATAGCCAAAGTAAAACATTTGAAATTTTACAACGGGCAAGAACGGTAACCCTCTTCCAATGTACCTATATTTGTAGCATCAAAAACTTCTGTTCACGGGAACTCACGACCCAATAATCAGATACAGTTGAAATTTATGGAATGTATTGACCTTAAGTAGGACCAGGTCTGAGAAAAGCAATTTTGAAATGGGGACAATTCTGTGCCAGTGGTGCCATCTTGAAAAATCACTAAGAAAAATAACTGCTTTTAGCCCTATAAATTCTGATTCAGTCATTCGATTTTGATGAAATTCATACAGTAGCCTAACCACTTACCCGAGCCACGTTTGGTGGAAATTCGTTTGAAAAATTCGGTTGGAGCTGCCAGATATCGTAATTTTGGTGTCTTAAATTTACAGTACAATCATGGAATCAGAACGAAATTCAAATGGCAAATTAAACTTATTGTATGAAACGACAGAGTTGCCAGCTATGGTTGTTTTTGTATTTTTTGACATATCTTTAGTAAGCGATTTCATCATAGAATTCTCAAATCTTAATGATCTTATAGTGAAAAAAACGCCAAATATTAAGATCTAGAAAATTTGAAAACTTTTGCGAATGGTAACTCCAAATTTATTTGTATCCCTATTCGCAGAGCAGGTTGAAATTCGCAGAGCAGGTTGATTTGAACGTGAGACAGATGTGACATATTTTTGGCTTCGGTGCCAGCAAAGGGCTGCCAGCACGAGGTGTTTTTGTTATTTGTATATATAATAAATGCTTGCATTAAGTATTCACATCGCCAACATTTGCAATGAAAATACGTAAACAATGTTTAAATTTTCTAAGGTCCGGACATTTTTTGGATGGCAGCCCCAAACACCTTTCTATCGCTGTAACTTTCGATGAAGTCATCGATATTAAAATAAGCTTACTATTACTTAGGGTGCAGTAAATAGGAAAAGTAGCTAGTGGTAGAATACACACTCAAAATCTGCACAAATCCTCTACTGTTCTTCGAACATTAGTGTTTCCAGCGGCTCTGATGCGCCAGGGTTTTTTTTAGTTTTAGGCGTTTTTGTGCATAGGTGTGAAAAGTTGAACTTTAGTTTAAGTTTGGCAACTAGTCTCAAATATCTGAAATCATTGATATATTGAAATACCGTGTAGTTCATAAAATGTGTTTTTGATTTAAAAGGCTTAGTTAATTGGATTTGATATCAAATCCAAACATATAAACTTAAAAATGATTTTTCTATATTTTACAACATAATTTGAGATTTTTAATATTTTGCTGGCAATCCTTAATTTTTTCACGATGACTTTCAATCTGTTGTTCATGGACTCAACAAGTTTTCTCGAGAAGAAAGGATACATTTTTTCCATTTAGTCTGATGTGCTGATTCCTAATCTTCTTTTATTCTAAGAGTATGACTTTTAACTAGCTCTCCAAATAAGCCCATTAGTGCTCAACAGTGCTAGCATTAAAATATTGCAAAGGTTTCTCCAGCACAAGTAGATAGCTATACAGTAACCAAAAACACACATTGAATGCTTTGAGCTTTGGATCGTTATCCTGGTAGTATCGGAAGTTCTGTTTGATTGTCAATGTTTCAGCACTTTTTACCAAATTTCGCTTCAAATAGTTTAAATACTTTGTGTGGTCCTTAGTTCCGTCGATCACACAAAGTTTACCTGGACCAGCAGTAGACATACAGTCCCAAACCATCACCGAGCTACCTCCATGTTTCACAGTGCATCGTAGATTACGCTCGCGGAGCTCTTCTTTAAGTTTTCGCCAGGCATAACACTCACCATCTAAGCCAAACAAGTTAATTTTGCTTGCGTCTGCAAATAATACAGTACTCCAAAACGAAAAATCTTAATAACTTTTTTCAAATATGAGTCGTTTTTCTTATTGGACTTGTTCACGAAAGATTTTTTAAGAGTTACTCTTTCGTTTAAATTGCATCTCCTCAACACTTATCTTATCATTTCGGGATGCATAATTTTATTAAACTGCTCTGATACTTCTTTGGCTACTTTAGGAGCGCTTATCTTGAAGGATTGTATTAACTTCTAGTGCAACTGCAGCCTTGTGAACCAGTGCGTTGTCTTGATAAAACAGCACTCTAGCTCGCAGTTTGCCGCATCTATTTTTCTTAATAGCCTGAGTAGTAAATGCCTGATATAGTGGCTCTCTTTTCCAAATATCCCACCATAATAATTTCTTCAGTGTCCCAAAAAAACTTATGCTATAACCTTCTCTGGCGAACTCTACACTTTGAATTACTTCGGCGTCGGTGAGGAGAGTTGCTTTTAGGTTATCGATTGCTGCTTGGTTTCTGGATCCAGGCCTCCTTCATGGTCACGAAACGTGACGAAAAATTCTCCTGATCTGAATGGAACTTTTCGAAATTCACCCTCGAAATGTCGACTCTTCGGCTAACATTCTCGGCACCCAAAGTGCAAAAACCTTCTTCATGTGTAATTTGTGGGCAACGATTCTTTGAACATTACCATACAAGATCCCTGTGATCTCAGCTACACACCTGATGGTCACTCTTCGATCTGCCAACACGACATTTCGACTTATTTCACGTTGTCTTCAATAAGAGACGTGGAATGACGTTCTTCACGGTTTTCATCTTCAGGGGATGTTCTTCCCAGCTTAAACTCCTTGGACCAGCGTGAAATATGGAGCAGCAGAGTCCCCTAATGTTTCCACCAAGTCGCTGCGTGGTAGACATTTTTTTCAAACACACACACTTAATGACAGCCCTAATTTCGTTTTTCTAGATTTTCATGTTCTCTCTTTGAGGGTTCGTATTCAAATGAATGTACCTCCCCAGAACTGGGTTGTTTTGGAGCTAGTGAATAACTCACTCTTACTCCATTCCTGTCAGTGAGCGGTCTTGCGCTCAGCTTCATTTTATAGCATCAATAAGTGCATTTTTGTGCGCTCAGTAATTTGTTTAAAGATTTGCGAGACTCCTCAAGTGTGGATACTTCTTTTGTCCTCTGCTCGGAAATTTCAGGATATTCATGGTACTGTTAGCGTCTCGGTCTATTTCGTCAAAGAGTTTAAGGGCTTTGTCACGTAAGTACAGTTCGATTATCTCTATTCGTAGATTTTTATGTATATCTTTATTTCTAACATACTATGGAATTCTGAAATTTCGCCGCAGTGCGATTAGTCGTTTTTGTGGTTTATCCAAATGCTAGGCTTTCGTATCAAATAGTCGGTTTAATTATTTGTTTGTATATAAGTTTTCTGTTTTTTATATGTAGTCTTTTTGGTATTTATAAGTAGGAGCAGGGATTGGAGGACGTTGTTGCATGCTTTTCTTTTATTTTGTATATGTTCCGTCCAGGTTAACTTGTCGTGGAATGTAAGTCCTACGTATTTTGCGCTCCGTTGCCATTGTATCTGTTGATCGTGCACGGTCATTTTTTGTGGTGTCTGCCGCCTTTTCTGCGTGATGAAAATCGCCTGAGTTTTGTCCGAGTTGTTTTTGATTTTCCATCTTTGGAAATATTCTATGAGCAGGTCTATGGAGGACTGCAGAGTTGAAGTAATGGCTTCTGCTTGCCTGGACGTGTAGAAGATGATGCACGTATCATCGGCGAAGAGTGATATTTTTTCTACGGGCAGTTTGGAGATATCTGCTGTGTATAAATTATACAAAAGTGGTGATAGCGGGCAGCCTTGTGGTACTCCAGCAGCAATTATACGTTCTGTTGAGAGAAGATCCTCGATTCTCACTCTGAATGTCCTGCCCTTAAGGAATGATCCAATGATCTGAATTCAGGCATTTTGAAAATTAGTCCTGCATGCCAGACTTTGTCGAAGGCTCTTGCTATATCGAACATAACCAGTCCAGTTGACTTTGTTTGGTTGAGTCCTGTTCAGATATGTTGCACTACCCTTGCCAACTGGAGTTCCATGGAGTGTTGTGGCCTAAAGTCGAACTGCTCTTCTGGGATAATGTTTTTCTCGTAGACTTTTTCGCTTAGGCGAGAAAGGAGAACTCGTTCAGCCAATTTAGCTAGGGATGTTAGGAGGCTTATGAGTCTCCAATTTTGGAGAAATGTTAGGTCTTTACCTGGTTTTGGCAAAACTATGATGATGGCTGATTGCCACGCCTTTGGGTATCTCTTTAGACGGAGCATCGCATTGATTATGTCCGTTAGTGTCTGTAATGTGTTGTCTGGTAGAAATTTGAGGCACAGGTTGTTGATATTATCTATTCCTGGCGATTTTCGACGGCTCAGTCCCTTCACCGAGTTTTTCACCTCGTCCAAAGTAGCTAATCTCAGTCGTTCTCAGTGGCGGCTCGTCAGGGTGGGCCCGACCCGCCTGGCTCACCCTGACGAGCCGCCACTGAGTTAAAGTAAAGTACATATTTCTTGTTGGTATCCGCGTATACCTTATAATAGTGTTTTTGTGTCGAGCGGGCCCAGTGGCGGCTCCTCAGGGTGTGCCAGGCGGGCCGGGCCCACCCTGACGAGGCGCCACTGGTCGTTCTACCTCCCCTTCGAATGTACCTCCATGGAATGGTGGCCTATTTATATGGTTTTTTATACTGACTTAGTGGGTATATGAGGTAGTAACATTGTTTTTTTTTAAATTTTATGCGAACTGGAAATAACCGATTATCACTACTTTTGGATCACCACTCACATATGTCCGACTCCTTTATTGAACGACTGTAATTTTTTTTTGCATTGCGGGCAAGTGATCCTGCAAATACTACATTTTTCTTTTATGTCTTTGACCTGACATAACTAAGAGCCGAATTTGTGAATCCGATTGTTGTGCTCCATGTTTGTTGGAGCACAACAATCGGTGGATCATTTAGTCCCAAGGCACAATTTTGTGAGAAACTCAATGGTCAGACCTGGATGATATTGTTCTCTGGTGTTTTGGTGAATATTTGGCCTCAGAAGACTATATCTTTTCTGATGATTATCAAACTCAGGAATGATATCGTTTTGTTAGTTTTAGCTTCCATTGAATATTTGAAAGCTTTATATGCTTCATTTAGCTCGTTCAACATTTCCTTTAATTAATAATTTTTCATGATTTCGGGGATGTTGTCTATATATTTCATCCATAATCGACGAAGCGAGCTTTCTTTGCAATACTTCCTTCTGATATTGAAGTACCTTTCACTCAAGCAAATCGAGGCAAGCTTTAAATAGTCTGAAATCTTTTTTCTCTACCACGAAGAGCTAGCTCCTTCTAAATGTTAGTCCCCAAAAAGCCCCACCGATTGAACTTTGTCTTTTTTTGATAATTGATATAACTAGCTCATCATCGTCTACCTCTATTTTTTCACTTTTCGAAGCCGCTCTACCATCTCCTTTCGTTTTCTAGCAAGCTTTTCGCTAATCTTTCCTAAACCTCCACATTCGGACACAATTAAATTCGATATTATTCTTCTTTATATGTTTTTGGGGATTACAATCTCTCTTAGTTTATATCCTCCTTTGTATGTTTGCGGTAAGCATTTGATTCTTGGTAGCGCGAGATTTGGAGCCCGAAATCTATTGGCTTCCTAAAAAGGCAATTTGACACTCATAAAGGATCTTTCTTCAACTCATAGTAGTCTCTGTTGCTGAATTTTTTAATGACTATTGGGTCATATTCATTCTTGTCCATTATGACCAATGGGTTTTTGTATCCGCTTTAATATAAAACATCAGTCAACTCTTTAAGTATTCTTTGTGCCTTAGCAGCGTTCCTCCCCATAACACATTTGTTTTTAATCCTCTTCCTTGTGCTTTCTTTCTAATTTTTCTGTAAATTAATGTTTCGTAGATTTTCGTTAAGTTTGGAAAAAGTTAAATTACCTATAATGATATCATCTAACTTTCGACAAACATGTCTGATTTGTTTAATTGAAATCCGAATCACATGAAAATGATCCTTCACTTCAACGTTTCAAAGCCAAATAGAACAATCTCACAATCTTTTTCTACCCTTCTTATTACCGGTATTCTGTAACTTTATCAGTCAAGACATCATTCAAGTCTAACGGGATTGGCTATTTCAAAGAGATTGACTAAGCACAATTCCGTGTTAGAATAAACAGAAATCTGCGTGTACTTGAAACACTCAAACTTACCTAATAGAAAGTACAAATGTTTCGGACAAAAGATTTCGAGCTTGACATGATAGCATCAGAATTTACAACCTCTTAAGAAAATGTTTGCAAAGGTATGTTCCCATTTACTAGACTCGAAGGACAAGAGTTTCACAACACCTGAACCGAAATCTTTGGCATTGTTCGGATTTGTGTCTTGGGAACTGCTTTGATTAGAAACGGTTCGAACATGTTTTCAAAAGGGTATGAATTGAAAATGTATGTAGTAGTCTAAATAACTTAATTAAAATAATCGAATGAATCAATCTTACGAAATTTTGACAAATTAGGATATCCATTAGATGCTTAATGAAGCAGTGATTGTAAATTGGACATGCATTGCCGTATATATATAATAATAGTTAGTGCTATTTTGGAAATTTTCTAAATAAATATTTTAAATTTTGTTTATAAAACATATGGACGATATCAATCCAACACAAGAATTTGCAAAAGTCGATGAAAAATTAAATAAATCCAAGAGAAAAATTTAAATTAGTTTTCATAGCTCCCCAAAAAAAAATAGTATCCTTGAATTTTAAATCATGAAAAAAACATTTTGAAATATTTTATTTATTTATTTATTTATTCAATCACAGTTTCACCAAAAAAATGGTTACTACAAAAAAATGTATTTGTGAAATTAGAAAGAACAATTAAATGGGCGGATAAGTCGACGCTTGAACATTTGAACAGTATGATTAAAGTCGAACATTTGATACGCTGAATTAAAGCTTCGGGCAATTGCACAGATTGGTTCATTTAATCCATAATTGGTCTTATGAAATGGGATGGATAAGGCGTTGTGATGTCTACGCTCGCCGTGACAAACACGAAAGTTTAGTTTTGAAAACAAAAACTCTGAGTTCACGTTTCCTCTGAATAGAGCGAATAGAGCTTTGAAATTTTGACGTCGAGTTTCAAGAGTGTCCATGGCCAATAATTGCAAGCGCCTTTCATAAGTAAGCAAGCGAAAAGGATCAGACCAGTGGAAAGAATTAAAAACAAAAATTAAGAATCTCTTTTGAACAGGTTAAATGCGATCTATATGCTTCTTACAATATGGCGACCACATTTAGCACTCATATTCTAGGATCGGCAAACCAGAGAGCACAATTGGATTTTTGTCATCCGAATTTCATTGAGTTCTTTAGACCGTCTTTTTAAGAAGCCAAGTGCACAGTTGGCTTTTATTATTATTGAGCCAATGTGGTCATTAAAAGTAAAAGCAGAGTTTAATCGTACACCTAAGTCGCGAAAATTATTCGAATGGGTTAATAGAGTGTCATTTAAGAAGTAATTGAAATTAATGGGACATGATTCGTGGGAGAAAGATGTAACCGAATGTTTGTCAACATTTAGTGAAAAAGGTTTAGAGCGCACCCATTAGAAAAATTTGACACATTGCGTTGCAAGATCGCACAATCGTCAAGTGATGATATTACATTGAAAATCTTTGCGTCATCAACATAGAGTTAAATGGAGGATCCAGGAGCAAAGGTGATAAGGTCGTTTATATAAATAGTGAAAAGAATCGGACCGAGGTGGCTGCCTTGTGGCAAACCCGAAGTGGAAATTATGTCGTTGGATAGAGTACCACGAAATCGGACGTTCTATTCGCGATCTGTGAGATAAGATTGAATCCAGCCAATAAACTGATTAGGGAATTCATACATATAAGAATATTACGATCCAGCTTATCTAAAGCCTTCTTGAGGTCGGTGTAAATGGAGTCAACCTGTTTACCTTCTTCGATCGCAGCGATGACTAGATTTGCAAATTCCAAAAGATTAATAGTGGTACATTTGCCTATAGTAAAGCCATGTTGGCAAGGCGAGATAAATGCCCTAGAGTGGGAAGATAGCATCTCAGCAACTATAGCTTGAAAGAGCTTGGCAACGCATGGTAATTTCGTGATTGGTCTATAGTTGTGCACGAAATCTCTACTGCCTATTTTGTGAATTGGATCTATAGCTGAATATTTCCACAAGTTTGAAAAAATGCCGGACGAAATGGATAGATTAAAAAGGTGATCCAACAGGGGTGAGAGATGATAGGCGCAACGCTTAAGGACTATGGTCAGTAACCCATCAGGACTAGGATGAAAATTATTCTCAAGATGAAATATTTGCTTTAGGATAGTGGCAGTGTCGATGCATAGGTCTTTCATTCCCAACGTCATTTTAGGTGAGTCCATTAAGTAATTGAAATTAGTTATGTCGAAGTAGCAGAGAGGTATTCCATACGCAGATAGGGAGTAATCTGCAAACAAGTTACTGTTAGCTTGCGAGTTATAAATAACCATGTCGTCCGAGATATTTTGAATTAACAATTTTCCAAAAATGTTTAGGATGGCTTATGAAATACTACCTTAGCTCTTCCATGTAGTTGGAGTAGGCAGATAAGGTTTCAGATACGAATCTATTTCGGAATTCCTCATAAGCTTCATAGTCATCTTCTAGACGCGACATGTTGTACACTTTCCAAGCCTTAATTTTCAAATTCTTGAGATTAATTAAATTAGGTTTGATCTATGGAAAGCGTTTCAAAGGTGCATAGTTACTCAAAGGTACAAAGCGGGCGAAGCAACCGAATAAGATGGCATGAAAGTTTATGATAGCATAAATATACGTATGTTCTGGTTATTGCGGTTTTTTTTTTCTCGTGAAATTCAGTCCTATATCACTTTCCATCAAAAGAGGAAGCCTGAAGTGAATATTTAGTTTAGTTAATATTTTGGGCCGGGTTTCTGTTTAAACTTCTCATGAATGTGCCAAAATAACTATAGTCTTCTAAAACGTGTTTGTTTCCATACCTACATATTTTTAACTCTACGAAAACCAATGAATATTAAACATCAAAAATTTAAACAATATTGATGGCGAATACAGCAACAAAATCAACCGACAGGCCAAAAGGTCAACAAGACTTGGGGGTAATAGCGGCGGCGGAGGTTGAAGAGACGCCTCTATTGACCATTTTGTGTTTGCGAGGAGGTGAAGCGTCCAACACTTTGGTGTACCAGGAATAGGCCGAGCGCAGCCAAACTCTCTGCTGCTCACACTGCGCCAAAGAAGAAGTTTGCCAAGACCATCACAAAGAGCTAAATAGCAGGCTTTTTGTGAAGAGTTCAAATCAGGCCTGTGGAACGATAGGTACAAATTGGTCACCCGTAGAGTCGACTGCATACGGCTTAGCACTCTCATGTTTAGTTCACTGTTTATAGCGCATCCGTCTAAAACAGATAATCCCATCCTCGAGAAACAGGTGGATATTCCTCTTTTTGGTGATATGTGATCAAAATGAACAGTGTACTATCCAGATGGAGTGGCAATCAAGACCCAACCGCGTCTATTATTGGATTTGTATTATTGCAGAGGTGTTTTCGCCACAGTCCAAAGTAGGTAGACTGATATTTGTAGATAAGGTAACCTGGGCATCTCATCAGCATACAGCTCCATCACTGCCGGGAAGCTCCTCGAATGGTTACTCAAGCCGCGGCTGCTGGCGCTTGCTACGAGAAAGGACATTAAAAAATCGATGTTACCTCAGAGGTTGCCGTAACAGGAGCAATGCTTGACGTCGTAAATGCCTTCAACTCGGTGAGGTGCACAGACACCCTTCGGACTCTTAAACAGAAGCTTCATATTTCCGATTAATTGCTGGCCACACTGTGGGACTATTTGATTACTGTACAATACCGAAGATAGAGTAAAAAGAAGGCTTCTCAACTCAGGCGCTACACGGGAGTCCATCTTAAGACCTTACCTCTGGAACATCACGTACGATTACCAGCTTCACCTAGAAATACCTTTAGATACATTTTTGGCATATTACGCTAATGGCATCGCAACGCTGCCAGGTCGCCGATCTACCCCAACTTAGACTTAATCAAATCATGAGAAGAATGGAGAGGTGGATGACTAAGCGTGGCCTCCAGCTGGCTGACTCAAAGACAGAGATCATCATGCTGATCAAGCGGAAAATACGAACTGTTATAACAATGACCGTTGGCTTCGTCGAGGTCCAGACCTGGGGAGTGACCCTGGATACCATCTGATCTGTAGTGATCATATCCGCAGGGCATGAGATAGTGCATAGAGACTAGTGACTTCACGAAGTATGCTAATGGATAACATCTGCGTATCCAGTGAATCTTGATCACTATCATTTCTATCTTGCCATATGGGGCTGCTACGAACTGAGAAGACGGATCAAGACTCAAAAATTTGTGGGCATGTTGATTATATTTTTTTAGTTGGTCAAACCTTATATGCCCCACGTTTGAATATATTTTCTGGAAATCTTGTAAGCAGATTTATTTGGGAAACAATTATTAGAAAAGCGAAAGTCGTATTCAGCAGTAATTTTTGAAACTTTATTAGAATTGCGATAGTGGAGTGAAACGAGATATAAGTACAGTGTTTCAAAATTAAATAAGATGAAGTGAACGCAGAAGCGCAACCAAACAATCAAAATGGACTAACATGCCGAGAATTATCCATGAAAATCCATTGCATTCGCATACTGTTCGAAGTAAAAAAATGATTTTTTTGCAATCTAACAAACGATCTGGACTCGAAATGCTGAAAATAAGGAAACACACAGACTTGAAGCTTTACTGCGCGAAGTTAAAGGGAAATCGCATTTCCCTCTCAGCGCTAAGAAGCGTTCTCAGCGCAAAGAAATTGAGTCCTTCCGGGCTATTATGCCTATTGGGTATAAGAAGATATTTTTTATATTTTGAAGCAAGTGAAACTTTATTAGAGAAATGTTATAGAAGAAGTTAGCTCCACTATCTATTTTCCGAATTTCAGAACTGATTTTTCACAACAACATCTGATTTTGATCATCTTAACAACATTATCTATTCTTCTTATACTCGTTTAATATCCATCCAAATATATCCACATTTTTCCTCAAATGCAGCAATAACCCAAACTAAATGAAATACAAATTCTCTTATTTGACATTTCAGAAATTACCCATCGATTCCAAACAGCCCGCGAAGAAGTTCGTACTCTACTGTTACAATGTCTGCTGCCCTGGTTGGAAAATATGGAATTGGTAGCGACTAGCGTTCCACCTGCTACACCTTTATCATATATCATGGTAAGTACAAGTACTTTGGAGCCAGGCGCATACTGTCATTTGACATAAAATGCCTTCTGCTAGATAAGTTCCAGCAAGCCAACATGACATCAATTGTCATTCTTATTTTCAAATTGAAAACTTCTTATTGCTTTCTTTCATCATTTTCGTTACAGTATTTTCCGGATTCTGGTACACGTGGGCGTCGTGAAGGCTCCGGCTCGACAGAAGCGACCGAAATGATATTGAATAATATGTTTTATATCACTGCTAAGGTATGTATGCGATTTTCACGCTCTCATTACAATTGAAACCAGCCTTGCGTACTTTATTTTGATGCAATTGAAATGTTTGAAAATTGTATGATTTTTCAATAAACAGTTGTTGATCGTTTCGCATATCGAAATTCTAAAAATTTCAATTTAGTTATTTGCTGGGATAGATTTTTGAAATGTTAGGCCGATATTAGAAATTTAGGATATGAAAGTCAAGGAATTAGATGATAAATGATGGAAGAGAGAAAAATATCAGGAAAAAAATTACTTTATAAAAATTTATACTGCGATTGTCATTTTTGAGCTTAAATAACATGATTGATGTTTCGCAAAATGCCAGACCATTTCCGGTTAAATTCGTTCATATTGCAAATCTACTTTTTAATATGTTTCTCTGATTTGATTTTTTTCATTCATTTCATTCATATCATTTATTTAAAGCTATTATTATTGATATAGTTTTAACAATTCGGTTATACTTAGAGGTTAGAAATTGACAAACTTCGTTTCAGCTATAATTTTATGAACTGTGCAGAACAATTTGTTTGATAATTCAGTTTGTGGTGTAGTAAATACAAGGAAAACAGTGAAAAACCTTGTTTGATTACCGATACTTAGCCTAACTTAGAGTAACTTAAACTAGTTTCGACTTAAATTACTTTGCCTAAAGCATTTAATAGAGTGAACTAATAAGCGGATTGGTGATGCCTTGGCAGTTATTTAGGAATGAAGAAGTTCTTTTTGAGACCAACGTTAATATGGTGCTAGTTTTGGCAAGTTTGTGGATATATGCTGTTGAATGGTAGAACGGTTTATCTAATATAAGTCTCAAGCGTTTGTTTTGGGCTATCTGAGCTCGTTTTTTATGAATCTTTGCACATTGCCCCCATATTGGTATCGCGTATGTGAGAACAGGCTGAATTACAAGCTTATATAAGTACTAGGATCTTGTTGTGTACGTTAAGTTTTGATTTCCTATTAATTATTGGATACCACGCGTAAATGACATTGGGCACTTTAGAGCAAATATATTCTACATGCTGCTTAAAGAGTAGTTTTTTTATCGAGGGTAACTCCTGGATATGTAATTGTTTCGGACCAATCAATAACAGTTTCTCTTAAATGTATTCCTCGAGCTGGCAAATGGGAGTCAAGATTATGTCTTTAGTTTTTTGGGGGTTCAGTTCTATTTTCCACATGTTGCAGTAACTAACCATGCTCTCTAGGTATTCTACGAAGCTTTGAATGATTATCGAGGGATCTAAGTACCTTGTTAGTATACACGTGTCATCTGTGAACATAGCTAGGTCACACGAAGGATGACTAGGAATGTCGGATGTATATATGTTATACAGTACTGGGCTGATCCTTGTGGTACTCCGGCAGGAATATCGTGCGGTTTGGACTGTTTACAATTTATTGCCACTGAGAAGATTCTTTTACTCAAAATGATAGAACTAGTTTGAACAAGTATTGAAGAGACGACCATTGTATCATTTTGTAGATAAGACCGTCATGCCACACTGAATCGAATGCCTTTTCGACATCTAATGTAACCAAGCCAACCGATTCTTTGGCACGAAAAGAATCTTTGATATATTTTGTGACCTTGTATAATTGGTGGCTTGTTGAGTGTTTCGCTCTAATTCCGAATTGAAAATTAGGTATTAAAGTATTGGCATCTGTAAATTTAGTAATTCTTTTTGAGATTACTTTTTCAAACAATTTACCTAGGCTTGGTAAGATACTTATTGGTCGGTAACTGGTCGGAGTGGGTGGATCTTTTCCAGGTTTAAGTATCGGTATAACAATAGCACTTTTCTATACTGTGGGGAAATATCCTAATTTTAAGCATACATTAAAGATATTAGTAATAAATACTATATCTTTCCTAGGTAAATTTTTTAAGATTAAGCTGGGGATTTTGTCACCTCCAGGAGCTTTATTGACTTTGAGCTTATGTAAAAGGAGTATAGTTTCTTAAGTAGTGCAATATTCTTGGGCTAAGAAAGTGTTATCTGAGTTCTGAAAACGGCTTAACTCGTTTTTCACCCTTTCTTCTAGGACTGGGTCAATGAGATTCATTGAAGTATGGTAGTAGCCGTGAAATGCGTTTGATATAACGTTAGCTTTGTCAAGGTTAGAATAGATTATTCGAGATTTGTGAACTAATTGAGGAATAAATCAGGACTTCCACTTGAAGTTTTTATTTAACTGCCAGACTTTTTTTGACCCTTATTCTAGGTTTTCTAGCATAAAGCTCCAATTTCTATTGCGCTAATTTAGCAATTGAACTGCTATTGCTTTTGTTAACGAACGAACTATTGTTTTTAGCCTTGGATCTCTTGACCTTTGCCATTGTCTTCGCAGTGTATTACGCTTTCTTATCAACCCTAAGATTGCATCATTAATTTGTGTATAGCACGCTCTTCGAGAGACTTTGGGAGCACACACTTCAATAGCATCAGACAATATTGAATGTAGCGTTTGACATAAATCGTCTACTTGATTGTTATTTACAATCCTGCGAAGGTCAAGATCAGAAAGGAAGATTTTAGAATTGATAAGTTCACAAAATTTTTTTCAATTTGTTTTAGTATATGAATAACAAACATTTTCTGGCTGCTGTCTGAAGCTGCCACCTTCCACAACAAAACCTACTGGCAGGTGGTCAGAAGACAGAGCTTGCATAGTTATTGGTCGTGATATAGACACTAGTCCATTAGTGATCAGTATTTCAAGTGTCGAACTATGACCGGGACTAGAATAAAATGTTGGTGCAGTCGGAGGATGGATGAAGAAGTTGGACCTGTTTTGAAGGTCGAATAGGACTTTCCCAGCTCGATTTGCTCTGACGCAGTTCTAAGATACATGCCTCAAGGTCAGACCACCACAAATCAAATATCTTCCTCCAAGCTTTGTTAAGAGTTTAATGTCATTCTCGAGCTGTTTCAGTTCATTAGAATTTAATTTTGAACCCGGAAAGTATGCAACTACCATATCTTCTATCCTAAAACTCCTAAAACTTCTATTATTTCCATTTGAATATTAAATATTGAATGTTTAATATTGTTTTTAACGAACAAGGCTACACCTCCACCAGCTGTTTCTCTTCTATCTTTTCTATAAATCACATACATTGCATTACTAATTTTATCGTTTTCGCTCAGCCAAGTTTCGGTAACTAAAAATATGTCGATGTTTTGGTTGACTAAAAAGTCAATTGTTTCGAAGAGCTTGTTTTTGATACTCTGAGAATTCCAAAGTAAGCATTTTAAGTTCTTAACCATACAAAAACTTTGTTGAGAGACGAACGATTACATTAAATTGTTCTGTTTTGTTTCTACAGTCACGAAGCTGGGATATTAATTCCGTCGAAAACAAGTCCTCTATTGAAAACAGGTCTTCAGTTGAAAACAGGTCCTCTGTGTAAGCAGATGATCTAGTAACCAAGTGATTGCCTGAATTAGCTGCATTCGTGCTTAGAGCTGCAGTAAGACGGCTAACACCTGCCGCCACTTGGCTGTATTGCAAGCTGTTTGGGGTGAGGCCACGGTTTTGTGAACTAATATTCTGCCCAGTTCTTAGTGCTGAGAACGCTGCTGGGTTTAAGTTAAACTGTGCTGGTGCTTTAACTGCAATGAGTTATTTTGCGCTTGAACATATTCAGCTCTCTTATTGCACGAAGGATCATTTGCCATATACTGAGCAGAGCAATTACTACATCTGATTTCCTTATCTTTCGTTGCAAGGCAGTCTTTGTGTGGCTTGCCGCAGATCAAACATTTGGTTGGTAGGTGACAGTGTGCTTCACCATGACCGAATAATTGGCAATTTCGGCATTGAGAGGGACCGGTTTTGCTATTGCGATAGTAGCTCCACTGCACTTTTACATGGTTTATTGCATGAATCGATAGCAAAGCTCACTTAATTTCGCAGAACGACGTACAAGATGCACAATATAGAAGGTTTGCTCTGAATAGCGTCTGTTACGCAGATTAAATTTCTTAACGTCAATTACATTTAGTTTGTGTTCATTTTGAAGTATTGTTCGTCTAGTCTAATATCGTCTAGTCCCGAAAGTAATAATTTTAGTGGGTTTTGATCTGGCTGCCGATACGTGAAGAAATGCACTTAGGTTCTTACTAAATGTTTTTGGAGCTTATCATAAGTTTCAGTTTCGTCTAACAGAACTTTTTTACCCGCAGACATAAATTGTATACTGTAGTTGACGGTTTTAAGGTCTTTCATAGTTGCCACTATGGTTTCTCGCGGTAGTTGCGGAATGATGATTGGTGGAGGTTTTACCTTCTTTTCAGGAACTTGGTCGACATCTTCGTTTTGCGGACGATCAGCAAGTGGTTGAAACTTATTTGCCGAAGTCATGATTGCGAACCGCGGCTTTTTGAGCCGATCGCGTATTAAAACTGTGGTAGGGCTTTCTTCGCAGTTACGCTTCACTTCTACGCCTTTTTCCATATCACTGTTTCACTCATTCTCACATAAACGACGAACTAAACGTAGAACTACTTGACAGTCGGGGCCACATTGCAAGAAATTGCCAGTAGAAAAAGTTCTGGTAAATTCTTGCAAAAGGGGAACTTTCTCCTAATCGAAAATGACTAATTTATGAAAAATTTACTTTTTAAGCGATGTGTATTTTCGCTTACTACTAGCGTAAAGGTAAAACCTAAGTCATAAATATGTATGCAACTTTTGTAGTCAATAATATAGCCTATAAAAAAATAAAATTAAAATGGCATATTTTAATGAAGTTTTCTGAGAAAAACGACATTGAACACAGAATTTTCGGGGTAGAGGTGCCAACATTTTGTGTTTTGAAGTAAATATCTCAAAATGAAATACAGTTACAATTTTGGATGTTAAATCAAATTAAAGGTAATTTGATTCCATAAAAAAACTAGCAATAAAACTTTGCGTTATGATTATTAGCTTTCAAGATATAACGATTTAAGTGAGTCAGGGTACAGATCATTTTTCTTGACCACCCTGTAACTCCGCAGATTTTGAATACCGGACCACCCTGTAGAACGATTTTTTACTCAAAATATGTCAAGGAAAAAGTGTCCTTCGAGTACCAAACACCCTGTATATACTGAACGCAGGTGACTGACGTTTGATGCGTTTAGAGCCTGACTCCCCTTCCACCAAACTCACCTAGGGCAAACGCGCTTCACAAAAAGTATGACCCATCATTTTTTTACACACGTGCCGCGACATAGTCGCATCACAAAAAATATGACCCATCATTTTTTTATAAACACTCTGTAATTTAGCAGCACAACACTCTTCTATATTTTTGGTATCTGAACAATCCCTGTAGCTAGCTAAATAAGCGGTTGTTTTTCAATTCACGTATTATACTGTCTGAAAGCCTATCAGCAAATCTATGAATTTAACTTGGAAATCCATGATCCGGTAAACTGACTTTTTACAAACATCAACACTTTTAAACATAAATTGCTCTCTCATTTGAAATTCGAAATAAAGTATTTGTTATCATCATATTTATTTCTTACAGTTTGCAGATTCTCATCCCCGAGATATCGAGGAATTATGGGGAACCCTTTGTCAATTTTGGCCAAATAACTTGAAAGTTATTTTACGTTACTTAGTGATAATGTCTGGAATGGCACCGAACGAGCTACTTCCTTACGTAAGTATATTTTGAATAACTATCAGTTGTGAGAGTCAGTTGTTATTCGAAAAATGCAATTGTTCATAATCACTTTCTCTTTTCAACGTCAATCGATATGATTTCATTACATTTTTCATTCACAGGCAAAACGAGTTGCTCTGTATTTAGCGCGAACCTGTCCTAATCGACTCCTCGACGAACTGATGTCCGAATTGCAAACCGTCGAAACTTTGAACTGCCTAATTGAACGAACAGAGACTCCACCATTTTATCGTCTCACCAGCATGCGGAAAGCATCGAGTCATTCAGATGGTTAGTTACAAAGAAACCCTTTTAGGAATCCTATCCTTTCAGATACTCATCTTCAATTTCCATTATAACCGCAAATGTACTATGATATTTAGTCCCAATGATTGCCTCATTGCCAGAAGCAAAATTCGCTGCTATTTTTCATCTTGTCTTCCGCGTAAATTATCACATTTTCTCTTATTTAGGGCAAACAGCTGGAATTAATGATTCGCGGATTCAGGATTTGGCAGTGGAAAAGGGTACTATTCATACGAAAAGACATAGCGGAGAAGATCCAATTAAAACGGGGTGAGTGGCGTTGTAGATGTTTATTTAAGGTATACGACTTAGTAAGGTATACTATCTTGAACAAAATTTTGTTGCGGAGTATGTTCCCAGGTGATGGAACATTTAAATCGTACCTTGGTTATAATGACAAAGATGCAAATGACGATGTATGATTTTCTTTACACAAGGGTGGTTACGTTATAGGAGTTTCATTTGAAATGCTTTGACAAAAGTGTCTTATTAATTTTAATGCGGAGAAAATTTCACTTTTCATTTGTCTTTATAGAGGAAACATTTTAAACACTGTCGGAAATAAACGCTCAATTAATAATGAAGGTCTGGATAATCGAAATATGCAAACAAGCTATTGAAATTCATTACAGAAATTGTTAAACTTGTAACCTTTTTTATTTGTATTGACAAATTTTAGATAATGTGCCTTGATGATTTTAACCTTTGTCATTGTAACATTATGTTAAACATCATAAAGCAATAATTTGCACTGGTTTATTCCTTACATTCATGAATCGAATCAAGTCATTTACTTTCCTTTTCCAAAAAAATTTACGTGAGCCTTGAATATTGCTCATATTTTCTGATTTGAAAATCAGATCTCGCGCGTCCAACGATAGAACAACCTTGAATACCAAATCAGTCGAAAAACGAGTAGCTTTACATCAACAGAAAATACTCTCTTAGTACAACTTCTTGATGTTGCTTATCCATTAAAACTTTGTCTATTAATAGAACTTGTAAATCGGACAGCGGAATCCGAGCGTTTACATCAACAAATCGACCACCACGTGGAAGTGATAAAATTCGGGCAGCATCTGGTCCTTCGATTCTACCTCGTCCTGAAGATATAATGGCAAATGATCCGGAGGTTAGTATGCTCTTCGAAGTTTCGCTACATCTATTTAAGGAATTGAGATTTTGACCTTGTAAGCATTTGTATTTTTTACTTATATACGAACTTTAGTTTGGGCACGAAGAAAACGTTGAATTGCGGTCAGATGCACCGTCGGCACCTCACCCACTACCCATGCCTGAATACGGAGGCTATTTCGCTCCGCTTACAGAATTTCTACCGGACATTAGTTTGCCAATTAGTGGTTTTCATAGGTAAGGATTGGTTATTTGATGGAATTTGTTGGTAAAAATTATTTATTCTATTAGATGTAATGTTGCTGTCATGCTGCTAGTTGATGTGATTGTCGATGGAATCCCCGGCCTGGATTGGACTCTTCATATACCTTTGATGCTGCATATATCATTTCTCGGTTTGGATCACACACGTCCGATTGTCCGGGAACACTGCAAGCAGCTCTGCTTGAACCTTTTGGTATATTAATTCACTTAAAATTTGAAGAATGAATTTTTTACATAGGCGGGATTAATAACATATTATAACACATGCAATATTTATTCTGAAGCAGTTGGGAGGTTCCGCGGTTGAAGACGACCTGTTAAGGACCCTCTGGCTGCAGCGGCTTCCGGAGCAGACTCAGGCTATTTGAGCCTGCTCTCCGGAAGCCAGCCTGAACAAATTGGCGGAAAGGCAGACAAAATCGCTGAACTTTTTGTCCAGCCGCAAATTAACTCAGTCGCCGTTTCCTCCCAGCAGTCAGAGATGGTCATATTAACAAAACAGGTCGCTGCGCTGCCAAAACTTGTACACTAGCAATTACGATCGCGTTCAAGGTCCCACGGCAGATCTGGCTCGCAACCGCGTCGCGAAGCCAGTCACGAGGAGCTGATGTTTATTGGTATCACAACAAATTTGGCCCAAACGCTCTTAAATGCGTCTATGTGCCTACAAGGCTGGTTCATCTGAACCAAAAAACTAAGTCGCCGTTCTCTTCAGACGGTAAGAAAAGGCGACTTATCACCTAGCCGTCGTCTAATAATTCACGACAACTTGTCTAAACGACACTACTTAATTGATACAGGCGTAGATACATCGGTGCTTCTAGCACCTGCAACCGGCAAACTTCCACCTTCTGGTACGCGACTTGCCGCGGCAAACCAGTCAACCAATAACACCTATGGACGAAAGGTGATCAAACTAGAACTAGGACTCCGTCGTGAGTTTTGATGGGACTTCATCATTGCCGATGTCTTAGACTCATTTTAGGCGCAGACTTCCTCTGCCACTATGGGCTAGTCGTCGACTTGGTAAATGCTATCCTTGTGGATCCCCTTACTTCACTTTCATCGAAAGGTACGTACACTTCGTACAAATGTGCAGAACTTAGTGTTTTGTTTGAGCAAACCTCTGATTCACGGATACATGCCCTTCTTATAATACCATTCAATCACGTCGAGGTCACCAATTTATAGTGGCTAAACTACGACAAAATGAAATTATTTCGTATATTTTATATATTATAGATCATTTTATTTTATCTAGTTTTAAATATACACATAACAATTGAAACCTTGTCAACACAATTAGGAATGACTAATTCTCTTTTTAAATATTTAAAAAAAAAACCAAACTTTCAATTGATAAATCAAATTCAACTTTTTTCTCAACTTCAAAAAACATATTTCTCTTAGCCTACTTGTTTTTTGCAATAGTGTTTTGTGTTAAGTAGTGTGGTGAGTTTTGAAATGTGATAATAAATGAGATGTGTTATGCATAGCATAGCAAACATGAGAAATATCTTATTGTAGCATAAGTCTCAAGAAGTGACACATAAGTATTCTAATTTATCTTTTTTTTTGTTTTACTTACTTTTTACATAATTTATTTGAAATCGATTTTATATATTTTATTTTATTTCAGATTGTTTTAGCAGAGCACAATGACCATTTAACCGTAGCAAGAATCCTTCTAAACAGCGAAACAATAAAACTTCAACTAGGCTTGACCGTACCATCTTTACCAGTCATAACGAATAATTTTACGGGTAATTTTTCTGCTCTCAATCATATCTAATGTATGTACATCTATGAGTTAATGTTTCTCTCTTATCTTGATAGAACCAAGCCCGGAATTTGACAGCTACCTGCAAGGACCAATATCACCTGCTACAGCTCCGATCCTAGGTCCTTCAGGTATTGTTCCGCTCAATCCAAATACCACTGAAAACAGTGAAGTGCCCTTAATAGTGACCGAAGAAAACGCTCCACCACAGCCAGGACCAGCAATGCTCATCTCACACGTTATCAAGAGCATGATACAGTTTTTATCACAAGAAATGGCTCAACAACTTTGGAATTATGAAGACATCACCGCCAAGGGTAAATTTCATATTTCAATGCATTCCTCGAAAACTCAATGACTAATATCTCGTTTCACTCTTCCCGATTCAGTGTGGTCTATAAAATCAGCCGATCAGCTGTCTTGTTTCCTCAAACACATCGTAAAAATATTCTCCGATAGCTTTTCCCACGCTCGAATCTCCGAACGTTGGGCTCAGACTGCTCTGCAACTGGGACTGAGCTGTTCGTCACGTCATTATGCAGGAAGGTGTTTGCAAATATTCCGAGCTCTAAATGTCCCCATTAATTCGAGAATGCTGTCGGACATTCTATCCCGATTGGTTGAAACTGTGGCCGAGCAGGGCGAGGACATGCAAGGATATGTTACCGAATTGCTTCTAACCCTAGAAGCAGCTGTCGATAGCTTGGACTCCGATTTCCGTCCACTGGATGTCATGAAGGACATATTCAAAAGCACTCCGAATTTGAATAACAAAGATGGTGTTGGCTCTGTTGCTCAAGGAAAGAAATCTCCATCAGGCGCTACACCCCAGTCTCCAGTTTTCTCAGCAGCGGGTGGTGGACATGCACGCAGCACGAGCTATTCCGTGTCCTATTGTACACGGAAAGCGACGAACTCACCGAGTGATAAGCAAGGTATGGTGTACTTTAATAAATCAAATTCTAGACTGATTTGTGTCAAGACTATTTTATGCCGGCCGTAAATTTAATTTCGACTGAAATATATCTTCTACATTATACTTTTCAGTTGAGCTTCGCAATAGAACAACAATTTTGGACATAGAGCGAAAATCAGCACAATTTGGTTCCGCGCTGTCTCGGTCGCGAAGTGCCCAGAGCTTAAAGCTGCTAGGCGACACAGCATCACAGGTAAATTATTTTTCATTATGCTTAATTATATTTCATATTCAATTCAATTAGATTATAAATAACACAAACAAATTTATAGTGCGTAGGAAGTATTTAGATGTTTTCAGTGAATTTAGTTCATTGTCCTTTTTTTTTGAGATTTTCATTTTGATCTGGAATGTTTCATATTTGAACTTTTCCCGTGATTCAATGGATAAATTCCTTAATTAATGCGTATTAGTTTTTCTGGAGTTCAATATTTTTATATGAATCTGGTGAACGGAGTATATTCCGATATCATTGAAAAAAAAAATATATTCGTAAAAAGTTTCTGAATCGTGCTCAGTGGCTGAACAAATACTCTTTAATCTTAAAGGATCGAACGAATATTTGTTTTAGCTTTTCACCTTCTTACACGAGAAAGGAAAAGAAAAGATGCAGAGAAGAACTAAAAGAGCACAAATACCTTTACAAAAGTAGACAAAGACGAAAATGAACATATCTGCAGGGGTTGCAAGAGCTAATTAAATTTCGAACAACGGGAATATTTGCAGAAATCTTAAGGATAATTTGTATTGTAAGCCAATGGGGTGAGGCGGAGGACTCAAACAGATTTATTGTTTGAATTTCACAAGGATTATTTCAGCAAAAAAGGATTATATTCAGACGAAATTCATTTCAAATACGCCCTATAATTAGCCTGATGATTTGCATCTTTTATTTAAAATAGTCTTTCCATTCATAAAATGTACAAGGCCTAAGTGCTTAGGGTTGGTGTTTATAGCATTCGAGATGGTACAAAATTACAGTATATTTCGTATTTGAGGGAAAGTAATGAAGCTATGGTGACCATGAAGTGTATGTTTGTTTGCAAGCTTCTAAAAAAGGACACCTTCGCAAGTAAATTTAAGATGAGATATTTCAAGCTGCATCGATTCTCAAATAATTTCTGACCTACAAGAAAAGTCCTGACTTTAAATTTGAAATTCAAAATCAATAAAAAACGATAAAAAATCGGTGAATCCTTTAAACTAGTCTCTGATATATGCTAGGTGATCATTTTATTTACAGATATTTGTTTTATGCAACAATCGAAATATATTTGCAATAAAAAATATATTAGAATTATGCATGTAGATATATTAGATAAAATCGTATGCATAAGAATAACGTAGGGTCATCACAGAAATAATGCTACTCATGTCCATCGACTATTAAATTGGATAACTAGAAATAGAAACAACATCTAATCTACATTTATGGATTTGGAAACTGGAAAAGCAGCATTTAAATATTAGGATGACTTTTGCCATCTTACTAGTAGAGCTATTATCTCATCATTATAGAGCTTCCGGCTTTTCTGAGCGAACACAAGCGCCTTTTGCAAGCATCGTCTGAATTTAAAATCAAACTATTAAGGACACTCTGCAGAGAATCAGATAGTGCAAAGTCCGAACTTTACGATGAATACATCGAAATTTCCCAGCCAAGTGATTTTAATTTTTGGCCGATGATCAAAAATGTTTGTGGTCTGGCGTTATCATGACCGAAAACAATGCGTTTTCTTTTTATCAATTTTGGCCGCTTTTGCTGAATTACTTGCTTTAATGTGGTCAGTGCTGGCTAGGGCATTAATCCCGAGATTGAAATGGAGATCCCGAAATTCGGGATTCGAATTTTCGGGATCCCGAGATAATCCCGAGATTTCGGGATTTTATAAAAAAAACTGTATTAAGGGAATTTAAACAGATATATTGGCTTATTCGTACTCAATTAAAACTTTATTTCAATTATATATACATAAAACCGGAAGCTAAGTTCATTATAATGTTAAATTTATGCACATATATACATGGGTGCTAGAAAGTAAGACGTTAATCTATAACTGCATCTAAATTAATCTTATGATCTAATTTCTTCTTATCTTCTTGTCCAATAAAGCTCTTTATTTGGTAATGATAGTTAGTTGTAAAATTAGTTAAAAACGAATTGAAACTTAATCAGCATAACAGATGTTACGATAATATAATAAAAATACATTATTATTTTTAGTTGTTTACATATTAATTACAAAATAATATTGCTTTTCAATGAAACAAGTGATAAGTAATAATATCGATTGGTTCAAACTGCTGATTCGTTTTGAAAGTATGCTCTTAATAAACATAATTCGTCAAGAGTTTCAAAATTTAAACTAGACCTGATTTAGCTGCACATATATCCAGCTGCTGAAAAAGATATTTCGGGTACACTTTTTGGTGGAATATTAAGCATTACGCCAGCTGTAATTCATTATTACAACTGGCTTCCGCTTCGGTTTTCATAAAACAATATTTCTTTTAGTATTAAGTTCTGCTTTCTAATTCCCAAAATGGGTTGAATTTTATCAATCCCGAAATCTCGGGAGTCCCAATAAAAAATTTGGGATCCCGAAAATGTCCAAAATGGGTCGGGATCCCGAGATCCCGAAATCTCGGGATTGCATGCCCTAGTGCTGGCAGTACCAATTTCTTTCAAATGGTTCAAAACTATTTAGTGATGAATGTTTAGCTCTTTAGCTATGCTTGTTTCACTTGCATGTCGATCATTTTGTATTATTTCCAGTATTTCATCACTTTTTCGAACCAGAGTGAGGAATAACTTTCGCATTAAAATTTTTAGAAGGAAGTGGAGCAAACCATTTACCGTCTGCTGATTTTAATAGATCATATTTACTGTAAATAACATTTTTTTCATAATTCTGGACAACATTCTCACATTGATCTCGCGTAGTGACATTGCAAAATGTAGCAATTTTTCTGATTATTTATCTTCATTTTCATGACACTATAACTTGTGACTCAATAAACACATGCTACTATTTTCTTTTTACAAATAATGATCTATAAAATCCCATTTACCACACGCAATTCTAGTATTGCCAGATGAAATTTAATAACGGGACACATAAGACGTTAAAGTCATCTAGCGACAATAATATTACGAAGTTTTTTGAATATCCAATATTGAGCATAAATAATGATGAAATTATTGTTTCATTTTTACCAAAAAACCCGATAAATTAGAACCAAAAACGAAAAAAAACCCACCACTAAAGCTCATGTCTTGTCAGTTTTGTCAATCATTTTTCAGCGTTTTGCAATTACGAAATCCGTCACATTCCAGCTAACATTTGCTGGGGTTCTTCACTGCCGTTAGATATTTAGTTTTTTCCTTTTTTCCTTTTTTCCTGTCTTCCTTTCTTTCTTTCTTCTAATATCAATGAATTGCCAATTGCTGTGTTTGTTTCGCATCATCTATTCACC
Organism: Nemotelus nigrinus; assembly: GCA_947369275.1. Lineage (NCBI taxonomy): Eukaryota > Metazoa > Arthropoda > Insecta > Diptera > Stratiomyidae > Nemotelus > Nemotelus nigrinus. Next base: position 42,462,615 of record OX376373.1, on the reverse strand, counting down.
GTATTTGACGAGCGCTATTATCTTTCCTCTTGATAAATTATACTTTATTCTTTCAATAAAGTATATTTGATGCTTGATGCATATAATGCACGTTAATTAAACCTACCAATGGTTTGATTTATTTTTTGAAAACTAATTTTCGTTACTTTCAGCCTAAAATAAGTTGTTTTTTGCGCATATGATTTCGTGATGGACTTTTTACATAGTGTTTCTGATACATATTACTTTGAATATAATTCCGTTGAGAAAATTTCATTTAACTCTTTTTCGCAGATTGGCCTTTATTTTAGTGCTAAATTTTCGATTCGTCACAAGAAGAAATATTATTCAATTTTTCTAGAAATTTGAGCAGGTGTCTTGCTTTGCAGTCTGCAATCCACTCCTCCACCACAAATAGTTCAACAAGTTGCTTGATTTATCTTCTATTACATCAATTCGATTCATGTAATGATAACATCTGAACAATTTTTTTATTTTCATTTACACTCCAATTTCAAAATTTCAATGTTAAATGGTAGCTAAAATGTCTCAACTTGAAACTCCACTTTTAAAATTATCAAAACCTTTAATATAACTCATAAAATGAATTTCTTCGAAAGTCAAGGCAGCATACATAAATATGACTTATGGGTGAATTCTGACCAATCTATAAACAGCAATTTGTTTTTTGTACAATAAATATAGTAGCAGAGGTGTTTAGGGTGTTCAGTTTAAATATAGTAGCAGAGGTGCTTCCATTCTGCAAAAAGAAGCCTAATAATAGTGGTATTATTTTAATACTTTACTAATCTTATATCGCAAAACCGTAGGCTTCGGATGTTTGAAATTCATTGTAAAATAATATATACTAAAATAAGTACTATTTTTAAACTTGGTTTTCATTGCAAATATATAAAAAAAAAACAACTAAAATATCTACCAAAATTGACAAATTCAATATTTATCATTCGCAGGATGATAAAATGACCATATTAGCACAACTATTCTGGCTGGCTGTTTCTCTATTGGAAAGTGACTACGAACACGAATTCCTCCTTGCTCTACGTCTTCTCACACGCGTTCTTCATCGCCTACCTCTGGACCGGCCCGATGCTCGTGATAAAGTCGAAAAACTCCAACAACAATTGAAATGGACGAGCTATCCTGGTGTTCATGCTCTTCTATTAAAGGTGAGTTTCGTTCAGAATTATTCGCCCATCAATCGCATGGACCATCTACTACTATTCAAAATTATTTCATCACTTTCAGGGGTGCACACATTCAACAACATACGAGCCAACTATAACAGTACTCGCTCAATTTTCGCCGTTGTTGAGTTTACCTGTTTGCGATCCCACGCAAAGTTGTGCATTTCCGATGAATGTGATTGCATTGTTGCCGTACATGCTCCTTCACTACGAGGATGCTAATGAGGTGTGTATTCGGAGTGCGGAAAATATTGCCCAAGTATCATCGGAATTGGGGGCGAAATTAGAGAACCTTGGAACGGTGATGACACTCTACAGTCGCAAAACATTCAGCAAAGAGTCTTTTCAATGGACTAAATGTGTTGTGAAGTATTTGCACGACACATACGCCCACATGGGGTTGCACATGTTAGCATTTCTGGTTGAAGTGCTGGAGAAAGGTCCTCAACAGGTTCAAGTTCCGGTATTGAATGTTATTCACTGTATGCTCCACTACGTTGATCTATCATCTCAACAAGCACACACTATAAATGCGGACCTATTACGAACTATCGGAAAGTATATGGAGGTTAGTAATGTTAAAGCTGCACCGTTTAAGAAGGTAGAATATTATGAATAAGTCCTTCTGTGTGTAATATTGCAAGGTACATTGTTTACATTGCGAAAACTGCCGTTAAGTGTATCGTAACAGAATAGCTTAATTCAAAAATATTATTTTCACCATCAATCAATTTCAAATTTACTCATTATGTATTTCAGTCCCCTAACTGGCGCGAATCACTTAAAATTTTAAAGCTAATAGTCACGAGAAGTTCAAGCCTGCAAGTAGTTCCGCCATCAGAAGTGAGTTTGTCCTTCAATTTCCACAGCAGCTTCCCGGACTCAGATTTGTTTTCGAAGAAGGAGTTGGCTGGACGAACAATGGAGTTCACTTTCGATGTGTCCCAAACACCACTTATTGGACGTCGAATTCTTTTGAAGTCGGATCCCGATGGAATCTCGAATCTTCAAACGAAAAATGGTCAATCATCTACACATAATCCTCACACCGGTACACCGAATTCACCGCGTCGCAGTGCAAGTCTGTCTCCTGCTGACACAGTTCCGTTGAGTGGATGGAAACGTCCGTGGATGTCGCAAGGACGTGTCAGAGAATGCTTAGTTAATCTATTAACGACATGCGGTCAACGAGTTGGATTGCCAAAGAGCCCATCGGTAAGCAAATGGTCAATTTATTTAGAAATGTTCGTACTAATCAGCATGAGCTGGCAGTAACTTTTTGTTATGCTCTGTTCTAAATATGCTAACAGAATATCATCTAATCGCATTGATGATGAAAGTGTTTGAATGCAATTTTCGAAAGCATGTTGAATTTCAATATATTTTTTAACATGTAACTCAAATTAGAATTATAGCCTCTTAATTGTCATTGGAGTCAGGAACAACAATAATTGACAAGAAAATGAATTCGTGATCCACTGAAATTTGTTATCCACTGAAATTTGTTCTTGATAAATTACAAAAGTGGATACATCATATTGCATGTAATCACAAATCGCTTATTTCGCATAATTTTTCTTAATTTTTCGAAGCATATGGAACAAAGTGTCCCCATTCGATACGAACATATTTTCTTGGCAATTAAATTTCCACTCTAGCTAACAACTACAAAAACAATAAGTTTCGTTCTCTGTGTTAAGTTTTCCCCAAAACTTATTTGCTTTTTCCTCTCACTTGAATAATTTTAAAAACTCTCTCTTTTCTATTTACAAAACAAAAACAGGACGATTACATAAATAACTCAGTATGCTCGAAGGTAACCATTATAAAATCTTGTTTCGATATTATTTCCTTAATTTGATTAGTAGCGTAAATCATTTTCCAAGCAATTTCCCACTATCTACACTCGTGATCGTTTCAGATGCCACTAAAGCACACTCACATTCAACTCTCGATTGATTTTATTTCAAATTTTAACCTATGTTCTGTCCTTTGAATTTTTCTTTGCAATACTCGTCTCTTATCGCTTTGAAGATATTTTGTCTTTTCTGTTGGGAGCATGAAGCCTGCATGCATATTAAATAGCGTTTAAATTGAATACATCCGTTGAGGTAGAAGCATTAAGCTAAATGAAAGGATGTAAAAGGATACGTTAAATTACAAAGACATTCTATGGTTTCAAATTATTTCAATGCTAAGTTGGTTAGCTGTTTGTGCATATAGTTTTCCTAGAATTGAAAATGATGCAAATATTTCGCTGCATAGTGCATGAAATCACAAAAACTAGGTTGTTTTTTTGGTTTGCTGTAGCTTTTATATTAAATTTGTCAGTTGTACAATGAACATCGAGCATCTATTTAACTGAAATCATTTGAGAGTAGCATCATGTATCTGTAAAAGAACGTAATTTAACTCCAAAGTTATTTTACAAGCTTAATATAATTTTTCTAATTCATAGCAACTAACGGTAACTGTATACGCTCCAGTTTGTAATGTAAAGTTAAATATGTACTTGTTCCACTGAAATAGTTTAGGTTTCGATGCAAACTGTTTATGTATTTTTACTAATAGTAGTTGATTGATTGCATGAACTAATTTGTTTTTAGCTGTTTTGCATGTCTCCTTTCTCAGGATCGGTGCATACTAGTCACACTGTAAGCCATTTTAAAGTTTTCAATATTTTATTCATGCAATAAAAAGAAATCTGTTAATAATACCACACTTGTGTTATACGATAGGTGATATTCAGCCAATCATCCGATCTAATGGAACGTCAATCATCAGCCGCATCCAGTACGGAGGAGACATCAGGTCCCCAGGGAGATCTAAGTGGTGGATCTCGAAGAGATGACGGGCAACCGGATTTCGGAGTTTTCAAGGACTTCGACTTTTTGGAATATGAAAGCGAAAGCATCGAAGGCGAATCGACGGATAACTTCAACTGGGGAGTAAGACGTCGTCCACTTTCCGAAGGAGGTGATAGTGAGCCGCTTACTGGTTCTAAGGCTCATTCAACACTCGATGAAAGTTTGAGCGAAAAGACACCGATTCTGAATAAGCGAAAACGACATACAGCTGATGACTCATCGGACGAAGAAGTCGAGTCAGAGTCTCCAATTGACGAGGACCACCGACAACCATTTTCTAAGTCACCGTTCCTAGTTGGTCCGCCAACATCACTTAGCCTGCGCGAGAGACGACATCGTCGAGATTCTGTATCGCGAAGTGACACTAGTGGTTCAAGTGCTGGTGATTTGGGTGATATAACGCCGTGTAATGCGTCTCCACACTTGCCCGGGCTCAATGCATTCCGACAACCGATTCGGGATGAAGGAGAGGAGAACTGGCGTAAGCAGTTGCAATCACTTCTTGTCAATCAGCCATCAGCACACGCACCAGATCTACTCTTCCAACTGTATAGGCTAATTAAGGAACTTTGTCTGAAATCCATTTCCGTTTCACACGAATCGCGTAAATACTTTTCTGGTATCGGTGTCCAACTCGGCAACCGTATTGCCATCCTGGCCGATTTACTTTCCACAAAGTCGGACCCACCACGTGTTTGGTACAATGCAGCGCAGCCAACAACACCACGCCTTTTCGAAACTTTGCGTTTCAACGTCTTAGAAGTTCAGGAACACTTGGAAACTTTCTTCGACCGAAAGGATCATGTCCTAGAGGTAATGGAAACTAATCCAATCTCTCATTCTTGTTCCAGTTCATTGATTCAATTAATTTGCTCGGTATTGATTTGACTATTTTTCCCTTTCAGTGCTTGGATTCGGTTAAAACATCATGCAAATTGGCTTTGCTAAGTGACGTGGAGTCGTCGCAAGAAGGGACAAGCTCGGGTGGTTTTATCATTTTCGACCCAGCTACAGCGGAAATTCTATTAGATTTGGGACGAGCAATATACAAGTTGATGTTTCAACTTTTGCTGCTGATTGAATCGAACCACAAAATAGCACTGAGCGTTGTGAACAATTTAAAGCAGAATGAAAAGGTGAGATATATTTTGTAAAAACTATCTGAAATAAAGATTTGCACTTTTTTCTAAATATAAATCAAATCTTAAGAATTTGTATGGTGTTAAAAAGCTCAACGTACGAATTCAAAATGAACTCTCGAATTGATCCTTTTGTGGAAAATTAAGACTGTTTTCATCAAATACAGCTAGGGAATTTGTATATCTAGTCACGTATGTATCTTACACATCACAAAATGTACGTCAACTTTGTTTCGAAAACTTTGTCACGTACATAGAACTAGGTACGAACTGCTCAGCTCGAATGGAATCCATATATCCAATGCAGTGTGTGGAAATGAATAATGCAGAAACGTGACAACTTTCAAATGAAATGATTCTTCTTCGTATTATTAGTGTTAAAGTAAAATTATTTGCAGAATTTTGAGTTGAAAGAAACTAGTAAAAATAGAATCTGACAATGAAATATGTTTTGATACAAATTGAATTTGTTTTGTTGCGAAGCCAAATTAACGTCTTGTCACATATTTCGGAGAATTTAAAGTAATTTTAAATGGTGCTCTTAGTTGGAAAACAAGAGCATGAATTTTATAGTTTTAATGTGTGAGCTCATTAAGTTATTTATTTATTTACAAATTAATCATATACACGTAAGCTTTCTCCTTTTACGCTTTTCTATTCTTGGTTGATCGTTCACTATTGTTGATTACTTCAAGGACTTTAATGAATCATATTTTTCGTAATTTTCATTCTACATTTAGTTAAATTTCGTTTTGGTTTCTAGCTCCATGATGTATCCGATGCATATCTATCAGTGCGTGGTGCATTGTTACGATCTATTGACGACGCTGAAATGGAATCTTTGGACACATCAACTTCAACTGAAGGTGAACATACACCAACACCGTCTCCAGGAATTCCACTCACCAATACGGAATTCGAAAACGGACTGTGCGAACTGATAGACAGTCAAAAGTGGTCAGCAGCTATCACTCATGTTCGTCAGTTCAAACGAATGTCGCAATTGTCTGGTTCGAATCTGAATCTAACTATTATCGGAGCTGGAATGCTTTCACTGACCGGCAGCTACGATAGTCGTACGAGTGATGAACTTATGACGATTTTGAATATTTATGCACAAAGACTGATCAGAGATAAGAGTGGTAAGTAAACCACAAAATGTAAAAGTAATGTTTTTTTTTTTTTTTTTTTTTTTTTTTTAAATACGAAACTAATACCAGCTTTGTTTTTTTTTGAATTGGGATTTTCTCTAAAATAATAAATCAATAAATAAATCAATAATAAATAAAAATCAAATCTGTGGAGCTTGAACCTTGATAATACATAGATCTTTAGAATTGAAATTTTGGTTCAAATACTTTAGTGTTATATCCTATGATTTTCTGAATAAATCACAGTTTGTGAAAGAATGTCTGTCATTTGCGGACCATTTTCGCTATCAAATAATAACACACTAATAAAGCTCTAACCGATATCAATAATCCTTTCCGTTTTTACTTCCAGATGGTTTTATAATGTCAAAAACTGAACAGGAATTGAGCGAAGTTTATAATTTGCTCACGGAAAATCTCTATCATGTATCCAGTGCTTTGCAGGCAATGGAAATCAACATGAAAAGCTATTCAGGAATTTCATCATCTGCTGCGAACAAGGAAGGAAGCGATATCATAACCACTTTATAGACGTAAATAGATTTTTTTGGTTAGAGTTTGATTTCGTCTATAGGCAAGTGAGGTTTGAAGAGTGGAAAGTGAAAATGCACAAAGCTATGTTATCCTGCAGTTTAGACATTCAAGCTTAGTTTTTAATTATATGTATTTTAATCGATCAGAACATTATCATTAATATGCTATACATAATTGTTTGAATATGTAGTGACAAATATTTCAATAAAGTTTAGTGATTTTAGAGAAAAAAGACTATTGCTTAGTTCAGATTTTTTCAGGTACAAAATGCTGCAATCCCAAGACAAAATTATCAAAAATCAGCTTGGAAAACTAGATATATTTCAAAGAGATATAAACCTTTGGAAGATTTCGCACTAAAATAGAGATCAGCTGGACTTCGTAATGTAGGATCTGTCGTGAAATTGCCAATTATATAGCTTTTACAGATTAAGAAGGACCGTCGACTTGTACAAAAATCTTTTGGATGAAGGAAACGATGTCATTTTTTTTTTAAAGAAAGGCAAGAATAGACGTACTGTTCCAGAGAGAGAGAGAGAGAGAGAGAGAGAGAGAGAGAGAGAGAGAGAGAGAGAGAGAGTTCCAGAAAACAACACATTTAAAACCATGCACTTTTCAGAATAATGAAAAAATGGCATCAGTTTACAGCCAAATCAGGTGATTTGAGTTTTTTCTATCAACGAGGACAGTCGTGCTCTGGGTCTAACCTCTAGTTCCATTCTTAGCTGAATTTTTCCAAGTAAAATCAGATCATCTAAGTTCCTTACAGTACCCTATCACTATATGGTGAGCCGTTTCCAACTTTCAAGCCTGTTGCAGGAATAACACTGCTATTGATATTGTTCGGATTGGTGCGGCTTGTTTTGGTCGCGTATTGCTGTTCATTTCATGCGAAACTAAGGTCACTTCAGTATCATATATCTATCACCTAGTACGTCGCTTCTCTCCCCTGAATGGGGATTGCAATGTACGCACGTAATGAAGCGCTTTTTATTACCCTTCCCCAATTGACTTCTGCTAATCCACAGTTTAATTATTTCTGTGTTAGAAGCAATCTCTCAAAGCACTATACTCTTCTTTTGCTTCTTATACAGCAGCCTTGATATGCCTAATGCTGATACAGTTGGTTTCTTCGATGTACTGTCTCCTGGTATTGACAAAATGCTTGGGACAACTCCAAAATCCGAAATAATCATTGTGGCGATATTAATATGCACAAACTTCAGTGGCCCAGACACTCTTCCACCACGAATCCGGCGACAGGCATGTTCAGCTCTTTAGCGAATCATTCAATTCGGAGCAGTTAGAGTGCACTGCCCGGCGAGAATTCCGGCAATATTTAGCAAAAACCAAACCTAATCTTGCATACTGCATTAAAAACAATATTTATATCTTATCTGTAGTGGCTTCATATTATTTTACCCTGCTGTGTCTTACCTCAACGTTTTTATTTTGAATTTTCATTGATAGCGATTATTTCCACTTCTGTTATGGACAGATCAGAGTTAACATTGTGTGGGCTAATATAGGGTAAATTCATAAAAATAAACTACAACTAATGAAATCGGACTTATTACAACAGATCTGTAATTCTACTTTAGCTTGTTGTTCCATGCGATTATGTCTAGTACATACTTATCTATTGTTTAGTAGCACTCTCTGACAAAACCTTTGTATGTATGCCCTGTATCGAATATAGAGCGAAAAAGAGAGTGGATTAGTAAAATTCTGTTTAAGGGGTTACACCACAGTAGAGAGCGAAAATTTAACGTTTTTCTGTGATTTTTTTTTAAGCGGAAGGAAAAGTAAAAAAGTAATTCTCTTTAAAGATGTCGGTTAAGCATGTTTTGAAGTTTTTTAAAAAAATTTGTTAATTAAAAAATATTACAAAATGGCTGCCCAACAGCCGTTTTTGCGGAACGGTTTTTTTTTTGAGGGGCTCCGCGGCACGCAGTAGAAGTGCACCAAAAATTAATCTGGAACAAAATAAAAAAAATTTTCTTAAAGAACATTAGTGTAGCTAGAGAAACACGTAGGAGATTTTGAAAATATTTATTTTTGTAAAATTGGCGTGCATTTGAAAAAAAAAGTGAATTTTCCTTCAAAAAAACCGGCACTTATTTGTAGCTAAAAAGTCGAGATATTTACTTATTGAAAATCGGCTACGTATTTCTATGCGGAATGTTGTTTTAAAGATGTGATATTAATTTGGAGTGAAAAAATAGAAAATTGTTTGAGTTATGCTGCGTGCCGATTTGAAAAAACGTGTTTCGAGAAAAACGCGTTTAAAGTTTTGACTCGTGTTTCAAGTATGATAAAATAAAAAATTTTGATCATTTAATTTTTTTTACTTTCAATCAATATCCAAATTTACTTTATGCATCGATAACGTCAGAATCCACTTTCAATTTTTTTGCCGAAGCGCTGACACCGGCCAAATCGGACCGCCTCATATCTGTTCAACGGTCGTCGTTTCGTCACATTGGTCCGTCGCCGCAATGCCTTCTAGATGTACGGGCCGTAATGCAGAATGATGACGTCAGAGCATCGGGACAAATGTCGCGAAAAACACACGTAGTCTTATGGGACGTCCGCGGGAAAATGCTAATTGTACGGGTTGTGTTAAAGTGAGTGAAATGAAAACTAAAGTGGTTTATGCAGAACAGTGCTAGTGAACAGCTAAAACACAAATTAATGCGGTGCGTGCGGTATAATGTGGAAAATTCGCTACGAAATGTTTATCGGTTGGTGTTAGGTTATGTGATGGTTCGTGTCGATTTACTGCCGCGATACAATTAATTGGTACAAAGTGTACGTTATGACTAAATATTATTATTATAACGCGTCCACGCACAAAAACTAACGTTTTATTCATATTTTAACCAAAAAACCGCAAGTGAAATCTTCGTGTACATCGGCACTGCCTCGTGGAAATGTCAAATTTCCTAAACTCATGACGTCACGGCGAGAACGATTACGTAGCCTGACGGCCCGTACTTCTAGAAGGCATTGGTCGCCGCGTCTTATACGATATTTTTGAGCTTTTAGGGCTTGCATACACTTTCTTTTCACTCATTGTAACTCACATAAATGTAAAAACTACAAATAACGTGTGAGAAATTAGCACTGCAAAAAAATCGTAATTCGAATAACTTCCACGCAAGATTTACGTCTTCTCTCAACATCAAAGGACACTGTACTACTGAACTTTGTGTTCAACATGCTTGAAAATGTTTCTAACGACTTATATTAGTGTATTAGAGAAGTTGGAAATCGTATGATAAGACATAATGCTGTACCCAATGAGCAGGTGTCGTATCTATCGCAGGTAGTCATTTTCGAGCAGTCGGGAAGAGTCGAAAAAGTGCTCGAAATTTCTTTGAAAACGATTTCCAGCAGGTATGAAACCGTTTGCCTCTTATTCTAGAGGTTTCAAAGGATTTTTTAAGCCAATAAAAAGAAAATCAATTTTCTGAAATTTGTACTGTGGTGTAACCCCTTAAGCTACAAACAGAATTATGCATCTACTCGTAAGCTTACATATGTATATATGTATGTTCATACCGTGAGAAATAATAAGCAATTGCCGCCTATTTCGGATGACATTTCAAAGCTTTCGGCTTCGTCTTGGTTGGACATTGGTTTAGTTCGCGCTCGTCAGAAGCATTGTGACGGATTGTTCGATTATTTTCACGAGTGATTGTGGTTTTTATGGGAATATTTATCTCGTAACTATTTTGTTCTTTTCGAAACATGTCGGATTCAGTTCAGCTTTTACGACTCCCAAGTAGCGTTGTGCCGGTCCATTATAACCTCGAGATCAAGCCGAATCTTGAGAAATTCACTTTCGATGGAAAAGTGATCGTCGACATCGAGGTAAGTTAGCGTGAGAGATGTAAACAAATCAAATTCTCAAGTTGTATATAAAGCTTTCGCTCTTTCCATGCAAAGTGCATACGAAGAATATTTAACCGCCAGATTTGATACGAAAGAGTTTAAAGCTTAATTAGTATTTTTGTTTAGATATCTATTCTTATGTATACTTTAATGTTGCTTTGAAGTAACGCAATGCACATCAGAGCTGGTTCGATTAGTAATGTACACTAAAAATACTATTTTAAAATATTCATTTTCAAACTAATTTCGTTGCATTTTTAATTTAAATTTTACGATAAAATGTAGCATTTTCGTTTCGACAGGAAACTAATTTCTTGAGTTATAATGTAAAATGTGAGCATTATATAAAATTAGAATTGCAAGGAAAAAATCAACTCGAGTAAATCGTTACTAGCTTATTAAGGGAATATTGAAGATATTTCATGCCAGAAAATAAAGAGAATTTTCTTTCTCACTTTCACGCTTTTAAAATTTTAATACGAGTATATACTAAAAAAACTGTTTAAAGTCGAATCATTTGTTTTAAAATGCTGTTGAATATAGAATTTATGAAAAGGCAAAACTACATAAACTTTTCTTTGACTAAAACAAACGAACTAAACAAACAATTAATTCCAGAATATTTGTACTGTTACTGAAATTGAAGTGGTGTTTAGTTTAGTAAAATACCTCGGAATGCATCTTGACAGGAGGTTCACCTGGAAACCGAAAATTGAAGCTTAAAATCAACAATTGAAGCTCAAATTGATCAACTTCAAATTTATGCTCAATAGCATGTCAAAACTTTCTTTCGGTCGGCTCTTGAGTGCTCGTCTAAAAGTCAATCCTGAAGTCAATCTGGATCTATGGCTTACAACTCTGAGGAGCAGCACGTACATCAAACATCAACATGAGGACCCAATCAAGAATACTTAGATCTATTACCGGAGCCCCGTTTTACTTCCGTAAAACTAACCTCCACAAAGACCTGCGGATCAAGTCGATTGCAGAGAAAATTAAGAACCGTAGTCGAAAATATATTGCAACTTTTGCTCATCATCCCAAAAAGCTGACCAAAAAATACTGACCTAAATAGCGATTGAAAATAACTGACCCGTTAGACCTTCCATCTCTAACGCAGAAAAAACTTTCTTTGGTTTTCGAACTCTTTTGCATAATGAACATTGTAATTCTAGAAAACTGATCCTATAATTGTTCTCTGATATTTTAATACGAGTATATACTAATTTTAATACGAGTATTTTAAGTCAGTAACGTAACTTGCGTCTAAAATGTATAAATTTTCCATTGCGAAGGGTGCACATCACATGTTCTAGTATGAACGATTCCAAAACTAGCTGAAGCTTCTGGTACGAAGGTAATAATTTGATAAAATTATTTAAAAAAAAAACATGAGTAAAATAATGCTCAGACTGTACAATAACTGGGGTTACTTTAAAGCTAACTTAACTTAATTAAATCTAGCTTATAGCTAATTAAAAATAGCTTTGCCTAATTAGACCTTAACCTAGCTTAAGTTTTAACTCTAACTCCTCGGGCTAATTGGGAGGCCTTTATAATGAAAAAGCATGACCATGGGCCGCCGTTTCCTTGTTATCTCCGCTGGACACATAAATGAGTCATTAGAGCCTTCTGTACGTCCAATTTTCCGAATCAGTCCAGAACCATGTCCGCCTGCCTGTCGTCAATTCCACAAATCGGCCCATTAGTGGCTTAAACCCCGTCTCTTGATACAACAAAGAGTTGCTCTCCAGTGTAGAAGCGGAAGATTATCCTTTCGAATATCTCCACTACTTCCATGACAGGTTTGGAACGAATAGATACATGTAAGAGTTACCCGAATAAGTTTCTTGAAAGATGTCCGATGAGCTGAATTGCAGATTTATATAATTTATTTCTACGCTGAATATAGGAATCAAACTTTCAGTATTCGTGTTTATTTACTTCAAAGTAACGTAATGTAGTTTTACAAATTTCAAACAAGACAACAAATTTTTTTTGATCCCCGATACTTGGGAGGGTTCCGAAATACACAAATCTGTGTTTTGCTACTATTCGGTTTGATGTCTCTTTAAAATCTGAGATTTATTGTGGAAAAATTTTCACTTGAAGGTGATCCGCTGGAATAAGAGGTTCATTGATGAAAAAGGTGTACAAAGCAGGTCCAGTAACAGAACCTTGCGGGTGTTCAAAATATCTTAGGGCATCTATGAGAATTCGCTCGATTGACGTGATTTAGAACTACTTTGCAGAAATCTAAACTTGATCAGATTTCATAGGAGACCTCCGTACCAAACGGCATCGAAAGCCTTTTCGATATCCAGGCAGTGTTGCCACTTTGGATACCTTCGTATCATTTTGGATACGAATCGAATTTTAAAAATCTGGATGATACTATGATACGTTGTCCCCAAAATGGATACTTTTCTCAATTTTAATTTACCTGCGCGAAAAAAGTTTGCTCATAACAATCAGTTTTTTCAATTTCCATTACATTATATTTCAAATAGAAAAGTTTGATTGCACAATTATATAAATGGAACTAGCAGCATTTTCTTTCGAAAAAGTTTAACGTTCTATTCAAAATGGGTATAAGCATGATGTGACTAAAGAAACGGACAAGAAAGAAAGTAGCTCAGGAACTATCGAAAATGTACAATAATTTATAATACATAATAATTTATAATGTTCAATAATTTATATAGAGCTGAATAGGTGAATTCTTCTTAAAACACATACGCCACTGCTGAAACATATTTTATTCTAATATTGAATGCATTTCCCGTCTTACCTAAGAGTTATGCAGCAGTCTTTGAGGAATTTCGAATGATTTCGTTGCAAAATTGCAAAATTCTTTCCAAAATCTTAAGCAGGACAAATTTAAGACTTATTGGACGATAGTCCTTTGGCTTAACATTAAAAACTTTCCCTGCTTTATGGAACATACGATAAGCGCAAGCAAGCGTTATAAATCTCTCTGAGCCATAGTAGCGATACTTCCATGGTCTGCTGGATATCAGCAGCAAGGACGCCATCAGGGGCCGGGAATTTAAATGGTTCAAACGAGTTAATAGTCCTCCTCAGTTGAGAATTAGATATTCTGAATGACAGTGTTGAGCTCCTAGATTGCTCCATTTGTGCGTCCAAAAGTACGTTTAGAGTACCTGCGATCGAGCTAGTCTAAATGCCCTTAGGGTTTATGATCTCGGCCATTTGAATAAGAGCTACCCTCTACTTCATTATGAGCATTAGAATCAGCCCTCAGAAAAAACACGTGGCTTGTGTAAGCCGTCGGGTACTATCAATCTGCATCCATTGGTACGTAACCCACAAACCGGTTGTTGGCAACCCATGGTTCTTGGATTAGGATTAGCTCTTCCTCTGTCCTAGACAAGCGGAGAAGCAGGGCATCTGATGCTGCTTTGGTATGGTGTGGAGATCTGCAGTACCTTCCCCATCATTCATTGTTGATAAGGGTTAGGTCGAGGTTCTCCTCCTCGGACATAGAAGCTGGCCAAGCCCATTCCTCTGCGTCCAGAGTCATGAGGTCCAGGCAGCTACCCAACTCGGAGGTAATCCCGACGCTGACCCCATCGACATAGAGGATTCTGCATCCGATTCTTCCTCAAACGTTGTCCTCAGACTGGCGACAGTCCCCTCTTCAAGTAGTTTCTCGGTCATTTGAGCCACCTATTTTTAGTCAGGCTTTAAATTTATCGGATCGTTGGCATGTCCCTTCAACAGATCCGTAGAGCCAATATCTCGACTCCGTATATGGTAATGCCCTTACAGGGCATCTAAAACCGGCAGTGCTTCTTCATTTATAATGAAAAGAGTCTTCCTTCCGTCAATTATCTACTATTAGCAGAAAATTTCAAACAAAAATACTTTTAGGTTCTGCCGAGGTTAATGCATTTGATTTGTTAAAAGCTGAATGTGTTTTTTGATAAAGATTTTGATATTTTTTAAAAATATATGTTCGATTTTACAATATGCTGTAGCATGAATCGTCGATTTATGTTAAATGTCGAAATTTTATATTTTATATTTCTGACAAAAATGGCAGTACAGAGCCATGCAGAGCTATTGTACCAAGGTATCAATTTGATACGCATTGCTAAAATTGTGGATACGATGGATACGTTTTTCTTACTAATTTTGTTGAATTCGGATACGATATGAAAGCTCTGAAGCGGCAGCACTGTATCCAGGGCACAAGACCCGGTTCCTATGCTTGCGCTTAAAACCAGATGGGTAGTCAGGCATAATATAAGCAAGCTCACAGTAAGTGGAAATCATTTGTAGCCAAATCCTGTCAAAAAAATTCCCCACAGCAGGCAACAGAGAGGTTGGGTAGTAATCGCTCTACTCATTATCTTCGCTCTTTTTGGAGAATTGCATTGTTGAAAACAATGGAAAGTAGAGAGGGTGGAAGTTGTTTAACGATAGAACTGAATACTCCATGATATCCGAATTACTTCTTACTTTTTTTTTATTCACAATTAACGAAGTGAAACTAGTCATTTATCAAATATTACGTTTGTTTGTTGGCATATTAGCCAAATATTAACATTTTGTTCTCTTTTGTGCAGTGATCTATTAATTCTTTGAGGGCCTGTACCTCATCTCCTGGTAAGTAGCCGTTGCCAAATATTACCTCTACTGTTCCTGCTTCAATGGAGATCTATGTTTGAATTGCCACTTTGTCCTTGTTGCTGTAGCCAGACTACAGAAAAAAAAAGAAAGAAAAATAAGAAAGAGAAGAAAAAGAGAAAGAAAAAAATAGAAAAAAAAAATATTGTTTATGTTAATTACAATCGCCGGCTTCGGATTTTTTTCGCCTGCGGTCCAGGCTATAAATTAATCTGGACCGTTATTATTTGTTTGCATGTACAAGGCTCTTTTATTGGCACTTATTATAGGCGTCGGAGTCAAACTGCTGCTCACTAGCAGAAACATATAGGATGTAGGTTCACTTATAAACACCTTAGTCAGAGACTTCAGTTGGTTGGGAACCTCTGGGTCATGGTGATGTCTTAATATCGGCTCTACTGCACTTCGTACAGGTGCCTTTGGCACCCCTCCTTTTAGTTGTTCTGGAGCTGAAGCCTGTTATGAAAAGCATATCACAGTAACTACCTTAGGACACTAAGAATACTTTATAGGCAATATTAAACAATGAGGAGTAACACAACCTCCAACTGCCTACGTTGTCCATTAAGTTAGCCGTGAAAAGTTCTTCGGTATGACGGCCATTTTTACACCCTATAAGGCTTCACTATACGGGATAGTAAAGGAGAATATTGTAGGATCCCATCCGTGCCTCTTGTTTTCTTTGATAGCCTGTCCTTTGAAGTGTCATCCCTGGGACTCAGAATTTCTTATTGACCTATGATATCTGGGCTCTTCTTTGGGTATGGTGCTTTTCATACGAAACCTCTTCGCTTTTTGGCAGCACTTTTTTTCTTTCTTTTTTGCTTCGTGTTGAGGGTTCTGGTTTTTGCTGTTTCCATCCTTTGTTTGTTGTAAGGTTGTTTGTATTTCCTCTCTTATTTTGGCCTTTTTGTAGCGACTGTTTATTTCCACCCTGGTTTTTAGAACCACCTTGCAGTGATCAAGAAATTTGTCGGGAAGCACTGGAGCTCCATTCTTAAAACCTTGGAGTCCTTCAGTTTAGGGCACTCCAGGCAGCCTTCTCCTTTATAATATGTTTATTCTGAATTTCGTGCCAAGGATTACGAGGAAAAACAAAGACCTGCCGTGCTTTTCAATGTATCTCAGTTTATGCATGAATTTAGACAGGTTCTTGTCATTTGACACCCAAATTTGCATACTAGAGACTGCACAACCCAGCAGCCTTTCAGCCTAGCATCCTCCACAGGCTTGGGAATTTTGTTCCTTGGTCCGATAATATTAGCCAATCCTTCGCTGGAGAAAGATTGTTCCCAGTAGTCATCAAAAGGATGCAATAATCCACATTTCCATCGGTCCGAACATATACGCCACTAGTTTATTAGTAGTATTTTAATCCATCTATCTGACTGATGGCTTAGCGCCAGTGTTAAGCCATATTCGGCCTGAATTTTCTGGTAGATGAGGTTAAATGCTCCACTTGAACAATTTTTGTGATGATTTTATGATTTTAAAATCTATAAATCATTCGTCGAGGTTAAATCCTTCACTGAATTATGTTTTTTTTCAGCCTTGATTTTCATTAATTCGAACAGTTTTGGGTGTGGTAGAGCTTTTTCCAAACAAGCTAGATAGTACTGCTCATGCTGCTTTTATTTGTTGAATAAAAATAGATACAAATAGAATAAATCGAAACAAAAAATAGAATAGATAATATAATAAACAAAACCGAAAAATTACTATTTCAGTGCTCCGTTTCAGTGAAAATCCCCGAAATTTACAAGTCCATAGCACTTTAATAACTCCTCATAAACCTTCACCTTTAAATTTCAGATCAAAACTACGACAGAAAAAATTGTACTGCACGCATTAGATCTCACCATCCACAAGGTCACTTACCACGAACAAGGAGGCAATATTTTAAACCTAGAAAATTATCAATTAGATACTGAAGACGAAACATTGACCCTGAACTTGCCTAATCCTCTGACACCATCATCAGATTGCGGACGAAAAGGAATTTTGTCTATAGAATACACCGGTGAAATTAATGATCAATTGAAAGGATTCTACCGCAGCAAGTACGTGACCCCAGATGGATTAGAACGATATGCAGCCGTCACTCAATTCTGTCCGACAGATGCGAGAAGATGCTTGCCATGCTGGGATGAGCCTGCTCTGAAGGCAACGTTCGACGTTACTTTGATCGTCCCTGAGGACAGAACAGCTCTTTCAAATATGCCAGTTCAAGAAGAAGTTCAAGCCGAAAACGGTCTTAAGAAGCTCCGTTTCAAGTCGTCGCCCGTGATGTCGACGTATTTGCTTGCATTTGTCGTCGGTGAATATGATTATGTAGAGACCAAATCAGAAGATGGTGTCCTGGTGCGAATTTACACACCTTTGGGAAAAAAGGAGCAGGGTGAGTTCGCACTGGATGTTGCTGCCAAAGCGCTTCCATTCTATAAAAATTACTTTGACATCGCCTACCCTCTGCCGAAGATCGATTTGATAGCGATTGCTGATTTCTCGGCCGGAGCCATGGAGAATTGGGGCCTGATAACGTATCGGGAAACGCGACTTCTAGTCGACCCGAAAAACACGGCATCGATACAAAAGCAAGCCATCGCACTAACAGTGTGTCACGAAATCGCTCATCAGTGGTTCGGTAATTTAGTTACGATGGAGTGGTGGACTGACATTTGGCTGAACGAAGGATATGCGACTTTTATGGAGTTTCTCTGCGTTGACCATATATTCCCTGAGAACGACGTCTGGACTCAGTTCGCCACTGATGTCTATAGCAACGCCCTAGAACTCGACGCCCTTCAGAACTCACATTCTATAGAAATTTCTATCAACCACGCTTCGGAATTGAATGAAATCTTCGATACAATTAGCTATAAAAAAGGAGCCAGTATCATCCGTATGCTTTACAGTTACATCGGCGACGAGGATTTTCAAAAGGGAATGAGCTTATATTTGTCGAGGCATAAATATAAAAACGCAACGACTGGAGATTTATGGAAGGCTCTGGCGGAAGCGAGCAAAAAATCGATTCCGGAGATAATGTCTACGTGGACGAAGCAAATGGGCTACCCTGTAGTTAGTGTTGACGTGGAACAAGATGGCCTGAAACGATTTCTAAGCATAAGTCAAACCAAATTTTGCGTAGGGTCCTCAAAAATCGAAGAGAATTCACAGTGGTTGATTCCGATGATTGTTGCTACAAGCGGCGATGACGGTGTTGTCGAAAGGAAGTATCTTATGGATAAAAAATCGATGGAAATATTTGTCGACAATGTACCGAAAGATGCTGGGCTGAAAATAAATTGGGGGAGTGTAAGCTACTTTCGGACAAAGTACAGTGAAGAAATGCTAAAGACTTTCGTTCCGTTGATTGAGCAGCAAGTTTTGCTGCCATCGGATCGACTGAGTCTTCTCGATGATCTCTTTGCCATGGCATTTTCCGGCAAGGTTTCTACGATTCAGGTTATTCGTGTTATTGAATATTGCTTACCGTAAATCTAACCAAGCTTTACTATTTTAAGGTCTTGAAGTTTATGAATGCATATCGGAACGAATCTGATTTCACTGTGTGGTCATCAATAGCCGATTGCCTTTCGAAGCTGCACCTATTATTCTCTCAGACTGATGCTATTCAGCAACTGAACGAGTTTGCTGTTAAACTATTCGCCCCAATCGCGGAAAAGCTTGGCTGGGTTGCCGAACCAAATGAAAATCAAACTGACACATTCTTGCGAAGTTTAGTGCTTAATCGACTTGTTTCTTTTAATTGCAAGAAAACCATAGAGGAAGCAAAAAGACGGTAATATTACCATATGATTTTCCACAGAAGAAATCTAATTTTTAATCTTATACTCATCTTTTAAATGCAGGTTTGAGCAGCACATAAAAGGCACAACACTACTTCCTGCCGATTTGCGCGCGATATGCTATAAGGCGTCGATGAAGTTGGGCGACGAGAAAACCTTTAACAAATTAATTGAATTATACACAACGACTGAGTTGAATGAAGAAAAGGATCGAATCGCTCAAGCCTTAGGTGCTAGTAAGGACATTAATATTCTGCGAAAAGTTATCGACTTTTCGCTGTCGGTAAGATAACTTTAGATTGTTTCGACGAGTTACTAAAGCTCTGTTATTTTGATTTCGGTTTAGGAGAAAGTTCGCAATCAGGATTCAGTGTTTGCACTGATTGCAGTGGCTTTGAATCCGCTTGGAAGGAATTTAGTTTGGAATTATTTCAAAAGTAATTACGAACTGTTTGCGGAGAGATATACGGTAAGTTGAAATTCGTAGGCATACTGTGTATATAAAATGGAATATTGGTGAGATAGCTAAATATATATAATCGATTCATACCCGTCTTTAGTAATATCCGTGGATCAAAGGCAAAATTAAATGTTAACTTTTGATCCATGGGATTACTTTATAATTTGTGTTTGGGGAAAGACAGTTAATCTATCGTTAAGAACTGAAACCAAGATAAATTGATGGGATAGAACTAAGGAGAATAGTAATTCGATTGATTTGTATTGTATTTTAAGCAATTTTATCTTTGTAAATGTGTTTATATATAGTTAGTGAAAAGACTGAAGCACCACCGTACACAACTTGAAAGTATTTCGATTTGCCGCTTGTCAGTCAAAAATTCTTACATCTATAGATTTGTTATTAGAGAATATAGTGACGAAATTTATTTTAGTTTTTAGAATACCCTATCATATTTTCCTGTTCCTACTACCCGTAATATACTTTAATTTAGACATTTTTTCCCCCTATTTTAAACAACTAAACAATAGGCGAATTATCATAGGTCAGATACGGCTAATGTGCCTGTTGTTGAATTGTCGAAAATAGGAAATAAAAGAATTATCTAAATGAACAAATTTTATGGATAGGAACAGTAATATATAAAAGGGTATTCTAAAAACTAAAATGAAATCGAGTAGTGTTAAAAAAAGGTGGGATTCCATACTGGCAGCAGAAAATTTTAACTACTTTTTCTCTTAAATTTATATCGCAGCAGAAACAAAGTCAATAATAAATCATTATTTCAAAAGCGATTCTGAAAATGTAGCAGCAGGATATGAGAAAATTAAGGCACACGACTTGAAAATGACTGGATATATTGGAATTGTTTTTGCGGGATGATTAAAATTGAACAACTTTTTATTTACATTAAACATTTTAATCTACATTGAAAATTCTATTTTGACAAAGTGGTTTCGAAAGTATGCACTGTTTCTCATCAGACACCAGCACACAGTGCATACTTGACTGGCGTGACCACTCGCAGTTGGAAATCATTACATTTGTATTTATGCTAGTTGTGACAAATTTTAACATCTCCGACTTATATCCATGGATATAATTTTACTTAGTAAAGGTAATTGAATTTGATCACGGTTCCCTTCTTGTCTATAAATAAGCATAGACAACGTATATTATTTCTACAGCACCGAAGCCGAGCATATTGAAACGGGAAACTTCGATCGTTTTGCGGAATTATATTGGTGTGCCTGGGTGGTTTAGTGCCGTGTGGGGTAGTGTCGTGCAGGGT